>OY720031.1:18240150-19711210 GCA_963082485.1 Eudonia mercurella | reverse complement strand
GCGTTTGTTGAATCTTACTTTCTTTCTGCAGGCTCCTTATTTTGTGGTGTATTCGTATATATGATGTACTCGGCACTCGCTCCATTGACCCGTACCGTACTAAGTTGTGGTTTTTACTTATTTATTGTTCAAGACATGAATTTCCCTAAAATAAGCTAAAAGAAACTATAGAAGCTCACTCAGAAGAGATAAACAAAACAATCTTACAACCGTTTTCTAAATGTTCAAGTGATATCGGGAATGTTTTCTATTTTCATTGTAATGTTCGCGTTCTCATAATAAAAAATACAAGTTCCTATTTTGCTAGTGAATTTTCTTTAACGTTCTGGCATTGATATTGTATATCATTTATTTCGTATTTTGATATATCTGTACGTTTAGAAGGCCTGACGGAATGTCTCTTGTGCCTTGGAGCATGGGGAGGAGTCTGGTTTGGGATGCGACATGTGTGGACACTTTGGCCCCGTGTCACATTGACGCGACATCATCCCAGCCATGGGCGGCTGCAATCACAGCAAAAATGAATAAAGTACGGAAATACCGGGATTTGGGTGAGGCTTACTTTTTCCTCCCCTTTGCTGTGGAGACGATGGGCCCATGGGGACCTAATGCGAAAATGTTTTTAAAGGACTTAACTGCTCGCCTGTACGAGGCAACGGGTGACCGGAGATCAGGTCATTTTTTCGCACAGCGCATTAGCTTGGCCATTCAAAGGGGCAATGCCGCCAGCATTTTGGGCACCTTGCCTCGGACAGGCGAGTTAGTTGAAGTTTTTTACTTTTGAAATTGTAATTATTATTTTTATTGTTTTTTATGAATAAAATATACTAACATGTACGTTTTTGTACTACTAAAAAAAAAACTTTGAACTTAAAAAATTTAGAAGAAAGGTTTTTTATAAATTAATCCTAATCTGCACAAATGCACTTATATTATATAATTATATTATAAATTATATAAATTAGTAATTCACTTCTTACAATTTTTTACAGGTACACACCATAATGTGATAGTAAAATACAATATATACAAATTAATCTATCATGTATTGGTTTGATCGCTTTCTGATAGTTATCTCAGAAGACTAAATTAATCATGTATAATATACTATGCTGTCTCAGTGACGTTCAACAGATCCCTGATAATATCATGATTAATCATATGATAATGTAATTGCAATATATAACATGTCTGAGTGAAACACATAGCTGATTTCTAAGTGAAGTGAACTTATTCCAATGATTTTGGTATGAAGGTGATTCGCTAGCTGAATCATAGAAGCATATAAGAGTAAGCCGCCATTGAGCCGTTTTTTATGTTGATAACAATATTTTTATAGACAAAGAATCGTATCTAAAAAAAATAATAATGATAGCAGGCGGCGTAGTGTCGACTTTATAAAAAGTTACTAAAGCTTTAAATAGTATTTTCTTAGACACCATGGTTAACAATAAAACAAACAACACAGTAAATTTTAAAATGGACACATTTAATAATCCACAAGATGTCTTTTAAAGTCTTATATTATTATGTCTTATAGTGTCAAAAACTACGCCTGACCTCTCGTGCCTTATATGTTTATTGCATTTCATACTATACGCTGCACTGCAGTGTACTGCAAAACATTTTTTAATTCTTTTTTTAGGTGCTAATTGCTACACTTAAGCTGAATTAAATAATTATATAAAATGCAGTGAAAAAATTAAATGCCTACCCGACCCAACCAGGAATCGAACCTGGGTCTTCCGCAATCCGGGCGGCTGCACTGACCGCTATGCTACCATCAGGAACGCTGACGTAAGCATTAAATTTTGCCACTGCCTTTTGATTTTTTGAAATGCTTTAGAGCGACATTAGTGCCATCTATCCAACGATCATTGCAACCGATGGGCGTGCAGATTCATCTTTGCAGATGAATACCACTTTTGGTAACACAATGCTATAGTACATTTTTTTTTTCTTTTTTTTTTTTAATTATTTCTTACGGGTACGTACACACTTGGCCTTCACCTCACCTGATCTTATAAGTGACGATAAGGCAGAAGGTCGAAGCGCACTTGACCCAGCTTCCACAAACACTGAGGCACAGGCTATCTTATCTCTAATTGATGTTATGGCGACATAATTATTTAAGATGGTGCTAGCCAGGCGAACAAACTACCACCAACCAAACCGACTACTTACATAAACATGTTACCCCCCTCCCTCCCCCCTGGGAATCGAACCCGGGACCTCTGGGCCTAAGACCGGTGATTTTAACCACTAGTCTACATAGGCGGTTAAAAATTTAAAGCAAACATATTTAAATAAATAAATTAGAACTGTAACACACAAGTATTCAGTCAAAAATGAATATAATTTTGTTTGAAACAGAAAGTCCATTAAAGTTGAAATTTCCATTTTCTCATTATAAGATTCCGCTAGCATTCGTTGCTAATCAAAGGGAATAAATTCAAGCATTCGACTTGATATTAAACTGACGATCTGTCGCGTTATTACAATATCCAGCGATTGCCGTTATTTCATATTGCTTTGACAAAGAGCCCATCAATACCTGCTGCTAAAATGAGATACGACACTTTGATCGACTTCATTTCCCGGCACACAGAAGGAGAAATGAAAAGTTTTATTACAAGAAAATAAATACAACGATATACCTAACTGTTTCCCAAAGGAAATAGGCCAAACTTTGTGTTCGTGACGAAGAAATTATGGAATTGAAAACAACAATTTTAATTGTAACAATTCATAATAATTAATATGGCTCTTTCCTCTTAGAAGAGGAACTCAGTTCGCTTTCTTGAGGAAAGTTGTTAAGTAGGTACCTACAGAGAAAAAATATAAAGAAAAGTCACTAGAAACGTGTCTTACTTATTAAGTGATTTTTTCCGTCTCTTAAGCAATGATATTGACAATAAACTTTTTTCATTTCTCTTCTAAAACATTTTCATTCTGAAAAATATACAATATTCCGTATTTCGTGAGATTCTATGATGCCTGTGGGGAGTTTCAAGGGAGAACCTGTAATCACAGGATACCAGGCCTCTCTCACTATCTGGATACATTGACTTGAATGAACATTCAAGCACTATAGGCAGTAATGTATATCATATAATATATACAACTCATATAGCAACTTAAGAAGCTCTATGGCAGATTGCGGATGGTTGGAATATCACCAACGCCAGGGGTATGCCTTGTGGTATCCTAACCGGTATCATGCACATGTACATTCTCAACTAAATAGACCAATGGAAACTACGCGACATAAAAAGTTCCATTACTAAAATGTTTTTAATACGTTACCGTAAATGGATTCCGTAAACTAGAACACAGTTGGATATTTTTAAAACCACAACGTTTTTCATGAACACCAATAAAGCTAATGGAGCGACTCATCTTTACGCCATCGCCACCGAAATTAAATATTAATTAAACTCCCACGCCATCGTTGAAAATACAAACGAAATACAAACTACAACAAAATAAACACTCAAAATCATTTTATGTCCCCACTGCTGGGGCACGAGCCTCTCCTATGGATGGATAGGGAGAAGGGCCTATAAACCACCAAGCCAGTGCGGGGCGGTGGTTGTTAACGACTGCTAATGCAGCCGGGACCAACGGCTTTACGTGCCTTACGAAGCACGGAGGAGCTCGAGATGATATATTTTTGGTCACCCATCCAATGGCTGGCCTTTGCAAAACTTGCTTAACTTTAGCAATCGCAGACCGGGCGCGTAAGTGTTTTCTCTTCTTGGATTTAAAAAGTGGTTATTTTCGAATTATAATGAGCGAAAGCGAACGGTCTATTAAGAAAACAGCATTATTACGGTGGTTAACAACTGCGCCATCGAGCTCCACGATTAAAATAATACAACTCACCAAAATGGGGCTTGCACATATTTTTATTAGCCCAATTCAAATAAATTTCGCTTGTTCTCCCCTCTGAAAACATTCAAGAACCTACCATCGTCTTCTTCTTTTTTTCTTTAAAATCAACATATCAAAAAGTCAATTAACATTTAGACGGTTATTCTTCTGGCGGCCAACGTCAAATGAGCAATGTTTTTGTCGTGTTCAAGTACATTACGGTCGTTGTAAAACAAAGCAAGCAAAGGTATTATGCAGCGTTATACAATACGTCTGTGTCAGCACTTTACCTGCGACGGACGCGTGGATGATTTGTCAATGTAAAAAAGTCGGTAATAATGACAACAAAAGAACTGTTTCAGAATGAAAACTTATAGGTACTTAGTTTTCATTATCATTAATGCTAGTTGATGGTTCCGAGTGCGGTTAAAATGTCTTACTATTTTTGTCCAGCAGAAGAAATTTATTTTTAGCGATAAGGATACATATTTTTTTTGTATTGCCCTCTTTATGTTAAAGTCAAAGTCAAAAAAAAAATGTAATGTGTAAACTTTTATAATATGGTAAACAATAAAAAATATTTTCATTACATTTTTCATTCCATTAGCATTTTATTTCATTTCATTTCTAATAACTAAGCCACAGAAAGAGGCTAAGATAAGTAATTAAAGACACAAATACGTTCACACCCGAGTTGTAGCCATGTTTTGATATTGTAAATAGCTTTATTAACCTTCCGTGCACTAGCTGGGGTATGCATGACACACACCAGCTTTTGAAAATCGTATTTAATGTTTAAACAATAAAGTCGTGCGAGTTCGTTTTCTTAGTAGCTGTAAAGGCGACGTTGCAGTCCCGATCGATGTAGTTAATTCGATTGGGATTGATTGAGTCTGTCTCCAAGCGAGTTACATGCGTATAAAATGCACTCGGATATTACACACCTCACCTTGTACGGCGCGTGCGTGGCCCAAAAGGTACGTTATATTTTGTATGTTTGTTGTATTTTATATTTATTCGTGCTCCGTGCTTCGGAAGGCACGTAAAGCCGTTGGTCCCGGCTGCATTAACAGTCGTTAACAACCACCAATCCGCACTGGGCCCGCCTGGTGGTTTATGGCCCGTTCTCCCTACCCATCCATAGGGAAGGCTCGTGCCCCAGCAGTGGGGACATAAAATGAGCTGATGATGATGATATTTATTTTAGTATCTAATGTTAAATATTTATTTTCAGATAACAACTTCATTAAAACATGTCTCTGTTAACGGAAACTGACATTTGAAAAATGTTTTTAGAAGAAAATGATGAGTTTGACTCTGAAAGATCTAGCCTAGGAGTCTGATAATGATTCTGATCATATGAGCGTGCAAAACGACACAGTGAATGGTGGTGAAATGGATGCTGACATACCATCTTCCGATTCGGACATAGATGACATACCGCCTCTTGGAACTGCGCACAAAATATGTTTTATATATGTTTGGAGCATGCAGATTTTTTTTTGCCAAGATTGCTGTAACTTTGACACTTTTGATGATCTTAACTAATTTCTGTATTGTTATGGTTTTTTTTTATTACTTTATAAGCAGATATGATAGTAGTCTCAAAATTTTAAAATAACTGTGAGCAGTAACATGTGCCATTAGGTTTTAGATCTTAAGTTAAAATTTAATTGTTTTTAAGTTTAAAGAAAAGTGGTGTTTTGTTTTTTTTCTATTAAAAGTCAATTATCATGAAAAATAACATAAATGTTTTTATTAAACCCATTCATTGTTAGTTATTCAAATATATTTTCTATAAACAAATACGCTTTATTTGCTGATTTTACTTATATTTATTTTCTGGGATGGGAGATTTGGTCACCTCGTATACGAAAGGTTAAGAATCTTTATAGGCGCCACCACCACGGCTGCTGCTTCAAGTACCTACCTACCACTTACCATCACGCAGGCTTGCTTTGGTCGCTGACTGATAATGACAAAAACTCGCGTGAAAGATGACAAGCACCGACCTAGATGACAACAATACAAGAACACGCGCTGCTGTTTTAAAATTCGTCATTCAGTCGTCATCATTGGTGATTAAATTTTTATTTATTGCATGCCCGTTTTTGCTATTGTTGTTTTTATTAGTTGTTCATATTATGTATTGTATTATACCGGTACCTACAATTAGCACAGTGACACCTATACTCTAATCTTAGAATGTATAGTTATATTTCTAAAAAGCTTAAATTTGTTCACGTTGTATGTACGAGTGCACGCCAAAATAATAGTTCATTTCTCAAAGATAAGTTTCGTAGACTCACCACGACGCGAGACGGTTCAAAGTCAAGTCTCCAGCCAAAAAAGGACTTAATCTATTTCTATAATTAGTACTGACCTGTTTTAGCGTTGTTATTATTGGCGGTACCCGAGGCCTGGCTGAAGAGAGAGGCGCCTGTAAGGCGGGCACGACGCAGGATCCACCACATCTTGCTACCAATCCCCACACAACCCGCAGACGAACAACAACAGTCAACTTAATCAAGACTCAGTTATACAATAATCACTTAAAAATAAACTTTAAATTTTTATTAATTCGCTTTAATTTCGCGGAGGAAACTTTTACGCTTTCCAAAAAGGTTTAAAACTAATAATACTGCAACGAACAGCTTTCTGCTCTCAAACAATTGAATAACGATAATAGTCAGGTGTTTTTCAAGGTTGTTTCAGTGATGATTCTATCAATTCGTCGTTGAATTACTTCGATAAACAAACTTTGTTCGCGGAGTGTGGGCCAGTGAGAGTGTACCCTCTAGGCTGCTTAGGAGGCTACTAGCGGGTTTGGCGGCGTACGAAAACATCACATGCGCAGAAGAGGGCTGTAAACAGGTGTATTTCGGCGGTGGCGGGTAACCCTTTCCGTTTCGTTTCCAAACAATTTGTTAAAAGGCATACTCGATTGTTTAAACACTTTAATGACTTAGCTGTTACGATAAATGTGGATACCGATTGTGACGGGCTGACACCTAGTTTTTAAATGGCATTGAATTGCGAAGGTCACGGTTTGTATATAAAGTTGTGTCTTTAATACACAAAAGCTGTATTCGTTTTTTTTATAAACTGGTATTATAGCTTGCACGTTTGTTTTGCGATCTTGCAAATTGAGCAGCTTTCGCACCGGATCGGTGATCAAAAGTAAAATTATCCTCTTATCTTTCGCAAAACACGTTAAGTCTTTAGTTCCTTTTTAAACTATCATGGACACTTACATTAAAATTATTATTATTAACGGGATTGTTACCATGTTTCAGTCAGTACATCCGTGATCATGGCGCATGTAACTGTGCCAAAATATCGGATACTCACACACAACAAAAAGCATGGTAATAATCCCGTTAATAATTATTATTTTTTAGTTCCTGTTGTGGTCGTAAGATGACAGTCGGCAGTGGGCCAGCGTCCACCATGTTCTATTTTAATTTATTTTTTATATACCTCTTAGACTTCATCTCACTTGATTTTTATAAAGCCAAAGGTGGAAGCGCTCTTCACCCGTAATCCTTAACTGCTGAAGAACTAGCTATCTTATCTTTAACTGTCGGAACAGAACATATATGATGATGCTGATGATAAGATAGGTAATGCATAACTTAACTCTTTGGAATAACTAAACGTTTTGTAATGAATGTATTGCGTAGTTATGTAACTTATTCAAATGGTATCACTATAACATAACATAACGTGCTGATAAAAGGTAAGAACTTAATTAAGTGGCAAATCATAAAAGCGTAGTATCGTTCGCTAAGGTCGTTGATGTGTAGCACTAAAGCCGCGTCTAGAGTGGCTAGTGTGAGTTTGTTTACTAACCGTATTCACTCGATTACGTTTACGAAAACGAAAATTTGTATAGAAAAAAAAATTTTCTCGTATGGCGCCAGGAGTTTCTGTTTCAATGCCATACTAATTCTCGTTTTCGTTACCGTGATCGAATGTTGAAGCTCGCACTAGGCACCCTGATGCGTGCTTCGTGTAATGCAATGTGTCGTGTAAACACGGATGGTGTGGTCGACATACGAGCTCACCGCGAATTCAGTAGGTGTGGTTGAGAGAAAACCGATTATCTAGCTACACCTAGATAGATGGTGCTATCGATACGAGTGTTAGACGTAATAAGACACACATGGACTTCGTGATGCTTTTGGTAGGTACTGCTAGTTATACAGAGTGAGCAATCCAAATAATATGTTAGTTGAGCAAGTCCACAAGTTAGCTAAACTAAAATTAAAGTAATTT
This sequence comes from Eudonia mercurella, assembly GCA_963082485.1. NCBI lineage: Eukaryota > Metazoa > Arthropoda > Insecta > Lepidoptera > Crambidae > Eudonia > Eudonia mercurella. The sequence goes on along the minus strand of OY720031.1, from coordinate 19,703,059 downwards.
AAAATGAAACTACTTTTACGGAGCTAATCGCGTTTATTTTTTACATTAGTTTTATTTAATGTTTATCCTGACGTTTCTGGAGTAGTTTCATTTCAATGTGTAGTGTTCGCGTAAACTTTAGAAAACTTTAATATAGCTTATACCTAGCAGTAGGTGCTCACAGGCTGAAATGATGAGGCTGAATGATGATCAATTGAAATCAAGAAAGTCACAACGTCAATCGGTGTACGTCTATGGGATCTTGCATTGAGTCGAACCGGCCAGAAGCTCAACAAGGTCTATTTCTCCCTTTCTTATATCAATCTGTGGTGTTCGCGGAAACTTTAGAAAACAATATTAAAGTAATTTGAAAAATGATTGTAACAAATTACTATTTGTCTTAAAAATATTAATTATTTTTTTATAATATATAATTTTATATGGCATGCAGTTTTATTTAACCTTAAAATTGTCAGTATGATTTCTTGGAACAAATTTAATAATGTAACCTCTTGTATTTTCAGACTTCTACACGTACACTAGTAAATAACCTTTCCAAGCATATGGTGCTATTTTTCTATTAATAATACTCGAGTATTTAGTTATTAGATTGTAAAATAAGCTTATTCAATAAAAATCTTATTGTTAAAAATTTAAAATTAAAAACTAAAATTAATTAGTGATGAATAACATAAAATAATATAAAATAACACACAACGCGCAAGTAGACGCGCCTTTAGAGCGGCCATCTCATAACACGCGTGATCCCGTGTCCCACTATTACCCAAATGGGATCGTACGCGTCTGTTTTTATCGGTGACCTTCATCATAAACTATACTTAGGATAGGTATCTTCTACATTTTGATCAGCATTTGGAGAATTACCATGATATTAGTAAATGTGTGAATTGGTATGCGATTTTATCATAGTTGAAAAGTCTGAAGCTTTTATTCGCGTATATTTTTAAATATAGGTAAGTTGGTAAGGGCTTGCCATTAAACTGTAAACCATAATTAAACCAAGTAAATTAAAATAATGGCCAAGAATTTGGAATAGTCACTAAATTTATTTATAATTAAAGCGAGCTAAGTTTTGCTAGAAGAAAAATTGGATCTCTTAAAAGTAAATTTGAAAAATAGCTAAACTTATACGCAAGGCTGTGATGATTACTGTTTTCTAAAGTTTGCGCAAACATTACAACTAGGTATTTTAGGCTGATGGGGTAAATAGGGAGAAATGGGGATACAGGTATTAAACCCAAACGGTTTAATACCGAACTATGCTTCTACGAGTAAATAACTAAAAACTAAACATACACTGAACAAAAAGTAATAAAGAATGACAGCATGCGATTAATCACCCTTTGTTAGGTGCTTTCCATGACTGATTGACCAAGATTACCTTTTGTTAAATAGTTGTACATATAACCCTTTGGTTCTGACAATAACTTCACCTAGGTATACCCAAAGAGTTAGAACAACATTAGGGCATGGTTGCCAAGCTACCGGCTTTGTGTACGTGACAATGCGACGCCGGAGTCACGTTAATTTCCCCGTGTTTGTGGATCGGGATTAAATCAGTAATCTTATGGATTAGCGGCGGCACCATTAACACATTGTCATAATGTCTGAGGATTATCGCAGTACGCAGTAGCTTGGAGGGGAATGTTAGTCATAATATTTACCGTGCCTACAATATGCCTATTTACCTTATATTTCCGAAGGGCAGTGGATGCGGCTTGCACTGGACTGGCTAAGCTGGCATCAGCGTGTTTTACCGCTTATACCATGGCGAGAGCTCTGAAGAGCTCTTTGACCTCATCCCACCTCCTCCCTTCCTTCATAGAAGTACACGTGCTGCTCTTCGGAGTCGCCGCTTCATTGTCTCAAATATCCCATCGCGCACAAAGAAATTCGGTGACTCGTTTCTTTGTCGCACCTCCAAAAGATGGAACACGTTTTCCCTCCTTCCTATGATATGGGGTCCTTCAAAAGAGGCATGAAGAAGCTCCTTGTGGGCCAGTAGAGTGAGAGTTTGTTTTTACGCATCACCAGTTATCTTCGCGTCTGGACTCCATTTCCACTTAATATCAAATGAGATGGAGTCATTTGCCGATATATCTATAAAAATAAAAATAACATAAAGGAGGGCTTATACTAAGCAGGTTTAAATGATGAAAATAATGAGGCTACAGTATTAAAGCGGCTTACAATGTTACAATATGTCGAATCAGCAATCTGGAACCCTGCCGGCGGGCGCAGCGGTTGAGCCCCGCCTTGCTAGGTCACTTAGATATGAATTATAGTCTGTTAATGTATGTTTTATATCTATGTCCAGGTAAAATAAAACACAGTGAATGAACTTAGTCTATTTATTATTTCCTTCTGATAAATTATTATTAACATTGGGTAAACCTGCCAAAGTATCAATTTAAATCTCGTAAGAGTTACAACATCAATCGGTGTAAGTCTATGGTGGAAGATCTTGCACTGAGATGAACCGGATGGAAGCTTTTCTTTTACCGTATCAAAAGTATAGGAAAATGCCCTCCCAATTATAAGATACTTTCCAACACAAATCACCAAACAAAGTAAAGTATAGCCTATAACTTACCCACTGCTGGGCAAAGGCCTCCATAACAAACCCATGGATCAGGATGCAAGGCTATGCATCGAAAAATCTGGAACACACTTTGCCCGAACTGGGAATCGAACCCGAGACTTAGATATCGGGACGAGGGCTTTGCCACTAGGCCACCGAGGCGTTGAAATCACCAAACAAATAATCTACAAAAAAAAATATATATATAAGGTCACATTTTATCAACTGCAAATATTTTGAGGGTAAATTCAACAACATATATAAACTATTTTTATGAAAAAAACTTAAATTTTTATACGCTAGTTTTCAAGAAAAACGCCAAAAGACATTTCGATTAAAAAGAAAAATAAAGCACTTTCGGTAGTTTCAATTCAAAGGAGCCGAAACAGAGAGGCGCAATGCCTTCACCGCTTACACGTGCCCGTAGTTTCATTCAAAAAAACCGAAGGGGGTGCAGCGCGGAATTTGAAAATTTACGTGTTTTTAAGTCACTAGTGCTAGGCGCTGAATAGGTTTTATACATTAAAAGGACTAGTGTAGGTTAGCTTGATCCATTCACAAGGTCATGGTTGTCTTGGAATTTGAAACAAATACCCAGAAACTGCATAAACATTACGTAAAATAATGATATCTAAAAACTTATTTCTTCAGAAACTTTGTAAATATAGCCCAAAATGAAACAATGATCCGACATCAAAATGTTTGTATTGATATTCCGCAGGTCACTGTGTGTATTAGTGTGAAAGTGTAAAGTGATGAAGCAGTTCTTTGTCACTTTGATCATCACAAAGTTTCCACACTTGGCAGACGGGTGGTTGAAAACTGGTGAAATCGCAGCTAGTGTTTGCTGCTACCTCCTGGATTCGTATGAAAATATGCCAGGGCTCCCATTATTTTTATATTCAAAACTCGCCAAGGCATGGAGGCAGAATGTCACCAAACTAATCATCATATCAGCCTGGGATCACCTATGTTGTGTATGTGCCCCTTTCGCTTGAGCATAATACTTATAAATAATATTTCTATAAACAATTAAAGGAGAAAAAATTGACGAGAAGGAATTGGAAAACGGCTCTTACTTGTCAACTAAAGCAGTCAGTATTAGTTTTTCTCTTTCAGTTTATTTTTCCCTCTGCTAATAGCTTTACCGACATAATTATCAACTTGGTTTTCTTTCGATTTCTAAAAATATTTTACAATACAATATTCAAACGTAACCAAACAAAGATTCGCGGCAAAAGCATGTGACATTTTTGACGTTTAGGAGTGAATGATTGAATGAAAATATACACTGATTTGATAATCGTAAGATGATCATTGATTAGCTAATTTTTGTGTAATCAGCGTTCGTGCAACCCGATTTGATTTGAGCAGTGTGTCAAGTTAATTGCTTTGTCAACTGATTTGCGATTTGATCAGTGTTCGAGAAACCGGCTGTTAGTGTTTAGTGTATAAATCAAGGAAAAACTAAAAAAAATTGCAATTTTCCAGGTCCAGTTTTCTAGATACACCAACTTCACAAATAACTTTGTAATCCCTTACAATAATATAGGATTACAAAGTTACATTTGCAGTTAATGAATCAGTGTAGCTATTATTCCATTATATTATACCATTATGTATAATATAATGAAATACAAGACAACCATGGCCTTGTGAAAGGATCAAGCTAACCTACACCAGTTCTTTTAATGTATATGACCTATTCAGCGCCTAGCACCAGTGACTTAAAAACACGTAAATTTTCGAAATTCCGCGCGGCACCCCCTTAAGAATTAGGCAAGCTATATTTATGATAATTTACATATAATTTACGCAAATATTGTTGCGAACAAATTACAATTTTTAAAAAAAAACAAAGTGTTGAAAAAAAATCCACGAGCGGGATTCGAACCCGCACCCCATGACATGCCGGGTCAGGTGCACTACCAACTAAGCTATCGTGACTCAATCCAACTCGCCGAAATTAATCAACACTATCTACACTTACTCCGTAAGCCAAAGGAGCCCTATTCAATGTCGACAACTTCTACTACTACCTGACCCGGCATGTCATGGGGTGCGGGTTCGAATCCCACTCGTGAATTATTTTTCAACACTTTCATTTGTCGTCAGTTTCACACCGCACAGCGGCGCCGGCCGGCAATAGACTGAATATCGGCTCGGGGTCTACACATTAGCAGGCCGATAACGATGTTGAAAAAGGCAGAACTGACGGCGGTCAACTGACACGTGATAACGGCCGAAAGCCGCCGGCCAACTACCCGCAAGTGTGTGTTCGATTAGGTCTTGAGATCACGGACTGTCCGGCCGATACCTGTCGACGCAGGCCCGCGCCACACACTCGGCCTGCGCATTAGCCGTCAGTCCTAAACCTTAAAGGGAACTGTGAGTGTGTGATCTGATGCGACTAACTGACAGGGAGTTATCTGCCCGCGAACTGTTAGTATGGCGGGCTCTTTAGACAGGTTTTGATTTTTACTTGTAGGTACTGTATGATATTGTAAAAAATTAAACTGGTAAATGATGTTTTTGCAAACTTAATTTTTTTTTCGGGTTTTTTTTTTACATGTTGTAATTGTCCTTTATATTTTGTGTCAGCCTGGAACCGAGCGAAAATCTGTCTTACATAAAAGTCTTGGTTGTGTCGTCATTGTTGGGTTAGAGAGTAAAAAAATAAGACAGCTAGTCCCTCCGAAGGGCGACGGGCTGAGGGCTTTCACACATCACATAATCTACCATTTGCATTTTTTTTAAAGTGCGCTATCCAGATAGCACAGTATGATACAGCAGCGTACCAATTTAAACAGTTCCTTGATTCTGTAATTAGCTCGATCGATTCGATTCAAACACGTTAACGGAAACAAAAATTGTCATATCGAGGTCCTCGATTAAGAAAGGTTAAGCCTTTAGAGGCGCCTTCAGGTTTTTCCGCTCCCGATTTGATTGTTCTTTGATTCTTCACATGTCGTGTAACCCTCGTGAGCAAAGTTGCGAGCAAAAGCTAGTTATCTATATAGACTGGAGCTATTCTGACGTTCATCATATTGCGATACGCGCGATTTAATTTTACGCAAAATTAGGCTTAGTAACTCTATTAGAAAGAAGCCCTCCAATTTACTTGGATTATAGAAGTGCCTCAAGTTTAATTGCAGTACAATGAGTTGGACTTTAATGTGATTTGTTGAGCTCGGTTTGATTTAAGCTGACCTTTCAGTTTGTCTTGGATAGATAACAAATAGTTACGACAGATTACAGTATTACACTAAGTGCAAAAGGATAAGTCTTATTCTTATCAAGTGGCTGGAGAGGTAAACCAGGTTATTTTCGTCTGTATCATTGTGGCGGTCATCGGTCACCCGTTCGGGTCACAAACCTTCCTAAGGTAGCATAATTTTGGAGATTTGCGATTTGGATTGCAAAGGAAGGAGGCATGACCACGGTGCTGCTGATGATTTTAAGCCCGTATCTTGTATACACATGACAATTGATTTAACTATTATTTTATTTTTTGAACAGTGAACCTGATCAGCGAAAATATCCATCTCTGATCAAGCAGTATTTATCAATCAAATGAATATGTCATCAATAATACATAATGGAAAAATTATGTTCAAAATGTACTATTTATGTGAGTATCAATAAATTGGCACATTCCTCAGTTCGATATGAGCCTTGAATAAACCAATCAGAATGAAGATGTTTAATCAACCTTTGTATTAACCTACTTAAGTATCCAATCATCCTCATCAAATTCGATTTGGAATTCCTTTCCTTTAAAATTACAATATTAAACTTGGATGGTAGAAATGTTTCTGCTGTCTCTATTATCCGATTCTTTACGATCGATTTGATTTGCATAAATTAGATATTTCCAATTTTCCTACGTCATACAACTTTTGTAAAGTGAGGAGATTCACTGACCGATTTATGAGTCCATCAACGCAGATCGATTACTACTGAACTTCTTTATTGTCTTACATTACTGAGATAAAACTTTGTCTTCTCAGAAAATACTTTAACTTATCTTACATACTAACCTGAAATTTTGTATTAATACTCTACAACAGAAACCCTTAAGCTAAATATAACTTCGTTATCTACGGGTAAGTTATTGGAGAAGAATCATTATAGACTTATAGGAACCAAACCTCCTGTCACAAACAGTTGCAATTCAATTTATCTTATCATAACGAAAACTATGTTTACATTCCTCTAGAAAACCTTTTATCTAATTGCCTTTGATCCACTTATGAGTTCTCGCAACTGGTTCATTCTTCGACGAGAATACCAAGTTGAGAATACCGATCGAAGACTACGCTAGCTCTATATAGTACTATTGAGAACCAACAAATTACAAATGGAAAAAGAACAAAAAAGTTGAAAAAATTCCACGAGCGGGATTTGAACCCGCACCCCATGACATGCCGGGTCAGGTGCACTACAAACTATAGCACGAGCCACGATAGCATAGTTGGTAGTGATCCTGACCCGGCATGGGTTGCGGGTTCGAATCCCGCTCGTGGAATTTTTTCAACGCTTTATCTTTTTTCAATTTATATAACATTAGTCGTCATTGAAATTTTAAGAGATGTCAGCTAGGAAGCTGATGGACGGTACTTAATTGTTGCTAAACACTAAAACCCGTTACTGACCCCTATATTAAATAATAAAAGAAAAAAACGTCGATCAATAGGTGCTGTCCTCATACCCTAGTTCAAATGTACCTATAGTAGATAAAGTTTGATACAATAAAGAAGTAAGATGCCGGCAAAAGCTACGCATCTCCATGTCTACACGTCACTTGTACACGCATAAATGAGACGCTTAAAAAAAGACGGCGGCCATTGACAAGACACGTGAGCTGTGACGGCTGACTCGGGCGAGGCAGACACGAGACAATTCTCAAAGTTAATTGTACAAGTGCGATAGTGAAAGTTACACGTGCATCTAGGTGAATTTCTTAATATACGCAATGCCACAAACTTATTCGTATCTGCACGCTATTCGGTGTTTTCACGCCGACAATTAATATTTTTTTATGGTTTTGATATTTAAATATTCATAGCAGAGTCCAGATGCGAGGACAGCTATGGAACAGTTAGTTTTCTATTCAACTAATAATATTTTACAGGTTATCCAAAGGCTGAGATGATGATGATGATGATGATCCAAAGGTCGTGGGTTCGATTCCCACTCGAACTCTAAGACTGCTTAATTTATTCTAGTAAAATTTTATATTGTAACTATATATAGCATTGTGAATGCAACATTCCAAATAATAAAAAATAGTAATATTTAATTTTATAAAGGTAATATTAAATAATTAAATTTAATATAATTAACAAATATTTTATTTAATATGTATATTAGTTTTGTAATTATAGATAGATTTTGTGTTAAATCTCTTACACCCGTTTGCACTAAACTTATGAATCGCCTAAGTCTTGGCTTAACTATTACCCGGTCAAGTTAACTCGGCACCTGGCTCGAAAACGTCGCTTACACTCAGGTGCCGACTTAACCGTTTAGTGCAAACGGGTGTTAAAGCGTAATGACCGCGAAGGCAAGGTGCAGTCCTATGCATAGACTATGTGGTCCTGTGGCAAATTTTCGTCCGTTATAGATCACTTAGAAGTGTATCGCGTAATGCTGTATTCCATAACGTATACCTAAGTAATCTACTTGATACGATTCTGACTAGTGCACTAGTCGGAACCGTAACAGTGGCTTCGACTACAGAGGCTGAAGCTGTAGCCTCATTTGTGGCTACAGCGCCAGTTAGTACTCTTAAGTAAGTACTTTTACGGACAAAGGTACGGCGAAGACTTTACCTGCGTTGGCCTTTAAATAAATAATAAACTTTCCTACCCTCACACCAATTATCTAGCCCAAGAGAAGCTTCGTTATAAAACTCGTTACATGGTTACTAGACAACGGATAAACATACTTAAAATACTTAAATACATACTTATTATAGGTACATAGAAAACACCCAGACTCGAGATAATTTAGAAAAACAATCATTTCTAAATTGACCCGACCGGGGATCGAACCCGGGACTTCGGAGATGGCGACACCATGAAAACCGGTGTACAAACCACTCGACCAAGGAGGTCGTCTTTAAGCAAACTCCCCAACTTATAAGTCATCCTGGCAGAGAAAATAAAGCCTGTTACGCCTATTCATATACCGACATCTGTCTACCCACTAACATGAGCAAGATTTAGCATCCATAAACACATTATACACGCACACATGCGATATTTCTCTGAAATTGGCAAAAACAAAGTTGTTGCGTTGCGAGGTACATTTCATGGGTGATTAAGCCCGGCGGGGCACCTTCGACGCGATTTGGAAGAACCTCCCTTCATCGCAAAAAAGGTTGAGGAAAACTTCATTATGTATGTACGTGTTTTTATATCGTTAGCTAGTCTAGATTTAGTTCATCAATTCGACGTACCGGCCTGTATGTAAATTTGTAGACTTTTTTCATGGTTGGTTAATTTACTCGACCTTCAACTCTTATGTTAAGTGATGATAAGGCAGAAGGTGGAATCCTCAACTACCGAGGCACTGGATCTCTTCCTTCTAGCGCTGGAACATAACAATGCTAGAAACATTGATGTTATGGCCACATATTTAGATAGGATGGTGGTAGCTAGCCAGGTGGACAAACAAGCCCTACCATCAAAAAACCTAGTGCACAAACATGTACCCTTCACTGGGAATCGAACCCGGGACCTCTGGGTCTGAGACCTGTGATCTTACCCACAAGACCACAGAGGCGATTAAAAGTGTTTAATCATATTATTAGATCGTTAGCTCGTTATGTTAAAGAGCTCGATGGCGCAGTGGTTAACGCGTCCGGTCTGCGAGTGCTGAGGTTAAGCAACTTTCGCAAAGGCCGGTCATCGAATAGGTGACCAAAATTTATCATCTCGAGCTCCTCCGTGCTTCGGAAGGCACGGATTAGCGCAGTCGTTAACAACCATCGCACCGCACTGGGCCTGCTTGGTGGTTTATGGCCCGTTCTCCCTATCCATCCATAGGTAAGTCTCGTGCACCAGCAGTGGGGACATAAAAATGAGCTGATGAGGATGAGAAATAAAGTTAATTTAGTATGTTATTGTAATTTATTTTTTATTTAACTACACCTGTGGTGTAGTGTTTAAACCATCAGTTTCAAACCCTTCGATTCGTAACGGGGGATACATTTTACATACATATTAACACATGCGGTTTGTTTGATCCTAGGGCTTCCTTTAAATCCACCTGATTAGCTACCACACTCTTGTCAACACTGTTAGTCCTCAGTAGTCTATGATTCCTGGCAAAGTGAGCAAAATTAAAGTATTCTAGGTCCAGCGGTTTAGGCTGTGAGATAATAATTGTTCTTCAGTAATGACTTCTCTTCTTATTTATTTTGATCACTCTAAATATCAGTACCTATATTGTCTTTTATTTCCAAAATCCACATGTAAATAGAATGGTTAGTCTCGTAGTTATAATGCATTTAGGTTCATGTTTAACATGGTAAAATGCTGTGTTAGACATACTACATCGGGGCTAGGGGTTACCTCGGCCTATGTAGGACTCTTCTCCTCTCCCCCCTTCCGTCCAGCCACGAAAAGCCTGACTTAGGAAGGGGAAGCCTAAAAAAAAGAACTAAGTAAACAGTCTATAACTGTCCCACTGCTGGGCAAAGGCCTCCATCGTTGACATCAAGTCATCGTTACAATTGATGGGTAATGGCTAAATCACTACGCTTACCAAATGCGAGTTAGTGATCACAAACCAGGGCTATGCATCGAAAAATCTGAAATATGTACATTTTGCCCGACCTGGGAATTGAACCCAGGACTTTCGGATATCAGGCCAAGCGCTCTGCCACTTGACCACCGAGGCGAGGAGGGGAGGCCTATACACTAAAAGAACATAGTACCATCCCTTCTCTGCCACAGGGATGGCTCGGGACCACAAACGGCAAGCACCGAATCATTGCAATTATGCCTTGGAAGGCAATACTTAAGGTGGATTTATGTTTGTCTGACGTGTCGTGTAGTGATGCATCAGAACGGAATCGGTTTCATACATTAACCCCCTTATTCATAAAAACTATTTAAGCATTATTTAGTTAAAAATTGTTTTGTCAACGTCGCCGCATGAATAAGGGTGTTAATGTATGAAACCGATTCCGTTCTGATGCATCACGACACGATACGTCAGACAAATATAAATCTACCTTTATTGGCGAACTGCTTTAAACTATATTTCACTAGCACTTAACACGCGTCTTTGTCCACGTGGATTTGAGACTTAAAATAAAACTTTATTTTTATCAAAATAAAATATAGCCTATGTTACCCGCAAGAAATGTAGCATTCTATCAGTGAATTAGCCGCGTACTCACCTAGCGCACGGGCTCGCGCGGCAGCCTCGGTGTCCGGATCGCGAGCGATGGCTCCCGAGGCAGCCTCAGTAGTTCTGTTCAATTTACATGAGGCTGCCTCGCGAGGCAGGCTGAGCCATCATAAGTCCGCGAGTATTCGATATGGACAGTCGTGTATTTTCAGCTGCAGCTATTTTCCTAGCTGCTTATTGTTTAAAGAAACGAAAACAGTCACGTATCAAGAAAAAACCTAGACGCTTCTGGATTAGAAAAATTTATGAGCGTCGCCACCAATATGGAAATAGATTACTTGGAGATTTAATGTATGATCAGACTGTACATAATTTTACACGAATGTCCGTACAAGAGTTCGAAAATTTGTGCTCATTGTTGTCTGATAAAATAAAAAAGTGCGATACAAAGTATAGAGAGGCAATCACTGTGAATGAACGAGTTTTAATAACTTTAAGATTTTTAGCAACCGGAGATTCTTACAGCAGCTTGCAATATTTATTTCGAGTATCGAAGCAGAGTATCTCAAGAATAGTTCCAGAAGTTTGTGACGCTATTATTGAAGCCTTAAGTGATTATGTAAAGGTAAATAAAAATATTTTTTTAAATTTAAAAATGAATTGTTTATTTTAATTACAATTCAGTGATAGTTTCGAATCCATCATTAGCATTAGGTGATGGTGTAATGGCATGAGAAGACGTAGCGGTATGTGATGCTGATGATGAAGTGCCAGATGAGTCCATTGTAGAGGAATACTGTACTGCTGTGTATAGTATTCTGTATTAATTTGTTGTTGTGTGTATTTCCCTATATCTGCTTCAAAAATTATATTATTGATAGCGTTCTTAACACACGCTAATGTGTGCGGATCATATTTTCTTAGCTCAATGGCTATGTGTCTTCCAAATGACAAATATGGATCGGTAATGTCGGTCGAAGACTTTTGCAAGCATTCAAGGGCTTCTGCAAGCATGATATCTGCCGAATCTTCCTGTGGCTGCGTTTTCTTGGGATTTTGTCGTTTTTTTTTACGAGCAGGTTCTGATGGTGAAGGCATGCTAGTTTTCGAGGCTAGGTCTTTTTGTTGTTGTGGTGGCGCTTCCTCGATGCTAGCCTCCGGCAATTGCGACTGGATCGGAGCATTTCCAGTCTCTGTATGTCTCTCTGCGTCAGAAGTTTGTGAAGATTCCGGTATCGCCTCCTGAAAACATTATTTTAATTAATAGATCAATTTGTGGTGCAGTGTGAATGTAGCGAAATCTTTAATATTTTTCTAGCAGGATTCTCCATTGCTTGAACGTCTTCGGACTAAAAATATTTGGCCCCTAATATATCACTAAAAGGCCAAATACGGAGTGGTGTATAGTACCTAATACAACCACTCATTGGGGCCCAAGACTTTTAGTCTGAATACTTTCAAACAGCGGAGGGTCCTGTCATGCTGAGTACTCTATATTTTTTTTTTTTTACAGATTCCATCTACAGAAGAAGAGTGGCTTGCTATATCAAAAGAATTTGAAAATAAATGGAATTTTCCCCACGCTATTGGAGCGATGGATGGAAAACATGTTATGTTGCAGGCACCTAGTAACAGTGGGACTGATTATGATAATTACAAACAATTTCCAAGCATCGTGCTTTTTGGATTAGTTGATGCTAGCTACAATTTTTTGTATGTAAATGTTGGTAGCAAAGGGCGAATCTCTGATGGTGGTGTTTTTAAAAACACTACGTTGTATAAAAAGCTAGAAAAGGAAGAATTGAACGTGCCTAAAGAGAAGATATTGGAAATACCATATGTAACAAAAGTTCCTTATTTTATTTTATCCGACAAAGCCTTTGCACTCAACGAATATACCATGAAACCTTTTGAGGGTAACCCAGAAAATGGTTCTAAAGAAAGAATATTTAATTATCGTCTTAGCCGAGCTCGACGTGTCGTTGAGAATGCATTTGGTATATTAAGTGCCATATTTCGCGTTTTTAGAAAACCTATCTTACTAGAGCCAAATAAAGCAACAAAGGTCGTCTTAGCAGCTATATATTTGTACAACTACATCCGGAAAAATACTTCAACTAATCATATTGCACCGGAGTTGTTTGACAGAGAACTTGATGGTGTACTGATTCCTGGTCAATGGAGAAATGAAATAAATGAAGGAACATTCGCACCAATTGCAGCGATTCCAAGGCGTAGTTCTAATAACGCAAAAGAAATACGGTTGCACTTGGCAGAACATTTTATAACTAATGGTTCTATACCATTTCAAAATCATTATGCATAGATAAAAATTCTTACATTCGGCATCGTTTCCTGAGTGTCACCAGTTTCATTTTTATCTTTTAGAAAATCGAAATAAGGATATCCAAACCACTTTGAATTATAAACATCTGCAGCGCCTGAAAAAGAACAAAAATAAGTTTTAATTTTCCATAATTTAAAATAATTTAAAAACGTATTTTTGTATCTTAAATTTAGTTAGTAGTAGTAATAAGTAATTATTTTATCAAACAATTTGTAAGTTCATATTTTTAAGTTTTTAAGTATAAAAATGCATACCTGAACCTGTTATGCGGCTTTTTTTCTCCCTGCTTTTCTCTCGACGGTAAGAACCACACAAGGACTCCATTTTTTTTTCAGTTCCTTGACAGACATATTAATTTGAGTAGATATTTGCCGCCAACTGTCTTCCCGCTGATTTTTATTTAAATATTTTGGATCTTTGGGGTCCCAAAGCGCTTTGTACGTGCTGTACAGTTGAAGTAAACGAATGGACTCCTCCTGACTGCCCATGATATCAAATAGATAGAGACAAACACGGCAAGAGACACAACTTGAAGTAGCTTCGCGCGCGAGCCAAAACACAACCTTTCCCACCTAACGCACAGCGCTCACTGAGGCACCTTTGAGCGCGTCAAGTTTACCGACAACATCTGGCTCGGGGCCGAGCCGCGCTCAGCCGAGCAAACGCGCGCCCGAGGCGGCCCGAGGCACGTCCACACCAGCCGAGGCATTTGGCTCGCGAGGCTGCCGCGCGAGCCCGTGCGCTAGGTGGGTACGCGGCTAATGAACTTTATCAACTGGATCAGTAGTTCCAGAGATGGCTCTCCTCAAACCATCAAACAAACAAAGTCACAAACTTTACCTCTTTATCTATACTAATATTATAAAGAGGAAACCTTTGTATTTTTGTATGTATGTATCATTATCATCATCATCAGCTCATTTTATGTCCCCACTGCTGGGGCACGAGCCTTCCCTGTGGATGGATAGGGAGAACGGGCCATAAACCACCACGCGGGCCCAGTGCGGGTTGGTGGTTGTTAACGACTGCTAATGTAGCCGGGACCAACGGCTTTACGTACTTTCCGAAGCACGGAGGAGCTCGAGATGATAAATTTTTGGTCACCCATCCGATGACCGGCCTTTGCGAAAGTTGCTTAACCTCAGCACTCGCAGACCGGGCGCGTTAACCACTGCGCTATCGAGCTTCTCTTATGTATGTATGTATGTTTGCAACGAATAACTCAAAAACTACTAGACGGATTTAAAAAATTCTTTCACCATTAGAATGCTACATTAGCGCTGAGTAACATAGGTTACCTTTATTTAAAAAAAATGCGGTACGAAGTGCGCCCGGTCAGCAAGTTATTGTATAAATATAGATAAGAGATACAGTCTGACCTCGTCCGTTATTCAGATGCCTCTATCGACCTTATGAAGTTAATAGACCTTAATAATACTTTGAGCTGTAACATACATACACACATACATACATACATACATACATACATTCATACATACATACATATATACATACATACATACATACATACATACATACTTTATATCTTTATAATATTAGTATAGATTTGATATTGGTTACGAGGATGCGGACAGACTCCATTTTGTAGTGCTCAAGTAAACTTTAAAAAGCAAAAAGTTTATAATAGAATCAATATGTATCTTTATGTATATGATAATTATCGAGGAACTTGATGGAGCAGTTGTTAACGCGCCCGGTCTGCGATTGCTTATCTTAAGCGACTTTCGCAAATGCCAGTCATAGGATGGGTCACAAAAAAAACATCGGCTTCGGAGCGAACGTAAAGACGTTGGTCCCGGCTGCATTAGCAGTCGTTAACAACCACCAATCTACACTGGGCCCGCGTGGTGGTTTATGACCATATCTCCCTTTCCATTGATGGGAAGGCTCGTGGCCCAGCAGTGGGGACATAAAAAGAGCTGATTATGATATGATATGGGTAATGCTATATTTATGTACACTATAAGATGCATTTCTGCTACCATACGGTATTGTTTTTAACTGCTGTATTGTGGTCTAGATACAGGAAAATTTGCATGAAGTTTATATATACGAATATTAATAAAAAGAGGTGCGCTAAAGTAAGCACCGGATTAATCACGTTTAAAAATTGAAAGGAAACCGTAAAAGCTATTTTATTCTGACCTTTTCGAACAATTGATGATAAAAATAACACGTTTGGCTAGAGCTGCCCCAGATTACGGCCATTTGTTTTGAATAATTGGCTTACACATTGTTATCCTGTCGCTACATTCAGGAGAGTGATCAAAACACTATAAAAATCTAAGCAATTACATTTAGTGGAATAACACCTTAAAACGTAGGTTTTGGCGTGCGTTTTATTCCGTGGTTTGCTCTTCTTTTGCTCCTATTTAAAAAATTTACAGTATTTGTCAACAGCATACTCTGATATTGGGATTATTATTTTTATTTTTTATTTTTTTTTCCTTTTGTTGATGGCTTCATGCTATTAGCACATTTAGCCATTGTCAAAGTAATTTGTATAACAAGAAATACATAAATAAACAATATTTCTTTTCTGTATGATGATGATAAATGATAATAAAAATGAGAAGTGACAAATGATATACGGGGGGTAACCCTTCGAGTATCTCAGTAAAGATCGGATTTCTTGAGAGAATTTGAAAAGTGACGTTGCACTGTTTTGTTTCATTTGCCAACACTCATGCACACTCACGAACACTTAACGGTTAATAATCCACCATTATTTCTCCCCGCCCGATCCTCTAAATATCACTACACATTTACAGAATACACTAAACATGCACACTAGCTTAGGTCCAAGACACCGTACTCGTAGAACAAGGGTACGAAGAACCGGTTCACACGCGCTCTATACCAGGTACAGACATGTACCTGGGCGCTTCTCTCCTCCTCCACGGCCCGGTCTACCCGAGCCGAGGTCCGAGCTTTTAGAGGCGCCCTCGGATGGTTCCGCCCCCCGATCAGCCCCCCAACCGCCTAACACTCTCGCTTTCGATTGCTTTGAAGGCGAGGCCCTCGCCTCGCTTTCTAATATAATATCGAAATATAATATCGAATAATATCGAAAGCTATAGCCTATAGCTTTCGATATTGCTTTCATATTGCTATCGAAATGACAAGATGACGCCTCCTCCTCGCCTCGCCTTCAATGCGATCGAAAGCGAGAGAGTTAGGCGGTCGACCCCCCGATCCGAACCCTTCGGAGAATCTAGTAGGGCACGGGGACGCGCACTAGTGCGCGATGCCGTTCCCTCTAGAAAACCTCCAAAGGTGATTCGTTTCACACGGCTTGAGGGACCCTTTACGTTCCTCGCCGCCCCCAAAAAAGCCCGGTAAATCTGAAAACGCCGTCTGAGGCAATCAGCAAACTCTCTCAAAAAAAAACCATTATTTCTAATTAATATTCGAAATAACACAAATTTTCGAAAATAAAACAAAACCGCAGACATGACTTTTCACTTTCCCGCTAAGAAGTTCTGAAACCTTATTGTTCTGAGGTTGAAACCACTGTATGGATCATTTTCATGAATATATCTAAGTAGTTGTTGTAGGTACGTGACGTCGTACAAGCATTAAGTTAATAAAACCAAATGTTTAAATAATTTTTAACGCAAATTTTGTTGCGAACAAATTACAAAAACACAAATGTTGAAAAAATTTCCACGAGCAGAATTTGAACCTGCACCCTTCTTACATACCGGGTCAGGCGCTCTTCCAATTGAGCTATAGTGGTTCTAACCAGCCCGCTGAAATTATTCAACACTTTTTAATTTGAAAGCCAAAGACTTAATTGGAAGAACACCTGACCCGGTATGTGGGTGCAGGTTCAAATCCTGCTCGTGGAATTTTTTTCAACATTTGTGTTTTTTTAATAAAACACAAATAATTCATACATAGAAAACAAAGTTTTATAAACACGAACATTAACATGTGGCGGTCAAAACTAATTTTCAGTATAAACTAGTTTTAGCTAGGCTATTAAGACAATTATTAGGATTTAAAGTAGTTTGGTTTCCGAACTTATGGCTAGTTACTAGGTTACTAGTAAGCATACGCGATTTGCACTTCACAAATCAATAGTTTTGCCAAGTCGATATAAGTTCTGACTAAATTATTATGTCTGCGTTACATTTGTGTTTTAATACAATTTATGGAAAGGAAACAAGTTAAATGCCGCGCGCAATGAAACTTCACGGAATTCACAGATGGAAAGCTATTCATCAACACTCAGCCATCCTATCTTTCTTCATAAAGAGGAATAATTTTTACTCTTTTACTTGAGATTGTACTTAAGATATTAAAAATAAAAGACGATATTTTATTACATTACGTATTTTATGATGCGCCTTTTAATCATTACATCTTAAATCAGGAATGTCAACTATGTTAAATAAAGCTGAATTGAAAAACTTAACACTCTCTTTTTAATAACAATGAAAAATATATGCGAATAGATCAGTATGTTTGATTTCTATGTAAATTTCTTATTAATAATAATTATAATTTTCTTATTATTAATAATAATTATCTATTGATAGGATTGTAAACAGAGAACTTGCTAGTAACAGTGTATTAAATTAACTAGTGGTCGCCCAGTGGTCGAAATTCAACCATAATTTAATAAGGCTGCACGGATTGTATCCTAAGCAATGAAAAATTTTAAAAGATAGAATGTGAGTTTGAATCTGTGTAGGTTTGGATTGGGCGACTTCTTGGTGGGAAATTGAAGAGTCATGTTTGCGGTTTTGTTTTATTTCTAAAATTTGTATTATGTCAATATTAATGTGAAATAATGGTGGATTATTAACCGTTAAGTGTTCGTGAGTGTGCATGAGTGTTTGCAAATGAAACAAAACAGTGCAACGTCACTTTTCAAATTCTCTCAAGAAGTCCGCCCGAGGACTTAGTAAAGCCCCACATCTTTACTGAGATACTCGAGGGGTTGGGGGGTATATCATTTCTCACTTCTCATTTCTATTATCATTCATTATCATCAAACAGGAAGGAAATATTGTTTAAAATATAATAATTAATTGTTACTTGTAAGAAAAATTACTTTGACACTGGCTAAATGTGCTAATCGCACGAAGCCACCAACTAAAGGAAAAAATGTATTTTTATGTATTTTTTATGCATAATTTAAAAAATATTTATTTATTTATTTAATCGGACACCAACACAGTGAACACCAATACAATTTACATAACAAAAATGCACACATAATAACACAATCCAAATGTCACTGCAATTACAGGTGAGGACTACATGCAATAAAAATGAGTGAGTAAACTAATAGGTATAACACAAATATCAGACGAAATTACTAAATTAATTCATACTTGAATGACTGTTTACAAAACAAAATCAAATGACTAATAAAAATAAGAATAAATTAAATTAAATTGTTGAGTTTACAAAATAAAATTAAAATCGTAATTTTCAATTGGATCCAGATTTAATAGATTTTATAGATTTTCCATATAATTTATTGCAACTAAAATAACTTTTAGTCTTCATAGCATTATCAGCGAAAATATCGATAGTTTCTGCTTTAGAGAGAGCGTTGTATTGCGTGACAAGTCTAGACATAGGTGCGCGGTATCCCAGACATGACTTAGAACCCTCCTGTTTAAATAAGTTGAACCTAGATGCTCTTGGTAACCTGGACGATGCGCATAAGGAAACCAAAGCCAACAAATCGGGAGCATCAAGGACACCGTTCACTAGTTTGTGAAAGAATGTGGTGTCATGCATTCGTCTACGATCCGACAAGGATAACATTTTGAAGTAAAGCAGCCTGTCATCGTAGCTCAGCAACACCTTACCCAAATGGCAGGAATACGTAAGGTGCCACAGGAAGCGCCTTTGGACACTTTCTATCCTTTTTTTGTGAACATCATAGAAAGGAACATATAGGAACAATATATTAACATTCTGCAATCCTTTTCTATATAAACTATAAGTGTGCGAAATTTCATACTCCTCCGTCCGCGCAATTCTCGTAAAAAGGGGTACAAAGTTTTTGCTTCACGTATTAATTTAAGAGTTTGTTTGTTGGTTTGTTTGGTTGAACGTGCTAATCTCATAAACTACTGGTTCGAATTGAAAAATTATGTTTGTGTTGAATAGTCCATTTATTGAGGAAGGCATTAGGCTATATTACATCACGCTATGACTAATAGGAGTGGAGCAGCAATGAAAAATGTTGCAAAAGCGGGAAAATATTTACGCGGGTGCACAGCTAGTATATAGATATACTAGCGACCCGCCCCCGGCTTCGCACGGTTGCAATGCTGATATTATCAGTGTTGCTCTACTATATGCATATATTATACATATAAACCTTCCTCTTGAATCACTCTATCTATTAAAAAAACCGCATCAAAATCCGTTGCGTAGTTTTAAAGATCTAAGCACACAAAGGGACATAGGGACAGAGAAAGCGACTTTGTTTTATACTATGTAGTGATGACAGCACGGAGAAACAAAAAAAACGAAACTGCAAGAGAAAAGTAAAAAACTATAAAAGCACTACAAAGGCTCCTACTAGGCTACTACTTGTACTCTAAGGAGTTCGCAACACCTATAAAAACATTTTCGTATGAATCCTTCGTAAAAAGTCAGTAAAGTGAAATTGGAGCAAGCACTGTTCGTAAATTTTGCAGGCAATGGGTCCCGCAGGAGCGCTGGGAGGGCATCGTCTAATAAACGGGCAGGATAATTGTGCGGAAATATTGCTTTTCACACTTTTTATGAAGGTGATCGTTGAATTGTTACAATCGCTAAAATTAAGCTACTTTCGCTGTGCTGAATCTCTGGATGGGTGACCAAATGATTGGTTCTTGCTGACTGCGTATGATGGCCGTCGTCTACTCAATTCACATTGTGCCTACGTGATGGCTCATGATCTAATTCCTCAATAGTATGGTCAACACAGACCATAACTTTTTCTCCACAGCATTGCGACGCATCCTAAATGGGTAAGACTAATTCATTTAATTTTGTCCGTGTGGGAAAACCTCAGTCCAGCATTGGGACATTTCATCATAAAAACAATTTGCAATCGGACACAAAAATTTAAATAAAATGTATTTCATCCAATACCAAAATAATAACGCCCAAAATTTGGGCTGAATATTTTTCCATTGTCGATTTTGACAAAGAGGCCCTTGAAACCTCTCCACCTGATGACCCAAGATGTCTCTGTAAGCGAAAAATTGCCCAAAGCCCTCTTCCAAGGGACAGCGCCCGATAAATTAGAACTCGACCTCGAAAAGTGCTTGGCCAAGTATTACGTAGGATATGAGAAAATGTTTTGGGCGGACAGATGCTCGCTCCGACGGTTAGAGGCCCTACGTTCGGAACGAAACGCTCTAAAATTGCCAGCGACCCACCAAAGAGCTTGTTATTTGCCTATAGGCTGCAAACAGATCCAGTTTTCACCAAATTACATCAAAAAGCGCTGTTTTGAAGTAATTGTGTGGATAAGGTACTTTTTATTGTTACATAAATGTAACTGGAAAGTTAATAGAAAATTACGAGAACGTGAAAATTTTAAAGAAGAAAATATAGAAATAGTAAACACTTACTTTATTTCCATTAAGGGTCATGCTCGTGCTGAACAGATATATAAGGACTACTCACTATAATTTTTATGCAGTTAACGTGAACACAACAATAAAACTCAAAAATCTACTCGCGTCTCATTTAAGATACTATTTTATCTTGACGTAGGAATATTGGTAAGAGCATGTGCGCATAGCTAAGTTCTCCTTACGTATACATTTAAAATTAGTCTAATTAGGCAATGCATTTGTTACACACGCGACCGTGTCTCAGCGTAAGCGCATAACAAAGCGGAATTCAAATATCGAATGTGTCATTTGCAGTACGGCGTATAGAAAAGGGATCGGAGATGAACGAGATTAAAGTTATTGCAAGTAACTATCGCATTAACTCTTGCACAAAACTGCATTTTTGGAGCTCGATGGCGCAGTGGTTAACGCGCCCAGTCTGTGTTTGCTTAGGTTAAGCCACTGTTGCAAAGGCCGGTCATCGGATGGGAAACCAACAATTTATCTTCTTCTTCTTCATGTGCCATCTCCTATCGGAAATCGGCTATCATTATGGCCACTTGGGCCAGTGATGTTGCGTTTAAAAATGTATCATCTTGTGCTCCGGAAGGAACGTAAAGCCCGGCTGCATTACCAGTCGTTAACAACGACCAATCGCACTGGGTCCGCGTGGTGGTTTATGGCCCGTTCTTCCTATCCATCATAGGGAAGGCTCGTGCCCCAGCAGTGGGGACATAAAATGAGCTGGTGATGAAACTTTATTTGATATAAAAATCGCTAAGTACGAAATCCAACAGTTGTACATAAATTAAAGTGCCAGTGTAGCAATAGACAATTTTAAGCTTTTAAGCCAACTAGGTCAGTGTTTTGCAGATGATAATCAAAATTGATAGCCGAAGCTATAACTCAAGTTAAATGGCTCATGAATTTTAATTTAAACATCGTAAAAACAGTAATTTTTTTTGTTTGGAAATATCTCATTCATTATTTTTGATATATTGTGTTGATTCTCGTTTTAATATGATTTAAAACCAGCTATATCTGGGTCGATCTCCAAAACGGGCGTATTCGTGTGATCGCTCTGGTGCTTTTCAGATATTGATATTTAATGGTAATTACGTATCTCATTAAAAAGAATGATATTCAAATAGTACATTTTTACTATTGGCCTTCAATTTACACAAACAGTTATGGAAATATAAATTTTGCGACCAGAGCAATCATAATTGGTGCCAGAGCGATCATAAATGGTGAAATCAGTGGAACAAAAAAATTAATATTGATGAAATATTATTTATTTAGCCGTTTTCAGTCATATTCAGTGTACGTGTAACAAGATTATATGTAAGAGAAATGTATTATTTTAGAAAAAGGTCATACATTTCAAAAATGCGGAATATTTTATATAAAAAAATTGCTAAAATAACAAATTAACATAATTATAAAAATCAACTTTTGGCTTAGTTTCATTAATTAAAGCACTTCTAGGTAAATGAGACAAAATTAAAAACCTTTTGAAATCAACCACTAATACCTACAGTCTTTTATAGTTATAAAATGACTTAGACTCATTAAATATTATTTTTTAAAAGGTTATTAAAGAAAACTAACGTTTATAAAGAACAAGATAAAATTCTTAAAAATAAACAATTTACAAACATAACTATTTGTAATCATAATGCTTAATAGGACTTAGAATCATGACTAAAATAACAGTCTTTTCAAGATTATCTAAGAGATTTGTAATAATCACATTTTCCTTAACTATATCTTTAGTGGAAAGTAAAGAATTAAAAAGAACAACACAAAGTAAAATGCAATTCAGATGATCAGATCAGATTAAAATATTGTTTGCAAATTATAATGATACAAATTTCAACACCAAGTAAAAAAAATATCAATTTCTATAAGGCTTAGTTGATCAACAAACTAAGAAAATAAGGTTTATTGGAAGCTCAGATAACTGAATAATCATCGGAGTCGAAGTCAGGTAAATCTTCTGCTGCAGCAACCTTTGTCAAGGTGTTATCGTTTTGCAACGAAGATAAAACTACCTCGGAAATACTAGGAGTAATTAAATTTTCATAGTCAATAGATGGGTCATCCCAAAAACTGTCCGGCAGGTCCGAGTTGTGTAATGATTGTTGACTTTGATTTGCAGTTATAGTCTGTCTATTATTTAGCATTTGTGGGAGCTGAATTTGCTTCTCCTGATTGCATTTTTTTGAACGCTTAACCAGCGAAGGTCGGCTTGTCTTCCTTGTTCCCCTCGACATGTTTGTCTTTGAGGTGTTTTGGTTCGAGTCGCTATTAATTTGGTAAAAGCCTAAGTGTTTGCCGTGCGGACATTGTACAGCCTCTTGTGAGCAGTTGTCTAAATCGCAGCTTAGTCGCCTCATAGCCAAAACGTTTTTAGTATTTGCTGACCAAATTACCTGGTGTACCTTCATAGTACCCTGAAATTCTTTTATTTCTTGCGGTATTAACATTTCTTTTTCTAATATGGCAGATTCTGCAACTTCTTCCAGGATAATTCCTGACACATTTGTTTTGAGATAAAATATATACGTTTTCGTATCAGGTATATCTAATCCATGAGCCACCATTTTATCGGCAGTCCTCTTAGGCGTTTCTCCAACACCATCAGGAGCACCTTTACCGTGACCCTTTTCCGAATAGTTCCATATAACTTTACGTAGACTTGGGTATTGTATCTGCATAGCCATCGGTTGCAACAACCTTTGGATAAATGGCACTGTGCCGCAATAAGCATTTAAAAATTAAAAAGCAGTGACAAAATTCAGCGGTTACGTCAGCCTTCCCGGTAGCATAGCGCTCAGTGCAGCCGCTCGGATTGCGGAAGACCCAGGTTCGATTCCTGGCTGGGTCGGGTGGACGTTTAATTTTTTTACTGTATTTTATAAAATATTTTATAAATATTTAATTCAGCTTCATTGCAGCAATTAGCACATAAAAATAAAAAGTAAAAGGTAAAATACGTCAAAATCTGTTTATGGGTTTAGGTTACCCAAAGAAACCCAGGAAAGGTTATAAATTAAAGGTTATATGCATAGTTCATCGTTTGTCATTGTTACAGTCCGGTACTACAACTTAAAATAGATTTATAACGTACAATTAATGCAAAATATCATCGCTCTGGTCTTTTTGGAAAGAGCAATCACAGCCATAGCGATCAGAAAAAGTCACAAAATCATAAATATAGCCGAATTTAAAAGCAGTAGAAAGTTGTGATTACCTCTCATAAAAAACATCATAACGAACACTTAATTCACATAACAAACACATTCACATGCTTACTATTTAATTTAAATAACTATGGCACAGCAATCATAAAACTCGAGAACCAAATCTAGAGCAATCATAAACTTACCTTCGTAATGTTGGAGTGCGGCAACGTGGCACACATGTATCCTCCTCGGCGGTTAGACCACTACTGGCGTTGCCCCGCGGGAGGGGAATAGAGTGTCTATAACGCGTAACTAAGGATGAGCGCGATGTTTTACCTCAGCGCAGAGCGATGAGATAAAATGCCCGGTCACGATTTTAAATTCAAATTGTGGCAAAAGTATTGTTAATATACCTAAAAATATTTTATTACTATGAAGATTAACTATTTGTTATGTAATCTAAATAAGTTGTTTCATATGAACCTTCTCATTAAAAAGTTAAAGAATATTTTTTTCATTCAATCGGGAGTTGGGTCACCCCAGAGCGATCAGGATTTTGGGGTTTAAGATTTTTTTTTAAATATTTAAAATAAACTTATACATAATATTAGCCTTGTATCACGTAGATTAGACACCAAACTGTATATAAAAAAATATTTTGAAAACGATTTTTGATTTTAAAATGGGTTTATCCAGCCCGACACGAAAAAAAATGCCTCTGGAGATCGACCCATCTATGTGTCACTATGTGTCACTTTTAACTGAGTTTAGTCTCCACCGGTGTTAGACTAATAGACATAGACTTAACTAGATAGAACTTATAAGTTCTGGGTTCAATCATTCATTAGAGAGGATCACTCTAAAAATATTTGGTAGCTTCTACCATGATTGTGATAGTTGTGATCAAGCATCTTGATTCCATACGAGCCTAACAAGACGTTGGATACATCAATTATGATGATTTTGATTGTACTTACTATAGCTAAGTAGTTAAGTAACTAAGACAATGAAGATCATTTTTCATATTACCATGAAAAATGACTGTTCTAACAAGTTCACCTAGTAAGTTCAAGTAAGGCCTCGGTCAATATTAACATGATAAATGACTGTTCTAACAAGTTCACCTAGTAAGTTCAAATGGCGTTGGTCAGTATAGTAAGTTCTACTACAATTTTATTTCTGTTCTAGTTTCTTACGGACTGACCGGTCTCATCGTATGGTCTTTTAAAGCTAAATAGACCCACCTATTTAGCTATTTAATATGCCACCTATTTAATATGCCGTAGGACGTGATCGCAAAAAACTATAACAGAAACAAATTTATGTTAGTATTTGTATGTTTGTATTTGTAAGATAAGTGGTAGGTATAATTAAACAAAGATAATAAACGGTAACAATAATAATAATGTAAACAATCTAATTTAATATAATAATGTATTACTTGACTGAGATACATTGTGTTTTCATGCGATGGCCAAGTCAATCTGTTTATTTAAAACATAAAAGATTTTTAATATTGATATGGCCACTATAAGATATTGTTATGTAACGGTCCATACGTCACTAGAACATTTTCTAAATCAATAAATAAAAAAATTATAGGTATTTAAATTAGAAGTAGGGCTAAATGCTATTTAAATAAATATTAATAAATAAGATAAAAGGAACTAATAGTTTAATCGGTACATAGTTATAACAGTTTTACTAGGATGTAGCTTCGTATAGGTTGACTGCAATACGTACCTACGCGCGGTTCTTTATTTAAAACGTATTAAATAGGTATTTTACTACTTTACACACGCTAGGCGTACCTACTCTAGTGTGGGATTCGGAAATACACATAAATTAATAATAATATCTACGTTGCATGATAATATTCAATAAGTTGGTGGTGGTTTATTTAGGTTAAATAGGGTTAAGTTTTGTGTGTTGATGGATGTGTGAAAACCGTGCTTAGTAGTTTATTAGGTTTATTTTATTCGGATGTCACTGAAACTAACTAGGTATTTACCTATCCAATTTACCTTGAGGAAATTAAGGTTTCCGGTTTTGTCATGCCGAAAGGGCTTAGACATAGTTGTTGGTATCTTTGGTTGGACTAGAGGGCAAGCACAAGCCGTCCCTGTAGCGATCTTCAAGGAGATGTACTACCATCGGAAGTCTGCAACGATTGCTATCACAACCTACATTTAAATAGTAAAATCTTTATTTTGGTGACGTCGGATAATTTAGACATTTTTAGGAATAAGAATCTCAATTATTAATTACTATCTATTTGATTTGTTTTATTCTGTAGTCATCAAAATTACCTACTGTAATTAAGGAAATCAAAGTTCCCGATTTTATACGCCGATATGGCTTCGCTACAATTTGTTGATATCTTTGGTTTGGCTAAGGGCAAGCGACAATGCAGTCCCGTAGATCATCTTCAAGGAGATATGCTACCATCAAAGGCCATAAACGATTGATAACACAAACTACATTTAAATAATAAAATCTGTATTTTGATGACTGTGGAGTGAAATTAACATAATACGATTGTCATTTTACGCAAATTGGTTGCGAACAAATTACCATTCAGATGGGTTCGACTCCCGTATGTGGTATTTACCAGTGGGTTCGAATCTCGCTTGTGGATTTTATGAAATAAAGAAAACTATGATTGTTCATATATAATTTTATGTAAATTGGTTGCGAACAAATTATAATTCGGATGGGTTCGACTCCCGTTTGTGGTACTTACCAGTGGGTTCTTATTCTTTTGTGGAATCTTACCTTTGTTTTTAACCTTTTGAACGCCACGGTCGGCACTGGACGACAAATGAAAAAGTGCCCAACACGCCACCGTCGTGTATAGCCGACGAGAAAACGACATTTTTAAGCAATTAAGATTAAGTAATAGGTATATTATCTATTTACTTAATAAACCCCTATTCCAATGCCTAATGTATTTGAGTGGCACTTTTGTTTGTGTTTAGTACAAATACCTACTCAATGAGTCCACCCAGTTGTTTAAAATATACACTCTAGTATATGTCAGGCATTGTACAAGTGATTAGTAATAAGAGATTGTTAGATTAAGCATCGATACCGAAATATTTTGTATGGTCCTTTCGTTGCTTATGTTTGGTCAAATACTCGAGTACCTACCTACATGCATTAAATATAAGCAATGGTTAAATTAAAGATTTGCTTCAGAGAGGTTGTGGGTGGATATGGGGAAGGCGGAGTCCACTTAGCTTTTCCTTTTTATGATCATTTATATTACTATACAAATGAGTTCGGTTATTATTCTGAAGACTCGTGGTTGTTCGGAGAAACGCTAGGACAATATGAACGCTGATAATAGATATCTATTACCAATTACAATTGCCTCAATATAGTAAATAGGAAGCTACCTACCTAATTACGTAAATATTAGTAGATTGTGTTAAAACGTGTGTTTTAAGTACCTATGATGATTAGATGTGATACTCGCGAATACCTAAGAAGAATAGAGGTTAGATTTATCGTTATTTTAAGATTAATAAATGAATAAATAGGATTGTTGACTGATCATTTATGTTAATTATAGTCTGCAAAGTTTAATGGGATGGTAGGTGGTTGTAATGACAGTTATTGAAGGTAGAAATAAGTGTTGCGATAAAACTATAAGTATTAAATGTTAAGCTGTTATTACATAGTCTCATCATGGGATGGGTGACCGTGTTGTTGCTATGATTATAGGTAGGTACCTACTTACGTAATCGAGCGTGGCGTAGATCATTGCTTTATTTGTTTGGTTGTTTATAATAGTACACTGTTAGTCGTATCGTGTTATAATAAGGGTTATGAATTCATTTACATTAGAGATTGTAGGTAGGTACTGTACAATTAAGATAAATAGGTAGTAAAGGGTTTGTTAGGTTTTGCCTTAAGTTCTTTAAAGTTCTTAGGTTATTGCGGACCTTCGTAGGTGCCCTAGACGATCACTTGGCCAAAATGATCTTTTAGATGTGGTTGAAATAAGTAGGTTATTCTCGGTTTTGGTTTATTATAATAATAATGATTGTAAGAAGTTCAGGTAGGTTAATTTATAGTAATCTAGGTAGCTAATTATGTTCATTATTTTCATTACGTTTTATATCGTTATATTTGGTGCCGTTAGGTAGGTATAGTTATAGTTAGCTATAAGTAGGTTAAACGTATTTATTTATTTATATATTTATACTTACTTAGTTTAGCTTAGTTTGAAAAAAAAAATAAAAGAGATTTAAAAGGCGGGAGGGGGGTCGTTACAATTTAGTGTGGCCGTGACCAGGATTGCATTATTAGGATTTTGTAACCAATAGGTAGGTATAAGGGTATCTGTAGTAGGTAGGTATAAGCTGTGTAGGTAATTGTTACAATGATGATGTTACATTGTTATTAGGATGTTCTTAGGATACTTTAGGATCTATTTTAAGTGATAGTTCATGTTTTAGATCAAGTCTAAATTCAATTAAAATTTATTTTTGTGAAAATAGGCACTTAAAGATATTAAAGGTATTTGTTATGTTAGATTCAATCACATTTAGAAGTGTGTTGCGATGCAAGTCGCACAATTTGTTGCTGTGTAAATAGGAAGGAATTAAGGCAAAGATAGAATAATAGTAGGCATAGGTAGGTTAAGTTCGACTTAGGGCGGAACTAACTCTGAGGTCCCGGGTTCGATCCCCGGTCGGGTCAATATTGAAAATGTACTTTTTGTTGTCTAATATTTATTTAACAGGTTGACCGCCGTCGATCCCAGACACAATAGAAATTCAATTGTTTGTCGGTCAAATGGCGTTTAAAGTGTTAAGAAACCTTTTGTTTAATAAACATGTTAATTTTGTTAATTACGTTTTAATTTGAAATCAAGTCTGTTAAATTAGTTTAGAAATAAAGGTTTAGATGGTAGGTAGGTAACGTTTTGGTGAAGTTAGGAATGCTACATAATTTAAGTAGGTACCTACCTAAGAGGTTTAGAGTTTTACTGACGGGGGGTTGTAATGACATTAGGCATAATAAGATTAATTTATTAATTGATATAGGTATTCTTATAATTAAAAAACAATGAGGTTTATGCTCAGCAGTAGGTCGACAGGGGCTGAGTGAGTTTTAGTCTAGTTAGTGGGGGGTTGCAATACATAAAAAAAAACAACTTAGATATCTATATTGATTATAGATAATGTATAGATTGTAGCAAATTAGGAGTGTAGGTAACTTAAAAAAAAAAAAAAAAAACTTACGATTCAATAAATGCTTTTCTTTTCCTTCTTTAATTATTAGATTATTATTCTAAAATTAATCTTATATTTTAATTAAAAAAAAAAAAAAAAAAACAAAAAAAAAGAAATCCAGGGAATCCAGGAATCCTGGGAATTGAACTCTGTAACTTCGGGTATCGGACCGAGCGCTTTGTCGTTCGGCCACCGAAGCGTTAATGTATGTTAGGCGTGTGATAGTTAGTAGGTACTTACCTATTCATATATGATAGGATGTACGACTACTCATATTATTAAACCATAGTAGTTCAATTTATTTAGTTCGGTAGCGTTTCATGTAAATAGGTATATTAGGTATTGGATCTCTCACTCTGATCCTTTTTAGTGTAGGTACTAATTAATCAATGTAGGTAATGTAGGTGTACCTATTCATATACAATAGTTAAAGTCAACTTTATAACAAACATTTACTAGGTACCTACTTACTTACAATGTTGAGATAGGTTGACATAATTATCTTTATACCTACAATCCCATTTAACTAACCTTTAACCTCGCATAAAAAATATAAGGTAATTGTAGGTATAACCGTAGATTAATAATAGATAACATATTAAGGTATAACGTCAAACAATTAAAGTCTAGAAGTAAAATTTAATAAGTAACAAGTTCAAATAGGTTAGTGAAAGCGCCATCTAGTGACACGCGAATAAACTACTATCTAGTATCAATCAATATTAGGCTGTTCTTACTTGCAGCAGGTAATATTAGTAGGAAGGATTATTAGTAATCATTAATTAGGTTTACAGTTATTTTATAGATGGTATTAGTAACAATCTCAGGTTTTGAGTTCAACAAATTAGGAGCGATTTAGTGACCTACAAATCTGGGCTTCTATAGCTCAATGGTTAGAACATTAGATCGGTTATCGAAGGGTCGTGGGTTCGACTCCCATTCGAGCTTCCTAAAGTAATAAAAATTCCTACCTATGGTCTATGTTATATACTGTAATTTTGAATTTGGGTTTCAAATCTAATGCTAGGATTCGAGCGTTAAGTGCTTGTTAGTAGGTACCCGGATTGGTTGGTGATAGGGTTTGTTTTAAGTCCGCCTGGTTAACTACGAGCCCATTTTTAGTTAATAGTTTTATTAAGAAAATGTTGATGGTATCACTGTTGTGAGAGAAATAGGTGTTAAGTCTGTTTAATAGTTAATTTCGTTACAACGGTGATGGTGGTAGCATTGTTGTTTTTACAGTGAAAGAAGTAGGTGTTAAGTCTGTTTAATAATTAATTTTGTTATAACATTACTCGTAGTAAATTGTTATGACACGTTAGAATAAGATAGGTTATAGATTTCGATAAAGTATTAAGTCCGCCTGGCTTTTTACTACCAATGTAGTAGTTAGTATTTTGTTACAACAATGTCGGTGTTAGCATTGTTGTGTTCTGGCATTTGCAATAAGGTAGCTTTTAGTGTCAGATAAACTAGGGAGTTATCCATGGTTGTTGATGATGTATAGCGAAATACATTATTGAAAAATAAGGTCTAGTCAGATGGGGGTTGGGGATATATATAGATTCATTATTATTATTAAGAAAAATAAACAAAATTAATTATTAAAAATAATTAATATGATCATAGTTATAGTGGGTACGTTTAAGGTTACATTAGAAAATGTTGAAGCGTTTATGAATATTTTACCCCAATGGTAACCGAATAGGTAGGTAATACAGTATTGATAACTCTATCTATGAAATTGGTTAATTTAGGTTTAGTAATTTAGTTCAGGTTACGACAATGAGGTTTTCAGTGATTAGGTATAAGTAATTAAAATTTTATCAGTGTTCGGGTCAAGCGTTGTTTCGAGCAAGTACGAGAACAGGGTATGGTTAAATTTAAGCGAAATATATTATAGTATACTTAGGTAAAATTTTCAGCACGGTTTTTACACATGTAGTTTTCATTACTTTGCTTTTGTTTTGTCTTTGCTTTGCGATTGAATGTGTGTATGAAAGTAGTATGGAGTGTTACAGTTGGCTACTCTATATGTA
This sequence comes from Eudonia mercurella, assembly GCA_963082485.1. NCBI lineage: Eukaryota > Metazoa > Arthropoda > Insecta > Lepidoptera > Crambidae > Eudonia > Eudonia mercurella. Next base: position 19,671,696 of record OY720031.1, on the reverse strand, counting down.
ATATTTATTTCTATTGTTGGCGAGTTAGGAAATAGTGCAAACTTGTTCGCAGTTCCTTGTCTAGTAATGGTGTTGACGAGTTGTTAGAGTGTGACAGTTAGTGCACATTGTAAAGTGGAATGATGAAGGATGAAAAGGTTTGAAAAAAAAATATAAATAAAAAGTATATTTATATATATAAAAAGTATGAATAAACTATTCGACTTTCACTTAGGACATGGAACGGTTTGTTGGTATTCGAGTTTTGACATGCTGACACTATACAAAATATTTTTTATGGCGAAGAAGTTTGGTGTTAGGTTAAGTCCGATTGGACAACTTCAGTCTTTAAAAAAAAAAAAAAAGAGACCGCCATAGATAATATTTACTACACAAGAAGCTGAGACTAAAACTACACTACACACTCCCCTAATCGTAAATGATCTTTGTTTGTGGCAGAGTTTTGATGTGTGGCAATGGCAGTATAAGGAGTTATTGCCTTAGCTGTGAACGTCAACTGTTTTTGAAGAGGTGCTATTGGCAAATCGCAGCAATCAGGATTGGATGATGAGATGCCTTTAGTAAATCACTAGGATTGGTTGGCCTCACAAACCAACACTTTTGGCAGATTCAGTTGTACCTTGCGAACAGTAATAACTTACTATTGTTAGTGCCTTCAACACATCGAAGATTTGTCCAGCTTATGATTTTTTTACCATTCGGTCTAAATACACAAAAGCGTTCTATAGAATAGCTATACATTTAAATAGATACACGCACGTTCACAAGTGCTATGTTTTATTTTTCATTTCATATTTAGTGCTTAACGAGGTGAAAAATAGAACAAATGAATTTTATGAAACAAATTAAATATTACACTTGTTTTAGATAGGTCTTGTCTCTGTTCGAATATTGGCAGATTAGAATTTGCACTTGGGAGGGAAGAGCAAACTAATGATTAGATTTAGAAAATGTACGAGGGTTTAGAAAATTTTCTTCGGTTAAATTATTTCACACCTTCGTAAATTTTGGGGGTTGGCTGTAACGGTCCATACGTCACTAGAACATTTTCTAAATCAATAAATAAAAAAATTATAGGTATTTAAATTAGAAGTAGGGCTAAATGCTATTTAAATAAATATTAATAAATAAGATAAAAGGAACTAATAGTTTAATAAACAATATTTAAAAGAAAAGAAAAAAACCCTACTTGATAGTAGGTACTTAAATGTTAAATAAAATCAATCTTTCTCCATTGGTATTATTAAGTAAAATTATACGTCATTGATACATGCGAGCCATCTAGCGTCATTTTAAGTAACTTTTCTACACTTATTACGCTTTGTAAACGATCTTAGAGTTTTAGTAATTGGTACCCGGTTCCCTAAATATAGATGGCGTTAATATGGGTTAACATAGTGACAAAACAAATATTACTTTATTTCTGTAAAAGGTTCATTTTAATTAACGGATTTAATTAACTTTTACGCTCACCATTAACCTAGGTAAACTATAAGTATGCTAGAATGACATAGAAGTCTGTACCTACTTAAATGTTACAGATTGCTTTTAATAAATTATAAGTAATTATTGCGTTTTCATATAATATTTACAGGGTTTTATATCTTTATAAGAATGTAGTTATAGTTCTCACATGAACTCGGTTAGGATATGATAACATTACGATTTGTCTATTTAAAATGTGTTTAATGCACTGAGTCGTGAGCTAGATTCATAATTGAGATGGGTGAGCGATCGATCAATTAATACATCTAGCGCCATCCAGCGGGGAGAAGCAGTAGACTATATCCAATGTAATACGATATTCCAGACTTTTCGATTGTCTATGGTATTTTAGTTTTATGAATGAAAGTAAAGGGATGAACAATGCATACATCTAGCGCCACAGCGGGCAGTAGCAGGAACTAAAAAAACGTTGGCATGTCGGTATCCAACCACATTGTTTGGAACGTTTTTTCAATGAGAGATTACAAGCTATTTCTCATATTATAACTATTATTCACATGTGGCAAATGGCGGTAACAACTTTCAACACAAGTATATATTAATAAAACTTTGATTAAAGTAGTATTTATTAAGATAAACCTACTTGTTAATCTAGTACCAACACATAAAAGAAAATTGGCGGCGTCGCAAGGGCAGGTACCTAAAGGTATAAAAGGAGGCTAGCGTCTGGAAGAGGAACACCCCGCCCGATCCTCTAAATGTCACTACACATTTACAGAATACACCAAACATGCACACTAGCTTAGGTCCAAGACACCGTACTCGTAGAACAAGGGTACGAAGAACCGGTTCACACGCGCTCTATACCAGGTACAGACATGTACCTGGGCGCTTCTCTCCTCCTCCACGGCCCGGTCTACCCGAGCCGAGGTCCGAGCCTTTAGAGGCGCCCTCGGGTGGTTCCGCCCCCCGATCCGATCCGAACCCCTCGGAGAATCTAGTAGGGCACGGGGACGCGCACTAGTGCGCGATGCCGTTCCCTCTAGAAAACCTCCAAAGGTGATTCGTTTCACACGGCTTGAGGGACCCTTTACGTTCCTCGCCGCCCCCAAAAAAGCCCGGTGAAGCTGAAAATGCCGTCTGAGGCAATCAGCAAACTCTCTCAAAAAAAAAAAAAAAAAAAAGAAGAGGAACATTAATAGTGAAGATTTAGAAGTGAAATATTGTAGTGATTTATTAGTAGTGATTGTGATGTCGGCGAAACATGGGAGAGGACGGCTCTGGACACTAAGTATCCTTTGTACACTACACTTTGTAGTTATTTTGAAACTTATTGCATTTCTTTTTATTTGTTGTGTTGTGATTTTTATTGCATTTCTTTTACGTGTTGTAATTATGTTATTCCACAAACCTTCCATCATCCACAAATCCTCTCGCTGTGGCCAAGACACCTTTAGCTGTCAGATATCTGATCGATCGTGTGAGTCTGCTCGATCGGCAGTGAGAAAATCCAATCCTTAAACCTTATTCCTTCCACCTAGGTACCACTTGTTACCTTATGTCTACTGGTAAGTGTATTCTTGTTTATGTATATGTGATCTTTTATCTCGCTAAACATTTTTAATTTACATTGTGAATTTTATATTATAAGTGTATCTAGTAGGTAAGGAACCGAGTCGGGAGTTTTATTGCGCGATCAGTATATAGGTAGGTGTCGTGGGGTTCGGAAATGCACGTATGACTAGTAGGTAGGTAGGTAGGGACGGTAAATCGGTACATAGTTATAACAGTTTTACTAGGATGTAGCTTCGTATAGGTTGACTGCAATACGTACCTACGCGCGGTTCTTTATTTAAAACGTATTAAATAGGTATTTTACTACTTTACACACGCTAGGCGTACCTACTCTAGTGTGGGATTCGGAAATACACATAAATTAATAATAATATCTACGTTGCATGATAATATTCAATAAGTTGGTGGTGGTTTATTTAGGTTAAATAGGGTTAAGTTTTGTGTGTTGATGGATGTGTGAAAACCGTGCTTAGTAGTTTATTAGGTTTATTTTATTCGGATGTCACTGAAACTAACTAGGTATTTACCTATCCAATTTACCTTGAGGAAATTAAGGTTTCCGGTTTTGTCATGCCGAAAGGGCTTAGACATAGTTGTTGGTATCTTTGGTTGGACTAGAGGGCAAGCACAAGCCGTCCCTGTAGCGATCTTCAAGGAGATGTACTACCATCGGAAGTCTGCAACGATTGCTATCACAACCTACATTTAAATAGTAAAATCTTTATTTTGGTGACGTCGGATAATTTAGACATTTTTAGGAATAAGAATCTCAATTATTAATTACTATCTATTTGATTTGTTTTATTCTGTAGTCATCAAAATTACCTACTGTAATTAAGGAAATCAAAGTTCCCGATTTTATACGCCGATATGGCTTCGCTACAATTTGTTGATATCTTTGGTTTGGCTAAGGGCAAGCGACAATGCAGTCCCGTAGATCATCTTCAAGGAGATATGCTACCATCAAAGGCCATAAACGATTGATAACACAAACTACATTTAAATAATAAAATCTGTATTTTGATGACTGTGGAGTGAAATTAACATAATACGATTGTCATTTTACGCAAATTGGTTGCGAACAAATTACCATTCAGATGGGTTCGACTCCCGTATGTGGTATTTACCAGTGGGTTCGAATCTCGCTTGTGGATTTTATGAAATAAAGAAAACTATGATTGTTCATATATAATTTTATGTAAATTGGTTGCGAACAAATTATAATTCGGATGGGTTCGACTCCCGTTTGTGGTACTTACCAGTGGGTTCTTATTCTTTTGTGGAATCTTACCTTTGTTTTTAACCTTTTGAACGCCACGGTCGGCACTGGACGACAAATGAAAAAGTGCCCAACACGCCACCGTCGTGTATAGCCGACGAGAAAACGACATTTTTAAGCAATTAAGATTAAGTAATAGGTATATTATCTATTTACTTAATAAACCCCTATTCCAATGCCTAATGTATTTGAGTGGCACTTTTGTTTGTGTTTAGTACAAATACCTACTCAATGAGTCCACCCAGTTGTTTAAAATATACACTCTAGTATATGTCAGGCATTGTACAAGTGATTAGTAATAAGAGATTGTTAGATTAAGCATCGATACCGAAATATTTTGTATGGTCCTTTCGTTGCTTATGTTTGGTCAAATACTCGAGTACCTACCTACATGCATTAAATATAAGCAATGGTTAAATTAAAGATTTGCTTCAGAGAGGTTGTGGGTGGATATGGGGAAGGCGGAGTCCACTTAGCTTTTCCTTTTTATGATCATTTATATTACTATACAAATGAGTTCGGTTATTATTCTGAAGACTCGTGGTTGTTCGGAGAAACGCTAGGACAATATGAACGCTGATAATAGATATCTATTACCAATTACAATTGCCTCAATATAGTAAATAGGAAGCTACCTACCTAATTACGTAAATATTAGTAGATTGTGTTAAAACGTGTGTTTTAAGTACCTATGATGATTAGATGTGATACTCGCGAATACCTAAGAAGAATAGAGGTTAGATTTATCGTTATTTTAAGATTAATAAATGAATAAATAGGATTGTTGACTGATCATTTATGTTAATTATAGTCTGCAAAGTTTAATGGGATGGTAGGTGGTTGTAATGACAGTTATTGAAGGTAGAAATAAGTGTTGCGATAAAACTATAAGTATTAAATGTTAAGCTGTTATTACATAGTCTCATCATGGGATGGGTGACCGTGTTGTTGCTATGATTATAGGTAGGTACCTACTTACGTAATCGAGCGTGGCGTAGATCATTGCTTTATTTGTTTGGTTGTTTATAATAGTACACTGTTAGTCGTATCGTGTTATAATAAGGGTTATGAATTCATTTACATTAGAGATTGTAGGTAGGTACTGTACAATTAAGATAAATAGGTAGTAAAGGGTTTGTTAGGTTTTGCCTTAAGTTCTTTAAAGTTCTTAGGTTATTGCGGACCTTCGTAGGTGCCCTAGACGATCACTTGGCCAAAATGATCTTTTAGATGTGGTTGAAATAAGTAGGTTATTCTCGGTTTTGGTTTATTATAATAATAATGATTGTAAGAAGTTCAGGTAGGTTAATTTATAGTAATCTAGGTAGCTAATTATGTTCATTATTTTCATTACGTTTTATATCGTTATATTTGGTGCCGTTAGGTAGGTATAGTTATAGTTAGCTATAAGTAGGTTAAACGTATTTATTTATTTATATATTTATACTTACTTAGTTTAGCTTAGTTTGAAAAAAAAAATAAAAGAGATTTAAAAGGCGGGAGGGGGGTCGTTACAGTTAGATTAGCTAATTAAGTAATAACTTACGACAGAAGGTCTCTTAAGTAGGAACTGAATAAATTAACCGACTTATTATTACATGTATCTCACAACTTTTTACGGTAAAAGAACTGAGTTGCGAGACTGGTTTTTTTTCAAGTATGTTTTGATGGCATCTTATACAGATGTTCAGAGCTATTTGTAGCCTAAACTGAAGAAATGATTTTGAATTTAGAATTTTTAGAATTTTGATGAAAACTCTACCTTTCTCGTCCTCCAGAATCTCATCAACAGGGATCTTGGACCTGTTAGAGGTATTAATTCTTTCATCATCATCGGTCAGAGCTGATAAGGCCTGTATTGGTATTTGTTGTTCTGAAAATAAGAATTGCAGTCCGTAAACGAAGTAGGCAACAAACTATATAATTAACTTGTCTATGTTAAAGGTACCTATATATGATACATAAAGATTTCCACACGGAGGAAGTCACAAACATTGTAGACATTTTTAAATAGGTAGATAGCTACTAAAGCAAACCATTTAAAAAATGGGAGCAGACTACATTATGGGAACTCAAATCCTAACGCAAGATATTTTTAGGTTGAAAACAGGGTAACGTTTCCAATGGAACTTGCTTAATGTAAGCTAGTAATAGGATCCTAAGCTTTTTACTACCTACCTACTATTTTGACCTCAGCCATCTAGTGAACTCCTACTCTCATAACTGCATCAAAGGGGATCCGCGCCCGCGCTTATCTTTATGATCTACAACACAAAACATTCGTTAAAGATACCCACGGTTGAATACTGGAATCAATTTTCAGGTCTTCAGTAGTTTGCTAACGTCGTCTATTTATACTCGTATATAAAGAAAGGACTCACCATGCTCAACTTTCAGAATCTATACTAATATTATAAAGCTGAAGAGTTTGTTTGTTTGTTTGTTTGTTTGAACGCGCTAATCTCAGGAACTACTGGTTCGAATTGAAAAATTATTTTTGTGTTGAATAGTCCATTTATTGAGGAAGGCTATAGGCTATATTACATCACGCTATAACTAATAAGAATGGAACAGTCGCTAATTAACGCGGGTGAAACCGCAGGGCATAACCAATAAAAGTACCTGCTTTGTGAGCACAACCGCAAAAACACAACCAAACCAAAAAATTATCGAGCGTGACTGCGAGAATAAACCGGTTTTATCTTGCATGCTGCAGCCACAGCGGGCGGCAAGCGGTATATGTACTCTGTGTTGAAGCCGCGCGCGCCGCCCTCACCCCGCTCACAGGCCGCGGCAAGAGGGGTGCGGGCGGCGCGGTCTTTTCTCTTGATTAAATCGACCAATTAAGTAATATAATCTTAGTAGAACGTACCATTTAATTTATAGTTTATTCAATAATGTCAAGTAATAAAAATAATAACCCAGCATTGTTGATTTAAATTAAAAAAAAATGTTTTAAAGATTTGAATTTTAGTTGATTTAATAATAGGTCTTAGACAAATCAATGATGATCTTCTTATTAATCTAACAATGAAAATCATTAAAACTATTATTACACATTGTTAGTTTGGTACATTATTATTAATTGGTTCAAAATATGTTGTTAAAGTATAAAAATGTTTAAACTTACTATTAGAAATAACCGAATCACGCAAGAAGAGGCAATAATAGTTGAAACGTCGTATATGCTTCTTAGAATTAATAATGTAGTATGTTAAGTTCAATCACAGATTGACTTATTATTACAACTAACCGGCTTTGATTGAGTTACATATTATCATAATTGTTTCATCTAATTTAAAGTCAACTAAGAGAAAATCGCTCTTAGTTGGCCTTCATTTTTAGAGATAGTGGTACGTTTTTTTTATTGCTGTAGTTCCACTTCGGCTAGCTCCCACCATCTTATATAAATCTGTCACCATAACAACAAAATCAGGTGTGTAAGATAGCCAAGATAGGTAAGATAGCCAGTTAAAATATAAATGTTATTTATCTTATGCTCAAACTAATAGGAATCGCATCAGTAACTTTGTCTAAAACAACCCTTGGGAAATTTGCAGCGCAGCAGAATTCAATCTTGAGTCCGAGACATAAAATATGTATGGATCGGGAGGTAGATTCTCTTCGAGTAATTGAAATCTTATCTTCAACGGACTTCGCGAAAGAGCTGAATCGTGACACAATTATAGGCTTATTTGTGATGGTTTAAAACTTGGTATAGTTTACTTGTATTACTTCATTCAAAATGCGATGTATTTGTTTGCTTGTTATCTCACTTATTAACGGAATACAATCACATTGGTTTTGTTTTGACTTTTAGATAGTCATACGATTATACTACAATAAAAATAAAGTTTGTTATCCTTTTATAAACAGGGTGGTTAGCTGGCAAAGTTTTATCTGGTTTAAATTAATATACCTACTTATGTTACATAATCATGTTTACAATAGTAAATCCAGTATTGTAAAGAAACTAATTAAAAAATAAAAAAAATTACGAGCCTTACAGTAGTCGCATATGATGTGTAACATTTGACATCTCACCTTCTGAAATCAATATTACAATAGAATATAGAATTAACAATGACATATATTGTTTTCTCTTTTTTGTTTCCTTTTTTCTTTGTTCTTTTTCTTTACTTTTTTCTTTTTTTTCTTTTTTTTTCTTTTTTTTTTATTATTTTTTTTTATTTTGCTAGCAAACTCGCAAACGAACTACTGACTGAGATATATAATATATATATTTCATGCACTGGCTTACTTTAAGAATAAGGAGACTGCTGATGGTAAGCTTCAGTCTCACTGTTACTTTTTCTACGAAATCACTCTCACAAAATACCTGCTTGCCTGACTGCTGAAGGTAACCTTCATACAAATGCATATCACAAATACAAATACAAATACAAATATTTTTATTTGCTCTAAATAGGGTTACAGTAAAGGTGTTAGGTACAATATTATGCATATTGTGAAAACAAAATGGAGCTTAACCTATTTAGCCATTTTACATAGCATGCAAATATACAAATAATGATATAATAAAATTATTTACATTAGAATAAAAAACTGATCAGATGTCATAAAATAAAATCGAGAAAGTCAAGTTTGATAAAATACATTTTGTGGTCTGCAATCGGAAATCATTGACACTATATTTATATATACAAGACGAGCGAATTACACTGTTACGTACTTCCGTCCCTTTTCTACGAAATCACTCCCACAATATTAATAATACTCATAGCGTTCAATGTATCTTTTTTCTTTTTTTTTTTACAAGACAAAATTTTACTAGATAAAAATCATTTTTTTGTTGCATTTTATCTACATACTATATTACTTAGTATGCTCAGATTGAATCAACATTTTTTTTTTTAGTTGATAGCACCAAACAACAAACCCAACTTAAAGAATCAACCTCAGCTTATCTTTCCTACATTCTTCTGGGCATTCAATATTGTTTCGAACCAGTCGGGGGTCGGAGTAATAGGCTATTATCATACACGTGCCACTCTTGTTAATAGGTCAGATTTGAATGAGCTTTCCAACTCATTTCAAGTTCTAACGAGAGTGTTGTTAATTTCCATTTGCATTGAATTCATGTTTCCCTAATTCGCTATGGATGTACATTCATTATAACTTACGTAAAAAATATTTTTGACGAAACCAAACTCACCAAAAGCAAAAGAAAAATTCATCACAAACCCCAAAGTAACGTACCAAACACACTTTTGGCGGCTCCACATTAGTGCCGTGAATTCACGCGCGAATTCAAGCCATGAATACACGGCACAAGTCGTGCCCTCCACATTCACGGGATGTTTACAATCGTTCGTGAAACCCGCCGCGAAATGGACGTAGAAGTTGCTGCTGCAATAACTTTGTTTGGTGTGGTCCCTTGTAGTCCGGAGTAAACTGGCAAGGGACCCTGTATGTAGATGTGTACGCGTGAACGCCGCGCGAAGGGGGCTAGAACTCTTTGTCGCGGGACAAAATACCGACACTGGTCGGGGAACTAGCGTGAACGCGCGTGAACCCCGCGAAAACCGTCCACGTTCACGTTCACGCCTGTTTACGGAGCTTCACGGCACTAATGTGGAGCCGCCATTTATTATTGCACATAGAACATACAGCGTCAACCCGCAACCAAAGTACTCGTAGCAGGTTAACTTAATGAAAAATAAAGATCGGAATTCTGGATCAAGACTTACGTGATAAGGGTCACGTAGGCCATAAGACCTGATTGTTCTTTTTTGTAAAATAAAAATGGTTTATTTATCTGCTGTTTTAAGTAGAATACCATTAGATATACGCTGTGAATGTAAGTAAAACCGACTAAATCAACTTAAACTTTGTTAGTTGCCTAATTTTTCTTACAGCAGTTTCGTAAGTAGGGAAACTGAGTCTTTCCGCAAGAGTATTTATTAAAGTTAAAAGAAAACGTATACCGTAAATAATTATTATACTAGCTAAATTAATAGCGAAGAAGTTACAGTTTCAGTTAGCCTGTATCATTCCATTGTTGGACAACGGCAAAGAAGTATGATTCAAAACACAATGCTGGCTCTTCTAAGTACAAAGTCTCCGTCCTATTTAGACTTTAGTACCGATGGCATACCTAGTGATATTTATAAGAGCTATGTTTCTTAACCTCAACTGAATAAAAATTCTATTTTGATTATTTTGAACACTGCTACTATTAAAACGTTACGTTAAAAGCCACAATTCAATAAAAGGTACATTAAATCTATTTGTACCACATAAAGATTACATTAAATGACAACACAGTTTCATAATAATAATGATAATTCTATTTAAATTTGCATTATTTTAAGGCACTGATTTAAAGCAGCAGTTGTAAGTAGTGTTGGTAAGTTTCAAATTATAAAATGCATATTCATTAACAAGTTCGGCAGTTAAAACATAGTAGGTAGTAAAATAAACAAAAATGAATCGTAAAAAATAATGAAATAGATCATTGAATAAATATTGAGCAGTAAAATAACTAAATGAGCAGTTACTTGTAGGTAGTTAATAAATCGGGATTAGTCGGTATGAAATATCATTCTAAGCAGTTCTATAAACAATGAGGTGGTAAAATGTATTCCTCGTATATTAGGTTTTTGAGCACCACACACCACAATCTAATGCCGCTCCCCCCTTCCGTGACTGACCCACGATACGATGAGCTTCGCTCGAAAAAAAAACTACTTTATATTGTTACTTAACCTAATCAACAGTAAGGATTTCTGTATTAAGTTTGGAATAATACGAAATAAATATAGAATAATAAAAATAAGGGTTAAAACAACCTAAAAGTAATTACTGTAACGCAAAGTAACGCCCCCTTCTAACGAAAATTTACCTCTCTTTTCAATCGGTTCGGTCTGGTGTCTCCGTTCCCTGTGAGCTGACGAACTATTTAACTGCCCAATCCATAATTTCTACTGGCGATTTATTTGTTAGACTGCTTACGTATTTTTAGTGCTGATATTGTAGGATGAAATAACCGATCAATTGTTTTTTTTTATTACGGTGTATGTTTTACTGTAGCTTTAATTTACTAACAGTCAATAAATAAAATAACTGCCCATTCTGTTTTTCAACTGATCATAATAACCTCTCGTATGTGTATAATATAACAGTTTAAAAAATTAGTTCCCTTATTTTAAGAGCGTAGTAAATTCGTAGTGAACTTCTTATCGTTAGCCGTATATTCCCCAACATTACATATATTCTGAAAGGGCGTAAAAATTAATGAGGTATGAAGAAAGATAAGGGCTATTAGCGAAGCTCGGTACGTGGCCTGAGCCCGCGTTATGACACGGCTTTTATGCAGACTCTACCTTCTATCAAATTAAGCACCTGTTTTTGAAGTCAGTATTATACAGAGAATCCGCAATTTTCAAGCTCAGAACTTGGAGGCGAAGCAGCTAGCGCATTGAGCAGGCGATCGTTAAAGTCAAGCTACTTTCGCAATTCCCTGCCCCTGAATGGGTGACCAAAATGTTTTATGTGGTATTAGATAAATCAACTGTACACAACATTGTAAGACAGTTACTTTAGTTAGAGGGTTCTTATTCTAAGATATGAAGGTGTAACAAACAAAAAGAATTATAAGAATATATAACATACATATACAAAGACACACATACAACACATACGTTAACGCCTCGGTGGCCGAGTGGCAGAGCGCTATGATAATTATTTTATTTAGCATTCATTGATCCATTATTTTCGCACAGCGAAGCGGGTGAAGGCTAGTTTTATATATACTCATCCGAGTAGTTTTCCTCATATAAAGATCAACTATGAAACACTTTCTTCACTAGCGGTCCAGCGGTCCTCACTCCTAAGCGTGAACTAAAATTTCATTAAAAATACATCATAGCTGCGACTGCAATTTAAAAAATGGTTTTTCTTATGAGTACCGTATATACAGGGCGTCCCACGGCCATGCCACATGGAGGGAAAGTACTTTAATTATTGAAGATGGAACATTTTACTGAAAGAAGACTTTATTTTAATTTTAAAAACAATTTAAACTGCATTCATACATTTTTAAATAATTGCCTGGTTGAACCGAGAATCGAACCCGGTACATCTCAATCTCCCGAACTATCTCAATGAATATTTTCTCTCCTGGATCGGGACAAATGGACAAATAAGTTGGCCGCCGAGATCCCCACATTTAACCCCGTTAGATTTTTTTATGGGGTTATGTAAAAAATGCACACACACACAATTGTCCACGAGCTACAAACAGAACTTAGACGTATTATTCTAAATATTTTTTTTTTTATACATTTTTTTTTTACCATTACATGATCAAAAAAGCGACAGGGAGTAAAATAATCAAAAGAGTACGACTTTGTACTCAACAGAATGGGACTCATTTTGAGCATTTAATAAATTAAATTGATTAATTTGAAATTAAAAATGTTAAAATTCATGGTCTTCCTTTTATTTCTGATGCTATGTTATTTAGCAAAAAATAATCCTTATGATAAAGCCTTCCAATCGGTATGATAAAACTACAGGATGATTTTTTTCTCGTGCACCGGGTTCGATTCCCGGTTCAACAAGGTAATTATTTAAAAATGTATGAATGCAGTTTAAATTGTTTTTAAAATTAAAATAAAGTCTTCTTTCAGTAAAATGTACCATCTACAACAATTAAGGTACTTTCCCTCCATGTGGCATGGCCGTGGGACGCCCTGTATATGTGTGCTTTATGTTTCATTTTAAAATACTTATACACAATCTTATTCCAAGTTCTTATTAAAACACCATTATATTTTAATAAGCATTCAACTATTGACATTCGTAAGTACAGTCCAAATGATCGATGCAACAAAAGTAAACTTCTTGGCATTAACGAAGAGTTACGTAATTTAATTTATTACCCAACATTTTTAATTAAAGCCTTAACTACTACAAATACACGAATTTAAACTTACTTTTCTTAAATATTGATATATTTTGAACCATTTAATATGTTTTCATTCCACCATGGTACATTGTAATAACTAAATACAGTCATGTGAAATTCTAATTACTCTTCAACAGTGCGTCTAACACCAAATCACAACCTGACAGAATTAAAGATCAAAGTAGCTAATTACGAAGCTCCACTACTGTTAGTCGATTAACCTCTATTATCATTAGATCTCAATGTATTCCGTCGTGATATACGTATTCACTACGACTTTGAAATGTTCGAAGCTGTGATCAAAATCAGGCTGTTTATATAGTTTTTGGAGTTTTCTAGAAAAAGCACTTTTACCGCACATCTTATAATATGATAATGTACTGTCAGGATTGATCTGTAAAACAACTACAGCAACAACAATTAATTCCAAATTAAATGGCTGTACCTACGAAGGAAAAGGTAAATTAAAAATATTGGACTACTGCTCAGCTTAGTAGGTATTAGAGATATACATTTTTTTACGAGTGAGTTTGCTGGTTGCCACTGACGGCATTTTCAGCTTCACTGGTTATTACTCGGTACTCGGCATCCCCGGCAAGTTTTATAGTACTCGCACTCGGCCGAGTAACTCGTTTTTAATGCCGAGTGATCGATTAACCTTGTGATAATAGACATTTATTTTTCAGGAAAATAATAGAAATAAGTAAGTAATTAACATTTATTAATTGAATAAAAATTAAATTCAATAAATCTTTATTCAAGTAAACTTATCCTCAGCAAGAGATAGGCCTACTACAGCTTAATTTTGTTGCTTAATTATTTCTATTGATTATCGGAAAATAACAACGGTTGCTAGGTAACTAAACTAAGACAGGCCTATCTCTTACCAGAGATAGGTTATTAATTTCGGCTGTTATAAGATAACCACTTTTGAGATTAATTTACAATAAAAAAAATTAACGATAAAATACTGAAAACAGACAAAACATTTATAGCACTATTAATTTGTTATCAATATTAGTAATTAAAGTATTTTATGGTGGACCATCGATCTGGTGTAGGTCGCGGGTAGTCGCTGGATGCGAGCAGCACAAACCGGCAGTTATGGTCGAAGTAGCAGTGGACGTCTTTCGGCTGAGATGATGGTGGTGATAATTAGTCATGATGCTGGAACACTAAGCACAACAATCGGTTTCTTTTCTCATCACAAACGTTTCCAGCTTACGAAAATAATCGTTTGCTGTATACTGTACTTGCAGGCTTCGTGTTTCGGAAGGCAGGACCAACGGCTGCATTACCATGGTATAAACGAGTTATTTCTAAATATATCAAGATTATTTCTCATCGTCCTGATTTCCGCTGAACAAAGATTTTTTTTAGTTCGCATTTTTTAAGTCTAATATACAATGGTATTGTCCAAGCCCCGTTAATTAGGTTTCATTGTTCAAATGACGGTTTTTATCCTTTTGTGGGTAGACCCTTAGTAACAATGAGGAAAGTCCCACAATGTAATAAGCAACCAGCCAAACGAGTATGCGAAGTTTTGAAGCGTCCATACGTGCTGTTGTCAGTAAATTATTTTTTAATAATACCTAATGATCATAATAATAATCATAATAATCATAATAATGATGATGATAATAATAGTAATGATCGTAATCAATGGGGTATCTAATCGTGAATAGTCAAAAGGCTTGGTAACTGTTTTTCTATACGATTTAGTAGCTCGATGCTTAAACAACAATCGTCAATAGTTCAAATTTCGACGACCATTCGTATTTGGAGGTCCTTGGTGTAAGTTTTTTATTTTTTAAGTATCTTTGTTATGTCGTGTAAAATGTTTATAAAATAATGTGTAGGTATTGTTCTTGCTTTGTGTTTTGTGTATGGTTGCGCTCCCTCCACACTAAGGTGTTCGCGGAAGACCAGCGTCAGGTTTTCCAATCTTGGAGGCCTGACGTCATGCTGAGCTGATTGTAATTTTTTTATGTAGTAATGTAATTTGTGTTCTCACTAAAAAAAAGCGTCGATCTATGGTTCCTGTCGAATACTACTCGTAGTGCCACTATCTTAAGGTTATGGTAGTCCATTAATGGCACCGCACACTGGACGACTTGTCGCTGCGTCTAGTCGCCGCGTCTAGTCGCGGTGCACACGCACACACGACGACAGTCGTGCGACAGTTGTGTCGTCAGTTTCGCGACTCCCCTAGCTTGTCGTCGCGACTCTGCGACTGACGCCAAGTGTGCGTAGCTTTGAACAAAATATTTGAAAATTGTCGGCCGCAGTCTGTCGTTGCGTCTAGTCGCCGAGCTGTCGCAGTCGCGTGTCGCTTAGTGTGCGGAGCTATTTAATGAGGAAATATTAAATTTCAAAGCCTGTCAGTGAATAAGAATTAAGATGAAGCTGCAAACTGCTTCGCAAGACAGTGCAAAGTTCCTGCGTGCACGCTTGCACCGTGTTAGTGTAGCAATATCTCAGCTGAGAGTGCTAACTTTGAATTACTTGCGGAACCGCCCACCACCGCATTTAGTGTGGAGATTAATTGTCTTAAAAGCAGTGTAGTATATTCTGATTGGCGAGTGCCAATATGCGTATTAGTTATGTGTTTAAGATACTTTGAGCTGGCCTCCTTATGACATCTCGATTTTGTAGGCAACTTGTAAAGTTGCATGATTGCAGGTGTTGCTAGCGCACTAATTTAAGTATTAGAAACCTTAAACCTATACTTTACCTAGCAGACGTTTGAATTTAATGTGGTTTATTATTCAAACTGCAATAGTGACGTCAAAGTTATGAAAAAGATACAATTTTATTATTATTTGAATTTGTAATTTTTATTCCGAATTGTAATTTATATTACGAATAAATAATTTTTAATAAATATGTCCAATTTTGTTATTATCATTATTTTATATTTACTAACATTAAAGGAGCTAAGTTACGCTACATCATCCACCGTCTTGAAAGATAATACAATATTGATAGCGAGCACTAACTGAGTTACAGCAGGGAGTAACGGAGGTTCCCGGCAGCTAAGACACTCCGCATACCGAGCAACTTTATACATATTCTTTATTGCACAAAAAACACTTCTCTGTATGTGTTTTTTGTGTTTTTCATTTTACAAAAAATGGTGTGCAAAGGTGGGCTTATCTCTAAAAGAGATCTCTTCCAGCCAACCTAAGGTGGAATGGGAGCATCATGTTTAAAAGGAAGCGACAAAAGTGCAAACAAAAATATCTCAAATAAGAATAACAATATTAGGCACAATACATATACGATACATGTACTACTACTAATATGTATTCTTAAAAACTTCATAAACATACATAATAATATTTCATAAATATGAACATATACATATAATAATAATAATAATACACATGGATATAATATAGTGCCTATAATTGCGAAGACATAAACGACAGAAAGTGATCCTTGACTTTCTTTTTATTTAAAAGATATAATGGACGAACTATCCTGGATGTCCGTAGGAAGCCTGTTCTATAGCTACGCTACTTTGACTGTATATGAATTTAGAAGGAAGTTGGTATTGACTTTAGGAATCTCAACCGTCTTTGTTATACAAGCACTTTAGTTACTTTAGTTGAAAGAACTACCAACTTAGTTAAAGAAACTATCAAATGTGTAATTTGTTTTGCGAGCCGGCAGAGTGAGGGTAACTACGAGTAAAGCTGCGTTGCTTCACGCTGCACCCAGCGTGAAGCAAGTGCACTGGTGAGTTATCTTCGCGTCTGTACGGCATTTCCACTTAATATCAAGTGTAATGGAGTCATTTGCCGTGCTAACTATTGCAGCAACAGTTTCCGGTTGGGGCATTTCTAAATAAACTTTTCAAACCCACAGTCAATGTTTGCTAGTTGGGGAAACTAGGAACTTGACACAACTAGTACAATCAGTTCCTAAGTTGCAGCAACTGAAAACTGTTGACGATCATCGAACCTCGCAACTATAGTTGCTATGTCTGCGTAGTGTCTTTAGGTTATATGGAAACAGCTACTTGCTTTGTTCATTCATTCATTCATTCATTCATTCATTCATTCATTCGAGTTGCATGTGGCCCAAACACGGAGATCAAAGTTGCTATGTCTGCAACCTAACGGAGGAGCTCCCGGCAACTAAGCAACTATGTTAACTCGCGAATTTGCCATCGACGGCCTGTCAATTAAAACTCACTTGCTTTAAACAAGGCACGATCCCGAGCAGATTCCGACCGTCTTATTTATTAGTTACAGCAGCTTATAGATTGCGTCTTAGATCTTAGATACAACTATTTTCATGTGCGGAAATTGAGCATATAATATTCATACATATAGGAAGAAATATAGCAAGATAGAAAGGGTTTACCAACTTAATACATCAAAAATAACAAAGTGTAAAAAAAGTCTTTGGCATAAAAAAATGGGTTTTCATTCTTATCCTCATTTAATTCCTTAGTGATTTATTTGAAGACACCGTCTAGTAGATTTTATTTTTCCAACTGATTGTGATCCATCATTACCAGACGTCACGTGCAATAATACACATTCCTTGGCGAATATTTCACCGTACACAAAATACCCAACATTAAAATCTTAAAAATGGCTGACTCTTGTTTCCATAGGTATTGGATCCATTTTGGAAAAAACAGGATAGTTACTCAGCTTTTCTAAACATAACGCCATTAACATCATTACTTACACCCACTACACCCGACCTTAAGGGTTGGTAATTCAATCCAATATAACGAACTCATTACGGCGGAGCTTCTAATTTGATAAGCAACGTAGTTTACGTTAGGATGAAGAAGTTAAAAGGCAGAGAAAGTTTCTCCATCGACCGCTTCACGCCGGTACAGCAGCTAATGAGGTCCAGGAGTAATTTTCTAGTCACCAGAGACGATCCATTCTGCAAACGAACCTTTAGCATTTTTGCCGAATGAAAGCCGGCGCTTTTTTTTAGTAAGTAAGTAAATAGTAAATACCCTATAACTGTACCACTGAAAGGCAAAGGACTCCATCATTAAATTCAAGTCATCACTACAATTAATGGGTCACCAGTACACCACGCTTGCAAGTTCAAGTCATCACTACAATTAATGGGTCACCAGTTCACCACGCTTGCAAGTTCAAGTCATCACTACAATTAATGGGTCACCGTTCACCACACTTGCAAGTTCAAGTCATCACTACAATTAATGGGTCACCGTTCACCACGCTTGCAAGTTCAAGTCATCACTACAATTAATGGGTCACCGTTCACCACGCTTGCAAGTTCAAGTCATCACTACAATTAATGGGTCACCACGCCTGCCAATTGCGAGGTATGATCACAAACCCGGGCAATGCATCGAAATGCATACTATGTGTTGGAATTTGAACCGACCTGGGAATTGAACTCGGGAGCTTCGAGTATCGGGCCGAGCGCTTTGCTACTCGCCACCGAGGTTTTTTTAATTGATGTTTTTAATTTTGTCGCTTATGCTAATTTGTATCATGTATTCGGCTTTAGTTTGCAGTAAACAGTACTTGTACACAGTTCTAATTTTCAAATTCTGTAGTTTGAATTATTCTTACCCAAAAATGTGTACCTTACCTACTTACCTACACATCATTTGTAAGATGAATTTCAAACAGAACAACATTAAATCTTTGCTGTAATAGGTATGTGGGATTTTTTCCCGTAGGTATACCACAATTGCATAATTTTATTATATTTATTTTCTTCTTTCATACAGCTTTATCGTCATTTATCAAAACATTAGATAAAAGCAAAGTATTCAAAGGATTAAAAAAAACCAAACACGCAAATTTTCGAAGTCAATGCCTAAGAAATATAAGTGATATGAATTTTATCGCTTAAACCATTTAAATTTGCAATATCTTGCATGAGACAACATCATCCCCAGACTGAGTCCGTATATAAAATTAATAAATTGAATGTGGACATGATGATAATATAATAATATAAAAATTTTAATGTTATAATCGATGTGTTTTGACATTTGGGATTTTAATTAAAATTTTGAAAATGATTATCATTAATCTATGTATTTAGTATACTAACATAGTTATAAGTATCTGTTCACAAAAAAATATGGATCTTTGTTATCTGAATCATGAATATTAAAAAAATAAGGAGAGAGTAGTTCGCTAAATCGTTTTCCTTATTGATTTAAACATATAACTCGTCTGAGTTATATGTTATGTTATTAATTCCAGGGCCAGCTGTCTGAAATTAAACTGAAAATTGGCACAGCCAGTCACAATATCCTGCCTTTTCGAAATAGGAAATTTATGAAGTCAAGTCACTGCCCAAATTTTCAAAGTAAAAATTAATTTATCCAACAACGGTTAATTAATAAAATTACGTCGAAAGACAGGTACGTTGGTATTTAATAGAATTTACGATAATTAAAATTTAAGATACTTAACTTGACAAAAAATACGGCGTTTTCTTTTAATGCTGCTAGTTAAAACGGCAAACATTAAGATTCCAAAAGAATGTCTTTTAAGTAACCTAAGCCTCCCGGCTTAGGTTACTTAAAAGACTTTCTCTATCATTCTCTCCCTTTCATCTCTCGATGTCTCAATTTTCACAAAGAAGACGCAACAAATTACTTTTATATAAACCTTGAACGTTCTATAGGGAGGCAGTACTGACTTTTGCAGGAGAACAGTTTTTTACCAACAACAACAATTTAGTATCTATGTTTATTTTAAAAACCTTGTTGCCATAACTTACGTTTTGTTTCAACGAAGGAATGTCAGTAAAATTTACAAAATTGTTTATTAATTGCTTAATCAAAGAATTTTGTTATAAACTTATATGATATGATAATAAAGGTAAACAATGTGCAGTCTATTGAAAGTTCCACCTGTGGTTCCACTCCCTGTCCATACACACAAAGAAAGTCGTAACTCAATAAGTGCAAAGTTACCGGCTTTAATTGCAGCGACGCGCGGGGCCGGGAGGCGACGCGGGCGAGAAGTTGTCGCCTTATTTAGAAGGCCTTATTTTACCGCCTCTGACGTCCCGGGTTCAATTCCCAGAAGGGGGTACATGTTAGTGTACTCGGTTTGGTTGGTGGTAGGACTTGTTTGTCCGCCTGGCTAGCTATCACCATCTTATCTAAATAATATGTCGCCATAATATCAATGTTTGTAGCATTGTTGTGTTCCGGCAGCTAGAGATAAGGTAGCCAGTGCCTCACTAGTTGAGGATCCCGGGTGAAGTGTGCTTCTTCTTCCACCAAATGACCTTATCATCACTTAATATCAGGTGAGGTCAAGGCACTGTGCTTACCCGTAAATATTAAAAAAAAGCTTTTGCAAGTTTAAAAATTATGAACTATTTGTGTAGTGTTGAAATAGAAATGGTTGTATCGTACTCTATTTATCGCATAGGATATACAAGCGCTCATCAAGTTCGTTCGTTCGTTCGTTCAAGTTCATGAAGAACTGTGGTTTTCTTTTAATTCGTTACATCGCCGAATCACAAACTCGAAAGTTCATTTTATTGATATAGGTATTTGATGTTAATTAATTTAACCCTGTAGACGCTTGTCAAACAAAATTCACGTAAAAAGAGTCTTACATATACAATGATATAAACAATGTGTGGCGTAATTAAAGTTTTCCTCTTGTTCTCTCTGTCTTTACACGCAAAGAAAGTCGTATCTCAATAAGTGCAAAGTTAGCGTGTTTAATTGCAGCAAAGTACGGGCGGCGGGTGGTGGCGGCGAGCGGCGGCGGGCGGCGGAAAGTTGTCGCTACGGGACGACTTCCTCGCGACTATGTGACTGGGTAATAATGTCCGTAAGCCATTTACAAGTTCTTGCAAGTTTATAATTTATCACTATTGTAGTGTTGACATTACAGTCCATATTGAAATTGTACGCACTCTTTACGCTGAACTGTGACTTATACGAAGAACTGTGATTTCTTAGGATTATGAAAATACCACAAGTTTTCTTGGAATCAAATGTTACTTCGAATAGTGATGGCTTGAAAACATTTACTCGATAACTCGTTACATCGTTAAATCACCAATTTTACTATTAGTACCTGGATGACCGAGCTTTGCTTGGTATTTTTTTACGGATAAAACGACGTTTTCTAAAAATGAAACCTAGCTAGATCAATTTACCGCCCCCGAACCCCCTGCATACAAAATTTCGAGAAAATCGTTGGAACCGATTCCGAGATTCAGATTATATATATACATATATACAAGAATTGCTCGTTTAAAGGTATTAGATATCGACGCATAAAGTTGTTGTCAAACTAAAATTCTGATAAAGACAGTTTTTGTATTATACTAGCTGACCCGGCGGACTTCGTACCGCTTTGACAGTTACCATGACAACAAAACAAACAAATCATTTTGTATTGGAAAATGAAATTGTCGTTTTTAGTATTGTATATATATTTTTTTAAATAGTATCCTATATCCATCCCAGTACCTTTGAGAATATGTGTACAAACTTTCATGGTGATCGGTTGAGTAGTTTCTGCATGAAAGTGACAAGTGTCATATATTTTATTTAAAATGTCTTCGTCAATATTTATTTGATGCCGCGCGGACTTTTTAATTTTGTATAGAGAATTTAACGTGTTAATTTGAAATATTATACTTTAAAAAACCGCTTAATAAATCAAAAATGTGAGACGGACGATTTATAGTTTAGACAGACATAAATTTATAAGCACTTTGATGCAGCCAGTACTGACTCTGCTATTGCAGCCCTTAATAAAGACCTCGTCTCTGTGAAAATTTGGGCAGACACATTTGGATTGCTCGTGAACCCCAATAAGTCGCAAGCAATAATCATAGGCAGCAACAGATTGTATGATAAACTGGATTTTGATAAACTCCCCAAGGTTACGTATGATGGAGTGAATCTTGCGTATGCAGGCAACACTAAAAATTTAGGCATCATTATTGATAACACTCTTTCTTGGAAATCACAGATTAATGAAGTCAGCCGGCGCATGCATTACTCCTATCACTCTCTCAAGCGACTTCAGTTTTTCCTACCGTTCAACACCAAAATTATGCTTGCTCAGTCACTTCTTCTCCCTCTTCTCGACTACGCCGATGTTTGTTATTTGGATGCAACGGAAGAGTTGATTAACAAACTGGAGCGCCTGCAAAACCTGGCCATCAGGTTCATATTTGGTCTGCGCAAGTATGATCATATTTCAGAGTTCAGGTCAAAGTTGAAATGGCTCCCAATCCGACTCCGGCGTGATATGCACATCTTGTCCCTCCTTTATAAAATCCTTCACTACCCTCAGCTTCCTCATTACCTACGTTCCCGTTTTACTCTCTTACCTGCCACTTCCCGCCCCAAACGGCCTTGTGACACAAGAACCCTTCTCTATCCACAATCCAATTCCAAATTTTTCCACAATTCTTACACTGTATATGCAGCCAGATTGTGGAATAAACTGCCTGCCAGCATTCGTGAGAGCCCATCAGTCGCATCTTTTAAACACAAATTGAAAGAGCACTACCTTTCCAACTTGAGCAGTAGTCAGTAACATCATATACATACAGTCAGATGATAATTAGTATATATATAAAATATATATATATATATATATATATATATATATATATATATATATATATATGTATATGTGTATAGGTATGTACGTATATTTATATAATTAGTTTAAGTACCTATTTATTTATTTTTAGGTTTAGGTATTTATTTAAGTTATGGTCGACAGTTAGTCCCGCAGACTTTCGTTTGTAACTACAGCTAGGGTTGGTTGGAAGAGATCTCTTTTAGAGATAAGCTCACCCTTGTATATGTTTTTTCATAATGTAATTTAGACTGTAATTTTAATGTACAATAAAGGATTAATTATATTAATTATATTGGTGATTGTTTAGACATAGTTAGAGGTATAATAATTTAGATAAACTATAAGATATCAACTAAACGCCGCCACTCGTTTTCATGATTTTTGCCCAAATTATAATGATATTGTAGAAAAAACTATAGTGTGTTATGAATTTATGGATTGGACTTATAGTAAACACGTTCCCTTTGATACTAAATATAGGTATATTTTGTTTATTTAATACGATGGTATTTTCAATTATATCAACTTAACTGTGACTGCATTTTTGGCTTTTTTTGGTCGGCGCCCCCCTAACATATCGATGCGACAAACGTTTCAGCACTGTCAAGAAACTCGGCAAAGACATTTTCCATTTAATATAAGAAATATTGGAAAATACCTTCATGTTACAGAAATACACTTTCCATTACAAATCAACATACGAAATAGATCTAAGAATACCTTATTTGCTAATCGCCTACGTATCAATCATCGTTATCTACAAAATAAGTATCAAGATTTTCAATTCAGTGATACTTCATGTAAGTACAAACGTCTTTACGTTTGTATCAACGTAGATATTCCAATAAAACTTTTTTCTGTAATCTACGAGCATTCATCCGTAGCGCGTAGCAGTCGTAGCACGTAGCCTCCATACTACGACGCGTCTCCGATAAATTAATTACCATTAATAAAACGCAATATTGTCCCGTCGGACGTTTTTGACGTAGATACGCCGTGTTGACCCGTTTATCTATTGTCCATTGTCCACATTTCAGGAAAGGAACTCTAATTATATTGTATTGCATATTCACTGTAATAGAATTCACAACAACAATACACTGTATAAATATGCTCGTATTAGTGTATACTATAGTAATGGTATATATATATCTGGTATAACCTATCCAAAACTGTTAAATTTCTTCAATACATTTTCAACCATATGGCTAATACATAAAGTTCAAAGTATTGTGGAAATTTGACAGTTTGTTGTTACCACAAATTCATCAGCCGCTAAACAGCATACAATGTGCTTCGGTGTATATTAAAAGAAAGGAAGAAAGGAAAAACATTTATTGACATCACATACATAAACTGGAACAAAAAACGAAATAAACACAACACAAATTAAATACATCTACGTCCATAGAAAAATTGGCCATATCCTTTAAATTGCGTCGACGTTGTAGTTCGTTTAAAAAATTTTGATCGTGTGGTCGATCTAACAGTTTTTTGGGGTCAAGATAGCTAACACGGCTAATGTTTTTACATTTTTTTGTGTTTTTTTTTGTTTTTTTTTATTTTTTTATAGCCTATGTCACTCCCACAGTCAAAACAAATCTAACGACACCTCATATGTTAAAATTCACCATGCCGTTTGGGCTAAAGGGCGTTTTTTTTTTGGAGAGATTGCTGATTGTCTCGGCATTTTCAGCTTCAATACATACATACATACATACATACATACATACATACATACATACATACAACATACATACAACATACATACATACAACATACATACATACATACATACATACATACATACATACATACATACATACATACATACATACATACATTATAAGTATTAAATCAAAAACTTTAATAAAAAACAATGGTGTGCGGCCAACTAGATCCCTACCTCAGCGTAAGCTACTGCGGCATTGAGCACAACGCCGCAGAAGCACTGGTGTTCCGGCGGGACCTATATACTCGTAAATATATCCAACTTTACTTATCTTAGATAACCGAGGTTAGCCACGGTGGAACACGTGTTTGTATTCAGTTTGGTAGGTGGCAGGCTGATTAGCTGCCGCCATCTTATCTAATGCTGTCGCAACGCAAAAATAACAGACATGTTAGTAGAATATTGTGTTCTGTCAGTTAGAGATAAGATTTAGCCTTCGGCCGTATGGTCACATAAATCATCTGATGAGATGAAAGCGAATGGCGAATGGCTCTTTGTAGAATAACGAAAAAGCATATTTTCCTATGGGACAAGCTTTGAAGTTGCGGATGAAATTTTATGTTTATACAAAAAAATTAACTATTTTTTGGCCGTATATTTATACAAAGTTGGCTAGTTTACCGCCTTTTAGGATATTTTTAAATACTACCAAATTACTTGATTTAAAAAGTTCCTTCCTTTCGTTTCATTTCTATTTTCGAAGTCGGTTAAAGTACTTACGGTACCTACTGATCAGTCCCAATTTGTTAAATGACTCATTTCGTGTTAAAAGCATTCACAAGATCTATAATTAGTGGGTAATTCAAATGAGAACTGAAACTTGAGGAGAACAAAAACAAGACAATTTATAAATGTTTCTCTGAATTCCCCTCCCCCTACCCAAAGTACAAAGAGTATTCCAAATGGATAGATTTCTTGGAACGGTTTCGATACATTAAAAAGAGACAAATTGTAACAGGAATCTAGATAAAAACGTTTTAAATGTATTGTCGAGACATCGCGCATCGTTGGCGATCCTTTTGCCAATAAAAGTATTTCACAAAGTTATCAATTTCCTTTTAAAAATAAATATTTCCATTTCCAAACCATACAAAAATGTTTGCCAGGGAAGTATAAGGGCTAAAGGCTTCTCCTTACATCTTCCTCCTTCAATCTTGGTTTAGTTCGTGACCTTAATACACTTGTCTAAGAAAAATAATTACAGTCGAGCCCACGCCACATCGGTCACGGCCTCCTGGCCCGGTACCTCATCACGCGCCGATCCCGGGCCTGCCCGCCCGCACCGGCGTGCCCTTTACAAGCTCCAACGTATATATTGACAGATGGTGAAACAATTTAACTTTGCTCCTTCATCTTAATGAACATGGTAGTTCCCTGATTAGTCAATAGAGAATACAGAAACTCATTAACGAAAACGTGGTAGGAATCCCGTTAATAATTGTAATACAAGTGACCAATTTAAAGAGTTAATAAGAGAATATTTACAGAGTTTCTCTATCAACCACCTGTATGATATTCTTATATGTTTCTTACAGAAATTGTATGAAAGTAGTGAACTATGAAGTTACTATACCATTTCATCGATTGAGTTTTCTATAACCGCTTTTTGTTTTAAACATACGCATGTTGAGATCAAATGATGTGTTGAAGAGCTGTCACGTGTTTACATCGTACTTTTAAAATTGAATGTTATATTATGTAGTCATTCGTTATGTGACTGAATCTTATTAGAGTTAGAAGTTGAATCTCAGATATAAAAAGCAAACAAAGTCTTTATTCTAAAGTAAGATAAAATGATTAATAATTTAACAGGACACCTTTTTCTTGGCTCTTTTTAATGACATCTTTTAAACTTCAATTTGCTAACCCTTGAACCCTCTTTGAATACGTAATCAATTTAATTAACTTATACCTATTAGTTCCGAAAATGTTCAAAACTCGCCGCATCTTTTTTTATTGAAAATCGAAAGTTTCCTCTGGCTATTTAGTTATGCCTCTGCTTTCTTATGTCCGTTTTTAACTAAATCTCATAAGTACTTCAAACAACACACAGCAATGTAGGCCGTACTGCTTGGCATAAGTAGAATTGTATTGCGTAGAGTTGCCAACCGCTTATAATATATATATATATATGTGTTACTTATAACACAGGCTAAAAACATAGTATTATATACTGGTGAGTAAATATATAGTGGACGAGCTCGATGGTGCAGTGGCTAACGCGCCCGGTTTGCAAGTGCTGAGGTTAAGCAACTTTCGCAAAGGCCGGTCATCGGATGGGTGACCAAAAATTTATCATCTCGAGCTCCTCCGTGCATCGGAAGGCGCGTAAAGCCGTTGGTCCCGGCTGCATTAGCAGTCGTTAACAACCACCAATCCACACTGGGCCCGCGTGGTGGCTTATGGCCCGTTCTCCCTATCCATCCATAGGGAAGGCTCGTGCCCCAGCAGTGGGGACATAAAATGAGCTGATGATGATGATGATGAAATATATAGTACGCCAATTACTATATGTCTGATAGACTATACAATTAGAGCTGACTTTTGGGAATTAATAAGATCGCTGGTATGATAGGATGTGGCCTGTATAAATTTAACGAAAATTAGTATGGCATTGAAGCAGCGGCTCCTGGCGACATACGAGAGTTACCTACAATTTTGCCATACAAATTCTCGTTTTCGTTAACGTGATCGAATGGCGTGTGAGACTCGCACTTGGCACCCAGTACTAAGGGCGCTTTCAAATTAGGCGTTTTGTATCGTGCGTTTGCACTGCGTTCCAAATTAAAACAAACGTGCGGCTGTCGTGTGGCTGGTTTAATATGAAAACGCACAGTAGGCGATCCGACAAGAAACGGCTAATTTAAACGAGCCCTTATATAAAAATTTAGGAAATATCAAAATTTCATTAAAATTTTACTGGATGACAGCTAGGAAGTAGGTAATAAAATAATAAATAAAAAAATAATAAAAATATTTATTTTCTCCTATTACACAGTAATCTTACAACTGTATATATTTTAGTGTCAAATAATATAGGAGACTGGTGCCCTAACTAGGTAAACCCTGTGCGTAGGACACCAGGTCTCATCCCTGCCTAAAGGCACAAGAAAGCATAAAATAGTAACATTTAATAACAGGTGGTATATCCAATTGTTGATAAAGTCAAAAATCTATTGTTGCCCTATTTGTGGAACACTGGAACTACTCCCTATACAGCACAGTTCTTTATGCCATGATCACATACATATAAGATAAGAAAGACAACATATAACATGGTATCAAATTGGTATCACTCTAAATGTCAGTGACCATGATAGTTTGAAAGGTTGCATCTTACAATGTGCTTTGCGTTGCCCAGTTCAGCTATAATAGTTTTATTGGCATTTTATCGAGCAATAACCCAACACGTTGCTCCAATCTGGGTTGATGGGTGTTAACGGCTGCCATCTCACAAGTTATATAGAGCTGAGATGTTTTATGAGATTGCGAAAGTTGTCTAACTTGCATGATTGCTACCCAAGCAGGCTAGCCGCTGTACCCAAGATCTGTCCATACATATGTTGATACTAAAGTTATTTGTTGTACTTAATATTAGAAGTAGAAGTTACTTTAATTTATAAAACATGTTATTATACTTTCCTATGTAAGTGCTTTTATTTTAAACAACAGAAATATCTCTTGAGAATGTGAATACCTATTTTCTTCTTGAATATGCTGACTGTTACTGAGCAATATTAACCCATACACTACTAAACATATGTACTCTGTGACTAAACCCTACTAAATCAATAATGAGGTGTAATTCGAAAGGTGATCAAAATTGCATTTCAAAATGCCAAATGTACTGTAAAGATAACTAGCGGTCTAAGAACGAACTCTAAAACATAAATATACAATTAATCAATATAGTATTATCTAATCTTAACTTAAATCAAGTTTGTTACCCGATGACCGTGAATGAAGTTAAAAAAGTCGATTTTGTTTTACAACGCTTGTCAATGTCACGGTAGCTTTTCTAGAGGGTGACGAAAACGAGCGCCATTTTGCGATTGTCAATTGTTGAGAATTGAGATAGCAATATTTTACAGTTGAATATTTGAAACAGATACATGAAAATGTAACCATACATTTTGAAAGAACGCCAAGAAAAAGTTTATTGTAAATATATATGGAAAAAATGTTTAATTGTTTTTTTTTTACCTGATAATTTTAGTGTACCTAATCGCCACGACCAGCTCTTTATCTGTAGCCTTTACCCACTGATTGGTGCAGGGGGTGCCCCCTATAGTGTAGATACTATTAATAAAGAGGTAAAGCTTGTTTGTTTGTTTGCGGAGGGAGGGTAATCTCTGGAACTACTGGTCCAATTCCGAAAATTCTTTCACTCTACATTTAATTTAAAAAAAGATTTTATTTTTTAAATCTCATATCCACGCGGACGAAGTCGCGAGTTAAAGTGCTAGTAAGTTATATAATTAATCAATTTAGTCAAAAAAATGGGCGTATCTTTGGGCGTTTCAAAACGTAACGTAATGGACCTTACTGTTTCAAATCCTCAAAACCACCTTGAGATGATTTATGATCACAAACAAGAATTTGAATGTCTAATTTGTATAATTTACCTTACGGCAGCTTCCAGAACGTGTCTCGAAATATCTTTGAAGAATAGGATCCGTACCGTAACAAATTTTCGATGTTCGATACACTTTTGGTGAATTTTAACTCTATTCCATTTTAATAAGAGTTACATTGTTAACATGTTAATACTTGTGACTGTACAATATAAATAAATATGCTTTATATTTCAATTTAAATAACTATAAATTCAATCTTTAATACAATGTCTGATTGAGACACCTGTCTATAAATATATAAACGACCTATCCTAATCTGTTCAAGGCAACTCCGTGACATAGCAATCTCGATGACGTCCCGGGGGGTCCTTAATCCGACATCCTCACGCAAGTGCCTAGTCAGGAGGAAAACTTATATAAATAGGTTCTATTTGGGTAAATAAGTTACGTTGTAGTTCTCATAGACAGTATTTATAAGAGAACTATCCCTTATTTCCAATTATAAATATAGCGTTCTTATAGATTTTTTTACTCGTACACTTATAAATTTCTGCGTTCCATTGTAATCAAAGAAATGTCACGGCGATTAAAGCAAACTAATTATAATAAGGAGGAGGAGGTTCCTGTCTCTGGAGCCCTAACCACCGGTAGCTTGGATCCTGGCCCCGATGCCGGCGGACCCCTATTTTTTTATATTTTTAAATGTTTTACTTATTTTGTTTTTAGAAAATATTTAGAAATGTAAATCTATATGAGAAAAAATTAATAAAAAATATAATAATAGTTTATTTCAGGCAGGGCCCATAATGGTGTTAGTAACAATCTCTTATGATTAGGGTTAGTTTATTACATTACAAGATTAATACGTAATACATATTACATATATAACCTTAATCAAATAAATAATAAATTAAATTAGTATATAAAACTATCAATTAAATCAATTATTTTAATAGTAAAGGTATCATAACTTTCTTTTTTATACCCGACGTTTCGACCAAGTTGCACCGGCCGTGGACACGAGTTAACTGCCCTAAGTCAGCCAGTAGACCCAGGAGCGCAAAGTTATTAGGGAAGTTATAAATATTGGATACAAAATATAGGTACCATTGGATGATGCCATATTTTTTTTTGGTTATGATATCAAAACAATATTGGCAAATAAATAATTTACGGGTATTGTAAGTATCTACATGTACCTATAGCTAATAGAAAAACCAGTGTAACCAACAAAAACTATATCACTATTTGTTTAAAGGGAGTTTGATTAGATTACGCGTTTCTGTTGCGACGGCAAGTTCCATGCAAGTCAACACGAGGAGCCTTCCAAGAATTGGTTTAAACTTCCAGTTTCCACTTATATGTACTTACTTTAACTCGCTTCTTCTTCACCCTCTTGCTCTGCACGAGTTTGTATATCTTAACTTTTCATGTTGATACGAGTACTACGCAATACTTGTACAAATAAGCTAGAGCGCATGAATATTCACTTCAAAATGAGTGCCTATTAACCAAAATTTGTATTTGAAGTGTTAATGCTTTCATCATCACAGCTCATTTTATGTCTCCACTGCTGAGTCACGCGCACGAGCCTTCCCTATAGGAAGATAGGGAGAACGAGCCATACCTAAACCACCACGCGGGCCCAGTGCAGATTGGTGGTTGTTAACGACTGCTAATGCAGCCGGGACCAACGGCTTTACGTGCCTTCCGAAGCACAGAGGAGCTCGAGATGATAAATTTTTGGTCACTCATCCGGTGACCCGCCTTTGCGAAAATTGCTTAACCTCAGCACTCGCAGACCGGGCACGTTAACCACTGCGCCACCGAGCTCCTCATGTTAATACTTTAGACAGTTTTAATTAGAGAAAATTATTTATTTTGTGGAATGAAAATACAATTTCTACATTTAGTTCTCTACCTTTTGGTATACAATTTTTATATTTTTTATTTGTTTCCAATTTAACCTCAATTGCTACAGAGTGCCTTGCAACTTTATAAAGAACTAACATTAGGGTACTTTGTTGCGACGCGCTGTAAAAACATAGCTTAGTGGTGTTTTATGATCCTGAAGGCTGCATAGCACTCTGCGCCAACCATGCAATGCAAGCCACCATTACCTTGATAACCTAGTTTGAACGTTTTATCGCTGGGGACAATCAATATGCCCTATTTGATTACTATTAATAATATAATATTTATGTTCAATTATAAAAAATCTTGAAATGAAGTCATATATTTGAGAACGATTGAACATTTGTATGAATGGTGATTACAGCGTAGGTATCAAATATTTAAGGTATTTCAGTATTCATCTATTAATTTATTAGGTAATGGAGAATGTATGTCTCTCGACGTCGCGTGTGCATACTGTCATATACTTTGGTCGTACACAACAAATCTATCCAGCAATCTGAACTCAGGCTTGAACTAAACTCCTAACAATAGTCGTTAAGTTTGAAAGTGAACAGGCGAAGATCGGATGGTCACTCAAATTATTAACTCTTGAGCCAAGTAGAGTAATTACCTCAACTTCAATCAGAGCGGCAGCGGCAATCTTCAGTCGAGCTTCGTTGCTATAAAGTTCAATTCAATAGCCGGTACAACTATTGTTTTAGGCAACTGCTGAGGTAGCTAAAGTTGTATGTATGTGTTGTGTAAGGGTAGGAAATGAGTATATATTGAGAATTTATAAAGATATATTAATTAATTTATAATACAATATACAAATTTAGTATATTATTGATACAACACGACGTATCGTTTTAAAACGGCGTTATAAACTATAGATATTAAAAATAATGTGCTTTGACGCCGTTGTGAGCCGCTAAACAACGAAAAATTATATAAATTGTAGCTCTGCTACGAAGCATACTCTCTCAAAGCCACTTACAATTTCCAAAAAGGATTACAAAGCAATACTCATGCCGTTCCACATCATGCTATTAATCATTGGCGTGGTATTAATATTGCGGGACAATTCATCCTGCCGTGACACGCCGAGCGTACGCGCCCGTTATCATGCAATAAATACGGGAGCGGGAACAGCGCGTCGCCGCCCGCACTCACAAAATGGCGGCTGAACAAAATGGATGGTCATGCTGAGGCTGTCAGTTATTTCAAAAGATGTTTGCGACTTTCATTACATTATTTTGAGCTTCACAGGTATGTTTTACGGGTCTTGAAGTTCGATTTCTCATATAGGCATGACCCAAAAGATACTGGGACCATCTTGGGATAAATATAAAACTCTTTCAAACAAGATAAGAATCATATAAATCAGTGCATAAAGGTCAGAGATTTGTGCGACCATACATAAAAATATACATGATAGACAGATGAATTGAGAACGTCTTCCTAAGTCAGTTAATAATGAAACAAAAACTTCGAATTTAAAATATTTTTCATTTAATCATAATAAAGTTACGTTACGTTAAAATAAACTACAAAAGTAAAAAAGTGTGAACTCATCATTATCCCGACAAAAGGTCGGGTAGATATTCGTTGAGTGCGATCAGGGCTTATGTGGAAGGTGCTGTTTCGGTGCTTCCAGAGGCGCCTGTTTGAATTGACGCCTTAAGCCTTTCATTTTCAGCAACTAGCGCCTTAACCCTTTGTTCGTACTTTTCTCTTAGTTCCTGCAAGATTAAACAAAATTTTGCAAAACATTGCCGTGTGAGATAAGTTAGTCTCAGTAGTTGACGATACTACTTAATGCTTATTCGCTTCATCCCGAGACTTCTGGATGTGTGAATAAAGGAGGTTGGTCTATCAACGAAAAAGACATATCTTTACAACCACGTTTCACTATAAGTTTACCTTGAATATGGCCAGTTGTGTCATATACTCCTTCTTGAGGTCGTCGTTAATGTTGGAGCTGCACTGGGCGCGCTCCAAAACGAGACCGTAACGTTCCTTTTCCGTCTTAAACCTAGCCTCCATCGCCTCCAGTCTATCCTGAGAATAAACAAAGAAATCATCACGGCTTGGCTATGTCAAGGCTAACAGCCACCGACTCACCACGCTTGTAAATAGCCTCACCCCAGAGATGTGCAACGTACGCTAGAAGATCACCCGTTGACCGTTTCGGCCAAAATCCGTATTAGTGATTTTCGAGACATCATCAGTATGATGCAGATATTTCATATAATATCAAGAGACTAATTAATTATTTTATTCGAGAATTTAGATTCGTAAAAGTTTCATTTCAATGTGTAGTGTTCGCGTAAACTTTAGAAAAGAACAAGGGTTTATGTTTAAACTTTTATTATTGCATTCGTAATGTAATTAAAAGAAGCGCGGATATTCTAAGGTTATAAATTCTCGTATAAAATAATTAATTAGTTTATTGGTATTATATCAAATATCTGCATCATACTGATGTTGTCTCGAAAAACTTGCTCACACAAGCAAACACAGGAAAAGATACGGAAGGATGTATTCCGCATATCAGTAACAATATTTTAATCGTCGAAATTCAGGAAAGATTCGTAATACTTATTCTTGGGTTTTTTAATTATTTACGCGAACTTGATTCAATTACCCTTTATTAAAATACCACTTCCCATTTCACACGGTCAACCATGCCTCAGTAGCTCATTGGAAGCCTCATAGCATTGTGTCTAAGTCGCCAATCGTCCAAAAGCACAAGTCACGTTGAAGTTGCATTATGTCCTTATCGCATTTTGCACGAGCAAGGCGCCCGGATTATAAAAGATTGTGGGCTTAAATCCTAGAAGCAGTAGCTTTTAACAAAAACTTTTATGTTATTTATTGTCAAATAATAATAGTATTGCAAACGCTTAAATAACTATTTCGTTCGCGTGTACTATTAATGACAATCCTTTACTACAATAGCATTATTAACATAAGCTTACAATATTGCAAATCACGTGACCGTCCGCGTCCCTGTATATACATCGTTAGTTATTAACTCTCACAAGATGGTGTCATCATAACTAACTTCGCACAGATAGAACTGCCCTTACCTGCAAAGATTTAATCTCTAAGTTCCTTATCTGTAGAACATCCTTGGTCATCACACTGATGTCCTTTAAAGACAGAATTTGCGTTGTCAGCTATTTAAACATATTTTTTTATTATTCTGTAACTTCACTAATGGGCAGTGGTCGGAATAGGTAGAGCTATTTTGGTTCATTGACCGTAAACGTTGATGTTAATATGGACATTACGCGAGATTCTGACTGAAACTTTCTTTTATAAACATGATAAAAGAAGGCTTGTCTTACGTATTGGCAGTAGGCGCCACCACGTTGTCAAACTTACATTAGCGACGCGTTGCCAATTTCCATTGCGCACACGCGCAATGTTGCCGCACGATTTTACCGCGCAACACGGCTTTTGGAAACAAAAGAATACAATAGTGGGCTCTGCCGCTAGAAGAATGCTCTTGTTTTTGTCTCTTTCTACAGCATTCAAATTGTTTATCGACAATATTTCGGGAATGTCCATATTAATACAACATATGGCAAGTACAAAAAATAGCTCTACCTATTCTGATCACTGCTAATGAGTATAGCGTCTTACCTCCATGGCCTTGATTTCGGAGTTCCTGATTTCCAGAAGGTCCTTCGTGATCAGATTTATGTCCTTTAGGGATTGCACTTGCGTCGTCAACGCTTCGATTTGCAACTCTTGGTTCTTCACCATCTTGGTCTTGTCAAAGATCATGCCTCTAGCTTTGCTCAAGAGCTGGAAAAGGTGCGCAAAATGGTTTTAAGTTGTGGTGTTTATTTATAATATCGTTACTCTAACAAGACCATACATTATATTCTATTTACACATTTTCATTGATTATACACGTTGCGCATGCGAGCCGGGCTTAAATTAGCTAACATTTAAAATACACAGAACGATAAAAAATATAGGTAGTTACAAAATATATTTAAATTATTTCAATAAAAACTTTGTACACAAAATCAGCCAGGGCGTTACAAAGTTACCTAAAAGGTCAAACAATATAAATATTTACCTTCTGTATTTTTGGTGTGGTTGAAATACGAGCGGGCATACGGTGCCATAGAGAAAATATGCTTATGAAAAGAGAGAAAAGGAAACATAAATGTTTACTAACCTCATCGTGTTGTTGCTTAATGTTCTCAATCATCTCGTGATTTTTTCCTCCGGGCTTAGACATGGCCGCTTGCAGCTCCGTCTCTAGATTTTTGACCCTCGCCTTAAGCAGATCTATTTCTTCTTCCCGAACCTATAGATATAATAATTAATGTATTTCCTATTTTTCATAGCGACATAGAAAAGTAACGTGAAACACAGATAGATACAACTATACAGTGTGTTCAGACATCTAGCTATATTTTAAGGTTAGACGTTAGATAAGTAAGAAAAAGTTAAACACCCCAAGAATTAATATAACTACCAACCTATCAAAGGTTGGTAGTTAATTTAATTCTTTGTACTACCGGTCGTGAACTAGTATACATACAATAACGAAAATCACTCTCCCGAGTGTTTGTGTTATTAATACGAAAAGAATAAACAGCAGCTAAAGTTTACCAAAAACAGGTAAATCGCCCTATTTTTTAGTTCTCTGCAAAAGTATAGAAAATCATATCTGAACACACATACCAGAGATCTCATTAACTAACCACATTACTAAAATAAATATAGTAACATTTTATTTAGGAACTTATTTATTAACAACGATATGTACGATAACAAAAACACAAATGTTGAAAAAATTTCCACGAGCAGGATTTAAACCTGCACCCTTCTGACATTCCGGCATTGACATTCTGACATTGAAAATTTTTTTTCAACATTTGTTTTTGTAATTTATTTGCAACAAAATTTGCGTTAAAAATTATTTAAAAAAAATGATATGTACGATCGCAAACTTACCTTCAATTGCGGCTTCACTCCGTCTTGGCCCTTTTCATTTTTATATTTTGCTAGTTCTTCTATTTTCTTTACAAGCTCTGATTCTCGTTGTTGCCAGTTCTAAAAGGATATTTCATTTAATAAACTAGCATGAATCACATTTATTTTCATGGTACTTATATTAAAAGAAGAATTTACATGTTAATTAAAAATTATTAATGTATTTTTTAACAACTGAAGTTTTTCTGTTTTACTAAGTTACATTTCATAATAAAAGGTAATTAGTGCTTACTGATTCTTGAGGAGCTGCTTGGTTCTGATCTACATTATTGGCATTCTGGTCGGTAGCTATTGCGGCAGGCTTTAATTCTTCCTGCTTACTCTGTTCTACTTCTGCTGGTCTTACTTCTTCTAATGCTGCTGGTTTAACCGCTTCATCTTGCTTTAATTCTTCCTGTTTACTCTGTTCGACTTCTGCTGGTCTTACTTCTTCTAATGCTGCTGGTTTAACCGCTTCATCTTGTACATTCTGTGCTACAGTAGTGGGTGTCACCAGTTTTTCTGGTTCGCTTTCTGCTACAGCAGGTGGTATTTGTACTTCATTTTTTTTTATCTCTTCGAGTGCTTCTGGTTTCGCCGCATCTGGGAGTGCTTGTTCAGTTTTAACTTCATTTTGTATATTTAGGGCTTCTACCTGTAAAATATAAAAAGTTTGAAGATGTAGATATTACTAAAAAAGTGAATCAATTTAACATATAATATATATCTATCGTGGTGGTCGTGGTCGCTCACTATGGGCCTTATCAGAAGGCTCAAGGTCACTCAAAGAGCAATGGAGAGGGCTATGCTCGGGGTTTCTCTGCGAGATCGAATCAGAAATGAGGAGATCCGCAGAAGAACAAAGGTAACCGACATAGCCCGAAGAATTGCTAAGCTCAAGTGGCAGTGGGCAGGGCACATTGCTCGCAGGACTGATGGCCGCTGGGGCGGAGCAGTCCTCGAGTGGCGACCGCGTACCGGAAAGCGCAGTGTGGGCAGGCCTCCAACAAGGTGGACCGACGATCTGGTGAAGGTCGCGGGAAGCCGCTGGATGCGAGCAGCACAAAACCGGTCGTTGTGGAGATCCTTGGGGGAGGCCTTTGTCCAGCAGTGGACGTCTTTTGGCTGAGATGATGATGATGATATATCTATCTATATATTTCTTAAAACATGTTTTTTTTTCGAAACTTTACGCGACCACTCCATCAAAACGTAACTGAATCTTACATAGTATCCTACACCGCCTCATTCTAACGAAAATATTTGAACACATTCTTCCCTTAATAGAAAGAAAACATCCTGAGGGTCTGTGGTCCGCTGCGAGGTCCCGAACCCCGTTCTCAATCGGAACCGGAGTGGAAATCTAACAAAAGGGTCGCATACAACATTCCCATTTAATTGAAACTATGATTTTTGCCGGGAACAAAAGGTAAGTAGCTAGTTTAAACGACTAACCTTATTTTTACATTCAACTGGAGATTATTCAAGCAGATACCTAGGTAGGACTAAGGTAATATGATTTCAGATATAGAAATCGTATTTCTGTACAAATTATACAGTTCTTCTTGATAATGTAAAAATTACTTTGACACTGGCTAAATCGCTAATTGCTAATCGCACGAAGCCATCAACTAAAGGAAAAAAAAAACGTATTTCAAACACTGGGCTTACTGTGTCGTTACTGTGTCGAACACTGGTGCATTTACGAAACTTGATATTATAACACATCAGGAACAGTCTGCTTTAAAACAATCTGAGCGTTCAAACCTACCAAAAATATCTGAACGTTTGACAAAAATCACTCTTAGCCCATTACGTGAAAGATGTCATCATCATCATCATCATCATCATCAGCTCATTTTATGTCCCCACTGCTGGGGCACGAGCCTTCCCTATGGATGGATAGGGAGAACGGGCCATAAACCACCACGCGGGCCCAGTGCGGATTGGTGGTTGTTAACGACTGCTAATGCAGCCGGGACCAACAGCTTAACGTGCCTTCCGAAGCACGGAGGAGCTCGAGATGATACATTTTTGGTCACCCATCCGATGACCGGCCTTTGCAAAAGTTGCTTAACCTCAGCACTCGCAGACCGGGCGCGTTAACCACTGCGCCATCGAGCTCCTCTGTCCAACGTGAAAGATGTACTTTCATTCAATGTCATTTGTTCTCAAACAACAAATAAAAATGAATTTCTACGTCTTGAGATAAGGTTGATTTTTGTCAAATGTTCAGATATGTTTGGTGTTTGAACGCTCAGACAATTTTGAAGCTGACTGTACACTAAGTTTTAACTCGTTAGTATTGAGTATTACCTAAATTGAATCAAAAACGTACAACTTTAACAGTGTTAATTTAAAAATAAAAGTTTTTTTTCTCTGATCTGGTTTTTTATATTAGCCACTTACAGCTTTAACGATATCTTGGGCAGGAGTCTCAATCGGAGCAGTACCTTCTCCCCCACCATTCTGAGCGGCTAGTATTGAGTCCGCCTGAAAAACGTGAACAAAATGTTTTTTTTAAACAACGAAAACGGCTTATAATACAAAATATGTACGTACTTATATTTTTTATCAAGAAATGAACATGCTAGTATAAACAGCCTGTCTGCTGTGCATAGGTCCTCACCTACTTCTGGAATGTTGTAAGTATCATGTGGTATAGAAATGGAAACAATGATTTCGTCCAAGTAACCGCACTTCATCCGGAATCTTCAAATACAGAGGAACAGTCTATCACATATCAAAACGTTGGAACACAGCAAGGCTACTTGCAATGTACTACGACGGACTTAGTAGGTATATACCATACCTATTCTGTGATATAGCGGAATATAGCGTAAGCAAGTCAAGCTCACTTAGAACAAGCCTTACTTAATGCTAATCAAACCTCGAACAATAATTATGTAGGTACCTACTCATCGTTGGAAATCAAACCTGGGACTTCTGGGTCTGAGACTGGAGGTCAAGCCACTAAACCATAAAGGCGATTATAATGTTGTTAAATGGGTTGACTTCAAATAGGTATTTGAAACATTCCAATATCAAAACTAAAATCGTTTAAATGTTTCTCATGAAAATAAGATATTTAATAAGCCATTTATTGCCTACTTATTTGCTTACTTGTACTACCTCAGTAGTAATCTAAAATAGTAAATAAAATAAACGCGAGGATATCTGTAAAGAGTTTCATTACAAGAATAATAGAAATAGTCTCTATTTAAATAAATTAGATATTTTAGCAATCTTTTCCTCTTCAAGCTTTAGCGCACACACAAGCTTTAACTTAGACCTATCACAAATTATCTGAAGTTTTCTCAATACATAATTAAAATTGCGCTTATCATTCTACGAAGAGAGATTTTTTTTTATTGGTTATTATAGGCATGCATTTGACCACACCTCACCTGATGTTCCTGAGGACCTCCAAAACTGGACCGATTTAATTAATTTTTTCATTAAAAATTAAAGAAAAGCTTTGCATAGGGACACAGAGCATAGAGCATGCTCTGTGTCCCTATGTTTTGCTTTTTTTATATAATCTCGTCAAATTTGTTTGCTGGATGTCTGAACACAGCAAAAATCTGGCCAATTTTTAAGGTTTTTAAAGGTTCATATCTTTTTTAATAATTAATTTATGAAAAAAGCAAAACATAGGTACACAGCCAAAGACTTCCTTTAATTTTTAATGAAAAAGTTATTAAATCGGTTCAGTTTTGGAGGAGGAAACAGGGGACTACGAAACGTTGATTTTTTCTACTTTTCATACAATCAGTCGACCTTAGTGTTTCCTATTAATCGTGCAAAGTTTCGCAAACGCCGCCGCCGCCGGTGGCCGGTGTAAACAATATACGTCACGATCACGGTTCGCGGCGAATGCGATGCGACGGCCGGCGACGCGTCGCGCGAACGGAACGCAGCGTGCCTCAGCATAAATTTTATTGGTCAAATGAGTTAGCTCACGAATTTGAATAATCTGCTACGCATATTTGCCTTCATTAGCGCGAATTTCGATGCATAAAATTATTTCAACATAGTAACTCTGTACGTAGCAAAGTAAGTTTATGTTTATTTAGTAGACAATGAAATATAAACAATACGTTTTACTTTAAATTATAGACTAAGTAATTATTACGTATATCAGACCTATGAGATGATTTGTCATAAATTTTAACAAAATAAAAAGCTTTCGTATAGCCGAATCGCACTTAGCCTGTTCATATAACGACGACAGCAGTCAAAACTGTGAGGTTAAAAAAAGGAATAAAGAAATTAAGACTAAAAGTTATATTGTCTTATATTTTCTATCCACAGGGAACCGCTCTTTTTTGTAAAGAAAATGCTAACATTAACAATGTCTTAAATTCATAAGAAATAGTAACACGTTAAATCTTACCCACAATATGTTATCAATATTGCGAACTCTGGTCCAAATCGATCTCAACACGCAACTCTCGTAGTTGTCTACTAAATTCGAAAATCTATTAAACGTAACCTCATTTTCCATTCTATTTTCCATTTCATTTCACTATAAAAATCTAAACAATGTATAAAATATCTCAAAAGGTGAGATGACAAAGCTTTATAAAAAAATACAGTCAAGAAGGATAGATATGTTTTTCAAACGTAATTAAAAAGGTTTTATATATACCATTTAAATAAACTTCTTGGTGTAAACTGGCACGCACTAATCACTGGAAGTAACCAAGCACTGATCGAAAGGAAACACGCTCAAGTCATGCTCCAAACTCAACATCTATTTCGGGATTGCAGACGTGGTGGTAAAAATAGACCCCTTCTAATACGTTTCAACAATCACATACGCGTCATATTAAATCGACATTTAAAACGGATGCTAAAGTAAAATCTACAACAACAACCAAGAGCTTTTACTGTAGCCACATACCTACCTATACTTAACGAATAAACGTAGGTACTTATAATAAATAGAAATACAAACCAGAGCCCATTCATCATACAATCATAAATACGGTGTGAATTTGATTCCACAATCGTGGGTTGCACAGCCCTCCTGATTAAATGCTAACCGCTAAGCGAACTTAGTAGAACCACGGTAGTAGAACTAAGTCCAGTTAGTTATCTACTAAATCCTTACAATACGCACTTAGTTTCGGTTTCGTTCTCAGATTTTGTTACGTTACTTCGTCATAAAATTTAACTCTCAATATTTCTCCCCTTTGGGTCATGTAGACTAGGAGACACATGTTTTTATTTTAGAGCATTCTTTACACATTTAATTTTGTTATTGATGTGTAACATCTTTCTGCTCGCCTTCTATACAATTTGTGGGAGTGATTTCGTAGAAAAGGGACGAAAGTACGTAACAGTGTGATCCGTAACAGCCACCAGTGATCGACACTTTAAGCTCAATGTCCGTTGTAGGTAGTAATATTTGTGGGAGATTTCGTAGAAATGTGATCGTAACAGTGTTATACTGCCGCCTTAGACCATATAACCAAACTGCCGCACAATTTATGTACAACTTACTGTATTTGTGATTATGATATTTGAACTGCTGGCATTGCGATCTATTTTCTCGAAACTGTTCACAGTCATGTCCTTTACTCATAAATAAATTGCGCGGCAGATAGGATGTGTCAGTGTAGTATTTACTGCATTCTCTTTAGGATTTGTAAAAAAATATACGTCATCTATCTATTTATCTTCTATCTATCTATCTATATTTAATAATATAATAAAGCTAAAGAAAGTCGAAAGTCTGTACATGGACGATATTCGAGAAAAGGTTGGCTATACTTAGAATCGATAACAGAACACGTTCCAACAGTTTTTTTGATTTTTTGTCTGTTTATCTGTTTATTTGACCGCACATCACATGAAAATGGCTGAACGGATTTGGATGAAACTTTGCACATAGACAGACCATGACCCGGACTAGGATATAAGATATTTTTTTATCCCGGTAACAGGTTCTTGTGGGATAGTGTACTCTTCGCGAACGAAGTCGCGGGCGACAACTAGTTGTGAATAAAATTCTATATTCTATTTTATATTGTAATATAGATTAATAAATATAAATTTACTGATGATATGTCTCAATAAAGTGTAGATAATTGATAAAAAATACAAGTATGTCAAAGTTACACACATCATAAATGCGATTACTGTAAGCCTCTTTTTTTTTTTTTTCAAGTAACAAAAAGTTACAATTGCCCTTTGGGACTTCTTGGCGGGAAAGTGAAGAGTCATGTCTGCGGTTTTGTTTTATTTTCTAAAATTTGTGTTATGTCGAATATTAATGTGAAATAATAGTGGATTATTAACCGTTAAGTGTTCGTGAGTGAATGAGTGTTGGCAAATGAAACAAAACAGTGCAACGTCACTTTTCAAATTCTAATTATCATACAGGAAACTTAGAATAATAACGCCTAGAACGATAGTGTCAAACAAAGTCCGTCAAAATATTGAGGCACAAAATACTCCGTCGTGTGCGTCAGCAGCTTGTCATTACACACACAACTGTACGAATAAAAGTTGCCGGTAAAATGGTAATTTCCCCAAACTCGGGGTAAATGGGTAAGTTACTAAACTCTTATCTTGTTTCATAGTTTAAAAATTGTATTGTTGTTTGATATGATTTTTTTTAATTACTACAATTTTTTATGTGAAAATAGCCACAAAGTCAATAGTCACAAAAAGAAAATTGTCTTCTATAATTATTACATATTATTTTATTATATTAACGGCATACATTAATAATATTAACTGTTATATACATTAAGATGTTTTCATTTAAGTTTGTGATTATTATTTTAAAAAGTAAAAATTGTAAGGTACATACATACATAAATAGTCACGCCTCAATCCCTCAGGAGGGGTAGGCAGAGACAATGGACTGCCACTTCTCTCTTAAACTATTTGGAAGCATAATTTTATCTCATTATGCATTGAATATTATTTCGAACCTTTAGCTAATTAAAAGATAAGATAAGATGGCGGTGAAGCTACGACTACCACAATTTTCATATCATTAGCTACTTATTTAAAGATACTTACATATAACACGAAAACATGTAGGTACATGTAATGTTATGTAAATGTAACAATGTTTGGTGATAAATAAGAATGCCAATATTTATTCATTTACTTTATTGCACAAAAATCAGTCTTATCAGAAAAAATTACTGTTATAACATTTTTTTCAGCATGTCAGTTTAAAATCCTTGTAGCTGTAACTTTTTTCTAAATAACTGGCGCTTTGATAACAGCAATCGTGATAAATTGTCTTTCTTAGACTCTAGACTTGGAAAAAAACAACTCTAAATAAAAAAAAACTCGGAACACAAAATGGGGTAAAAGTTTTCCTACATCTAGCAAAACATACATGGAATGACATATTACAAATTTACGAACATTAATATCGTGTTTTACGAAAAAATAGACATTGATTAGCTGTTCTTACAGGTGAAATGTAATCTTAGCATCCTTTTTGCTAGATTCTGACTTGTGAAAGCATCCTTTGAGTGCACAAATCGTCATTATAAACAAAAATTGCGGAGCTGCTTACGACACGACGTCACCTTGAATACTAGCGAGCCGTTCGGCCAACCAAGCCACATATGGCTTGGTTAAACTTGCCTCAATCGCCGTGCGCGTACTCGGCTTCTAGGCGTTATTATTCTAAGACAGGAAAGAAATATTGTTAATGTGCAAGCGATAACCCTGGCCATTGAAGTAGAACATAGTATAATTAAAATACAGTTTTATATTGCCCAGTTTCTAA
Organism: Eudonia mercurella; assembly: GCA_963082485.1. NCBI lineage: Eukaryota > Metazoa > Arthropoda > Insecta > Lepidoptera > Crambidae > Eudonia > Eudonia mercurella. Next base: position 19,627,894 of record OY720031.1, on the reverse strand, counting down.
CTATATATTTGTTCTACAAAATAGATACATTAACTCACATCTACTCACGGGGATAAGTATCTTTTTAGTTTGTGTTTTTGTGACTAACATGAGTATTTACAATATGTAACACCGATATTTAAAATTGCATTATTATAAAATATTATAATTCTTATTTTTGTTAATGATAGATACATACATACATACATACATACATCACGCCTTTTTCCCGGAGGGGTAGGCAGAGACCACCTCTTTCCACTTGCTGCGATCCTTACAGACTTCTTTCGCTTCATCCACATTCATTAGTCTCTTCATACACGCTCGTCGGTTTAGGGTACTCTCGTATTTTGTTTATTATCAATGTGATAGATAATCACACTGATAATAAACAAAAATAACTAAAGGTTTGGCCGTATAGGCTAAATATCCCTTTGCGTTTGCTAAATAAAAGAACCAAATTTAAAAAACAGTTTGACATTTATGAGGTTCTTGCTCACTTCACTCACTTTATCTATTTTTGACAATTTTTGATTTGGCGTGTGTATTTTCAAAAATCATAATTTTCAAAGTTAGACGCTTTTTTTTTTTAGCTAATGGTCTAGTATTTTGGTTCAAGAAATTTAAAGCGCTACTTTATTTTTTCTATGCTAGTTCATCACAGTAAAATAATTATCCTCGGAGCTACGTAAAAATAGTGATAATACAATAATTTCACCTAGAAGTTTAAGAATGACTTCTGAGAAGAATGCTCAACTGGGGCAGGCGAGAGAAGCGTTCCAGATGATGTACCAAATCTCTCAACTGCTGTGCACCGGTTTAGACGCAGAGACGCTCACGATTTGCATACGGCTTTGTGAACTGGGTGTAGACCCTGAAGTCTTGGCACACGTTATCAAGGAGATTAGAAAAATGGGAGAAAGCAGTGGCACTGTGCAGAACAAACCTGTCAACTTACCATCATGAGTGATTGCTTATTGTTAAGATTTTATTGTTTTCTTTCAACACTTCAATGTAAATATCATACTCAATTTTATTTTTGTTATAGCACTCATTATAAGAACTTTAACCTTATCTGTACAGTAAGAACAGGTGTACCTACTCATCAGTCATTCTTTATTGGTTTTTGTGTAATAAACTAAGGTCACTCAAACTGCTATTTATTATTAGGAAAAAGTAAATGTGAACTGTAAGAATGTCTTTATAATTTTATCCATGCAACTATCCTAATGGTTTATAAAACAATAACAATTCTTTTTTTTAAATATGTTAAACATTTCAGTTCAGAAGTCACAAGTTAATAAATTTTTACTAAGGAATAAGAATAAGACCCCAAAAATATAATAAAAACGATAATAAATTATATAAATTCTTTTATTAAATATGTTCTATTTTTAGATTAGCTTTTGTAAAATATTATGTGTTATAACCCTTAACTATGCAGTGCCATGAACAAAAGCCATCAGAAAGACGATCATAAGAAGATGGGAAAAATAAACTTCATAATGAATGACAAGTCGTCAAGCCATGTTCAAGCACATGCCACTTCAACTCATGGAAACAAATAATTAAGTTGACAGTGACTTCCACATAATATTTTACAAAAATTTAATTATAATTTAACTGTATTTAATTAAATTACATAAAAACAAACAAGTTGCTTCAAACTTTGGATTAAACAAAAATTGTGCTTCAACAAAATGTTGGTGACACCTATTTCAGAGTGAAATGATCAGCAGTCAGTACAGAACTGATAATATCACAGATGCAAATAATTCACTCAACTTAACATCAGAGAGGGTCAACTCTAGTCAGGCTACATAGAGAATAGTATACAGTCTTAAGTACTTAACCATGAATAACTCACTATTATCAGCAACAAAGCAGATATATCAAAAATTAATGTGAATATTGCAAGAGAACATAGGTAAGTCAGGCATATTTGTACAAATTGTATTAATACCATGATTGTTATCAAAATTCTATTTGAACACTAATAAACAATATTGATAGTTATGCATTAGCTACACAAAATCATTTGTCAATTCAATTATTGAGCAACAAGACTTAAGACTGTATGTTAGATATTCTTAATGTAAACTATTGGTATGATTGGCTCTGGCTCTGATTCTGCCCTAAAACAGATGGGTCTTCAAATATTGGTTGCTGTGGGTGAAACTGTTCTGCCGAGAGCCGAGTAAACATGATACCAATGCCTTCAATTAGAGCGAGGAGGATGCCTCCTACTAGCGCACTTCCTGCCATTGCTGGTACTCCTGAAACAATAAAATTGACATACATTTGTTAGAGATAGGTTATAAAAACTTAATTATACACAAAAAAGTTTTATTTAAGTTATGAATGAGTCAAATACTTTATGGCTTTTAAAAAACATAGAAAAGAAACAAACCATAATAATAGTCCAATGGTGCAAAAAACACATGTTTTTTTGTTTTACCTTTGCATTTTTATTTTATTTTATGTTCAGATTGATTTCTTCATATTATTACAAACTTCACAAGAATTTAAGAAATCTAGATAGAACTAATAAATTTTGTTCATGGCACATGTCTAATATCCATTTTAAATATTATTTTGAATTTAGAATATCTTTTTTAAAGTAAAAAGAAGGTTCTTACCATTTCTAGCAGCTAGAATGCCTCCAGTGATTGCCCCACTCATGATAGAGTTCCATGGGTCTTCTTTTTGTCTCAGGTACACTAATGAGCAGTCAATGGTGGAGAACATGCCTCCCCATACTGCAAAATTTCCAGCTACAATGGGAGACCTTTCCTTTATAGCTGCTAAGCTCCCAAGCTAAAACACGAATATATTTGTTACAGCATGCTGTTTATTGTTCTACGCTCATATAAAAGTATATTAATAAAGTATTATTGGTGTTTAAAGTTCGGGAGTCTCAATTCACTTTCTTACCATTTTCCTATTGAAACCTATTGGCGCATTTCTAAAACCTTTTATTGAGTGGAAGATACCTCCTCCTATAGCCCCCATGATGAAGGCACCACCAGAATCGTCAAGGATTCGCCATGGGCAAGGCTCTCTCGTGTACTCATCCATAATATCGATTCACTAATCTGCAATGCCAAACCATAGGTTAAGGTTAGGTAAGACGTAAATAACCTCTCTTCAAATACTTTACAACTCCACTCACTTTAAATTTATGATTTTAATCAATATGTAGTCAAAATCTTGCTCAATGAAATGCTGCGATTTCGTAATTTAACGTGATTATTGCACTTTAAATGCCATTACATTTATTTTTCAAATGAAGACGGAAACTAAAATTGGGGGGGAGGGGGGCAGCAATAAAGAAAGAGATCAAAAACCAAAGAGAAGATCAGTCCGTTCCGTTTGACAATGTCAATATGACATAAGTAGAATAATCGAAAAATGATGTATCGATTTAACTAATGACATTGCTAAAGACGCGAAGGTATAGAATGTCGATAAAAGTATTTTATTTCTACACCTTCGTGTGTCTGTCTATAGTTTCTTCTGCTATCAATTCTGTAATCGATTATAGTGCAAGCTTATTTAATTACAATCAGTTTATTAATAATCAATCGCTAAGAGCATTCATAACTGGTGTCGCGATTCCTCGCCACCCTCTCTGCCGAAGAATAAAGTAAAATTATACTTACAATAATTATACTTACTATAATTATACAGCACAATAAAAACTAGTAAAGAGCTTCAAAAAACAGCCCTCATGCGTCGTAAATACCTGTAATAGGAAATCTGCCACGTCCAGTCTAACTAAAGATGGAACTACATTTCATAAGTATGTATATTTTTTATCTCTCATTTTCTTTATTATTTTAAGTTTATAAATAGAATGACATTGGATCGATTCAATGATTCCACTAAAACAGCTATACTCTAAGTGTGTTCCGCGGAACCCTAGGGTTCCATGATACCTCTGTCGGGGTTCCGCAAGAATTTAGAAAAAAAAAATCAAAACACCTCTCTCTGGTCGCTCCGCGGCTGCGCGGACTCCGCGGCCGCGCGGGGACAAAACGCTATGAACGTTATTTATTTATTTATTTGTATTTGTATAAACATGTGTTACAATAGCTGGTACAATATCTCATAAGTTTGGTATCAACAATTTTATACTTGTACAACCCGTTCGCTCTAAGTTTGACGGTCTGTGGAATGCGCGTACCCTCCCCCACGTGACAACAAAACTTATAATGTGTCATAGTTTTACCCAAATATGTACGTACACAATTTTTATTGTTACAATTAAATAAAAAATATTTTTGTATTATGTTTTGCTGACGCTACTTTTCGAACGTCATACCTATCGCCAGCGGCAAACTTAAAGCGAGCGGGTAGTATACTTGTGAGCGCGCAGTCTCTTTGATAAAAGCCGCCTCTGAATTAGACGCTATAGTTGTCAACAAGCGACTTTCGACTCTAACTTCAAAGGATAAAGTCGATATTGTTTAAATTTCTGTTTTTATTTTTGCTTTTTGTTTATCAAAGGTGCCGACTCGAGTATTTTCGAGAATATTTGAGATCGAGTCTAGGACTAATTATAAAAGCGGCGATCGCGCGTCGCGCGTCGTCAGTTGACGATTAGCGTTCAGAGCGATAAGTTACTACCTACTTACAAGCTCGCTAGCGAGAAAATAGTGTTCATTGTTTTACTGCCTGCTGTATTCTGTTGTCTCAGTTTTATACATTTCTTCACTGTAGGTACTAAATTTAGTCTCTTATACGCAGTAACGATTGTGCATTATTTAAACCCCACTATCCTGACGTGTAACATTATAAATAAAGAAGAATGAAACGTTGGCTTAAAGGTGTTAAACGTGTTGCAACAACATCTCCTAATGACGCTGAATGTTCAAAAGCAGTGCGCGCGGAGAATATAGCAATCACCGATCCAGAAGATGATGCCACGACGTCAAGCTCGACGGTTTCAAAGACGAAAAGAAGGAAGTATGATGAATCTTATATCAGTTTCGGATTTGTTGATTCCAACGGCTCACCTCTCTGCATGCTCTGTAGTAAACTGCTTCCTAATAGTTCCATGGCACCTGCCAAATTGCGCCGACATTTAGAAACTGTACACCCCGAGTCTAAAGACAAGAATAAAGAATTTTTTGTTCGCAAAAAAGATCTGTTATTAGAAAGTCAAAAAAATATGATGCATGTAACACAAACTATCAACGAAAAGGCCACGGAGGCATCATATTTAGTTAGCTATCGCATTGCACAAGCAGGTGAAGCGCACACTATCGCTGAAAATTTAATAAAACCATGTGTATTAGACATAACAAAATGTATGCTCGATGAAAAATCTGCAAAGCATCTTTCTACTGTTCCGCTATCAAACGATACTGTTTCACGACGAATCCATGATCTGGCAAGCTACGTCAAACAAGAACTAGTTACACGTCTACAAAATACACGATTCGCCTTGCAAATGGACGAGTCGACTGATGTCGCTGGTTTGGCTATCCTGCTGGTTATTGTGAGATATCCATATAAAAGTTCTTTTGAAGAAGACATGCTTATGTGTTCACCGCTGCTTGCAAACACTACCGGGGAAGAAATTTTTAATAAAATAAATATATTTTTTGAAGAAAATAATCTCAGTTGGAACAATTGCATTGACATTTGTACAGATGGGGCCAAGGCGATGACAGGTAAAACAGCAGGAGCAGTGTCACGAATGAAAAATAAAGCGCCTAATTGTAGTTCCAGTCATTGTATTCTGCATAGACAAGCACTTGCGATGAAGCAAATGCCGTCAAATCTAAAATTAGTTATGGATGAAGCGGTAAAAATAATTAATTTTATCAAATCACGACCACTACAATCCCGATTGTTCTCATTATTGTGTGAAGATTATGGCAGCAAACATAAAACACTGCTGCTCCATACAGAAGTGCGATGGCTGTCTCGGGGTAAAACTTTAACAAGGCTATTTGAACTTAGAGCCGAGTTACAAATGTTTCTTTCAGCAGATACTTCTTTTAATTTGAAGGACCGTTTGTATGATAAAACTTGGTTGTTCCGATTGTCTTTTATGGCGGATATCTTTCAAAAACTTAACGAATTGAATTTATCGTTGCAAGGTAAACAGACAACAGTGTTTCAGGCCTATAATAAAATAACTGCTTTTAAAAGAAAATTAGATTTTTGGATCATTTGCATTGGTAAGAAAGAAATAGAAAGCTTTACGTTACTCAGTGAGTTTGTTAGCGAAAACGACTCAGAAATGTTTGAAGATGATGTGTTTGAAGAATTGGTCCAATATCTCAGTTCGATGCGCGCATCTTTTGAAAAGTATTTTCCCGAAGAACACAATACAAAAATTAAAGTGAATTCATGGATTTATAATCCTTTTTACCCAACTTAGAAAAGCCTGAAAACTTGCCAAACGAGATATATGAATCTCTTTTAGAAATGTCATCAGACACAAGTATGGAGTCACTGTTCAAAACGACGCCTCTCAATGATTTTTGGTGCAAAATCCAAGATGAATATGCAATGCTTGGCCAAATGGCTCTGGATATTCTTCTCCCGTTCCCAACTACATATTTGTGCGAAACAGGATTCTCTACCTACGCAGCCACGAAAACAAAATATCGCAATAGACTGGACGCCGAAGCTGATATGAGACTCCAACTTTCTTCCATCAAACCTGATATCAACCAATTGATGAAAAATAAAAAACAGTTTCATACCTCCCACTAGTTAGATTTTTTCTTTTTTAATGTTTTCTATTATTGTCCTTGGCAAGTGGTGAAGTAAATAATAATTAGTAACTGTTACATTGTACTTTTATTATGCTGATTAATAAAGAATACACTTATAAAAACAATTGTTTTATTGTAGGGTTCCATCAAGTATTTTGCTTCCCAAAAGGGTTCCGTCATTAAAAAAGTTTGAGAACCACTGCACTAAAAGATAGTTCGATTCATTCGATCTAAAAGATCATAACCATAAACATAATGTTTTTTTTTTCTTTTTGTTGATGGCTTTGTGCGATTAGCACATTTAGCCAGTGTCAAAGTAATTTTTCTTACAAGTAATACATAAATAAACAATATTTCTTTTCTGTACGATGATGATGAATGATAATAGAAATGAGAAGTGAGAAATGATATACCCCCCAACCCCTCGAGTATCTCAGTAAAGATGTGGGGCTTTACTAAGTCCTCGGGCGGACTTCTTGAGAGAATTTGAAAAGTGACGTTGACCTGTTTTGTTTCATTTGCCAACACTCATGCACACTCACGAACACTTAACGGTTAATAATCCACCATTATTTCACATTAACATTCGGCATAACACAAATTTTTAGAAAATAAAACAAAACCGCAGACATGACTCTTCACTTTCCCGCCAAGAAGTCCTAAACGTAATCTATGCATTGAAGACGTTTTGTAGGTGAGACGGTCATGTAGTAACTATTAAATTGTCCTTCGTAATTATTAATTAAGGCGTAGGGTAAGGCACACTAGCGCCGCTAATGGATTTAATTTGATAACTGCTAAACTGGATTTTTTTTCAAACATTGCGGACCTTCCGACACTAGGCAAACATCTATTATTTAATAATTGTGCACTACTTTTAGGTTTGTTTTTGTATTCATTCGCTAACACCAACAGTGGCCATTGTTTGTGAATAAATGCGATAGCCCGTTTTGTGAATAAACCACAACCAAAACCACCAAAAAGTAGTGCACAATTATTAAATAAATACTATGAATGCTTTCCTGTTATCGGATGGTACGCAATGTTTAAAAAAAGATCAGGTCCGTTAGTAGTTGTCAAATTTCAATTGGTGGCGCTAGTGTGCCTTACCCTTCGCCTAAAAGAGAACTAGTGGATATCGTTTTTAACCGACTTTAAAAAAGTGTATTTCGCGTTTAGCTATCACTGATTTCTTAATCGGTTTTAGTAATTTTTGTATAGTATGAAAATGTATGGTGACATGTTATTCGAGCGTAACACCGTTGTTTTTGATGTACTCCAAGATTACCTACTCCAAGTAAAAGGAGGTTTTTAATACGATTGTATGTTCTATGCGCCTTAACAATACGCGCATTTTCTTAATAAATCTTAATTTGGGCTAGATAAATTGGTGTGAATGTAGAAAGGTTATATATTTTTTATCTTTTTTTACAATTGCAAAATTAGGATTACGGGTGAAGTGTACTTTCACCTTCGGCCTTATCAGTAAAAGTACTCTTAGCGGTTTTATTTTCAACCCTATTAATATTTACATACAGTTCAAGGTATACCATTTATCACTAACCATCTGGTGAGATGAAAGCCAAGCGCTTCCCAGTTGTAGATTAAAAAAAACTGCAGGTCATGTTATTAATTATCTCTATCTTTTTGACACATTTCAAAATGTTGATGAGAATTTTCTTACAGATTTCCAAGAGATACTGAGATCCGTAACCTGGGATCAAAGCTTGTAATAAAAAATGGTTGTCTGTAAAGTCGGTTTACTGACAATAGTTGAACGTGACAACGAAACAATTTAAAAAAAACTTTCATAAAATTCTTCATTTAGAAAATCATTCTAAATTTAAAAAATAAAAATACAACAAAATATATGTTGTATTCGAAATCGGCACCCCCGAAAACCATGGAAATAATACCCATATTAATTTTACATAAAAAAGTCACGTCCGCCATCTTGGATCTCGAAATAGATGTTGTATTCGAAATCGGCACCCCCGAAAACCATGGAAATGATACCCATATTGATTTTACATAAAGAAGTTGCGTCCGCCATCTTGGATCTCGAAATAAATGTTGTATTCGAAATCGGCACCCCCGAAAACCATGGAAATGATACCCATATTGATTTTACATAAAAAAGTTGCGTCCGCCATCTTGGATTTCGAAATAAATGTTGTATTCGAAATCGGCACCCCCGAAAACCATGGAAATGATACCCATATTGATTTTACATAAAGAAGTTGCGTCCGCCATCTTGGATCTCGAAATAAATGTTGTATTCGAAATCGGCACCCCCGAAAACCATGGAAATGATACCCATATTGATTTTACATAAAAAAGTTGCGTCCGCCATCTTGGATCTCGAAATAAATGTTGTATTCGAAATCGGCACCCCCGAAAACCATGGAAAAGATACCCATATTGATTTTACATAAAAAAGTTGCGTCCGCCATCTTGGATCTCGAAATAAATGTTGTATTCGAAATCGGCACCCCCGAAAACCATGGAAATGATACCCATATTGATTTTACATAAAAAAGTTGCGTCCGCCATCTTGGATCTCGAAATAAATGTTGTATTCGAAATCGGCACCCCCGAAAACCATATCTATATCATAGATATCGCTCGCTAATTATCGCTTGCTAATGCCGCGTCATATTGTCGCTAATGCCGCGGCATTAGCGAGCGATAATTAGCGAGCGAGGTAACGCGGAACTTTTTCGTGCATGCAGCCGGGTCTATCAATTTATAAGACGTTATCACGTCAAAATCCTTTATGAATGGACTCCAAATGAGTCAAGCACTGTTTGTTCGCGGCACTTCTTACCATATCAGTTTCAATGCTTACATAATAAAAGAAGAAAGCTGATTAATATTACTAAGCCGTTTAATACTAACATAGTTTTTTTAAGTTTCATTGTTACTGACATACATAATTTGGATCAATGGTCTGATATAAAAGATTTTTTTTTAATTAACTTCCCTATTACCCAAGCATTTCCCAAACTTTTTTAAAGTGATGTAAGAATTTTTACTGTGTCCATATTCTGTATTATCTAAATATACAAATTGTATCAAAAAACATTTGTCAAAAATATGAAAATACAGACAAGACTTTACTATCCTTCAAAAAAAACTCAATCCTCAAAAATCAAAAACCATTAAAATAAAATTAATTAAAACCAGTAAATTCAAATAAAATATCATTTGTCATTTATTACAACTTAAGTTTTAGTATGTCTGGGCTAGGTAAGTGGAGATTTTTATTATTTTTAGTTTTTACTCAATTGGTTACCGAAATACTCTAATAAATATTAACCAAGTTCAGAATCAAAAACTTAATGAAAAGGTAAAATATTAAAAGAGTATCAAGTGATGAAGTAATACTACAAGCACAGTAAAGTTTAACCTTTGATGTACATTTAGTATCTATTGATATGCATTCTAAGGTAAAGTTGTGTAAAGAGTGATATTTATTTTAATGCAACCCAAAGGAAAATCATCGATATAAATATGTAGATAGTAGTCTCATCCCTTCAAATCGGTTTACAAATCGAATAAATTTTACAAGCGTATTCTGTGTATGGTTATGCTGGGCTTGTGTGTATTTAACTTGTGTTATTAAATTTCATATTTTCAAGCATAGTGACACAACTCAATATTGTATTCGTGTGCTTCCGTTTTCTTGTGGTACTTATTGTCTATTCCCCGCAAGAAGTGGTAGAAAATTTTGTTTGAAATATTGAGCGTATTGCTCTAGATAAGTTAAAGGGGCATTTTTGATAGCACAATAATCGAAATGCAATTTCTTATTCGGCAACACTGCCATCAGTGCCATGTGTTTGGACTTCTTGGCGGGAAAGTAAAGAGTCATGTTTGCGGTTTTGTTTTATTTTCTAAAATTTGTGTTATGTCGAATATTAATGTGAAATAATGGTGGATTATTAACTGTTAAGTGTTCGTGATTGTGCATGAGTGTTGACAAATGAAACAAAACAGTGCAACGTCACTTTTCAAATTCTTTCAAGAAGTCCGCCCGAAAACTTAGTATAGGCACACTCTTTACTGAGATACTCAAGGGGTTGGGGAGTATATCATTTCTCACTTCTCATTTCTATTATCATTCATCATCATTTGAGAAACGTGTAATTTAAGTTTTCGACTAGTATCCATGGCCATGAATAAATTATTTAAAAAAAAAACCATCTATTTCTTTCCCTGTCATGTTATGTCAATTGTTAGGCTTGCTTGTTGTCATATTATCTAATTATTGATTGGATTGTGTTTGTTTAAACGCTTGCAGCTCTTCTTATAATTTCCTTACAATTCCAGAATACCTATAAAAATGACTATTTTTAATATGTACATTTTTGATCGTTATGGTACTCTCTTATATTATGGGGAATGGAATAGAACAAAACAGTCTGGGATGTCCAGAGAAGAGGTATGTGTGGTACATCATTGCAACTTTCAGTACATGTAACCCACAACAACTACTTTTTTATAATAAACACCTTGTTTACAGGAAGGAAAATTAATGTATGGCATGCTTTTCTCCATAAAATCGTTTGTGTCGAAAATATCGCCATTGGACCCAAAAGATGGATTTCTCCACTACAAGACTACCAAGTACACATTACACTGTCTGGAGACGCCTTCAGGCTTAAAGTTCGTTATGAACACCGACAATCAAGCTCAAGGTGTCAGAGAATTATTAAAGAAGATTTATGCTGATATTTATGTGAAATATGCTGTGAGGAATACTCTTTGTGCCATTGGAGAGTCTATCAACAGTGAATTATTTAAGAGCAAATTAGACTCATTCATTAAGCAAACACCAATACATGCAGTTAGAGCGTCCTGATAATTTTAAGACCGAGAAATTGGACAGAACTTTTACACTAAAGATTAATTACAATACTAAGGCGGACTGTGACACTCATGTTGCTTGTTTATTGTTGCTTAATCCTGTGTTAATATTTATGAAAAATAAGTAATATAAACTAAATACCTATATTAGGAAATTTAATTCTTTGTAGATATTGAAATGAAACAACTTTTACGGATCTACTCCAGTTTATTTTACTCATTACTTTTAATTAATGTTTATCTGGACTGTGACTGTAGGCTCTCTTGCACCGTGCAAACAAAGAGAAGTGTAGGAACCCATATTAAAGAACATATAGCCAACATCAAGCATAGCAGTGAGGCATTGAAGGTGGCTGTGCATTGCAGTCATCGATTCGGGAACTAGCTGCAAAGAGTTTGGCTAGGAGATCGACCTTCTCTTGCGGCTTGTGAGCTAAAGTCCCGTTAGGACATCTCAGTGGTGGCATCGAGGGTTGGCAGAAGTTTGATTGCACAGCTTTGGCCAGTAGTTACAGCTGCCAGTAGGATGCGTTGGTAGTTCTTGGCCGACCCGTGCAACGCTCTGGGCTTCCGCTCTCATTTAGGCTCTTTTGCAGGACTTAGTGGCATCAATATAGGCTGCTTTCAGCGAGCGAGTTTCGGGCTCCCCAAGAGCTTTACCCCTGATCCAAGTGCGGTATGCCGCCTGCCTGTTATTGACAGTGTTGGCACACTCGCGGTTGAACCATCGGTTGCGCCTGCCTTTACTGATGAGATAGGAGTGCGGAATATAGTATTCCATCCCTAAAACTATCTCATCAGCAACTGAAGTCGCGCTAGCTGTTGGGTCCTTCCCACTGAAACAGCGCTGCCTCCAAAGTACAGATGCAAAATGGTCCCGCATACCATCCCAATCTGCCGGCGAGTAATGCCAAATCTGACGTTTCGATACTGCTGTAGGCGGTAACAGGGTCAGAGGCACTTTGCTGGATACCAAGTAGTGATCCGAAAAGCCTTATTATTTTATTATTATTTCTTGTGGGGACGTCGCCAGCCGAACGGACGATCCACCCGCGTTGTCTGCGGGACACTTCATCCTTTTCCCCGTTTTCCCCTTTGAGGTGACTTGGGTTTATCCAGCCTTCAGGTCTTCTATGTCTAATGTGTCCGATCCCGAAGAGCCTTAAGGAGCTTGGATCTCCACTTGGTAACCAGCTGGGCGGCTCGTCAGCAGAAGGTCCAGCAAAGAGGGCGCGTGACCGACTATATCTGGGATCTTGGTGGACTGGTTCACCAGTTGAGTCAGGTCGTGAGTGAGAGCGAATGCGTGGGCAGTTCTACCAGCATGGTCAGTTTTGAAGGAACTCAACCACAACTCGTGGTAAGCATTGAAGTCCCCCAAAAACAAATTCCGCCGAACGAAACCGCACCTGCGCTTCATCTGCCACCCGACTAAGGTGTTTCATAAGTCGAGTTGTCTCCATGTCGCCATTATGGGATCGGTAGACGCAGACGTAGACACGGCTATGAGAGCCTAAGTCGACGTGTCGACAAGGAGGGAAAAGGAAGGGTCCTCCAGACGGCGCAGACGGCGACAGCAAACGTCTGTCCGAACAAACAAGCAAACTCCAGCTTTGACTTTAAAGGATTCTTTAAGCACAAAGCCGGGATAGTGCAGGTAGGTGGTGTTAGTCGGACAGATTATTTGCGTCTCTGTCAAAAACAACATTGCTGGCCGTGCCGTCTCAAGATGATAGTTTACGGCATTGAGGTTTGCATGGAGTTCGCGGATGTTATCGAACACAAACGGTATGGTTGTGGTGGGGGTGTGCACCGCTGTAGGACCAGTTTCTGTGTTAGGCGCTGTCATGGTGGAGAAAAGGAGGGAGGCGTGAATCGAGGAAATGCTATCGCGATGCAAAGGGATCTGCCTAAAGTTGAGTATCATTAACCCGCCGAACGGAAGGGCCCCCGAACCCCCCCGGGTACGGCCGCCGGGACCCCACCTTCAGGTCACCAACCGGCACGACGGGCCACCCCAAGATTATGCGTGGCATGGTGAGGCAGCCTCACGAGCTGGTTAGGCTCGCTTGGGTCCCTGTACTGTGCCACGGGCGGCCAGCGGGACAGCCGTTTCTACGGGTCTCCCTGGTCGGCGGGTTAACATGGTCTTCCTGGCACTGGTTCGACGGAAGCCTTCACGGACCAAATGCATCGCAGCACCATCCACTCGAGCTTTGGTGATACGGTGGCTGCTCCCGAAACGCGACCGACAAGCGGTCACTTGACGGGTTACACCATGCGTACGGTGCGGTGGCCACTAACCAGACGGGGCAAGCCCTACCACGCAGTGAAGCATATGGGAGCTCTAAATTCCGTTAATCATGGCCTGTTACGACACCCACCGGAGGAGAGGGGCGGAGAATTGTATTCTATCTCCGTTAAAGTAGTAATTAAAAGTAATGTGTAAAATAAACGCGTGTAGATCCGTAAAAGTTGTTTCATTTCAATGTGTAGTGTTCGAGTAAACTTTAGAAAACAATATACTCGTACTTTGTAAATAAATTAAAAAACTGTTCAAAATGTTTCCTAAAAGCTGGATTTGAACCTCCCGCTTCTGTTAAAACATGCCTGCAAATCTAAAAAGCCATTTTGGAATGTTTTAATATTATTTAATTATATTTAAGAAATATAACAAAAACTTTGTTTATTGTCACATTTCTTAAAAAAATTATGTGAAATATGTGCAAATTCTTCACCAAATAGGACCAAATAAAAACTAAGAATTAGCCCTGTAGACTTATGAACCGTAGTGTGGTTATGATGACATTCGTGAGAACTCAATTTTATTATTATTGTATTAACGTAAACTAAAGTGATCAAAACATTTTGATTTTAAAAGTATCTTACTGTCCAATTGCACAGAAGAAAGACATTCCAATGGTGTACAAGTACAATACAGGCTATTTTATAATAGTGGTGGTCCAACCTGTGCAAAAATCAGCACTATCCATTTACTTTCTAGTATGTAGGTATAATGACAAATAATATAAAAAGCATTTTATCAACATAATTGTTTAGTAATAAATGATATGTTATTTGTTAATATTATGCATTGTTTCATTTTTGAAACCTTTCCTAATGTCTGATTGCCAGCTTTTTTCTTTAAGGCAGAAAGGTAAGATAGTGTTTAACGAGAACAGCATGAATCTTCTGTGTGCGTCCGTATGTCATTGAACTCCTAAACGGCTGGACCGATTTGGATCAAATTTTCTGTGTGTGTACAGGTGGATTCGAGAATGTTCAAAACTGTATTGTAAAGCTGTGCCCTTTACAATGCATAGCTTTATTGAATATCTTAGCGTTAATGGTGAATGAATATTGTACGTTCCTATGAGGTTGGCGTCAGAGTACCGCAAGGAAGAAACCTGGGGCCCTAACTGTTTATTATTAACGTGATGAGTTTTCATGTCCCTTTGCTCGACGCTAGCGTTGCCATCCGTCCGGATAAAGCCGGTCAGTGTTAGGCTTTTTGACCTCTTGTCCGTCCAAATTTGACTGCGTCCGGCCCGTCCGGCTTTTGTTAGGCTTTTTATACTATCGTTCAATTCAATCATTCAATCACTTCAGTCAGTAGTGACGAGCGAGCGAGACGAGAATTTGAGACATATAACATGTAAACTATTTTATGAAAAAAATATTAAAGAAACTGATCTCCTAAACCGTGTTTCTTCAAAAGAAAAGTATATACCTATACGAAGACGTTAATTAAAATTTTCTTATAAAGTAGGTATGTGTTTTATTTTTGTCTATAATCCATTTTTTAAGCGTCCGGCTTAGGAATTCAAAAGTCCGGCTTTTAAATATTGTTTTATTCGTCCCTTAAGTAGGGACCGAATAAATTAACCGACTTGGTATTACGACTAACGGTAGAAGAACTGAGTTGCGAGACTTGGTTTATTTACAAGTTTGTTTTTGATAGCATCTCAATTCTTTTTGTAGATAGTCCTACTTTTTTCCTTTCCGGTACCGTCTAGGTATAGGTCGCACCAAACTTCTAGTCCCCTCTGAAGTTGCTTCGTTGCGCAGCTGTACAGTCAGGCCCTACCGCTCGTCCCCGCCTTCGCCCTACTAACGCCTATTTTTTATTACTGCGACGCGAATCGCGTCAACTTCAGAGGGGATTAGAAGTTTGGCGCGACCTATACTTACCTACACCTATTATATTATATTCTTTATATTATACATAAACAGGTACACTGATTCATTAACTGTAAATGTAACTTTGTAATCTTATACATTTATATGGGATTACAAAGTTGTTTATGCAGTTGGTGTATCTAGAAAACTAGACCGAAAATGCAAAATATTTTAGTTTTCCTTGATTTATACACTAAACACTAACCCGCTTACAAATAAACAAAGAATAAGGTCCGAATAGTTATTCCGTGTTTTGCTTAACGGAGAGTAATAAGTTGGCGTTTTGTCTCTTTTGCTTTAATTTGAAATGACGTTTACATGACAGAAACAAAACACAGAATTACTATTCGGACCTTATTCTTTGTTTATGTGTAAGGCCCTTATTGTATTCTAAATTTGAAGCTTCTATGTCTGCTACAAGTGCTTTTTTGATGATCGGTCAGTCAGTGAGTGACAAAATGAAGAAACTTTGGCTAGTTATAATTCTTAAACTACGGGTTCAAATTTAATGAAATTTGAAATATAGGTAAGTATCGTGTTTATACGATACCTGCTTGGTTACTAAAAATTCAGGCTTCTAGTTTTATCCACAACTAAATTATAGGGGGTCGAAAATGGCCTGTTTCGAGAAAAGGATGGTACGGCCGTGCCGCTTTTTTGCTTGACTTGGCGGGGGCACTGCCGTGCCCCCAGATCGAAGTCTAATGAAGCTTACACTAAGGCACCCAGAATGGTTCAGAATACATCTATTTTAATCTTTCCGGAAAGATTAAAATCTAGGTGTATTCTGAACAATTTTTGGAAGTATAGTACAGTGTCTTCAACCTTTTTCTGGAGTCACTCACATAAGTCATCTGTGTTCTGTGTACTTATACAGGGTGACTGGTACAGGACCCGCCATAGCAAAATCACGTATGAAGGAGGTCATATGCTACCTATTGAAGCTTACTTTCCTTAACAAAAGTTTTATAGTTTAGGAGATAGGTTAATTTTTAAACTTATTAAAGATTTTCCCGAAATTTGACTTTAAAGCTGCCATAACTTTTTTATTTAACGTTCTAGTGAACTATTCTTTTTTTTTGTAAGCGCATACAAATGTTTGATCAAACTACGTCAGAACTCTGCTCCAACAAGGACTAAAAAAAAGATATTACGCTTGAGAAAGGAGAAATTACCGAAAATAAAAACGTTAAGATCTTTTTTTTTTCAATAATTAAAAAACTACTAAGTTTCAATAATTTATTATACTCTAAATAACTTCTCTAGTTTATCACCTATCCAACGGTACCAAATTTGTATCCAAAAAGTTGTTAAATTATAAAAAATCGTAACTTCTATTGTAAATGCCAGTCCATTCAGGTAAAGGTTTATTGTTACTATTGCTAAACAAACAGCGGCAACGGTCCCTTAGCATGACGTCAGAGATCAGAAATGCAATGTCATGTTTTGTCTCTTATAATAAAACAAGGGGCCATGCCACTCTGATTTTGGCGAGCATTCACTGCATTGAACATCATGTTCAGTCGTGTCTTACCGCTCATACGTACTACCGACCGTGCTCTGTTCTCTTTCACCAAAGGAGTTGATACAAAAAATTAATAATGCTTTTGTTATTATGAAAGAGGAGATTAGGCTTAATCTTACTACGACAGAAATTAGGAAAAGATATCGGGCATGTATTAGAAATTGCGGACAGCAATTCGAGCAGAACCTGCAATAACGATGCCTTTCAATGCCCGATATCTTTTCCTAATCACAAATGTTAATCATCATTGTAAAAGATAACCTTCAATAAATAATGTACCATTAAGCACTTCTTTTATTTAATAAGTAATACCAACACTGATCAAATTTTATTCGTCAATACTTGTTTACTATTGTGGATCAAATTAGCTTTGGTGGAATCTGAAAATCCTATCAATTACTAGCTAAGTATCAATTTTTTGTTGTAAATTTGGTACCGTTGGATAGGTGATGAACTAGAGAAGTTATTTAGAGTATAATAAATCATTGGACCTTAGTAGTTTTTTAATAACTTTAAAATAAATTTGATCTTTAAGTTTTTATTTTCGGTAATTACTCCCTTTTCAAGCGTAATATCTTTTTTTTAGTCTTTGTTTGAGCGGAATTCCGACATAGTTTGATTAAACATTTGTATGTGCTAACAAAAAGAAAAGAATAGTTCAATAGAAGGTTAAATAAAAAAAGTTATGGCAGTTTTAAGGTCAAATTTCGGAATAATCCTAAAAAAGTTTAAAAGTTAACCTATCTCCTAAACTATAAAACTTTAGTTAAGAAAAGTAAGCTTCAATAGGTAGCGTATGACCTCCTCCATATGTGATTTTGCTATGGCGGGTCCTGTACCAGTCACCCTGTATAATACATTGTTTTAGGGGTATACGACGGGTGTGAAACTTATTTATTTATTTTTCTAAAAAAAGTGTGAAATGAAATAACATATTTGTAAGAACACACAGGTTAGTAAGGTACTAACTCAGAACAATAGGATTAGTTATTGTTCTGAGAGCGCTAAGTAAATGGAAATAAAAATTATTACAGTAACTAAAGTTAGGCATCATAGTGTTTGATTCATTGATTCCTTGCTCTGTGGTCAACGACCGTTGTACTAAATAAGGGTATGTTCTGATATATATTATATATATATCAGAACATACCCTTATATACTGCCGCAGTATCCTACCTAGGGAAATATATGACGTCATAAATCGACGCCATTTTTGTACTGTAAGCACTGGCATTTTCGAGGTAAAGTGCTCTCAATGCTTGAGATGTGGTCGTGACGTGATCAACAGGGTTCAGAAATGATGACATGGATGACAGCATAGATGGACAGACTGGACTGCGTTGCGTTTTAAACAGAAACCAGTATAACTAACTATAAAGGAACGGCTTCGCAGTATACTACATACACCTTACAGTGCTCGCAGTGCATATCGGAATATACCTTAAATGTACCTAATAATGACAGCGACAAGGCGACAGACAACTCAACTCTCAATAGCAACGTAGGACTTCTTGGCGGAAAAGTGAAGAGTCATGTTTGCGGTTTTGTTTCATTTTCTAAAATTTGTGTTATGTCGAATATTAATGTGAAATAATGGTGGATTATGTTGAGTGTGTATGAGTGTTGGCAAATGAAACAAAACAGTGCAACGTCACTTTTCAAATTCTCTCAAGAAGTCCGCCCGAGGACTTAGTAAAGCCCCACATCTTTATTGAGATACTCGAGGGATTGGAGAGTATATCATTTCTCACTTCTCATTTCTATTATCATTCATCATCCATCATCATACAAGAAATTGAGCTGAATACTAAAGAAATTAAGAAACTAATAACATGGCAGCATGGTCTATAACCTTAGCCGGTTTCTCAGGGAACGAACTACACTTTAAAAAAAAAAGCAACGTAAACAAACACGACAAGACTCAACCGACTACGAAATTTTAGAATATAAATTTATGATTTATTATCTATCTATAATCTTATTTCTCTTACGTGTATAAAAATAAGTTATATAATGACGGCTAAAGTTATATGTTGGCGTAAATTTAATATTTGTTGTGATGAGTGAAACGGATGATACTGATGTTCTTTTGCTGATACCTCCTGAGTTTTTCCTCGTGAATAGCTCAGGGTCTGAAGACTCGTTGCTGGAATCCTCGAGAACTGTCGTTCACAAGCCGTCTTGTACAGCGCAAGTCCTTGGCAAACTTGTCGATCAAGTACACTCCCTTGAATCAAGACTTTCTAATTTAGAAATCAACTCTACAACTGATGCAGATACGTCTTTCAATACACTTCCGAGGAATAAACGTTATGACACGACTGATAGCATAGGCAGTCAAAGTGTTGATAGTAAGTTTTTCACGTTTCCGCGTAGACGGCGTCGTAAACATATAAAAAGAGAAAAGAAACGAGATTTGTCATTAACGAGCTTAGAGACTCCAACAACATCTGCAAAAAGTGTACCTAGATTAAAACTAGGTCACGATTTTGATGTTACCTCATTTAAAACGCTTGATTTGAATGACATTAAAAGCATGGACGGTGATATAAGCAGTATAGTATCAACACCAAGCAAAAATAATGACAAACTCCTTTTGCATGAAATAGATGAGTTCTTGACTAAAGTGGAAGCCTATGAGAGTCCTGAATCAAAATTAAAAGATCAAGCAAGTGTTTTAAGTCCTGAAAATGTTATTAAAGCTACTGGAGATTACCTCACACATAAACTAGACACAAAAAGTAGTTCAGACGAAGTAAAATTACCGAGTGGAAGGGTGGTATCGAGCACCATCTTGGACAAGTATATTTATTTGGTTAAGAATCAACCAGGAATTTCATCACAACCAGAAAATCCTGCACCACAACCAAGTATGCAGAAGAGCCAAATAGAAGACACTTCTAATATTAGTCAGCCAGAAATGGGAGAATCTCATGATTTAAAATACAACACCAAATCACCAAGTATAAGAAAGTTGCATTTCTCTGAAACTAAGGATGTGCAGCCCACATCTACTCCAAAAAGGCTGCCACAGGCTAGTACTAGTCACCTCGATGCATTCCGCCCATCATCTAATAAAATCTTTGATAGAGCTACAAAAGTTCTCGAACAATATAAGTCTCAAAATTATAGCCGCACAGCCCAAAACTCAGTTAATGATTCTAGTTACTTAATGTCTCCGAAAAAGGAGGAATTTAAGATGCCACAAATGAGACCTTATGGCTATGAAAATAAAGAGAACTTAAGATTAACTGCAATGCAAAATAAGTTAATTGACTCCATTGATACAGATTTGTTAAGTTTGAGTGACCTTTGGGGGGAGAAATCGGAAAAAGCAGCAGACAGAGCGGAGAGTCTGAAATTAGAAGAAGAAAGATTAAAAAGAGAGGTAGTATCTATAAGTTGAATTAACATATTTAGAACAGCTTAACTGTTTTTGTAGTGTTAGACAATCATAGAAGCATTTGTAAAGTTTAAAATTTACTTTTCTATTTTAGCACTGTGAAGCAATGATACAACAGCTTCAAAAGAAGATGCTAGATCAGCAAGAGAAGTTAGCTGTTGCCATCAAAGTGGATCGTGCGAAAGACGCCGCCATCGCGAAACTGAAGGAAGCCTGGCTTAAGATTACAACCAGCCTGGACAAGGCTGAGGAGAGGCACCGAGCCGCCTTGGACAAGATGCTTAGAGAGGTGGACAACTTCAAAGCTGTTGCTGATGAAGCACATAAGGTATAGTATTTTTTATTAAAGTAAAATTTATGTTCTATTTATCCAAGAGGACATTCAATAATAATAGGAAGGCTGTTTATGATTATTAAGTACATAAAATACATAATATATTAGAACACACAATAATTTTTCCTAGAACATGGGCACTTATCATAAATTATAGATTATATTCTAATCTGACAAACTAAAAAAGCATGAATTTCATCTAAATGTAAATCAGAACACCTTTGTATGTTCATGAATTGGATTTAAAGATTTAACATTTATTTTCATATTTGTTTTTTTCCATAGAAAACTAATCACTTTGAAGCAGAGTTATACAAAACTTTAGATCTAGCTCATGATTACCAAGAGAAATGCAAACAGCTCACAGCAGAGAAGAAACAAATAGAAGGAGGAATGGAAAAGGCTCTCGCTAGCCAAAGAGACATCATATGCAGCAAAGAGAAAGAGATAGAGTTGTTAAAAGAAAATTATGACACAGTGATGAAGATGAACAAACAGTCCACTGATTGCGTCAAAAACTTGGAAGATGCTTTAAATAAGGTATGTTTTAGAATGTTATACAGAAGTAGTAAGTAGTTTATAAAACCTAAGATTGTTATGTGCTTTTAACTTGAATTGTAATGCTAAGGTGACACAGCCGTTAGCGTATAGTGGGTCTTTCATTATCTTTGTCATTACATTAATATATTTTTCAAAATGTTTGATTACCTCCAAAAAGAGAAATTATTTTCATTTATTTTAATTTAAATTTCACAATAGCAAAATACAGTGCAACATAATATTTTTAAAGAAAAGAGTTTAAATTACTTTTTTTAGTGTTAGGTTCTTGATCTCGGCAGATTTAAAAATGGAACAGAATATGCACTTTATAATTTTACTTTAAATATTTTTTTAGGAAAAGTCTGAACATGATATTACAAAAAGCAAAATCAGTGAGCTTGAATGCAAAATACAATCAATAAATGAGGAAACAACATTATTGCTCCAAGAGAAAGATTTGCTAAAAGGCAAGGTGAACGAGGAGAGGGCTCGAGGCAATATACTGGAGCGGCAGTTGTGCGAGAAACAGAATCAAACCAGTGACCTTCTGAAAAAATGTGTAAGTTTATGAGGGTTTCCATACTAATATTATTATGTATTGGTTTTGATCTACAACTACCTACCTAATTCTATCTATGTATTTTTAACATTGCTTGATAATAACATTGCCTTGGTTTGTTTGTATGTTATGGGGTAAAATAAATTTTGTTAATTGATAAGATTGCAAGATAAATGGTTGTAACTTACGAATACAAAATAATACAGGCATAATGGACATGACACAATTATTAGGGTACCAGGTTCACTACAGAATACTGAAAGCCTATTTTTATTTATTTATTTATTTCTTTATTTATCATCAAATACAGCTATCATTACAGAAATTTTCCTAATACAATATATAATACCTATATCATCATTATCATCAGCTCATTTTATGACCCCACTACTGGGGCACGAGCCTATAAACGAAGAAGAGAACGGGCTATAAACCACTACGTGGGCCCAGTGCGGTTTGGTGGTTGTTAACGACTGCTATTGCAGCTGGGACCAACGGCTTTACGTGCCTTCCAAAGCACGGAGGAGCTTGAGATGATAAATTTTTTGGTCACCCATCCAATGACCTATAGTATATTATAAATTATATTGTATTATTATTAGCTGAACAGAACTGACGCAATAATAAGCAATTATGTTTGAACTACTCTTATAAACTTGTTAATACAGAGACCAGTAATATTATAAATTCAGACAGCATGTAACCAAGCAGTGGATATGTATATGATTGCTCCTTTTATTGCATGAAAACTATTTTCAGCGATTCCATCTATAGTGTTTTATACAATGTTTAAATGAAATGAAATGAAAAATATTTATTTGGAACATCTATGACAACTTAACATAATGGACATTTTTAAGTTTTTATACTCGTATTTGCAACCGAAATGTTCACCACTCACACACCTGTGATTTTATCAGTGACTTCATCTGTGATTTTTCACAGTGATTTCATTTACTGACTTTTTATTGTACACTAGAGTAACACATTTTCAATTTTTCATAGGACACGTTAGAGAGCGAGGTGAAATCCCTGCGCAAACACCTAGAGGTGCAGAAGAACGATCTGAAGATGCACTACCAGCGGCAGCTCGAGGACGCCGTGCTGGCTAAGCTGCAGGAGTTCCAGCACCAGTTGGACCGGGCCGAGCGCGAGATGGAGGCGGACGCGAGGGTCAAGGAGGCCGCCGCTGTGGACAGCTTCAACATGCAGATCGTCAGGATAGAGGAGCAGTGAGTACTTGAGTTTTTTTAAGAGATAATTTTATAGTGGCCAGCTATATGGACGTGATACTTAAGATATTTCAAGCTGTTGTGATTGTAAATCTTCGGAGGTTTTCCATATTGTTTTCTCTGACCCCTCCGTCTTATTAGATATCTATCCCTACCATGCCTAAGTTGCCTGTAAGATATCGCTTTTAGTGAAAAAGCCGCCCTTTGTATGACTCCTGTCTATTTTATTTTAACGTGTGTGTACCATAAAGTAAGCAGTTTACGTTAGAGCCTTGAAAATACTTTCATTCTTTGTTTTAAAGTAAATGTAGGAATTAAATATTTATAAAATACAGTGAAAAAAAGTAAAATTTAAGTGTAGGAACTTAAATGTTTTAAATTGTTATTTCAGACACAAACTAGAAATAAAATTATTGGAAGAAAAGCAAAAAGAAGAAATAAATCTGTATAGGCTGCAACTAGCTCAAGCCAGCGAGAAGATGGGATTGCTTGAAGTAAGTGATAGCCTATTATGTATATAGTACTGATGCTTTCATGATATAAACGGATCAATTTTTCTACTGCAAAGTTAAGTTTATCTATTAATTAAACTATCGACGTATACTATTCAGTTTGTCCCTCGTTTCTTCGGCCCAGTTGTCGTAATTCACAAAATATGTAATATAACACCTATTTTACATACACATTTATCTTTCGGCTCTCCTTCTCATAGAAAGTTTTTTTTTAATTTATAATAATATATAGAAGACTAGCGGCCGCCTGCAGTTTCACCCGCGTAGTTCCCGTTCCCGTGGGAATATCGGGATAAAAAGTATCCTATGTAATAATCTAAGTTATAAACTATAAACCCGCGGCTTCGCACGCAATAATAATAATTGCCGTAAAATAAATAAAATAAAACATCGTTACGAATAAAGCCAATATTGAAAAATTTAACTGAACCTATTATTCCATTATATTATACACTAGCTGTGCCCTGCGGTTTCACCCGCGTTAATTAGCGACTGTTCCACTCCTATTAATCATAGCGTGATGTAATATAGCCTATAGCCTTCCTCAATAAATGGACTATTCAACACAAAAAGAATTTTTCAATTCGAACCAGTAGTTCCTGAGATTAGCGCGTTCAAACAAACAAACAAACAAACAAACAAACAAACAAACTCTTCAGCTTTATAATATTAGTATAGATCTGTATGCCGAATTTCATCCAAATCCATCCATCCGTTGCAGCGTGAAGAAGCAACAAATATAATTCACACAAACTTTCGCATTTATAATATTAGTATGATAAACCTGCTTTTTGTTTTATCCAGAACAAACTCGAGACGTACCGCAAGCGTCGCGGCCAGATCGCGAGCCAGCTGCACGGCGTCATGGAGTCCCAATGGCGGCAGGCGCTGCTCATACTCACGCACGGCCACAACGGCTCCGCGCTCGACCTCACGCGCCCCGACAGCGGTCAGTACACTCACTATTGTGTCATCTGTGGGATAGGTCACGATGCGTCAGGAACATAGGTCGTGAGTCAACTGCAAATCGTTATAAAATCCCAGTAAGGATAGCAGCTACTCATACTCACGCATGGTCACGACGGCTCCGCGCTCGACCTCACGCGCCCCGACAGCGGTCAGTACACTCACTATTGTGTCATCTGTGGGATAGGTCACGATGTGTCAGGAACATAAGTCGTGAGTCAACTGCAAATCGTTATAGAATCCCAGTAAGGATAGCAGCTGCTCATACTCACGCATGGTCACGACGGCTCCGCGCTCGACCTTTTCGAAAAGGTCGAATAGATCGCGAATAGCTCATTAGTCAGCAGTGGGGATAGTCGCTACTCATACGCATCGGTCAGTATGGGTGCCAATGCCTATTTTAGGTGGAGTTGTTATCACTAGCTTCCGTCCTCGGTTATATTAACGTGAAATTTAGTTCCGTTACAAAAAGTATCTTATATAAATTGTATTATCGATAACCGAAAGGCGTTTATTGCACAAAAAGGTGTGTACGCGCAATATATGTCACATAGTCCCAGACGAACCTTTCCTAACCTATTTTTTTTAAATACTTTCCTTACCGTGTATTTATATTCTTCAAGTGGTAGTTTTCGTATCACTACCACCGCACAAAAGATCCCGATGGGTCGAAGTGCTACTGCAAGAGGGAAACCTCAGCAGGCCCCACTAAGATAAGATCACTACCACCGCAGAAAGTAGCCACTCTCTAAAGTTACGCCTAAAGGTAAATTAATGAAAAAAATAATAAAATGTTCGCGTCCCCCGCAGCTTCAACGGTGGCTGCGCAGGAGTACGCGCCGAAGCTGCCGCCGCCGCCGCGCAGACACGAGCACTTGCTTAACTTCGAGGGGCTCAGCGACCACGAGCTGCAACAGTACGTTAAAATGGTAAAACTATGTTTATGTTTTGTTTTTATTATGTTGACTGTAGTTGTTTTTCCTCGAAACTTACTGTGTCATTGTCTTTTGACAGATTTTATAAACTTGATACACGAAGTCTACTTGTTTGTGAGAGTATTTTCAGAAAACTGTATAAATATACCAGAAACAAAAGTTTGGAAAACATACCTTAATTAATGCACACAATTTTATTTTTTATCTGTTTTTTTTGGGAAGAAAGAAAAGTCCTATGTATTGAATAAGTTATACTTACACACTGAATCTTGGTCCCTTGAATATATTCTATTCTATTATATAAGTAATTTTTTAAAGTAAATTACTTTTTAAAACTCTTTAGTAATATTAGATTTAATTTTTAACAGTAATATTGAAATGGGAGCTAATTTATAATAATGAGATACTAAAACATAGTGAACTTGCAGCTTTTGAGCAAGCCCCCGAGCTTGGATGGGAGTGGGGACGGCATAGGCCGTGACGCCCACGCCCCCGCCCCCGCCCACGCCCACGCCCACGCCCACGCCCACGCCCACGCCGAGCCACCCACCAGCGACCGCCCAGACCGGCGGCAGCGCGCCAAGCGAGCGCTCGACCAATCCAAACCGCCGTGGAAGGCCTAGAAATTATATCAATATTTTTTGTGTTAAAGAAAGAGTGCTCGACCTTTGCCCAACGATGAGATGATACGGGCTAACAGTAACAGTATGTACAACCCGATCCTAACCGAACCACTCGGAGAATCTAGTAGGGCACGGGGACACGCACTTGTGCGTGATGCCGTTCCCTCTAGAAAACCTCTGACGGTGCTTCGTTTCACACGATTTGAGGAACCCTTTAAGTTTCTCGCCGTCCCCGATAATGACCGGTGACGCTGATAATGCTGTTTGAGGCAATCGGCTAAAAAAAAGTATGTACAGTTACGAGCATTTTTATACTTATAACATAACATATAACTTATAACATATTATTTATACAACGTGTAACAAAAAGGTGTGGTCGAAATGAAAAGATCCAAAGTGTATCCCGTCTAGAACTTGCATGTGTTGTTATTAATACATAATTATTAACTTTAATTTGTCATGCAATGGTTAATGAAATATTTATATTTGTGAAGTCATGCGCGTCAGACGCGCATAAGCAAGCAGCAGTGATCATAAATGTTAGTACACAGAGGTTACTAAACCACTAGGGCCGAGGCTTGTTTATTTTGATGTGACGTCACAATACAAATATTTAATTAAAACCGGACAAGTGCGAGTCGGACTCGCCCACCGAGGGTTCCGTACAAATTTATGGGTATATTATATAGTTCAGGAATCGAGTATTGAACTTTTCCCAAAATTCAGTTTCCAAAACCTACAATTACTTATATTATACACTTAAGTAGGTAGGTACTTAACCTATTTAGGATTGTGTTTAATTACAAAATTAAAAAAGGACTAAGTAGGTACGCATATCAGTGCAAACTATTAGGTACTACATACACCAAAGTTATTATTAGGTACCTACCTATACATATAAAAGAGGGAAAAGGTATTTCTTTTTTCATTCTTCGTCATAAATCGAAAATTATACATCATAAAAATAATTAAAAATCTGTTTAAGCTCGTGCAAATAAAGCCCTTTCATACGATACTCCACATGACACGGTTAACTTACTTCAACATTTGGACCCCCGTTCCTTGCATAAAGACCCTGTTTTTTTTGTGATTTAATTAAATATGTATAGTTTTCATATTTTTCCCTGTATTTCTTGTATAAGACGATATTACTTGCCAAACTTCATAGTTCAAGTACCCTATTAATTTTGATTCGCCTGAGTGTTAAATATACGTTTTTTGCGACATAAATGGCCGTATCTTTTTTTTTCGTTAACTTAGCAGTTTGATTTTTTCACAGCTTCAAGGGACCGCAGACCTGAGTATATGTTTTTTTTTATATTAAAAAGAGGCAAACGAGCAGGCGGGTCACCTGATGGAACGTAATCGCAGATGCGTTGCCGGCCTTGAGGAAGGAGTTGGATCTTGAGGAGGGAGTAGGAATAGGGAGGGGGGAGGGGTGAGAGGTGGGATGGAGATTTAATTTCAATTCGATACCTCCACGCGTTCCCGAGATAAGGGTCTTGACAGACAGACAGACGGACAGACGTACAGACGGACAACAAAGTGATCCTATAATGGTTCCGTTTTTTCCTTATGAGGTACGGAACCCTAAAAATTGCATAACACATTAAAGTTCATAATCATGACTTAGTAACTCTGCATACAAGATCTTAGATCGGATACACTTTGGATCTTTTCATTTTGACCGCACCTTTTTGTTACACATTGTATACACTTTTGACTAGTTTTGGCTCTTATTCTCTTAATAATGTAACTCTATACATTACATTGTTTACATGTTAACGCTCGTGACTGTACAAAGACGGCAAACGAGCAGGCGAGCCACCTGTGGTTCTAGCACGAACAACTATCATATTTGTATTGTAGCGTAAAATGAAAATATTTTATGGAAATTGATACAGCGCCACCAAAGTACGCATTCTGTCGGCGTCGCCCGAATGCGTTAGTACTATCGACCAATAATGTATAGGTCGCGCCAAACTTCTAGTCCTCTCTGAAGTTGCTTCGTTGCGCAGCTGTACAGTCAGGCCCTACCGCTCGTCTCCGCCTTCGCCCTACTGACGCCTATTTTTTACTACTGCGACGCGAATCGCGCCAACTTCAGAGGGGACTAGAAGTTTGGCGCGACCTATACTAGACTAGGCAAACGATCCGGAACAAAAATGCATCTCGAAAGTGGCCCTGTTTGCTAATACCTATACATTTAAATTTCGAATAACAAAATCTGAAAAAACATTGGATAGCATCAACAACTTCAGCTGACTGTGAACCTTAAATCTTAAAGATAAAGATTAAATTAAGGTTGCAAAATATTTGTACTTAATATTGACTGTCTGCAAAGTCTAGAACATCGGCGTAGGGTGGCTCGTCTGTCGGTCTTCTACAGGATTCATTCCGGGGAGTGCGCGAAGGAGTTGCACGACGTAATCCTACCATCCACTTTCCGCTATCGGAGCGCGAGGCGCGAGTTCCATTACTATGTAGATATGCCACCTTGTCGCACGAGCAGATTCGGTTCAACTTTCTTAGTGCGCACAGCTAGGGAATGGAACGCGCTGCCTACGAGTGTGTTCTCCGAAAGGTATAATCTCTTCAAGGCCAGAGTGAATAGGCTATTTCTAGGCAGATATGTCCCATCCTCGACCGCACCGTCACTTAACATCAGGTGAGGTGTGGTCAAATGCCTGCCTATAACCAATAAAAAAAACTGTCATCGCCACAAACTTCATTGTGGCTCCGTGGCCCCAAAATCGCGTACTGTTTTTCAAGCGTTCATCGGGAACCTAGTACATAATTGACCGAAGGCTAGTACCTACTTCGTATTCGCGTTTTTCTGACTTTTTAAGGGTCATAACGTTATGTTAAATAGCTTATAGCATTCCACAAAAATTCGGCAATTAAATGCAAAAATTGAATTTTTCAAATCGTGAGCTTAGCGCATTCAAACAAAAACAAACGAGCGAGCCTTACAGTAGTCGCATATGATGTGTAACATTTGACATCTCACCTTAGTGATAAGCAATTTTAACATTATATTCTGAAAATACGAAAATTTTTCCATTAAGCAGTGACAGAAATTAACCTCAAAATTTAAAATACTGAAAATACTGAAATATTTTATTCGAATAATTATTCATTATTACTTACTTGGTTTTTTTATCAATGATCTGCACTTTATTGAGACTTATTATCAACAGTAAATACATATTAATATAGTTTAAAAGTCTATTTATTACACACGAAATGGTTGATTTCAATATTACAATAGAAAATTACAATATAAATATAATTAACAATTACGTATATTTTTTACAAATCATAAAGAGAATGCAGTAAATACTCATTAGAAGACATTTGACATATCAAAACGACCTTTGATAGTCAAATGACACAATGTCATGTTCATAATATCGATTTTAAATTTACAAAATGGCGCGCGCTTGCGCGCTTCTCTTCCTGTTACACACTTGTTACACTGTTACACATTTCACGAAATCATTCCCACAAGTTTCCCCGATTTCCCCGAAGTGTTGACACACTTGTTACACTGTTACACATACTTCCGTCCCATTTAACGAAATCACTCCCACAAATTGCTTATATAGAAAGCGAGCGGAAAGATGTTACGCATCAAAACAAACTCTTCAGCTTTATTATGTTAGCATGTCTCAAACTTTACGTTACGATTTCGATAGAAGTTCGTCCTAGGTCTACTGCACCGTCCGGGGAGCTGCGTATGCATTACAGACTTAGAGAGGGTCGAGTACAGTCATTACCATCAACATGTATACACTGTTGACTAGTTGTTGTACTAAGAGTTACTGTTGTATATTTAGCGCCATCTGGCACAGACAAGGAGACTTAACTATGAATGCAATCTGCACAAATGTTTCACTAATTCGTGTCTCATGGATTTATACATAGATGGCGCTAGAATCGCTGATTGCACTGTAGTTTCTGTATTTACCGTAGAAAGCGCCAGTTCACTATTATGTAAGGGCCT
The DNA here is from genome assembly GCA_963082485.1 of Eudonia mercurella. NCBI lineage: Eukaryota > Metazoa > Arthropoda > Insecta > Lepidoptera > Crambidae > Eudonia > Eudonia mercurella. Next base: position 19,597,498 of record OY720031.1, on the reverse strand, counting down.
GCGCGCCCGCCACTCTCTCTCTTTTACGGCTGCAAGGTTGTTGAACACAATAAATGTACCTTTAATAAGTTACAGGTGGTATTATTCGCCCAGTCCTTGTCACATTTACATTGATTACATATTAATGCCTGTAACTGTACGATCCGCGTCTGTATTAAGGTGAATTACTTTTTAAACGGCGTAATTCAGATGTGGTTTTAAATTTGCAGGCAAATCGATATAAATGTCTTGCCGTTGTGTATTATAGTATAATTTTTGATTGCGACGAAAATATACATTAAGTGACTTTATAAATGTATTGAGAAACAATATTTATTGTAAATGCACTAATAACTATTAAAATGGTTTGTTTGATGAAAATGATAATTTTGTAAAAATATAAATATGACAACCTACCCACCTAAAATGCATTTTTTTATTCGTTAAGTACAGTCAACAATGTGTTTTTTATATAGAATACTCAATTTTATTGTAATTATTTTAGATGCAAGCGTGCCTTCTACTCCGTACCTATGTTTTGTATTTGATGTTTGTATAAATATATTGCGACGTTATCAAATGATTTAAAAGTAGACATTCCCTATAGATTGCACTTGATATTTTTTTAATGTTGATAATTAAATTTGTATAATATTTTTACTTTTTTGTTTCAATTTTAACTATGTCTTTTTATTATGTTTAACCACAACAGGGAAATAACGAAACTTATAGAAGCACTTTGTGGTCCGTCTGCATGTAAAGACCCATTTTCTTAGAAAAAATTCAAGCTTTTAAAGTCAACTCCTAATCAACCCTTAAAACCTTCATAACCGGTTACTTCCCGTAAGCTAAGGATCAAGATATTCGATAAGTAGCAAACTCTCACAGCACAAGTAAAGAAACTTAATTAATTTGTAGTGATTTTTGTTGGAAATCTACAATAGAAAAAATGTAAATTACACAAAAAAATTACTTAATAACTTGATAATATATAATTTTTCATAGGACCAATCTTGCCAATATCAGTATCGAAATCAGGCAAAAATCGTAGCTACTCGGTTCCCGAAATGGATGAACTCACGGAACAAATGAACTCCTTATTAAGTTTGTACAGCATCGGCACCCTCAAAGTCCTTCACGCACATGTGGTACCAAATATAACTCAAGAACTTTCTAAACACTACCCTCCTTATTCATAAAATTTATTTAAACATTATTTAGCTAAATATTGTTTTGTCAACGTCACACAAACGTCATTTTGAATTTGAGAAAAAGAGACAAAACAATGATTAACTAAATTATGCTTAAATAGTTTTTATGAATATGGGGGTAAGAAACAGTACCATTTCCTAAAATCGAAATAAGCATATAGACATCTCATATAATAAAAAACAACAATTACCAAATAACGATTTATTGATGAAGGTAAATGCGTGTTAAAAATATACATAAATCTTTCTTTAATACGAACAATACAATGGCATCGCGATTTCTATACAATAATTCTAAATAACTTGATTTCTAAAAATGTACACTTATTTAGTAATGCTAATCACAATGGTTTTATTATCTCATTCTAAAAGGCAAGAAAATTAATTAAATTTGGATAAGTCTTCGCAAGCATTTACAAAATAGGAAAGGTGAAATAAAAATAAATGAAATGTAATTAAAGAAAATACTTAAATATGCAGAGCATTTAATTGGATGCTTAAATTATACATAAATAAAAGTAAAGAGAATTTTTGGACGTAAAAGAAAATACTTAGAAAACATTTATAATTATTTTAAATCTACTCCAGTAAACGTCAATCATCGAAGTTTTAATATAAATAATCTCTTCATTATAAAATAAGGCGCAACCACGTCATGATTGGCTCAATTCTTTAACATATTTCAAGATATAATATACATAGAATATTTTGTCTGGCAATGAAGTAACACGCCTAAAAGGTGTTGGAATATTTATGTAATAACAAACATTAGACAACATTACAGAATTAACCCTAAAATCCCGAGAGAAAAATACGCTGTAAGGAAATTCAATTCATCAGCCATCTTTTCCGTGCATGGGCCAGTGAAAGTTGTTTATTGTGGTGATCACTTGTCGGAACACCCTATCGGCTTGTTGCATCATAACCAGACACATTTTAGACAGCCATTTTATAATCTCATATGTACAAACGCCACGATATGTGACCATTTATGTCACTTTGTAGTATTCACGCTGACATAGACAAAAACCGAAATATAACGATGGGATTCAAAATATATGTTTTTACTGCCCTAAATGATAACTTATACGAGATTGCACGTTCAATTCTCCCCTATACTGAATTATCTAATTAAAGCAAATAAATAGCTTTAGTTTAGCTTTAAGAGGGAATTAATGGAATCGGGCGTTTTTTTGCGGAAATCCATGTTACAAAATAAATGTAATTGAAATAATATGTAGTGTTTATTCCTCTAACTCACTCGTTTATCCAGCTTGGATGCAGTACGCATGTACCGCACTCCCGCCCGCAAAAAGTATGCACATGCAGAAGAAACAAGGGATGCAAGCGATATGCACATCAACACCGATACCCGACAAGTGTTTCGCTTCTCCACGGGGCATCCTCAGCTGTTGACTGGTCGAGAGCTGCGCGTGCGCACCGACTGTATACAGTATCGCATGCGTACTGCATCCAAGCTGGATAAACGAGTGAGTTAGTGGAATTAACACTACATATTATTTAAATTATATTTTTTTTAATGAGGGAAAATGAATATACATGTGTTGGCTTCCTAAAAAACATATGCATGCATATCACAAGTCTTACTATGGTTGCTGCTGGCACATTTTATTTGGGGATAGCATACAATGTTAGTTTTTTTTACACTCGGGGATAGCATGGTTCCATCTCATCTGATGATAAGTGAGGAACCGTATTCCAACAATTCAGTGTTACAAACAAGGTGCTATATTTTTAATGATTTTAAAGACCGATACAGCAGCCGCACCCTCACTTTCATTGTGAAAGTAATTTTTCTGCCGGATTTATTGCGTGTGATACCGCTAACAAAATAAATTTAGTTTTTATATTCATTTTGTTAATAGTTGTGACGCGTGTCTGCTTAGTCTCGCCCACTATCGCTTGCAACGCGTTTTCTCTGTTCATTGCGTTCTTTCTATCACCGTTGACTAAGACTTCTTTACTAGAACTAGAGGCCCTTTCCTCGTTCGTAAATCGGTACAACGCATAATCAACTAGAAACTCCGTCGCCTCATCGCAAGTCGCTTGCACTCGCGGCATCGTCCCTATCTGTTCCGTGGCCTGGCCGTTAGTCGGCGGAAGCGGACAGCGATATGTCTCTGGTTTAAATTTAAATGACTACAAGGATAAAGGTAGACGCGCATAAGGCCAGATCACCTAAAAACTCCGTTGTCGCGTCGCGGTCGCGGTCGCTCCCGGCGCTCGCTGGTGCCGCGGCCGCTCAGGCGAGCGCGGAGGCGGGCAGCGAGCTGTGCTTGGGCTTGGCCTTGTGCACGAACACCTTGATGCAGCCGTTGAAGTCCGCGCTCACCAGCACGTGGCCCGTCTGCGAGGACGCCACCATGCCGCCTTCCACGCCCTTCTGCAACAACAACCAAATAATAACCCCTCGGCGGAATAGGCATATCGAGTAACAAGATAAAAATTACCAGTTTCGAGAAGCTCGAGTGCGAATCGAACCCACGACCTTTAGATAACCGGTCCGATGCTCTCACCGCTGAGCTACCGAGACCTTGTAACTATATATAGCATTGCGATGGTGCAGTGGTGAACGCGCCAGGTTTGCTGCTGTTTGACCGCTTGCAAGCTTTCGCAGAGGCCGGGCATTGGATGGGTGACTGAAAACTTATTATCTCCTCTGTACTTCGGAAGGAATGTAAAGCCGTTGGTCCCGGTTGCATTAGCAGTCGTTAACAACCACCAATCCGCAATGTGTCCGCGTGGTGGTTTATGGTCCGTTATCCCATTGTATGTTATCTATAATACATATCACATGAAGGACATTCTAATCTCTTCTCTATAGGGCCCATCATTATCAGTTAGCATCAAATTGATCAATGCAACATAAGTAGTCAAAAATAGCTGTGCCATTTAGAAATAACCTTACAGTCAAGTACAGCAATTAAGTTTTTAAGTAACATTGTCAACTTTTTGATTTAAGACAAAGGGTAAGGCACTAGCGCCACCAATTGATAAATTTGACAATTATTAACGGACCGGTTTTTTTTTAAAACATTGCGTACCGTCCGACAACAGAAAAGCATCCATAGTATTTATTTAATAATTGTGCACTACTTTTTGTTGCGTGGTTTATTTACAAAATGGGCTATCGCATTTATTCACAAACAATGGCCACTGTTGGTGTTAGCGAATGAATACAAAAACAAACCTAAAAGTAGTGCACAATTATTAAACAATAGATATTTGCCTAGTGTCGGAAGGTCCGCAATGTTTGAAAAAAATCTAGTTTAGCAGTTATCAAATTAAATTCATTAGCGGCACTAGTGTGCCTTACCCTTCGCCTTAAGCAAAAATAGACGCAAGTATTATAGGTATAAAACAGTAATTATCCACTTACCGCTTCCTCCTTCTCCTCCGCCCCCTTATTGGCCATTTTAGCCTCCTCCTCCCTCTCGGTGATCATCCGTATCATGTAGTCCGGGTTGGGAGCGAACACCGCACAAGTCACCACAGCATTATGCGCCTTAATACCTTCCCAAAAGTCGTTTCTGTCGCGTCTCACCGACGTGAACTTCGAGTAATCGTGGTACGTCTTCCAAATATAGATGCATTGGTTCTCCGATCCGCTGACGATGTACTTCCCATCGTGTGAGAAGGAAGCTTTGATCTGGCTGGACACGTTGACGTACCCTTTGTATTTGCAGGACAAGTTCAAGTCTCTCAAGTCGTACAGCCTTATCCTGCTGTCGTTGGAAGTGACCAGTATCTTGTCGTCGTTGGGCATCGGTTCGATGCCGCTGATCTTGCGGCCGGTGGAGTTCTTCCCGCGCGTGGAGCGCACGTCGATCTGCGTGTGGTACTTGAGCTGGTCGGTGGTGTAGAAGATGCAGCGGCCGTCGTAAGTGCCCACTACGGCGAATTTGCCGTTCTGACAGAAGTTTGCGGCGGTTATCAGTTTCGTTTTGCCGTCCACTTCGTTCCATACGGCGACCTGGTGGAATAGGTAGGCGTCATTGGCAAATTACTCGTAAGTTTGTAGTTTAAGTAGAATTAAATTACTGCAGCATTTTGTTGTTTTACACAAACTTACCAATTGCGTTGGTGATCTTTAAAGACTGCTATTTTCATATTATAGAAATCGAGACGTACGTTTTCGTAAGCTATTAAACTCTGCTACTCAAATGAAGGTCAACTTTGGGTGATTTAGCATATAATTTCTTGAAGGCGAAAACAAAATTAGGTATATAGCAGAATACAGAATAAAATCAAAAAATTGTAAATTGCTCCAAAAAATTGTAGAATATCTCAAAAAAAAATTCAATTAAAGTTCAAATTAAAACATTTTACAAAAAAAAACTATAAAATTACTCACTTTCTTATCAGGAATGTTCCACAGCCTCAGTTTCCCATCCAAGCTGCCAGACAGGAAGTACCTATCGTCCCTCGGATGGAATACAATCGCCGTCACAAAGTCTATATGTTGGAAGCAGCACAGACACTCGCCCAACGATATATGCCAAAGCCGGACCGTTTTGTCCATAGAGCTTGATAGAATGAAGTAATTTTTGGACCAGGAGACGTCTAGGAGATCGGATGTGTGGCCGGCGTATATGCAGAAGGGTTTGGGGGAGAAGGGGGCGGCGGGACCGATGGGTGCCTCTTCGGGGCTAGGGGGCGGAGCGCTAAGAGAGGCTAGGGACTCCTGTGACGGCGTGGGGGACGACTTCTGCTCGGCAGCGTACTTTGTTCTCATGTCCTGCGTGAAAGAAATAAAAGGTATATAAAAATATTTTTTATAAATGGCTTTTAGAGACCGCTTTGTAAACCCTACGGCGAAGACCTTGAACCCAGAAGAAGCCGCCTCTGTGGTCTAGTCGCTAAGACCACCGGTTTAGACCCAGAGATCCCGGGTTCGATTCCCAGCGGGGGGTACATGTTTTGTGTTGTTTGATTGGTGGTAGGGCTTGATTGTCCACCTGGCTAGCTACCACCATCTTATGTAATTATGTCGCCATAACATCAATGTTTGTATTATTGTTGTGTTTCGGCAGCTAGAGATAAGATAGCCAGTGCCTCACTAGTTGAGGTTCCCGGGTGAAGTGCGCTTCCATCATTGGCCTTATCATCACTTATCATCAGGTGAGTTCAAGACACTGGGCTTACCCGTAAAATACATATTAGCTGCAAAAAACAGCAAATTTTTTAAATAAAACAAAAATATTTTTTAACATTAATAATGCTGAAATAAAATACGGCATGTCTCAGTTGGGACTTGAGCCTACGAACACCAACTTAAATGAACAATGAAAAAATATCATAGGGTCTAAATTAAGTATATTACTTTAACAGCATAGCGCAGGAGCAAGTATACGACACAATTTTCATCGCTTAAAAATTAACACAGAATTTCATTGAAAATTCACGGAATGACAGCTAGAAAGTAGGTGATCTGTATTCAATTGTCATTAAAGACTAAAATCAGTTGCTGATCCTTATTTTTAATGATTTAAGGATAAAGATGACGATCACTAGCTCCTGTCGAATACAAGCGCCACTACGGTATACAGTGGAAAAGCTTCATCATCGTCAGCTATTTTATGTCCCCACTGTTGGGGCACGAGCCTTCCCTATGGATGGATAGGGAGAACGGGCCATAAACCACCACGCGGGCCCAGTGCGGATTGGTGGTTGTTAACGACTGCTGATGCAGCCGGGACCAACGGCTTTACGTGCCTTCCGAAGCACGGAGGAGCAGCCCACAACGCTGATCGCAGGTTACAATATAGTTTTTTTACTAAATCTACTTTCATCAGGTTAAATAATGAGCCTAAGTTATTGCATTACTTACATAAATTTTAAACCAACCAAAAAAAAAACATTATAAAGACAAGGCTGTACGGACTAAACTCCTGCGCCATCCCAAAACGTTAGTAGGAAAACAATAATAATGGACATCTTGACGGGAAAGTGAAGAGTCATGTCTGCGGATTTGTTTTATTTTCTAAAATTTGTGTTATGTCGAATAGTAATGTGAAATAATGGTGGATTATTAACCGTTAAGTGTTCGTGAGTGTGCATGAGTGTTGGCAAATGAAACAAAACAGTGCAACGTCACTTTTCGAATTCTCTCAAGAAGTCCGCCCGAGGACTTAGTAAAGCCACACATCTTTACTGAGATGCTCGAGGGGTTGCGGGGTATATCATTTTCCACTTCTCATTTCTATTATCATTCATCATTTTTTGTTTATTTATGTATTACTTGTAAGAAAAATTACTTTGACACTGGCTAAATGTGCTAATCGCTCGAAGCCATCAACTAAAGGAAAAAAAACCCATAATAATTCGCACCTGGAACATGTGCCGTGCGTCGCGCGTGACCCACACGCGCAGCAGGCGGTCCTGGCCGGCCGTGGCCAGCAGCCGCCCGCACACGCTGAACTTGCAGCACCACACCGCGCCGCTGTGCGCCGAGCCCATCTCCTGCGACCAAGCGACCGTGATACCAATCGATTATTACAAAAACACAAATGTTGAAAAAAATTCCACGAGCAGGATTTGAACCTGCACCCTTCTGACATTCCGGGTCAGGTGCTCTATCAGAGAGGTATGTGTGTGCTGTATCAGAGCAAAAAGGCCATGACTCAGCGATAATTTTGCCTAGACACATAATGCCTTACAAATAAACAAAGAATAAGGTCCGATAATAAGAGACAAAACACGGAATAACTATTCGGACCTTATTCTTTGTTTATTTGTAAGGCACATACTCTAGTAGGTTAAGTATAAACAAAGCACTGGTATTCTGCTACAAACCGGATTCAATTCATTCTGACGTGGGTTATCATATCAGTCACATATACAACGTGTAACAGAAAAGTGTGGTAAAAATGAAAAGATCCAAAGTGTATCCGATTTAGATCTTGTATGTATTGTTATTAAGATATAATTATCAACTTCAATTTATCATTCTATTATAAATTATATATTTATGTTAGTGAAGTCATGCTTGCTTACGCGCATAATGCTTAAGTACACAGAGGTTACTAAACCACTAGGGCTGTAACTTGTTTATTTGATGTGACGTCACAATAGAAATATAAAATATAAAATTGCAAAACAAATTAAAGTTAACAATTATGTCTTAGTAACTCTGCATACAAGATCTTGATCGGATACACTTTGGATTTTTTTATTTTTACCACACCTTTTTGTTACACGTTGTATTTATTTATCCTCTTCCTTGCCTCGTATTCCTCATTGCTTAGGGGCCGCGACTTCCTGGACATGTTTCAACCCTCATATAGTTATATTATACACAAAAAAATGTGGAATAGGTTTTCATTACATCATCGAGTCCAGTCGAGGTAATTTTCTTGGGCGACTTTTCTTCCGAACAAATTACAGGAGAAAATGCATTAGATATAACACTGCATCCGAAGCAGATGGTTCTGTGGGACACTCGACCGACTCCCTCAAGGGGGTAGGAGGGTATACATACTAAAACTCATGTATTTATTCTAACGTACAAAAAGTGAAATCCGGGACTGTTATTATAAACATTAACTGGAATACTCCAGTTGCATATGCATGTGTACCTGCACATGCCGCACGCAGCCGTCAAAGTCGTAAGGCCCTTTATGCGAGTTGGAGGCCTTCAGCTTGATGTTGTGCTCGCCGCGCACGTCGTCCGCGATGTCGGCCACGTCCTCCTTGTGGCGCGCGTGCGACACTTCCTGCGCGAGCGACTTGGCCGCGTCTACGGTCTTCTTCACTGTGCTACCGAAGAACCGCTTCAGCCTGGACAGTGTCAACGTCAAAGTCATTTTATTTTATTTTATTTTTCTTTATTTGGGAAACAAACCATTACAAAAAATACAATTAGAAATAACATAAATCATTATTTTTTATTATTTTAATTTTTTGCATTCACAATTCTATATGTAGTTTTTACAACATGAAATTTTACTAGAAATTATCAACTAGGCGCAGACAGCTCGAGTGGGAATCGAACCTACGCCTACGACCCTAGACTGACTGAGAAGAAAACGTGAAGCGAAAACTTTGTACCTGTTTTTACGAAAATTGCGCGGACGGAGGAGTATGAAACTTCGCACACTTATAGTTTATATAGAGAAGGTTATCCGAATGTTAAATGTTTGTTAAATTATGCATAAAAATTACATTAAATCAACAAAAACAACATTACACACACTACCATGTATTTGACACACACGTATTGTTTTCCTTTAATGCGGGCGACATCTGTCAATGCCAATCCAAACTCACATTCTATCTTTTTTAATTTTGCATTGCTTAGGAAACAATCCGTGCAGCCTTAATAAAATTACGGTCGAATTTCGACCACTGGGCGACCACTAGTTCAAATTAATCGTCCAAAAGGTTTTTACCTATTACCCATTCAGGACGTCTATTTTTAAGCTGTGGAGAAGTATGGACGCAAGAAACTGCACAGCTTTAATAGAAATAACGTCATTAAATAAGTGCATACTGAATTATTCACCAGCTGATTTTATATCCTAAACTTTTTCCGATTTCCAGCGACAGACCCGAACGCGTAGCGGCTAGGTCCAATCTACAAAACTCATTAAAACGCTGAACTATTTCTAAACTGTTGAGTAGACCTTACCGAACACACTTTATAGTTATTTGTTATACAAGAGTGCAAAGTTGCTTTTTAACCGCGTGCTCAATTTTGATGACCGAGCAAGCGAAGGATTAAAAAATAGAATCCTGAGCGTTAGCGAGGGAATCAAAAGAGCACGAGGTGGAAAATCTTTGCACTCGAGTGCAAAACGTAACTTTTCATCCCACCTCAGCGAGGAAATGACTAAATGCAAAAAAAAACATTTACAATCACAAGATACTTTTATTTCAGTTTAGGTATTAACTACTACATTAGGATAGGTAGGTAAGTAATTATAACAAATAATACTTAGGTATAATTAAGAAAAATTGAAAGTAACGTTGCTACAGTTACTTAAGTTGAGTGTAATATTTTTGTTAGGTACTGTAATGTTGGTGTTAGTGACTTGTGTACTGATAAATTCGGCACCATGGAGGTAGAAGTAAATAGGTTTAATGATGTTTTGAATTCACAAACTTAGTGCACACGATGTTCTAAATTCAATTTACTTTATCCTCTAGCGGATAAAAACGGCTTTTGCACTCAGATATCGAAGAGCAAAAATACTCTTTCCGAGATGGGGGGATGAAAAAGCCTATATTGGGCCATAAGCCTATAATAAAGCTCTGTAACGTTCACTTTGCGGTGACACGGGTATTTTAAAGAAGCACTTGCGAATTAAGGAGCTCGATGGCGCAGTGGCTACGCGCCCGGTCTGCGATTGCTAATGTTAAGTAACTTTCGCAAAGGCCTGTCATCGGATGGGTGACCAAAAAATTATCATCTCGAACTCCTCCGTGCTTTGGAAGTCACGTAAAGCATTTTGTCCCGGCTGATTTAGTAGTCGTTAACAACCACCAATACGCACTGGGCCCGCGTGGAACCACCACGCCCGTTATGGCCCGTTATGGCCCGTTATCTCTGTGGTGTTTCCATTTATAGGGAAGGTGCGTGCCAAGCAGTGGGGGCATATAAATGAGCTGGTAATGATGACTTGTGAATTAAACCTTACAGGTAGGCTAAGGCGCAGAATGCAATGGCAGAAGACAAAAACACCACAGGGACGACGGACCGTAAACGCAGTCTAAATTGGTGGTTGTTAACGACTGCCAGCTCTCCTCGGTCGAAGGCTCTCTCAAAATCCGAACTGGTGGTAGATTCAGTAGTTAGACTAAACAATTTTTTCAGTTTTTTGATTTATAGTTTTGACGTCAATGCCTATGAAGGCTAATGTTAAATAAAATGTCAAATGTTAGAACAATTTAAGGACTTGTTTGTCCGCCTGGCTAGCTACCACCATCTTATCTAAATATGTCGCCATAACATCAATGTTTGTAGCATTGTTGTTCCGGCAGCTAGAGATAAGATAGCCAGTGCCTCACTAGTTGAGGGTCCCGGGTGAAGTGCGCTTTTATCAATTGGCCTTATCATCAATTAACATCAGGTGAGATCAAGGCACTGTGCTTACCCGTAAATATAAAAAAAAAAAAATTTGACTTTGACCTTGACTGCTAATGCAGCGAAAAGGGCCACTGGTTTTACGCGACATACGACATACATTTTTTTACGTTATAGTGTTGAACGACACTATTTCGATAATAAATTATTCATGCTAGATGCCCATTGGTTGTTGTATTTTCGCAATGTAATCACAGCCGTGGAACGCCAACAGCAGTTTTTCCCAAAAAAAAATTGCATAAATAATACAAGCTAAAGAAAAAACTCTGGGCATAGCAAATAAGCTTAGAAATTGGTCTGTAATATTAAAATTACATTTTTAAGTGGCCATCCAAAAAAAGCATTTTTTTTAAATAAATCCAAAATTCTGTTAAATAAGTAAATTATTTTTTCAAAATATCACAAAACCTTTGATAAAGCACAATTCAGTTAAGTTGTTTATCAAAATTGAAGTTAGTTGCATTCCTTAGTCACCTGAAGTTCCTTTCGTTTCTCATTTTCTTGTTAATGTTGTCCTGGGAGTGACTTTTTACTAAATTCGTCACTGTACTGCTAATCAACGAAAAATACAAATTACTCAATGTGTTCAACATACGAAGACAATTCTGTAGATTTTTTTTTAAATTTATCTATTAAAACATTAGAATACACTTTACAAAAACACGAATGTTGAAAACAATTTCCACGAGCAGGATTTGAACCGAGTTAATAGTGTTGAATAATTTCGGCGGGCTGGTTAGAACCACGATAGCTCAATTGGGAGAGCACCTGACCCGGTCTATCAGAAGGGTGCAGGTTCAAATCCTGCTCGTGGAAATTTTTTCAACATTAATTTGTTTCGCATCAAAATTTGCGTTAAAAATTATATAAACAAAAACAAAAACATTTTATTAGAATACACATTACGCAACTGTTACGGTAAGATGTAATATAAGTAAGATTTGACGGAAAGTATTCACCATCTTCTTATTTTAGCTGGGATGGGCTTGAGAGAGGGCTTTAGATGAGCAATGGGATTCTTCGTGCAAAAGAAATCGCCATATAAGCTAGTAAAACTTGCACGGGTATATATGAGGAAGTGATACGACGCATGTGCGGAGGATAGCCTAGCTAAAGTTGGTTGATCATTACCTACTGTTGGAATTGAACTTTCTACTGATAACTTTAAGGTCTATATTTAAGTGCACTTACTTCTCAGTCTTCCGCCGGATGGCAGTGGTTTGTCGGTCGGTGGTCTCGCGCTTGGTCTCCTTAGCCTCATCTTCGGTCCCGCCTGCGCACACGCTTTCACTTTCCTCATCCGTTTCTCTATAAAAAAATTAATATTAAATAATTAGAACAAAAAGAGAGAAAAAAATCTAAAGTGAACAATCACAACAAAAAGAGAAAAAACATGTATACAAGGTGGAAAGTTGAGATGAGGCATTAAGGGCAGCTACCAGATCCCTTGCTGCTACGCGAAATTTTAACACGAACTAACGCGAAGTTTGTATCGTATTTAGTGGTTTTTTATTTGTAAGAATACCGATTTTTGTCATTTTTAATGTCCTAATGGAAGTTGTCCCCATAAAAATTAATGATCTTTAAGCTTAAGAAAATTCCACTTTGCTTTTACCTTACTAAAATGTATGGAAAAAGTTTTCTTTGATTTGTGGGTGTTCTAGTACTCTAACCTCAGTTGGTGTCAAATAGTGTTTTAATCCTTTATAGGAATGGGATCGGTTGGCATTAAAAAAAAATTACTCAATTCTGACGATTTTCTCGCTGACTGTACATTTTATCAATAATCTGTGAATATCGATTGTCATCACTCAAAAAGTTGGGAAAGGTCTCCTAAGATCATTTTCGCGTAGCAGCAAGGGATCTGGTAGCTGCCCTTAATGCCCCATCTCAACTTTCCACCCTGTATAGTTGTATGCTGTCGGCATCGATGGAAATGTGGCAAATTTTATAATTTTAATATCGGACCAAGCATAACGCATAACAAATACATCATTAAACTAGGTTTCTGCGTCCATATAATTTGTACAAATTTCGACTATTTTTACAAACTGATGGTATCAAAAACTCAAGAAGCGAAGTGAAGAAGCAAATAGACCGTTGTGTAGTAGATCTTCATATACTAGATATAGATATACCGATCATGTATACCTACTCAAAGCGTAAAATGTCATGTTACATAAAATATCGAAGTCTTCCATCGGCTAATTGCGTCTGAGTCAGTATTTATAGGTGAGCTCCAATCCGTCACTATTCGGCGTCCTACTAGTGGTGCAACATGCCGCAAACAAAGCCCAATCTCATCGAAGTATCAATCACTCACATCAGCAATTTTCATTTCGAACCGCAGCATCGAGTATCTGATTTAGTCAAATTTAACTTAGTAATAACACGTATTTTATTAAACTCAATATATTTACAAAACAGTCTCAATATATTTACCTCAAAATATAACCGTAGTATAATAAACATTGCAAACAAACCACTCTTAACAATCAAAAAACAAAACACAACAGTGGGGCAAAACCTTCGACTCCAACCACCAAAACTCCCAACAATAACGGGTACGAAACCATCAACGTAAGTGTATCCCAAAGCGAAAACGCAACAAAACGACAGCTAAATAATCGTGTGAGAAACCTATTGTCGGGCACACTGACGGAGGAGCGCGTCGCGCGCAAGGGCGCCGGCGCGGCGCGCAGCAAGCTCACGGCCGACGCGAAACGAGTCACCGACGGGCGCTTGCGCCACACGCCCCGCCCCCGGGCTTCGGGGCTGCAAGCGCATCATCAACATCAGCCTAGAGCTTGCTACATTCACAAACACATATGGGACAACTTCACACAGGTACATACACACGTTAATTTATACAATCCCGAATAATATAAAGGTACGACAATACGTTTATGATGAAGTGCAAGATAAAATGCATTCCTCCAATTTAACACACTTGGTAGGGAAGTATGCAGCGCTAATATTGTAATAAACCTTGGCTCTGGAATCACGCTGGCAGGTTTCGATGCCGACAAGTAGGGGACAACTTTATTTTCTCCTTTGAGATGCAAAGGTTGAGTTTAGTTACCCCTTGATCTAATTTTAAGAAGGTCGCTTAACGCTATATCTATGTATGTTTGTGTTCGGTGCAATGTAACCGAACACCTGAGCAAGCACTTTCGCCCTAAACGGCGTTAATGACTCAGTCCGAAATCAGATATCATACGCGACGCGCCTACCATTCATTTAAACATTAATTAATACCTATAAGTTATCAATTGTATTATCAGGCGAATTAAAATCAAAGGACTCATTTAACAATCATCCGACACTTAACCGCACTTTTTTGGTCCTTCGAGCCGAATCTTTACGCTTCCCAAAACTGTCGATAGTAAACTATGGGCTTCTCCTTCTAAATGAATACGTGTCAGTGACATTCGACTCTACAACGTGTAACAGAAAGGTGTGGTCAAAATGAAAAGATCCAAAGTATATCCGATCTATATCTTGTGGTGTATGTTAAGGCCGGTAGTGTGAAAGTTGGGGGAATAAGGCAAGAGGGGTAATGTAAGGGGCGAGGGTAGGTGAAAGGTTTATGTTAGAGTTAGTGTGTCACCTGGCGTGCTCGAGGTTGTTGGCGATGTACTCGGAGGTGAGCCGCATGATGTGCAGGCTGAGCGGGTTGATGCACTGCGGCAGCTTGTGCTCCGCCACGCTCAGCGGCACGCGCTCGCCTGGTAATAATATCTATACCATTACTATATGAAGAAAAGACTTTGTCACCCCTTTTTCACCATATTACGCGTACAGAGGAGTGTTTGTTTTAGCATAGTCAAAGTTCCTAAGACGGAGTGCCAAAAGATAAATTATACGTGTAGTATGCGATACGAGAAAAAAATCGAAGTAAAATAAAAATTGGGAAGATTTAAATATATCAAATGTCAATGTCAAACTAATGTTTTTTTTAAACTTTTTCCTTAATGAAATATAAAACAGCTTTAAATAGAATGAATGTCGAATTTCGGCTACTGGGCGACGTCTAGTTTATAAACCTCACTGACCCGTGTCCAGGTTGAGCACGGTGACCTGCTCCAGGATCTCGATGTCGGTGAGCCGCTGGCCGGAGGTGGTGCGCGTGCGCAGCGCCAGCCCCAGCTGCTGCTCGTCGCCCGCCGACCGCCGCCGCGACGCGCCCACAGACTCGGAATTACTGCGTCTGTGGAGGCCATAGTCTCTCGTCTATACCATCGATTCACTGCTGGACATACATCGATATCTATACCATCTCTAAATTATTTTTTGTTACCTATGGGTAAGCATTCGGCCTTCATCTCGCCTGATGTTAAGTTATGATAAGGCCTGAAGGTGAAAACGCACTTCACCTAAATACTCAACTACTGAGGCACTGGCTATCTTATCACTAGCTGCCGGAATGTTGAATGTTATGGCGACATATTAGATGTTGATAGAGAGAAGATGATGGTAGCTAGCTCTAAGCTGGACATCCGCAAATCTTTCCATCAAATTTTCATACTTGAAAAGCACGTACCAAAAACGGCGATTAAGACACCCTTCGGACATTTTGAATTTTCGAGAAAGACGTTTAGCCTATGTAACGCCCCAGTTAAACATTCTTTATTTTATATTTTATTTGTTTATTACTTACTTTAATTTGAAATAAATAAAAATTTGATTCGAATTGAAATCAAATCAAAATATATTTATCCAGTTTCAAATTAAAGTCAGTAATAAACAAAAATAAAAAATAAAATAAAGAAGCGAAACTGAATCACTGGCGACACACACTGGTCAAAGACTTTCGTCTTGAGACACTGCGGTATATCGGGCGAAAAGACATTTCGTAGCTTACCGAACGCTGCCCAGCCTGATTGGATTCAACGATTGACCTCTTTACTGAAGCTGGACCTACCTAGCTGGACCGTTTGTCCCAGGTAAACATAATCGTCTACAACTTCAAGGGCAGAGTCCCCAACCTTCAGAGGAGTGGGTACGACACGTGAGTTTGACATAACTTTCGTCTTCTCCATGTTTATTTTAAGACCCACTTGTTGAGAGACTCTGTTGAGGTCACCGAGCATTGTGCCGTGGTCTTCCAGGGTCTCAGCCATGACCACTATATCGTCAGCAAATCGAAGGTGAGTGATGTATACGCCGTTGACGTTGATGCCGAGTTGATTTCCAGTCCAGAAGCTTGAAAGCATCTTCCAGTGCAGCAGTGAACAGTTTCGGAGATATCACATCTCCCTGTCTCACTCCTCGCTGCAACTGAATAGGTTTCGAGCTCTGGTCCTGACGGACTGACATTGTGGCGTTTTCATACAAACACTTCAACACTTTCATGTAACGGTAGTCAATTTGGCACCGGTGGAGAGACTGTAGCACGGCCCATATTTCAATCGAATCGAAGGCTTTTTCATAGTCCACAAACGCTAAGCAAAGAGGCTGGTTATACTCTTCGGTCTTCTGTATAACCTGCCGCAGCGTCTATGGTGCTGAAGCCTTTTCGGAAACCGGCTTGTTCGATAGGCTGGAAGTCATCAAACCTGCGTGCGAGACGATTCGTTATGACTCTCGAAAACAGCTTGTAGACGTGGCTTAGAAGTGAGATGGGCCTGTAGTTCTTCAGCAGGGTTTTGTCGCCCTTTTTGAAGAACAGTACCACCATACCTTCGTGCCACGTTTCTGGCGTTCTGCCCCCTAGTACGACGGAATTAAATAGCTTCTGAAGAGCTACGAGTACCGGTCTTCCGCCTGCTTTCAGAAGCTCGGCCGTAATTCTGTCAGCTCCTGGTGCCATGCCGTTCTTGAGCTGTTTGAGAGCCATACTAATCTCGTACAGGCTGATGTCCGGGATGTCTTCGGTATAGTGTCGGGTTAACTTAGCTCTAGGGTCTTTAGCTAAGCTTTGTACAGGTGGCCGTGTGGATGTGTAAAGCTGTCCATAGAACTTCTCGACCTCTCCCATAACATCGGACCTGGTCGTGACAGTTCTGCCGTCATCGGTTTTCAGCGTCGTAAGTTGGCACTGCCCAATACCCAGATCTCTTGCGAACACTTTTGAGCCTTTCTTCCGCTCAATGGCCTCTTTAATACGGTCAGTATTAAATCGGCGCGTGTCGCGAGTCATAGACTTCGAGATCTGCCTATTTAGCCGCCGAAACTGAGATGCATCACCTGAGGAAAGCAGAACCATTGCGCGCCGCTCTTCCATTAGTTTTTGGGTATGGTCTGAGAACTTTTTGGTTCCTTTTGTACGGTGGGTTTTAAAAACTTGGACCCAACCGTTTGGACAGTTTCCACGAACCTGTTGCTGTATTCGTCCACATTTTCGCAATCATTTAGGCACTCGAAGCGATTCTGCAATTCGAGCTGAAAGTTTTCGGGGTTTTGGATTTGGATGGGAGCAGGACGGAGCGTAGACCTTATTAATCAACGTCTTTCCAGCTTGACGTTGATATTCAATGTGCCTCTTACCAACCAGTGATCGCTGCCAGTTTTAAACGCATTGATCACAGTGACATCAATGAATATTTGCTTCCTCGTCGACATAATAAAGTCAATCTCGTTTTTTGTTGCACCATCGGGACTCATCCAGGTCTACTTGCGGTGTTCAGCCTTCCTGAAAAAGGAATTCATCATAAAGAGTCCCTCCTTTTCCAGAAAGTCCGCCAGCAGTTGGCCCCGGGAGTTCCGATTACCAACACCAAATCGTCCCACTCTCATCTCATCACCGCTTCGTTTGCCCAGCTTTGCGTTAAAATCTCCCATGACAACGGTGTAATGAGTTTTGGAGGCTTGTATGGCTCTAGAGATGTCCTCATACGTAGCCTCTACCTCATCGTCAGGGTGTGTCGTAGTAGGAGCATAAACCTGTATGACCTTCAGCGAATACCGTTTGGTTATTCTGAGTATAAGGTACGCTACCCTAGGCGACACACTCCCGGTCTCGACAACGTTGTTCACGAGGGACTTGTGGACGATGAACCCGACACCACCCTGGGACAGTTGTTCGCCCTCCCGGAAATAGAGCAAGTGACCAGACTTGAGGATTATCGAGTCCTCCCCCTCTCTTCGGACTTCAGATAATCCAACTATGTCCCACCGTATCTTGCTCAATTCTTCCTCCAGTTCGTAAATCTTCTCGTCAGTTCGCAGTGTGCGCGTGTTAAATGTTGCCAGGGCTAAAGTTCGTTGTTGGCGGTAGCCAGGTCTCTGCCGGAGATTCTTAGCACCCTCTGCCCCGTCGCTGCCTTGGCCGCTACCGTAGCTAGGGCGAGCGGGGCCGCCGGGGACTAGGGGCCGGTTTTTGCTGGTGTGCATTTCATTGAGGGGTATATTTGCCGTAATCGCCACACTTGGCAGGCGGGATAGCGATCGCAGTAGGTTGAGGGTAACCTCAGAGAGATGCTGCTGCCCATCCTCTGGAATGGTCCCTTAGTCGGCTTTTACGACACCCACGGGAAGAGATAGGGATAAGTTACATTATATATAAAATAAACTTATATTATTATTGTCGATATGATTTTAAATATCTTCGTTTTTATTGACGATATTGTGATGATGACGTGAACTAACATTTTGAAATCAGTAGAGAATAGGTCCGTAAAAGTTGTTTCCTTTTAATATATGAAGGGTCTACTGCAATAATGATGAATGTCCAAAATAATTATAATTCCAAGTGACTAATTTGCATTTGCCTAATACTGTTAGGCATTTATTTGATTTAAGCTTGTTAGGCTGTTATTAATTTGTTTTTTTTTTATATTTACGTGTAAGCACAGTGCCTTGATCTCACCTGATGTTAAGTGATGATAAGGCCATTTGGTGGAAGCGCACTTTACCCGGGATCCTCAACTAGTGAGGCACTGGCTATATTATCTCTAGCTGCCGGAACACCACAATGCTACAAACATTGATATTATGGCGACATATTTAGATAAGATGGTGGTAGCTAGCCAGGCGGACAAACAAGTCTTACCACCAAGTAATTATTTTATAAGCATTGATAGCTTAGAGCGCTATCTAACCTCTAAACCGGTTCCTACTGAAAACCAGCGCCATGACTCCGGCTGTGACATTAAGCTGAGGAGAAGCCGTTTTGGCATTTCCGTTTTTATTTATTTTTAATTTTTTTTATCATGCTAATAAAAAAAAATCTCTTTTTGTCTAATGTCAGTCACATGAAATTAAAATCATTTTAGACATTCATCGTTACCGCAGTGAATCCTCCTTGCTGAGTGTTACCTGGTGGCGTAACCCAGGCTGCCGTGCGCGGTGGGCGCGGCGTGCGAGGTGCGGCCCTCGCTGTGCGTGCGGCGGTCGGACTCGCCACCGCGCACCGTGCACTCGCCTGACCAAACATAAGGGTTAATTACTATTTCAAACTGTTCCCGAGGACATGCGATAAAGAAACTTTGTGACAGACCGAATTCAATGCGGGAAAAGTCTTGAGCGAAAGCTAATAAAACTTATAGACACGAAATAATTGTTAATAGAAATATAAAATAAATTAAAAATTAAAAAAAAATCAAATCTTTTTCTTAATGATAGAGTGTAACGTCTCTACTCAATGTGTCTCAAGAAGTTTGCGCGAGGTTACAGTAAAGTCCTACATTTTTACTAAACCCGAGAGGTTTGGGGGACATTTATCATCAGTCATCATTACTATCGTTCATTAATTTTTGCCACTCGGCCACCAAAAGCGTGAAGCTCGGTAATATAATTTATCACCTTTCTATTATAATTAATGTAATAGGAGGAAAATGCCAGTAAAACGCATATAGGCAGCAGATAGTACCTTTGATAGCCTCCCTGATGTCGAGCGTGGAGTCGGCGGGCCCGTCGCGCGCGCTGCCGCGGGACGAGTCGCTGCGCTCGCTGGAGCGCGACGCGTGCGCGCGGTGCGGCGACCGGTCGCTCGCTGCGGGGGGAGGACTTATTAATAAATCATTTTAATGACTTTAGTTTTAGTTGCAGGAGACCCCTAAACCCTGTTATTCTGTAGCCTTTCATTTATGCATGGTTCGACTGCATCTCAAAGTTAAAAGTAGAATTAGCTAATACAGTACACGGAACCTGTAGAAAGATAACGTTAAACGGGACTTTTTGGAGGGAAAATGAAGAGTCGTGTCTGCAAAATAATGGTTAATTATTAACCTTAAGTGAAAAGAAATTTAAAGCTTATGTTCCAACCAGAGACGAATGGAAACGAGGGCCACCGTCTCCGGAAAAAGACAGCCTAATCTGGTACACCGACGGATCAAAAATGAAGTCGGGCACAGGGGCAGGCGTCTATAACAACGACTTCAAGCATAGTCAAAGCATGGGGAAATTTGCTACTGTTTACCAAGCAGAAACCTTCGCAATTCTCCAATGCGCAAAGCAGAATATAGAGTTAGCTATGAAGAAGCGCAATATATTCATCCTGAGTGACAGCCAAGCAGCACTCAAGTCACTCATTTCGCCCCGAATCGATTCTGGCCTTGTTCTAGAAACCGCTAAAGCTCTAAACAAGCTAGGTGGACATAACAAGGTGAGATTGATCTGGGTCCCTGGCCATATGGGAATCCACGGCAACGAGATGGCGGATGCACTTGCCAGGGAGGGCTCAGAGACCCAGCTTATTGGTCCTGAGCCGTTTGTGGCACTGGCACCAAGTACCATCAACAAGGCCTTAAAAGATTACATCAAAAACAGGCACGGCATCGAATGGAAGGAGCAGCCGGGTATGAAACACTCCAAATCCTTCCTAGGTGAAAACGCCTTAAGACGGAGTAAGTTCATATGCGGAGGCAGTAGAAGACAGGCCCGATTAACCATCGGTGCCTTGACAGGGCACTATGCCACAAAACAAATGCTCCACAGAATGCATCTATCAACAAACAGCTTATGTAGGGCATGTGGAGAGGAAACGGAGTCAATGCAGCACCTACTGTGTGACTGTGACTCTCTGGCTAGGAAAAGAATGGGACTCCTGGGGTCGGCTTATCCGAAACCAGAGGACTACAGGCTCTTCGCTCTTAAGGACGTGGCCAAACTTATGGCATCTATCTTTACAGAGGAAGAAGAGTGAAAGGAGGGTTGCACAAAAGATCCCGATGGGTCGAAGTGTTTCTGCAAGAGGGAAACCTCAGCAGGCCCCACTAAGATAAGATAAGATAACCTTAAGTGTTCGTGGGTGTGCATGAGTGTTGGCAAAAGAAACGAATCCGTGCAACGTCCGCGTGAAATCTCTATGGTCTAGTGGTTGAGACCACCGGTTTAGACCCAGAGGTCCCGGGTTCGATTCCCAGCGGGGGATACATGTTTGTGTACTCGGTTTGGTTGATGTTAGAACTTGTTTGTCTGGCTGGCTAGCTACCACCATGTCATCTAAATATGTCGCCATAACATCAATATTTGTAGCATTGTTGTGTTCCGGCAGCTAGACACAAGATAGCCAGTGCCTCAATAGTTGAGGATCCCGGGTGAAGTCGCTTCCACCAATTGGCCTTATCATCACTTAACATCAAGGCACATTGTTTACCCGTAAATATAAAAAAACCATAACTAAGGAAAAAAACACATACATATCACATCTCCAGCTCCCGAATTTGCGTTCTACTGTTTAAAAAAAATATTTTTATGAAACAGTGAATTGGGACCGTTGTTGGCAACACTAGCTATCAAGATCCATAGTTTTAGATGCCATTCGATCACGTTAACAAAAAGTATGGCTTTAAGCATTTGACAACAATGACAACAAGAAGTTTTATATACTACTCGTAGTTCTCGCTTTAGTCACCTTGATGGCTAGTGGCACCACCGTCACTCCCGTTTCACTGTTTCATTGGATGTTTGATGCATGTTTCAAAAGTTTTGTATAAGGAGAACGTCATAATTCGGCTGTTACACCTTCTAGTAAATGTGTTTGGAAGTCAGTTTCCTATAAACGCTGTACAGTCACGAATATTAACATATACATTTTTGCCTAGTTCCGACTTTTATTCCATTGCATTAAGAGTCACATTGTTTATATATTAATGCTCGTGGTTGTACGTACCATATCTGTTATTTATTTATTTTATGTGTGGTCTAACAGCATTTTTCACATTTTCCATAGTTTTCCATTATAATATAATATTATGAGGTATATTTACAAAATATTTTTTACGTCAATATCTAAGACATTGTGTGTTTACATGTAAATGCTATCGTGTCGTGACTATAGTTACCATATCTGCTCTGCTCGAGCTCCAATGAGTCCTGGAACTCGCGGGTCAGCGACTCGATGGTGCTGGCGGGGCTCGGCAGCGCCATGGACTGGTTGCCCGACGACAGCGGCGGCGCCTGCGCACAATTTTTGTAATCATAATAATATTGATTGCAGCAGACACGTACATCCATTTACGTTAGTAACAGACTATGCTAATAAAATACTAAAATTCTATTGAGATTACATTATAATTTATTTTACAATAAAAATGTTTTTTACTTATTATGCGTAAAATGCGTCTACGAGAGTATCAAAAAAACTCCAATTTCAAAATGTTTTTGGATCTGTTCTATGGTTTAGAACTCTTATTGATGTCACTAAGCCATTCTGTTTGTGTCACTAAGCCAGACTTTGTGCTGAGAAGAACCGGCAACAAATAAAGCAAGGGCATTTCTTTAATTTCTTTTCTTTTACAACGTCAATTGTCGTTTATTAAGGAAAAAAATGTGAAGAATTACTTATTACTTCATCATCACCATCATCATCAGCCTATACTAGTCCACTGCTGGACATATGCCTCATTTATTACTTAACTACAACCATTTTCAACAATAATACTAAATATATTATTTAAAATAACTTACGAGTAAAATAAAAATATTTTGTACACTAGTGGTTCAAATCATAATGTGTTGGATAAAAATCATAAGTATATCCTTATATCAGAAACGCCAATGTATTTTTAAAAGTAGTCACAGCATCAACTTTTATTCCCGAACACTGCACACTAAACCTTAACTCTACATCGATAAGGATATACATATTTGGCACATTACCTATAGCATTTTAAAACCACAATCCCACTAGCTTTAATTAACTTTACAGTCGCACTGATTGGAGCACACTACATTGGAAAACTAAACTAACAACTACACGATGACATCACAGTGTCTATTCGTATTATCTAACACGTTTTCCTTAACTCTCAGCTGCTACGTATTGGAACTATTGTATATTAGATAACAATAATATAACTTAATAAAGCACACCCTATAATAATAATAATAATAATTAACCGGTAGTTTGGACCGTCGTCCCGATGCCGGCGGACCCCTATTTTTTATATTTTTAAATGTTTTATTTATTTTGTTTTTAGAAAATATTTAAAAATGTAAATTTATATATGAAAAAATAAATAAAGAGACAATAATTAATTAATTATATGAAAAATTTAAATAAAGAGTGAATAATAATTATATTATAATTATTAAATAAATCTTTATTGAATAAACATATTTTACAATATAATAACTAAATACTAAACATATTAATAGAGAACAAATTATACAATGTCCCTGGACTAGGATATTCCTGTTTTCCAGGCATAAATAACCCTGGAAGTAGTATGTTTAAGAATGGGCTACTGAATCGATTTCGGAATTGTTTCTTCTGAAAACCAGCGCCATAGCTATGTCAGTGGCATAAGGCCGAGGTGGAGCAGGTTTTATTTTTTTAAACAAACACGCTTAGTGACAGATGTCAAATTGGCATGCCTAGGGTTGAGACAATATTGAGGTAATTGCATCAAATGATAATTGAAGTTATCAATTGAATATCATTATCCTAATGAAGTACTATTCCTATCTAATGTGCCAATTGATTTTATTTTTTAATTTTTATAAGTTTTGTAAAAACGTTATATACTCAAGAAAAATAAATAAAGACTAACAAATTAATGAATTCAGCTAACATGAAAAAAATTAAGTTAAATTTAATCGATTGCTTATTGAATATCAATTGAACTTCATTTGGTGTACTATCCCAACACTAGTATTATTTGTAATGAAATGACCTTGTAAAGGAGTACGTTTATTTTATTTTAATGTTTTTAAATTATGATAAATGTGTGTTATGCGGGAGTTAATTGGGATAAATCTAATCTAACATATAAAATAGAATCAAAAAAGTAATTGTAGTATATTAAGTGATGGATTATAAACAATAATGTTATTTTAATACAGTCAAATAATTTCATACGCTTTTACAAAGTCACATCTTCGATATTGATGACTTCTGTCACAGGTATCAAGCTATAATGAACAAACTATAGTTAAACTGTATTTATACGCCGAAGTTAAAGCTAGGACTTCTTGGCGGGAAAGTAAAGAGTCATGTCTGCGGTTTTGTTTTATTTTGTAAAATTTGTGTTGTCGAATATTAATGTGAAATAATGGTGGATTATTAACCCTTAAGTGTTCGTGAGTGTGCATGAGTGTTGGCAAATGAAACAAAACAGTGGAACGTCACTTTTCAAATTCTCTCAAGAAGTCCGCCCGAAGACTTAGTAAAGCATCTTTACTGAGATACTCGAGGGGTTGGGGGTATATCATTTCTCACTTCTCATTTCTATTATCATTCATCATCATCATACAGAAAAGAAATATTGTTTATTTATGTATTACTTGTTAAAAATATTACTTTGCCACTGGCTAAATGTGCTAATCGCACGAAGCCATCAACAAAATGAATAAAAAAAGTTAAAGCTAACGCTGCTCACCTCAGTGTCGCGCGCGTCGAGCTGCGGCTTGGCGGGCGCGTACCGGTAGTCGTCGGTGTCGGTGGTGCACACGCTGAGGTTGTCGCCGTCCGCCAGCGACAGCGACTGCGACCCGTGCAGCTTGTCTGCGACACAGCACAACACATCATCACCGGCTCATTCTATAGCCCCACTGCTGGGAATGGAAGCCTTTCCTATAGATGGAAACATTACAGAGAGAACGGACCATAAACGACACGCCGGCTCGGGCGGTCTCGAAGCCCAGAGAAAAGGCGACGAGCATAAGCCAGCCTTTTTGTTTGGATTGCGCCGTAATAGCCGTTCTTACCTTGCTAACATGCAGATTGTTTCTTTGCGTCGCTTCAAGACTGCGCGAGTACTCACTGCGCTTCTTGCGTCGCGGCGGTGCCACGGGTCCCGCTACGCTGGCCGGGCGCGGCGCGGTGTATGACACGGCCACTATAGCTGTGACTGCGCGCGGATACTCACTGCGCTTTTTGCGTCGCGGCGGTGCCACGGGTCCCGCTACGCTGGCCGGGCGCGGCGCGGTGCCAGACATGGCCACGATAGCGGCGCCGCAGCTGCGCGTCTGCTTCAGACTGTTCGCTTTGGTGCTGGCGATCACGTCCGGCTCGGCCATCGCGAGCACTGCACATCGAAACTTATATTTATAACAAGAAGTTCAAATGGTCAAAGTTCAAAATATGTCAAAATATTGTAACCTTCCAAATTCAAAACACTTTCATTTGCAAGAATACAGGATATAGTTGTTATTGTTATTTCGTTCAAAGCTTGACTTTCTATCATTTTATTAACTAGAAGGTACTTTAACAACGAATTACTAAGCCAAAATTATAGAAAACAGTTAGTGTCAAAATAATATAAAAAATATTAAATTGCCGAGGAAATAAAGCATGATCTAACTTACTTCGTCTAAGTGACCCATTGATTACCAAATCAGAAAACTACGCTTCATGCCCAAAATAAACTTGTTATAGTTACATATAATATGTTTTTGAACTCACCAGTCTGATTTCTACTCTCCGTGGTGAGGGGGTCATCGGACGTCGTGGAAGGCTCTCTGGACGAGACCGACGGCGCCGGCGCCGCATCGCGGATATTCGCTACGGAAATACGGCACTAAAGTTTACACAACAAACACACTTTTATTTATATGTAATCATCATCATCGTCATCATTATTAGCTAAATATGTCCACTGCTGGACAAAGACCTCCCCCAAGGATCTCCATAATTACCGGTTTTGTGCTGCTCGCAGGCTTACCAGATCGTCAGTCCACCTTGTTGGAGGCCTGCCTACACTGCGTTTTCCAGTACGCCGTCGCTACTCTAGAACTGGTTGTTGAGAACCTAATATAATATGTAGTTGAAATGAAACTCTTTTATTATGGTACTCGCGTTAACCTGACATTTGGAACCTCAACCTTTTGCATACTCATTGTAATAAAGTGTTTTATTTAGGTATTGCGTAGGCGTAGCGTTAAGTTTAGAAAGCACTATTTTATAACTTAGCATATCACGTATACGTACCTACATAATACAAAAGAACACAAACAAATTTCCAACTTAAAGGTATGAAGCACAATTTTTGTTCACACTGATTACGAGTATATTGTCAATCGAAACTGTTATTACAACGTCCACTATTCATAAATTATCAAATACATATAATGAAAAAAAACAAGCTAATTTAGTGTGCACTTGATATGGAACATCAATCGTTATAAGTTGATCTGGAAACATGACTCTTATTACAACAGTATAAGGTAGCAAGTGCTCTCCATTCATAGACGGTCGATTGTTCAACTTACAATGGGAGTCGGAAGCGCCGCTGAGTATTCTGCCGATCCTGCCGAGTGACGTCATGCTTTGCAGACTCATTGTGTCATGGGCTATTATTCTGGAACAATCGTAAATTTAATATTCAGAACAACAATAACGTAAACTTCAGTATGACCACCGCTGGAGTTACTAGATCGCTTCTAGAAATCAATATAGGTCAGTTATTCTAAGCCGGACATAATTCTACGTTACGCGTTTAAGTCAAGAATGCGTCAAATGTACCATATGTTGAATCGGTACATATATTAAAGTCAACATTGGGTTGCAAAAGTCACTATCACAACTAATGTATGTACATATGTTGAGTACATAACAGTTGTGATAATGATAAATTGTTTATTAAACTTTAAATTGAATAAATACAGTTTTAGTTTTATTAACAAAATAAATAACATAACAATTCATTAAATAACCCTCCTTCTGACGCAGTCGGGTAAAAATCCCGCAATTCAAGTCAATTACCCTAGGAAACGTCGTGAAAAACCGCAGGGTGCGAGCAGCGCGCGCCCGGTCCTTTTTGCAATACATGGAGAATGCCTATGTAGAAGTCTTTTGTACCCTTGGGCCTTGTTCTAAAAGTACGGTGTCTTAGGCCTAAGCGAGTAGTGTATTCTGTAAATGTGTAGTGGCATTTAGAGGATAGGGCGGGGCCACGATACTCACTTAAACGGATGTTCCTGCGTGGAGATGTGGTGGTCGAGCGAGCCAGCGGCGTCGGGCACTCCATCCTCGTCCTCCTCGGTCTGCATGCAGCGGCGCAGCTCCTGGAACCGCCGCCTGCCCTGAACCACCTGCAGGACAGCAAATAGTTCAGTTAAAACTATGTAAAATGTAGCTTGTGTAGGGCATGTGGAGAGGAAACGGAGTCAATGCAGCACCTACTGTGTGACTGTGACTCTCTGGCTGGGAAAAGAATGGGACTCCTGGGGTCGGCTTATCCGAAACCGGAGGACTTCAGGCTCTTCGCTCTTAAGGACGTGGCTAAACTTATGCATCTTTACAGAGGAAGACTTTACACAAAAGATCTCGATGGGTCGAAGTGTTACTGCAAGAGGGAAACCTCAGCAGGCCCCACCAAGATAAGATAAGAAGATAAGATGTAAAATGTAAATGTATATGTTTTATGTAAAATTATGTTTATGCATCGCGCCCCGCTAGAATACCAGCTTTGTTGCGACACGCCTTGTACGCAAAAACACAAGCTGAGGCAGGTTCTGATTGACTATTCGTCACCACCACGAGCCATCCTTACGGGTGGATAGGGAGAACGGGCACTAAACCATCACCCAAGCCCAGTGCGGATTAGTGGTTGTTAACGACTGCTAATGCTTCCGGGACCAACGGTTTTACGTGCCTTCCGAAGCACCGGAGTAGCTCGTGGTAGGACGTTCTGGGGGCGAGTTTTACTTACCGTTCGATGACGTCATCAAAAACAAGAATTTGTATGGAAACTCTTCTCATTTGGCACCAGGCGCCGCTTCATTGCCTTACAATTGTTGTTTACGTTAACGTGATCTAATTGCGAATTAAACTTACAATAGGCACTCAGGAGGCACAACAGACAAGTAACAAATTCGTTACTTCAAATAATCTATAATCTACCAAAGTAATATACCTAACATAATTATCTGAAAAACTTTGTCTAAAGAATCACTATCAGAATAAAAGTTATTAAATAATCCTCGAAACATGTGTTCTGCTCAAACACTTCACGGATAATACTACTTAACACAGTAATAAAAGGTTGCCAAAGAGACTACATATTACATATGCACATGCATAATTAGCTTTTTCACTACTTTTCTACTTTTCCATTGAAGCGGAAAATCGCGTGTTCATTGGGGTGTTCGCAATTAAAAAACGTAACGAAACTACTACATGTCCTGATAGTATCAATTGAGTCTTCAAACTGTACCAATTGAACACTTAAATTATGTAATGTAATCATTGTTATTATGTAATAGCTAAAACGGCTAATATGTATTAACTTATTATTCGTAAAGAAATTTAAACTGTATAAAATATCTAAAATAAATAGCAAACAGTACATTCTGATTTTTGGTTTGGTCGGTTGGTTGGTTGCTCAATTATAGCTAAAACAGGTGTGCCACCTGTAATTGAGCATAATTGAGCATTAAACATATTAAAATTATACTAAAATACTTTTTCTGTTATAAGTGTATTGTGTATAAAAACTGGATATTTTTAACCAAAATTGGACTCAATTAGCTCAGGAACGCAATAAGTGAAAGAAATGGAGGGAGGCCTTTGCCCAGCTTTGGGGCAGTGAAGGCTTACAATAATAAAAAATAAGTGTATTGGATATTAAGCAAAGATCAGACGAATAACTAGAGGCAATTTCACAATGCTCAAAGATTATAAAAAGTTATTAAATAACATACATTTTTGACAGTCGTTCTATCATCTTCTGCAGGTGTGCTTTCTGCCGTGGGAGCGGTGACACTGGTGGTGGGAAGGTGGTGTATAGGCTTCGTACTGGTGCTGTTGTCTTTCTCTGCTGTGTTTGTTTCTGCTACACTGATATTTTTGCATATTGATGAACGTCTGTGGACACACAAAAGTTAGTAATAACTTTTAGTAGCAAAATTAGTTTAGAATATTAAAGAGAAAAAAAAATGTAAATTTAATGGCTTTTTTTACTTTAAATTTTTAAGTGCTAATTGCTACACTTAAGCTGAATCAAATATTTTTTAAATTCAGTTAAAAAATTAAATGCCTACCCGACCCAGCCAGGAATCAAACCTGGGTCTTCCGCAATCCGGGCGGCGCACTGACCATTATGATACCGGGAAGGCTGACGTACACAATTGTACTTTTGAGTAGTGTTTCCCATAGATAATTATGTTTGCAGTAGGTTTTTAAATCTTTGTAGTTGTCATGAGAAAAATAAATTGATTTTCTATTTTATTTATAAGTATTCTATTCTGTAATTAAACATCTGCCCTACGAGAGACGAAAGAGTTAACAACCCCGCGAGTGTTGATTTGAATGGGAAATGTGCGTCACAACATCTATGAGTGCTACACTGTGACGGCTCAAAATGAAACATCTGCCCCTACGAGGAACGAAAGTGTTAACAACCCCGCGAGAGTTGATTTGAATGGGAAATATGCATTTTAACAGCCATTAGTGCCACCCTGCGAGGGCTCATAATGAAACATCCGCACCTGTGAAACATCTGCAAATGCGAGGGACGAGAAAGATAACAACCCCATGATGCCTGATTTGCATGGCAAATTCTCATTACAATCCTTGAGAGCTACCCTGCGAGAGCTCATAATGAAACATCTGCAGGGGCAGATGTTTCATTTCAAGGAGCGAGAGAGATAACAACCCTGCGAGGGTTGATTTGCATAGGAAATTTGCGTAGTAAAACATCCATGCGAGGATGCTTAATAAAACACCTACCCCTGCTAGGGGTGGTTAAAAGGTTTATTTGGGCTAGCTTGCGACACTGTAGCCTTTGTGCCAGTTTTACACACTCCGCCTGATTTTTCAAGGAGGGTAGTCAACGCCTCTGAATTAAATAAATGCTGGGAGTATGGTGGAATTATTTTTAAGGCGACCTTAACTAATGGATCTCGTATGAAAATAGTAATGGCATCTCTCCTCATTTGAATTGTTTCGGCCCTCCGGCAATAAATTACATAAAGCCGTTTGTAACTTTGTAAAATTTCGCGTTGTTTGAGCACACTAAGGTTCAAGCGGCAGCTTTGTTTAAAAAGCTAAATCTCTACTTCATCATTAACATCTAAATCAGTGAAGCCGAAAGTAAAATTATGTTTGTAAGCATATAGCTGTTATCAAAATTAACACATTATTCTCATAATGCTTAATTCATTTCATTCATTCAAAGTTTTTAAATGATGTGAGGCGTTTTAGGAACAGACAGTACTTTCAACTTTGTTCTATTTTGAAACTATAGTTCAGTTTAGATGAAATAGTGTCATTGCCTTTTTTCTATACTAATATTATAAAGAGAAAACCTTTGTATTTTTGTATGTATGTATGTTTGCAACGAATAAACTCAAAAACTACTGGACTGATTTAAAAATTCTTTCACCGTTAGAATGCTACATTAGCGCTGAGTAATGCCTATGGCTATATTAAAAAAATATATATATATATATAAAATAATAAAAACAACAATTTAATTTTCCAATACAAAATTATTTGTTTGTTTTGTTGTCATGGAAACCATTGATATATATTTAACTCAATGTTGGAAACTGTCAAAGCGGTACGATGTCCGCCGGGGCAGCTAGTATATTATAAAATGCTCTTTACTAATGTTAACGTCTATTAATTGATTGTTACTTACATTCGTGTTTTCGAGTAAACTTATGGTTTGGTTGGTTTTCGATGGTTTTCGCATTGTCTAGTATGTTTGTCACTTATTACAAAAGGACATATATTTTTAAATCTGTTTCACTTTATTTTAAAAGATGAGTGTAATAGTATTCAAAATTTAATGTTTAAAAGAAACATTTATGTTAAAAATAAAATTTTGTATTCTATATATATATTGTAAAGAGAGGCTAGGGCCGCTAGGGTATCAAAAATGATTAACTTCTTGTATAGGAAGATTAATATCTACTCACTGGATACCCGTTGAAGGACGTGCTTCAACATGTGCTTCAACTATGTGAGACATTTACAGCTAATATAAAAT
This sequence comes from Eudonia mercurella, assembly GCA_963082485.1. NCBI lineage: Eukaryota > Metazoa > Arthropoda > Insecta > Lepidoptera > Crambidae > Eudonia > Eudonia mercurella. The sequence goes on along the minus strand of OY720031.1, from coordinate 19,565,882 downwards.
AATAATAAGATAGATTGACATTTATGTAGTCCAAAAAGTTAAAAATACCTTGACAGTTGGCTATAAACTATTCTATATATAGTAAAGTAATGTTAAGGGACACCAAAGCTCTTACAAGGTCAACAGACATTAATGATCTGGATAACAATACAGAATGCTGATTGTTTTGCTTGACTGAGGACCTGTGTGTAAGAAATAAGAAGCAAGTAGCCCTGAAAAGAGCTGGTATTAGATTGTATGTTGTTGTTGGAGAGATGCTACTACAGCTTGAATGAATTTGTTGGCCAATCATTTTAATTTGATATTTTTAACTTAACATTATTATTAATTATTTTTTTTTTCATTCTGTTTATTTAATTTATTAATTTATTAATTCCGACTGTTATTATTTTTCATTGACAATTTTATATTTTTTTAGCATGTAGGTAGGTACTTTGATTATTCTTATTTTATGTTTTTGTTAATTTCCAACACAGTTGTATTGTTAAGAAATTTAATAAACTATTGAACTATTGAACTATGAAATAAGATAGAGGTCTGAGAAGAGCTTAGTATTATTATTTAATAAGATATAACATGCGGCTACAGGTGTTTCATAAACAACGCCTAGTCGTCACCACCAAGGACAAACATCATTCAAACCAATTGAAAAATCATAATTGTATTGCATTAAGTCTGTTACTGTTCATTCGAACAGACAGGAGTATCGTGGAAAACATACAAGTTTGACAAAAGTAACGTTTTAAGAACTCGACAGGAAATAGCGTAAGGTTCTAATTCGGTAAATAAACTTTGGGGCAAGGCGTATGTGTAAACATCTATTAACTCACTTGGAACCCTTTATCGGAGTGAACTCTTCAGCATCATAAAACTCCTCGGAATCGGTACTGTCACCCATTGTGTTTCAACGAATGTATAACAATATAACTAGGCACGATTTAACACCAAGCATTCACATTATAACACAGAGAAATTAATTTTCAGCGAAAGAAGAAAGTTGACTCTAACTTGAACAGCCGTCATTTGACAATTGATTGACAATATTGACATTGACAGAAAAGCAGCTGGGATGACTGTGACATTTTCTTTTTTTTACATAATATGGAGGAGGTCTCTTTCAATAAAAGAGTTTATTGTTTCTGAACTGAACCAGAAAATCGATTTGGTACAAGATTCTAAGAGCGACTTTATGGACATTTTTTTAGATGAGATAAATCCAAATTTTTCGTTATTAATATAATTGTGAACATACCTTTCCTCTGTCGATAGATTCTATCTTACTTCTATATCTTTTATATTTCTAATATTTTTTAAGAAGTTTTGGTTATGACGAAAAACTATATTTCTTTTAAAGAAGTTGTAGTAGTTCCTGAAAATTTAACCAACATGAGTGGGAATGTGGGATGCAAACCTACAACTTCTTGCAATCCGGAAAACCACCACCTGTCTGCATAACCTTTAAGTATTGTTACTTAAAGGTTATGCAGACAGGTGGTGGTTGGTGTTGTTGTCAACATAACAATATAATGAAAGAATAAAGTACTTGAAGTATTATTACATGGCCGAAACGATACTTACAGATAAGTAGGGTCTCATAAAATCTGAAATCAATAATTACTCAATACCAATTTTAAAAAAGCAATTGAAATGATCTATCTATGATTCATCGCATCCCTAGAGTATATTTTTAAATCTTCTTCTACTCCGCAACAGAATAGCTAGTCAATACAGCCTATTCTTAAGCTTTTTTTTGTATATGGATACTTATAGATGATAAATAAGGAACGCCTTTTGTATTAGATTATTGGTATCAAGCATAGACGATATTCCCCTAACCCAGGGATTCCCAAAGTGGTCGATTTCGACCCCTTGGGGTCAAAATCGGTTTCTGCGGGGCTCCGGGGTTGATATAAACGAAAACTGATTTTGTGGGTCGACCAGGTTTAAAAATCGACCCCTACTAATTAACACAAGTTCTTATTTGAAACGTTCAAGATAATGTATAAGTTATGTTACGTACGTGTACCAACTTGTTGTAAACATGACTAATATTTTAGTAGGAAGTATAAATAACTTTACTTAACCAACCGCAAAGTTTTTAGATTGGTAAGTATTTTGTATCAATAGGAAAGTAATTTAAAGGCTATGAGGGTCTGAGGTATCAATTCATTTTGGAAAAGGGGTCTCTTGCAAAAAATAGTTTGGGAATTCCTGCCCTACTAACATATCTAAGTTTCGCGAAAGAATAAATTAGTAGAGGCACAAAATAAGCAGCACAGGGGAGACCCTCGCTGTCAGTAAATAGGTATTATTCAATTTTATGCCCTGCTGAGAATTCGCGTGGTGATGGGAACTCAAAAATTGGATAAAGGATATTAAAATTAAGATCTAAGAATTAAAACAACAGCATTGTTTTTAATTTCTTACCTCAGAGAAATAAGTTCTTATTAAGAAATTATTAATATTTCTCTGAGTTTCTTACACGCATGACCATAGACTATGTATAATATTGGGTACGCCACTAAGCAAGTAATCACTACGTTATAGGGTGATTATCATGGTTTTTGGCAATTTTACTTAGTAACAAGCGACCTCAATATCTTAGCCATCCATGTGGTGCTTTTTAGGAATACTTATTCATAATTTTTTTCTATGCATGGTAACCTTTTTTTATGGGTAGCTCGGTCATATTTGCTATATTCGGGATTATACACGTATTACCAAACACCCTGAATATAAAAAATACTTATTAAAAAAATGTTTAAACTTGCTTTTCGGAGTAAAATATAATTTTAAGTATGCACATCAACCTATCCAAAACTGTCAAATTTCTTCAATTAATGTTCAGTCATATGTCATATAGGAAAGAAGTTGGGACTTAGTAGCAGAATGATCTTTTCAAAGCGCTCGATGGCGCAGTGGTTAACGCGCCCGGTCTGCGAGTGCTGAGGTTAAGCAACTTTCGCAAAGGCCGGTCACCGGATGGGTGACCAAAATTTATCATCTCGAGCTCCTCCGTGCTTCGGAAGGTCCCGGCCGCATTAGCAGTCGTTAATAACCACCAATCCGCACTGAGCCCGCGTGGTGGTTTATGGCCCGTTCTCCCTATCCATCCATAGGGAAGGCTCGTGCCCTGGGGCACGAGCCTTCCCTATGGAGTGCCTCCCTCTACTGCTGGAGTGGGGACATAAAATGAGCTGATGATGATGATAATGATGACGTAAACGAAAACAAGTGTTTGTATGACATTGAAGCAAGAAGCGCCAAGGATAACCGAGGAGCGTAAAAATTTCACTTTAAAGTTTTTCGTTTTCGTTAACGTGATCGATTGGCAAATAAAACGCACACTAGGGATCCTATTCTGCGGCCTTGCAAGTAAAACTACTTACGCAATCTCTAGGTGACCAACTGAATTTATCTTATTGTCCATGCACTGGAAGGTAATTGAAGCCGTGGCCACAGAAGACATAATACTCCGTAGGTCCCAATTTCAATAATGAGGATAAATGAAATGCTTGTAGGACAGATCAAACATTTTTGAACCAGTGACCAATGTGCGCTGTGATATCAATTACGATTGTTTCTTCCATGCTTTGTCAATGTAAGTAATTTTTGACACTCAAAATTCTCTAACAGTAGGTTATGTATTTATTCATCATTTACCAACTAATAGGTATATTTCACAGTGTTTAATGTCACTTTTAATTTTGATATTTACCGGTGAGATTAAAAAGTCGCCCCCATTGTAATCACGGGGTTTTCAATTTCAAGGCATTCCTACAATATCGCGTCCCAGTTACATTTTGCAAGATAGCTGTTAGAACCCGCATTGGGTCGCCTTGGTGGGTATAGCTAAACTTCCCCATATGCTTCTTTATAAGGAATGCCTTGCCCCCAGCTAATGGGACATTTATTGCCTGATGATTCATTAGACCCCCCATGGCCCGATATGTTGATAATTGTGTAAATCAGCCTGCCTTATCAGAAACCACGCAAATTTGTTTATTGTATTAGTAATATCTGTAGATAATGTACCTAGAAACCCATTACATAAAATGCCGAATCATCATGACTCACGTTATCGTCCGAACTAAATTCAATCTCGTATAGGTATATCTGTTTTGATGCTTCGCAGTTGATGTGTGGACTGGTAACTGTAGTCCGTTTGTATCCGTCGTGTTGAGCATCGGTTAACAAAAAATTCTGTAAGTAGGTATTTTGTGATAGTGATCAGAAAGATAGGACTAATTTACTTATATAAGAGTTGAGACAAAGTACGAAATAGTGGTCCTACAAAAAAAACATATTACCTATATGTATATTTCAATATAATATGTATTTGTGGTCTGGTTTCTGCAACACTCTAAAAATTATATACGAATATACCTATATATACCTACCTATAAACAGTGGTGGATATATAATTAGAAACATTAGCAACGGAACTTAACATTATACAAGATATTTTACCCTAATACTTTTTATTTGGAAATGAAACAATAAATAGCATAAAATATGTTCCATAATTATCATTTATTAGAAAAAACAACAAAATATCAACTAAACAATCGGTACCAATTCAATATTAAATTTCATACGAACAACTAAATGAGTTTTAAAGTACCAGCAATAATGGACAACTAATTAGAAACAATACAAAAAAAATAAAAGATAAATAATTTATAGGTTTTAATTATTGAGCATTATATAATTTTGTTGTGTATCCTTTATTATCAATCACAGCTCTACTACGACGTGGCATTGATTCAAGCAATTACATACATTTATATTATAGGTATATATAGGTAATAGTATATATAATATTTTTGTAATTTTTATTAATAATGATTCAATTAATATTTGCATGCCAGTTTTGGTAAAACATGTTTGTACATTATATTATCATGATGACCAGCTATATTACCATGTTTTAGGCGAATAAATGATTTTTGTTTTTTTTTTATATAGACAGATATACGAATATACCTGCATAGATACATAATAACTTTAACAGATACGATATATGAAGAACCAAAAAAAAATTAATTAAAAAAAACAATTAAAAAGTTGAGTCTGACAAGGCCACATCATCTGGCTGCCTGCCAAATGAACTCTGGGCCAAGGTCACCAAAGAGTGGGCGGGACCCACTCAACAACAGGGTTCGGCGGTTCGGCGACGCAACGCATGATCAAAGCGACGACGCAGGATGCACGCCCACAAGACGTGCATGGGACGAATTAAAAATTTTCCTCAGGGCGCGGGCCCATTGAGTGGTTATATAGGAGCTACTTTGGAGTTTTAGAAGAGCTAATCTACAATTTTATGTGGGTTAGAAAGAAATGGCACTATAGTTAACAAATTTTCGGGTCATATCATTAGCTATTAAAATTCCAGTTCAGCTTTACAATGGGACCGCGCCCTAAAGAATTGACCTCTGATTGATATAAATAGGGAAAATGGAAAATGAGCCCTTAGCGCTGCAGTGGGACACATTAGGCTTATAATCTCTTCAGCCTATTGTCGTCCACTGCTGAATTTAAGCCACCCCTAGAAAGCGCCAATCATCCCGGTCCTGTGCAATACGCATCCATCCACCACCCGCCATCTTACTCCATCCAGCGCGCAGCAGGGCGTCCTACACTGCGTTTGCCTAAACGCGGTCTCCACTCTAGGACATCTCTGTTTCAACGATCATCGGTTCTTCTGCAAAGGGACATACGGGGCAGAAACGTGGACACTCACGATAGGTCTAGTCGCTTAGCGTGCGATGGAGCAAGGGATGCTTTCGACAGAAAACTAAGGTCACCGACATTGCTCGCAGAATCAGCACCTTGAAGTGGAAGTAGGCTGGTCATGTCTGTAGGTTTATAATTATTATTTTCCTCTTTATTTATTTTTTCTTATATATAAATATACATTTTTAAAAAATTTTTAAAAACAAAATAAATAAAACATTTAAAAATATTTAAAAAATAGGGGTCCGCCGGCATCGGGACCAGGGTCCAAGCTACCGGTGGTTAGGGCTCCAGAGACAGGAACCGACGTGATATCGACAATCGTCGTGCGGCGCGCTAATCGATCTATCACCACAATGTCAGGCTTATTAGCTACATTAGTCCTGTCGGTGATGATCTTAGAATGCTCTAACTAAGGTGATGATAGATCAATCCCAGTACAACGTGACATGGTCATTTTCGAGAACTGGGTCGGGCACATTAATTATTATTATTATTAGAGGAGCTCGATGGCGCAGTGATTAACGCGCTCGGCCTGCGATTGCTAAGGTTAAGCCTCTTTCGCAAAGGCCGGTCACGGATGGGTCACCAAAAATGTATCATCTCAATCTCCTTCGTGCTTCGGAGCCACGTAAAGTCGTTGGTCCTGCCTGCAATAGCAGTCGTTAACAACCACCAATTCGCAATAGGCCCTCGCGGTGGATTATGGCCTTTTCTCTCTATCCATCCATAGGGAAGGCTCGTGCTCCAGCAGTAATATTCACATAAATAAATAACATAAAATTGGGGGACATAAATATGAGCTGGTGATGTGGTGATGTACTTTGTAAATAAAACAAACAAAACGGGCAAAAAAACATCGCACAAGGCACCAAGGAGGTGATGCTTCAACGCCATACAATTCTTGTTGTCGTAAGCCCTGGCACTTAGGTTATGTCTCATTATTTTCCAGGACAATGGGTATAGACTTGTACTACATGCAGGGGTCGCCGGCGTGCCGCTCGGTGCTGCTGACGGCCAGAGCCCTGGGCATCACCCTCAACATCAAGTCCTTGAATATTGCTGGCAAAGAACACTTGACACCAGAGTACCTGAAGGTAAGTGAGATGATTAAGCACTTAATACGTAGGTAACGTCACGTGCATAATTATTGTTCTGGAGAAATCGACAGTGCCTCAGTAAGTAGTTGAGGATTCTGGGTGAAGTGCGCTTCCACCTTCGGCCTTATCATCACTTAACATCAAGTGAGATGAAAACCAAGTGCCAAGTGCTTACCCGTGATTAAAAAATGAAAATCTTATCTGCTCCAGAACATTCAACGATTTCTGTGTAGGTACTGCCATGATATGTCACAACTTAACTTTATTTAATATCAGGTGAAGTGGAGCCATCTGCCGTGCAATTAATAAAAAAAACTTGCAGCACGAATTTGTATAATCGAATCAGCTCATATCAGTCAATTAATTGAAGATGCGATCGTAATAACATGTGCTTTTCTTACTTAGGAACATACCTTATTCGTTAATTTTGTATTGTGTGTGCATGTGCCACCTAAGCGATTTCGCATTCCCGGTTGTGTATTGAATGCAGTTTTACTTTAATAACTCTAAAGTCGACGATTTGTTTCCTCAAAACTTCTTATCTCATAGGGTGCCGGACTTCCCCCAAATGGATCAGTCGTTTGGATACACAACACAACCAAACACACAATACATATCTATAAACTATTACGAGTAATACGTAAAGCAAATAGCCCGTTCTGCCATGACATGCCAAGAAAGGCTCCAGACTGCCTCCATCATTGAAATCAACGCATCGCTACAATTGATAAATATTGACTAAATCAACCAATAAATTATATGTGGGGCTTATTATATTATGACAATCTTCAAATGTTTGCACCTTCCATTCAGGTGAACCCTCAACACTCAGTGCCGGCGCTGGTAGACGAGGACGGCTTCGTGGTGTCCGAGTCGCGCGCCATCATAACGTACCTAGTCGACAAATACGCTAAGGGGAACCTTCTATACCCTGAGGAGCTTCAGCAACGCAACCTGGTCGACCAGAGGCTGTACTTCGACATCGGCACTTTCTTCCCGACTTTCAAACGACGCTTTGTAAGTATTTGCTTGTTTCCATGTTTTAAAGCAAGGGTGCGGCTGCTGAGGTTAACTCGGAGGATTGTTTAGCTGTCCTGGATCATCCTGGCAGCACATAAGGGGTAATGCAGAGAGTTTTAATGAGAGTCCTTCCTCCTTAAGAGTGTAGGGGGGAGAATCTCACATAATCGTCTGCATATCCCTATGCACTTTTAACTGTCTTAAAAAAGGAGAAGGGGGAAGGGATACGATATGACTGGCCAGCATCTAATTAATCAACCAGCCTAAGGAAGCACGAGTGGGAGTCGAACCCGCGACCTTTGGATAACCGGTCCAATGCCGTGATCGCTGAGCAATCGAGGCCCCAGAAGACTCGTTGAATATTTTCCAGTAGTTTGTGATTTACGCTGCAAGCCAGCGGTATTACGTCACTGTGAAGTTACTACCCTCACAGTGGAAAGAAGGCGGCTGAGGCAGGTTGATTTTTTTATCTTGTAATCTCTAATTGATGTCTCGTTTAGGAGCACTTACGTGCCGAAGGACTCGAAGACCCGGCGTTACTAGAGAACGTGGAAAGTGCCCTGGAGATACTGAACCAGTTCCTCGAAGGCAAGCAATACATCACCGGAGCCAACCTGACCGTCGCCGACCTGACTCTGGCCACGTCATTATCTTACCACGAGGCTACAGATATCGATTACTTGAAATACGATAACATTAAAAGGTAACATTCATCATCATCATCATCTCAGCCAAAAGACGTCTACTGCTGGACAAAGGCCTCCCCCAAGGATCTCCACAACGACCGGTTTTGTGGTGCTCGCATCCAGCGGCTTCCCGCGACCTTCACCAGATCGTCGGTCTACCTTGTTGGAGGCCTGCCCACACTGCGCTTTCCGGTACGCGGTCGCCACTCGAGGACTGCTCCGCCCCAGCGGCCATCAGTCCTGCGAGCAATGTGCCCTGCCCACTGCCACTTGAGCTTAGCAATTCTTCGGGCTATGTCGGTTACCTTTGTTCTTCTGCGGACCTCCTCATTTCTGATTCGATCTTGCAGAGAAACCCCGAGCATAGCCCTCTCCATTGCTCTTTGAGTGACCTTGAGCCTTCTGATAAGGCCCATAGTGAGCGACCACGTCTCAGTCCCGTATGTCATCACTGGCAACACACACTGGTCAAAGACTTTCGTCTTGAGACACTGCGGTATATCGGACATTAAAATAAAGAAATTATTCATTAAGGTATTATTAAGCAACATCTGACCTTCGATTCTCCTATAGTTGTGCTTATAGCTATTCGTATTAAAACAGCCAAAATCGTTTGTAGGTGACTGATTTTCTTGATTTTTCCAAAACTAGTACTTTTTTCTTCTGTCTTAATCAAAATCAGACAACCGACCACAAGCGGCACACTATTGAGACGTTATAGAGGCCCAAAACATCAATATTCATTCGACCAAAATGTATGGAACAGCTGATTTTTTTTCGAGTTAGGGAACTCCCTCCAACCAACCAACTGGTCCAATAGAAAGAGTTGTTCGTTTGTATCACGGAAGTCATCTCAGAAGGTTTGGATGGTGATAAAAAAGTCGACCTGAATGTAGTATACTCGTACATACCTACAAAGTACCTACAGGCATAACATCTCTCTCTTTAACCCATCAAAATGTTGCAGTACTTGGCCTCCAGTTGAACCACATTATTTGACTTTGAGTGACAGAATTGAATTGAATAACTCTTACTCCAAAGATAATGAACCTTACAAGGTATCAAACAAAAGTGACTCTTAGTTTAAGCCTCTTTCTATTTCCAGATGGTACGCAACAGTTAAGAGCACAGCTCCAGGATGGGAAGAATACACCAGCAAAGACTTCGCTTTTCTAAGGGAGTGGATGAAGAAGAACGTAAAGAAACCACAATAAGATCTCTCTCCTCTTTTTATAATTTTGTTAAGGATTTTGTAATAAATATTATTAGTACAAACAATGGCTGATTTTTCATTGATACATAGATTTTTTTTTCCTGCTAATAAATGTAGGTATATGTATGTTTTGTAGCACAAAACCGGTCGTTGTGGAGATCCTTGGAGGAGGCCTTTGTCCAGCAGTGGGACGTCTTTTGGCTGAGATGATGATGATGATGATGAAATGTATTTTGTTCAATTCTAGTTTTTGATCTTCCGTGAGGGTGAGGTATCCAGAATAAATAGATACTTGGTTTTTAATCGACTTATTCGAATAAACACTAAAGTACCAAAAATACTTTTTTTTATAAGTGACATAATTGAAAGTACACCTAATAACCCGGTAGGTCAGAGGATGCTAGACTGCGGGTTCAAAGCCCGCTGCTGGAAAAAGTTTCCAAAACTTTTCTTTATAAAAAAGTAAGAGTTAGGAATGACTGGCAAACTAGCTAGCGAGCCACCTGATAATAAGTTTTCATTACATCATGATCACAGCTCGTATACATCAGCAAATGGGACAAATATGATGTATTTCCTGGTCCCGAATACCCTACCACAATCTTGCGGCAAATACCAGTCACCATAAGTTGCAGCCGCGGATTTTCATCAGGCATTATATAAAGAAAACCTTTTACATCGGCTAATATGCTTTGTATCTTTTTAATAAGATCGTGATCGATTGCTTATAATTACTGAACTATTAAAAACTTATCACTTGGAAAATTGTTCTAAATGAGGAGGTTAAATGTTTATACTGATAATACTGGTAATTCTAGTTCGTTTTGTTAAAAAAAACATGTTGTTTTCCCGGGAAAAGGATTAAGCTCATTTCTCCACCTACAATTTTTTTTACTGTGATGACAAGAACTACTAATAATTTACGTATAGGTAGGTACTTATTTTATGTCTGACCGTTCCTTATTAGTAAAGTATTTGTTGTAATTCGCAATACCTACGTGCCAGGAAAATGTAAGTCAAACCTTTACCTAGGGACTAACCATAAATATATTTCCTTATTAAGAGTACCATACAACCGCAAACAGTGATAATATACTCTTACCTATGCTATTCAAAACACATATGTTTAAGTAAACATTTTTTTTTGGAGAGAGATTGCTGATTGCCTCAGACGGCATATTCAGCTTTACCGGGCTTGTTTGGGGGCGGCGAGAAACTTAAAGGGTTCCTCAAGCCGTGTGAAACGAATCACCTTCGGAGGTTTTCTAGAGGGAACGGCATCGCGCACTAGTGCGCGTCCCCGTGCGCTACTAGATTCTCAGAAGGGTTCGGATCGGATCGGATTAAGTAAACAGTGCGAGCTTTATGTGCTATTCGGAAACAAGAATGTTTGTCTAGCTTGACACCGCTTGACACAGCTTTAACCGCCTCTGTGGTCTAGTGGCTAAGACCATCGGTTTAGACCCAGAGGTCCCGGGTTCGATTCCCAGCGGGGAGTACATGTTTGTGTACTCGGTTTGGTTGGTGGTAGGGCTTGTTAGCCCGCCTGGCTAGCTACCACCATCTTATCTAAATATGTCGCCAAACATCAATGTTTGTAGCATTGTTGTGTTCCGGCAGCTAGAGATAAGATAGCCAGTGCCTCACTACTTGAGGATCCCGGGTGGAGTGCGCTTCCATCATTGGCCTTATCATCACTTAACATCAGGTGAGATCAAGGCACTGTGCTTACCCGTTAATATAAAAAAAAAAACACCAGAGACGATGCTTCAAAGCAAATAGATAAAAAATCCTCCCAAATGGGAAATCTTGCAAAACTCGCACCACGCATTACCGGTTAGTAATTTTAATATAGTATCCGAATATAATTAATGTTTAAAGTTTTAAAATACATAACGTAGGCCGTATATTGGCCTGCAGAGTCAGTTCTGTGGGATTACCTAAACAAATCATACAGTTTTTAATCCTTTGCATTCATTCATTCATTAAAACCCGCAACCTATGACAGCTCGATGATATGAGGAGCTCGATGGCGCAGTGGTTAACACGCCCGGTCTGCGAGTGCTGAGGTTAAGCAACTTACGCAAAGGCCGGTCATCGGATGGGTGACCAAAAATGTATTATCTCGAGCTCGTCCATGCTTCGGAAGGCACGTAAAACCGTTGGTCCTGGCTGCATTAGCAGTCGGTAACAACCACCAATCCGCACTGGGCCCGCGTGGTGGTTTATGGCCTATTCTCCCTATCAATCCATAGGAAAGGCTCGTGCCCGAGCAGTGGATACATAAAATGGGCTGATGATGATGATGACACTATGACATGCCGGCTCAGGTGCACTTCCAACCAACTATTCTATCGTGACTTTGTCATACTCTCTTATCTACTTTTACTTTGTAAGCCAAAAGAGCCTTATTCAATGTCGGCAACTACGTCATCAACATCCAATCATAATGTTTTTACAGATATTAAAGTAAGTACCAAACTTTCTGATTACTATGGTTATCACCGTCCAAACCTTCTGAGATGACTCCCGTGATACAAACGAAATTTTTGCAAGTCTCATTGTGTTTTACATTATTCGGGTGATGAAGAATGTCTCACATACAGCACATTACCCCTACCTAGGACATTTATTTATTTATTTATTTATTTATTTATCTATTGGGAAACAAACAGCGTTACAGTCATACAAATAATAGTGACACTTAGTTCTTACATAAGCCTAATTAGTTTCCACTTTTATATAAAACTAATGTTGAGAAAGGCAACGTTGCATGCTAGAATACAAGTTAATAAAAAGTAAATTAAATAGTAGGTGTAGCCAGACATATTATTAGATTACAAAAAAAATAACTTAAAATATTGAATTTTCAATATTAGGTAAGTAACTTATATAAGTTGTACACTGTTATGTTTCATTTTTTAAAATCGATTTAAATTGACGTAGCTTAAGATTAAAAATATCGATGTGACCATACTTCAAATTATAAGTAATGGACATGATATGTAAAAAAATATGGCTAAGTACTTCAAATCAAAAAATATTAGGTGTTTGATATTTGGATATTATGTTAATTGAGCATGTACCTATTACAAATTTTAATGCTGGTTAACGCCAAAACATAATTACGACACATTTACTCGATTTAAAAAATCCAAAAAATGAAAAACCTGCGTTTGCGTTGTAAATAGTTAATTTGTTGTCTCTACATAAAATAAAGTTTTAAGCGAATCTACATACAATATTATTTTTAATTGTTGTTTTTTGTTGATTAAACTGAAACTCTTACTTTCAAAAATCCAAAGTAGCCTCTGCTTTTATTTTAAAACATTCCATTTTAAACGGTAACGTGTAAAAGGGACTTTTTTATCCTCATGTATAGTAGTAAATTCAAAATAAAATCTTTCGAATACAATAAAAATATATTCGCGTCACGACTAAGACTCCTGCAGTTTTACAATTCTGGTTTGCGTACGATTTTTATAGTAAGCCTCAAAGTTCACTTCGTCAATGACAACCAACTACCTACTTGCTTCGTCAGCCGACAAACGTAACGACCGCGAGGCGCGACCGTGATGGATGACGATTACGTGGCCCTGACAGTTGGGTTTTTCCCAGCTTGGAAATAAATGGTGTGGTGACTTAGGTCGCATAATATCGATCGTCCGATTCCGTACCGTTGCATAGTTTTTATGCCTAGTCATTTTATTGAGACTGTAAGCTCGAAACGGATATTATTTTGTATTTACAAATTATATTGACTTTGTTGTATAAGTATATTTAGTTTTATGTACTTTCTAAATTCTATCCCAATAGAAGTCCCTTTTTTTGGTTTTTTTTAAACGATCCATCACATAGTTAGCCTGACATTCGTTTCCAGACTTCCAGTTAGATCCCATCAAAAACATAAATGTGAAATGAGAGCCAAGTTCAATATTATGATATATAGGTACCTTGGTTGTTGACTTCAACGACAAAAGAAGTGAGATCTAAATGGGTGCCAAGAAAATATAATTTCTTCCTATAACTTAGGATAATATATTCAAGCCTAAGGTCTGACTTAGCTAGTTTTCATATACGAATTATATTATAGTTTTAAAGCTGTAAGTTCTTATTTTATTTTTCCGGAAATTTGGCTGGCTGGTAGAAACTAGCCATCGAACATAGGGCTCTTCCATGACTGCTTTAGTAGGTAGGTACTTATTCATAATAAAATTATCGCATCGCTCCCCACCCCGCTGCTCCACGGCCGCCGGCCGCACCGTGCGCCGCCGGCCGTGATCCGTGGTAGTATTTAATTATTTATACCTAAGTAATGATCGATGTAAAGCGTAGAACCCGTGTAGTCCCTTATGGAACCCCTTCGTTACGCATGTTAGGGACCGCGATCCCTTGGCAGCGAACTGCCAAATATTTAGGCGTAACGTTAGACAAACAACTGTCGTTCCGCCCACACATTAATAAAGTAGGTAGAAACGCTAAGTTCTGCCTAAACCGTCTTAACCCTATGATAGGCCGTTACAGTAAAATGTCCCTTAGAAACAAGCGAACCCTTTACAAGGTTTGTGCATAGTAGAATGGTTTGTGTTAGACCGACGATGACGTACCTACCTACTCGTCGCCCGTTTTTAGTCACATAGCGCCTTCAGCGCTTTCCAAGTTACAAGTCATCCAAAATAAGTTCACTCGCAGGGCCACTGGTGCCCCTTGGTACGTACGGAATGCTGACCTGCATAAAGATCTGGAACTTCCATCGTTGCAACAGCATCTCCGTACAGTCGCGGAGCGATTCTTCAAAGTTTCGGAGAATCACTCAAACCCTCTCATTAGAAAGGCAGCGGACTATAGTTCCGTCCTCCTACGCATTTCCCATTTCCGTAGGTGCAAACATGCCTTATCGGATCTCCCCAATCAGTTGTCACGTGACCTGGATTGCCTACTTGCGGCACAGGACACTGTGTAGGCTGATTCACTGCAGTTTGAGCGCGCCCCACTAGGGGCGCGCCGTCTCACCACGGCGTGTACTCGTAGTTAGTAACGCCACCCACGCCTTCCGCTCTGGGAGGCGGCGCCGGCGGGCGGTCCGATAGCCTTCATAGCCCATCAGGCTAAAGACATCCCCAGGGGTCTTTTACTGGGTCGGCCTTCTTATAAAAGGTCAGCCCCAGATCACTCTTGCTTTTTAAAAGCAAGTTGAATATGTTTGCATATTATCCCCGGGCTCATCAAAAAAAAACTATTGATGTGCGCTAATTATTGAAATAATAAATAATACTAAATCACAGTTAATAATATCGTAATAAATACGAAAGTCAGTACTCTTGTTGGGATTTAAAAAAATTAAGGGTGGTATTCCACTCGTTATATATTCACGTGAAGACCTTAAAATCCACATAAAGAGCGGCTGTCATCCATTTTGATTGCTGATTCTTACATTACAGGCATTTATAAGTAAGTGTCCTAATAGAATCAATTAAATGAAAAATATAATAAATTGATACAAATTTACTAGTTTCTGATTTATTCCTTTGTATTGGCCCAACTACCTATCTGGATGCCAAAATTGAACTTTCTAGGTCATCTGGAAATGACGATTTTCGGACGTTAAAATTTAAATAACCGTTTAAGATGTGTTTATGAAATTTGGAGCACATATGTATCTCGCAAGTCTCAATATATGAGCTAACTTTGACATGTTTATGTGAAATAGTTTTTGAGTTATGAAGGGGTCAAAAGTGGCTCCAAATGATTCGTGTACACACGGTGCTGCTCGTCAGTTCTGTTAGCTTAAACTTGGCTTGACGAAAGGTTGTGGGCTAGAGACCTACGTAAGGAAAAATATGGCTCATTTCAATTATTAAAACGTTTTTGTTAATAAATAAATTTAAAAGTTAAATGAAAGTACAAAATTAAGCTATCCAGTGTATATCCTTGAAATTGACACGCCTCCCTAACTAACTAAGGTTCCTGATGCGCAAAACCCTAAAAAAATATACCTACCTACTACCGAACTGAAATAGCGTGACTCGTGACTGACATGTAAAATGGCATCGACACAGGGACACGGGACAAAGGCGTCATGGCGGGTGGGCACCAGCCTTGGCGCTACCCGACACCGGCGAGGCATTGACCACGGCCGGGAGGCCGGGAGGTCGGCGGGAACAAGTCTGGACGCGCTCCATCCGACATGGTGCTGTATGAGGAGGTTGGTTATGAAATACGATGTGCACAACTGACTAAAACTATGCTGATACTGTCTTAGGATCCATAATATCAAAAGAGCAGTCTTGACTGACTGACTGAAGAACAATGCTGATATTTTGCAGACAAGTGCTTTAATGCAACAAGATATGGGAGGTCGATAATCATGGGTAGTTTTTGAAGGTTTCAGCTTTGACGCGCGCTACCCTGTCTCTGGGGATGAGGCATTGACCACAGGTAGGCCGGCTGGAACTCGTCTGGTTGCACTCCATCTGGCTGACAACATGGTGCTGTATGAGGAGGTTAGATATAAGAAGGTTGGATATGAAATTTCCAGAACGAACTATGCAGAAATCCTTTCAATATAAGAAGACAAGTCCTAACTAAGAAAAACGATCAACACTAAATAACTGAATGAGATACCGATAAACTGAACTGTCCATAAGTATGCAGAAATCTATAATATAAAAAGAGAGGTCCTAAGAAAAAGAGAAGACGTAGTAGGCAAGGGATGAGAAGGGATTTCCGAAATTTTCTACTATTTCTGCTACTATTGAACCAGTTGTTCGTTCACTCGAAGACCTCGATCAAAATTTGTTTAAGCTCCAAAGACTGCTGCAATTTTTAGCCTAACGCAATTTAAAACATTTAAAAGAATTTGTTTTAAGAAAGAATTTTATTTCAAAATTATTAAATAATTTATTCCAAATACTTAGGATAGGCTCACGATAGGCTAATTACTTTTCGACGTTATTAATACCTTAAAATTGTGAAATAATAATGTCAAAAGTTTGCATAGTTAAATTTTGAAATTATTCTTATAATGCTATTCTTATAAGTAGGTAATTAATTACACACCACTTGATCATTATAATATTTTTCGGTCTCTTCTATTTTCTTAAACCCGTCTCAGTCGCTACACCACCACCGTGGCGATATAAACACAGTTATTAAAACATTTGCAATATTTTTGTGTTCCTCAGAATAGGGAAAAAATTGCAGTCAGCGTGAACAGACAATATTTTGGCCACATCCGTAATCATGTAACAATAACAAAACAAGTTGATGACTACTAAGTCATCCACTACTAGTCACTACTACTAGTCACTAGTCGACCACTAGGTCGATGACGAAATATCATTAGACATGATGCAGGCGTAACACGAAATTTTTATATATAAACTAGTGGACCCGGCGGACTTTGTACCGCTTTGACAGTTTCCATTAATTCCCGTGGGAATATCGGGATAAAAACTATCCTATGTTTTTTTAATCCATGTTATAAACTATCTGTATGCCGAATTTCATCCAAATCCGTTGCAGCGTGAAGAAGCAACAAATATACACACATACAAACAAACTTTCGCATTTATAATATTAGTGTGATTTTATGTATAAAATTTCATGATTATCGGTTGAACAGTATACGCGTGAACGCGTAACAAATAACAAACAAACTCACTTTCGCATATGAATTTTTTTTTATATTATCTATTCTCCTCCAACGTTATCGGAGTTCTTTTTAGCTATTTATCTTTCATACTAGTTCCCGCTTTTATGCCTCTCGTACTTTCATTCTTCATTCTACTCGTCCATTCATCATCTTTTGTTCTAATACGGGTGGGATTCTCGTTTCCTATTCCATATTAATAATCTAAGCTTTATTATATTATCTATATCGCATATTAAGTTAGGTTACTATTAGTTAGGATAGTTAGGGTATAAACTCTTATTTAGACACACATCTGCTTATAACGTAAGTACACCTAGTGGTGGTGTGGTTACAATAGTTTGTAACCTTGTAAAGGCCATCCCAATCCTATCCAAACTACTCGGAGAATCTAGTAGAGTGCGGCACGCTTACGCTTGCATGATGCCATTCCCTCTAGAAACCTGACGTTGTTTTGATCGTGATCAAGTAGTGTGGCTTGAGAAACCCTTTAAGTTTCTCGCCGCCCCCAAAAAAGTCTGGTGACGCTGTGAAAGCCGTTTACAGATAACAGCAAACTCTCTCCTAAACATTTTTGAGCTTATCAGTGAAATCAATCTTTTTTTATACTATATTTTTCTACGTTTCCATGACAACAAAAGAAACAAATCATTTTGTATTGGAAAATTGTGATTTTAGTATTTTCCGGTACTTATAATTTATGTTTCTCACCGTTTAAACCTTCCCTGAACTTCCACTAATATTTTAAAATCAAAATTAGTCAAATCGGTCCAGCCATTCTCGAGTTTTAGCGAGACTAACGAACAGCAATTGATTTTTATATACATATATAGATAAAAACAAAGGGTCACATCCTAAAGTTTGGCCCACAACTTACTAAGGCAAGGGTTTGAGGATAAAATAAAATTTTAATTTCAACACTAGTAGATCCACATAGTTTCGCCAAACCATACCATTTGGTATTTATTATATTCCTGTTTCCGGATATTGATAGGTGGATTAATTTTTAATGCTGTTTACTTGAATGATTTCACGTAATAATTTTCTTGGTGTTTTACATTGTGTTACAAAAAAAGTAGTTAACTAACTAACTATTAAGTATGCTTGTCTCTGCTTAAAAACAGAAACTTAGAATCGGGACCAAAAACTTACCTCAGTCAGGCTTCCGGATATGAGATCTATATAACAAGTTACTCTATGGATCTATCGCATCATGAATATCTATACCTACGGAGACAGGTATTTCGCTGGAGTATTTTAGCTGGACTTTCTCGGGTATCTGAGAGGATTATCGAATTCAGGATCATGGCAATTGAAATAACCTCAATTACTCCTAAAAATTTCCTATTGCCCGTAAACTTTTTTTTAAATTTCTTACGAGTAAGCACTTGGCACTTGGCGTTAATCTTACCTGATGTTAAGTAAAAACAAAGCTGAAGGTGGAAGCGCACTTCACCCAGAATCCCCAACTACTGAGGCACTGGCTATCTTATCTCTCACTGTCGGAACGCAACAATGCTACTATGTTGTTAAGGCGACGGACGTTTTGTTAAGAAGGTGGTAACTTCAGGCGGACTTCAGAAAATCAGCGTTGCAGTTTCTTGAAGCTGCAACTCATGCTGAGAGGAATCCAGTTCGTCGTAGCATTTTAATTTAAATTCTATGTATTAGTTTTATTGTTAGAACCTAAGCCCAACTGCTACGCCGAATAAATATTTACATTACACTTCAATATGAGCTCATTTTGAGCACTGATGGGGCACGAGCCTTCCCTTTGGATGGATAGGGAGAACGGGCCATAAACCACCGCGCGGGCCCAGAGCGGATTGGTGGTTGTTACAAACTGCTATTGCAGCCGGGACCAACGGCTTTACGAGAAATCCCGAGTGGCTGTGTGTAGCGTGGCATTCATACCCCGCCAGACTGGTGTATAAAAGCTCGGTTGCAGCACGCGCCGGCCAGTTTCGCGGCTACCCGTTAACGTGCCCCACGCATTTCGATTCTCTGTTTTAGGAAAACCACACTTTAATTATGTAAGTGTTTTTATAGTTTTTTTGTAGAAGGAGTCTTTACTAGCGTTCTTACCATAAAGTAAGAACGAGCTCTAAGGATTATGGTGTTCTATTTTTAAAACTAACGTAGTGGCCGTGATAGTGGTACATTCAATTCTGAATTTAAAAAAAATGTTGTGTGATGTAGGTAAATGGAATACAAAAATTTTTATAGTTTGTGCTTTTCGATTTACCTTATTACAGGAATTTACCGTTATATTATTTTTTAAAGATAGTTACTGCCTTTTTTATTGAAATCAGTAGTTTATATCTTAGTAACACTGAAACTAAAAGCTAAACCAAAACTTATAACTTTTACAACTTGTAGGTAAGCATTTTTAATAACAGTACCTACTTAATATTGTTTAGATACATGGGTGTCTTTAGTATTGTTTACAATGCACCGAGTGAAAGTTGTCTGAATTGGAAAGTGCTCTAGTTCAAAATTGACAAGATCATATCGTTTCACGTCCAAACCCACTCGTAAACAGTAATGGGTTCATAGTTTTTTTTCTTTTTTTTTTTATATGGCTATGCTTGTGCATTTAGCCAATGAAAAAGTGTAATTTTTCTTAGTAATACATAAATAAACAATATTTCTTTCCTGTATGATGATGATGAATGATAATAGAAATGAGAAGTGAGAAATGATATACCCCCCCAATCCTTCGAGTATCTCAGTAAAGATGTGGGGCTTTACTAAGTCCTCGGGCGGACTTATTGAGAGAATTTGAAAAGTGACGTTGCACTGTTTTGTTTCATTTGCCAACACTCATGCACACTCACGAACACTTAACGGTTAATAATCCACCATTATTTCACATTAATATTCGATATAGCACAAATTTTAGAAAATAAAACTAAACCGCAGACTTGACTCTTTACTTTCAGTTTTAAGGTAACGGGTTAGTTGTTTCAATTCTACCTACCTTTTTAACGTTTCGATTGAAAAGTTAAAAGGTAATCGAATCTTTATAGTCATCATCATCAGCTCATTTTGTGACCCCACTTCTGGGGCACGAGCCTTCCCTATGGATGGGTAGTGAGAACGGGCCATAAAACGCGGGCCCAGATTGAATCTTGTAGATTTTCCTAAATTACTACAGCGTAACTTGTAATTTACGAGGGGACTTTCTACAACATATTATTAAGCTGTGCCCTTTGGATTTTAATCTGGACTATTTACTTACCATTGCGTGTTTTTATAAATTCCGTGTCGTAAGTGTCAGGGGTGCCTAGTGTGATATTCTTTCGACTACGTCAACGAAAACGAAAATTAATATGGCACACGAGAATATTAACATTTTGCCATACAAATTTTCGTTTTCGGTAACGTGATCGAATAGCGAATGAAACTCGCACTTGGCACCCAGTACTCGATCGTTTTTATCTTGAAACTAGTTTGTTTACCGATGCCGGTAACTATGGAATGAGGATTACACAATCATCGACGTACATATACTATAAAAGCAACAGATTGTTTCCAGATTACATTGTCATATAGATACGTTCTCTATGTATGGCTTTATAAGTAGTCGAGTAGAGATACTTGCTTGTTTGCATACATTAAGTAATACAGTAATCTGAAAATAATGAACAAACTGGAACAACGGAGACATTAAAAATATTATCTTTTAAGCTCACTCTCAGAAGCAGTTCGAAGTAACTAATTAGTTAATCGAGTTTCTTACATTGGTGGTTCAGAATGTCAGTCATCTTTTTAATTAAATTGTCCATATTTCGGTCCTTATTTATGGTAACCATAGTGCAAAATAACTTACACCATATAAATATATAGCTATCTAAAAGCAAACAAACATCAGGAACCTTATTTAAAATAATACGAACAACGCCTAAAACTCGTTTCTATATTCTAACACACTTCACCGACAATGGAAATTGTTAGTTTTTTTGCGCCATTCCGCGCCTGGCTGGCTTGATTGGTGGCCTTGGTTCTCCTAACCCAACTACCTAAGTATTATTTACTAGCCACTGACTAATACCACAGAATGGCTTATTCCACTCCGCTCCACGAAATCCTTCCACCCAGGCTCCAACGGTAATTTTATTATGTGTCAAAATTATTCCACCGGACTCCAAAATTACTTTTTTACTGATCTCCAAGGAAAATGAAAAAGTACAGTCAGCTAGTAAAACCATTCCAGTTCAATACTACTCTTTTAATTGAATTTACTAATTAATTCCTTTTTTTAAACATTTACTGTGTAGCCGTGCTAATATATTTTTGAGGAAACATGAACCTGAGTACGATAATGTGGCTGGTCCAAGTGCGGCTATGGATTTTTCGTTCATTGAAGGCCCATTAACCAAAATAATTTTGAAGCCCCAGTAGAACCAATGTATGGAGTAGTTTTGGAGCTCAGTGGAATAAATTAAAATAATTTTGGAGCCCGGTGGAACCAATGTATGGATTGTCGCAGTTGTGAGAACAATGGTTTTGGAGCGCAGTGGAATAAGCCCACAGAATAATACTTATAATGTGTACCTACAAGAATATACAAGTAAAACATTCTGTTATCATCGATAGCGTTTTGTTCGAGGTAGGCGTATTTTTTACTTTACTGTGTGATATGTATTTGCGGATACGGTGATGAACTCATGCAAAAACATATGTTTTTATGAAGACTAACTATAGTGTGGAAAAACGTATGGACGCGGCTGCAATGTTTTTATGATTTTGCGTAATTGGTACGGTTAACGTAATCGCTTTAACTTTGAATATTTTCAAACACTATAGATAGATAATTAGAAATATATAAAAAATGCAGACCAAGATTTTGAGTATAGCATTGACGCCCGCGCGTCGCCGGAGGCTGGTTTCTGCCGCCGACAAACGAATAAATTGTATTATATAAATAACTTAGAATAAACTAGATTTTTTAGGGTTCCGTACCCAAAGGGTAAAACGGGACCCTATTACTAAGACTCCGCCGTCTGTCTGTCTGTCACCAGGCTGTATCTCATGAACCGTGATAGTTAGTTGAAATTTTCACAGATAATGTATTTCTGTTGCCGCTATAACAACAACTAAAAAACAAAATAGAATGAATATTGAAGAGGGCCATAAACAAATGTGATTTTTTTGCTCGTTTTTGCTCGATATTGATAACGGCAACAGGTAGACGCTTGAACTATTCACAGAATATTGAGTTATATTATTCACTTTAAAAATAAATAATTTAAGTAATAATTTAATTTAAGGGGGGCTCCCTAAAACAAACGTGATTTTTTTCCAATTTTTTTCTTGGTCTTACTAACGATAACAGGTAGAAACTTGAAATATTTTTTATAGATAATGGTACGGAATCCTTTGTGCGCGAGTCGGACATGCACTTGGCCGGTTTTTATAGATATACAGGCTAAGCAAATAAAATACAGTTCAAATAGCTAGGTATTAGTTAAAGTCGAAGTCATGGTTCTTTAGAACCAATTTCCGAAACTTTCATAGTTTCAGACTTTTCCAAACTGTTTTATATTCATATTGCTCACCCTGTGCAAAAGGTTTTTTTATTGAATAGGTAGTTATAATTATTTTTATTATTTTTCTATTACATATTAGTAGAAAAACCTATTTTCATGCAATGGATAGTAAATAATATTAAAGGTTTATTTCAATATTTATTGTTCGCAAAAGTTTAAGAATACAATTATTTAAATCAAGAAAAAGAACCTACTTGGAAATGATGATATTCCATTTTTTTAAAAAAGGTAGCTATTTGTAGTAAATAAGGAAAGACAGTTAGACAATTTTCTCCAAAAGAGTATAGTTACTGTACTGTACTGTCCTTCCTTAAAGTAACTAGTGTTACTAACTAGTGTTACTAGTTAGTTAGTAACTAGTGTTACTTTAAGGAAAGTGCCGCTGGTTAGGTCACCCACCGAATACGTAAAGGAATGTTTCAATAAAACTGCCTTTCAATTGAAAAGTAATTAATTGAATGCCCACGAAGGCTTTTCGGTGACCTCGGCGAAATCGATTTCTTAGATTTGATAGAACACCTTCCGGAATCTATTCGAATAGCTTTGAATTGTTTTTTTATTTAAAGTTTTATGACTAAGTATTTTCAACCGCAATATTAAAATAGTTTTGCATGTTGCCGTTATTAGAACTAAATGATATTATCATTATCACATCATACCATATTAGTTCTTTATAAGACAAATAAGGTTTTATTAAAATGTAGCACTTTTTTTTTTTTTTTTTTCATTTTGTTGATGGCTTTGTGCGATTAGCACATTTAGCCAGTGTCAAAGTAATTTTTCTAACAAGTAATACATAAATAAACAATATTTATTTTCTGTATGATGATGATGAACGATAATAGAAATGAGAAATGATATACCACCCAACCCCTCGAGTATCTCAGTAAAGATGTGGGGCTTTACTAAGTCCTCGGGCGGACTTCTTGAAAGAATTTGAAAAGTGACGTTGCACTGTTTTGTTTCATTTGCCAACACTCATGCACACTCACGAACACTTAACGGTTAATAATCCACCATTATTTCACATTAATATTCGACATAACACAAATTTTAGAAAATAAAACAAAACCGCAGACATGACTCTTCACTTTCCCGCCAAGAACTCATGTAGCACTTTTGTATTATTATAGTCAGTATTTTTTTTAAATTTGGTTCTCATACTATTTAAAATGACAACTTAGATGCCTCGATAGCCGAGTAGCATAGACTTGGCTGGCTGCACTAAACAATATCCGCAGACTCCTGGGTTCAATTCCCAGCGGCGGGCAAGTCTTTTATTTTTTCTGAAGCTGTTGGGCGCCCCGTTCCTTTATAGATTCGCCGAGGGTATCGGATCGGAATGATGGATTAGAGAAGGCGGTCATTGTGCGTGTCACTTAAATATTGTTCAGATGATATTCAACGTTACCTTTTATGTTAAAGTACCTTTGCCTTTAAACTTCAAAAGAAATTATTTCGCCGCAAATTTATTTTATTTATTTATTTATTGGGGTAACCAACAAAGCAATTACACAAAAACTTACTAGAACATACATTGCATCTTACAAAAGTAATATTGCTTTACTTACATGCAAATAACATAATTATTATAAGTTCAATCTCAAGTAACAGACATCCCTTAGAGACGAAATAATATAAAATTTACTACAATGAAAAATAAGTTAAATTAATTAAAATATAGAAATCTCAACTCAAATCTCACAGAGTCAACGCGACCTCGCGTGAATCGCCTATAGTCATCAATTAGAGTTGTCACCTTTTTTTGAAGCAAATAGACTATGCACATTTACTTTATTAGTTAAATAAATAAAGATCCTTATCTGTAAATGAAGTATTATTTATTTAACCGTCTATTTCAATTTTTCCATACATATTTTTTGTCACTTTCGGCAACAACGTCTTACTTTTTTTGTTTTTTTTTAACTTCTCGTCTGCCGTAAATACTAGACACAATAGAAATTTAATTGTTTGGCCGTGGCTCCACGTTCCGGCATAGGTACCAGAGTAGACTTACGAACCGATGGCATAAAGACGTTCATAAGAGCTATTTGTAGCCTAAACTGAATAAATGATTTTGAATTTCGATTTTTTTTTGGTTAAGTTAACAATTGAATAAAAAAAAAGTATTTTCACGTAATACCTACTTTATGAACCTCATAATTAAAAGTACATTTACCCGGAATAAAGTAGGTACACCTACTTTATTGTGCAGTACGGGGTGGCAATTCGGTAACCCTATCAGCAATGCTTAACTGAACCTTCGTTTGGTCAACAGTAACATGCCTGTGGATCTATACTACGTGCCCGGGTCGGCGCCGTGCCGGACGGTGCTGCTGGCCGCCAAGGCCCTCAACGTCAGCCTCAACCTCAAGTTGGTGGACCTTCACCACGGCGAGCATTTGAAGCCAGAATACCTGAAGGTAAGACATTTTTCATGTAATTAGGTCTCTCTGTTGGTTGACTGTTATTATTCACATAATAAATAATAAATAATAAATATTAAATAATAAATAAATTTAAAAAAAACTCGGTACCTACTATAATTGGAAAGACTGTCGCTCGAATTGCGAATGAACGTGGGTTCCAGTCCCAAATGAGGCACGTTATGTCTGTGTACAACTTACCAGTTCTATATTTTCAGTCTTACATAAGTATAATAATGTAAAAACAAAAATACTAATTTGTATAATTACTTACAGAATAATTTATTGATAATCGAAAGCTATGTATCTAAATAAATACGAGTAGGTAGTATACCAACCGAGTAATTCCCAACAAGTCTTCTAAAATAAAATACCGTTATTGATCGATCATCCTCCCATAGAAAACTTACAATAACATTCGATAAACAAAAACAATAAAGTAGGTACCTACTATTCTGCATTAAAGTACTTCGAGTAGGTACATTTATACAATATCTGTGGTAAATGGTTAATAATGTCACTTCTAACAGGAAAATTCCTCTTCGTCATGTTAGAATTGATTATTATTCTAAGGTTGTAGGCTTATAAATAAAAGGTAGGTACATAGTTATATATTTACCGGGATATAAGCTTTAAATTAAAAAGTGTCAATTCGAACACTGTGTCCGAATATAATGTGTCCGAAACGTCAGCGAGTCGCTTTTTGGATAACTAGGTAACTGACGGTTACTTTTTTATTATTATAAGCCTGTAATGTAGTGTCCCAGTGCAGGCTTAGACCACAGTATATTATACTGTGCTTAGACTGTAGGGCATAAGCCTCCCTACCCTCTTTCCATCGTATTCTATCAAGAAAGTGCATCATCTTTTAGATGGGAGTTAAGATTGTCCTGCCATCTCCATTTTGGTCTGCCGCGACGTCGTTTTCGGTTTTGTGGGACCCATTCGGTAGTTAGATAGTAGTAGTAATTTGTAGACTGTTACAATAGAATATTAATTGTTTGCAACGCGGCTACACGTTCTGACAGACTGGTTGGTGGTTGGTGAAATCTAGCATTACCAATTCATGCTCTCTAAAATATAAGTATCGTAAGATTAAAGGTTGATAAAATCATTATATAGGTAAGTACCTACCTAGAATGATCAAAGGGTGACCAATCCAATCTGTACGAGGAAGTCCGAAACTATTGAATATTCTAAGGAAGGTTCTAATGATAAAATAATACAACCGGAAATCGAACGTCCATTTCTTTAATACAGGGACAAAGTAACAGTATTTTTCCTCGCGTGTTTCTCTTATTATAACGATACCAAAAAATAGACAGTACAAAAAATAGTAAAAATAGAGCAAAACCTTTTTTTTTTTGCCTTTTTTGCCTCTAGGGTCTAGGGTCCAGGAAAGAATAAATCAAAGGTAGCTTAATAGCACAGTATTAGGAAGAAGTATTACATACTCCTTCCTTCTTCCTCCTTCTTGACTATTGCAATTTATAATTTTATTCTCAAAAATAGAATTGAGTTTACAAACACAGACAATCCCACTGGCTGTTTGCCAGCGGTTCCCATTGATAGACTCAAAACTGACTTGCCATAACTAAAAACCATTGCCAAACGACTGTGTGCTTTGACTACACCACGTTTAGGTATAAAGTGTCTATTTAATAATGTAACAGTCGAGGCAGTCAAGGCCAGATCTAAATGCGTGACGCTTATGTAACTGCAATTGGAATTCAAGAGGGCATTGACCTGCTTGTAAGAGCATCATAATTATTAAATTAATTATAGGTATGTAGGTTTATTCCTTTTACTTAGTACCTTTATTGTAAACTAAATTACAGTTGGCATAGCAGAGAGCAAATAATGCAATGTTTGCCTTAAGATAACAGCTGCAACTCGACAAAAACAACCTGTACTCCATTGTATGGATAATTCAGTATGATTTAACATAGGCACGTAGGTATGGACTTTCTGTTGAGTGTTTTAACGATTATGTCATGAATGTGTTGCTATGTCAGTCTCAAAACAACTGACCAAGTACTAATAAACGAGTAAAAAACCTAAAACACACACTTGTCACGATCTGAACATTATTGGATGCGCACGCGCTCCTAAAAACAAGCTGATAAGATTATGAAGGAAGCTTGTGTAATTATTTATTTAAATTATGTTTTTTAAAGATACAGTGTACATTCTAAAATAAATAAAAATAACATAAAACCACAATATTTATGTTATCTATACTATTAATGTTACAAAGCTGAAGAGTTTGTTTGTTTGTTTGGTTGAACGCGCTAATCTCAGGAACTACTGCTTCGAATTTAAAAATTTATTTTGTGTTGAATAGTCCATTTATTGAGGAAAGCTATAGGCTATATAACATCACACTATGACTTATAGGAGTGGAGCAGCAAACGCTAATTAACGCGGGTGAAACCGCGGGGCACAGCTATTGATACATAAACGGTAAAACTTTTACTGGGGGTGTTATTTAGTAAGTAGATAATAGAACAAAATAAGGAGACTTCAGAAAGCAAGTTTCATATAAACAAGGTAATACATTAACTAATCTGTGGTAATATTATCTATTACCGTGATACAAACGCGCTCTGGCAACGCACACTGGCAACCTCTCGGTCAGCTTGCAGACTGTTCCGATCAGGGTGCCTATACATACACCGTGACAGGTTAGACAACGCGTTTAAGGAGGTAAACTGTAACTTATCTACATCCCTTTTAGTTAAAAAAGGTTATAGCAAATTTTAAAACACGCGAGTTATTAACCATTTCAAGTTTTGTTCATTCGAATACGTTTACGAAAATGAAAATTAGTGTGGCATTGAACCAGTGCCTCCTGGCGGCATACGAGAAGAGTTAACATTTTGCCATACAAATTCTCGAATGTTGAAAAAATTTCCACGAGCAGGATTTGAACCTGCACCCTTCTGACATACCGGGTCAGGTGCTCTTCCAATTGAGCTATCGTGGTTCTAACCAGCCCGCCGAAATTATTCAACACTATTTACTTTTTACTTTGAAAGCCAAAGGCGCCCATTCAATGTCAACAACCACCGTCATTAACAGAAGAAGAGCACCTGACCCGGTATGTCAGAAGGGTGCAGGTTCAAATCCTGCTCGTGGAAATTTTTTCAACATTCGTGTTTTTATAATTTGTTTCGCAACAAAATTTGCGTTAAAATTATTTTAAACATACAAATTCTCGTTTACGTAAACGTTAACGAATGGCGAAAGAAACTCGCACTTGGCACCCTGTTCCGAGATCCGTGGTCGTTAAAGGGGTCTACATTTATATGTGAGTTTCTTGAGCGCGGTATGTGGGTACCCATTAAGCTTACACTGAAAGAAATAATCAGTAAATCCTAATGAAATTTCACTAAACTTAACTGAAAAAAGCAGTTAAAATGGAGCCAACTGTAAAAAGCAGTTACTTTAACTGTAACAAAACAGTAAGGGTAAAACAGTAAATTTTACTGAAAAGTCAGTTAACTGACAATGAACTAAAACAGTAACAAAATAAAACAGTTGAGGAAAACAGTTAACGAAAACAGTTAATGGAAACAGTAACCTAAGACAGTTAATTTTACTGAATAATACAGTTAAGGAAAACAGTTAAAGAAAACAGTTAAGGAAAACAGTTAAAGAAAACAGTTAAGGAAAACAGTTAAAGGAAACAGTTAAAGGAAACATTAATTGCTACTGTTCCACAACAGTAGATCTTACTAATTGTTTACGGTTGCTACTACTGTTTGGGAACAGTAGCAACTACTGTTAGGTATGTAGTTGCTACTGTTCCATAACAATACATCTTACTGATTACCTACAGTTGCTAGAACTGCTTGGGAACAGTAGCAACTACTGTTAGGTATGTAGTTGCTACTGTTCCATAACAATAGATCTTACTGATTACCTACAGTTGCTAGAACTGCTCGGGAACAGTAGCAACTACTGTTAGGTATGTAGTTGCTACTGTTCCATAACAGTAGATCTTACTGATTGGCTATGGTTGCTGCTACTGTTTGGGAACAGTACCAGCCACTGTTAGGTATGTAGTTGCTACTGTTCCACGACAGTAGATCTTACTGATTACCTACAGTTGCTAGAACTGCTTGGGAACAGTAGCAACTACTGTTGGGTATGTAGTTGCTACTGTTCCACAACAGTAGATCTTACTGATTGGCTAACGT
Organism: Eudonia mercurella; assembly: GCA_963082485.1. Lineage (NCBI taxonomy): Eukaryota > Metazoa > Arthropoda > Insecta > Lepidoptera > Crambidae > Eudonia > Eudonia mercurella. The sequence continues at coordinate 19,536,296 of OY720031.1, read as the reverse complement.
TGCTACTACTGTTTGGGAACGTTAGCAACTACTGTTAGGTATGTAGTTGCTACTGTTCCATAACAGTAGATCTCACTGATTACCTACAGTTGCTAGAACTGCTTGGGAACAGTAGCAACTACTGTTAGGTATGTAGTTGCTACTGTTCTACAACAGTAGATCTTACTGATTGGCTACGGTTGCTGCTACTGTTCGGGAACAGTACCAGCTACTGTTAGGTATGTAGTCGCTACTGTTCTACATCAGTAATCTTACTGATTGGCTACGGTTGCTGCTACTGTTCGGGAACAGTACCAGCTACTGTTAGGTATGTAGTTGCTACTGTTCTACAACAGTAGATCTTACTGATTGGCTACGGTTGCTGCTACTGTTTGGGAACAGTACCAGCTACTGTTAGGTATGTAGTCGCTACTGTTCTACAACAGTAGATCTTACTGATTGGCTACGGTTGCTGCTACTGTTCTGGAACAGTACCAGCTACTGTTAGGTATGTAGTTGCTACTGATCGGGAACAGTACCAGCTACTACTAGGTATGTAGTTGCTACTCTTCCACAACAGTAAGATCTACTGTTGTGGAACAGTAGCAACTACATACCTGATAGTAGCTAGTACTGTTGCCCAACAGTAGCGCCACTGCAGCTGAGCTGCAAGGGCCCGTTTCTCAAACGTTTGTAATTTGTAATACAAGTGGAAGTCCCTTTGTAACAAAAGTTGTTTAAAAAGTGACATCCGCTTGTATTACAAGTTACAAACTATTGAGAAACTGGTCTTGCTATTGTTGAGGAACAGTGAAGAAATAAATACAAGTGTATATTACAAAGTAAAAAATATATTTATTGATGGAACTCACATCAAATCGCATACAATAAACACGGATGTTACAAAATAAACATTTTTAAATAATGATGATAAATAGTAAGTTTACCAAAATTATTTATTTATTTATCATATCATAGACATATACTTGTTTACATATTATGATTCATATGACAGTTTACAAAGTAATAATAAATAGCAACTTTTTCGGTCGTTGGTAAATACAGAGCGTCTGGAAAAGCTATGTAACCTGCCGGCAGGGGTCCGATACATCAATATTACAAACATAATTTTCATACTTTAATTTTGTCTTTACACACCTACGTGTATATAGTGTTTTTCTTAAACATGCATCGTAAAAGTAATTGTGTTTGTTTTAACTAACTAACTTATACATATATGTACTCTAATTATTACCAATTTATGCGTAACTATACATATTATTAACATATGGTACAGTTATTCTTAAAAACGAAGTGGACTTAACTGCATTGTCTTTATTAGACGGAAAATGACCAAATCAAACGTTTGATCCCTCCTATTTAAAACCTTTTTTTAATTTGAAATCTCTACTAGCCAGGTATCTAAAAGTTATTATTGCCTGTATTCATCGACTCAACATTAGTTTTATTTTACTACATTTTTTGCATTACAAAGATCTTCACAGAAATAAATATAAGGTTTTTAACAGACTTTAAAACATGGAGGCTATCTATTCGACCCGTATATGTATGTAATATTATTGCCATTGCACAATATTCATATAATATATGTTAGTCTATGTGGGCTTAGTAAACAGATGTGCCAAATTTCTCAAGTATATGTATGTATGTCTGTATGCCTATATACATATATATTTTTGTCGGTTTGTCTCTCTGTGCACCAAACCAAATATTTTTAGAGGTGTGAATTCTGCTCAATGTGATTTATTTAAGTTTTCGAAGTCGGTATCATATCGAGTAGGGTAATTGTGCTAGTTTTCTTCCACTTATCGATTTTGTTCGCAGGTCCAAATTTCAAAAATGTCTCTCTGATTGGAAACTTCCTTAATACAAAATTATCTACTGTTTGAAGATGTGACAACACTGAGATGTTATATAACTGATTAGGAAAACTTAAAGAAATTTTTTTTGACTCGTAAAACCTTTGTTTTCTATGGGGTAGGTCGTCTAAGGAGGCCAACTCTTTATACAAAGGCCACAAAATTTTCGCGTAAAAATGTTTTCTTTGACTTTTTTCTAATCAAAACACGATACAGGATATGCCCTTAAACGGATCCTTACTATTTTTGTAACTTGTATAAGCTGTAGAATGAAATATAATACATTTAAGTAAGGTACTTCAAGACAATCTTTTTGCATTACAAAGCTGGCAAAATCGATAAGTGGACCAAAACTAGCACAATTACCCTACTTGATATGATACCGACTTCGAAAACTTAAATAAATCAGGTAGAGCAGAATTCATACCTCTAAAAACATTTGGTTTGTATTGCACAGAGAGACAAACCGACAGGTGTACCTATGTCGGTGTAGGTGTACCTATGTCGGTTTGTACAGACATACATACACTTAAGAAATTTGACTCATCTGTTTAATAAGCCCACATATTGACTAACATATATTATAATGTTGTGCAATTCAAAAACCTTATATTTCCTTATTATCATTATATAACAGATTTATATCTGTAAAGATTTTTTAATGCAAACAATGTAGTATAATAAAACTAATAAATGTTGAGTCCATGAATAGAGACAATAATAATTACTTACTTTTAGATACCTGGAAATACATGGTTACTTCCATGCATGTAGCCTTTGACAAATTAAGATGGCGAACCAACGAAGGCAAAACAACGAATAATATACAAGGATACATAAGAACTAGAAAATCTCATAGATTTGAAAATACCAATATAGCGCACCACAATTACCCCCTTATTCATAAAAACTATTATTATTATTTTCTTGTGTTATGGCTTCTGTAGTGTCTTTACAACACAAATAATTCCGCCAATGTCGAGTGATTAACAAGACACTATTCAAGCATTATTTAGTTAAATATTGTTTTGCCAACGTCACACAAAGGTCATTTTGAATTTGAGAAAAAGAGACAATACAATGATTAACTAATTAAAGCTTAAATAGTTTTTATGAATATGGGGGGGTTATCACATAAAAATGAATTGCGAACACCTACTTCTAGGGCCGACTTAAAAAGTTTCAGGAGAAACCGCAACTTAAAAATAGACAATGGCTTAGGTAGTTGTCGTGAGAGCATGCTCTGCAATAACAAAATAACAACCTTTTGGTCCCACAACATCTCTCACGGCAACGCCATGCATGTATCATCACATAAAAATGAATTGCGAACACCTACTTCTAGGGCCGACTTAAAAAGCTTCAGGAGAAACCGCAACTTAAAAATAGACAATGGCTTAGGTAGTTGTCGTGAGAGCATGCTCTGCAATAACAAAATAACAACCTTTTGGTCCCACAACATCTCTCACGGCAACGCCATGCATGTATCATCATCTGCCTCGCTGCTCCGACCAGTTTATGCCTATGACTGTTCTTCAGTACATTTTATCGCAAGCAACTTTTAAATGGGACTACGTAGTGTAACCAATAACCTCATAAGAGGCGAAAATACCGTATTTAACGTATGGGGAGTCTGAAAATGAAGGGTTTTGAACCGAATAGCTATTTTCTTCACTTGCACTTCAACTTCATACGCATAATAATGACTATCAAAAAAAATTGTTTGCAACAGAGTCCCTATTAAAATAACCTCATTATCACAAATGTACACCCCACTGACCATTAAAAACGTTACGTCGTTACGATCGCAGATTGGCTTAGAATTACAAACAAGTATAGACCCTTTACTATATCGAACAGAGGACATGGCAAACCAAGGGACACCGAACAATGACTTGGTTTCGTCTAGATGGAGACAGGATTGAATGATTTCTAAATCAGATTGTGTCAGTTTTAGTTTCTTAGGTCCCCATGATAATATTGGATCCAATGAACCCTTAGAAAATATTTCGTTTAATTTGAGCTGGTGTTTAATAGATAAGCTGAGCGAAATGTTCCTTCGATTACATGAAGCCCTAGCAGATGTCTTTGCCAGTTTATGTTTTGCTTCGTACCTCATAGATGAAATTAATGAAAGCGGACCAAAGTTCTTCATGGCATTATGATAATGTGTGAGGTGGTGAAACTTAGGTTTTAGAGATCCATTTGACAAGAACAAATACAATTCATTAAGTTGAGTGACACAGTCCTGCATTACAGCATCAATACCGTCCCAAACACAAGTAGCCATTGCAAGTTCTACAACTTCGCGTAATTTCAAATAAAGTGTCCAATAGATGTCACCTCCAGGAACCTTATCACCCATTAAAACTGAAAAATATCTTATGAAAGTTAGCATTTCTGACGCGCTAAGACGAATATTACATTGATTGATGTGAGACATGCTTAATTCAATAGGCTTGTTGCGGTTATCTGGTCCGTATTCAAAACTACGTAGCCTATCGTTCAGCAAAGATAAAGAGAAATATTTGAAACGACTAATATATTTCATTAGCACCAGTCCCATGACATACTTCCCAACTCCTTCAAAAATGTCATGCATAATATCCACGCCTACTTGCTTGAATAAATCAAAGCCACCTACTTTCAGCCAAACACATCTTTCCTTAACACCTGAGTTTCCAGGAATACCTTCCAATAGGTCGGTCTCATAATCATCAGTACATCTTAAAATCGTACTATCTTCATAGCACTGAACTTTCATGACTTCTTTCGTCACTCTACAAATTCTACAAGAATAATTAGCTGAAAAACTTTCCACGAAACCAGTTAAGGAATGAATGCCTAAATTATCCCCTAGAATAAGAGCCAATTCAAAGTATATTACTCCACTAAAATTAGGAATATCGAATGGTATACCAACAGTACAGAGAAAATTTAGTTCATCTATTACAGGTTGAAATATTATATCGTTACCGAATCGCACTCTATCAGAAGAGTGAAACAACAAAGTTAAGAAAATATTAGAAAGAACAGAGCAACGCCACGGTGGTAAGCAAGGTATTGAGACATATACGGCTCCCAGTTTATGAATGCCTGAGTGGCTTCCCAAAGCGTTACCCGTCTCATAATCATCAAAAAATAAAAATAAGGGCACAACATTCCTACCAGTGTGAACTGTTTTTTTGGATTGCCAGTAATATCCTTGAATGAAGTTGTGTATATTTGTGGTATCACTATAAAGGTATGCCATATATTGTAGTGTATCAACCAAAATTGATTCGAGAGAGAAAAAAGCACGCAAGACTTCTCTTAATGGAATAAATTGGACAGTACGATTAACTACTTGGTTGCTGCCACGAGTATTTGATTCGCGGCTTTCGCCTACTACAATTGCTTGGGGCGGTATATAAGTTTGATTGCGCTCAAAGAAAGAAAATATACGATGTTCTGAGGAAAATGTGCTGAACACCGAGTCTATCTCTGTACGTATCGTTTGTACTGCTTCTGAATGATTAGAAGAAGAGATCCCCCCATTATTAACCATTTTCTGTAGCAACTCATGCATTAAAGGTATTACAGAATGTAATATGATGTTTTGAAAATTTTCAATAATAATTTGAACAACATTTCTTGGTAGATTTGCAGCTCCATACAAGATTGCTATAAATAAAGCTAAAGCTGATTCAAGTGAAACATGACGTAAAGAGATATCATCGGCTTTTGTTGCTACAATTACTGATAAATCATCACCTGTAGAAGATGGTGGCACTACAGATGATGAACTAACACCTTCGAGTGGTATTTCAGCATTTGTATCAACAGATCCGTCGTTTTCTTCGTTTCTAAGAAACTCCTCAGTTGAATGAATTTTAAGATAATGTCGCCGATATGAATTAAATAGATGGTAGGATCTGGAACAGCCGCTTTCGGTACACCTATATTGTTCAAAGTTATGATTCTTATGAAAAAATTGGAAATGAAACCGGAGAGCTCTAAAATCTATAACTTCAGCTGCACACAAAAAACAGACAACCATTATTAATTTATTCCTTATCGAAGTTGCAATCACTCAGTAGGCTAAGAACTGATGCAGAAATATTTTCTTTTAAATTAACTGCTTCGGTATCAATGGTATAAACTGATCTTTGCAGGAATTGCCAAACCGGTAAACATTCACAAGGATACTCTAAGTATAGGGCCCATATAATTTTAAAGCACGTATCCACTGCACAACCAATGGTAGGCAAGTCATACACAATGTCATCAACAATTAGGTACCTTGCCGTGATATTTTGAAGTGGTCCTGCGACTACCACATATGGCTGGACAGTGATACCCCGGGATTTATTCGTATCGTGGCGTTTCTGTCGTTCTTCGTTCAGCAGTCTTTCTTCGTCAATATGCTTAATGAAACTTTCACGTACTTCGGCCGTAGAATATTTCTTCTTTCTGATTTGAACCGGTCCTAAAAGATGTGGAATCATAAGAAGAGCAGCTAGATTGCTTGTTTCTTGATCGGGATCTGTAATAAAAGAAATAAACATTATAAGACATGCCTCCCACAGACTGCAGTAAGTGTATGGTAGCTATCCGGTTTCCATAAGAGGTTCCCAGTCGTGGAGTATTAACAGAGGGATCCATCACGAAGAAGGCGATCCCATCAAAAACACTGCATGTACAAGTTTCGCAACGTAGTTCTTCTAGAGCAGAAACTAGTTAGATCTATTATGAAACCAAGCTGCTGTCCATAGAACTCAATTTCCACTGGAGTTTACTAACATTGTCACCCTTTCAAAATTCAATGTATATATTATATATTTTATAGAATGACCTGGTCATCGCGCGGCTAAATATATGTATACAGCGCTAGCCGGCCTATCAATGAGTATACACATTGCATTACATAATAATGTGATATAACACAAGACAAATTCTATCTTATTAGACAAATTCTAATAAGATAGAATTCGTCTATTCTATTGTCCTGTGACCCTTTGACCCTTTCAATATTACATGTCTATATATTTATTATAAAAATATAGACATGTAATATTGAAAGGATCACACACAATGAAATGTTGTTAGTTAACTCCAATAAGGACTGAGTTATATGTAGGTACACCAGCTTGGTTTTACATTAGATCTCAATACTTATTGTGGTAGAAGCGCTGCATTGCCAGATTTGCATTTTTGTAAATGTAAGTGTTCGCATATATGATGATATACGGCGGTGCCTTTGTTGTTTGTTATACTCAACTTGGTCAGATAAGCTAGTCATAATTTGAGATAAAAAAAAACTCACTTTTTGCAAGCTCCTTAACTTCCTTCACAAATTTACTTTTGTTTGAAACTGCTTCAAATAATGATATTATCTTATTTTTCAATAACGGAAATTTGTTATCGAAACTATTTTCATTTCCAGTATACCATTCGTGAAAGTCTTCAATAAGCTGGAAAATAAAATTTAAAGTAAGTTCTCAGTGTTGTCACATCTTCAAACAGTAGACATTTTTGTATTAAACAACTTTTACATGTTATTATGTCTATTTTGTTAATGTATTAATATTTGAAAAAATAAGGACTACCAGACGACAGGGGGACACTGTCCAAACTGTCAGTAAACAGAGGGTTCAGGTTTTTACTTTACTACTAACTAAAGTGAGGCTATTTTGGTAAACTTACCAAAGAATATCCCCAACATCGTTTTAAGCAGGGAAATTCCTGAAGGTATGGATATGCGTCTTCTGACAAGACAGACTGCTGGCGCCGTTTCCTTGTTACGGCCCACTTTTCATTACAAAGTGTATAATTGTCTGCAGCCGAACGGAGCCACTCGAAGCATTCTTCTATTTCAGTGTTCTTTGAATCTAGGTCCGCTTGACTCTCAGAGGTGGTCTCAGGGTCCTCTCTAACCGGTGCTGTCCTTTTATTAGTTGTAGCGTACTGCACTGATGCTGTTGTTGGAGTAAATGTTTTTTCTAAGGAACGACGCGCCCTTGGCTGGTATATTTTATTTCGGCGATACTTAGCCTTCAGATTAGTCACTGCGTCAAACAGCCGACCATGGGCTCGCCCAAACACTTCAGGTCCTTTAGTGTAATAAATAGACGAATTTTCTGCTGGGAATACTCGTTCTGTAACAGATCAATAGTTGTACCTATATTATTATATAAAGACAAACGATTAAACTATAATACAACGTGTTCATTTTGAATTCCCATAACTCTAGGGTTTCAACGAGACTGCGTATAAGAATCAAATAGCAAATTCATATTTTCTGAATTCAATATTTATTTTTATTTTCTTATTTCATACAAAATAATTCAAATAAAGCATGATTATCTATCTAAAACCCCTTTATGTGAAATATGACAACATCGCATACTCTTACCTAAAGTTATGAATGATAGGACTTACTTATGAATGAAAGTTAGGCACTACGAGTCAGAATGCAGTTATTGTACGGCTTGCAAAAAAATAAAAATGAAGTGACCTTTTATTCATACGTGTTTAATTTGCTAAGCAGTAATTTTAATTTTACAAATTATTTTATCTTAAGCTTTTACTAAAACATTGTTTTTGTAAATAAACTAAGATTAATTTTGATTTTTTTTCGTAGTTACATTTAGTTCGCATTGAAATTGACCTACATGCGAGTACCTGCATGCCTGTATTTTACTAATTAACTAGTAAAAAATGCACTTACAATCGTAGCCATGATTTCGCAGTGAACTTACTACAGCACGCCGTAACTAATAACCATAATGGTTATGGGAGTGTCTTTAAAAATGTACAACAACTATTTTATTTGATGACGTAAAAAAAATAAAAAGTTAGTAATGAACGACTGATTTCAAATTCTTGACAGAGAACCAAACTTACATTTGGGATACAAAAGTTAGAAGGCGTGGTAAATAAAACATTTTTTGATAAAAAATATCAATTTAATTGGTTTTCAAAATGTCCTCCATTACATTCTAAGCATACAGTTATTCTTGTACGAATTTGCCTATTTAAATTAACTTCATTGGCACGCATTTCATTTGCTTCATGTTGAATCCGCTGCAACAAATGATCCCGGGAAAGAATTTTTTTAGAATACACCTTACTTTTTAAGGTACCCCATACATAAAAATCAAGAGGGGTCAGATCGGGTGATCGAGCCGGCCACGCTAAGATCGGGCTTCCGCGGCCGATCCAACGTTGTGGATACTGCTCATTTAGGTACTCTCGTACGTGTGTTCCGTAATGCGCAGGTGCTCCATCGTGCTGTATCCATAATGACCGGATACTTTCCAGATCCACATCTTCAAAAAAATCTAAATTTAAAAGGTTTTGTAGAAATTCAAGGTAGTTGTTAGAATTTAAACGGTGCGGTATTTCTATGGGACCTACAAGTTTATTATTTAAAATACCCGCCCACATGTTTACAGAAAACTCTCTTTGGTGCGATGTTTCCCACACTGCTTTCGGGTTTGCTTCTTGCCATTGATGCTGATTTTTACTATTGAATACGCCTGCTCGTGTAAATTGTGCCTCGTCCATCCACAGAATTTTTTTAATTAATAGTGGATCTTGAATGAGAAACTCACTTATCCGCTGACAAAACGCGATTCGTGAGAAATTATCACCGGGTAAAAGGCCTTGCACTTTCCGATAATGATAAGGATGAAGTCCATATCTCTTCCATAATCTCCACACCATAGTATGAGAGACGCCAACTATGCGTCCGACACGTCGTGTAGATAAAGTAGGATCTTCGATAATTAAATTCATTATCCTCATTTCTTGGTCCAATGAGAGGTTCATGACTCGCTCATGAGAAGCTATTCTTAAGCCTTGCTCACGAAATCGTCTATGTATCTGTAACAAATAAAAATAATTGTTAACTGAAGCTTACGCGAACACTACACATTGAATTAATACTACTTATACGGATTTACACGATAAAATAAAAATAATAATAAATCAATGTGTACAGTAGAGAGAGTAGATCCGTGAAAGTGGTTCTATTTCAAATAAAAATAAGCTTTACATTTGACATACAGTTAATAGTTTTTTCTCCATAGTAGTATTCTACCCCCGCTACCGGGAACTCACCCTGCTTTAAGTGATAAAGTACACATAATGCAACGTTAACAAATGCTTGGTTATTGCATTATTACTGTTATTATTATAAGCCTTACACTCTGACCACCAAAACGTTGACAATTTATCTCTATCGAATATCGGATCCCAGAAACAGCTTTACCCCTGAGTAGTCCCAGCCATCATCATCATCATCAGCTCATTTTTATGTCCCCATTGCTGGGGCACGAGCCTTTGCTACGGATGGATAGGGAGAACGGGCCATAAACCACCACGCGGGCCCAGTGCGGATTGGTGGTTATTAACGACTGCTAATGCAGCCGGGACCAACAGCTTTACGTGCCTTCCGAATCACAAAAGAGCTAGAGGTGATAAATTTTTGGTCACCCATCCGATGATTGGCCTTTGCGAAAGGTGCTTAACATCAGCACTCGTAGATCGGGCGCGTTAACCACTGCGCCATCGAGCTCCTCAGTCCCAGCAAGCATACATGAAATTAACTCGTATTTTATAAGCAACTCCAATAGTTTTTTCCACAAGTCACCACTCATTACACCTAAATCACCTAATATGCTAGTTCTCTTACTATCTCGTGAATTTTTTAACTACTGCCTATTCGGTTTTTTCGGTATGTCAAATTATAGGATTGGTGTAATGATTGGCGAACTGCGACACCCTCAACATTCAGAAAAAAAGTGTAAACGAGTAATTTCATGTGCACTATGACCAACAAGAAGTAAAATCACTTAAGGTTAGGCCTTAAGTGCCAGACCCAGTACTCGATAAAAATCAATTAACAAAACTTCGGTGGCGTCAACCACTCACAAGCCTTGTCTCGTCGGCCATCTCAGGCAAGTTAGCCCGATTCATTTCGTTCACTGCCTATTACTAAAGAAATAAGTAATGTAAACTTACGTTGACGAAAGTATGATTGTCAGGAACGGTGCGATTTGGATATCGACGCCGGTATTCTCTCACAGCTTCCGCGGAATTTCCATTGCAATATCCATACACAAAATGAATATCCGCTTGATGTTGTGGCGGATAGTTGCGCCTCGGCATTTTAACCAAGTTAATAACTTACAGTTCAACAAATAAAAATAACAACCAACACTTTAACAATAACAAAAATAAAAACCAATAGTTCATCAATAACAAATTAATAACAAAACTTAACAGCACAACGGTTTAATAACAATTCTAATCACGGGCACCAATACTTGTAAGCAAGACGAAGGTCAGGAAACAAGTAAGTCAATAAAGGTAGATACATGTAGTCATTGGCGGCTAGTTATTTGAGTCATTGTGAAATCAACCGTATTTCCAAAGCGTTTACTATTAATTTTACTTTTTTTGCTAACGGTATTTGGCTATAGGTCTGCCGGCTTCATGTCGGCGCGGAGCGACTCAGTTCCATGTGTGCGTTCTTTTGTCACTCATCGTCATCGCCGGCATAATAATAGGGTTGTCAAAACTAAGACGAGTCTCAAAAGCTGTTGGTGGGCTTTCTTCATCAAGTCAAGTTTCGTATTTATTAGTAGTTTTTACCCTATTCGTGATCAAATCATTGTGAGTGTCTGATTTTTTAAAACGTAAGATTATGTAAATTGTCTTTGGTTTCGTTTAGTTAGGTACAATCACCTACCCAAATTGTTTATGAGTAATTTGGGTTATAAAAAATAAACGTATTACAGATTTTATGATTACTTATAAAATTAACAAACAAAGAAGACTTCAAAATCCACATTCTGAGTGCCTAGTGTGAGTTTTGTTTACTATCCGTATTCATTCGATTACGTTAACGAAAACGAGAATTTGTATGGCAAAATGTTAACTCTTCTCTTAAGTCGCCATACTAATTTTCGTTTCCGTAAACGCAATCTAATGAATACGGATAGTAATAACAAAACTCACACTAGGCACCCTGTTACTTTAAACATTATTTTGTGTAGGTGATGTACATCCCTGATATTTCGAGTAAACAACCCTACGCATACATGGAACTCATTATTATTACACTACATCACGCAGCGTGGCCACCCGTCACACAACACAAGCATTCTTTCTCGCTTACACTAAGAGATGCACATATGTAAAGATGAAAGATCCGACTTCGAAGAACTACTTAAAGGTCGTACATTGATGATCAAATTACACTCGTGCGCCGCTGGGGTATGGTGTAAGCAATTTTGTGATGATATCGATAATCGATATCTCCCGGAATTATTATTTTGTTTTAAGTTCTTATAAATAATTCTAAATTAACTTAATGTTTTATTATGGAACTATTAAACATTGGTCTGTGATCTCGGGGTTCCGGGCTCAAAATCCTAGTCATACAAAGGCTCGGACATCTCGAACGCAGCTCTGTGGCGGTAGCCAAAGTAACATTAAGAAAACGATAGCGAAGTTCGAAAAGAATAAAATGTATGGGATTGACATAAGATTGACCACGTGATTTAGCGCGGCTTATGTCAATCCCATAGATTTTATTCTTTTCGAACTTCGCTATCGTTTTCTTAATGTTACTTTGGCTAAGCCTACTGGTAGGTTAACTATGAACCCGCATTTGGCACCCGCTGCAATTATTACATTATCATCCAGTAATTCAGATGTTTCAAAAAATATGGTAAATATCGAATGACTGCGCGTTTTCGTAATAAATTAAAGGTAGGTATTGTTTAGTATTTGGCTGCAATCCAGCCGCCGGATATTCATGGTAAGAGTTCTTTAAAATTTTCATAATCATAACCATTATCGATTGAAATTATGTTGAAACAATTTATGTTTCGACAAATACCATTCATAGTCTAACTTTTAAAATTTAAAGAGTTGCAAAATAAGCAACTAATGCGTAATTGCTCACAAGAGTTTACTAAGGAATAAGAACTAACCAAAGCATAAATTATTTTCGTTCTAATTGCATTACGTAATTCCGGTGTAACAGGTAGGTATGATTTTATCGATAGCGACTAGTTGGCTTTCACTTCACTAGTTGGTTGATACGGGGAAGTCCCACGCGTAGGTTTTTTACAACTTTGCTGTCGTCGTACGTAGTGCGTGTAGAAGTTTGGCAACGTCGCAAAAATAAGGAATCGACTTACTGGAGACATTTTATGAACTATTTTAACTAAAATTAATGTTATCTTCGAAGATATGCGTTTTGGAACCCATGTTCTTTGGACTTTTTTAATTATTTTTAGTGTTAGAATATAACCTTAGAGTTATGGGAATTGAAAATATGCAGGTTGTATATGATAAGAAAAGGTTCTCGATTGGCGACCACGCACCGGACGACGCTCCGTGGGCAAGCCCCCTACAAGGTGGACCGAAGATCTGGTCAAGGTCGCGGGAAGCCGTTGAATGCGGGCAGCGCAGGACCGATCGTTGTGGCGATCCTTGGGGGAGGCCTTATGCCCAGCAGTGGGCGTCATATGGCTGAAGATGATATTATAAGAAAAACAACGCGGCCCTTTGAAACTTTTATCTTTATGTTAGGGAAACATTGAACAATTCGAGAATGTTTTCCATATAACAAATGACGAAAGTTTCCCTGGTCGCCTCATCTCCATTTCCTATTAAATCCAGACAGAAAGACAGAAAGACAGACAGACAGACAGACAGACAGACAGACAGAAAGACAGACAGACAGATAGATAGACAGACAGACAGACAGACAGACTAATAGTTGTAACTTTATCAATAGGTCCCTATTTAAAAACTTACCAATTTCGCGAATCCAACGTATGTATATGTTACTGGTTATTGGTGCCTTCGGATCATGTTTTACTATTTCTGTCGCAATCTCTCTGGTTAAAGTTCTTCGTAGTTGATCTCCCAAAGGGTTTAGACGCTGTTTAAGAAGCAGTTTGCCCTCTTGTGTACTACTGAGTAGAGAAATTAAATCCTGGCATCTGTTCTGGAAAGAAAAAAAATTGATATTTATTACTAAGTATATATAGCAATATACATATAATAGGTATATCTATACTAATATTATAAAGCTGAAGAGTTTGTTTGTTTGTTTGTTTGAACGCGCTAATCTCCGAAACTACTGGTTCGAATTGAATAATTCTTTTTGTGTTGGATAGTCCAGTTATCGAGGAAGGCTATAGGCTATATAACATCACGCTACGACCAATAGGAGCAAAGATATAGTGGTAAATGTGTAAAAAAACGGGAGAAATTATTTCATCTTTGAAGCCTTCCGTTGCGTGCGCCGTGAAAACGGTTCAAGATACACAAAAAATATGTATTAAAGAATAATAGCTCTTTTAATGATCTAAAAAACAGTCCGCGATAGTATATGTCTATCTTTTAAGATTAACTCACAAAAACCGTTTTTATGGTACCTAATTTGGTCGAAATAATTTGTTTAAGTTGTATCAACATAATAATATTAATCTTTATTCAAATAAATATGTTGTTGGTTAAGAGTACTTCATTGTGAATAAAATTGTACAGATATAGTTTGGAACTCGAAAAAAAAAAACATAGGTTTTATCCTGAAAATTCTGCGGGAACTCGACCATTCCGAAAATCCCGCAAGAACGGGAACTATGTGGGAAGAACCAAAAATCTGCCGGAAGTCACTATTCCACGCGGACGAATAACATAATATAGGTTTAAGGTCTAAGTGCTTTTCTGCAGAAAAGGTACACTTACGTTTAATTCTTCCGAGCTTGAAAATGTTGAACTTGGTGAAGACACTGCAGAGTTGATTGGTGAAGTTAAACTTGGCGTGAGCCCGTCGACACCTTCTTCGTACACTTTTATTATTTTTTCTATACCACTATCAATCTGAAAGATCATCAAACGTAACAAAAGATCGTAAACTATTTATAATAAAGCTGGCAAAATCGAGAAGTGGACTAAAACTAGCACAATTACCTACTTGATATGATACCGACTTCGAAAACTTAAATAAATCACATTGAGCAGAAGTCCTACCTCTAAAAACATTTAGTTTGTATTGCACAGAGACAAACCGACATAGGAACACCTACATATATACACTTAAGAAATTTGGCACATCTGTTTACTAAGCCCACATAGACTAACATAATAATATAATATATGAAATATTGTGTAATTCCAATAAAATTGCATGCATATGGCTCGAATTGATAACCTCCTTTTTAGGATTCCGTACCCAAAGGGTAAAAACTGGAGCCTATTACTAAGACTCTACTGTCCGTCTGTCTGTCTGTCACCAGGCTCTATCTCATGAACCGTGATAGCTAGACAGTTGAAATTTGCACAGATGCTGTATTTCTGTTGCCGCTATAACAACAAATACTAAGAACAGAATTTAAAAAAAAAGAATTATTATGACTAACACCAATATTTTTAAGTGTCTAACTAACTTGACTACAGTCAACTCAATAAACGGAAAATCTTTTACTGTGGGTTTTCTTCTCGACACTTCGCAACATCTCTGATACTTAATCAACACTCGTACTCGTCATCTGATAAATTTATGGTGAACTGTCGCAGCGTGGTGGTCAACTAAGCGCTGCACCGTACAGTTGTTATAGCGGCTACCGAAATACATCATCTGTGAAAATTTTAACTGTCTAGCTATAACAGTGCATGAGATACAGCCTTGGTGACAGACGGACAGCGAAGTCTTAAGTAATAGGGTCCCGTTTTTACCCTTTAGGTACGGAACCCTAATAATAATTACTTTTACATACCTGGGAACCAGTGCATTTCTAATCTAAAAGACATTTTTTAAATTTTGCTTGTGGGCCAATAGGAGAGAATTACTTTTACATACCTGGGAACCAGTGCATTTCCAATCTAAAAGACATTTTTTAAATTTTGCTTGTGGGCCAATAGGAGGGATCAATTGTTTGATTTGATCATCATCCAATAAAGGCAATGCGGTTAAGTCCACTTCATTTTCTAGAAAAATCGAAAAAAGAATGCAATGATGGCTAGCTAACGTAAATTATAAATCCAAGATAAGAAAATAAGCAAACTAATACCCAGTTAAAATGTTAACAGCAGTTTACATAACATAACAGAGTTAGAAATATGAAAAATATGAAAATCATAACTAACATTTTTTAGATTTCTATGCAAGTACCTAACTATACTAAAGTCTTTAAATAGTACAGGCGGGTTAAATGGTTCAATTTTCAATTTTAATTTAATTTAGGCAAATTAATATTGAAAGTACAATGCAAAGCCGCTCTTTTTAACTAAACAAGGGCATACATTGCTATTTCAGTCAAAACTTATTTTTTAAATTTTAAGTTAAAGTTTAAACAAATAAAACATCCCACTTAAATATACCTAAAATACCACACCATACCATAAACAAAGATCACACAATACCAAATTAACTTAATATAAATATTACCATGATTACTTTGCAGTTGGCCATAATTATGTTAATAATAGGTCACTTCTGGGTGAGATTGGCTCAGGACCGTGATAAGTGGCATACCTACTTGGAGATGCCTATTATGCTCAGCAGTGCGCGATAAAAGGCTGACATGATGATGTTAATAATATGTAGATCCGCTTTAATTGATAATAATTAAACTATGCCTGTGTAAGTTACAGGTGCATATTTTTCTGAAAAAATATTTATTTGCCTGAATAAAATGGTATCTTTTAGTCTAGGACTAAAGCCCATGACAGATGGAGCGATATACCAAAAGATATCTTATAGCAAGGCATCTTACGATATATTTTACGTACAATTTGACACGAGTCCAACCACGAAGGCACGAAGCTATAATATATATATTGTTTTTGTTTTGTTTATATAATTTTAACGCAAATTATTTTGCGAAACAAATTACAAAAACACATATGTTGAAAAAATTTCCACAAGCAGGATTTGAACCTGCACCCTTCTGACATACCGGGTCAGGTGCTCTTCAAATTGAGCTATCGTGGTTCAGGACCACGACCACGAGAACCAGGATTTGAAGCAGGATTTAAACCTGCACCCTTCTGATATACCGGGTCAGGTGCTCTTCCAATGAGTATCAGTCATGATTTTTGTTAAGTATGCCAATTAATAGTGACAACAAAAACAAATAAAACTGTGAAAAAAAAAATTAAAATCGGACCATAAATGACGAAGATATAGCCATTTTCGTACATAAGTTCCAAAAACGAGCCCGAGAATCAAGCGGCCCGCTGTGACGTCATATGCTAGTAGGTACTTATATCCGATAGAGTTTCTCTCACTGCGCGCGCTGTCGCAGCGCAGTCAGCTGTATTATTTAGATCTGTGCGTATCGTTGTCCTTCGACTTTTATTTGTTTGTTAATAATGCCATCGCCCATCATACAAGTGTTGTATTCTACCTAAATGTAAGAACACGACCTACGAGTACACCACACCTAATAAACGATTTTTTTTGTGTTCCGAGAGAAGCAAAGTTAAGGAAAAAGTGGTATAAAATTATGAAAAGGGACTATAAAATTCCTCTTTCAAGCGATACTTATTTACACTGTTACGAAGATAATTTTGGTGTAAGTATTGTGTAGCTCTAACATTTTATAGTACCTATCTAGGTAGGTAACAGTTTCATAGTAGGTACCTACTATCGCACTGCAAAATGACGGTGTTTCACGGGTTTAGTAGGTACGTAGGATATACGAATAAGTAGGTAACCAGATTATATAGAAATAGACTGTATTACTCTTAAACTGAAACTCAGGTAAATAAGTAGGTATGACCTGTTACTTAGCCACTAAATACCCTAGGTATCTATGATTATTTTGATCTGTATTTTAAAAATATGTAAGTAAATTACCTAAACACTTAACATGATCTTATGCAGTACAATATCATAGGTACACAACATATAATATTGTAGTAGGTACCTTGGTTAATCCGATTATCTACTATTAGAGCCATTATTCACTCTAGAAAAGGCAGGGCCGTATTTGGAAAGTCGAGCTATAAGTAAACTACTAAGTTCACCATATTTGAATAATAAGTAAAAGCCATTTCAAATTAGGCAGGCAGGGCTGTATTTGGGAGTCCGAGTTACAAGTAAATTACTTACACCCGTTTGCACTAAACTTATAAATCGCCTAAGTCTTAACTCGGCACCTGAGTGTAAGCGCCTTTTCGACGGTAGTAGTTAACTACTACCTTAAGCCAAGCCTTAGGCGATTCATAAGTTTAGTGCAAACGGGTGTTAGTTCATCATATTTGATTACTAAGTAAAATTCATTTTAAATTAATACTTCCAGGTTGAAACAGATATGGAAAACTTTTTCAAATACCGAATGATGGGTGGTAGACTAAAATTGAAAAAAGGAGTATTGCCACATAAATTTGCTATACATACACAGCCACAAACACTGAAGTAAAGTCAGACATCATTATTATTAATATCCTAAAGTATCCCACTGCTGGGCCTCAGATAATAATATCATTAAATATACCTACCGGTAAAATAATATTAAACTAACGATTTAATTAAACTACTGTGTTTGTACACTGATCACTAAATTCAACCTTAATACGTGCCTGGGCGAAAAAAACGCATTTCTTGTTTATTTATGTGTAAGCTTGTAGATAGTATATTGTCAGAACGAACCATAATGTTAACAAAATAAACCTATTTTAGAGGTATTTAGAAAATAAGGAAGATTTGTAGGTACATGCAGTCGAAGAGAAGGAGGTAGGTACTGTAGTGATCGGGACTACTTGGTTCGGCGAGCCTACTGGCAGCCGTCGCGTTCTGCATTTAAATGGATATCGATAATTACGACACTCATAGAAGGAAACAGAAGAGCATCGCGAGTCTTCTACGTCAGCCCACGGCTGGGATAGTTTAACAAATAATTATTGTAATATCTGAAAATACAAGATAATAAGCTTACCGCGTGTATTTATTAAAGCTACGCCTATCCCATTATTAATTAAGTGACGACCATTCGGGTCGCCACAGTACCTACCTGCTTGGTTGATAGCTATGCTATCATACCTAGTATAAATAAGTAATAGGTCCTTTTCATTTTATCGCCGCGAATCTCTGCGCCAGAATAACATACATTATTCTTATAAAACTCTGCTATCATTAATGAATCTATTTTCGGCAAATTGTCCGATTGAGCTTTTACAAAACCAACCTCCATACAGCTAATGTTCACTGTCCTATTTTTACACTAAAATTAAATATATACACAAAATACGACAATACACACACTCACGCTTGTTTATTTAATCCCGTAATGCCTTCTAAACACAAATTAGTAAAACAATCAAACATTAAGTACTCGCGTCGCAAAGAAACACCGAATGAATGGTGTCGTTCGCTTCGCACCACACAGGCATCCTATCATGCATGTGACGTCATCGCGGATAGACAAGCGCGAGCGCCGTTTCGGAACGGGTGATCAAAAAATATGAATAACTTCACCATTTATTAGCGGATTTTAAAAATTTAAAAAGTGAAATGATCAGTATAAACAACTGTTAAACAACTGTTCGCACTGTTGTAAACCGCTGTTGAAAACTTCGGTTTGGGGCTTGTTTTTCAACAGTCTGGTACACGCTTGAAAATTAAGAATTAAGTAGGTACAGAACTGTAGGTCAGAGTGTCGTCTTAGAGGCAGTTGGAGTATAACCTTAGGGGCACTATAGGTGGTTCAAAAAACATGAAAAAAAAATATTTAAAATAAAAATTTCAGGACAAAACTTTTGATCAAAAATATCGACCTCCTGTAACCCCCCTTTTTGAAATTTAAATAGATAGAGGTCATTAATAGGAATAATTTAGGTCATATAAACTTTTTAGTAAAATACCTACATAGGTACCTATTTACAGAGTTATTACCAATTTAAGAAAATTGGGACTACATTTTTTTTCAATGCTTGTTGACCCCGCTTTTTTTGGGTTCTACGTGTTGGTATATTATGGCCCCCATCTTATTCGATTTAGGACACCTAGACGAGCAATAGGTCTTATAATTTTTTTTCGTAAAGTGCATAAGACTAAATTATTCTGTCGTTTGTTTGTTTTTGTAGCTAAAGGGGCGCAAAAGGACAAACTTATAAAAAGCGTGACGTGAATTATTATATCGAACTTACCAACAAATGAGTCGGCGTATTTCTCGAAGCCCCATGTTTTCAAAAGTTGACCGACTTCGTTATAAGAACTACTGCAAACAATAAAAATCCTCCATAAATTTCATGTGCTTCTGCCAATGCCAATATCAAGTGCGTTTTTTACAAAACTACTTTGCTCGTGAAAAAATGACAGAGTGCATTAAGTAGGTTACTACCTACCTACTGCACTCTGTAATTATTTACTTACTAGTAATAAATAAATAATGTCACTTCTAATGTTATTCACATTCACAGCTAGGCAGTGCAGTAGGTAGGTTACTACCACCTATATGGTCTTTGGTTACTACCTACCTACTGCACTGCCATTTTTTACTTACTAGTAATCAATAAATATTGTCACTCACTTCTAATGTTATTCACATTCACAGCTTAGACCCGTGCTTAGACCACTATCAATATTATAATTCTAATAACCGGACAGCAAAGAAAATAAAGAATGCCGATATGCTTTATATACCATCACAAACGACAATTCCTCGGTAACTACCTAAAGCTACTTTCTATATACCTGAATACTTACATACTAGTATTACAATGTAAATTAAGTATTTACCTCATCATCCCTGGTTCACAAATCACACACTTTATATAGATACGCGTGCACCACGCACGAGTCTTACACATGGAATGAAATGAAATTAAACTCGTCCGTCGAACGTTGACGTCGTCGAGTCTCGACCTGTCTCGACTCGCTAGGGCGCGTCGGCGTTCGCTCAAGATTTCTAACCGATTTGAAAGGATGGGACTACTATCGATATAGTTAAGTCGACGATTTTCTTTTGGGTTGTATTTAAATAAACATCAATCTAACTTTGCCTTACTACTAGGATGCATATCAATAGATACTGAATGTACATCAAAGGTTAAGCTTTACTGTGCTTTTATTATTTCTTGATACTCTATTTAGTATTTTACTCTTTCATTAAGTTTTTGATTCTGAATTTGGTTAATATTTTTTGCAGTGTGGTAAACAATTGTATAAAAACTAAAAATAATAAATAATAGTATCTCTTGGAAATCTATAAGAATTTTTTATCAAAAATTTGAAACTGATGGTAATTGACGATAAGGCCGAAGGTGGAAGCATACTTCACCCGTAATCCTCTTTTGCAATTGTAAACCTTTCCACATTTACACCAATTATGTAGCCCAAATTAAGTTTCATCAAGAAAATGATTAGAGATTTTTTTTTTCAGCCAATTTCGACAATATCATTCCGTCACATTCGGTCGAAAAACTTTTTACTAAAGCTATGCTCGGCTGAAATTTATTTATTTTATGTTGTTTAGAGTATTGTTTCCGAACATTACAGTTACCTACCTAGCAAAAAAGACGTCTGTCGACCGTTTTCGGTGAAAATAAATTCGGACATATAAATTTCGTACAAGTAATTCGCTCCCTATAAAGGTTCCGTTTTTCCTCGTTTAAGGTACGGAACCGGTAAAAAAATGAAGGTCACTTTCTTCAATACTGACAACGGATTCGTGTTCGAAGTCTATAGCGATCTTCAAATATCGATTTAGAACCCAATCGATTTATAAACACTCACTTGATCGTCTTTATACAGCGAATACTAAGTGTCTGGAAAAGATCATTATTAGCGATAAGACCGCCTATATTGTGCCGCGAATTATCTAATTGAGTAAATGTAAAATATAAAATGTTTGATGGATGCAATTAGTGTGACCAGCCAGCGGGGCTTTTGTGTAACTGCAGTGGCAATAGAATGGAATAATCTTCATTTAATTTGACTCATTGCTGCTTTTATTCGGCAAGTTATTATATTTTTTATAAATTCCTATGTTTAAACTTCGCGCAGCCATAATTTCAGGCAAAATGTAAATCGATAGCTTTATCGACACCCTGGAAGCACTATGGGATTCGGGCCTTAGTGATACCAGTTACGAAAAATCTCGATTCACAATATTGAAATTTAAAATTTTATCATTTACGGCCACAAGAGCATAACACATTGACGACGAAATCGTGCCAAGCAAACTTAAACGTTTTATATTTCGAATAAGATCCAATTTACTAAAATAGAATAGGAATTGTTTGGCAGTGTGCAGAACGAATGGCGTGCCTAGGATCTGTGTAGTGAGAATATGATATGATTTAATTTGTGCAAACGCACACAGGTGCGATTTGGCGACACTGGTTCTGGAGTAAAAATGCAATAATAACAGTTCCCTTCTTTTCTGTATTCCGTGAGCTGGACGTAAATATTTCACGATTTATTTTTAATGACTCCAAATTTCTTCATTCTGCCTGATTCTAATAAATATTGTGATTAAAAGGCTCCCTGACACCAATGACCTTCGATCTGATTCCTTTAGTTTTCTAATGTTTTTGTAGCTTGTATGTAGTCCCATATTTACTTCAAAGCATTTGTCGTATAAGAAGGAATGAAATAAAAAGGGTTTGCAACCTATGCCTTCATCCCGCCAATTTGGCGTTAACGCCAAGAACGTTAAATATTACCGAGTCAGACAGTAGAAACTACTGTTCTGTTAGTAGGTACCTAGTAGTAAACTCTTCTAAGATTGTACAGAACGCCAAGAACGTTAAATATTACCGAGTCAGACAGTAGAAACTACTGTTCTGTTAATAGGTACCTAGTAGTAAACTCTTCTAAGATTGTACAGAACGCCAAGAACGTTAAATATTACCGAGTCAGACAGTAGAAACTACTGTTCTGTAAGTAGGTACCTAGTAGTAAACTCTTTATTGTACAGAAAGACATGATAATATTAAAAAAATAACATACAATTAGTAAGAAGTACAAAGGCGAACTTATCCCTTTGAAGGATCTCTTCCAGTCTTAGAGCATTCTTCCAGTTAACCTTTGAGTAGATGAGAGGAGAGAGTGAAAGAAAAGAGGGAACTACCTACTTAGTAGAAGGGCTGTGCTACTAAAGTGGTTTTATATGATTATAATGCATATTTTAAGTAAGTAATAAGTTATTAACACTACTATTTGGTGATGTCTCTTCGCTAGGCTTTACAAAATTACATACTTACTTACTTATAATTAAAAACTTAAGGTCTTAGCATACGTAACTGGTATTTTCCCGGACGGAACGAGGACGGAACGGGTATCGTTCCTAACGTGAACGTGGTTTTAAAATATACGTACAGTGACGGTGTTGAACGATAATCGTGCTAGTGCTGTGAAACCATTTTTAGTAGAAAATGTTTAATTTTACATCTGAAGAATTAGCAATGATTGCCATAGCATTAGATGAAGACGATGCTATAACTAGAAAAAGAAGACAGAGAGAAGGAAGGCGAATACCATACTCTTTATGGAACTGTTAGATAATGAAAGACAATTTTATACCTATTTCCGAATGACAAAAAGAACATTTGCAATATTGGAACAGAAAAAATTATCTACTTACGAAACTGTTTACTAAATAACTAAAATGAAAAATATAAAAACGCGAACTCGAGCGAGTGACGGAGGACTGACAATACTATCATTACCTTTGTTTACGTAGCTTCATATGTACCTACCTACATTTTAAATTATATTTAAATAACTGCCCGCGGTTCCACCCGCGTGTTTCCCGTTCCCGTGGAAATATCTAGATAAAAAGTATCTTGTGTGTTAATCCAGGTTATAAACTATCTGTAGGTATGCCGAATTTCATCCAAATCCATCCATCCGTTGCAGCGTGAAAAAGCAACAAACATCCATCCATACTTACAAACTTTCGCGTTTATAATATTAGTAAGATACTCATTAATTATAGTAAAAAGTGTTTTTAATCAAATGCATCTTATCTTATTCATCGAGCTCCAATTCACGGGCTATTTTTCACCACAAATAGTTTTTGTACTTAGTGTCTAAATATTTAGGATTCCCGAGGTTGTATAGTGCTGGGTTTAAGCGAACCAACTTAATTAGTTTTTCGTCATTCATTATCACGCTATCGCGTGGAAAATATAACACTACACAACACTACAATATATATGACTACCGACGTCACGGCCGGTAATGCGCATGTAACTCGTAACTGCTCGATTTCAGAAATTCGGAGTAAACAAATTGGATTTAAGTAACAGTAAGGGAGCTCGCCCACGAGCGACAATCGCTGAGCGATTATTTTGTAGTAGAATATGGAACATATAGAATTCAATACTTCAACGCCCACCGGCTACAAAAAGTCGCTCTAGAACAAAATCGCTGCCTCCCGGGCGACGCGATTGTCGATGTGAAATAGAACGTTCGGAAATGTACCTAGCAACGCAGACGCACACTGCAAAATCGCTTGCAATCAAATGCACACAAAATCGCTTACAAAAGTCGCCGAAAAAGTAGTGGCGATTTTGTGAGCTACAAAAAGTAGTACGTGGGCACAGATTAGGTAATAGTTACTTCGTAACAGATAAATCACTCCCTACAAAATTTCACATACCTACCGCGTTAATAGCCTACTTCATTTCGTCGCGACGCGTCGGCGACCGCTGCGTGCTAAATTATGCCTAATAGGCTCGACTATAGAGTTATTATCGATTGGCAGCCGCGCGTCCTTGCTGCCATCGTAGTAATGATAGGGCTGTTGCTACGATAAAAATATTGTTCACACACAATCACTTGTACCTAAATTAATCTGTGTCTAAATGGCTTGTTTAAGCTTTGTAATGTAAATTAAAATGAATGATAAATTGAAAAGCTCAATTGTTTATGATCAGTATGAAAACATGGAACTCGGATTATAATGTTACCTATGATATTAAATGAATTACCTACTTAAAGTTATAAATCTTCATCATCATCAGTCCATAATATCCCACTGCTGGAATATAGATTTTCCTTCGTATGAAAGTGTTATGATATGAAAGAGAACTGAGTGGGTATAGAGATGGATTATATTCCTTATTTTTTTTAAATAAGGAATATAATCCATAACTCGAGTATATACACCCATAACTCGAGTATAAAATAGGTATCCACATTCATCATACAAACATTTGCCCCTAACGGGATTCGAACCCACGACCGCTGACGTGGCAGGCAGGGTCACTAACCACCACACCAAACGTGTTGTCACAACTTTAATGCAGACATAGTCACAGGTCATTTATATTCGTCTGACGTATCGTGTCGCGACGCGTCAGAACGGAATCGATTTCATACATAATGTATGTTTCATACATTTTTAGATTTATATTTTTATGTTGTGACTCAAAATCCGCCTTTAATGTTGAAAGTAAGTAATTAAAACCAACCTATTTTATTCTATAAATTCATCCAAATAAGTAGGTATCTATAATGTATATACTTAAAAGAGCTTCATTAGGTAGGTACTTACCTTTCTTCATCAACAGGCAAACTAAATAATGACAGGTTTTAATTCCTTTTATTAGATTTACAATCATCAACTTCACAAAAATTTCCAGGCGCGGGCGGCATTGATTTATATTATTGAAACGAGATTTTAAATCACCTAATTACTATTTACAATAATCTCAGCCACACAAATGTCAATCAACATTTATATTAAACTTATTCACTATTTACAATACTTAGGTATTTAATAATAACTACAGAATACCTACAAATGATCGATGTTTTATGAATGACGCAACGTGCACAGCGACCGAAGGAGCGCTTGCGACAGTCCACTGTCTTTTATACCGCCGGCGGTAGCTGCTCGGTAGGTATCTAACGCGCGCAAGTACATGGAGTGACGTAGGCCTGACGTGGGCGAGCAGCCTTACGGTCATAATCGTACTACTCGTTTATTAGGGTTCCGTACCCAAAGGGTAAAAAGAGACCCTATTACTAAGACTCCATTGTCCGTCTGTCTGTCTGTCACCAAGCTGTATCTCATGAACCGTGATAAAGACAGTTGAAATTTCACAGAATATGTATGATGTATCTTTTGCCGCTATAATAACAAATACTAAAAAGTACGACAGAACCCTTGGTGGGCGAGTCCGACTCCCACTTGTCCGGTTTTTTAATTATTTTAAATTCTTGCAAGCGCTTCATTTCAAACCTAAAAATGAGTCCGCGCGAACGATCTGGACAACTATTTTATGTTGTGTTTGTGTGTAGTGCCATAATTTCGGATCCTAACTGTTGCCTAAAAGCAGAACGTTGTAGGTATTTGATGTGAACTATATTGTTTATCATCCAATATTTTTTTATATGGTTATGTTAGTAAGTACATTCAAAACATTCGAAACTTATAAAAGTATATAATTTAGGTACAAGTTATCGATAATTTTTTCAAGATTTTTTGGTAGTAAAGGCTAGTTCCAGCTCTTATAGGCTCTGTTAGGCTAGTTGAGGAGCTTGATGGCGCAGTGGTTAATGCGCCCAGTCTGCGAGTGCTGAGGTTAAGCAACTTTCGCAAAGGCCGGTCATCGGAAAAATTAATCGAAAAATTATCATCTCGAGCTCCTTCGTGCTTCGGAAGACACGTTAAGCCGTTGGTCCCGGTTGCATTCGCAGTCGTTAACAACCACCAACCCGCACTGGGCCCGCGTGGTGGTTTATGGCCCGTTCTCCCTATCCATCCATAGGGAAGGCTCGTGCCCCAGCAGTGGGGACATAAAATGAGCTGATGATGATGATGATGATGATGATGACGATGAAAGGCTAGTTTGGATTATGTTAACTAGTAATTTAGTCGAGTGGCGAGTATTTCGGTTACTAAAATCTATCAAATGACCAATAATAGTTGACTTGGCGATCGCACAGGAATATGCAATAAAATCTATCTAACAATATCCTATTATGTAATGCACTAAAGAGATGAGCCGAATATTCGGTATTCGGCATAAATTTTTCAATGATCGTACTCGGCCAAATAGTTCGGTTATATCAGCCTAAAGGTGAACTTTCGGAAAAGGAGAGATGAAAATGTTTTTGATGGGACATATTTTACTTAGCGCGCCATCTTGCGTTCATACAGCTAACCACTCGGTGTACGTCCTATCGGTGTATATCCTAAAGATACAAACATTTTTTAATAGATGGCTCTGCCTGCATTAATGTTTCAGTGAGTGAAAATAGCTATTCTAAGCATTAAATTTTACTGTTTTGCTATTGATTACGGTAAATCGCTAGAAATGAGTCAGTCAGTAATAAACTTATGTTTTGGTAAGTAAAAATACAGTTAGTAGCATAGCAACTGAACCAATCTTTATTATTTTGTGATGTATTAGGTCCTTGACCTATGAGATTAACGTTTTGTATGAAGGTTTTTTATAAAATTATATTTTTCATACTAACATTTTTTTAATTTTCTAAGCGTCTATTTATGTTAACACTATAAAAATTGTAGAGTAGTGTGATTGTTTTACTAGCTAAATATAGCAGACATTAAAAAGAAAAAAAATAAAGTCCCTTCAAAGCTACAATGAAAAAAAAGATCAATTCCGCGAACAAAAAAGAAGTCAATTTAAAAAAAAAATTGTGCGATAGAGACACATAATGAATAATCATTGTTAATACTGAAGCCTAAGTAACATAGTCCTAATTAAAGCTGTATAACAATATTAATAACCGGTATTGACTTTTAGAAGTAATACACCTATTAATAAGTGAGAAAAACGTCAATTTCATAGGTAAGAAAGGACCCAATATCTCTAATTTACATGAAATTGGTAAGAAATTATGTTTGCAATCAATTATTTTCCGTTAACATACATATTGAGGATAGTAGCATTTAGTCTTTTTAAAATAGGATAACTATTGCATTTTCTTTTAAACGTTTTCACCCTTTGACTCTATTATGCACCAGTTGTACCACCCTCTATGATTAATGGCGGGTAGTCTAATTAATAGTTTTCATAACATAAAATTCTTCTGAGATCTTCATATCTCTTGATACACTTTAAGTTCGAATAAATAGAAATAAACTAATAATCAGTGGTCGGAGTAGGTATATTGAATTAAGGTCACTGACATCAAACGTATATGTTAATATGGATACTCCTCCGAGTTTCCGGATTATTATGATAAAAATACCGAAACATCGAAATTATTACATGAAACTAGTTAAAAATGTATCAATACTCTCAACGCTATGCTGCTAGTGGCGTAGATGACCAGAATTTAATAGTAAAAAATGACTGGTGTGTAAAAACCTTGTTGTAGTAAAAGTGTTGGAGTAAAAGCCTAAGCATGTATAAAATGATATAATAATAATATTCATTTCAACACACGACATCCGGCAAACAGGGTCTTTTGTCCTCTTATCTCTATGCTCAACGCATCTGACCAATTAGAATCAAGTATCCAGGATGACTCATTGACTGTTTGTTCGAAAACAATGCGCTCGCACCGACATCCAGACCAAGTGGCTCACTCACTTATTTCGGTTCGTGGAGTGCGCTTATTTTATGTGTTGTGAATATCTTGACTTGACCCTGGCTTGTTTACTGTCTTCTGAAATCTACTTAAAACGACGAATTTGGCTTATAACTACGGACATCGATTTATTACTCTTGGATTGGGCCCATTTGAAGTTGTTTTTGTACGGGTAAGTTTTAATTATTTTCACTATTTAAGAAGGTTTTAGAACTTGGAAACAGTTAAAAAAATCACTTTATAGCAATCATCACAGCGCATGAGAGTCCGGTACGCACACCGCAGGGCTATCACCGCTTCAGTTAAAAAAAACACTTTATATGAAACAGAATTTCATTATCGACTTTACAGTTGTGTATGTATATATTGTAAATTTAAATCATTGTTTTAGGTGAGATATAAATAAATATGGCAAAGGTCAAGGCTGAAACAGTGCAAAAGTGGTTATTGCACTATCCTGAGCTACTTTACGATAACGCTAGTGGCACTATATACTGTACAAAGTGTGAAAGTCATTTGAAAGCTGTGAATAGAGGCAACATTACCAAACACATTGAAGGCGCTGTACATCAAGGAAAATTTAAGAGACCGCAAGAGGAATTTTACTTCGACCTCATTAAGTTCCTGATTCTATGCAATATTCCTTGGTCGCAAATGAAAAATCCAGCGTTCAAAGAGTTTTTTCAGAAATATATGTGCAGTACTTGTTGTTGCGTTTGTACCAATCGTAAAGTGGTTGACGAATCACAGTTACGAAAAGTTTATTTGGAGAAGTTTTATAGGAATAAAATCAATTCGATTTATGAAACTAATAAAAATGAGAAACTATGGATATCGCTGGATGAGACAACAGACATTTTTGGTCGATACATAGTCAATTTCCTAATAAAACCATTGCATCCTAGTAATAGTGCAGGCCGGCCTTATTTGATTGCTTGTAAAATGCTAACAGCAGTAAATGGACAAACAATAACACAATTTGTACTGCAATGTCTAGAAAATTTATGGCAAAACACTTTTGAAGCGAAAGTTGACAATATTTTAATGCTTTGCACTGACAGTGTAGCGTACATGCTATCTGCAGGGCGAAATTTAAAACATTACTTACCTGAAATGAAGCATGTGACATGTTTGGCGCACGCTCTTCATCGTGTAAGTGAGCAGATAAGGTCAGAATACAACGATGTTGATATTCTTATATCAAATGTTAAAAAAGTATTTTTAAAGGCTCCTAGTAGGGTAAACATTTTAAAAGAAAAATATCCTGACTTACCGTTGCCTCCGCAACCAGTCATTACCAGATGGGGTACTTGGTTACAGGCAGCATCTTACTACGCTCAACATTTAGATAAAATAAAAGAAGTTTTATCCTGCTTGAGCAGTTCTGATGCTATAGCCATACGAAACGCAAAAAACATTTTGGAAAAACAAAATTTAGAAAATGATTTAAAATATATTGAAGAAAATTACTCTATTATACTACTAGCCCTAAAAGAGTTACAAAAACAAAATTTATCTCTAGCTGATTCACTTTTAGTATTTGATCAAGTAAGGGCTACGCTTAACGAGTGCAATAATGAGAATATAAAAAATAAAATAGAATCAGTTATGGAACGAAATCCAGATTTAGATACAATTAGAGAATACAGCGAGAGTATTGAAAAAAGCGTAGCAAATAATCAGAAACTTTATTTCAAATTCGCTCCATTGACATCTACAGATGTTGAACGATCATTTTCCACTTACAAATGGATCTTAGATGTTAAAAGAAATAGCTTAAAATTAGAAAATATTGAAAAAATTATAGTTATTTATTTTAATTGTATAGAGACAGAAAATCAAAATGTAGAACTTGTAACCGATGAGGATTAAAAATAATTATTTTTAATAAAACTGTAATAATGATTATTTGTATTAACAATAAACAATTTTGTTTGCTTACATATGGTTTTTTATTTTATTACTCTATTTACCAAATTTTTGGAAACTCCGGTACATTCCGGAAGAAATGCATGTCCATGTTATGATATCATGACGCAAGTATCTAAAATCAATATACCTACTCCGACCACTGCTAATAATAGACAATGTGTAAATTCTTTCATGTTTAAGTCGGATTTAAAGATCGTGACTTATATTACCTAAACTCCCTTTGAACCAATATAAATCAGATATTTTGGTTTTACTTCAGTAAAAAAAAACTATGGGAATGTCAAATGTGCTACAAATAAGACAAACTAATTGTAAAGACAATAAACAGCAACACACAATTTACAATAAGTATCAGGTGCAAAAGTGAATCAACACACTTTCTTCACATTTTCTGCGAAATTTTATTTGAGCCTATATGTTATTTACTTATTATGTACAGGTCATGTACAGGTACTCATTCCTTGATTTAAGAATTTTAGGCATTGTTTTCATACATAATTATCAGGGGTTTGGTAATTTTCAGGGATATAAAAAAGTATGATTTTTACGCTTTAGCCTTTCGAGTTAGTAAAAAACCATAAATGATAAACAGA
The DNA here is from genome assembly GCA_963082485.1 of Eudonia mercurella. Lineage (NCBI taxonomy): Eukaryota > Metazoa > Arthropoda > Insecta > Lepidoptera > Crambidae > Eudonia > Eudonia mercurella. The sequence continues at coordinate 19,505,382 of OY720031.1, read as the reverse complement.
TCATTTGTGAACTGATTGATACCTTCATAATCTATAATTTGTATTTAAAGCAATTAGGTCATGTTTGACTATTATTAATGTATCTGTACATACTAAGGTACCAACTACTTTTGACTCACTTTTGTTCCTAACTGTTACTACTCTAATCATTAAAATTTACTGTTTTGCTATTGATTACGGTAATCAGTTAGAAATACTGTGTCAGTCAGTAAAATCTAATGTTTCAATGAGTGAAAGTAACAATTCTAAATAGTAAATGTTACTGTCTTGCTATTGATTACGGTGAACCGTTAGAGTTATTGTTTCAATACGTAAGAACTACTGTTTCGACGAGTGAAAATAACTATTCTAAACAGTAAATGTTACTGTCTTGCTATTGATTACGGTGAACCGTTAGAGTTACTGTTTCAATACGTAAGAATTACCTGTTTCGATGAGTGAAATTAACTATTATAAACAGTAAATGTTACTGTATTGCTATTGATTACGGTGAACCGTTAGAGTTACTGTTTCAATGCGTAAGAACTACTGTTTCGATGAGTGAAAATAACTATTATAAACAGTAAATGTTACTGTCTTGCTATTGATTACGGTGAGCCGTTAGAGTTACTGTTTCAATACGTAAGAACCACTATTTCGATGAGTGAAAATAACTGTTCTAAACAGTTAATGTTACTGTATTGCTATTGATTACGGTGAACCGTTAGAGTTACCGTTTCAATACGTAAGAACTACCTATTTCGACGAGTGAAAATAACTATTATAAACAGTAAATGTTATTGTCTTGCTATTGATTATGGGGAACCGTTAGAGTTACTGTTTCAATGCGTAAGAACTACTGTTTCGATGAGTGAAAATAACTATTATAAACAGTAAATGTTACTGTCTTGCTATTGATTACGGTGAACCGTTAGAGTTACTGTTTCAATACGTAAGAACTACCTGTTTAATGAGTGAAAATAACTATTATAAACAGTAAATGTTACTGTATTGCAATTGATTACGGTGAACCGTTAGAATTGCTGTTTCAATACGTAAAAACTACTGTTTAATGAATTAAAATTACCGTTTGATATGTAACTGTTTTGAAACAGTAATACGTACTGACTGAAATGGGTAAATTTAAATGTAATATACGTTATCTCAACTGTAATATTTCTTACTGTTCTAAAACAGTATTTATTTTTTTCAGTGTACCTTTGGGCAGGTACTCTAGTCACACTACCTGTCTCCGTTCTTTTCACATCCCTGTGATGTTTACTTTCTATAGTTGTAACCTTTTCATTGCTAAGCCAGCATTAGTGTAACTAAAGCTTCATTTTTAAATCGAGGAACAATTAAGAAATACCTACTGTCTCATAGGACCTCCATTCGAGCTCGGTCGTGCGTGGCACACACATAAAATTTTTTATTCTCGACAAAGTAGCGTACCTATGGCCTTCATATCACCAGTGTTCGTGCGAGGTTTTTTTTTTTCCAATCTGGTAGTTACAATTTGTATGGATCGAAGCAGAACTAGGTGGCTAGTAACTATGTACCTGTAACTGCTTCGATGCAGTACCGGATTAACCTAAAGGCAAAAGAGGCACGGGCCTAGGGGCTGTCGCTTAGCGGCCCTTCGGCCAGGTTGGTTACTCTTGAAACACAATTGCAATAATCAATTTCCAATCCTAAATCTAAAAAATTCAAATGGCACTCTTAAAAGCGATAATAGCGCTACATTGGAATTAAATTGCGTGCAAATTGAGTGAACAAATTATTATCGAGATGGGGCGTTCCGAAATTGCGATACTTATCCCAATATCGATACATATTAATCGCATTGGAATTGTATTGAGATTAAGTTTGCGTCAAGAGTAGCCTACCAGATCTAAAAAATGCATTTTTTTTGGTAAGCCTAGATGATAGGGGCCCGAAACATGCAGTGCTGTGGAGCCTATATATGGCTTAATTCACTCTGCTTTGATGTCATACAAATTCTAGATTACACTAAGTCAAATGATGAATAAAACTCTCACTAGGCAGTACACTGCTGGTAGTGAGTATAAGGTACTACTTTTAATTATTCTGTGCCCAACAATGTTTGTAGCATGCTTGTGGCATTGTTGTTATGGCGACAGACGCGGTACACCTAGGGTTGCCAGATGGAAAATTTAAAACTCCTGTCCTGAGAAAAAGTATGATTTCAATAAAAAAGTCCTGAGATTTTGCCGCAAACGTAATTCGCAACTCTGTGGAAAAAAGTAACTAATAATCTAATGTTGTTACTGATATTTTGCAGTTACTCGTACTAGGAAACAAAGTATAAAATGGTAAGTAGGGTACTTTATTGAAAAATCGAAAAATCTTGAGATTTCCAAAATCCGGCCGCAATACTGTCAGAAGCCTAAAAGTCCTGACATCTCAGGTCAAATCCGGAGATATGGTAACCCTAAGTACAGCAGCTACCTATAGGGGTACTATAGTGACATACTCGTAGATAAGCCAGGCGGAAAATCAGTTAGCAGTTAGTAAAACTTATTATGTGGTAAAACTTTGCTGTTTGCTTAGCACCTAACTTTGAGTTAAGTTAAGAGAGCAATGCCACTTGAATAATCTCTAAGGTTAGCGAAAATCGTTCAACAAAACTCTTTCTAAGTCGTGACATTTTGTATAATTTTTAATTTTTGTGTTTAAATAAGGCTTTGAATGGCATATTATCTGTAACGTCACTAAGTTACTAATGGATAAACCGACAAACAATATCTGCACCGCCAAAAGTATTTTTAACTATTTTCTGTTTACACGATTGCAGAAAAATTTTAGGTAAACAATATCTGCACCGCCAAAAGTATTTTTAACTATTTTCTGTTTACACGATTGCAGAAAAATTTTAGGTAGGTACCTATTATAATTTATAAGCAGCTTGTACATGAAGCGGTAACATAATGAGGACAAATTGTTTGTAACGTAACAATTTATGGTCGTCGCTGTACACCTACCTACCTAGTTAGCTTAGAATACTGTTTAATCTTGGCTATACTCATAGTTCTCAGAATTCAGTAAAACCTGTGAATATGCAGACCGAGTTTCGATCACGAATGATATTTGCCGGTCACTCACATCACACCACACAGGACAGGTACAAAATTGACGCAAACCGGTACCGCGGCAAGTTACGTAACTTAATTGCTTCGTTGCCGGTTCGAGTCGAGCCCGCGTGAGTCTGCGGCGCGAATGCGTGACTCACAAAAAACTTAATTTTTAAAAACGGTCAAGTGCGAGTCGGACTCGCGCACGAAGGGTTCCGTACCATTATCTCTAAAAATATTTCAAGTTTCTATCTGTTATCGTTATTAAGACTGAGAAAAAAAATTGGAAAAAAACACGTTTGTTGTATGGGGGGGGGGGGGGGAGGGGCCTCCCTTAAATATTTGTTTTATTTAATTTAATTATTTATTTTTAAAGTGACTATATAACGAAATATTCTGTGAATATTTCAAGCGTCTACCTGTTGCCGTTATCAATATCGTACAAAAACGAGCAAAAAAATCACGTTTGTTGTATGGGAGCCCCCTTCAATATTTATTTTATTCTGTTTTTTAGTATTTGTTGTTATAGCGGCAAGAAAGAAATGTAGATATACATCTGTGAAAATTTCAACTGTCTAACTATCACGGTTCATGAGATACAGCCTGGTGACAGACGGACAGACAGACAGACAGACGGACGGACAGGGCGGAGTCTTAGTAATAGGATCCTGTTTTACTCTTTGGGTACGGAACCCTAAAAAATAACAATAATGAGGATGCGATGTTGAAAATAACTTTTCGTGCTTAGTGATAGAGTTAGGTCATGTTGTTTTTTTAGACTCTTACGAAATATCCGAAGGAGTTAATAGGAGCTTGTTCTTATGAGGAGCACGTTTTAGCGATATGGCGGTCACCGATGACAGACATACAAACAATTATAATACATTTTTAATGCGTCTGGTTTTGAGGCAGATTACGTTTTCCTTGTTTTTCTATTGAGATTTGATTGATTCAGAATCTTTTCTATTTCTTGTATATATCTAAATTCGTACATTATTTCCGCTACGACTATATAAATACAAACTCCACGCCACCTGTGGTCAATTTGTATGATCCCGGCCTCATACCCAGAGGCACCCAAAGGAATCTGAGTAAGGTGGGCTTTCATCTTTGGCCTTATTATCACATATTATCTACCTACCTACTATTAGATAGGTGAGATAAAGGACAGCCGCGTCTCAGTTGTGAAATAAAAAATAACGCATTTATGGCTTTGTAATTAAATTTATTTTTTCCCTTTTCCTACAAAATTATATTGTGATGTCTTCAAGGGTAGTCATTATAAGCAAAAGACATTGAATACCTACCTATGCTAATTAAAGTTTAATGCAGTTTGTGGGAAACTTAGCAGCTTCGATTGATTGCGGTCAAGGCTGGGCGTATTGAGCTATAGATATTTCACCTTTACCACTATACAATTCTAAATGGAAAATGAATTAACAGTAAGAGTGCGACAGTCACGCGAACCCTATAAAAGGAATTGGTCGAATGTGTACAGTAAGTAAAATAAACTAGGGAAAGCTTTTTTCCTAGCGAAGGACGTCGTCGATTGAATGACTCAGTGCGTTAATCAATAGTTGCATTAAATTAATACATGTTCTATTGATATAGAAAATATTTTTCAATAACATACCTGCTACCTGAAACTGTGATGATATAGGTATCGTATGGCGCCATGTTCGGACACTTTAAGCTCGTAGTTAGAAAAAATTTTCGTCGCCAAAAAATAATAGATTGATTTTTTACGCGATGACACTTATGAAGCAAGTGCTAAAGACTAAAATAAGCTGACTCCTATTTTTAATGATTAAAGGAAAAAATTTCAATCACTGGGCCCTGTCGAACATGGAAACCTTACCTACCACCACCGAATATTGTAAAATACGAATGAGAAACTACCTACGAATAATAATATTTGGAGCTAATCAATTGAACCACAAGTTTTAAACAATGTCATTATAACTACTCTTGTAAGTAAGTGTAAAAAATAAAATTTTCAGAAACGCTGATCATAGCTAGGTTCTATAATAAAGTGGTCAGCTACTTTCATTGCTGACCGTACTGAAATTGGTTCGTCCATCGTTGTAACAACATCGATTTGATAAATATCAAGTAAGTTTTTACTTGATATTTATCAAATCGATGTTGTAACCAACACACTAGGTAGTTAGATTGTCTGAATGGCTTTATAATGATGGAATGTACAATCATACAATCCATTGTAGACCAATGTTGACACTTTCAGCCTAAATTGAACGCTACATGGATGGAATAAGAATGTATCTACTTCATACTTGCTATTCGCCTCTTTACTGTTTCTGGCATTAGCACATAATGCTGCTGGTAGCCATTAGGACAGGCTCAGAAAATACCATTAAGTGCTGACCTTTGACAAAGTATGTAAAATTGTATGTTACGGCTATCAGTTTAGGTAGGAAAATACACTATGATATTGACAACTTTATGGAGGGAAGACTTTATAAAATTATAAAATCTCATCTATTGACTTATGGTAATAAAACAAATTTATATGGTAATAAAAAAAATTAACACTATCTATTTCGTTCCAGCTCAACCCTCAACACACAGTACCCACCCTGGTGGACGATGGCTTCTCCATCTGGGAGTCGCGCGCCATCATCACGTACCTGGCCAACAAGTACGCCAAGGGCGGCCCGCTCTACCCGGAGGAGCCTAAGGCGCGCGCCATGGTCGACCAGCGACTGTACTTCGACATCGGCACTCTCTACCAGAGGTTCTCCGACTATTTCGTAAGTATCATCACCAGCAAGTTTTTTATGTCGCCAATGTTGGCACTCGACTTTTACCTGTGGATGGAAACAATACAGAGAGTAAGAGCCATAAAACCACCACGTCATCGTCATCACGTCCACTCCCGATCCAATCCGAACCCCTCGGATAATCTAGTAGGGCACGGAGACACGCACTAGTGCGTGATGCCGCTCCCTCTAGATAACCTCCGAAGGTGATTCGTTTCACACGACTTGAGGAACCCTTTTAAGTTTCTTGCCGCCCCCCAAAAAGCCCGGTGAAGCTGAACATGCCGTCTGAGGCAATCAGCAAATGCAGTCTTCTCTATCCCGAATGTAATAACGTCATCGGTTTGTAAATTCATTACCTTGATAAACCCAAGGCCCTCGTTGTAGTCGATCAGACTATATATAACACTAGCTGACCGGCGGACTTCGTATCGCTTTGACAATTTCCATGACAACAAAACAAACAAATCAATCGTCCGCTTATGAACACCCGTATCCCATGATGGACCCCTATAACAGCGCCACCTACCGGGTCCAATTGTAAATCTAAACGACTCTCTACTTGAACTCACACAGAAAATTTCGTCCAAATCGGTCCAGCCGTTTAGAAGGAGTTCAATAACATACACACGCACAAAAGATTTATATGTGTAAAGATTACCAAAGATTCTCCAACCCCCATTTGCTATTTGGAATTACTATCAGAGGAACAAATAGTTTGCAACAGGATTTTCATCAATTTTGTCATCATCATTATCATCATCATTGCAGCCAAAAGACGTCCACTAATGGACAAAGGCCTAACCCAAGGATCTCCACAACGACCGGTCTTGTACTACGCGCATCTGGATTCTCATCAGTAATTAAAAATAAACTTACATACACCACTTGAGTAAGGTAAAAACATTTGTATCTCTTTCCACAGTACCCACAAGTGTTCGGCGGTGCCCCAGCCGACAAGGACAAGCTGGCCAAGGTTGAGGATGCGCTGAAGCTGCTGGACCAGTTCCTGGAGGGGCAGAAGTTCGCGGCCGGCCCGACGCTCACCCTCGCCGACCTCAGCCTCGTCGCCTCTGTGTCCAGCCTTGAAGCATCAGACGTCAACTTCACCAAATACAGCAACATTAAGAGGTAAACGTCATAGTTGTGGTTGGAGCCGTATGAAGTGCCTAAGGCGCGCGTCTACTTATTTGGACGTAGGAAATCTCTTGCTTCGTTTTCTGGGGGGTGATTTTTGAATCGGTGACTAATTCTCACGGTATGATATGAATAACGATTTAATACCCAGTCAAATCTCGTGTTCTCCGACACCGATTGTGGTGTCACCACGCACGGGACCGTGCTAAAACGCAATGACTACTCGCGGTGGGGTCGTTTTTCCCGGGCTCCTAACGCCAAATAGGGGTATTAGTCTGGACAATATGGCATCCTTCCCACCCAAGCGGACTTACCAATTGGCGAATCATCTACGCTTGAGGTTCAAGCCTTACCTCCACTTGCTTGACGACGTTGAAAAAACTCTTTGCATCAAGCATCCCTAAAAAAATATCGACTAAATAATGAATGTTGAATCTTGACTGTGTTTTAAGAAGACTACTATACCTACTAATCGTTTAATTGCCATCCCAGGTGGTATGAAACAGTGAAGAGCACAGCTCCCGGCTACGAAGAGGCCAACGCCAAGGGTCTCCAGGCGTTCAAGGAGCTGGTCAACAACATGATGAAGAAGTAACCTGCCACCGCTCTCGAATGAATCAAGAATCGATTTTCCTATTACTGCCACCTCTATTTTCTCGTTCTCATTCCAATTAATTTTCACTGTGTGGAGATGTGCAGATGTTTGTAACTGTTGTGTAAAGTTTATTTAGGATGTAAGGCACAAATAAATTATGTTTGAAAACTAATGGCTTTGTTTCATTTTAAAATTATTTATTAAGTAAAAATTAATATTGATGATTCCTTAATAATGCAATTGAATAGGATCACTATAATTAGCTAACTACGATACAACATTGAAAAAAGAAAGTGTTGAAAAAATTCCACCAGCGGGATTCGAACCCGCACCCCAAGACATGCCGGGTCGGGTGCACTATCGTGGCTCAATCTAACTCGCCGAAATTAATCAATACTATCTACTCTTACTCTGTAAGCCAAAGGAGCCCTACTCAATGTCGACAACTACTAATGATGTAGATCATGGGGTGCGGGTTCGAATCCCGCTCGTGGAATTTTTTCAACACTATTTTTTCAACACTTTGTCTTTTTTCAATTTATAATTTGTTCGCAACAAAATTTGCGTATAATTATATGTAAATAATCATACGATACAACAATTAAAGAAAAGAAATTACGAGAAATCAAAAAATACAATACTAAAATAGGAATGTGTCCGGGATCCTAATCCCGGACACATTCGTCACTTTCCAACTATGTCCGCAAATATCTTACCTAGAACTCCTGATTTTGGCCTTTTTAAATCCCTAGTGAGTCTATCAATAGTGGAAAGTAGGTTCCTTTTTAGTTAACCCATTTCATCCCACTGCTGAGCAAATGTCTCACCCAAATCTTTAAATCAAATCAACGTCTCGTTCTTTTTATTCTTATATAGAAGTCTATACCTTAAGTAAGGTTATAAAATAATATTAAAATTCAAATAAATAATAAAATGTGGATAAACAAAAAACTTTAATGATTGATAAAAAACTTAGAGTTCAGTCTTGGCTTTGAGTTGGGCAACCAACGCCTTGAACATGTCGATGCCTTCTCCGTTCGCTTTTTGGTAGTTCGGTGCGGTGCTCTTCACCAATTCGAACCATCTGTAAAAAGATACGATTAGATGTTGTATAATTTTAAATTTTTGGTCACCCATCCGATGACTACTTTTGCGAAAGTTGCTCGTAAATTGAACTAACAAGTTCGGGCTAGGCCCACTGTAATATTCTGTTAACTCATCACCATCATCAGCTCATTTCTGCCCCAGTTAATTGAAAAGACGTATCTAACATTTTTTGCCAAATTGAGTTACATACATTGCCGGAATCAGGCAAAAAAGGCGCTTATTCCTATATTTTTTATAATTGTCTATCTCGTTCCATTGCAGTTTTAGCGCAACAAAAAAAGGCGCTTCTGCACACTTTTTTGCACTTAATTGAAGATGAAAAGACGAATTTGCCTTAAGCTTAATTGAAAAGTCACATTTACGTATAAATGCCCTTTTGGTCTGATATTTTTGTGTAAGTTAGGAAATTTGAAAGACGCTTAAGTGATCCAATTTATAAGAAGAAATTAAAAAGGCGCATATACCCATTTGCGCCTTACACAGTAATTGGAAACAGCATAAAAACTAAGGAAAAAAATCAACATCTGCCACTTCCGCCTTTTCTACTTCGTAAAGTAAGATTTTCCCGGGCGCATTTTTGTCATTGCGCCTTTTTATTATCTCACAAGTACATAACTACTTGATTCTTAAGTGGAACTCATATCAAGAATAAATGACATTTATTTTGGATTTTTTATGTTACTTTGCCATAGATAAGGACTTTTTGTTGTTTGTTTCAAAAGCCAATTTTATGATAATAAATATTTCACATTAGATGAAAGCGTTTTTAATTATTTCTAATTAAATCATTAAAAAAAACATTACATTTTATAAATGGAAATCAAAGACAAATATCGATGCTAATATTCAAAATTTTCAACATGTAATTATTTTCCTTTACTTAAGAACAGTAGACGATTTCCCGTTTCATTCATTCAAACATTTTTTTCTCCGTTTTGACTTTTTGTTAGATGCGACTTTTTAACTATCGGGGGCAGATTTATGTCCCCACTACTGGGGCACGAGCCTCCTGTGGATGGATACACCACAGAACGGGCCATAGCAGGGGGTGACACCAAGCGCTTTGGAAATAGGCCATGAAAGTGAAGCATTGGTTGTATGTTGAAAATGTTGTTTTTATAAGGCGCGGTTTGCACGTAGCCAATGTCGAGCTCGGTGGCGCAGTGGCGTTTACCACTGTAAACACGCTCGGTCTGCGATGACTGAACTTAAGCAACTGTCGCAAAGGCCGGTCATAGAATGGGTGACCAAAAATTTATAATCTCGCGCTCCTCCGTGCTTCGGAAGGCACGTAAAGCCGTTGGTCCCGGCTGCATTAGCCATCGTTAACAACCACCGCACCGCACTGGGCCCGCGTGGTGGTTTATGGCCCATTCTTCCTATCCATCCGTAAGGAAGGCTCGTGCCCTAGCAGTGGGGACACAAAAATGAGCTGATAACGATGATAATTACTCAGCGTCTTTACTATCTTTGCTGTACTTACCTCTCGACATTCGGGTACGGTTTGAGGCTTATATCAACAGCATCTATGGTAGAGACGGTGGCGACCAGCGCGAGGTCGGCCAGCGTGAGCTCGGCACCCGCGGCGTACCGCTGCCCTTCAAGGAACTGCTCGAGGATGCCCAGTGCGTCTTCCAGCTTCTTGAGAACAGCTTTGTCGGCGGGCGCCTCGCCGAACAGTTGTGGGTACTGGCGAGTCGTTGTCAATCAATTATAATTTTGGATGGTGATGGTACAGATGCCTGCACATCAGAGTTTCCAAAACAACAAAATAGTCTCTCCTTATTTTGTGCCAAAAGTCAGAACTGTCAATTTTCTTCAATTTTCTTTTTATGTTAAAAGGAGGCAAACAAGCAGGCGGGTCACCTGATGGAAAGTAATCACCGCCGCCCATGCACACCCGCAAAACCAAAGTAATCGCAGATGCGTTGCCGGCCTTGAGGAAGGAGTTGGATCTTGAGGAGGGAGTAGGAATTGGAAGGGGGAGGGGTGAGAGATGGGCCTCCAGTACTTTCAATCACCGGACGAAACACAACAGCAACGAGTGCCATTGTTTCACGCCGATATTCTGTGAGAGGGTAGTATTGCGGATGCGGCCCATTTCGTGCTGCAACGCAGCGTGGCTCTACCACTCAGACAGTGTCACTCATTTAGCACCACCCAGGGGTCACGTGTAGGGTCTCAAGGGTAAACCTACGGACGCGAGTAACTTTAACCCCCCTTTAACGTTCAACCGTATGCCTTAGACATAATGAACCAAGTCTATTGAGGAAATTAGACAGTTAGTGATATTCTGATGTGTAGGCGTGTGAATATTGAGAACAGAGAAAGTAAATTTAGAAATGTAACGACAGTTACTCATTACAAGAAAAATAGAGTTCTTTGAATGCAGGTAACGCTTTGTAAACGGTGCTGGGTCATGTCCTTTTCGTGGTCATGTCCCCGTCACGGGATGGTACTAAGTTAGGTTACCTAGTTATTACGAGGCCCGATGGGGGGGCCATCGGGCCTCGTAATAACTAGAATTAAGGGGACGAAATAAACCACTTAATCGGAGGTCGCCCTCGCCCTTAATTCCGGTGTATGCGTAAGACAGCATAGCTAGTTGGTTCTGTCGTCATATCAACTCTGTTATCAGTGCTAGATGTGTTCCGACATTTAGTGTTAAGCTAGCCAGCTTTTCATTAGTGCAGCCTTATCGCCAATTATTGAAATCAGGTGAAATGATTATTGCACAGCGATTCCCTTTTAGGGAATAAAAAAGGTTCTTTAAACATTAAGTGTGAACAACAAGGCTAGGTGAAGTCGGCTAGTGTGGCATGATCCCACTACACTCGCATTTGGACTCAATATCCTAAAATCAGGTGAAACGGAAAAAAATAACTTACGAAATATGCTGAGAACCGAAAGTACAGCGTCTGGTCGAAGTCCAGCCTCTGGTCGACGACGGCCCTGGCCCGAAGGTCTTCAGGGTACAAGCCTGAGGCCCTGCCGTACTTGTTCGCTAGGTAGCGGCCGATCGCGCGGGACTCCCAAAGCGGGAACCCTTCGTCAACTATTGTGGGGACCGTGTGTTGAGGGTTGAGCTGGAAATGGTATATGACATTGGTCAAGTGTATCTGGGATAGATGTAAGTGGTCTAGGGTAGTGGTACCACCAGTAGTGTTCGACAGTAACCGTGACCCTTTTTTGTTCTAAATCATTAAAAGTAGGTCAGCAACTGATTTTAGTCTCTATGTACAATTGAATACAGACCACACCGGCTTCTAATGAAATCTATGCTATTTTTTGGAGACGAGAACTAAAATCAAAATAATATTTGAAAATTTGTTTTATTTGAGCTGTAGAATCAGCAGTTAGAAATCCAGGACTGAAAGAAATACTAAAAATATTACAGAGTAAAAACAGATTAACACTCTACAAATTATTTTAATTACTTAGTTGAAAACACCAATACATCAATTTAGGCTTATTAATCGACAGATAAAATGGTATTTTAACAGCTAGAAATTCGTGATGTGTTATATATATAACTAACCATCTCAAATTTATTTATAGCAAAAATTGGGTTTTTTCGATTCCGCTAATCCCGCGGATCCGCGGGAATGATGACTACAATCCTTCAGGCTCGCGGGATTAAGATTTTGATGTGGGATTGAATTCCCTAAATTGTAACGATGACCTGATTTCAATGATGAAGGCCTTCCGTCCTGTTGTTGGATATTATATTAGGTCCTTATCTACGAAATCGACGTTTTGTATGGTGATTTTTTATAAAATTATATTTTTCATACTAACGTTTTTTTTAATTTTCTTGGCATCTATTTATGTTAACACTATAAAAAACGTAGAGTAGTGTGTTTGTTTCACTGAAGCCTAAGTAACATAGTCCTAATTAAGGTGTATAATAATATTAACAAATGGTATTGACTTTGAGAAGTAATACACCTATTAATAAGTGAGAAAAAAACGTCAATTTCATAGGTAAGGACCCAATATAAAGATTATTTATAGTACCTACTACTATTAGTAGTCTTTCATAGTAACCATATTACCATAGTACGTTCCGGCTTTGTGTTTGATTATGTCATATTGTGTAATGTAATGAGAATGACTCAGTTGTTTTCGAGTTTAATCTACATTTAAACGAGTTAGTATCAAATGGTCAAAAACGCAAGTGGTCTACGGCATGAACTCACCTACCTAAAAATTATTTTGGTAAAGCAGATAGTCGAATACGTAATCGGTCTATACCAAAGACATTTAACCTATTGAATCTCTTTGGTCTATACGTAGACCACTTGCGTTTTTGACCATTTGATACTAACCCATTGAAACTTGCTTTGTCATCATAGTAACCGAACCAAACCTAACTAAAAATCTTATAATCTAAGCTAAAAATATTATTATACCTACTGTTGATTATTTTTATTTACTTTTATTTTAAAGTGTTAATTGCTACACTTAGCTGAATTAAATATTTATATAAAATATAGTGAAAAAATTAAACTCCCACCTGACCCAGCCAGGAATCGAACCTGGGTCTTCCGCAATCCTGGCGGCTGCACTGACCGTTATGCTACCGGGAAGGCTGACGTAAGCGCTGAATTTTGTCACTGCTTTTTGATTTTTTGAAATTTCCATCGGTTAATACCTTTGGATAGATGGCACTAATGTCGCTCTAAAGCATTTCAAAAAATCAAAAAGCAGTGACAAAATTCAGCGCTTACGTCAGCCTTCCCGGTAGCATAACGGCATAGTAGAATGAAACAAGTAGGCCATCTTCATACATACGCACCGAGCGCGGCTTGTATGTGAGCGCACGCAGCCGAGCCAACCCGTCCGTACGCATCGTCGCACGCACACACTGACAAAGTTTATTGCTAATAATGCTGCGCCAGTCGCGACTGAGCCACGTAATGCCGCGCGCGCCTGCTTGTTTCGTCGCTGCGCCCACCGCGCCGCTGCCGCTCGTAGGTTATATATAATTTGTGAAACGTAAGTCAACGATGGCTACAAAAAAAATCAGGAGATATTGCAGTGTTTACGGATGTCTAAATAGCAGCTTGTCAAATCCAGAATTGTCCTTCTTTACCTTACCTACCGAACAAAAACGGTGAGTACCTCCTGCCTAACCTAATTACATTATTTTGTGTTAGTTATTTACTAGGTACCGAAAGAATTAAGTTCTGCTTCAGATTTCGTGGATTAGAGAGGTAAATACATGTACCTAAGGATTTGTAAGTTTAATTTATTAGATTACACGGTACACCCTTCCGTGAAAACAAGGGACTAATTAGGTACAGTCAGACTAAACACTTTGGACTTTGTACCGCGCTCTTATGTTGTGGGCATAAGTACTAATATCGAACTGCAAGTGTTTACCGTGATGTGCTGTTGACCGTACCTACTTACCTATTGTAAGTTGTTGTATTGTACAGTTAACAAACTACGTTTAGGTAGGTCGGGGGTTCTCTGGAATCCATGAATTCATATTTCTAAGTATGTTCTTATTTTATATGTAGATACCTACCTCATTCTAATTAAAAGCGACAGCCCTACAAGTTTAGGTGATTATCGTTTGCTCGGGGGCCGAGTCGGCCTACTTGTTTCATTCTACTATGATAACGGTCAGTGCAGCCGCCCGGATTGCGGAAGACCCAGGTTCGATTCCTGGCTGGGTCGGGTGGGCGTTTAATTTTTTCTCTGTATTTTATATAAATACTGTTGATTACTAAGCCTTTGGTGGTAAGAAGGTATGTTACGATAATACTATTTTATTAAATGATAGCTTGCTTTCCTTCCTAGATTTCTTTTCCCTGATGTTAACGTAATTGAATGGCCTATAAAACTCGGACCAGGCACCCTGGTCAGAATTTTACCTAAAGGCGAGTGTTAGCAATTACCTTTAAGAATTCTGGCGTGAGGTGCTCTCCGACTCTCAAGTCTAGTGGCTTGAGATTCATTTCAATATTAAGTGCCGCTGCCACGAGCAGCACTGACCGGCAAGGCGCGGACCCCGGCGCGTGGTACAAATCTATGGTCATCGTGGTCTGGTCTGGCTGATGAAAAAAACTATGTTTTTAGCTTATAACAAGAAAATTTTTGTTTCATTTTTTATGTTTAGAACATATAGGAATAATCTGTTTTTTTTTTAATTGCTAACGAGTACTATCTCACCTGATGTTAAGTGATGATATAGCGAACCGCAGCCGGTATCCTTTGAAGATTTCTTTCAATACTTACTTGTGTTTACTGTTTTTTTAAATTTATTTTCAAGTAACAAAGTTACAAATAATGCCATTTGGGACTGCTTGGCGGGAAAGTGAGGGTTTATCGTTTGTGACTTTGTTAACAATAAACTAAAAATTGTTTAGTTCTACACAAGTACCTACAACAGTACATACAACTTGTAAGAAATTATTGTGCCAACCGCACGAAGTCATAGCTAAGGAAAAAATATGCCTTTTATTATTTGCAACTTTTTCAGTTATGGGCATGTCATATTATAAGGTACACACATATATCTATATACATATAATGACTTGTCCCGACTGATTCATCATCGCCGAGCCGAAACCGCTGGAGCTAATTAAATGAAGTTTGGACGGTAGGTTTTAATTGGGTGACGTAACCAGCCACTAAGAAAGGATTTTACGGAAATCATACCCTAAGGGGGTCAAATAGGGGGTGAAAGTTTGTATGAAAGTCCGTCAGTTTTGAACACATGAAAATTGGTACCTATTTGGCTTTTTGAAAAGAAATAAAGAATGACGTGTTTCAGGAGTTTTGTTTATTTTCCTTTAGAGGAGTAAAAAAGGGAAGGATTTTTTGGGTAAATTGTTATTTTTAATCTATAAAAATAAATAATTTGATCGAACTATAGATTTTTCGATAAAAATAAAGAATGACGTGCATTTGCATTTTTCGAAAAAACTTTCCTTATAGGGGTGAGATAAGGGTGGAAATTTTGTATAGAAATCTGTCATTTCTTAAATTTCGGTATTTATAGAAATTATGAAGTGTTTCAGGATTTTTGGAAAACGATCCCTTAAGTAGGGGGACAAAACGGACCAAAATGGCTTTTACAGAGTGATATTTATTTCGTTGTTTTGTGTTAGACACTTTTTACTAATTCTAGCTCGCATGGATGGGCTTTTTAAAAAATTAAAATCTTAATGTTGAAATGTCGTGACATGTTTAGTTGTCTAACTCTTACTTATTCCCTGATATTTACCTTTAATAAGTTTGGCTTTTATTACGAATAAACACAAGTCGTGAAGCCCACGTGAGCAAAGCCGCGAACAAAAGTTAGTATAGTATAAAACTTAAAAGCTAACATAGGTACACACCATAATATAATTACGAATAAATATGTATAATAAATAAATAGAATAGAGATAACAGAAAAATAGCGGTCGGTACTCACCAAATCGGGACACAAGCAGAAGCAGCTCGAAAACAAATTGAATGACGACTGGCAAAACACAACCAATTTATCTGTGACCGGTTGCCCTTGACTGGCGAATCCTGCGTCACTCACTTCGTATTTATTTACAAGACTGATTTTAACTACCTAGTGGCGATGGCGTTCTCATATGGTGGTATGGCGTATCATATGGTTTTTGGATAGATAATGACCAGAAGGTATTATTCAGTCCACAGAAATAGATCTAAATAGAAGCCTCATGTAAAAACCAAACGTGTCACTTTTTTTCTACCTACTGTGACGTCACAAGAGAGATTAAAGCTGGAGTCCCACCACAGCCTGATTTTTGACAGGCCCAATCGCGCCAGACCAGGCCAACAGGCCGTGGGAATCGTCGCATCCGATGGAGCCTGCCGTGGCCTGGCGTCGCCTGTCCGATCCATCGGGAGTCGGTAAATATGAAAGGCGCGGCGCGACGGCACCTGTTGGGACCTGCACGGGCGCGTGCTTTTTTTTTGGAGAGAGATTGCTGATTGCCTCAGACGGCATTTTCAGCTTCACCGGGCTTGTTTGGGAGCGGCGAGAAACTTAAAGGGTTCCTCAAGCCGTGTGAAACGAATCACCTTCGGAGGTTTCTAGAGAGAACGGCATCGCGCACTAGATTTTCCGAAGGGTTCGGATCGGATTGAAGCAACAGGCGCGTGCGTGTGCGCGTCGTCGCTACGCTATTCACTCACTCATAAGATCGAATTTCGGAATGACGACCAGCAGGTAACACCAGGCCGACTCACGCCGTGGGAATGCTCCGCGCCAGGTCGCGCCAGGCATTGGCAGGCATTGACGTGACATGGCGTGTCATAGTGACCACACCCTGCCTGATGGTAAGCAGCCGATGCAGTCCAAAATAATGGGTGCGCTCCTCACCGTGAAACAAGCACGGTAACAAGTGCACCCATTCATGACGGCCTGCATAAATGTCGTTTCACGCCCCGCTTAAAAGACACGGGACTATAGGAGCTGGGAAACACATGCGCCGGAAAGGATTCCAACGGGCCTGTCTTCAAACGGGCCGTGGGACCCCGGCTTTAGTGATGGTAGTCGCCGCGCGTGCGAAATCGATTCAAAGTTGTCCGCCGCCACCAGTACGCCGCCGCAGCTAGTTTCTGTAGAGGACGCACGCTCGCATCCATTTCCCCCGCACCAATCTCGCACAACATTTAAGTAAGTTTACTTTTACGACTATCCTACACGAAGAACGAACTTTACAATACGAAAAAAATTTATTGAAATACTTTTTTTTGGTTTTTCTTGGCTTTTATACTTAGTTACTAAAGTTCACCGCCTTTTATAGAAGTTTACCTTTACAAATATATACCTACGTATAAATTAGAGTAAAGTGGTATTTTCTAGCAAACTAGTAAAAAAAAGATATGTTTTTCTAAAGCTGTCTTCACCAAAATGAATAGAGCAAATTCGACTGTATTTTGTTGGAAACCAATTTCTATCCATTTCTCTTTCACGTTGGGATCACATGGAAATCTGTAATTATAATAATTTTATTTAATCCTTAACAAAATTACTTAACAGAAATATTAGTGATAAAAGAATCACGTACCTACTTGACACAAAGTGAATTTATAACTTTAAAAAATTGTAAACAGAAGAATGATAATAATCATTCCTCTTTAGCGGTAGTAGTTTCGCTATGCTATAGTGTTGGTTTGTCGATGTTGCTTGGCGATAATAGCGTTATTGGCGTTGGTGCGGAGAGAAGTGAAACACAGGATTGTCAGTTGTAGAATGCCTAGGGTTACTCGTCCTTTAAATAACATTGGTTGCACGTAAAGAGAAAGCGCTGCAGGCGCGCGGCGTGAGAACATCTGGTGCTAGCTAAGACAAGGCGCTGCGCGCGGCGTGGGTATTCACAACGGTGAATTATTATTGTGTGCGTGCGGCTGCGCGCGGCGCGGGAAACATCTGGTGCTAAGCTGAGACAAAGCGCTGCGCGCGGCGTGGTATTTTACAACGATCAAATTATTATTGTGTATGTGCGGCTACAGTGCTCCTCCTCAAGCGAAGCGTACAGGTGGCTTGACGACTCGGCCGGATGTGGTTCGCTTATATGCCGGTTGTGTCGTCATGCTGCGGGGTTGTGTTGGTACTGTTTCTTCTGCTGTTTTTTGTATGGGTACTTCGAAGGTGCATTCTTGTTCTTGCAATACGTATGCGGGTTTCAACCGGTCGATCGATATGTTTGCTTCACGTTGAGGTAGCTTGATGGTAAAAACTTTATTGTTCCGATCTATGACTTGGTAGGGACCTTCGTACGGTGGCTGTAGCGGTTTTTTCACTGCATCTGTTCTAATAAACACGTGCGTGCATGTACTTAGGTCTTTATGCACAAACAGGTGTTTATTGTTACTATGATGTGAACTTGCTGTTGTCGGCTTGATGGCTTGAATGGTGTCTCGTAATTTTTCAATGTAAGTATAATCCATTGTAGGTAAGTTAGTGCTTGCGTTGAAAAATTCGCCTGGTAATCGCAGATGGTAGCCGTAGGTTAATTCGGCTGCGCTAACTGATGTGTCTGTGCGTAGGGCTGCTCGCAACCCTAATAGAACTGTTGGTAGTTCATCTGTCCATTTAGCTGAAGCGGCGATGAGTCTTGCGCGTAAAGCATTCTTAAGTGATCGGTGCCAACATTCGACTATTCCGTTTGATTGTGGGTGGTAAGCCGTTGTGCGTGTTTTCGCTATTCCCATTTCTTTCATCAGGTTAATGAAAAGTTGACTCTCAAATTGTCGACCTTGGTCGCTTGTTAGGGTTACTGGGCATCCGAAGCGTGTGATCCAATGTTGGTAGACGACTTTCGCTACTGTATCTGCTGAGATGTCGTCTGTAGGTATTGCTTCGGGCCATCGGGTCTCTCTGTCTATCATCGTGATTACGTAACGTTGGCCGTGTTCTGTGGTAGGTAGCGGTCCAACGATGTCGATATGCACGTGTTGAAATCGGTTAGCTGGCGGGAATGATGAGTTTGGTGAAATAGTATGACGTTGTATCTTGCTCTTTTGACATGGAATGCACGCTTTTGTCCATTTGCCGATGTCCGAGTTCATTTTTGGCCAAAAGAATTTTTTTGCGATGAGTTTGCGTGTTGTACGGGTTCCGGGATGACTCACGTTGTGAATGATGTTAAAAACTTGTCTTCTATAATCTGTAGGTATATACGGTCGTAAGTAGGGCGTAGATGTTTCGCAATACAGATCGAGTTCGGTGTCGGGATATTAATTTTCTTGATTGAGATGTTGCTTGTATTCTGAGTTGCTAGTTGTGATATGTTGCTGTCCCTTTCTTGCGCGTTGGCGAAATCTGCGTAGGTTATGGCTTCCGGGCACGATATAGTTTCTATTCGGCTTAGAGCGTCGGCGACTATATTGTCTTTTCCACTGATGTGTCGTATGTCTGTAGTGAATTCGCTGATGAATAGAAATTGGCGAGTTCGACGTGGCGTTTCGTTTGCAGTTTGCGTTTTTAACATAGCGAATGTGAGTGGCTTGTGGTCAGTGAAAATAATGAGGTGGCGTCCTTCAAAGGTTTTTCTGAAATGCTTGAGTGCCATATAGATAGCTAGTAGCTCTCTGTCGTATGTCGAATAGTTCTTCTGTGCGGTCGTAAATTTCTTTGAGAAGTATCCGAGTAGTTGCCATTGATTGTTATAGTGTTGTTGTAGTACGGCGCCGGCTGCGTTATCGGAGGCGTCGCAGAATAAAGCGAGTGTAGCATCGTGCGATGGGTGGGCGAGCAAGGCAGCGTTTATGATGCTTGTTTTGCAATCTATAAATGCTTTTTCCGCTTCATTGTTCCATTCGATGGCGGTCTTGTCACGTTTTTTTGTGTTGTGCAGGTACGAATTTAGTGGTGCTTGTATGGCTGCGGCGTTCGGAATGTGTTCACGGTAAAAGTTTATCATTCCGAGAAAGCGTCTGAGTTCTTCCACATTCGTTGGCTTCGTGTACTCCGTGATGGCTTGGACTTTGTGCTGTGGTGGTTTTATGCCTTTTGGCGATACTGTGTATCCTAGAAACTGTACTTGCGTTTTGCCGAAGTTGCATTTGGCCGGGTTTATAGTAATGCCATTGTCTTCCAGTCTGCTTAAAACGATCCGTAAGTGTTCTTTGTGCTGGATGGGGTTGTCTGATGCCAAAAGCAGGTCATCAATGAACGGAAAAACAAAGTGTAGCCCCCTTAGTACTTCGTGAATGTACCGTTGGAAAGTTTGTCCTGCGTTCCTGAGACCTGGGCACATGCGTGGAAATTCAAATAGTCCCATGGGCGTGATGATAGCCGTTTTTTCAATATCTTCTTCTCGAACTGCCAGCTGTTGGTACGCCCGGTTGAGATCAATTGTGCTGAATATTGTTTTCCCAGCGAGTTGGTGTGTGAAATCCCTTATACGTGGTATTGGGTAGCGATCGGGTTTCGTAATTGTGTTAAGGCGTCTGTAGTCTCCACAGACACGCAGGTCGCCGTTTTTCTTAGGTACGATGTGGAGTGCGCTTGCCCAAGGGCTTTTGCTTGGTCTGCATAGGCCTTGGCTAATCATGTTTTCAAACTCCATTTTGACTTGATCGTAGCGATGCGGTGGGATGGGGCGAGCGCGGCAGTGAATAGGCGGGCCTGTTGTTTCGATGAAATGTTCCACTCTGAGTTTGGGGTTGAGTTTCATTGAAGTGAGGCGCGTGATACCGGGGTACTCTGCTAGTATGTCATGGTATGCTTGTTGGACATCGATTCTGCGAACTGTAGGCGTGTTGGTGCAGCTTTTAATGGTATTGGTACCGAGCTTCGTTGTGTTGTCTATTAGTCTGCGGTTCTTCAAATCAACCAATAGATTGTGATGGTTTAGAAAGTCTGCTCCGATTATAGGTTTGCTAACATCGGCCACGATGAAACGCCATTTGTAGGGTCTTCGTAGGTTGAGGTCCAATGTTAGTGTTTTTTCACCGTAGGTTGGTATTATAGTGCTATTTGCGGCGTACAGGATGAATGGAAGAGGCTTCGCAACGGTTCCTTTTTGCTTAGGTAGGACGGAGATGTTTGCGCCGGTGTCTATTAAAAATGATAGTCTTGTGGTTTTATCGGTGACGAATAGGCGGTATGCTCTAGTTCCGACGTTGGGTTCCGCCTCTGCCCACGTGTTTTTTAGTTTTCCGCTTTTTCTTCGGTGTTGAAACTGCAAGGTGTTGTGCAGCGTCTTGCATGTTTTCCAAATCGGTTGTGGTAGAAGCAGAATGGTGATGGTGTGGCAGAGCGAGAACGAGATGGTCCATTGCGGCTGCGAGAAGGAGACGGTGAACGGCTGATAGTTCTACTTCTTGCGATATGACGTTGCGATCGTGGTGCGTAGTGGTAGCGTGGCTGTATTGGCGGTTGAGGGTACGGATAGTTGTTACGAAATGTTCGTAGTTCTGCAACTTCCAAATGTAATTTTCTTATTTCGTCGACTATGAACTGCATTTCGACGTGCTTTTCTTGCCGGTTCAGTGTTGATGGTACTGACGCTATTGCGGAAACTTGGCGATTTTGTTCCGACATCTTATCCGCAAGCTTGGCTAATTCATCAAGTGCTGTGTCTTTGCTGATCGTATCGCTTACGACGATTACTGAATGCACGTGCGGTGGCAAGAGGTTCATCCACATTAGTCGTAGCGTACTTTCAGGCACTTTGTTGCGAGCGAGGGTTCGCATGCGACGTAGTAGTTGACTCGGCTTTTGATCTCCAAGGTCCATGTCGGATAGAAGTTTTTGCAGCTGCTTTCCATCCGACTCTTCATAGACGGAGATTAATCTCTCCTTGATGATTTTGTAGTAGTTTTCGGCTGGCGGTTCGTAAAGTAAGTCGCATATTTGTTCTATGTCTTCCTTTTCCAGTTGTGCGATGACCATCTGCGCCTTTTGTGCTTCGCTTTTCTTTAGGTCACTGATTGCGGCTTCGAAACTTATGAACCAGAGACGCGGACGATCTCGCCAGAAAGGTGGGACACGCATTGAAAGTGCAATGCCAGAGACTTCTTGCAAGTGTTGTTGTGCAGGCGAGGTTGTTGCTGGCTCTTCGTTTGCCATTCTTCTGTTCTTCTTGTTGTAGGTTGTTGTGTTCTGTCGGGTCACCACTTTAGCGGTAGTAGTTTCGCTATGCTTTGTCAGTTGTAGAATGCCTCTTTTATTAGGGTTACTCGTCCTTTAAATAACATTGGTTGCACGTAAAGAGAAAGCGCTGCAGGCGCGCGGCGTGAGAACATCTGGTGCTAGCTAAGACAAGGCGCTGCGCGCGGCGTGGGTATTCACAACGGTGAATTATTATTGTGTGCGTGCGGCTGCGCGCGGCGCGGGAAACATCTGGTGCTAAGCTGAGACAAAGCGCTGCGCGCGGCGTGGTATTTTACAACGATCAAATTATTATTGTGTATGTGCGGCTACACCTCTATTTACAATTTACTTTCAAACTTTATTAAATTATTATCATTCCTCTGTTTACATCGATTAGAATCGAGAACAAGTGTACAACGTGTACACACGATTTGCTTAATTTGACAAAAAAATTTGAATAGCGACCGACTGGTATTCATTGCGTGTTTTAATAAACAGACTGTCCAATGGTTTTAAAGTAAAGCGGCAATGTATTTCGAACAAATACATAATTTTTATTGTTAAATCACAACAAAGATAAAATAATTGAAAAAAAATTTAATGTTAAATATACAAAATTTAATAACAAAATTATTAGGATTATAAAGATCGCGCCGAACTTCTAGTCCCCTCTGAAGTTGCTTCGCGCAGCTGTACACAGTCAGGCCCTGCCGCTCGACCCCGCCTTCGTCCTAATGACGCCTATTTTTACGACTGCGACGCGAATCGCGCCAACTTCAGGGTTTATTAGAAGTTTGGCGCGATCTTGTAACATAGATAGATACATTTTCATCTAATTGATTTAACCTTGAAAAACATACACATCTATTTCCGTTGCCAAGCCAGTGATTCACAATGCAGAAATTATTTGTAATGATTCAGCAAAGATGTAATCAAATGAAGTAGGTACTTAAGTTCAGCATAAATATTAAATTACTAATATGCTGCAACTAGTTATTAACATTAACTAGCTTGTGAACATTTGTATAGGATTTGGGATCTTGCTTAGTACCAAGGACCACATGACTGGTAGATGACGATACCACATGAATCAGAAATAATGAAACTGCGAAAAATATCTTCTTCATAAACTAGATTACGCCTGCCGACGCGACGTCTGTTACGTAGCAACTGCTGAAACTAGAACGTCTGTAAAATCTGGCCATACACCCAATATTATACATAGTCTATGGGCCATACGCTTTATCTTTGGCTTACGAAAGTATGACCATGTTTCTCACTTTCGTACTGAATTAAAATGGCTACAGATCAGACACCACCGTAATGTGCTTCCAATTTTTAGAGATTCTATCCTCCTTAGAGATGATATCCTTAACGACCCTAATGCTCCTACTTACCTTCTCGTTCCCGTTTCCAACTCCTGCCCCCACCTTGCCGCTCAAGACGTGCTTGTATAACAAAGACGCTCGAGATTCCTAAAGTCAATACCAACTTCCTCCTAAATTCATTTAGTCAAGGCAGCGCAGCTATGGAACAGGCTTCCTACGGACATCCAGGATACATCCATCATATCTTTTAAAAAGAAAGTCAAGGATCACTTTCTGTCACTCATGTCATCGCAATTATAGGCACTATATTACGATTATGATCGAGTTACCTTAAACGCGAGATGCCAACGAGAGTTATTCCTAAACATTAGATTTGCCTAAAAATATGTTTACCCTAAACGAAAGATGCCAATGAAGCAGTATGCCTGAAATGAAAAATTGACTAAGAAGCAGTTCGACTAAATTCAAACTACCTGTAAAGCAGTTTGCCTGAAATACAAGTTGACTTAGAAGCGGTAAGTTTAATGTGCTGTTTACCCTAAAGGAGAGATGCCGATGAAGCAGTAATCCATGTGTATTATTATTATTTTCTTTATTTATTCTTTAACATATTAATTTACATTTTTAAATATTTTCTAAAACAAACAAAACATTTAATTTTTTTTTTTTTAAATAGGGGTCCGCCGGCAGGCCGACCGGATCCAAGCTACCGGTGGTTAGGGCTCTATTATATGTATATGTTCATATACGAAGTATTATTATGTAGTTTTTAGGAATATTGTAGTACTTAACGCTATACTTGGCAGAGATTTTTATTGTGAAATTATATATACATAGTTTGTGTATAAAATGTGATCTTTTTTCACTACTTGAAATTTCTTGTAAGTCTCTTAAATAATCCACTATGCCAAGAATAGGGTTAAGTATATGTATTGTATATGTATGGTATAGCTCGCGCTAAACTTCTAGTCCCCTCTGAAGTTGCTTCGTTGCGCAGCTGTGCAGTCAGGCCCTACCGCTCGTTCCCGCCTTCGCCCTACTGACGCTTATTTTTTATTACTGCGACGCGAATCGCGCCAACTTCAGAGGGGACTAGAATTTTGACGCGACCTATACCTAATATTGTTATTCTTATTTGAGATATTTTTGTTTGCACTTTTAAACTTGATGCTCCCATTCCACCTTAGGTTGGCTAGAAGAGATCTATTTTAGAGATAAGTCCACCTTTGTTCACCATTTTTTGTAAAGTGTTCTCTGTATGTGTTTTTTGTACAATAAAGTAAGCGAGATGGCTACCAGAAGCGTCTGGATTCTTAACTTAAGTGTTTTAGTGTTCACTTTTACTGTGGTATTAAAATAAAAACTAATACAAATTTACATTATATTTTATTATCTTTGTCTTTAATAAAGTAATTACAGATAGGCACTAAAAAATAACCATGCGTATGACCATAATACAATAACATATTACTTAGATACAACTGACGCCGCTTCTCTCTCTGAAACAACGGGCTTGGTGTTGGCTTAGCGCCGTATGGCTGTGGCAGTGAGCCCAAACTGAGGGCCTAGTACGAGATCCAGGCCCAGACTCCATCAAAGCTGAGACTAGAAATGTAGAGATAGGTCGAAAACAACCAATAAGAATTCGTTTATACCAACCAATAGGAGATAGGGGCAAAATTATCTCTAATTGGTTGATTACGACTCGCCTCTCTTTTCCGAACATCGCCGCTTTGGTCACGTCCGGGCCAAATTCATAAAGCAGTTATAAGTAACATTTAGTTACACAACTTCCTCACTAGATGGCGCTGCTCTAACCCCCATACAAATTGTAGTAACTTTACTCGCTCGAATAGTGAATCTCGCACTCGGTCCTCCGAACACGTCCGAGTGAGTTCTAAGCGGCGGTACTGTCGCCAACATACTCCATCGCATCTCCACAGGGTGGGACGTTCACTAATCCTTGTTGATTCACCACGAGGCAAAATGAAACCAACAAAAGCTTTAATAAAACGCACATGTCTCGCATGCTCCACAGAAGGCACATAATATCCATAAATAAAAGAACGTTATTTTAAAAAAGCTATCTCGTTACTTATAAGAACTATCAGCTAGTGTAATACAAAACAATTAGACTTTTTAATTTATTCAATAATAATAATAAATGATGCTATGTTTTTGTGTGATATTTATTTATAACATTTCTAAAACCTCCAGTCGTATTTATTGCTCAGGTTAGATTAATGACTTTCAACATCAGGTAATTCAGACAATAAAAACTTAAATGAACCGTTAACTAGCAACTTTTTAAATTCACTAAATAAATAGATATAATATGAATTATCTACTAAGTCGAAATAAAAATGTATTATTTTCCCCTAAAATAAAAAAATAATAATCAGGTATAAATTACACGCATCGTGTATCTAGGAGCGCCAAATGAATGTGTCGAGTGATCTCTATAACTGAATCTCGGACTCGCACTAGAACGCATTACAATTTGAAATGAAACTACTTTTATTACGGATCTATTCGCGTTTATTTTATACATAAGTTGTATTTAATGTTTGTCCTGACGTCACAGGTCACAGGAAGACTGAGGTGTTGGTCGTCTCAAAATTAGTTAGGTTCGAAACGTCATAAACATAAAATTAAATAAAACTAACTATAAAATAAACGAGTAGATCCGTAAAAGTAGTTTCATTTTAATATGTTAAATGTTCGCGTAAACTTTAGAAAACAATATGTATTACAATTTGTTTTACATTACGATAATTTATGGACTTTTAAACTTGATTCGTTCGGACACTAAATATCAATAATTACACAAAGCTATCTACATGAGCCACGCTTAACCGCCGGAGTAGTGTTGCCAGACTAAACCCGTCTCTGACAGCCGTGTAAGTACTGCCGAGAGGCTTCTCGAGTGTTTGCTTGCTTTATGGTGGCGGCGTATTCGTAAACTGGCAATAATAACAGTGATGGCAGACACCATTGCTTGGGAATGATTCGTAATGATTGTGATTAGTTTTCCAGCAACATGCTTCTCTTTATGCTTCGGCTCCGATAATAACTGGACTTTCTGTAACAAATGTAAAACAATGGTAAGTCATGTGTGAACTATCTAAATCTGTTTACGATTGCATATTCAATTTAAAATCGTAACCCCTTATTAATAAGTTTGTAATAGATATTATTATGTTATATTATTTATTGTTATTGAGATAAGCTAATGCTAGAGATAAACCCACATACAAAAGTGAGTTTACTGATCTTGAATCTTTAACAACTTTATGATGTTGTCAAATGTAAATACGTTTGTAGAATTTTTTTTCAATATTTTTTCCAAATTGTGTTTTGTTTTTAACAAAATATGCACAAAATGTATAAACAACATACCACAGAATAAGCGCACACTCGTTAGTAGCAGGCACCATTTTTAATTTATTTTCTAAACAAACGAAATATGAGGTTTTTTCATAGACAATTTAGTTTTATTTTGTTTTGCTTCGTTTGTTCAATGAAGGAGTGAGTGTAATGAACTGTATTTTGATTTTATTTGAATAGAAACGTCTGGAAGCGATTCACTAGAAGATTCTAAAGTAAACTACTACAGATTGTATGATTATTATGTATCATAAAATGTTCAAATAATTTTTTAACGCAAATTTTGTTGCGAACAAATTACAAAAACACAAATGTTGAAAAAAATATCAGAATGTCAAAATGTCAGAAGGGTGCAGGTTCAAATCCTGCTTGTGGAAATTTTTTCAACATTTGTGTTTTTGTAATATATTATGTATCATGTTGTATACCCCATATATGATATAAAATAAAATGAAAATGAGCAGCACGGTGGCGAAGTGCAAACACACTCGGCCTACGGTTGCTGTCATTAAACAACTTTCGCAAGGGCCGGTCATCGGATAGGTGACCAAAAATTTATTATATCGTGTTCCACCATGTTGTGGAGGGGAAGCAAAGCCGTTGGTCCCGGCTGCGTTAGTGGTCGTTAACAACCACCAATCCGCACTGGGTCCGCGTGATAGTTTAAGGCCCATTCTCCCTGGGGGGCTTGAAATTGAAAGCGACATGAAATAACATATTTGCTTTTACAATTTGTTTATTAAGATGCTTTCGGTGTCTGAAATAAGTTACCAGTCAGTGACTTTGAACATGAGAAAAAAGAGCACTCCTTATTAATATCATTCATCAGCGTTAGATTTAGTCACTGGTTCAAAAATCGCCTCCCAGTGGTTTCCATCCATAGGTAAGGCTCGTGCCCCAGCAGTGGCCACCTATAAAGAGCTAGTGATGATGATGATGATGATGATGATGATGATGATGATGATGATGATGATGATGAATGTAAAGCGAGCCGGGCACTCACCTGCCGGCTACTGGCAGCACTGCCTGCGCACGCTGTCGGTGTGCGAGGGGCGCGCGTCGGCGGGCTCGGCGTCGGGCCGGATCACGTCGCCCTCGGGCGGGTCGCGCATCTGCTTCTGCGACACGATCCTGTAGATCTCTGCGGGGGGAACGATACTATGTTAGCAGCCGATTCGATGTCAATGTCAAAATTATCGCTCTTAGAAAATGTTTTATGGGCATTTATAATGCTGCCTTCGTACTTGCAAAATGGCGGTTCCTGGTAAAGCGCGGTAAAAGGATTTTCCATTAAAAAATACAGTCGATTTGAATATTTTTTAGAAATTGTATTTACATTTAGTTAAAATAATGTGAACGTACACACTTCGCTCTTTTTAAAAAATATTGACTTCAGTATCACTTTTTTATGAATTAATGTAAAGTTATATGTCTTATCCATTACTAGCAAAAAAGGAAAATTTATTTTTTGTCGAATACTGCGTTATTTATTACGACGGTAGAACGCCAGCTTGACTCTCTAGAATCTTTGCAGCGACGTGCCATTCGACTGGTCAACGATCCCCGAGCTCGCAGAAAGGTTAGAACCCTTAAGACGTGACATCGCGGCTCGTTGTGTGTGTTCTACCGCCTGTATAATGGAGAATGTTCTGAGGAACTTTTTGATTCAGTGCCGTCCCTCCTTCTACCATCGCACCGCTCGCCATCTAAACAGGGCACACGCACAGTTCTCGGAGTCGCTGTTCGCTTCCAGAGGAGCTTCATCCCACGTACCATCAAACTGTGGAATGAGCTGCCATCCGAGGTTTTCCCATTAAGCTACGACATGGACTCTTTTAAAAGGGGTGTAAAGAGGTTTTTCTAAGGTCGGCAACACAAAAGCAACATCTCTTATGTTGCTGATGTCCATGGGCGGCGGTGACCGCTCACCATCAGGCGGCCCGCCTGCTCGTTTGCAGACATTTAATATATAAAAAAATATGCGCATTTTATGGGCTACGCCTGAGGACAGTAGAGCGTAGACAAGTCAATCGCCCGCGTTACCGCTGGAGGGACATAAGTGTAAAGGACCTGAAAAGCTTCAAGAAGACGACGAGCAGGAAGAAGTTCAGGAGACCGGGACCAGTGGCGCCGACTTGTATCAGAGGCCAAAGCTCACTTGGGGCTAAAGCGCCAGGTAAGTAGTCAGTAGTATGGCTTTATTACTGTGTGTTCATGGCTCGTTGTCCTTATCTATTTGTAGGGAAAATTCGTGCCGCAGCAGTGAGGACATTAAATGACATGGTGATGATGACAGCTTTAATAATTAATATAATTAAATAATAATAGTAAAATAGAGCTAGTCATTTGGATTTGATTTTAGAATAGGTACAAATCAAATAATATTAAAAGTAAATATTTAAAACTATATACTAATTCATTGAACACTCCCTAAACTGTCGCAGTCATTATGGAATTAGAAGTTGAACCTAACTGAGAAATAGCAAGGTATTGAGGTGGTCATGGATTTGACTCATTCGTTCACTATAATAATTACGAAATAATTTCAAAAATACCTTTTAATAAAATTATTGGTTTCTTAAAACAATTTTATACCATTCTCAACTTTTGTATTGCTGATATTAAAGATAAAATTAAAGTACCAATTGTTCCAAGGATTAACTGTTAAGATACCAGAGAACTATTGAGGTCTGTTTATCATACAAGACCACCACGCACGAGTCACCCGATTATAAACAAATAAACCGTCCGCCTGTGTTATGCCCCAAGACAACAATGCAATAGTGATACACGCTGTCAGTGACGCGTATTCAGTTAATCCCGTTAAGTTCATCTATACTAATATTATAAAGCTGAAGAGTTTGTTTGTTTGTTTGTTTGTTTGTTTGTTTGTTTGTTTGTTTGTTTGAACGCGCTAATCTCAGGAACTACTGGTTCGAATTGAAAAATTCTTTTTGTGTTGATTAGTCCATTTATTGAGGAAGGCTATAGGCTATATTACATCACGCTATGACTAATAGAAGTGGAACAGTCGCTAATTAACGCGGGTGAAACCGCAGGGCACAGCTAGTGAATAATATAGCGACAATCGCGAAATTACCAACCCACCTTGAACGAATGTTAATGACGAGATTAGTTGGGTCGTACGCGAGCAGGCTCTTTGTCCTAATTATGCTTATAGTGCTGTTCCTTTTATAGCGGTTTTAACGGTATGTCCCATCGATACGTTACGCGGTCTAATTGAAGTATTTGCTTAAATGTAAATAAAAGTAAGTAAATAAATAGTCTATATACTGTCCCGCTGTTAGGCAAAGGCCTCATTGAAATCAAGTCATCACTTCAAGCCAATAAATCGGCTTTATCACCACCCTTGCCAAATGCGGGTTGGTGATCACAAACCCGGGCTATGCATCGGATAATCCGAAACCAATTGCCCGACCTGTGAATTGAACCCAGAACCTTCGGGTACCGGGCCGAGCGCTTTACCAATCGGCCACCGAGCCGTGACATAAATTCCGATAGGAATATTCATCACTCATTGGTTGTTTTTGTGATCAGAACAATTACATCTAAAATATGATACCAATTTATAAATAACATCAGACGTAACTTTAGTAAATATCCCGCTGGCTGGTGGTCGGTTAGAAAAGTTTATATTTCCGTTTTATATACGGAACAAATTCTGTTTTCAGCATAATTCAGTAGAACATATCCAGATCTAATTCACTCTACTACTACTACTATAACTCTCCCAGATACTGGACCCCGCTTGATTTGGAGCTTACACTTCGTCTCTACTTTATCTTCGTCATAGATAAGGCCGAAGGTGAAAGCGCACTTCACCCATAGGCCTCACTATATACAGACAGAGTCTATCTAATCTCTAGTTTTTTTTTTTTTTTTGTTGATGGCTTTGTGCGATTAGCACATTTAGCCAGTGTCAAAGTAATTTTTCTAACAAGTAATATATAAATAAACAATATTTAATTTCTGTATGATGATGATGAATGATAATAGAAATGAGAAATGATATACCACCCAACCCCTCGAGTATCTCAGTAAAGATGTGGGGCTTTACTAAGTCCTCGGGCGGACTTCTTGAGAGAATTTGAAAAGTGACATTGCACTGTTTTGTTTCATTTGTCAACACTCATGCACACTCACGAACACTTAACGGTTAATAATCCACCATTATTTCACATTAATATTCGACATAACACAAATTTTAGAAAATAAAACAAAACCGCAGACATGACTCTTCACTTTCCCGCCAAGAAGTCCTAATCTCTAGTTATTGGGAAACAAGATTGCTGTTATGTCGAAAGAATTGGACAAAATAGTAGTAGCTAGCAAGGTGGTTTTAAAAACAGTCCTACAATCAAACATCTCAAACAATATGTACTCTAACACTGGGAATCGAACCTGGAAAATATATATTTAAAAAAATTAAGAAAAAAAAGTGTAGCAAACTATTAAACAAGCTCCTATGTCTAAAATGACTGTGTTTTCTTAATACGCATAATAAAATAAAGTTCCTTATTAAATCAAACATCAATGTGCGCGAGATCTGGTTCAACAAACTATGTCACAGATACCAGCCGTGCGATTCTGTAACAAAAACCGAAGTGATAGCACTTCGACACCAATTACACTTGTAGCTTGCAAATGAATTCGCCTTTATTACAACACTGTCAAAATTCATTTTTATTGGCACGTCTTGAGTGAATTCTGTATCGAGTTCGGCGGTGATTTTGTTTCAGAATCGCACGGCAGGTTATAGGGGTTATCAGCACAAAACGATAAACCGTGCATCCACACCGCAGTTACTTTTTGTTGATTCACATTTCCAAGTGTTATTCAACAACATCCGACAACAAAGTTATTTATCGTTAATAAATGTTGCCGTGTTAGTATATGTTGATCAACGTTGCCCTACACGTCCTAACACTCAAAATTCTCTAACAATGTTACTATATGTTGAGCAATGTTGCCATACACAGTCAACATTCTGTAACAATCGATAACATTTACTGAAAGGACAGAATTATCTTCGCATAGGTCATAGGATTTAAGTATATTTTGTCAGACAAAAGTAAGTCTGTCAAAGGTGCCCAGTGTTTGCGTCGCTTGAATTCTTATAATTTTTGTATCAAAAAGCTTATACAAGCCATTTCTAAACTCTATTAATATTTACGACGTCTCACAAAAGTTAATTCATTTATTTTTATTGGCTAGAACGAAGTTTTCGATTGTATAGAGATTGTAGGAATAATTTACAGTAGTTAATGAGAAAATATCACAAATAATCAAAATAACAGACTAGGCTCCACCTACTAGCTGAGTGCCCTTGTACTCACTGATAAGATGGGAGTTTTGGGGGTCGGACACATTAGACATAGAGGACCTGAAGGATCTGAAGGTGGAGCAGATAGCAAGATTTACCAAAGAGACTAAAAGATTCGACAGGGCGCCGTAAAAACCGGATCAACCTTAGCTCCCTCAAAGAGGAGAACGGAGAAAAGGATGATGTGTCCCGCAGATAACGCGGGTGGATCGTCCGTTCGGCTGGCGACGTCCCCACAAGAAATAAAAATTAGGATACCTACCCAAAACTGTATTTTTTTTAGGCGTTTGTACATACTACAACTTACAACAGCTACAAGGTAGCTAGCATTGATATCCGTCACTCAGAATACAAAGTACAGTCATCATCAAATAAATCAAAAGCATACTGAAAGGACAAAGTGATCTTCGCATAGGTCATAGGATTTAAGTATATTTTGTCAGCATTTGCTGACAAATATTATAAAAGATATATTTTTTTTTTATATTGCTCTTTCTATCAGCAATTTGGTTGTCAGACTATGAGCTAAACAGTTCCGTGGTCTGAACAGGTACTCTAATCACATAAACAGAAAAGTATAGTTTTTTTTTCTAAATGCCATACTTTTTTTTGGCTTACAGTTGAATCAACCAATTTGATACTTTAGTTTACCATATAAGCTATGCACTAGTTAAATGTCCTGTCATGTGGGTGTAGTCTATACTAATATTATAAATAGGAAACCTTTGTATTTTTGTATGTTTGCAACAAATAAATTCCTTAACGACTGGACCGACTAAAAAAATTCTTTCACCATTAGAATGCTACATTAGCGCTGAGTAACATAGGCTATATTTAAAAAAAGAGAGAAAAAAATGCGGTACGAAGTCCACCGGGTCTGCTAGTGTAATATATAAATAGGTATTGCCTATATTAAAAAAATATTGTATACATTTACCAGTGAGAATATTCTGGAATGCAGGCTCCACGTTGGTGGAGTCGAGCGCCGACGTCTCGATAAAACTAAGGCCGTTTTTTTCCGCGAACGCCTTCGCCTCCTCTGTTGGGATAGATCTGGAAAGAGAATCAGATTTTTAATCTTACTATAAAATTAATGACATATACAGTCACACCCATCTACTCACTCACTCACTCACACACTAGGGATGCAAGGATTCCTGGTTTTACGATTAGGATTATGATTAGGAATATCTGCACCGATAATCGCTGATTAAGATTTGGATAAGGATTATTGATAGAAGAAAATGTTGAACGACTAAAACCACCAGATATTATTAATAATAATCATCTTATGTCTTAATCTTGGATGTTTTTAGTGAAATGCACCAAGTATCACTTGTAAAACGTTTTTTTCCCGACATTTCCAAACAAAAAAAACAATACAACAAACAAATGAGGTTATGCTAGCAATAACATTACAAACATATTTTTTTGTCAGTCGAAGTAATTTCTTTTTGTCAATTTAAGGGAAAGGCAAAGAAATTAAGCCATACAGCCAATTTTACTTAAAAACAATAATCATGAAGAATCGTATGTAATAATCGGCGATTAGGATTAATCGGAAATATACCAAAAATTGGGATTAGGATTAATCGAACCCTAATCCTTGCATCACTATCACATACATGTGTGTATTATGTTTTATCGAAACCCGGATTGTCAAATTTTAAGTTGGTTCCAGCCCTACTTGCGTCTTAATAAATAATTTTGCTAAATTGTGTGTATTAATAAAAGGAGAATGGATAACATTCAGACTCTTTCGAAAATCTAAATAAACATGTCGCCGTTTTTTGCCTAGAATCCGATTGGACGACTACTCCACATTAAAACCTATTTCTAAAGCCAAGCAGCAATATTTTGCATTGCTGTATTACAGTTTGAGGAGTACATCCAAGAAAATTACAGTTCATGAAAATAATGAGAAAGCTTCTAGGTCGACAATGGGCACATAACATACGTTCCAACTAATGGCAGAGGTCATGGCGACCTATTGACTCTAACAAACACTACGGGTCTTACAAATAATCATAGAATAAGCTATACAAATAATTCCATGTTTTGTTCCCGTCATGTAAACTTCGTTTCAAATTAGTGTAAGAGACAGAACATGGTAACGTGTGAACCCTAAGGTCTTATGCCAAGTTATTATGCCTCTTTGCCGAGAAACTTGATTGTATAATCTATATCTTGAAACTGGAATACTACATTATGTTTAAGGGTGACAGCCATCCCAGTACATTTGATTAAGGACAACTTTAAAATAGGTAGAAAACCTGCTAATATGATTCTGAAAATAAATTATTTTATCAACCATACAAACAATAGCAAACAGAGGTCAGGCATGAGCATGAATGACATCATCTAAATAAGAGCATTTCATTGATTTAGAATTGTAAAGCTACAATATTATAAGCAAAGACTGTACACTACAGTTTGAAACACATAAAAACGTCTGCCCCAGCAATAGAGACTTAAAATGAGCCAGTGATGATGATTTGTTTCATACCTGAGATGCCTAAGATCGCTCTTGTTGCCAACGAGCATAATGAGAATGTTCTGGTCAGCATGGTCGCGCAGCTCGCGCAGCCACCGCTCCACGTTCTCGTACGACAGGTGCTTCGCAATATCGTACACCAGCAGCGCACCGACCGCCCCGCGGTAATACGCCGAAGTGATAGCTCGGTACCGCTCCTGACCCGCAGTATCCCATATCTGAGCTTTTATGGTTTTGCCATCCACCTACAAATTAATTACATTCTTAATTCTATGTGTAATCTTGTGATATGCAAATATCATTCATATAAATAATAGTAATTCATTTAATATCTAAAGTTAAGATGCTAAGAGACAGGTAGATATTTTTGTACTTAAGTTTATTTAATGGTATGGCATGTTTTGAATCTAAACTATCTAGTCACCACCATTTTATCTAATTCTGTCGCCATAACAACAATGTTAGTAGCATTGTTATGTTCTGACAGTATGAGATAAGATAACCATTTCCAAAGTTGTTGAAACATTTTATAAGAATCACAGCATTATTATTGCTTACTCTCAGGTGAAATAAAGGTAGAGCTCTTCCCTAAACCATGGAACGAAAACTAAACAGAATCAATATTTATTTTTTGCAAAATAAAGCCATTGCATCATTACCAAAGGAGTAATATAATGCCAAAAATAGTAATTGAATAATTAAGAGATAATGATAACAGGATTGAAATATATTTGATAGTGACATAAACAATGACTTATTGCTGATATGACATCACATACCTACAATGTTTGTTGGTATGTATATGTGACTCAACCATTTAATGACTGTGTTGAATTAACATCTCTTGAAATCTAAAAATGATTCAGAGCTTTGAACAAATTTGAATAGTATTGTAAATTAGGTACATAAATGACTCTAAATTTGTTATAGAATTTGTGAATTATCCTCTTGTGTGTCGAGCGACTGGCCACCGGCCGATAACAATTAAAATTCTATTGTCTGGTATTCACATAGATGAGCTCTTATTTGAGAATATTCCAGTCACCCCAATAAGGACCTCTTTGTAATTTTTATTGGTATTCACTGTTCCCAATTGACCCTAATTGGTTTGGCATGTACAAATTTAGGCCATACTGTTATTGAACAAAATATAATAAGTACATACCTAATATTGTATTTTGTATATAAAATTAGGAATTTTATAATAATCATATTAATGATTATTATGTGCACAATAAATAATATTTTTCTTTGACAGGATTAACCATAAAGTAATTATTTTAGTTTTCAGGCTGAGGTTAACACAAGAAAAACCACTAAAACTAATGTAAATAGAATAATATAAACATTCATTACCTAGTGAAAGGTATGTTATAAAACCAAAATACCTATTTCATACAACCATTAGTGAAAGTAATTCATGTAAATTACTAATGGCATCACAACCATACAAAATCATAATGTGTGGAATTACAGCATACTGACTGTGTTAAGTAATTAAATAAATAGCAAGATGAGATCAAATAAACTTAGGATAAAACATGACTTGCCATGGATAATTGGCGGGCCACTGTGTGTTATTATCATCAATATTAATACATAGGATTAGGTACCATAATGGTTTCAAGAAAACTGATGCTAGAACGGTTCCTAAGATATGCTATATAAGAAAACAAAGACAATTAATTTACCTCTATACTTCTTGTAGCAAATTCCACACCTATTGTAGATTTTGACTCTAAGTTAAATTCATTTCTAGTGAAACGTGAAAGGAGACTGCTTTTACCGACCCCTGAATCTCCTATTAGCACAACTGAAACAAAGAATTCCACATTACCTACAATGTTTTGATAAAAATATGCAATAAAGATTAGAATAACTTGAAAGATTTAGTCAAAAACATTAACTTCTTGCTGATGATTAAATCATGCAAGCCAATTTGTAAGGTGACTCATGAAAAACGAAAATTTACACGAAATCGATAGCTTCCAAACCGATCAGCTGATGAAGTAACAAAGTTAGAACTTCACAAAAGCCTCAGTTTAAATCTACCGTGTCACGTTAATTAATTATGGAGATGTTTTCTTGTAATTGTAATACAAAACAAAGGAGAAATTAATGTCGTAGATTTTTTCTACGTCACTAAAGACGAAACAATAGCTATCAAAAAAGTTTTCTTGAATCGAATTACGAGTGCTTGCAAAGAGAAAAGTAAGGGGATTTTTCTTTAGAAAGTTACCTTTGAACAAATAATCGTATTCGTCCTCTCTTGTGCCCATTTTGATTTAACTAGTTCTTTCTTTATTCGACGTCAAATTCGGTCAAATAAAAACGTCAAGATGAACGTAAACAAAAATAAACGTAGACACAAATATCACAGGCTTTTTAAACACTGCACAGCTTCACTTAAACCACTTTTGTATCGGGATTTATTAGATAAAGACAAATATCAAACTAATAAAATCTTAAATTCATAAATTGTCATAGGGACAAAATGGCGGATTATTTTACGCCCCTCTTGACGCGTTCGGAAACATCGTAATCGTAAATATAGTGCGCAGGGTAATTGTAGCTAAATACTTATATTTTTTATTTAATATTTTTCTATTTACGCTACCAAACTAACCTTCAGTGTATATTTAAAATTTGTCATATTTAATTTTTTGTTTTATTACCCAGTCTAGTCAGTATGTGAGTAATTTTTACTACCAGGCTACTGATAGTTTCTGATCCCGGGAACCCTGGGTCTGAGACCGAGCGACCGACGGTGAAACTCTTAGAGGTGAAACTGGGTCGAATCTGTCATGTATATTTATCATCGACGTGCGACGTACTCAGTGTTACGATAAGTACCGTTTATGCCAATTTTCACAAAATATTAAAACTAACACACATTTGAAATGAAACATTGTAACTAGTCTTCTCGCGTATATTTTACATATACCTACCTACTGGGACTTCACTGTCCATTGAAAACCCAGCCCCAAAACCATACTACAATTTATACTAAAGGAGTTGTTATCTCATTCGGTGTGAAACGGAACGCACCCGATTAAAAATAGATAGCATCCTCAGGTTCAGAACTACTATCGGAATCTGATATTAACATAATAATATTAAAGTTTCTTTTTTATCGGGTATTTAATTTTGTATTTTTAATCTTATTCCAAGTGAATAAGTTTCAATATATCGTGGGAACCTATTGCGGGAATTTATTAGGTTGCTTTGTAAGCTGTAAAGTAAAAACCTATGTTCGCTTTAACATTTTTATTACTATTTACTAACAATACAGGTTAATATAAACTCGTTTTACGCTCTTGCGGCAACGGCTTCGTCTTCGTCGTCACTCTCTTCTTGCACCTCTTTGGACAGAGTGCGGTCGACGTACTCGAAGGGGTTAATCTTTAGCTTCTCGGTGGACGGTGGGCTGACTATCAGGCATCTGTAGAACAATCAAAACAGAGCGTTATACATAATTATACTAGAAGTTTTGATGAGACGCCTTCATACTGGTTAGGTTGTTAAAACTCAGCACCATACTGCCTTACAAAAAGTTACTGTTCAAAATATTTTTTGCGTGAAATGGAACGCAGCCGATGAAAAAATGTTTCAACCTACTTAATACAATTGGTTACTCTAGTCTGGTGATTAAATTTTGTTTAAAATCCGATTGGATGGTGACCACCTTAGTACAGGCCTTAGCACATTAACCTATCCAAAACTGTAAAATTTCTTCAATATTCAACCATATAGTTTAGTCATAAAGTTCAAAGTATATTGAGGACAGTTTGTAGTAAGTTGATGTGTGTGTACCTATTTTTGCCATCCAATGAAATTACAAAGCACAGAAGTAATATGCCTGTTACCAAATTGATAACCATTTTTATGTTACTAAGCCGCCAAATCGAGTTAACGGCCCATCTAGTCTTTTGAAAACTAGCCAACACGGTCCATGGACGCATGTGACACCAAGACACACGCGTTGCCGACTTGCCATCTTTAGTCAGATTCTGGGGAGCGATATCAATTAGGATTGCTCCTTCTCACTCTTTTTCAATTAGATATCAAAGATGGAGGCCTTTGTCCAACAGTGGGACAGTCATAGGCGACTCACTTTTTTACTTACTATTTATCACTATTTTTCAAAGTCATATATATATATATAGATAACTAATTTTGTACGCCGAAAATTCTCAAACGGTGTGTATCTTAATAATCAAATTATAATAATTTAAAAAAATATATATTTCGTAGTGTATTTCATGTCAATTTTTAATTTCGAAATCACCGGTGAGATTTAATAGCCCCCTAATCCTACTGTCAGAACTGCAAGTTTTACATAACACATTTTTATAATGTAACAAACAAGCTAATAAACTAAATTAACTTCATCAATATAAGCCAAGTACCTGGTAATGAAGAGGCCGTCTCTCTTCGGGCGCGCCTCCTGCATATCTTTTAAAAGTGCACCAATATTCTCTACTATGTGCTTCGGGTCCATATGCAACTGTAAGCAACAACATTCATAATTATGACATTTTGAGCCTTGATTTTACTATTTTTAAAGACCACAATTGTTTCTCAGTTTCATGATTTCAAAGTTTGCTTGGAACATAGGTTAAAGATCAAAAACAGGCCACTGAGACACTACTCATCACATCATCATCACCAGTTCATTTTATGTCCCCAATGCTGGGGCACCAGCCTTTCCTGGATTTCCTGGATGGATATGGAGAACGGGCTTTTAAACCACCACGCGAGCCTAGTGCGGTGCGGTGGTTGTTAATGAGTCTTTAATCATCTCAGCCAAAAGACGTCCACTGCTGGACAAAGGCCTCCCCCAAGGATCTCCACAACGACCGGTTTTGTGCTGCTCGCATCCAGCGGCTTCCCGCGACCTTCACTTTCTGGTGAGTCTTTAATAACGACTGCTAATGCAGCCGGGACTTGCGGCTTCTTCTCAGTACAAGTCTCTACCGTAAAGTTAACGAAGTCATGGCTTTGAATTGACGTTCAAAAAACACTTGTTAAAGTTCATTTTGAATTAAAAAAAATTGAATATTTTTGACCGACGGTTTTGTGTTGATAAATTTTTGGTCACCCATCCGATGACCAGCCTTTACCTAACCTTACCAACCGCAGACCGGGCGGGTTAACCTCTGCGCCATCAAGATCCTCGTTACACTATTGTGGACTTTTAAAATAGCAGAATTGAATATAATTGGCATTGATGATATGTCAAAGCAGTGGCTAAGCTGCTCAATGGTATGATCCAACGAGTTCCATGTGGTCAAGAGTCCAGAATCCTTGTGCAGATATTAAGAAAAATGCTGGTTCACCAACTCAATGTAAGATACTAGCTTTGTAATAATGTTATGATGAAAAATAATCAATATTAACCCTTCCAACAGCCACTTCAGTTGATCCAAAGCTTTCTTGATGATCGTCCTTCACCACCCTATACTGCACACCGGCAGCGAACTTCTTGACCAGTTCCGCGAGGTTAGCATCTAGGGTCCCCGATCGGACATTTGGGAACCGTCGCTTCATCAGCCCACGGATGGGAACTAGGTCCGTAAGGATGTTGGGATGCGCGATCACGTAGTCGTAGTCGCTAAGCTTGATCTGACCTTCCTGGAAATGGTAAACTACTGTGATAATCTGTATGTGCACGCCTGTGTAAGAGACTATAACAAACTATCGAATCTTTTTAATAGATTTTGAGCTTTTTAACAATGGTATATGGTTGAACAATTATTTAAGAATTTTGACAGTTTTGGATTGTTTGATGTGCAACTGTCAGTAAGGTCATCTTTTGTGTAGAGAGCATACTAAAACAATCAACATTATGATAGTTCAAGAAAAAGTTAATTCTTCATTTTGCAAATTTTACTTTTATTTATTTAACGACTTAAATTAATTATTTTAGTTTTATCCAAAAAGGTTCTTAAGTGTGACGGATGAACTTCTACTTTTAAGGGAACTTGGTCATTTGCCAAAATGTGAGTGGTAAATAAACAGTTCTGCATAACTGAAAACCTATTTATTACTCTGGTCCAGATAACACAGGTATCCTATACTTTTCAAATTCCTAATGTTTTGGTGTCGCAAGCAAAAAGGTTTTAAGTGTAGATTATGGAAACTAATTTGTTTGTTTACCTGAATCTTCTTGACCAGTTCCGTGCTGCCGACCGTCGTGGCCCCAGCGGCGAGGGCCTCGTCGATCAGCTCCTTGCCCTTACAGAAGGCGAGGATGGTGCGCTCTTCGTCGCGTGGGAATATATGCGGGAGCAAGCTCAGTTTAGTGAAGCTGTCTACGAAACGATTCTGTAAATAAATTTGTTTGAGTAAGTATTTTTGTTTATCAGTAATGAAAACGAGGGCTCTTTTCCCTGTGACATTTAAATATATATCGAAATAGTTTTTAAACAGTTTTAGAAGATTATGGTGCTCACAAATTATTTTTATTGTTGTTTTTGTGTCCAGGATTTATCTAACCTTTTCCATTGTTATCTCTGGTCAGTCTTGTCCAAGTTTCCTAAGCATTTAGTAAATGTTAAATAATTTAGGGTTACTAAAGGATTTTCTTTGTTTCTATAAATATCATCATCATCAAACTTCAAATGCCTTCCTGGCTTAGGCCTTGTTACATGAACATTAGCAAATGGGGGGATCAGATTAAAATCTGCTACATAAAAATGGGTGAATAATGGAGTAGATTACCTTTGAAGATCGCAACACAAATGTGCAAGCCATTGTTACATTAAGCTCTCTTTCCTGTCTGTGTTTTTTTTACTCATTTTATAAGCAAGTTCATACCATCCCAGTTTTACTATATAACTCCTTTTTCATTGCTACATTTGTAATTGTATTATTTATTAAAACAGTACCTTTTTGGCAGCTTCCATATTGAACTCAACCTGTGCATACACAAAGGCTTGAGGCTGATTGTACATAGTCGGATGGTGAGTCTCTTGGTGTGCACGGACAGCGTCCTCAGCTGAGTACACCACCCACCGGTAGTACTTCATTGGGAACACATCATCTTTGGCCTCATATTTGCATGTGTCATCTAAGTGCTTGTTTATATTTTGTTTGATAGCTCTGAAAACATATCGCAAACATAGGAAACATAATAAACATAATGTTGTCTATGCCTATACATTAAGTTTGATTGTTATTTAGTCAATATTATTAATGGTAATTAATAGTTTATTTAAAATTAGTGCCATAATAAAAGTGCGATCTTTGGAAAAAACAGAACATCAAGCAGTGTAATGTTTATTTAAATAATATTTTGTGCACTAATTTAGTTTTTTTTGGTTTTGTTTATTGATCATCAAATTTAGATAGAAGTATGTTGCTGTGTGTACATACCTATCTTTGCCCCTCTGGTTGTGAGGGATGAAACCAACTTTAGTGACCTCCACTTTAACTTTCTTAGCGCGTGCCTTCGCTCTGGTACCTTTACGAGCTGCATAGAAAACTGTTGAAGTGTGTATGGTTCTCTGAAACATACATTCGAGGAATTAAGTACAGGTATATTAATATGTTTTATTGCTTTTTTGCCATGCCACTGTATCATATACAAGGTAAACAAATATACACACAAGTCACGGGGTCCATAGTAAAGCACAATGGACCCAGTTGGGCACAACAATGATAGATAGAAGAGAATAATGTCGTGTTGTGTTATAATTTTAAGTAGTAGAATTTAGTGAAACAACTTACCAAATTGGTAGTATTGGTTTTGTAAGCTGTTAGTGCATTGTTGATAACTGAGCCTGAAATAAAACAAGTACTTATTATTAAAATGTTCATGATGTTGGTGAAATCTATTATTTATTTGTAAATTTACTTACGAAAAAGAGTTCCTGCCATGACTGATTATACGTTATTTCTTTTTTATCTTATAATTTAATTTTTAAATAAACAATATTTTTAAGATTTAATTTTTAGGTTATTATGTTTTTGCTTTTTTTTTCCCAGTTCCTTTTAGGGTTAGGCGAAGAGATCCAGTCTATAAAGCTTAGGCTTCGGTAATTTTGATTTTGTGGTTGTTGATGATGAAATTATGATCATCTTAAATAAAAAAATATTAGATGTGGGACTTTAATTATTATTTTTCCGGCGAACTCCTTAAAAACAAGTGCTTTGTGGCACAGTATGTTAATCAATCATTCTAATCAATCAAAATAAGCATCAAATTGCCCATCACTAGCTACATAGTAAAATGAAACAAGTAGGCCGACTCGGCCCCCGAGCGAGCGATAATCACCTAAACTTGTAGGGCTGTCGCTTTTAATTAGAATGAGGTAGGTATCTACATATAAAATAAGAACATACTTAGAAATATGAATTCATGGATTCCAGAGAACCCCCGATCTACCTAAACGTTGTTTATCAACTGTACAACACAACAACTTACAATAGGTAAGTAGGTACGGTCAACAGCACATCACGGTAAACACTTGCAGTTCGATATTAGTACTTATGCCCACAACATAAGAGGGTCATTTCGCGAAACTTGGAAAAAAACTATTTCTAGTTGATTAGAAATTCTATCTCATTTTTCAGTTACTTTTTTTGTTTAAGCGAGGTTTTAAACATAATTTAACGTAAGGTGACACAGTTATGAACCTTGTGTTCTAAAAACTCATTTTCTAATTTAATTAAAACTGAGTAAAACATCATTACCATCTAAAGAAAATATATGTGCACAAAACTTTCAAAATATATATTTCAATAATTATGATCGCCAAACCCGATTTTTTCAAACGTTTAGTAATCTGTATTTTACCGTAAACAACATAATAAATAGCGTTTATAATTCAGAACAGCATAATAGTCAAAACGAAATTTCAAAAGTTTGTAACAGAAATTCGTCATTACCATCGCGCTAACGTCAAATTTACTTTCTTGAAAGATCTACGTGATGTATCTTACTGTCCCCGTGCACACCACTCTCCTCAGTCGCTTGCACGAAATGTACCACAGCGCACGTCACGGTGAGTGCTCTTTAAATACTTTTTTTGTTACAAATCATATGTCCAGGAAATGGTTGTCACGTATTTCCATCATTACCGGTAAATACGTTTTCTAGGTAATTATAAATTAAGTATAATTGTTAGCATTAGAACTTATTGTGACTCCCAGGACAAATTCTCAAAAAGGCGGTCACAAAATAGTAGCGCTAAGAATTCACGATTTGTTCAAAAAAAACACTACGTTTGTCATTACCATCATCATCATTACCGTTTGATTTGTGTTGATGGTAATGACGTTATGTTAATGGGAATGATGAATTCAAAGTTTCAAAATTTCTTATTAGTAGCAATTTGTTCTATTTTAATTAAAACGTTGTTTGCTTTCATGCTTTAAAATAACCGAAATACCAGCTGGAAGTTGAATGGGTTTTTTTGTGCGTTATCTTTATTTTAATTTGCTAAAAATATTAAATTATCCGTGCTTGTCTGGATTATAGTATTATAATAGCCAGCTTTTCTTGTCAGCATTCGTAAGCGGTGAATCGAGATTATGCACCAGTGCATCAAAAAAGGCGATTGGCCAGCATCCTGACACTTCCTTTGCATAATTAACAACAAGGTCGCTCTATTTGCTAAAAGTGGACATTGATCCAAACCATGGCTTGGATAGGATATAATGATCTCTAACCACCTTTTGGGGAATAATGGTCGTGGGTTTATGCATACATACTCTAAACATATTTTAACTTTAAAAATACATCATACAAAATAATATTTTATTTCAGGTAGTTGCCGTTTTCAAAAATGAAACTTCAATATTACATAGTACTACATATTGAAACTATTCATCATCAGCTCATTTACGTCCCCACTGCTGGGGCACGAGCCTTCCCTATGGATGGATAGGGAGAACGGGCCATAAACCACCACGCGGGCCCAGTGCGGATTGGTGGTTGTTAACGACTGCTAATGCAGCCGGGACCAACGGCTTAACGTGCCTTACGAAGCACGGAGGAGCTCGAGATAATAATTTTTGGTCACCCATCCGATGACCGGCCTTTACGAATGTTGCTTAACCTCAGCACTCGCAGACCGGGCGCGTTAACCACTGCGCCATCGAGCTCTACCTA
This sequence comes from Eudonia mercurella, assembly GCA_963082485.1. NCBI lineage: Eukaryota > Metazoa > Arthropoda > Insecta > Lepidoptera > Crambidae > Eudonia > Eudonia mercurella. The sequence continues at coordinate 19,460,443 of OY720031.1, read as the reverse complement.
CTTACTATTGAAACTATTAGATATGTGAGAAAAGACAGTGCTGAAAAAATTTCCACGAAGGGAATTCGCACCCCATGACATGCCGGGTCAGGTGCACTACCACACTATTTGCGTAAAATTATATGTATATGTAATCTATACTAATATTATAAAGCTGAAGAGTTTGTTTGTTTGTTTGTTTGTTTGTTTGAACGCGCTAATCTCAGGAACTACTGGTTCGAATTGAAAAATTCTTTTTGTGTTGAATAGTCCATTTATTGAGGAAGGCTATAGGCTATATTACATCACGCTATGATTAATAGGAGTGGAACAGTTGCTAATTAACGCGGGTGAAACCGCAAGGCACAGCTAGTCATAAATATAGCTTGCCTAATTCTTAACTGATCTTACAATATATGTAAAAATATTTAGATCGGATGTTGATGACGTAGTTGTCGACATTGAATAGGGCTTACAGAGTAATGGCTGATTTACACGTTTTAAGTTGTTAAGTAGGTAACTAAATTTAAACTTAATTTTGTGTGGCTTATATTTAAGTATATGTCCATACGTATTTAAGTAATTAGTTTGCTTAGTTCACTCAAGATGGACGATCAACCACGTAATGAAGTCGTAAATTCTGTGCTAAATTTGTTATGAAGTCAAAGATGAAATAATTAGGGAAATAACGATACCCAAAAAACTGGGTGAGAAATTGAATAAATAGAAGAGATCAGTATGGCCAAGGATCAAGTGCCACTTTGTTCGAGGAGCTAGCGAATGAAGATTTAATAACAAGTATATTTTAATGCGTCACGCATGGCAGAAGACTCTTTTATTTACTTGTTATCTAAAGTGGAAAACGAAATACAGAAAAAAGATACTGTAATGCGATGTGCATTAGATGCAAAATTAAAATTACATATTACAATATATTTTCTCAATACTGGCAATAGTTTTCGCAGTCTATCTCATTTTTGTAGAGTTTCTAAATCGAGTAAATATGTTTAATACAATAATCAATAATTTAATACGAACAATAAAATTGAACCCGAGCGCGTCGCTCACTACACTTCTGCATTTAACTAATATTGTGCCAGTCCAAACGTGTCAAGTGACAAGCCCCGCCCACCAACTTAACCGAAAAATAGACAAAATTCTAAATATCTTGTTTAGTTGTTAGCTAAATTTTAACTTGCAACTTGCTACTAAATTCTGTGTTTACATGCATCAAATACAATAATCACTTAAAGTTAAGTTAAAATTTAGTTACCTACTTAACAACTTAATACGTGCCATAAGAGTAGATTAATTTCGGCGAGTTGGATTGAGCCATGATAGCATAGTTAAATTAAAGACCGAGTTTGTGTTTGTTACGAGATTTGTTGAATTTTAATTTTTGTGTTATTAAACTTTACAAATTTATAAGTAAGTGTTTTATTTACAAGTTAGTAACTCCTTATATATGAAAAAAATACATAGGTATGTCTTCTAAAATAGGTATCAGGTACTTAATTATTATTTTTGCCGTAAAAGCTCGTCATTACCAAGCATTCCTAATCATTACCATCCTCAAAAAATCATTGCCATTAGCCTAACGTCATTACCATTTCTCTTATTATTTTTTGAGATCAAATATTATCTAAATTCTTGATTAAAAAAGAGTGCCTTTGTTAAGCAGATCTTACTTAATAGTACTTCTTTCGATTTTTGAAACTTTGCACGCATTTCAGATTAATTTACAAAAAGGCTTCAAAATAAATCAGAAAAAATCCAAAACGCGAATCCACCCAAGAGCGGTACAAAGTCCAAAGTACCTAATTAGTCCCTTGTTTTCACGGTAGGGTGTGCCGTGTAATCTAATAAATTAAACTTACAAATCCTTAGGTACATGTATGTATTTACCTCTCTAATCCACGAAATCTGAAGCAGAACTTAACTCTTTCGGTACCTAGTAAATAACTAACACAAAATAATGTAATTAAATTAGGTTAGGCAGGAGGTACTCACCGTTCTTGTTCGGTAGGTAAGGTAAAGAAGGACAATTCTGGATTTGACAAGCTGCTATTTAGACATCCGTAAACACTGCAATATCTCCTGAGTTTTTTTGTAGCCATCGTTGACTTACGTTTCACAAATTATATATAACCTACGAGCGGCAGCGGCGCGGCGGGCGCAGCGACGAAACAAGCAGGCGCGCGCGGCATTACGTGGCTCAGTTGCGACTGGCGCAGCATTATTAGCAATAAACTTTGTCAGTGTGTGCGTGCGACGATGCGTACGGACGGGTTGGCTCGGCTGCGCTCACATACAAGCCGCGCTCGGTGCGTATGTATGAAGATGGCCTACTTGTTTCATTCTACTATGCTAGCTAGCAGCTCGGCTAGCCAAGCGGTTTGTTGGTTGATGTTTGGTAAGGTAAGGTTATAAAAAGTCACTTACATCTGTCAAAACAAACATTGTGATTTTGAATCCAACTGTGAAGAGCTAGATTTGCTGTTTTCTTTTCTAGTACTTAGTCAAAAATGTTTAATGAATTGGAACATTAGTTAAAATAACCTGAACTTTATTCTGAATAATCATGGAGAGAGTGAATTGGAGCCTACTCGTGATATCACTTTGTGCATTGCTTTGGGGTGTGGCCGGGCAATACGAGTGGCAAATTAGAGATGCTTTCGACGAAATTAGAGGTAAAATGGACAAGGTTTCGGCAGATAACTGCTTCATAACACATTTGGATGATTTGTACCTACCAGAAGACTCCGTATCGCATCATCCGGACGTAAAAGAGATCAACATAAATCCTGTGTTTCCTAACCGCACAGCGATGCTTCATTTACATAACATGGCCATGAACCGGGCGTTTTTCTGGAGTTACATATTGCAGTCGCGGTTCATACGCCCGGCCATCAACGATACCTACGACCCTGGAATGATGTACTACTTCCTGTCGTCAGTCGCCGATGTAGCTGCGAATCCCTATATAAACGCTAGTTCTATATACTTCTCTCCAAATATGTCGTACACATCGTCCTACAGAGGGTTCTTCAATAAGACAATGCCTAGATTTGCACCAAGAGCATTCAGAGCTGACGATTTTAATGATCCTGTACATCTACAAAAGATATCAACATTGAATACTTTCCACATTGAAGATTTGGGTGCTTTCGACCCTGAAAGCTTGTCTAAAGACTACACATCAGATTTTTACCGAATTAATGAATGGTACCAGCTGTGGTTGCCTGATAAAGTAGAAAAAAGACATGACACAAAGACTACATATCAAGTTGAAATTAGATATTCTAATAACACTAATGAGACATTTACTTTCCATGGGCCTCCTGGCAATGATGAGGTAAGCTATTTAATTTACTTCAAACTATTTTTTAGCATAAAATGTGATATTATTTATTATTCCTCAATAGTGGACCAGACCCATGACCAACACACAATTTGGTTTATATTGTAAATCAAATTGTTGATTGCTGGTGATTGCTATGGCACTTAAATTGTAAAGTAAGCTTAATTCTTGCTATCTTATATATTATTCTGTCTTAGAAAAGCATACATATAATTTATTACCTTTTAAAAATCTTCCATTACAAAAACTGTTGGCATAGTATTGTATTTACAGGAGATAATATAATAATCATGATGATATAAGTGAAATATTAGTTTGTAGTATAAAGTTATTTGTTTTTTATTTGTTATTTGTTTATTACACAATCTGAAAAAAAATAGGGAAACTGGAAACAAAATAATAATCCAAAGCTATGTAGTTGTTATTACAAGCTCAAAATTAGTCATTTATTATTATTATTATTCCTTGTGGGGATGTCGCCAGCTGAACGGACGATCCATCTGCGTTGTCTGCGGACCACTTCATCCTTTTCCTTGTTTTCCCCGTTAAGGGAGCTAAGGTTGATCCAGCTTTCACTGCGCCCTGTCGACTCTTTTAGACACTCAGAGCTCCCATCTTATCAGTAAGTACATAGGGCACTCAGCTAGTATGTGGAGGCTGGTCTCTTCACTTTCCGTGCACTCCGGGCATATGGGGTCGGTTTTCACTCCTATCACTGTCAGATGTTTGTTCAGTCGACAGTGTCCTGTTATGATCTCTATGATTAGTCTCATGTTCTCTCTGGAGATTCCTATCAGTTTGCTAGTCTTTTTCTTGTCTATTCCCTTGATGAAGATCCTCGACTGTCTCATACCAGTCGAGGAACTCCATCTTCGGTTGGTTTCTGCTGCGATGCTGTGCCTGATTACTCCTTTGGTGATATTGTGCACTATTGGCAACCGGGGCTCTGGTCCCACCAAGCTTTCCTCTGCTCCCTTTCTAGCTAGTTTGCCGGCCTGTTTGTTAAAATTAGTCATTAAAGTAGTAAATGTTTTGATAACAAATTAACCTCAACAAATTTTGATAAGAACTGCCTTAACCCAGATGTTACTTATGTTTGCACAGAATAAAATATTACACAAAATAATATTTTGTTCAATGATCCGTATAGACTATATCAAATATTAGTAACATCTGGGTTTATTATAAATTATTATTATTAGCCTTTGACCCTCGAATTGTATGACATAGGGAATTTTTTATTATTACACTAGTCTGATAACTGATTCTTATTAGGTACTAGCAGAATCATACAAAGTTTCCAAAGCCCATTATTTTTCAATTCATATTGTCAATGTTTTTGAAGAAGAAACTTTTTAGACCCATTATATCGTTTTTAGACACCTGGACCTGTAAACTGGACGCGACCGTACTTTGACTGCGGACGCCTCAACAAATGGCTAGTAGGAGCGGTGTCTCCAGTTGCAGACATTTATCCCCGTCATACGCAATTCAGACATATTGAATACCCAGTGTGAGTACTATTTTTCTTGATGCTGCTGCTCATTTGTTTTAAGGGTGAGCTGACCAAAAAATGCTAAAAATGCAGTCACGGTTAAGTTGATATAATTAAAAATACTATTGTATTATATAAACAAAATATATATTTAGTATCAAAGGGAATGTGTTTCTTACAATTAGTCCTATCCATAAATTCATAACACACTTTAGCTTTTTCTACGTATCATTTAAAGTTCGGCAAAAATCATGAAAACGAATGGCGGCGTTTAGTTAGGGTGCCGCCTGTGGAGGCTGGTCTGCTCTTGCATACTTATCTTATTTTTAGTATTATTCACTATAGTTTGACTTTGTTTTTCTGAAACAATTTTTGACTTTTACTAGAGTGCTGTAGTGGTGCTGTATGACATTGTGGAAATTGAAACTTTTACCTGATGTAAATTGGTTAACCTAGATTTTTTTTTGTTTTTTTTTACATGTTGTGGTTGTCTTCTATAAGTATGTTCTATGTTTATTTGTCCTGCTGTGATCGGGCATTTTCCAATATTTTTGACGCTGTAAGGGAGAAAAGAGCTGGACACTTGCTGAGTTTCTTGCCGGTTCTTCTCAGTACAAGATCTCCCGCCCAGAGTAGACTTACGAACCGATGGCATAGTGACATTCATAAGAGCTACTTGTAGCTTAAACTGAATAAAGTGATTTTATATTTGAATTTGAATTTGAGTTGATATCTTATAGTTTATCTAAATTATTGTACCTCTGATTTTGTCTAAATAATCACCAATGGTCTAAACTACAAATCGTCCGTCTCACATTTTCGTTTTATGGAGCGGTTTTTTAAATTATTATTTTTCAAATTCACATGTTAAACTCCAGCATCAAATAAATATGACATTGCAAATAAAATATATGACACTTGTTACTTAGGAACGGCGCACCCTTAATGATTTAAAAAAAAAGAAAGCCTCAACTTTCGCAATGGCCGGTCATCGGATGGGTGACCAAAACTTTATCACCTCGAGCTCCTCCGTGCTTCGGAAGGCCGTTGGTCCTGGCTGTATTAGTAGTTGTTAACAACCACCAATCCGCATTGGGCCCGCATGGTGGTTTACGGCCCGTTCTCCCTATCCATCCATAGGGAAGGCTCGTGCCTTAGCAGTGGTGACATATAAATGAGCTGATGATGATTGATGATGATGAATCCTGAATGATGAACCTTTTGATTCTTTCATTGGTTTTCAGTTACACAGCAGCTGTGGTTATGGAATTGGATTATGATAGGATAGACATAAACCAGTGCCCGCCTAGCCAGGGCAACGATCGGCCCAACAGATTCGCATCAACAGCGCGTTGCAAAATTGACACTACTGAGGTAAGTTCACTTTGCAGTATTTGACTTATATCATTGACTAATTTAAAACTATGTATGAGTAATTTTTTTTTAAAGAGCTCCTTGTAATTTTCTTGCTGTGGGCCTAACACTAGCTTCTAATTTGTCTCATAAAACTTGTTATCTATCTTCCATACTCTGTGCAAATTTTCGTTTAAGTATAGTTTGTGTTTTGTTTATCATTTATTTTCACGGTCTGGTGAAGGTCGCGACTAGCTGCTGGATGCAAGCAGCACAAAACGGTTGTTGTGGAGATCCTTTGGGGCGGCCTTTGTCCAGCAGTGGACGTCTTTTGGCGGAGATGATGATGATAATGATTGTTTGTGGTGCAGTGCGAGCCCCTCCACGGCTGGGGCTTCCGCCGCGGCGGCTACCAGTGCCGCTGCGCGCCGGGCTTCCGACTGCCGGGGCTGGCGCGTCGCCCCTACCTCGGCGAGATCCTCGAGCGGGCCACCTCCGACCAGTACTATAACAACTTTGACTGCCTCAAGATCGGCTGTGAGTTAATTTCTTTATAGGTAGGGATGGACATTTGAAAAAAGCATCGATGCTTTTTTCGATGTAATACATCGCTCTGTTGCATCGATGTTTCTAAAACATCGATTGTTTTTCTCAATCAATATGTTTAGGCAGCAAGGTAATTTAAAAACTACACTAGTGTTTGTTAGGTCACTGGTCTAATAGCTCATAAGAAACTGAAGCCCAAACTAAAAGCAAACTATGTAGGTATAAGGGAAAATATTTATTAAAAAATCTAATTTACAAATCCCAATATTTCTTTTCAATGCTATGTAAAACCAAATGTTTAAGTACTTAATCTTTTTCCCTTCAATCGGTTTCTTTGCTTATTTAAAACTAACCCTGCCTGTGATAAGAGTCTTTCTGTTGGGACAGATATTATAGATAACGATAATAAGCGTTGGACGTTGTTGAACTGATTATTACGATCACAGCGTTCACTAAAGGTGGCCGTAGTGTAATATTTTGCTTATCCGATATATCGAATAAAAAACATCGATATATATTCGATATTTGAGTATTATCAATACACGGTTTAATACGATGCATCGTGATACATCGAGTATTTAAAATACGTCGATGTATATCGTCCATCGCTATTATAGAGTAGTGGCACCAGGTAGGCTACTCTTGACGCAAACTCAACCTCAATACAATTCCAATGCGATTAATATGTATCGATATTGGGATAAGTTTCGCAATTTCGGAACGCCCCATCTCGATAAAAATTTGTTCACTCAATTTCCACGCAATTTAATTCCAATGTAGCGCTATTATCGCTTTTAAGAGTGCCATTTGAATTTTTTTAGATTTGGGATTGGAAATTGATTATTGCAATTGTGTTTCAAGAGTAAACCACCTGTGTTTGATAGGAACCAGTGATCGACAGTTTTTCCTTTAATCATTAAAAATAGGGATCAGCAACTGATTTTAATCTTTGGCAACAGTTTAATACAGACCACTTGATTCCTAGCGGTCACTCTGTAAAATGTATTATTATTATTATAGGTAATTCAGGCAGGCAGTTGGAACAACTTATAGTTACCTGCATCCAATGTAAACTAAAATTAATTGTTTCTTATTTAATTTTCTTGTAGTGCAGGTCTAGTCTATTCTTGAACTGGTTGACACTTTGCGGTGTTATAATTAGTATTTTATGTATTTGTAGTTTATAGAATATTTATGTATGTATGTATGTATTATAAGTTTGAATCTTTTTGTTGTACTGTTTTCCACTTTTGTTGTCTCCCAAAATTTTCACCACCCAATGGTTGACTGGTAGAAAATGCCTCAGGCATTAGGGCCGCCATGTAATATTTTGATGCAAAAGTTTAAGTCCTCGCGCGCCATATGTACGCACGGTCGTACGTAAGGTGGCCCGCTAATTATACCTACAGCGCGGGACGGGTTAAAATAAAAAAATAATTTCTCTGGGCAGTTTATTCCAGGCATCAAACACTCTGTTGCTCAAAAAGTGCTTATGGGAGGGGTTATTGTGGGAAATCATTTTTGTGAGTTTACGACTGTGTCTTCTCAAACGCGGATTTTTTGTGTTTATCAAAATCATTTCAGAGCTCTGTATGTCATAGTGACCAGTAAGAATTTTAAAGGTTTCTATCATATCTCCTCGTTCTCTTCTATCCTTTAGGCTGGTAATTTTTAGGAACGACGTCTAGTGGTTAAGACTACCGGTTTAGACCCAGAAATCCCGGGTTTAATTCCCAGCGGGGGGTACATGTTTGTGTACTTGGTTTGGTTGGTGGTAGGGCTTGTTTGCCCACCTAGCTAGCATACCACCATCTTATCTAAATATGTCGCCATAACTTCAGTTTGTAGCATTGTTGTGTTCCGGCAGCTAGAGATAAGATAGCCAGTGCCTCAGTAGTTGAGGATTCCGGGTGAAGGGCGCTTCCACCTTCGGCCTTATCATCACTTTACATCAGGTGAGGTGAAGGGCAAGTCTTTACCCGTATAGTATTAAAAAAAACCTAACATGAGTTAGGGACCTTATTTTGTACTTTCACCTAACAGGGATCCAACGCTTACCCGTCCAATGGGAGAAAGCGCACCCGTTCATCCGCGCGCTGTACCGCGACCAGTACTACGAGTACGTGAACGCGTCGGGCGGGCCGGCCGCGCTGCACGCCGAGCGCGTCAACGTGTACGACGTGCTCAACTTCATACGCGGCGTGCAGCCGAACAACTGCTCCAAGTCAGTGGGAAAATACTAATAGTGTATGAGAGATAGAGAGAGAGAAGAGAGTGGAGCTCGATGGCGCAGTGGTTAACGCGCCCGGTCTGCGAGTGCTGAGGTTAAGCAACTTTCGCAAAGGCCGGTCATCGGATGAGTGACCAAAAGTTTATCATCTCGAGCTCCTCCGTGCTTCGGAAGGCACGTAAAACCGTTGGTCCCGGCTGCATTAGTAGTCGTTAAAAATCACCAATCCGCACTGGGCCCGCGTGGTGGTTTATGGCCCGTTCTCCCTATCCATCCATAAGAAAGGCTCGTGCCCCAGCAGTGGGGATATAACAATGAGTTGATGATGATGATGATGAGAGAGAGGAACATTTATTGACATACAATTTAAAAATAACAAACATAACACACAAGACAATTATTGTCAATCAGGACCTCGCCTCAGGTTGTGTTGTATCATGGTCATCTTACAGAAGAGATTTTAACAATATACAGTCGGACATAAAATATACAGAGGTATCAGTAGGCTAGGCTTTCTTTCGAACGGTGCAGGCGTTAATGTTTACTCAACTTCATACGTGGCGTGCAGCCTAGCGACAGCTCGAAGTCAGTGTTATAATACAAAAAAAAATTATTGCATTTCTAATTTATGTACCTATCGTGGTCGTTTACAAGTAGATTCACAAAATATTAAAATATACAGTTGAACACTGTTGCCAGTTCTAGATACACGGCGTGTAGCTCAACAACTGTTCGAAGTCAGTGTGCTATCTAATACTTATTTATGCATGCATTTATGCATTTATGTATGCCACATTGTAATTGAGGAGCTCGATGGCGCAGTGGTTAACGCGCCCGGTCTGCGAGTGCTGAGGTTAAGCAACTTTCGCAAAGGCCGGTCATCGGATGGGTGACCAAAAATTTATCATCTCGAGCTCCTCCATGCTTCGGAAGGCACGTAAAGCCGTTGGTCCCGGCTGCGTTAGCAGTCGTTAACAACCACCAATCCGCGCTGGGCCCGCGTGGTGGTTTATGGCCCGTTCTCCCTATCCATCCATAGCGAAGGCTCGTGCCCCAGCAGTGGAGACATAAAATGAGCTGATGATGATGATGATGATGATGATGATGATGATGATGATGATGATGATGATGATGATTGTAATTAGTAATTTTACAGGTAGGTACAAAACATATTGAAAATAAACTTACTTGCTAACATCAAACATATAGGTAAAAAAGTATATAATATTGCCAGTAGGCATAAGCCTTCTCCCAAGCGGTGATCGCGTCAACTTATACCACATGGCCCAGCTCATGCATGGTTTGCAGCACGACAACTGCTACTTGTCAGCGTCAGTAGAATAATTAAGGCTGTAAACACACTGACACACCAACTTCTCCCTAACGATGAACGATGTTTTGAAAATTACCGATGTTCGAGTTTATCGATATATGAACTTCTAATTTGTGTGTTTTTTCAGGTACAACCCCACCGATCTATTCCTCAATGGAGACATCGCCTTTGGCGCTGAGGAGCAATTGGAGAACCAGGCGAAAATGGCCGTGCGCTTAGCCAACTTCATCAGTGCTTTCTTACAGGTAAAACAGCCTTTATATTTGTTCTTTTGTGTGGTCTGAGTGCAAGAAAACAACGTCTGTCGTCAATTAAATTTGCTACTGTTTTACTAGGGACCTAAGGAGGGACCGCTCTTTACCCGGATACTTCGCTAACACAATTTTTTTTGGAAAAAAGATGCGCTTTTCTTTTACGATATTAACACAACATTTCTGTTTACTCACCTAGAAAGCTAATATACATTGCTAAAAACATTTGTGTAATGTTGACACTGACTTAAATAAGATGGTGGTAACCATCGTTACAACCAACCAATCCAAGTACATTAATGTGTATGTGACGATAAGATGAATAGATATCTAATTATTTATCTTTGTCCCAGGTGTCAGATCCCCAAGAAGTGTTCAGTGGAACCCGTGTGGCCGACAAGCCGCTCACTGAAGACCAAATGATTGGCGAAACTCTCGCCATGGTACTGGGAGACTCAAAGATATGGTCGGCAGGTGAGATTGGCATTCGATTAACAACCTTATAGCTAAGTATAGTAAGGTCGATTAGCTGTCAATACGCTTGTAAGTTCAATAGTGACCAAACTTTGATTCGAAGAGCTTGATTACGCAGTGGTTTGCGATATTGCAAGTTAAACAACTTGCAATTCCCGATTAACAGATAGGTAATCGAATTTTTTTTTTTTTTTTATTGGTTTGCAAAACTGAAATAATGATAACAAACATGGTTAGAAACAATACAATGTAACCACATTGAATATAATCATATTTCTTCTAGATGCAAACACATCATGCGAAAGAATAATAATAATAGAACTATTGTAAAAATATAGAAAAAATACGTACTTAATTAAAGCAAACTAATCCATACTTTGGCGCTGTAAGTCGTTAGTGCCGGTTATTGTCATGGCATGGCAATTGTTAGAACCCATTTACTGGGTGAGCGTGTTTGGTCAAACCGATCTCTAATTACGCTATTGTTCATATGAGAAGGCTTGAGTCCAACAACAGTAGGACGTTTATAGGCTGAATCAAACTATAGAACTACTAGCGGACTCGGCGGACTTCGTACCGCATTTCTTTTTTTTCTTCTTTTTATTAAATATAGCCTATGTTACTCAGCGCTGATGGAGCATTCTAATGGTGAAAAAGTTATTTAAATCGACCCAGTAGTTTTTGAGTTTATTCGTTGCAAACATACATACATACAAAAATACAAAGCTTTCCTCTTTATAATATTAGTATAGAATACAGCTTAGAAACCATATTACAATCATAGATAAAAGTGGTACCAATTTATCACCAGCTCATTTTTATGTCCCCACTGCTGGGACACGAGCCTTCCATATGAATGGAAAGTGAGAACGGGCCATAAACCACCACGCGGGCCCAGTGCGGTGGTTGCTAACGACTGCTAATGCAGCCGGGACCAACGGTTTTATACTTGCCTTCCGAAGCACGGAGGAGCTCCAGATGATACATTTTTGGTCACCCATCTGATGACCGGCTTTTGCGAAGTTCTTTAATCTCGGCCATTCAAATTCAAATTTCGAAAAATCATTTTATTCAGTTTAGGCTACAAGTAGCTCTTGTGAATGTCACAACCGAAGAAGAACCGACAAGAAACTCAGCAAGTGTCCAGCTCTTTTCTCCCTTACAACGTCAAAAATATTGGAAAATGCGCGATCATAGCAGGACACTTTCCATTACAAATAAACACAGAACATACTTATAGAAGAGAACCACAACATGTAAAAAAATATATAGCAGACCGGTCGCGTTAACCCGTGCGCGATCGAGCTCCTCCCCAATACTTTATTGTACACAAAATACAGACACGAAATCTATACATACCTGTGTTACAAAAAAGATTGGTGTTGTGTAGTTGACATTGTGAAAATTGAAACTTTTGCCTGATGTAAATTTGTTAACCTAGAATTTTTTTTTTAATTTTTTTTTACATGTTGTGGTTGTCTTCTATAAGTATGTTTTGTGTTTATTTGTAATGGAAAGTGTCCTGCTATGATCGGGCATTTTCCAATATTTTTGACGCTGTAAGGGAGAAAAGATCTGGACACTTGCTGAGTTTCTTGCCGGTTCTTCTCAGTACAAGATCTCCCGCCCAGAGTAGACTTACGAACCGATGGCATAGTGACATTCATAAGAGCTACTTGTAGCCTAAACTGAATAAAATGATTTTGAATTTGAATTTGAATTGTTGATAATCAATTTGTGTTTCAGGAACATATTGGGACAGAAATAAGTTCACGAACCGGACGTTCTTCGCACCATTCGCATACAAAACTGAGTTGAACACTAGGAAATTCAAACTCGAAGACTTGGCTAGACTGAATAAGACTGGTAAGTAGTGTGTGATTGTGTTTTAAATTAACCTTTTACACGAATCTTTATTTCAATTTGAGGTTGACTTGATTCTTAAAGATAATGTAACTTAAGAAATTTAAAGATTTTATTCCAATTCCATAACGGAGAAATTCATGGCGACCTTCTTATTAGTTCTTATGTTATAGTAAGTGGCCATAAAGCCGAAGATAGAAGCGAATTTCATTTACACCTCCCGTCAGTGGATTAAAAAAAAAACGGGTAAGCATCATCATCATCTCACCTGATGTTAAGTGATGATAATGGTGAAAGCGCACCTCACCCGGAATCCTCAATTACTCAGGCACTGGCTATCCTTCAATGCTACTAACATTGATGTTATGGCGACATATTAGTAAGAAGGTGGTAGCTAGCCAGGCGGACAAACAAGACTACTACCAACCAATCCGAGTATAAAAACATGTACCACCCGCTTGTAATCGAACCTGAGACTTCTAGGTCTAAGTCTTAATCACAGAAGCGGTTAAAAACAACGGGTTTTCTGTATTCGATTCTTCTTCGAATACACGAGCGGGTGTTGTACCCGCAACCCATGACATCAAGATGACCTGATGTCCATGAGGTCAGGTGCGATACCAACTATGCTATCGTGGCTCTGTCCAACCCGCCAAAATTAATCAACATTATCTACTCTTTTTTCTGAAATTAAATTTTTTTTCAGACGAACTTTACACCAACAAGCCGTGGTTCCAATTCCTGAAGCAGCGCTGGTCCACCAACTTTGACAGCTTGGAGCAGTTCTTCCTGAAAATGAAGATACGTGACGACGAATTTGGGAAATACCTGAAGCGTTACGAGCGCTTCCCGACCTACTACAGGGCGGCGAATATCGAGCACGGCCATTGGACGAGGCCTTACTACGACTGTAAAGGCCATTTGAAGCAGTGGGTCATCACTTATGCAGCGCCGTTCTTCGGTTGGGACAGCGTTAAAGTCAAGCTGGAGTTTAAGTGAGTATTCTTATAAAAAAATATTTTTTTATTTAGGTATTTTTTATTACCCATATAAGAGGGGCGCTTGACCTGCCCCCCAACCGCCTAACTCTCTCGCTTTCGATCGCTTTGAAAGCGAGGCCCTCGCCTCACTTTCTATTATAATATCGAAAAATAATATCGAATAATATCGAAAGCTATAGCCTATAGCTTTTGATATTGCTTTCCAAATGACAAGATGACGCCTCCTCCTCGCCTCGCCTTCAAAGCGATCGAAAGCGAGAGCGTTAGGCGGTCGACCCCCTGGAACGTATTATAAATGGTGCTTAAAGTGAATAACCATTTACAAACTACATTTAAGGTAGTTTTGAAAGTAAATTTAAAAAAGAAATGTTTTTTTTTTATAATGGTCATTAGCGTCAGCTCGACTTTGAAAGAATGAAAGAATGAATGACCAATAAAAGAACATTATAAAAGTAAATTGTAATTTGCTAAAAAATTTTACTCTTTAGACCCACTTCAATTACTTATACCTATTGTAATAAATGTATGGTAAATAAATGAATATGAATAACGAGTTGACAGTGTCATGTCGTGACTAAACTTTCTATAAAAAAATAAAGAGAAAAAATGAATATAATTATAAATGATCAGGTGCGGGTTCAAATCCCGCTAGTCGATTTTTTTAAACACATTTCAAGTGTTTACTTTTCATTAATATATATATATATAATATATATAATTATTATTAGGCTCCAATTTAATTGCTAAGTGGGAAGTATCAAGCTTATTATTCATATTAAATATTAGCTATTAAATTGCTGAAGAAGGAAGTATAAAAGCTTATTATTGATATTTGTTTTCCAGGGGCGTGGTAGCAGTGACGATGTCGCTGATGTCGTTGGATATTAACCAGTGCCCGGACAAGTTTTATGTACCGAACGCCTTCAAGGGCACCGACAAATGCGATAGGAGATCTTCATACGTAAGTAAAAAAACTATACAATATGTAAAAAAAACCCTGTCCGATCCGTAAAGGTTTTATCCGTAGGACCTTTATTCCGCCGCCGCTATTGATGGAAAGTGTTGTCACATTTTAAAAATTTGCTTGATATGGGGTAATTTGAGCAATGTGGGTACAAACAACTTGCATTTTAAATTACGATAACTTATTTATTTTCATGAATTATATTTTTTGTTATTGATGTTGATATACAGCTATGTACCCCTTTGTGATCGGACAGGGTTTTTTTTTACAAATTGTATTATGTTGTCTATAGAAACTTTAGTACGTAATATATTATGAACTTAAACAGTATGTGCCAGTTTTTTTTTGTTTCTTCGACGTCAACTAAAAGTTGATACAGGCGACAGAAAAAAGAAAGCTACGTTGGTTGGTACTTAGCAATAGTCAAATACTAAAAACATGTAGTTTTAGGAAAAGTTTTATTTCAACACTTTCCTGATTGTAGTTTTAGTTCTGATTAATTATTACACTCATATTTTATGAATAAGACGAACACGTTATATATGTTGTATTAAAATCGTTTGTAACTCTGGTTTTATTATTTTCCTCTAACCGACTGGTGGTATATAAAAAAATCGTTTTAAAGCGACGGGACCGCTAAATTGTAACTTTTTAATTATGATGTTAAATGCAAATTTTAAGGCGTTACAATACAAATACCTATCTCTGTCTACATGCTCTGACTGCATTATACTGAAGTCACCATCCACTTCTATGATTGAGCGCACTTCTGAGACTCTTTATCTAATTTTATAAAATTTTTGTACTGATACTTTACTTTTGATAATGATATATGTACTGCTTTTAACTTGGTCATGCTGTGTACACATGTTTAGGATGTAGTCTGGATCGCAACTGTAACCTTATTTAATTATGTATGTAAATGACTGTATTCCGTTTTGTGTATCAATAAATAAATAAATAAATAAAAGTCCCCCCCTCCCCCAGTGCGTGCCCATCAACGGGCGCGGGTTCGAGGCCGGCGGCTACAAGTGCGAGTGCCTGCAGGGCTACGAGTACCCCTTCGAGGACCCCATCACCTACTACGACGGCCAGATCGTGGAGGCAGAGTTCCAGAACATCATCATGGACAAGGAGACGCGCATCGACATGTTCAAGTGTCGGCTGGCGGGCGCGGCGGCCATACAGAGCAGCTTTGTCATTATACTCGGTGTTCTACTCATATTATTGAAACTCAGGTAGACGTAACCGATTAAAACCACTGAGATAGGTTCTGAACGCTTCGAATAGAGACCGTTGCAAGTTGAACCTTATTTACTGAGAGCAGTTTTGTCATTATACTCGTTTTGTGTTCTACTCATATCGATGAAACTGAGATAGACGTAACCGTTTAAATAGCCAATAGGAACTGTTCAAGTAGATTTTGAACGTTTCTAATAGAAAGCTTTACAAATTACACCTTATCTAATGTTAATAAGATTGAAAAACCAGTGCAAATCTGAATGGTATAAAGTTTAAAATTCAATAGGAATATACCAGTTCAAGGTTCTAGTACAATGCTTAGTCTGTGTTATGTGTTGTCCACTCGTTACAAAAAGGAATGGAAACCAATAGGTCTTCTTGTAATTTTTTTCCAACTGAATGGGCTCAGTCACCATCTTGTATAAGTATGTCGCCCTGTCAACATTGTTTGTTGCATTATTGTCATTATTATAGACAATGAGAGATAGACAGTTCCTCAGTCGTTGAGGATTGAAGTTGACTTCCATCTTCGGCTTTATCGATACTTACCAGTAGGTGAGATAGAGGATAAATGTTTCACCATAGCAAAATAGAAGTTTAGAGTATGTCTCTTGTAGGTTGGCATTTTTTTATAATACTTTATGTATTGGTTCATACTTTTACGAGTAAGGAATTTGTAACTTCTAATGTTTTTTAATTGATTTACAAAGAAACTTTACTTTGAATCTTTGCAATTATTTAAGTTAACAATTATTTAATTCAAGTGATGAAGTTGATATGACAAATTGATATCTGATATCTTCTATGCATTAATTTAAGATTATATCATCTTAGAAATATTCCAACAAACCACTGGATAGTGGTAGATTTTTGTATGAGATAAAGTTTGTATTATCGTATTATATCTGTATAATGCAACTTAAGATTTTTTTACATATTACGCATGAACAAAACACTTAGCTGGTTTCACCAATTCATATTATTCGTCGGATAGCCAGGAAACAAAATTTACGAAAAAATATAAAACAAATTTTACGCTGACCTTTATTTTCTTATATTTCTTTTGTATTCTCTTTTTTATGTTACTGTATTTTAGAATAATATATTTTATACGGCATTTTATTAGTATATAAGAAGTAATGTACTGAAAGGCTACTTAGCTCTGAATATTAAATCCGTCCATTTTATCTTTAAATTAAAAATTGGATTGTCATCATCACTATATGTAACTTTATTATTCTTTAGTAATTGTACACAATCTCTTTTGAATCTCTTAACTTTATCTTGTCATGATTTTTGTATTTCGCATTATTTTAAGATTTCTTAAGTGATTATATGCATTTCTATTTTACTATATAGATTATAAGAGTAATTTCTAACAAAATAAGAAACACTGAATTTTTTCGTATTTTTATTATTTTATACTTCACATAAAGTACAAAAGTTTTCGTGTTACCTATGTGAATGTGTCTGGTCTGGTATGGTCTGGTATTTGTGTATGATATTACAAATATCTATAACTTTGTACTTCGTTATCGTTTAAATATTGTAAATGGTTATTATAATGTATAATATTGTTGGGCATAAGTGGTACTATTATCAATAAACACTGCCCGGTTGTGTGTAATATATTATGGTAAACATTGTTCTAACATTGTGTAAAAATGTAATAAAAATGCCACAGTATAACTATTGTATCGTATCTTAGGTACATAAAAGCTTTTATTTTCTGTGTTTATTTTTGGTTTATTACAATTTTTTAAAGCACAATTATACTTATTGATTGACTGATGATTACCGTCCATTTAGTGCCTTTACTGCTTTTACAATGAAAGCGCGGGCGTGGCGTCGCTTATAACAACGAACGTATTTCGCCGACGATGTTGCGGGTTTCTTCCATCATAATATAACCTATTGCGGTCGGCGAGAGACTGTAGCTGATTTTACACGTAGTGCGTGTTTGCCGGATGTTTATTATTCTTCTCCCACAAACATATTACCGACAACAATTGGATTAGGTTGGACAGTCGCTTATGCTTTCACCGATTTTTGTAGGACCATTATTTGTAGAAATATTTTGACGATTTCTTTTATTTCCAAACAGTCCAGTTTTAATCAGTCGTCAGCGAATGAGCGTCCGCTTGTTTATAAAGTAGTAGCTAGCATCCACGCCCGCATTTTCATTGTGACAGTGACTTTATAATTTAGTAAGTTTTGTAATAAAGAACTATGAAGCATGTACGTGTGTTTTCATTTATTTTCAATCTTCGAGGTAGTATAGCTCTGGAATACTGTAAAAATGATGTTGATTAAACAATGTTCAGTGTAGAGGATTTTGAAGTCTATCTGCCACAGATACGTCGTTATAGATTACTTAGTTACTTTTCTCACTATTTTATTCTACTATGCTATTAGAGACTTATAAAATAATAAATGATAGGTTGGTGGTATTACATAATAATTCCACGATTGACGTCTTGTGCAGTGCAGCAGTATACAAGCCAAATGCTAATTGGTCGAAGTGGAGTGACCGAAAATGGTCTTAGATACGCTAATAATATTTGTTTAGCTTTATGAACCATTATGAACCCCTCTAAGCCAGCCCCACTACATAATAGCTACCGACTATTATACTAAAAGTTTTTAGGTTATGTTGTGGTCTTGGGTGCTGCCATCTACAGATAATAAAATAAAGCTGTTTGTAGTTAAATTAATAACGAAAACGAAAGAAAGCAAAAATATAATTAAACATGTTATTAGAGGTATGAAAGCATAATGCTGTAACATTTGGTATGAAATGAAACATGATCTTGCTCCTCAGTAGTTGACGGTTCCAAGTAAAGTAACTACGCTTGTACTTTGTCCGTATCGTCACTAACATCAAGTGAGATGGAGAAGGCCAGGCGCTTCTCTGTTGTGGAATATAAAAAAGACTACGGACAAACGTAGTTATACTAAGTATATCTATTGGTGCAACATAAATTAATGAATATTAGAGTTATTCTTGATGTTTGCGCTTTGCTTTACAATAGAGAAATAGTATCATCAAAGATTGCATCAGGTGAGCAGGTACTTCGTTGACTTTAAAACAGTATGCGGCTCTTGAAGTACGTACTTATCCCTCACGAAGATGCTTCGAATGTAAACTAGGGCTCCCACCAAGCCAAAGTACACTGTGATATAGACGAGCATGTAGCTTATGACCAGTATACGGAGCACGCCCATCGCAAGTGAAATGACCTCCCTAAGACCTTGATGTGTTTCTTTTATGTTTGGACATCATTTTATAGATTTTTTTATTGTTTTTGATATTAACTTGTATTTACGAATACATTTTTATTTGTTTATTATTATGATGTTGTCAATGTGACGCACTCTTAGAAGCATTAAACCAATATGACAAGGGTGCAAGTGGCGGTGCATTTTAGGGCCTCTACAAAATGGCGTGATTAATATTAAACGTGACACTTTGGGTTTAAATGATCCTACAGTCCTAAGGCAAGTTACACCGTCATGATCACGCTATGCACACTCGAAGAGTGCTGCCCCAGCTGGCTGGCGGGGTCCATAACAAAAACATTTTTTAACAAATCAATTCAATTCATTTCATCATTTATTGCTCTCCATAAGTAAGTAAGACTCAATATGCCAATTTTATTAAATAAAGGACAAAGAGAACTGATTTCTTTTTTTCACTAATTTTTTTTTTCTAATATTCATTTCTATACTGAAATAATTATTAAAAACGTGTCCTTACCCACATACTTGTGATCGCTCACAGGCATGTCTCGGACACCTTGATGGACCTACCTACGTACGCATAGCATTGTTGATAGCATGCATTTTTATCAGTTGACATTGACATGAATTGACAATTGACATTAGTGTATAGAAAAATTACACCAAGGGCAATCTGTTGAACGAAAAGAAAAATTAATTCTTTCCAAGTTAAAGTTACAGGAAAACAAATAACACGTGAGTTTATGGTGAATTTGAGGCTACTTTTACTCAGCGCTACGATAATTCTGTCATTACGTGAACCCTAACCTTGACATTTTTAAAAAGCCCACCACGTAATTTATTCAAAAGAAAATTAGCATAACGGTAACGTTGTACGTCGTGGTTCCTTCAAACATTCACATTTTATTACAATAACTTGTTCTCATCCCAGTTTATGTGACCGTTCTACTTTCAGAGCAAAATGAGTGCGCTTGTGAAGAAGTTATTTACCCAGCTCAAAAGCAAAGAATTCAGAGATTATCTGATGAGGTAACATTCACATTTTTTAAATTTTCTCGTAAAAAAGTTTTTGTTACAAATCGTGAATAATAGTGGTACTACACAACATTTGGAGAAAATATTCAAATAATTACTGTTTCATTTTAAATTTTCAAAATGATTAATAAACATTTAAAAAAAACTTATTACATATATTCAAATTCTTAAAACTAATAGATAATCTTTACTAGAAATAAACAATTATTCTTAAAGAAGCTCAAGTGGGAATCGAACCCATAACCCTTGGATTACCAATTTTTCTAGTAAAATTGTGAATGCAAAAATTCAAATAATATTAATAGAGTTCATTTAGAATAATACTTAATTAATTATTTTAAATCACACTATATCAACCTACTTGTGATATGTATAACAATTGTATTTCTATTGTTATAATTAATGAACAGCAAAACTTTAAATAAAAAGAAAATAAATACTTTACTATTCAGTTCTATAGTTGTACTATTTGTCTCATATATAAGTCTCATTTAGCATTACTTTTTTAACTTGGAAATGTATTAATTTTTTTACATTATGTTTGCAGCACACATTTTTGGGGTCCAGTGGCCAATTGGGGAATCCCTATAGCAGCTATTGCTGACACGAGAAAAGATCCCAGCTTTATTAGTGGCAAAATGACATTTGGTAAGCTTTTAGTAATTAACTTTTAAAACTAATTAGCAATTGACTTGGCAGCATACTCGCAACCTACTTGCCTTTAACTTGTAAATGTATGGATTTTTCAATACATTTTTGAATTCAAATGTAGAACCTACGTAGGTATAATTAGTTAATTTTTTTGTCTAATGTGCTTTCTTGATAAAAGACAAAGTGTTGAAAAAAATCCATGAGCGGGATTTGAACCTGCACCCTATGACATGCCGAGTCAGGTGCACTACCAACTATGCTATTTTGGATCTATTTAACATGCCGAAATTAATCTACTCTTACTTTGTAAGCCAAAAGAGCCCTATTCAATGTCGACAACTATGTCATCAACATCCAATCTCAATATTTTTTTACAAATATTAAAGATCAGTTAAGAATTAGGCAAGGTAATGTGCTTCTCAAAATATTCTTCTCAATACCAACAGAAATAGTTTGCTTAATTAGCAGTTATCGGAATAGGGAGGGCTAATTCACCTAAAGTTCGAAGAACATAGACAAAAAATTAATGGAGACTTCTTTATGACAATATTTTTTTCGGAACAACTGTCCGGGGTTTCGGACATACTTGAAAACATAAAAAATTAATATTATCAATACAGTAATTGATTTTATTACTTATTTTGTATCCCGGAATTGCCGAAAATAAGTAGACACGTTTTTTATTGTTTTCCAAAATGAAAGACAATCTCGTCGTTATGTATTGGATTAAACTTATTTTTTGCGCGTGCCTTAATCCATCCTTGTCTCGCTCATGTCTCCCAAGACTTGAGCAGCCTCGAATTTCTCGGAAGTGGAACAATGCCGTTCGTTTACCAGTAATCTACAATAGCGAGATTGTCTTTCATTTTTGAAAACAATAAAAAACGCGTCTACTGATTTTCGGCAACTCCAGGATACAAAATAAGTACTAAAATCAATTACTGTATTAACAATATTATTTTTTAATGTTCTTATGCGATGTCCGGAAACCCGGACAGTTGTTCCGAAAAAAAATATTCTCATAAGAAAGTCTCCATTATTTTTGTCCGTTCTTCAAACTTTAGGTGAATTAGGCCTACCTATTCCAATCACTGTTAATTAGAGATAGTACATGATGATAAAATAGTGCAGAGATGAGGGATGATTTACTATAACTACAACTATAATAGGTATAGTTCTTACGAATCAGAAATGTTACTGGCTGGTTAGTAGAAATTGGTTATATAATCACAATACAATGAAGTACAAGACTTTTAAAACAACACATACATTGAGACTGAATACAGGAGTTCGATGGCGCAGTGGTTATAGCGCCCAGTCTGCAATTGCTAAGGTTAAGCAGCTTTCACAAAGGCCGGTCATCGGATGGGTGACCAAAAATTTATCCTCTCGAGCTTCTCCGTGCTTCGGAAGGCAAAGCCGTTGGTCCCGGCTGCTTTAGCAGTCGTTAACAACCACCAATCCGCACTGGGCCCACGTGGTGGTTTATGGCACGTACTCTCTATCCATCCATAGGGAAGGCTTGTGCCCTAGCAGTGAGGACATATATGAGCTGATGATGTTGAAGACAAATTATTGCCAATATAATATAGTAATGATACAATATATACAATATAAAAAGCCATATAGTTCACTACTGATATGATAGTCTAGCTAGACTCTAGGCTTATACCAATTATATTCACAAGCACTTAAGATTTTAATTCTCAAACATTCACAAACATTGACCTGACATATCAACAGCATTGACCTAAAGACTCAACCTTTCATTCGCTGATAAAGTTTAACCATACCATGAAGTAGTATTAATGTTTAGTTTGTATAATGGCAATCTGTTCAAAAGATATGACATGATGATAAGGATGTGTCGCTGTTAGCATTTACCATATTACTGCAATATCATAAAATGTGTAGTGTCACCATGATTCTTATCTTTATCTACAGTCTCCTATTATTTCTGAAACTGGTTTAATATTGCACCACTAAAAATTGTTGAATTGTAGTGTCATAAAGGTTATTGTCAGTACTGTTGAAAAATCTAATCTTTATATATACAGGATGTTTCTGTTATTATTTCTGAAACAGGTTTAATATTGCACCACTAAAAATTTTTGAATTGTAGTGTCATAAAGGTCATTGTCAGTACTGCTGAAATATCTAATCTTTATATATACAGGGTATGTCTCTTATTATTTCTGAAACTGGTTTACTATTGCACAACTAAAAATTGTTGAATTGTAGTGCCATAAAGGTTATTGTTAGTACTGCTGAAATATCTAATCTTTATATACTATACAGGGTGTTTGGTAATACCTGTATAATCCCGAATATATATGACAGATTGGGCACAGGGCGTAGAATCTCAAAGAATTATAAACATACCTAAAAATCACCATATGGCTGAGATAGTAAGGTTGTCTGTTACTAAGTAAAATTGCAAAGAGACAACCCTATTACAGTATTATAGTTATTAAGTAAAACCCGCAGTGGTTTGCGATCTTGCAAGTTATATGATTATCGCAAAATGGATAGATAGGGAGAATATACCATAAACCAACACAAGGCCCAGTGCGGATTGGTGGTTGTTAACGACTGCTCGCACACACCCCACACACACTAAAATAATATTTTATTTTGCTATCCCAGTTATTTCTTTTTTTCTCTCCTTTTTATTGTTTATCTAAATATTCATAAACCTGTAGTTGCACTTACATAACTATGTGTAAAATTCTATATTTAAGTTAAAAATGTAGAGGAATCACTGACACTGAGAATACAGTTTTTACTAGTTTCGATGTCAGGGACTCATCCTATTAGATTCAAAGACAATAAACCCTATACGAATATTACCATGTAAACACTTTTGTAATCACATCATTATTGGGTTATGAATAAATGAAATGAATTATTATTAATGCAGCCGGGACCAACAGCTTTACGTGCATTCCGAAGCATGGAGGAGCTCGAGATGATACAATTTTGGTCGGATTTAAATGGTCGGTTCGGATGGGTGATCTGATGACCGGCCATTGCGATAGTTGCTTAACCTCAGCAGTCGCAGAACGGGCGCGTTAACCATTGCGTTAACTATAGTTTCTCGTTCTGTCTACGTCTACCCATAAAAGTCCAGTTACACTGTTAAAGCCAACGGCGCCAACATCAACCTCTTTCTTCAACAAAAACCGATTGTCGTTTCACATTGACCTGATATCTCTTTTTCTTCCAGCCCTCACGTTTTACTCGTTGATGTTCATGAGGTTCGCATGGAGGGTCCAGCCCAGGAATATACTCCTCTTCGCGTGCCACTTCACCAACGTGTGCGCGCAGCTGACGCAGGGCGCCCGCTTTGTCAACCACAATTACCTGAAGGGACAAAAGAAAGAGAGCAAAGTCTAGTTAAACAGGAGGGTCTAGTTAAAAATGGGAGAAATGCGGGGAGATAGGGAGTTTGCTGCTACTGTGGATAGGCCTTGTGATATGCAAGTTAATGCAGTAAAAGTATTAACGGCAATATGGGCTTTTTCGTTATATAAATTAAAATAGAGAAAAAGCTTCTGTGGAAAATCGTTGAAGCGAAAATACCCACAAATAGAAATTAGTGGTTGTGCTTATCTAAAGTGTTACCAGTTATAAAATACTGCAACTAAGTGGCAGAGTGAGAAGAATCTAAAAGTGTTTTGTAGTGCCACACCTAGCTTTTTATAGGTGATAATCCCTTGTTTACAAATTTTACTCCAGCTATCCGAATTAATACCTTACGTTCTAGCAATTGAGTTGGTGTTTGATGTTACCATACATTTATAATTTAATCTATAGTACTATTAAGTAGCCAGTGACATTTTGAAATAGTGTGAATTTAATTTTTTTATTGTTTTTCCCCTTTCTATCTTCCTGGCTATACGCCCGTATTATACATACAGGTAGACATGCAAAGAGTTTATACATTGCCTGTTGGTTGTATAGAATCTTGTTAGATGTTATATTTTAATAGTTGAATCTATATTATTAGTAAAGAGTATATTTTTTGAATATTTATTGTAATTATACTCTGTTGTTGATCTGTTTTTTGACTTTTATTTTTTTTTACATTTGAATGACACATTGATGAACTGCCTAACTGTCGCACTCAGAGACGTTAATTATCGTTATTGACCTAAACTTCTTTATTCCCAAAAATGTGCTAACGACCTCTTTATTAGAAACTATTATACAATGAAAAGTCGTAGCTACAGAGCAGTAATATTAATTACTACTTAGTACACACACAACTGTACATCAGAGTACCACCAACTGTCAAACTTCTACAAAAGACTTTAGGCTTTATGCTGCGTGGAATATGGTTGAGCATGTATTGAAGAAATTTAACAGTTATGAATAGGTTGATGTGCGGGGGCGTATATACCTACTTATTTTTATATATTTTTTTGTTTAATTGACCTCTTAGTATGCGTCTGTTGAAAGTTGGAACTAAATACTAATGTAATCGAGGCGTTTTAGTGTTTTCCTTAAAGTATGCTATTATTTAACTCTCAGTTGACCTTCAATACATTAGAGATAAAGATAGGCAATTTCATATCGGCTGCCTTGGATTATCCGTCTGGCCCTGATAAAGGTCGCTATATTCCGCTTGCGATCGGGTAGCGTTGTGAAGTGAATGGTTACCATTCGAAAGTTAGACAGTTATTTAACAAATTTTCAGATAACAAGCAAAGCGTCGCATTATGTTCACACTCCGTATAAAATTGTTTTACATTCCTTATAATTATCTCATAAAGTAATTGTTTTATAAATTGTAATTTTGCAACAGAACATTAGTTATATTTTCCTACTACAAATACGTTAAATGGACAATGATTTATTAATCAATTTTAATTTTATATAATGGTTACTTGGCCAGTAAGACTTAGCCAATATTCTGGCCAGGAAGAAGGGAGAGCAGAACGGTGAGGCGCAGCCCCTCGCCAGGGGGGTTCGGGGAGCAAAGCCCCGCGCCACCAAGAACATAAAAGTGAGGGTTGGTAAGGTTTGGAGTGACTAAAGCAAATCGCAAAATTAGCAAAGGAAAATAATACTCTTAAGACGCTTTGCCAGACTCCAATAAAAAAGAACCAATTATGTCGCAGAAAAAAATAATATTAAATGTTCCTTGTTGAATCCGGACACCTGTTTCTTCACACCACCTAGACAACGCACAACAACACGAGAAGGATGTAAACAACGTTGAGCCTGTTCTTAATGACAACGGAATATCGCACACTTAGAGCAACAAGTACAAGAAGCCAAAAGCAAAATAATATACCTTCAAAACCAAATTAACTTAACAAAAACTACAACAACTAAGAAGTAGCAATTCTTCATCTTCCTATTGCGATACTTCCTCGCACACACCAGATCAAGAACATATTGACAGAATATTTATATTTGGCGAGTACCAAAGCAGTGTGCAGTGTATTGGTTTATCATCAGCTCTCACAGTATCGAGGGAAAACACAAAATACGGAAAATATTTAATCACGGCCCTAACTCTTTTTGTTTGCTCTCACTTCAGATATTATTAAGCATTGGGAACCTAATGAAATAAAACCAAATGACAAAATCATTATATGTGTAGGCGAAAATGACTATGACATCGAAATATTGTCGTCGCTGCTGCGTAAATTCCTGAACCGATTTCATGACAACAATGTGATAATTTTAAGTTTACTAAAAAATATGTACGAAATATGTAATAAATAAAACATTACATGAAGTCTCTGATGAATTCAAAAATTGTCACTATGTTGAATGTAAGTAAAAATATAAATTATTCAATATGTGATTAGTTATTAATTAAAAAATTAATTAATACAATCAATAGTAATTGATTGTATTAATTATGATAATACATATTTAAATGTGAAATCATTAAAAAATCTGATGTCAGTGCATAACAGGCCCGGTAGTCCTAAGATCTATTCTTTAAAACACTAAAAAGGTACCATTCCATACTATTTTGCCCGGATGCAGTCAGAGTGAGACGTCGCTAGGTCTGATGCCAAAACCTCTACACCTACAAAAACTGGAACTCTATTAGACTATTTCCCCGTAGTAAAAAAAATAATAAAAAACAGCTTTTTCGTTTCTAATCCAACGGCTACCACAAGCATGCAGTCTTTTAAAATTCTTCATTAAAACATTGCTAGTATCTTATCAAAGCAAGAAATAGCAGAGTTGACATTGCAAGAATTACAAGATTCAGGTGATGAGCCAGACTTATCGACTGGAGTGCTCTGGTTACCATAGAACAACGGAATTCTATTGTGTCTGGGCCCGAAAGCGCCTGTGTATCTACTGTGTTTCTCTGAAACGTTCTTACGTGACGGAAATGAACGAATATATTTAAAAATCTGTAATTATGAATTAGCAACAGCGTACTGTAGAGACAGACGAAGAGGCGGAACCTGTATTTTGGTAAAGCAGGGTATTGTTTACAAGGAACTGACAAATATACGTGGTTATACAATTCAAAAGTCATTCGAAGCTTGCGGTATTGAAATTCCTTTACATAAATTACTTGTAACCTGTCTACAGGACACCGACGTCCGATCCCAACATTTTCCTACACAAGTTAGACCAGATTTTGCATGAAGTTTACAGAAAATATAAAAATAATATGAATATTGTTATCACTTTTCCTGCTTCACATCAACGACCTGCTTCAGCCAGGGATAGTTGGGTACGCAGACGATAGTACTGTTGCAGAAAGATACATTCCGGCTGCGGGAGCCAGAGAGGGAAACATTCACTCTCTAAGAGAGGCCATGGTTGAGCGAACAGACGCGACCTTAAACCTCGTCTCCAATTGGGGGGACGACAACCTGGTCCGTTTCAACGCCTCCAAAACACAAGCGTGTCTGTTCTCCGCCAAAAGGAGTCCATTTCTTCTGACTCCTACTTTCCGTGGTACGTCTATCCCAATCAAGGGCACCCTTGAGCTGTTAGGCATGGAGTTGACTGCAAATCTCAACTTCGGCTTAACCATCGAGTCCAAAGCTCAGACTGCAGCAAAAAAGCTGGGCATCCTGAACAAGGTGCGGCAGTATTTCACACCAGAGCAGATCCTTAGCCTGTACAAGGCTCAAGTCCGCTCGTGCATGGAATACTGCAGTCACCTTTGGGACGGATCTGCCAAATACCAGTTGGCCGCACTCGACTCGGTGGAACGCAGAGCTATAAGGCTCATCGGTGATGATGCGCTTGTCGAGGCCAAGCTTACCAGCCTCGCACATCGGCGTCGTGTCGCCTGCCTGTGTGTCTTTTACCGACTTTACCACGGAGAGTGTGCCGGGGAGCTTTTCGAGCTCATACCACCATCGCCCTTTTACCACCGAACCTCCAGACGTACTGCAGGATATCATCCCCACCTAGTTGAAATTCCACTATGTCGCACTAAGCGCTTCATGTCATCATTTTTGCTGCGCACTGGCAAGGACTGGAATTCTCTGCCATCGTCTGTGTTCCCAAAAACTTATAACCTGAATTCCTTCAAGGCGAGAGTTGATAGGCATCTTCTAGGGCAGCTCGCTCCGACTTAGACCTCATCTACGCTCACCATCAGGCGAGATCGAGGTCAAGAGCTGTCTTATAAGGCATAAAAAAAAAAAAAAAACTTTTGATTTCAATATTAACGTTCTCAAACAAGGAAAAATTACTGAATATTTACAAGATTACGCCATAGTTGTAATTTAAAAATTCACATCAAAGTTCTCACCCGTAAATAAAGACACTTGCATAGACAATATTCTTAGGCTTCTACTAGGATATTACCACTAGTATATTTGTCAGATTTCCCGTAAAACAGAGAAACTTTACGGCAAAGTCATACTTTATATACAAAAAGGACTACTGTTTCTATAATATTATGAAGTTTAAATAGTGCCTAGGGACGCTTAAATGGTCAGATATTTATAGAGTCTGATATGAACAAGGCGTTTAATAATTTTCACGAACTGCTATGTCTAATTTATAATTTATGCTTTCCATCAATAAAAGTTAAAATAAATAAATCAAATAAAACTCCAAAAAATGGAAAAGCAACGAAAAACAGTTGCAAAAAGAAGCGAACTCTCAGATATTTGTACTATAAAAATAAAACTGCAATATTTAAAACTAAATACGTGGTCTATTCAAATATATTAAAAAACTGTATTCTCAAATCAAAAAAGAACTGCAATATGAAATTTATATACAATAGTAAGAATAAATCTAAAGCAACATGGTCCGTTATAAAAAATATGGGACACACACAGAAAGACCACAATATAACAGATTTAAAAATAAAAATTACACTATCACGAATCCCTCTGACATCGCAAATATTTTTTACAATTATTTTATCGACTCGACGAATATCGTATCTAAATATTAATAATAATAAGTTCACAACGGATATTTTTATCGACTTATCCAAAACTTTTGACAACGTAGCACATCACATCTTACTTCAGAAGTTGGATAATGTCGGTATAAGAGCACTCGCTCAGCAGTGGGTATCCTCTTGATAGGGCGGCAACAACAATGTGCAGTTATCGACAGAGTTGTTGAAAATGAGCTAGTGTTTTATCCCTCTAGTTATAGGGAAAACAAGTGTGGGGTCCCGCAGGGGCCAATCTTAGGGCCAATTTTATTTGTATTGTTTATAAAATGACATATTGCAAGCGACAAAACATAAATGTATAGGTGTTATACGCGGACGACATATCTATAAAATTGTTACATCAAATAAAATTAACTCGATAAAAAATCATGAGATTGACATTAATATGGCTATAGAAAATATAATTAATTGGCTTGAATTCAATAATCTAAAAATAAATTTAAATAAATCTAATTACATTCAATTTCATAAATCAAAACACAAAATACAATTCTTATCTAAATTTCTGAGATGTTTACCTCACAAAAATTAAAGAAGTCACGCAAACAATGTTTTTAGGTGTTACTATTGATGAAGATTTGAGTTGGAAAATGCACGTAGATAATTTATGTAGTAGGGTTAATAAGTTTGTTTTTGCCTTATACCAATAAAGAAAGAAACAGCAATTTTATCTTACCATGCACATATAGAATCTATACTACGCTACGGGATCATAATGTGGGGAAACAGTACAGACAAAAATAGAGCATTTATTGCGCAAAAAAATGCATCAGAGCTATATGCGGAAATTACGGAATCCCCCCTGACGAGTCCAGTAAACTGAAAAGATGTTAGGAGATCTCGGTCTTTTATCACTGCCATCATTGTATATCTATGAAATCTGCAGTTTCGTTAAAAAAACATAGGGAGTTATTTAAAATGGCAGGTGATATAAATTTAAGGCTTAAGAGAGACCCCTTTAAACTTGTCTTAAAAGATACACCAAAGATACAATAAAAATGGATTTTAATTTAATGGATTTAATGGATATTTAATGGATTATTGTAAGTATTATATTATACTGTGATATTATGTATGTTTGCATGCTATTATAAAATAAGCTTGATATGTGATCCATAGATCCATAGAAGATGTTATAATATAATTACATATAATTATATTATAACATCTTTATACCATGTCGAAGTGCAAATAAATAATTATTTTATCTTATCTTATCTTATCTTAGGTCAGGGTAGATCAGTGACCAAAAGCGAGCGTGCCGCGGCAGCGGCCGGCGAATCGCCAGTAACAAACATTTCAAAATTATTATTGTATTGTTTAAAAATATATATGGTCAAATTAATTATTGTAAAGGTAGGTAACCTTTTGTTGTTTGAAAAATGTTGAGTTGGTCCAATAGAAAGAGTTGTTCGTTTGTATCACGGAAGTCATCTCAGAAGGTTTGGATGGTGATAAAAAAGTCGACCTGTATTGTTTTGTATTTTAGTCATATTATAGCTGCACTATTGTATTCCGTAAAAAAGTATGTAATTATAAATAAATAAATAAAAAAATAAAAAATGCTTGTGAAATTAAAATTTGCTAATGAATTGTGTGTGAAACTATAAAGAGGGTAGTTCATTAGTTAGTCAATAGAGAAACTTTTAACAACTGTCAAAACGATTTTTATGGAAATGGAAGCCATGACGTCACTATTTTGTTCCGTCAATTGAGTGTTTATTATAAGTTCCTTACAAATAAACAGAGAATAAGCTCCGAATAGTTATTCCGTGTTAAGTCTCTTTTACTCTAATTTAAAATGACGTTTATGACAGGAACAAAACCCGGAATAACTATTCGGACCTTATTCTTTGTTTATTTGTAAGGCACTTAAAGTAATTAAGTTGAGAGGATGAAGGAAAGCAGGCTGACTAAAAGTATATATAGGGCGAGTATGGATGGAAATGTTGGTAGGGGAAGGCCTCGACGCAAGTACCTGGATCAAATCGGGGAAGTTCTTAAAAAAGGTCAGGTCAAGAGTACCCTAAACCGACGAGCGTGTATGAAGAGACTAATAAATGTGGATGAAGCGAAAGAAGTCTGTAAGGATCGCAGCAAGTGGAAAGAGGTGGTCTCTGCCTACCCCTCCGGGAAGAAGGCGTGATGTATGTATGTATGTATGTATGTATGTATGTATGTATGTATGTACTTAAAGTTTTAGGTTACAGAAATTCGTGCTATACAGAAGTTCAAGAACTGTGACGTGATTACATTTATACGATTAATGCTCTTAAATTAATTATTATTGTTGGCAACTGTTATTATTCCACAACAAGAATCAACCCACACTGCACCAGGGTGGTGGGTTATGATCCGATGTCCTCCATGTTATGTTCGTGAAGATTATAGGCTGACACTTGTTTAATAGACAGATGATGGGACAGGCGAGATTCACACTTAGTACTGTAACCACACTTGTAATAGGTACCTACAGCCAATTCGAAAATTTTCTGTTATTTCCTCATGATTGAGTAAAGGTAAGTCCACATTTGGTAACATGTCATAAAACTTATGCTATGACATGTTACAAAACTATAATATGCATGCACGTATAAGGTTGTTTTATTGACACTTATCGTGTAGGTATGTACATTAATAAAACATGCTACCTAACCATGCCATATAACATGTTTTGTCATATAGTCTGGACACACGTTAATATTGGGTCCTTACCTATGAAATTGAAGTATTTTTCTCACTTATTAATAGGTGTATACTTCTAAAAGCCAATACCGGTTGTTAATATAATTAATATACACTTTTAATTAAGACTATATTACTTAGGCTTCAGTATAACAATGATTATTCATTTTGTGTCTTTATCGCCCAATTTTTTTAAATTGACTTTTTTTTTGATCGACGAATTGACCTTTTGTTTTATAGTAGCTTTGAAGGGACTTGATTTTTTTTCTTTTTAATGTCTGCTATATTTAGCTAGTGAAACAAACACACTACTCTACAATTTTTATAGTGTTAACATAAATAAATGCTAAGAAAATTAAGAAAACGTTAGTATGAAAAATATAATTTTATAAAAAATCTTCATACAAAACCCCAATTTCATAGGTAACGACCTAATACTTCATTAGATCTAAATTTGGTCAATACGAGATCGGCACTCTGTTTAATAAGCTGTCAACTTAGTGAGGAGATTAAGCAGTCCGCACTTTAGTAAACAGTTGTGAATATGTTACCCAAACGAGGCTAAGTAGAATAGCTGTCGTCACAAAACATCCACCCATCAAAAGCGTGCCTACCGCTGTAGTAAATGTCTACCCTTGTTACACGTGGCTCTGCTCGTTGCATTGTCTCTATAAACGCCTGCTACGGGTGACAACAGAAACGGTCGAAGCTAGGAGTTGGGAATGTTCTATTTTTTAACAATGTAACTCTTAATACCAAGGAATAAGAGTCAAAACTAGTCAAAAGTGTATACATTGCTTATGCTCGTGACTGTACGCCTGCACAACAGAGTAACTACCACAAATTGTTCAAAATTTTCTTAATAGACTGAACTGGCTTATAAATACAGGCTTAAGGTTGATGAACATTTAGTGAAGAAACTTGACAGTTTTTGTATAAGATGTGCAGGCATGAACACGGATATAAACATCTTCATTCTTCAACAAAAGTCCTGAGAAAAAGTATGATTTTTTTAATTTTTTTATTCATAGCTCGGCAAATGACTCCACTCCACCTGATGTTAAGTGGAAACGGAGTCCAGACGCGAGGACAACTGGTGCAGCGTGATAGAACGCAGCATCAGTCACCCTCACCCTGCCGGCCCACAAGGTGCCTCTTCACGGCCCGTTTGAAGGACCCCATGTCATAGGAAGGAGGGAAAACGTGTGCTGGTAGACTATTCCATTCCTTGGAAGTGGGACAGAGTCACCAAATTTCTTAGTACGTGATGGAATATTTGAGACAGTGAAGCGGTGACTCCGGAGAGCAGCACGTGTACTCCTATGGAAGAAGAGAGAAGGTGGGATGAGGAGCCGGCTTAGCGCTAGCGATCTACTAACCTACTCACTTTTGTTTTTACATATTGTCCTGCCTGACGATTGGAATACATTGTAGGGCCTGTGGTCACAGGCTTTCTGTATTAAAAAATATGGAAAGTAAGTAAGTAAATCATTTACTTATTCATTATTTAAAGCCAATAAATAGCACAGTGTGTCGCCGTCTGAACAACAAGCGTGCGTGTCGAATGGTCGTGCCGCTATTGTTGATATGTGCGTCGTGATCTTACTTCAGTTTTATAGATGAAAGAATGCTGTTCGTGGATGTGACGCGTTAGGCGATCCACACACGATGACAGATGTCGTTGCAGCGCGGCGTGCGTCAATGCGACTTTTATATTGCAAGGAGTTACATGAAACCGCAACTATAAAATAAAGAGACCCCAGAAGTTAAGGGGGTGCAGCGCGGAATTTCGAAAATTTACGTGTTTTTAAGTCACTGGTGCTAGGCGCTGAACAGGTCATATACATTAAAAGGACTAGAGTAGGTTAGCTTGATCCTTTCACAAGGGCATGGTTGTCTTGGAATTTGAAACAAATACCTAGAACCTGCATTAGCAATACGTAAAAGTAAAGATATCTAAAAACTTATTTCTTCAGAAACTTTGTAAATATAGCATAAATGAAACAATGATCCGTCATCGAAATGTTTGTATTGATATTCCGCAATATTCTTATTTTTCAATTAAAAAATATGAATATGAAAATATTAAGACTTTTATAATTTTTTACCCAAACACCTATGATTTTACGAAAGTAAACATTGCTCTAATTAAATCACCAGCCTACTCTGTACAGATATTAGTGTGCGTGCGTATTCGTAGTCGTGCGCCGTTGTCACACCACTACCAGGCGCCGCTCGCTCGCTATCATAAAGAAACTAGAAACTCGCAGTTTTGCGTCCGCGCTGCACCCCCTTAAAGCAATTTATCAACCGCAACTAGAGCTAGGACTTTTTGGCGGGAAAGTGAAGAGACATGAATGCAGTTTTGTTTTATTTTCTAAAATTTGTGCTACATCGAATATTAATGTGAAATAATGGTGGATTATTAACCGTTAAGTGTTCGTGAGTGTGCATGAGTGTTGGCAAATGAAACAAAACACTGCAACGTCCCTTTTCAAATGCTCTCAAGAAGTCCGCCCGAAGACTTAGTAAAGCCCTACATCTTTACTGAGATACTCGAAGGGTTGGGGGGGTATATCATTTCTCACTTCTCATTCTATTATCATTCATCATCATCATACAGGGAAGAAATATTGTTTATTTATGTATTCTAAACCGAGTACAAATAAAGTTATTCTCCTCCTCTACTGGGAATCCAACCTGTGACCTCTAGTCTAGTCAAAAGCGCAATACTGCACAAATCCAATAAAACAATCCCGTAATGACCAAAATAATCCGGCGCACAGAGCCAGAGGTCGCGCTCGAACATTCCACTCGGCCGAGTGTTGCCACATATAACGCCGGCTCATAAATACCCGCTCATTAAGGAACAATTTTAATTAAAACTACCTATCTCCGTGTTCTCAGGCGTTCGTGCATCGCAACATGTCCACTGGGAATTTGTGTAATACGACTATAAAATTTGTATTTCATTTTGTTGCTTGAAAGAATGCCGGACGGCCAAGCGTTGACTGGTTATATTTTTTATTACAGTTACTGACTGACTTGTATGAACAAATGAATGAATTAATGAATGAACAATATGATAATATGAACAATATGATGAAATGAATGAATGGGGCTCTCATACATCGGGCAAACAAAGGGGGTGTAGAAACCCGCGTTAAAGAACATATAGCCGACGTCAAGCATAGGCGCGAAAATAAGTCTGCAGTATGCGAACATGCCATAAACTAGAGGGACCCAACTATTACATCAGATTTGATCAACCTCAAATACTCGCTAGAGAACAACGATTCATCCTTAGGATGATATGCGAGGCTATCGAAATTAAAAAAACATCCTAATTTCAATAGAGAAGATGGTTGGTATTTACCACCGCCCTGGGATCCCATTATACTAAATATTAAATCCCAACCCCAACACCATACTGCCAGATCAAAATATACCTACTGTAAGCTACTTCTGCGTAAAACGGAACGCACGTGATTAAATTAAAATGAGGGTGTAGAAGCTACCAACTAATTATGAGACGACCAACACCTCATTCTCCCCGTGACCACGGACCCTGCAAAGGCTTCGAAACGTCAGGATAAATATTAATTAAACCTAATGTTTAATTAATGAGAACTAAAACATCGCTCGGAGGATTGCTCAGTTGAAGTGACAGTGGGCAGGACACATAGCGCGGAGAACCGATGGCCGTTGGGGCAGAAAGCTTCTCGATTGGCGACCACGCACCGGACGACGTTCCGTGGGCAGGCCCCCTACAAGGTGGACCGACGATCTGGTCAAGATCGCGGCAAGCCGCTGTATGCGGGCAGCGCAGGACCGATCGTTGTGGCGGTCCTTGGGGGAGGCCTATGCCCAGCTGTGGGCGTCATATGGCCGACGATGATGATGATAATGAAACCTAATGTATAAAATAAACGCGTGTAGATCCGTAAAAGTAGTTTTATTTCAATTGTATGAATTAGTAAGAGCATTTAGTGTGTCCGTCTCCAACCTTTACAAAAACCTGCCATGCCAATATTGTTTTAGTACTTTTTAACAAATTTACTAGATTGAGTCGATTTATCAACAGTATAGCGTAGGTAATCTATCTTTAGTGTCTTAAGAATCTCTGTAAAGTTTCATTAGCAATCATGGCTAAAAATTGGTTACATTAGTGGGCAGTTTGACCCATTTCGGAAAGACAACGTGTAAGTATTATTTTCAAATGCTTGTAGGTACTGTGTATACTAAATGGACGCTATTTCTAAACACTATGAAACGCTAGAATCATCCCTCTGCTTCGCAAGCACTATTTGCCGCGATGTGACGCAACTCAGCATATAACCACCCCCATAGCACAGCCCGACATCCCCCATACTATGACAAACGGCCCCTCACTCAGTAGTTCCTCATTCTCATTACGACCGCTTCAAATGTAAATAAGTCGGAAAAAGAGCGGTAATCGTTGTCGTTACGTCCCCGTCCCGGCGTCTGCCCGCTCACGTACGGAGTAAACAAACGTATTAGGCCCCCCCATTACCGATTCCATAAATCCTTGTAATATGAGTTTTTTCCCGCCTATCAGGAGTTGGCGCCTAGGACGAATGAGTACGGGGACGAATGAACGGTACAAGATACCCAATTACTCGATTAGAAAAAAAATTAAAAACAATTTGGATGTTGAGTAAAGATACCAATCGTAGTGGCACCATTGTTCGACATAATAACCCAGTGTTCGACATCAGTTTCCGTTTCCAAATATTAAAAAAAAAAGTTGCCATAGATACTTATGATTTGTGATATAAAACAATGAAAAATTCACAGATTTCGCAGTCCCCGCAAGAATCGGAGCATAGAAAATGAATACAACAATTTACGAAAAAAAAAATTATTTTGTTTTAAATAAAACAATTCCAACATGAATGCACTTCTCGCCTGCATCCGCATCTTATAACTTTATAACACCATTACCATGACGATCGGTCTATAATCAAAGAAGCTACATCACTTTTTATATACGGAAATACCCGTTTTTCTACAATACCAAATCTAAATAGACCACCTACAGGTCACAATTATTAACCGTTTTTCAAAATTTATTCGCCATTTGTAGCTAAACTAATACCCTAGGATTCTTTTTTAAATTTTTTCTTAAATCGGTTATTTATTAAAAAAATCCGACTTTTTTACATTTTTCAAAATTCCAAAAAAGATTTCCAGCCGATTTTCAAAATTTAAACGCTCACACGTGTCTTGATAAATTCCTCAACTCTTGATACTATTTTCATCTCGATTCTCTCAAAATCCTCGGAGTTATGGCCAAAATACGTCTCTGGCGATTTGCATCTGATAACCATTTTCAATGGTAAAAAAGAGAACCGGCATATAAAAGTGTCCTATTGAACCCATAGTTATCTAAGTACAACATTGTTATATACTAGCCTTCGATCAATAAAGTACTAGATTAGATAGAAAACGGTACGCGACATCGCTTCGGTGCCACAGAGCCACAATGACGTTTGTGGTGATGACAGTAAATATTAAGTACAAATATTTTGCAACCTTAATGAATCTTTATTTAAAAAAAAACAACTTTATTTTGAGATTTAAGGTTCACAGTCAGCTGAAGTTGTTGACGCTATCCAATGTTTTTTCAGATTTTGTTGTTCGAAATTTAATTGTACAGGTAGGCTACTCTTGACGCAAACTCAATCTCAATACAATTCCAATCCCAAATCTAAAAAATTCAAATGGCACTATTAAAAGCGATAATAGCGCTACATTGCAATTAAATTGCGTGGAAATTGAGTGAACAAATTACTATCGAGATGGGGCGTTCCGAA
Source organism: Eudonia mercurella (assembly GCA_963082485.1). NCBI lineage: Eukaryota > Metazoa > Arthropoda > Insecta > Lepidoptera > Crambidae > Eudonia > Eudonia mercurella. The sequence continues at coordinate 19,422,487 of OY720031.1, read as the reverse complement.
ATTGCGAAACTTATCCCAATATCGATACATATTAATCGCATTAGAATTGTATTGAGATTGAGTTTGCATCAAGAGTAGCCTACCTGGTATGAGCAAACAGGACCACTTTTGAGATGCATTTTTGTCCCGGATCCTTTATCTAGTACATTATTGGTCGAAGATACTAGCACAGTAAAAGGAATTGTAATTCTAAAAAACAAACAATGTAGGTAACTATCTTATAATATTATGTAGAGCGACCTTTTTATACTGTGAAATGTAGTCATAACTTCCGCAGTTAGGTACCAGTAGGTACGGCTCGCGCGCGCGAAATGCCACAGATAAATAAAGTCCTCAAGTGTGTTCACGCTCGATTGATTCTCGAGTGAGCTCGAACGCAGCTCCCGTCGCATCCGGCCCGGCGCCGGAGCGACGCCGTCCGGCGCCGGAATGTGCCCGCACCGGCGAGGTGATGGGCACAAAACACACCCATTACTGGCGATGTGTGATTGCCAAAACGGACATGTAAAATAAAACGGTATTAACATAAGAAAAAGGAAAGAAAAAGGGTATTGTGGATTTGGAAAACCGGCCAAGAGCGATGCGGACTAGCGCAGAAAGATTTTCGTGTTTTAAACTAAAGAATGAAAATATTTATTGCCATACATAGGTATAAAAAATTCGACAATAATTTTGTATAACAAATCCGGCATCTGAAAGTAACTATGTATGTATAAGTCGAAGTCAAAGTCAATTTTTTATTATTAAATAAACTTTATGGCTTTTTCAGTAAAAAAATATTAGATAGTGCCAAGAGTACAAAAAAAAATGTTTTTAAATCTAAATAATAAATTTGGAAAATACTTTATTTTTCTTCAAATATTTTTTTTATATACTAGTTAGTGACAGATTTACATACTTTAATTTCCTGAAAAACAGCTGGCAACCCTAGTTCCATGCATTCTTATCATTAACATAATCATTTACATTGTAATAGCCCTTTTTAAGTGTTTCCTTAACGTGTGTCTTAAATTTCTCAAAAGGGCTAAATTAAAATATAGGAAAGAAATTAAGAGTGCTTGAGTGTGTGCTTGTTTATGTGGCGTGTTGTGTAATGTGTATATACGTAGGAAAAAAGATCAAAAGAAAAAAAACAAAAAATCCCGATGGGTCGAAGTGCTACTGCAAGAGGGAAACCTCGGCAGGCCCCACTAAGATATACGTAGGAACATACTGTACAGTTTAAAAAATAAAATATGGAATTGACAATCAGGTCGCATACAAAAACATTAAGTAACTTTTTGTTTGTTGCTAAGCTCGTCTGTTGCAACCGACTAATCTAGCGAGACCATCGGTTGTCCCACCCCATATTTCAAGAGTTCGTTTCCAAAAGGTATTTCTGTTTCCACGTCCAATCCCTCGTTAACCTATTTCTAAAGTTTTACAACACCTAGATGAAATACGACGAACCGTTCAAATTATCCCGGATAATCCCCGGGGCAGTGTCAACGGGATGGAAATCTTGCTGCCTAGCTATTTCTGTTTAATCAGCATTGTATTGTTGTCCCTGTGCTCATATAATTTGGAACTATTGGTGCAAATGCAGGGCAAATTTGGTGTTTTTGATTTATTTCTTTATGTGATTTAAATTGGTTGTAGCCCACAACTCCGCTTGTGGAAATTGAATCCTGTCAAACCCACTCTAGAAAGGATTTCATTATAAAGTTCATCGTGTTATTTCTCGGTCTTTCAACTATCTTTTGGATGTTGTAATTGTTTTTCAACTAAATAACTGGTCGTTGCAATAACCTTACTTTAAAGGGACAGCCTGATCCTTCGTTTTGAGTGACGCGACCTAGAAGGTCCCTACTGAAGAATATTTCATCCTGAGGACTATACAGCGGACCTAGTAGGACTAGCTTATCATCGGTTGACCCATCCAACAATGGTTTTACATAATTTGTCGTGCCTCCAGCTCCATAAATTCGCAAATCTTTTCGTTTTCTGCCTTTGTTTATGTATGTTTTTTAATAATAAGTAATATATTTTTTAATTTGTTTTGTATGTTGTACTGTTACTTAATATAACTTTAGGGACGTTTTGTTTACATTTAGTTAATTTCAAGTATGTATTTTTTTGCGTTTATATAATTGTTTGCCCGTCAATAAATAAATAAAAACAATGAAATTTAAATAAATAAATAAATAAAATAAATAAATGTTTCCCACACTCACACCAATTATCTAGCCCCAAGAAAAGCTTCCTTAAGAAACTCGTTATATGGTTAACTAGACAACGGATAAACATACTTAATATACATAAATACATACTTATTATACATAGGAAACACCCAGACCCGAAACAATATAGAAAAACAGGTATTTCTAAATTGATCCGACCGGGGATCGAACCCGGGACCTCAGAGATAGCGACACCATGAAAACCGGTGTGCAAGCCACTCGACCAAGGAGGTCGTCAAGTAATAAGTATAAAGTAAGTAAATAAGACAAGTGTGTGAATAAAACTGTAAGTGGTTATTAGATAATCCTTCCTGTTAACTACTTATTTCTTGATATAATGCTACCGTTATAAACGAGAAAGTCATGTACAAAAACAATATCGTGTACACAGGAAATGGACAAGAAAATTTTGTCTGATCCAACTCCAGTGGTGAAAAGGAGAAATAGGTTTATTATGTCTCATAAGCGCCAATGTGTAGCGTTTATTGGAGGTTATATATTCGGTCACACACACAGCCCATATCTCCCTCTTTGTATATAATTCATGGGCAGAGTAACAGTCTGTTCCGTTTCATTAGGCATCAGGAAGGTCGGCAATAATTACGAAAACTGTTCACAATCTCCGTATTTCCACAGGGACGTGAGATTGAGTAATGCGTAGATTGGCCTTATTCCAGTAATTATGTACTGAATATCTCTGCGGCGAATAATTTATTTTGTATATTTAGGAACATGTACGGAATTTAAAATGATAGGGAGATTGTATTATCACCTCGGTAGCCAAGTGATAATGCGCTTGGTTCGATACCCCAAAGGTCCTGGGTTAAATTCCTAGGTCAGGCAAAGTGTGTTTCGGATTTTTCGATGCATAGCCCAGGTTTGCCACCATCACCTCTACATCACCAACCCACATTTAGCAAACCTGGTGATTAAGCCAATATCCATCAATTTTGTAGCGTTGATCCAGATTATTCTTGCTAATGCAAATCTAATGATTTAGTTAGATCGTCATAAACTCATTTTATGTCCCCACTGCTGCAAGCCTTCTGTTTTAGCTTTACGTGCCTTTCGAAGCATAGAGGAAATCGAGATAATACAGATTTAGATAATAAAATTGTAAGTTGGAGTGATATGTTTTGTGCTGCTAGCTTATAATATTTTTTATAAAATCGTTATGATTGGTATGCGCAAATAAAAAATAACTATAAATTAAGTATTTTAAATTTTCTGATGAAATATAGAGAATTTTAAACCGCTTAATGGTAAGACCGTCTTAAATGTCAATGTTGTTCCCTCAATAAAATCAGCAAAGCATTTCATTTAGAGCCGTGCCTCCCGAAATAGCAAGGCGTCCTGTTGAATTATTAAATCCCCGTGACGTCGGCGGTGTCGCCGCTAATTTGCCTTTTGTAGCCAGCACCAGAAGTGGAAATTGCCTCGCGAGTAGGGTTGCCAGGCCAATATGCGACGGCCGGACACGGCGCTTTAAAATACCGGTGCGGTAGTTGGGCACATTGAGTAGGTATATTAAAAAAAAAAACAATAAAACCTTTTAGCGAGGTCATTGGTTTCTTAAATAAATTCTTTCAGTTGCTTTTCAAAGTTGTCGTTGAGGCTGTTTGATCTCGCTCCCTCAGGATCGGAGCCCACACCACTCGTGTTCTCTGATTGGCTGTTAACGCGCTCGCCCGTTGCCAAGACGAGCATTCTAATGACTCCTTTTTTATATTAAAAGGAGGCAAACGAGCAGGCGGGTCACCTGATGGAAAGTAATCGCCGCCGCCCATGGACACCCGCAAAACCAAAATAATCGCAGATGCGTTGCCGGCCTTGAGGAAGGAGTTGTATCTTGAGGAGGAAGTAGGAATTGGGAGAGGGGGAGGAGTGAGAGATGGGCCTCCGGTACTTTCACTCACCGGACGAAACACAACAGCAACGAGTGCCATTGTTGCGCCGATATTCTGTGGATTACGCCGGGTGAGCCGGCCCATTTCATGCTGCAGCGCAGTGTGGCTCTACCGCTCAGACAGTGTCACTCATTTAGCACCACCCAAGGGTCACGTGTAGGGTCTCAAGGGTAAACCTACGGACGCGAGTAACTTTAACCCCTTCAATGCAGCTGACGGACTGCTTTCGTGAGTTCCCATATTGAACGCAGCTGCGCGACATCCGCACAATTGTATTTTAATATGATACGCAGTGCAACCATTGCATTGTTGTGGAGCGGTTAAAAAGATACTAGTTCCAGTGAAAATACAGAGTGTAGAGGCATAAGAACCGAAGTTTTAGCATCGGCGACGTGCGTGTCATGCGTGTGTTCTTTAATGTGTTGCAAGTGTCAATGAGCTGCGGTGGCAGCTTTCCATTCCACTAGAAGACGGTCCGTGCCGTATGCTCTTTTGCTGACTCAGTAACATAGATAAAAACGAAAATATATTCGTATTTTTTGGATAAAGGTGCTGTTAGTGTTAGTTGGCCTTTATAGAGTAACTGGACTGGGCGGCGAGAAACGTAGGTGTGTCCGCAACATGCTCAGAGGTTTTCTTGTGTCGCATAATGTCCCCGGCCCTAACTAGATTCTCTGAGGAGTTCGTATTAAATCAATGACTCAAATCGTGTGAATGAAACATCATCAGAGGATTTCCAGAAGGGATGGCATCACGCAAGTCCCAGTCTCCTTCGGTCCGATACGGTTCCGATCGGAATAAAGAAATCAACAAGACAAAAAGGGAATATTATCACAAGGAGTTCAATAAATACTTGAACGACCCAAAAAAAATGTGGGCGCTTATTAATAAATTATCCCAAAACAAAACACCAACGGAAAAGGCTCCCCCAAGGCTCATGAGTCAACTGGTCGAAATCACAGATGGTTATGAAATATGCAAGGTATTTAATGATTTCTTCTCATCGGTGGGAACACGACTAGCGAATGAGATTCCATCAAAATACCATCATAACAATGCAACCTACATCCAGACTCATAACAATGAGGATATCACGCACTTTTCAACTCTACCTCCATGTACTGAAGATGAAGTGGAAAAAATCATAAACCAACTATACTCCAATTCAAGCGTGGGTATAGACGGAATCAGCACAAAAGTGGTGAAATGTCTGAAACCTTGCATACTGCAAGAGATCACACTTTGCATAAATAAATGCCTGCATGATGGTGTCTTTCCAGACCAGCTGAAGGTGGCAAAAGTCACACCGATACACAAATCCGGTAAAAAATCTGATCCTGGAAATTACCGACCAATATCAGTTTTGCCGGTAATTTCCAAGATATTTGAAAAAATAATTTATACTCGTTTGAACGAACACTTGAAGAATATTGATTTTCTCTATGATCGCCAATACGGATTTCGCCCAAAGGCGAATACTCTTGCTGCAACAGTAGACTTAATTACCACCTTAAAGAATAACATTGATGCAAAAAAAATTGGCCTTGGAATATTTATTGATTTGAAAAAGGCATTCGACACAGTAAGTCATAGTATTCTTCTAACAAAGTTAACCAGTATTGGCGTATCAGGAGCAGCTTACAAAATTATGGAATCCTACCTAACAAATCGATTGCAAATTGTGAAATACGATAAATATCAAAGTACTCCTAATCCTATTGTTTGTGGCATTCCACAAGGTTCAATCCTTGGGCCGTTGCTATTCTTAATTTATGTAAACAACATTAAACAGCTCTCGCTAAACGGGGAAGTTACCTTGTACGCGGATGACACGTGCATTTTTTACTTTGGTCAAACACTAAAAGAAATTACTAGCCAAGCACAGGAAGACCTAGACATGCTAAACAAATGGTTTCAGTATAACTTACTCACGGTTAACACAACAAAAACTTGCTACATGTTATTTAAAGCCAAAAATAAAAGAATACTAGATTATCCAGTCCTAACTTAAATTGTTAAAAATAAGTATTACATAAATATTATGTAATAAATAATATTTTTTATTAATAAGAGGAGAAATATCTTGGTCTGATACTTGACAGTGGTCTAACATGAAAGGCTCACATTAACAAAGTGAAGAATACACTGTCATCACTCCTGGGCTCCATACGCAGGATGATAAGATGCTTGCCAAGAAAAGTATGTTATACGGTTTACTTCTCTCTGGTTAAATCACATCTAGACTATCTAATAGAAGTATGGGGCAGTGCAGCAAAATCAAATTTAAAAGAACTTCAAGTAATCCAAAATAAAATAATTAAAGTACTGTTCAAATACGATTTTCTTACGGCGACAAACATAGTTTATTCTGAAACGAACCTTATGACCCTTAACCAACTTTACCATTTTAACACTTGCATTTTGATTAAAAAAATTTTATTAAAAGTAATACACACCCAATTGTCATTTCAAACTAATAGAGCTAAAGGAAAACGATTGCTTCGCCGAGCTGAAAACTTACAGTTGTCGATACCCCGCACCAACTATGGCAAGAAAAACATAAGCTTTGAAGGGGCACGTATTTACAATAGTTTGCCAAAAGATATTAAGGACACAGTCAGCTTAGCAATATTCAAAAAAAGATTAAAAACCTACATAACTAGCAATATTGACTACTAAAAAAAATATATATATTTGTTTAGCTTTATAAATTATGTTAAGCTATGGTAGATTTAAGTTGATTTGTTTTGTTTTGTTTGCATAACTACTAGTATCAGTTACAGATAGCAACCAACACCATGAAAAATTAAGTTAAAATATAAGCTTTTAGTTATTTGTTTAAGTACATTTTTGCTCGCCGAGACATACAATTTTACTAGATTAAGTGCATGTAAGTGAAATGTAAATTTCTTATGAGTTAAATAAAAATTCTTTAACCTCAAAGATACATGTCCGGCTGAAGGGTGGCAACCCTACGGCCGCCTTAGAGCGCGGCTTCTTTGTGATCGGCCGGCGTTTCGACGTTCCAATCGATTTGTGCCGTTGTGTGTCTGAGCTGAATACCGTTTAGGGCCATAGAATTATTCATGGCACGATTTGTGACGATATTGTTGTTGCTTTCGCTCGTAAGGAGTGGTTTAATTAGGTATGTGGGAGAAAACGTTGGGACGTTGCTGGAATCGCGATCGCTAGTATGATTGACGGCTTAAGGGGCGTTTGCGTATAAAAAGGTTTTTCTAAATATTCAATAATGGGGAAGCATTTCGCTTTCATCTCACCTCAATGTAAGTAATCATACTTATCGTTATCCGAATGGTAGAAGTGCATTTTACCTGAAGTCTTTGACTACTAAGATATTGACTGTTTTATTCTTTTAACAGTCAGAATGCGGACGTAAAACGTGCACTATTTACCAATCGAAGTTAACGACAGTAATAGTACCCCTCCGTTGGGAGTCGGTCCAGAGTGTGGCGATAGGGTCGAGATAATATCCCGTACGATGGGATCCCAGGTATTAAATAGTAGAGTATACTTCAACCAAACTGTTAATTCCAAAGATTTTATGGTCAACTAGCTGACCGGCGGACTTCGTACCGCTTTGACAGTTTCCATGACAACAAAACAAACAAATTATTCGTCCGCTTAAGAACACCCGTATCCCATGATAAGCCCCTATAGCAGCTCCACCTACCGGGTCCAATTTGTAAATCTAAACCGTTCTCGAATCCACTTGAACACACACAGAAAATTTCATCCAAATCGGTCCAGCCGTTTAGAAGGAGTTTTATTGATGTCTCCTGTTTTATTATTACATATACAGGCACAGAAGATTTATATACAATGTGTAACAAAAAGGTGTGGTCAAAATGAAAAAAAAATTAAAGTGTATCTCATCTAAAACTTGTATGTGTTGATATTAAGACATCATTATTAACTTTAATTTGTCATACAATGGTTAATGAATCATTTATATAAATGAAGGTATGCGCATCAGGCACATATAAGCAAGCAGCAGTGATCATAGATGTACGCAGAGGTTACTAAACCACTAGGGCTGAGACTTGTTTATTTTGATGTGATGTCAAAATAGAAATATTTAATTGAAAATTGCATAACAAATTAAAGTTAATCATCATGTCTTAGTAACTCTGCATACAAGATCTAGGTCGGATACACTGTGGATCTTTTCATTTTGACCACACCTTTCCGTTACATGTTGTATATATAAATTAAAAATAATTTTTACCCAGTTAAAACTTATTTTTTTTATCTGTCGTAATAAATTTTTCGTGTGTTGAATTCATGTTTTTTTTCTATTAAGTTACGTTTAAATATCTAGTAAAATCAATTGTCATCATTTAGCATCCACCAAAAGACAAAGCAGTTCAATAAAGTCCAAAGTCGATAAGCAATCAGTTTCCCGTACAAAATTAAGACTTTGCCAGTCAATTGCTTCGCTCGCGTATTCCCGGGCGGTCACAATTTTGATGAAGCCTCGAAATCACCGATACATCACTATCTATAGGATACTCTAATTGGTATTGAGTTTGCGAAATCCTACTAACGTTACGAGTATAAATGCAAAAGTGTAGATAGACTTCTATTTGCTTGTTCTTTAAATAATGCTAAAATGACTGAACGAATTTGGTTGAAATTTGGTTCGCAGTTAGAGCATATACTGAATCAACACATAAGATCTATCCTGGGAAAACATCATGTACTCTCGGGAACTTGTTACGTTGTGAAGGGAAAACGCGGGCGGAAGCTAGTTGAAATAAAATATTGTTTGCGACCGATCAAAACAGAGTCAGGCCCGCGGAATTACGATCTTTTACCTGATTTTGGTGGCATCGCGAATCATGAACAAACCAACTATAAGAATCTTTACCGTAAATTGGCCTGTCTAGAATAAGCCATCAATGCTACCATCAACACGGCACCGATACGGAGTGCGTTACAAGACGAGCTACGGACCCTCCGTAGCAGCGTCTTGCTACGGCGCGTAGCTGCTACTACGGTGTAGCTATATATTACGAATGCTCGTAACACCTAATTGTAAACCGATCCATTACTTTTTCTCGTGACTTTGTTATTAATTAAATTAATGTTTTATTTCAGTCAGGCTAAAATTGTTGAAATTCTATAAATGTCACTACAAAATCGGTTCGTTAAACTCTACAAAGCAGGTGAGCTTGTACTGGAAAGAACCGGCAAGAATCTCAGCAAGAGAATTTATTTTCTCCCATTCGTTAATAGCGTCAAATATTAGCAATGATATATTAGCATTAATAAGTGTAATTGACTTAACCCGTCTAACTAAGTAAATAAATAAATAAATAATTTATCTGAAGCCAAAAGAACACTATTTGTAGCATGGTTGTGTTCTGATTATTAAGATGTAGTAAGATAGCTTACTCTTAAGCAGTTGAGGATTCCGGATGATATGCGCTCCCACCTACGGTTTTATCATTATTTACCATCAAGTGATATGAACACCGAAAGCTTATCCAATATAGCTTTAAAATAAAGAGATTTTACATCGTAATTGACACAATATTGTACCTAATTCAGCATTCGGCATATATGTCGGGAGCCATCATGCGAGTTATCGCCGTATCACATATCCACGGGGAACCGCGCGATTGCCGCTGTTAGCCGATCTCTATTGACAATAATGGACGTGCTAATACTGGAATGTATACTTAACAGGCGACACAATGCGACCGAAAGCCGTTAATGCTGGTTGGCTTATATCGGAGTAGAAGTTACACATATTTACTTTTTAACATATTTATTTATTTATTGTTTACCAGTGTTTGTGTCGAGGAGCTCGATGGCGTAGAGGTTAACGCGTCCGGTCTACGATTGCTGAGGTTAAGCAACTTTCGCAAAAGTCGGTCATCGGATGGGTGACCAAAAATGTATCATCTCGAGCTCCTCTTTGCTTCGAAAGGCCCGTAAAACCGATGGTCCCGGCTGCATTTGCAGTCGTTAAAAATCACCAATCCGCACTGGGCCCGCGTGGTGGTTTGTGGTCCGTTCTCCCTATCAAACCATAGAGAAGGCTCGTGCCCCAGCAGTGGGGATATTTATTTATTTATTTATTTAGTTATAGGTATACAGACAGATTACCATCAATACAATCTATAGTAGTTACGCAAATAAGTTGAGAAGGCTAGACAATAATCCAAAAGAGTGCACACAACATGATTTAAAAAAAAAATATAACATTATAACTTAAACACTAATAAATACATAACAAAATATTCTGAACAATGATTTTGAGTCTAAGGAGAAGAAGAGGACTGCTCATTTTTAAAGACGTCCGATACAAACTTTTTGTATCGTGTGAAACTGGCGTTATAAATATCAATGTCTTTGCTACTACGCGCCATTTCATTATAACAACGGCACATTCTTACCAGAGGGCTAAAATAAGACGTGTTGTTTTTATAGGTATGTATTGCGAAAGTGTTAGGAGATCGCGATTTGTGTCTTGTGTTAATGTTCAATGATGCAAGCAGATCTGGGGCATCAATACTTGCATGGAGTACCTTATGCAAACAAAGGAGATCGTATCTTTTGCGCCTGTCTTCCAAAGAAATAACTCCAAACTTAGACAGCCTTTGATTGTAGTCTCCGAGAGTTCGTCCAAAGTTACATCTGTACGAAAGTACTTTCAAACACCGCCTCTGAACCTTTTCCAGATTGTCAACATGGACTCTATAGAAAGGAGACCAGATAGGACAACAATATTCCATAGAACTTCTTACTAGGCTGAAAAAAAGACAGAGAGTGCTTTGTGGTTTTTTAAATTCTTTTGTCGTCGAAAATGAGCTGGTGATTTGTATATACGTATACACTATTCAAAGACAATGTCAAATCATTTATTCAATATAAGCTTTTACAAGCATTTATTGACGTCGAAACTATAAAAAAAAAACAAAAAAGAAACAAAAAATATTTAAATTAAACTTCTGGATATACCACTAGTTCGGATTTAGCCCGAGCCTTCGATTGAGAAGATTTTTTTTTTTTGAGAGAGTTTGCTGATTGCCTCAGACGGCATTTTCAGCTTCACCGGGCTTTTTTGGGGGCGGCGAGGAACGTAAAGTACGTAAGAACGTAACGTCCCTCAAGCCGTGTGATAATATCGCTATGAGAATTATGGAGCTTACGCAGCCTAGGCATTAGGGAGTTGAAACCTATGACTCTAGTTGAAACCTATGACCTAAGAGATGCGAGGATTTCTTTTAGGAACGTGAAAAATGAAATAATGCAGTTAGTTATCGAGGAAGTTTTGTATATTTACTTGACTGAACCCAGTTCAATTAGTTTTAACCAGGTTTAAAGACCTATGGTAAAATATTTCATTTCATAAGTATTTTGATAAGCAGCATTTCGCCTCCAATTAATGTTATTATTATTTCTTATGTTATTTGTTTTATACAGTTATATAATCAGTGTTTATTCTGTATTGTTTTCTAAAGTTCACGCGAACACTACACATGGAAATGAAACTACTTTTACGGATCTACTCGCGTTTATTTCATACATTAGGATTAATTAATGTTTATACTAACGTTTCGAACCCTTTGCAGGGTTCGTGGTCCACGTTCTGGTTTAGAAATAACTACTTTTTTATTTATTGACTAACATTATAAAATTGCACAGTATAATGTATCGGTACACTTATTTGGAACTGAGTAAAATTACTACAATCTAATATTTCGCAATTGAAGGTGGCGTGGCTTAACAGTTTTATATCTCTTCCCAACAAACAGCGTACATATCGCTTGACAATTTTGCAAATACCGCTTCTAATCTGAAGCGTCCAATGCCTGAGTAATTGCAGCGAAGAGTTGTATTAACCGTATTTGCAGTGATGTGCCACAGTAATTCATTGGAAGTGCGTTCATATTGCCATGTGTATTCATGTTGGAGCTACACACATATTCGTACCTACGGTAATGCTGAAAAGCCATCTGCAGTCGGCAACAAGAGTTGAATTATATATGAACATAGTATTGCTATGATATGAATCTAGAACAGAGTTTTGTGTGCGAGTTCTATTCTTTCGGAAATATGGCATCAAAACAATACACATTCAAATTTTTGTTAACTTGATTATTAAAATAAAACGTCGAGTGTAAATCGACATTAGTCAGAGATCAAGCCATGACAGTGGTTCACAGGGCCTCAATTCTGCTATTTATTTAATAGTAACTGACTCTATTATTACACAATTAACAACAGTGTATACTATTCTCTTAATAAAACAGTGAGGAAAGGCACTATTTCACCTGATTCTAAGTGACGATAAGGTCGAAAGTTCAAAGCGCACTTCATCGGAAACTCTTAACCACTAACGAACTAGCTGTCTCATCTTTTACTGTCGGAACACAACAATGCTTATAACATTTATGCTATGAACGTTATCTTCGTTACAACAAACAAAGATAAGATGCAAGAATCTAGACAAAGCGGACTTCGGCTATAGAGATGCAGCCTTAATAACCAAACCGAGAGCTATAAAATATCATCATCATCATCATCATCATCATCATCATCAGCTCATTATATGTCCCCACTGCAGGGGCACGAGCCTTTCCTATGGATGGGTAGGGAGAACGAGCCGTAAACCACCACGCGGGCCTAGTACAGATTGGTGGTTGTTAACGACGCTAATGCAGCCGGGACCAACGGCTTTAAGTGCCTTCCGAAGCACGGAGGAGCTCGAGATGATACATTTTTGGTTACCCATCCGATGACTGGCCTTTGCGAAAATTGCTTAACCTCAGCACTCGCAGACCGGGCGCGTTATCCACTGAGCCATCGACCATGTTTTAGGCGAATAAATGATTTTTGATTTTGATTTTTGCTCCTAGTATAAGATATACGGCTCCGAGTATAAAATATACGGCTTACATAAACTGGGAATCAATCTCGGCACGTCTGGTTCTGAGACAGAGGTGGTAAACCAATTGAATAGGAATAAAAATTGAAGGCACAGACTGTAATATCCGAGTTTGCTTCCTTTGCGCGACGACAGAGGGAGAGGACCAATCGAATTACTATAAATCAGACAGGAAGAGAAACAACTCACAATCAAGTAACTTCTAAATCAATCCACGCGGCAAGTGGCGACGGCTAAATGGATTTGGCACTTGATGAATTCAGTGTTTCAGTTTACAGGGATTGTTAATATTCAATAATAATATTTATGGTTACATATAATTTTACGCTAATTTTGTTGCGAAAAAAGGCAAAGTGTTGAAAAAATTCCACGAGCGGGAGTTGAACCCGCCTCCATGACATGCCGGGTCATGTGCACTACCAACTATGCTATCGTGGTTCGCCACGAATCCCGCTCGTGGAATTTTTTCAACATTTTGTCCTTTTTTCAAATACAAACTTAATTTTAGTTGTGTAAACTTTTTTGGAAATAAACCTACATACATTCAATGGAAACAGTCGAAACTTATTGTTGACTCTAGAAGTCTTAGAGCATTAAACCAACCAGAAGTGCAACACCTTGTATAAAATTCATGCCTATTAATGAGTTGTAACTATTAGTATGATACATCCATAGATCATAAGTTACTTCACTTATATTCTAAATTGCACTTTAGCATGATTAATTTTAAATCCTTCAATCTTACTTTTAACTTACAAGAGTAAGTACGTTTTAAAACCTAGAACTGGAAAAACATAAAATAACGATTCTAAGCCCGAATTCCGAAAGGTCGCCGGTTCGTGTCCCACTCGGGGCAAGTCGCAATTTTAATGATGACAAGTGCTACTATTGTTATTAGTAACAATAGTAGCACTTACAACAATAGTAACACTAAAATTGCGACTTAGACGACAAAATAGATATATATATATTTATATATATATATCTATTTTGCAATAAAACTAATTTAAAAAACGGGTAAGCACAATGTCTTATGTGAAGATAAGGCCAATAGTAGAAGCGCACTTCATTCGGGACTACTGAAACGAATGAATGCAAATAACAGCTCAACTAATCCTTAATTCTTCTTCTATAATATGCAAACGGAGTACAGTACCTAGGTATAGTCAGCAGCAAAATTCCCTGCTCACTTTACTTAGTCAAAGCAACTGAATAATCTCAGACACGCTTTGTCACTTTTTCATGTTACAAAATTGTTTAACGTATTCTTATGCTGACTGTACCACCTAAACACAATGTGCAAGAGCGCACGAATACGGGGCTCAGATTGTTACGTTACTTAACGTGTCTCCATTTCCGCTGCTATTTAATAATTTTAAAAAGTCATCTATTGAGAACTTTAATAAACTTGATAGTAGCTCCTTTCATAATGTAGTTTAGTCACTAGAAAAAGTCTTAGATCACTCGAGTGCTTCATCAAACCAACTAAATGACCTGACAGGCGCTTGTCGATGTAGCTACTGGTAGCTACTAGTAAAGTTATGAATACATTGTATTAAAACAGTCCTTAACTTCTGATGCTGACTGTACCACCTACACAATGTACGAGCGCACACGAGTACGGGCGCAGATTGACCGGCAATCGACTGTTAGCTTACTAAACGTGTCTCTATTTCCGTTGCCTTTATTGACGCCGCTCGCGAGTCGTTATACGATTAAAGCACAATCAGCTCTGCTACGTTCTGTTGCTTTTGCATAACAAAGATCTCTATCTTGCTCTCCGTGCTTCGAAAGGCACGTAAAGCCGCTGGTCCCGGCTGCATGAGCATTCGTTAACAACCACCGCACCGCACTGGGCCCGCGTGGTGGTTCTTCCTATCCATCATTAGGGAAGGCTCGTGCCCTAGCAGTGGGGACATAGAAATGAGCTGTTGGTGGGTGTAATCTCTTTTCTTAATCATTCCCTCACTACTGAGTTTCGAGAATCCCTTTCATCATCCAACCATCTGTCTCCTGTTGTGCTCAGACGTCTGGTGGAACGTGGCACTGATGCTTGGACCAGAAGGTCACACTAGAGTCGGACCACCATTATGGGGTTACGGCCTTTAGGTCTTTTCCTTTTTATCTTCCCTGCCACCATCGGACGTTCTCTACTGTTATGTACATTATTATTCATGGTGTCGCCATCTCTGAGGTCCCGGGTTCGATCCCCGTTCGGGCCAATTTTAGAAATTATCGTTTTTCTAAATTGTCTCGGGTCTGGGTGTTTTCTATGTGTAATAAGTATGTATTTAAGTATTTTATGTATGTTTATCCGTTGTCTAGTAACCATTTAACGAGTTTCATAACGAAGCTTCTCTTGTGCTAGATAATTGGTGTGAGTGTAAGAAAGTTTATTTATTTATTTATTTATTTATTTATTTATATATGTAGCTCTAGAATATATAGAGCAGCGTCAAGGTGTTTCTTTAATTTCCTGGCACATGTTGAGTTTAGGCCTTTTTGATGATATTGCTAATCATGCAGTATGTACAGACGCCTGCAGATGAACTTGTTGAACAAAAAAAAGGACATACCACAGCATGCATAATTTGAGTCGACGAACGAAACAAAAAATGTCAGTGAAATCCATCGCGGCATAAATAAAAGGGGACAACAGTCAGTAAGCGCAGTGCTGCAATGCGGTCCCAATCCGGGATAATGCCGGCAAGGCTTTGTCCGAGACGGAATTAAAACCGGACCGGAATTAAACCGCGCCGACTGAGCCGTGTCCGATAATCCGCGCAGATTAATGGAATTCAATTGATCTTTTCAAATTTGCTCACCTAGAAATGGTGGGGGTCGCGCGATTGGAAAAGTAAATGCATTTGTGGAAGTTAGTTTCCATTTCTTTTGCCTATTGTCTCCGAAGGGAATATAATAACTTTCGCTTATCACCCGTCCACCCGCAAATGGATACTGTTTTTTTATGATTTTATAATACAGGCAAGGAGCTGGATGGCGCAGTGGATAACGCGCCCTGTCTGCGAGTGCTGAGGTTAAGCAACTTTCGCAAAGGCTGGTCATCGAATGGGTGACCAAAAATGTATCATCTCGAACTCCTCCGTGCTTCGGAAGGCACGTAAAGCCGTTGGTCCCAGCTGCATTAGCAGTCGTTAACAATCACCAATCCGCACTGGGCCCGCGTGTTGGTTTATGGCCCGTTCTCCCTATCCATCCATAGGGAAGGCTCGTGCCCCAGCAGCCCCAAAATGAGCTGATGATGATGAATACAAGCATAGCAAAGATTGAGGGCATATTATATCATTAGAATTCTTACGACATCCAAGGGGTAAAGATGGGATCGCTTGAAGCTCAAACAAAAACAGATGTTTATTCAAGTTAACAATTTTTTTGTCAAATGAATTTGAAGTTATTTAGCAGATAGGCATATCAAAAAAAAGCTAGCATAAATATGGCAAAGCATAATTAAAAACCATAATTGTGACGATAATTTAATTTAATTTAATTTTGTAAGGTACCTACTAAATACAGAATATAGACGAATACATTTTACATTATAAATTACCTGATAAATCTATATTACACAGCGTTGATCAAAGAAGTTAATGTCAAATAACGTACCTACCTACTTGTTTTACATGTAAAACATATAAAGCTTTCTAAGGAAAGTAAGGTAAGCCAGGAGTATCCTGCCCATAAATATCTAACAGCCCAAAACAATATTGTCTATGCTAAAGTCAACATTGATTTACTGTCAAGTCGCTCGGCTTCCGTCGCTAAATATCTGTAATCAAAATATTAGTGTTAATTAATTATGTAAACTAACTCCGCTAGACCCGTTGATCCGGACCTTTCAGTAGCGATTATCGAGTATTGACACAGTTTCGACTTTAAAAGGCTGTGATAAAGTTGATTCTTCTTTGATGGAAGAAAAAGTAATGAATTCTCTTTGGTCTGGAGTGCCCGGCGAAGGCAAGGCAAGGCGCTTACTATGCAAGCAGCGACTGCAGTTGTTGTTGCATAATCTTTGTTTGCTTACTAAATAAAACTGCAACGTTATACTAACAACAAAAATAAAACAAAGTAATAGTAATAGTTTTGTATGATAATATTTGTTACTTTTTGTTTTAATAACCAGAAACAAATAAATAGATAGGTAGTTTACCAACTAAACACGAGTCCTAGATACCTTTAGTTATAATTAGCAAACATTATGTAAAGTTAGTATGTGATTAGTTTGAATCTCATAAAAAAGGTCGTAAAATGTAACAATTAATTAAAAACATGCATATTTAATTGTGCTCAATTTGTATACCAACCTCAGCTAATATTGACAATAGGAGATAAGATAGTTCCACATTAAATGGCGGATTTTAAGTGAAGTGCGAGTCGGCTCTACCTTCACTTGCCATAATACTATGACATAGAGACAATGTCGTCGTCGTGGAATAAAAGTCTTAACCAACTGTAACAAAAAGAACGCAATCAACATAACAAACGTGCATGCCATCGCCGCACGGCGACGCATTCGGTCGCGCGACGTAATCGCGACCGGCGACCGGAGTTTGCTGGCGGCGATACTTTAACAATTGATAGTAAGGCTTTAGAAACTGGGAACAAATCGAATTGTGCAAGTTCCCGCCAATTTGGTGACGCCCGTCTATGGATTGAGCTCGCCCTGTTACGCTTATGAACGGCTTTCAATAAACACTGTGGGACACAACTAAGTGACAGGGGTGTTACTAAGCGCTTGGGGTTTGTGGTCTCAAGCCATCCCCGTACCAGAGAAGGGATGGTAGTGGGGTAGTGGTACCAGCGTTCAACAGAAACCAATAATCAACACTGTTTTCTTTCAATTAGAAATAGGGGAGGTCAGCAACTGTTTTTTGGTTTAAGCACCAATTGTATACAGTTCACCTCCTTCTTAGCTGTTAAGGGGGTGCAGCGCGGAATTTGAAAATTTACGAGAAGTCACTGGTGCTAGGCGCTGAATAGGTCTTATACATTTAAAGGACTAGTGTAGGTTAGCTTGATCCTTTCACAATATCACAAGGTCATGGTTGTCTTGGAATTTGAAACAAATACCCAGAAACTGCATAAACATTACATTACGTAAAATAATGATATCTAAAAACTTATTTCTTCAGTAACTTTGTAAATATAGCCCAAATGAAACAATGATCCGACATCAAATGTTTGTATTGATATTCCGCAGGTCACTGTTGTCTTATTTTTCCATTAAAATACATGAATATGAAAATATTAAGACTTTTCTTATTTTTTACCCAAACGCCTATGATTTGACGAAAGTAAACATTGCTCTAATTAAATCACCAGCCTACTATGTACAGATGTGTGCGATGTGTGTGTGATAGTGTGCGTGCGTATTCGTAGTCGTGCGCCGTTGTCACACCACTGCCACGCGCCGCTCGCTCGCTACCATAAAGAGACTTGAAACTCGCAGTTTTGCGTCCGCGCTGCACCCCCTTAAATATGACAATAATATGAGTAATAGGTTGGGAGCCAGGGCTCCATAAATTGTATAAGTAAAATAAGTATTGATACAAATAAATAATTTGTAAAAATATTAAGATCGGATGTTGATGACGTATGTACGACATTGAATGAGCCACGATAACATAGTTGGTAGTGCTAGGTGCACCCGGCATGTCATGGGGAGCGTGTTCGAATCCCGCCCGTGGAGTTTTTTCAACACTGTCTTTTTTCAACAAATAAATAAATAAATAACATAAATAATATGAAAAGTTCAAAGTGACCTATTCACAACTGCTATGTCGCGTCAGCTCATACATACTCGTAGTTGATGGCGGGCGGCCATGTTAACTGCATCGGTTATCAATAAATATGCACAACCGATCGGTTCGCAATTAGATAATGGCAGCGTGCTAATACTCGGACTTCAATGAAATCCGTTTATTCGTAATTTTTGATTGTTTGCTCCTTCTTTCTGTTTGGTACGATGTCTTCTCGTGTAGTCGGTCGCTTACCAGTTGCTGAGGTTTCCATTCTGCTATATAGGTATTAAAGCGGTTAAATCATGTCTCACGTTAAGCTGTTGGCAACCCGATCAGCCACGCTAAATGTTTATATAGGGAGGCCTTCACTCAGCAGGACCTAGGACGTATATGGCCTCAGTACTCGAGGACTTCGGGTAAAGTATGCTTCCATCTTCGATCTTGTCGTCACTTGAGGTCAGGTGAGGGGAAGGTCAAGTGCTAACACATAGGTAATAAAAAAAGAAAATTGGCTGATTATGATGATTTTTCTATTCGGCTGCCGAAAAGCTGAAAAAGCGTTTTTGCAGACTAATTACGATTAGCTTTTGGGTAGCGGGATGTCTCTGGGGACACGTGACAAACACTCGAATTGAATAACTACATTGGAATTTTATTGTTCAATAAAAGTCGTTCTTTAAAAAAATCGTTACAGCTAACACTATTTTAATTTTATAAGTCTTGAAGACCCGTGAAGTCCCGAGACTTTGATTCAAGCAGTCACAAGTTCCAAACTCAAATTACCCACATTGCATTCTCCTCTAACCCATAGGTTATATTGTCAAACCCCATCGGAGTTAGTGTAAATAGCATCGTCACCTGTCCACCAACACTGAGCAAACACCCCACGGCGCGCTCGCAGTGACGGGATCCATTGGAATAACTCGATACGCGACGCCCCGGGCGGGCGCCGGGCGGGCCAATTAGCACGCGCCGGTTTGTTTGTAAATGCGTCGGTCACACGGCTAATTCAATACTGGTTGTTTCTACCGAAAATGTATCGGGGTATTGCCAAATCTGCGGTACCGGCTGAATTACACTTTTATTCAATTTTATTCCACTACGAGAAGGCGCTACGTTTGCACCCCGTCTCATCAGCACCTCTCTGATGGCTGCAATGATTACTTTTGTAGACACTGTAACTAGATTATTATACTATAATTTAGTCATTGTAATTACTCTCTGCTGCGAGCTCTGCAAAGAGTCTTTAAAAGCTGATTTTGCTGATTTTTTTTTACATGTTGTGGTTCTCTTCTATAAATATGTTCTGTGTTTATTTGTAATGGAAAGTGTCCTGCTATGATCGGGCATTTTCCAATATTTTTGACGCTGTAAGGGAGAAAAGAGCTGGACACTTGCTGAGTTTCTTGCCGGTTCTTCTCAGTACAAGATCTCCCGCCCAGAGTAGACTTACGAACCGATGGCATAGTGACATTCACAAGAGCTACTTGTAGCCTAAACTAATAAAATGATTTTGAGTTGAATTGAATTGAATTTGATAATGACGTTTTTTCTGATCGGCTGTAAACGCTTTCGCTGAAACTGCGCCATGCTGACCAATTTCGAAAGTGTATAAGGGTATTGCAAAATCTGCGCCACTCACTGAGTTAAGATTTTTTTAAATATTATTTTGTGGGTAAAAGCGTTCGGTTTTAGGTCGTTGTCTTTCACTCACCCGATGTTAAAGCTGATAAGGATGGAGATGAAAGCGACTTTACCCTGAATTTCCATTTACTGATATGTAGCCAATTCCCAAAAACTGACTATCTTAGGTAGGTGGAAGAATCACGAATTAAAATAGGTGTACTGTCAATACGGTATGCCTATTTTAATAAAATTCCTAATTTCAGTCACTCCAATACGCTGGGAATCGAACTTCTGGGTCTGAAACTAATGGTTAACTAAAACACCAAAGATGCGGTTTCTTGAACATTCCCACTTCTACAGCTAACCACATAGCCACCACGAGTCCAACCCATGTCTGAGACCTGCCGGAGATGCCCGCGAAGGCTTAACCGGTAGGGGGGCCTAGGATCCCGAACTCCCGTGGTACCCTTGAAAAGACAGCCGGCCCCTAGTTGTTCCAGCTGCTATACCCTACCTATCAGGGTCAGTAGTTAGGGCAATCTTAGTACAATAAAATTTTGTAATTTTAATTATGCTTCTAATATTCTACCAATATGACGGCTGGAGGGCGATGACCTTTAGAAAAAAGGCTTAGCGGCAGAAAGAGGTATCTTTCTGCCGCTAAGTAATAGTGTATTGCAAGTTCGATGGTCCTGTGGCTTCGCGCCCGGTCTGCGATTGCTTTGGGTTTGGGATTGGATGGGTGACCAAAAATGTATCATCTCGAGCTCCTCCGTGCTTTAAAAGGCACGAAAGCCGTTGGTCTCAGCTGCACTAATGCAGCCGCTGCTAACAGCAGGCAGTTAACAACCACCGCACCACACTGAGCCCTCGTGGTTTATGGCCCATTTTATGGATCCATTCGGGAAGGCTTGTGCCCCAGTAGGGGGAACATAAAGTGAGCTAGTAGTGTGAGCCATACCCGTTTTCCGACTCGGAAACATAAAAAGACACGTTCAACGTCGCTGCAAACTACGCATTATCGTTCCGGGCAATTCTTTCGAGCCCAATCCTAAAATGAAACAGAAAATATTAATTAAAGAGGCGTGGGAAGGAAGCGAATTTAAATTTTTCAAAAGTTGTCGGCCCCCGCTGCCGGCCGGGGTTCCGCAAAAATCTTTTGTTTCCTTTCCACCGTTTAATTGTGCCTACAAAGCGGAAAGGAGGGAATTATTGAAAAAGTTAACGTTTCCTCCCCCCCGCGCGGCGCCTGCCTGATTTTGCAGACGGGCTTTTTTCATGGTTGTTAATCTTTCTTTGTGATTGCGCGACGGTTGCGTAATTGTATCAGAAGCTGGTGAACACAATAAATTCGTCAAAGGAAGCCTGTACGTACCTTTTACACGAGAACTGAAGAAATTGAGAGATTTGACTTATTTTCCGGCGAGTTCTCGTGACAGAAGGTCGTGACTACCAAAAGTACGTCCTGGGCTCTCCAAAAAATTTTTTTCTGTGCTTAATAGGCATCTGCATGTTGGATTTCAGGGCTTCATAATAGTCTCAGTCATGTATCATCTATCGCTCAACCGGTAAAATACAAGTCACCATTAACAGCGCATTTTATAAACCCACTGCTGGGGCACGACCCTATAATGCATGGATAGGGAGAACGGGCCATAAACCACCACGCGGGCCCAGTGCGGTGCAGTGGTTGTTAATGACTGCCAATGCAACCGGGACCAACGGTCTTACGTGTTCTTAAGCACAGGAGCTCGAGATGATACATTTTTGGTCACCCATCCGATGACCGGTCTTTGCCTAAGTTGCTTAACTTTAGCAATCGCAGATCGCCATCGAGCGCTTCGAAAAGATCATTGTGCTACTAAGTCCCAACTTCTTTCCCAATGCTAGTCCAAACTTATGTCCCAATAAGCAATGCCTACAATCGCTACAATGAGGGTGGGAACGGATTTTTTTTTCTATTCATATTTAAAAACTACAACTTAAAATATGACATTAATTTTTTTTCTGTAGTACCTACTGCTAATAACTTTACAATATTTTTCCAAAAATTTTAATAATCGGCGGGCTGTCGTTTACGGCGACGTCACATCATCCGATATAAGCCGACTGCCAGCGAACTAAGTGTGTTTTAAGCAAATGAATTATGTACAATAACTTTGTAAATACTTATCGTATCGAAGTGAAACAAAAACTATACGTTTAGGAATAACATCTTCTATAATGGTATAGGGTAAAAATATTTTTTTTTTATCTTTCCCAAGTCTATTGATAGGTGTTGGCTTAATCATCACGCATTCCAAATGCGGGTTGATGATCACAAACACTTTGCTTGTCCTTGGAATTCAGCTCAGGACCTCTGGTTATCGGTCTTAACGTTTAGGTAAATACTTACCCGGCCACCGAGGCGTGTGTCAAATGTTTTAAGACACATGTAGAAGATAGACTTAAAAAGAAGCTTACTGTAACTTATAAAATGTTCAAATAATTTTTAACGCAAATATTGTTGCGAACAAATTACAAAAACATAAATGTTGAAAAAATTTCCACGACCAGGATTTGAACCTGCACCCTTCTGACATTCCGGGTCAGGTGCTCTTCCAATTGAGCTATCGTGGTTCTAACCAGCCCGCCGAAATTATTCAACACTTTTTACTTTGAAAGCCAAAGGCGCCCATTCAATGTCAACAACTACCGTCACTAACATCCGATCATAATATTTTTACAAATATTAAAGATCAGCTTACTTCTTGTAAGCAAGCTATTTATAAATGTTCAAATAATTTTTTTAACGCAAATTTTGTTGCGTACAAATTATAAAAACACAAATGTTGAAACATCATTCAACATTTGTGTTTTTATAATTTGTACGCAACAAAATTTGCGTTAAAAATTATTTGAACATCTTTTTTAATATTGAAATAATATTGAAAGGCCGCTCGCCCAGGCCGCCCTGCGTACACCGGCGCCGTAATAGTCGCGCGAATCGTAAGGAAAACAACTTTGTCCATTACGCGCGCACCGATTTTGGTGACTGCAGGAGTGCGAGAGACGGGCGGTAGCGGTTAAGGAGGGAAGGCAGAGGTAAGACAAACTTTAAGTACCATGTATACATACGTAGACTCTCACGTCCTTCTCCCAAAAAGGGAGACATCTCTGTGTAGGAAGACAGAGCACAGAAATCACCAATTTTGAGTACTCGCCAGTGACCCGACGCCATATCTATACTAATTATAATAAAGAGGAAAGCTTTGTATTTTTGTATGTATGTATGTTTGCCACGAATTAACTCAAAAACTACTGGACCGATTTAAAAAATTCTTTCACCATTAGAATGATACATTAGCGCTGAGTAACATAGACTATATTAAAAAAAAAAGAAATGCGGTACGAAGTCCGCCGGGTCAGATAATCTACTATATATATACGAGTATAATGACTTGTCCTGACTGACTTATTCATTATTGCCGAGCTGAAACCGCTGTAGGTTATTAGATGACATTTGGACTGTAGGTAATTTGAGCGACGTAACCAGCCAGTAAGAAAGGATTTTACGGAAATCATACCTAAGGGCTCCAATAGGGGGTGAAAGTTTATATAAAAGTCCGTCAGTTTTGAAATAAAATACATAAAAATTGGTATTTGGCCTTTTAAAAAGAAACAAAGAATGACTTGTCTCAGGAATTTAGTTTATTTTCCTCTAAAAAAAAGGAATAAGGTTTTTTTGGGGAAATCGTTATTTTTAAAGTAAGAACTATAAAAATAAATAATTTAATCGATCTGTAGATTTTCAATAAAAATAAAGAATTACGTGTTTTAGTATTTAAAAAAACGACCCCTAGAATGGTGAAATAGGGGTGGAAAGTTTGTATGAAAATTATTCTTACCTTTAATAAGTTTGGCTTTTATTAAAAACAATTAGTAGTTGTGTGGCTACACGCCCATGTGAGCAAAGCCGCGATTAAAAGCTAGTTTAGTAAAAACAAAGTAGAGTTCCGAGGTGGAATAGATAACATCAGTGATGGGTTACCTACTAACCGATCGCCTGATGTGCGAGTATCTTGGAACTCTTGTCCCTTAGCCGGCTCTTACGACATGCACAGTAAGTTAATCAGCTGATATATTATTTTTCACGTCCCAGACTAGCATTGGATAAAAATATATAAATTAAAAAATTATACCTTATCTTTGTAAAAATATATTTTGGGTACAATTATAACGTCACGAGCTTTCTTGTAAATCAGAGCTGTTGGACATCTGTTGTTTGTCTATACTAATCTATACTAATATTATAAAGAGGAAACCTTTGTATTTTTGTATGTATGTTTGCAACGAATAAACTCAAAAACTACAGGACCGATTTAAAAAATTCTTTCACCATTAGAATGCACCGAGTAACATAAGCTATATTAAAAAGAAAATGCGGTACGAAGTCCGCCGGATCAGCTAGTAATATTATAAAGGGGAAAGCTTTGTATTTTTGTATGTATGTTTGCAACGAATAAACATAAAAACTACTGAACCGATTTAAAAAATTCTTTCACGATTAGAATGCTACATTAGCGCTGAGTAACATAGGCTATATATATAAAAAAAATAAAAAAAAAATCAAATAACACGCAGGCGGGTTTTTTGGTTGACGCACAAAGTAAAGATGATTTGACTTATCATTGTTTTTGCCTCCGACTGCATGTTATGTATTATGTTGCATAAATTGAAATTTCATCTTGTTCCGGCTTTTATCGGTTTCCGTTGATTTTCTATTTAGTTACTTATTATTTTTTACGCAGGCGGGTTTTTGTTTTTTTTTTTAATTTTATTTTTATTTAGGTCTTTTTAGTTAGACATGTCTTTTTAGTTAGAAATTTCATGATATACCTTTTTGAAATCCTTGTGTTGAGCCCTCTAATTTGATACCAATAATGAAGTACTCGAAAAAAAAAATTGTTTTTCACTAACTCCAATGGCGTCGCACAGCCGCCATGTTTGTTTTTTTAACGTTACCTATCTAAGAACACTTGGGCAGGTAAGAAGAATCTAACGATACCTCAATTATGTAAATCCGTTCAGCGGTTCTGGAGATATAAGGTAACAAAGAATATTACATACAAGATAGGCGCGAAAAACATAACTCTTCCTTTGCAGTCGGGTAAAAAAAAGAAATGCGGTATGAAGTCCGCCGGGTCAGCTAGTTTTAATAATATTAAAAACATACAACAGATGTGTTCTAACAATATATCTTTCACCGCTATCTCTTATAAATCGAGCTGGACTAATGCCGGTTTGAGAACAACGTTCCGATTTTCGAAGCGAAAAAGTAAATGTATTATTTAAAAAGAATAAGGATATTAAAAACTCGGTTATTAGAGTCTGACACTTCGGAATGGCTTTCAGCTCCAGAATTGAGGCATAACTCCGAACTTACCGCTAGTTCTGACTTTTCATTAAATTGTTAATTGTTTTCTTTCCAATTACCTACTGAATTGTGTAAAAAAAATAAGAATTTCTTTCTAAAGTTAACTTTACTTTAGCTTTTATTGTTAATTCATTTATAGCACAGTCTCATTTATTAATAACTAACTGATCCGGCGTAGTTCGTACCTACCGCTTTGACAGTTTCCATCATTGAGTTTATATATATCAATATCTTCCATGACAACAAAACAAACAAATCATTTTGTATTGGAAAATTAAATTGTCGTTTTTAGTATTTTATTTAATATATATTTTTTAATATAGCCTATGTTACTCAGCGCTAATGTAGCATTCTAATGGTGAAAGAATTTTTTTAATCGATCCAGTAGTTTTGAATTTATTCGTTGCAAACATACATACATATATACATACAAAAATACAAAGGTTTCCTCTTTATAATATTAGTATAGATTATACAATATGTTATTATATTTTATTTTCTTTCCATAGCTTTTGTTGTGCCCCCACTGCTGTGTAAAGTTCACCACCCTCTTAAAAATAAATAACAAACATATTTGTTTAATTTTTATATTCGGTTTGGTTGCTAGTAGTGGTAGTGGTAGTGGTAGTGGGATTTCACTATATCCTACCATCACCAGCTCATTTTATAATTCCACTAGGCAGGAGTCTTATATTGGAGAACGGGCCAAACGTGGTAAACTACCGCGCGGGCTAAGTGCGGATGGGTGGTGTTGATGGTGGTGGTGAATTGAAGACTGCTAATGCAGCCGAGACCAATGAGACGGCTTTACGTGCTTGCCGAAGCACGGGGGAGCTTGAATTTTGATCACTCATCCCATCCAATGACCGGTCTTTGCGAAAGTTGTTTTGCTTCAGCAATCGCAGACCGAGCCTGTTAATCATTGTGTCATCGAGATTAGAACTTCTCTTAGTGAATCCAAATTTCAAAATTCAAAATCATTTATTCAGTTTAGGCTACAAATAGCTCTTGTGAATGTCACTATGCCATCGGTTCGTAAGTCTACTCTGGGCGTGAGATCTTGTACTGAGAAGAACCGGCAAGAAACTCAGCAAGTGTCCCAAGAAACGAATATACGAGTAAATAGTCGACGTAACTAAGAGTTAACATACAAGAAGTTTCTGGAACCACGCACATTTATTACTCTCAAAAGAAGTGAAGTTGGTTAATTGCGTTAAAGCCGAGCACTAAGTAAGCAGAAACTTGATTAAGTGAAGTGGGTGCACGCCACCTTTGACTTGACGAAACATTATTATTTCATTATTCAAGCACCCTTTAATGTTTTGCAGTTGGAATATTTATTATCTTACTTCTTTCTATTTCTATCAAGAGTTTGTCGCCTCGTAGTATCTAGGATTCTGCCGAAAATCCGATAGGATGAGGACCACCCTATACTTGTTTCTGCCCCTAAGTAGGTACGACAGTATTCCATTGCAATCTGAACCCCTCGGGGCCCCCTAGTAGGGGAATGGGACACGCTTGCGTGATGCCATTCCCTCTAGAAACTTTCTGAAGGTGTTTTGACCACACGGCTTGAAGAATCCTTTAAGTTTTTCGACACCTCAAAAAGAAATCCGGTGACGCAGAAAAAGCCACTTATGGTTAAAATAAATGATTGTTTTGCATAGCTATGTTCCGGTTTTGACAGACTAGTTTCAGTGCAATTGCAGTGTACACACGAAGCAAGGTTATAGGGAATTAAAAGCGCGTAAAAGCCCGCGTAATAGCAAGCTTCCAAGGGCTGCGCCCGTGCTTGCAATCAGGGTGGTCGTATACTCGTTTGCTGGTAACCTGATGCTCAGAATCTTGCTAGCTTGTTCAGTCTTAATTAGTGACTAGACAACCCCGAATGTTTTCTATTGGCTACTCTGATATGCCTATTTTGATTCGCTCGGGGTTTGTGAGCCGAGCGATTAACATTAATACAATATAGTTTCGAACATACATAATAAACCACATATTACTATTACTTACCCAATTAGATTGCTGACTATGTGTAGTTACAACAGAAATTGTCAACTGTTATAGAATTGGCCGCTGCGGCACTGTTGACCGATTGCGGCGTCTGCGCCAGTGCCAGGGTGAGGAAGCCGTCCACGCCGACCGACTCGATCCTGGACATCATCGATACGGAACAAGCATTATCTTTAGGTCACCTTTTACAATACCCATGAATAAGGCCCTATATTCATCGATGAAAACTGAAAGCATTTTCATAGAATTATCATTAAACTTAAATGATAGTAAGGAGAATAGAAACGCATAACAAAGAATTGATCTCGACCGTCAAACAAAAATAAACGGTCATTTATAAAAGACGGTCAACATTTGCAAGTTAAACAGCTTATAAAAGGCTCCAACGCTTTTCACGCCAAAACAAACTTAGCCACTCTTGACCCAGCGCTTGGGGTCTACTTGGGGTTGTAATCTTACATAGACTTTAGAAAATTCTTTACAAAAATAGAACGAACGAACGCCAGCAGCCAAAGATAAGATAGCCAGTGCCTCAGTAGTTGAGGATTCCGGGTGAAGCGCGCTTCGCTGAACGGGTAATCTAACACATGGTTATTATAATTAGGGTTAAAAGACACTTATAAACAAGATACTAAAGATCACTATATACGCGTTTCAAGAACGAAAGTCGCTGCCGATGCATACATTGCGTGGGCCCTTGTAATAAGAATAAACCATTTAAAAAAGCCTAATTATCTAATTAAGAGTAATTGTTTTAATAATTTGATTTGATTACAAAACCGCCTCTGTGGTCTATGGTTAAGACCACCGGTTTAGACCCAGGTTCCAGGTTCGATTCCCAACGGGGGGTACATGTTTGTGTACTCGGTTTGATTGGTGGTAGGACTTATTTGTCCGCCTGGCTAGCTACCACCATCTTATCTAAATATGTTGAATTCCGACAGCTAGAGATAAGATAATCAGTGTCTTGCTAGTTGAGGATCCCGGGTGAAGTGCAGTTCCATCATCATCATCATCCTCACATCATCCTCACTTAACCTCAGGTGAGATCAAGGCACTGTGCTTACCCGTAAATATAAAATAATAGAAAATAGTCATTTTCTCAGTGGCTAAAGGATTCCGGGTAAACTGTGCTGTGTGTTTGCTGTGTGTCAACTCGATATTCGGCCTTATAATCACTTAACATCAAGCTCACCTGATGTTAAATGATTATGTTATAGGTTAAATCTCAACCAAAGGTGTGTATAACAAAAATGCCACCCTTACTTACACCTAAAGTTTGTATCCCGCAAAGTAACATCTAGAGAAGGTATTACGGTTCCCTCAAAAGCCCCAAGAAAGTTAGCCACAGTTTGTTCTAAAGGCCGCAAATATGATTAAAACATTATTAAAGTTGTAAAGTATCAAATTTTAGGGCCGCGAAACATTTTTATTATTCAACAGCTACCCAAGATTGCGGGAAGAGTAAAAAGGGAAGGGAAAAGTGTTAATTTTTAAGCAACAAGACCAAATCTACGATGGCCGAATGCTGGGAGCGAACACGACGTGGTAGTCTAGGTAAGCACCGTGAAATTTTGTATGTAGGTATTCCACGGAACAACTTTCCCTAAGAACTATAGTTAGATGTCCCGATTAGATTCCCCGTGTGGTGCCGGGGGTAAAGAATTGCACTACCCCATCTCTTCCCGTGGGTGTCGTAAATTCAAATTAAAATTCAAATTGAAAATCATTTTATTCAGTTTAGGCTACAAGTAGCTCTTGTGAATGTCACTATGCCATCGGATCGTAAGTCTACTCTGGGCGGGAGATTTTATACTGAGAAGAACCGGCAAGAAACTCAGCAAGTGTCCAGCTCTTTTCTCCCTTACAGCGTCAAAAATATTGGAAAATGCCCGATCATAGCACCACACTTTCCATTACAAATAAACACAGAACATACTTATAGAAGACAACCACAACATGTAAAAAATATATATATATAAGAATATAAATAAGAATAAAAATTATAGGTTAACAAATTTACATCAGGCAAAAGTTTCAATTTCCACAATGTCATACAGTGCCACTACAGTATTCTAGTAAAAGTCAAAAATCAGAAGAACATAGTCAAACTATAGTTAATAATACTAAAAATAAGATAAGTATGCAAGAGCAGACCAGCCCCCGTAGAAGGCGACTATGGGACCATTCCAGAGGATGGGCAGCAGCGTCTCTCTGTGATTATTCTCACCTTACTGCGATCGCCAACCCGCCTGCCAAGCGTGGCGATTATGGCAAATTCCCCTCAAAATGATTGATCCTTGAGGGAGGCCTTTGTCCAGCAGTGGACGTCTTATTGGCTGAGATGATGATGATGATGATGATAATTAGATCAAAAACGATTTTTTTTATTACTTTCCCATACAAACCTTGCTCGGTCAATAAAGGCTTTGGAATGGCTAAGTTAAAAAAACATCGTTATTGACCTATGTTTTTAGGGAAAGTTGTTTAGTTTCATGGTCTGATCAAACCACATGTGAGTCTAAAACGAATAAAATAGCACGGCGTGTAATGTGAACGTTTTGTCATTTACTAACTGGTTCATTTCTTAAACTACAGATTACACCACACACCGCTAGTCGTAGGGAAATTTAGATGGGAAACTAAACGCAGTGCCAGATTGATTGAAAACTGGAAACACCAGAGGTAGTAGACAGGTATGAAGCAGCGCGGTTAGGTAAGAAGCAGGAAAAAGAAACTGAACGGCTTTTGGTGTGACAGAGCCTTTAGATTGAGCGCTAATCCTACTTTTAAGCTTGTTCTACCTCTATATCTAAGATTCTGGCGCTAGTGTCCCTAAATCATTTATGTAATTACGTTCTGAACGAGTGTGTGTTCACGCAGAGTAAGTTCAAGCTTTTGTTTTATTTTTTTTATGTTATACTTTTGACTGCTTAATTTTTTTATCCAAGTAGTGTATTGAGTAGATGTATTATGTTTGCGACTTTGTCAGTCTAATAAAGCCAATTTATTTTTCTGCTTTCTGTAAAGAAATTTAGCCATCCCCTTTTTCACCCTTTTAGGAGGTGATCTTCAAACATCCCGCATTTAGTGTTCAACTACTATTGTTAATTTTTTTTAAATTTTTTGTTTTAATTTAAGCACAGGAAGGCAAACAAACAGCCAAGATAGTGCTGAGTAGTGTTTCATGTTTAGTGTCTTTTATATTATTATTGTTTATTTTTGTTTGTTTAGCGTTCTATTATTTTTTATTTGTTTAGTTTGGATTGTTTTGTGGACTCGTCACCGATTAGGCCCCTCCAGAATACCAGCGTTGCAGCGGCTTAAGTCGCTGTAGCACGTGCTGAGGCTGGGGCCTAGTTGTCTTTACTTTGTATTGTTATTGTAAATATCGTGTAATTTTGTAGTGTGTGCCAATAAATGTATTTTCTTTCCTTCTTTCTATCTACTTCATATATAAAGTCGACAATTTTATGTTTTGAGGTTTAGGAATTGCGCATTGGAATCAGTCGGTTAGTTTCTCCTTTTTATACATATTATCATAATACAAACTCCAATACTAACGAATTAACCCATTATTTTTAATATTAATTTTCAAACAGCTTTGAAACAGCATGAGAAAAAGCAGGCGTTTTGTGGTGAACTCTCCGTCCGTATGTCCCGCGACGCAGTTAATTTTTAATGCAAATATCATTACAGCGTTGCTTTAACGAGATTCCCTCCCCGTCGGTTTGTCTCCGAGCACTCCCTGTTTTTCTGGTTGTAGGAAAACAGGAGCTGCGCCTCCCACCAGTAATGCTTTATGAGTCTGGCCTTTTATCTTTTAAGCGCTATGTCTTACTTTGGACGAAGGATATTATGTAAAGAAGTGACACTCACAGCATAGCAGTATTGCCATAACATAGAAATCAGCAAGGGTACTTTTCTTTTCTCTTACTGACTTATACTGACTAGCTAAGACTTTAAGATTCTTTTGGTGTACCTACAATAAAGTGTATTTATATTATCTTACCTTAAATGTATTTTACATTTCCGTTTCTCATACAAACTTACATTCAAATATTTTCCTTTATGAAAAGCTCTTTAATGTGTTTCTAGTGAGTAAGTGACAACATTAAAAAATATCATATTTTGTAACTTTTCTCTGTATTTTCTATAAGCATAAACAGTTTCAATTAGGATCAAGACTAATTGTATTGAAAGTTATTAAACTTTGAAGTTAGATATCAAAATTACATAAAAGTTCCTTAACGCAAGCTGAATGAGATAGATAAATTAGACTTGATAAGATAATAGAAGGAGTTCCTTGCACCCATTCTTCTCCACAGTTAAAAAATAGACGTCCTGAACAGGTAAAAAATGTATGGACGATTCAAAAGCACTTCTCTTAAGTTTATTTAAATAAAAAGAAACTGACTTTGACTTTGACTTAAAAGTATCTCTACCACAATATTAACTCACAATGTAAACACCAATTTCAGAACAATATTTAATAGCCAATAAACAAGCTCGGAGTATTCCAACAGTATTATCGGTAATTTATTATCGGTGTTACGGAAGGTTCAAATCGGTAGCCCAATAACTTTACACGGGGTTGAAGTTTGTTGGGGCATCACTTTATAAGTGGGTACGGTCAGATCCAATAATAATAATGCACTTCTGACAGCTCTTATATAACGCTTATCGCTTATAGAACTCTAAAACAATATAAAAGAAACATTGTGTTTTGGTTTATCCTGACGTTTTCCGGTGTCTGTTGTCTCTCGGAGACTAATAATCGTTTAATGCGTTTCGTTTCACGCAAAAAGAGTTTATTATATCCTATCGTTACTATTGGGTCACCCTAGGCACGCCTACAAATACCTTGTACATCACGATGTACAAGGTATTTGTAATTGTAAGTACATGTGAAATGGGAGCAATTTTCGTATGCACTATACGATCAATTAATGTTTAACGAAATCTAATAGTGTAATACTGCTTTACAAATTCTAACTCGTAAGTCGTCTTCAATTTAAAAAGTAAATTCACCCTGTATCCTTACGGTATATTTATAGGTACTAGTGGTCGCCCAGTGGTCGAAATTCGACCGTAATTTTATTAAGGCTGCACGGATTGTATCCTAAGCATTGACAAATTAAAAAAAGATAGAATGTGAGTTTGGATTGGCATTGACAGATGTCGGCCGCATTAAAGACAAACAATACGTGTGTGTCAAATACATATGCGTGTGTGTAGTGTTGTTTTGGTTGATTTAATGTATTTTTATGCATAATTAAAAAAAAATGTTAACATTCGGATAAACTTCTCTATATAAACTATAAGTGTGCGAAATTTCATACTCCTCCGTCCGCGCAATTTTCGTAAAAACGGGTACAAAGTTTTTGCTTCACATATTAATATATAGAACAGGTAAGCCCTCTGTTAGGTGCCAATACGAGTAAAAAGCCGAACTTCATAAAGCTAATTTTTTAAAGAGCGTATAAGTAATTCCGTTATTATTATATAATTCGCCAAATTAGTAGATATGTGTAAGCCCGTAAGTATGCTCCCGGAAAAGGGTTAATTTGACTGTAGGGTACAAAGGCAGTGGAGTAATAACAAGTCCATATTTACAAAAGGTGCTGGAGTCGTGGGAATTGGACGAAATGATAACGATATTTATAATTCACTCAAAGAGTGTTTCAAGTGTTTTATAATTAGTATTCGAGTTAAAAGAAACCACATTCCTGACTTTATACAAATTTAACAATAAACAACAAAGCAAAAAAAAATTGTTAAACTAATTCATATCCGCTATGTATGTCGCTATTTATATGTAGATAAATCTGTAGGCTACAATATTACTGTAGAACTTATGTTAAATAGTAAAACCTTAAGTTTTTATATGGTAACCGTTCTTTGTCTCTAATAAATATTTTTCTTTCTTTATGTACCTAAAATGGTTTTGCGAGAGGGAGTTGCGAGAAAAGCTAATGTTTTCTTAATTC
Organism: Eudonia mercurella; assembly: GCA_963082485.1. Lineage (NCBI taxonomy): Eukaryota > Metazoa > Arthropoda > Insecta > Lepidoptera > Crambidae > Eudonia > Eudonia mercurella. The sequence continues at coordinate 19,388,640 of OY720031.1, read as the reverse complement.
CACATCGGGGAGGCCCGTAATCCTTAAACATTAAGTGCCTTATAAATAAACAAAGAATAAGGTCCGAATAGTTATTCCGTGTTTTGTCTCTTTTACTCTAATTTGAAATGATGTTTACATGACAGGAACAAAAGACGGAATAACTATTCGGACCTTATTCTTTGTTTATTTGTAAGGGGCTAAGGATTTAGGTCTGAGTCTGGTGTGATCTTCATCACTAGCTCTTGTTTATGTCCCCACTGCGACCCTGCATTAGTGGTTGTTAAAGACTGCTAATGCAGCCGGGACCAACGGCTTTACGTACCTTGTAAAGTACGGGGGAGCTTGAGATGTTAAATGTTTGGTCACTCATCTGATGACCGGCCTTTCCGGTAGTTGCTTAACCTTAGCATCGCAGACCAGGAGCGTTAACCACTGCGCCATCGAGCTCCTCAATTGCTGTGGTCTTACCGCTAGGAACATACGAGTAAGAAGACAAGAACAGAGACGATAAAGCTAATGTACACACGCCTGTCAATAGACTCTGAGCTTTACTTCAATGGCATATGGTTGACCATTTATTGAAGAAATTTAACAGTTTTGGATAGTGTAACGTGCAGGCGTTTGTACTTATAGAAAATGGTATTCAGTCGGCAACACAGGAGTGGTCCGAAAAATTCTCTGTCTCAGTCTCAGGTGCGGCAAGCGGCCATAAAATTTAATTAACGGAAATTATTTGGGATTACGTGGACTTTTCTAATTAGACTGCGGGCCGGGCTCCACTTGTATCCTTCCTCAGGTGGATTCTGAACTGTACAATGGACCCGTATTCTTTTTCTTATATCATGTTTGTATTTTTTAGTTCACTTGACATAAGTGACTTTGATTTTATACGTGCCTTTATCTGTTAAGGCGAAGGGTAAGGCACACTAGCGCCGCTAATGGATTTAATTTGATAACTGCTAAACTGGATTTTTTTTCAAACATAGCGAACCTTCCGACACTAGGCAAATATTATTTAATAACTGTGAACTACTTTTAGGTTTGTTTTTGTATTCATTCGCTAACACCAACAGTGGCCATTGTTTGTGAATAAATGCGATAGCCCGTTTTGTTAAGAAACCACGCAACAAAAAGTAGTGCACAATTATTAAATAAATACTATGGATTCTTTCCTGTTGTCGGACGGTACGCAATGTTTAAAAAAAGATCCGGTCCGTTAGTAATTGTCAAATTATCAATTAGTGGCGCTAGTGTGCCTTACCCTTCGCCTTAAGAATATCTAATAAATACGAGTATATTAATTATAAATTAAGCAAGAAATAAACGAGTGAGTGGCTTTAAAATAAATTAAGGCAAATGATTGAACACCACACGTTCAATAATGAAATCATGCAGTGTTACGAACTGAATATTCTTTTGTAAATATTCATTTTTATATTTTTCTATTAGTTGTTAAAGTTCTTTTATTTGTGTTGTTCTTTTGTTTTTGTCAACGTTGATACTGTTTTAATTGGTATTTTTTCTGTTTTCGTTGTCTATATGTTTTTTTATGTATGTTCGTGCATATCTCCGTCATCTATGCACCGATTTGTTTGTTTTATTTTTAATATAAAGAATATTTTTCTTTGATTTATTTCTTCTTCTAATAACTAAATAAGAAGTCCATTACACAGAGTAAAGAGGAAATCAAATTAGAAAAGCTTGATGGCACAGCAGACTATTGTAAATTAGTACGTTATTTTATGTACTGTACAATATATAATAAGTATATATATATTTTTTTTCTCCTCTTTATATACTTTCGGCAAATAACGTTTTATTCAGTTTATAATTGGATTTCATTAGTTTAATAATATACCTTACTGCTAAGCTAATACACACGGAATCCTAAAAACAAACAAAAGTCGTAGATTTCCCTCACTAATTATCATCCTTTAGTACATAGGTACAAGCACCTCTTGTTTCGGGTATAATTCGCACCAATTTTAAGAAATGCTAATTCTAAATATAAATTTACTTACCTGGTATATTTTGAAAAAAAACAAAGTGTTGAAAAAATTCCACGAGCGGTATTCGAACCCGCACCACATGACATGCCGAGTCAGGTGCACTACCAACTATGCTATCGTAACACTATCTACTTTTACTCTGTAAGCCAAAGAAGCCCAATTCAATAGGAATTTTTTCAACACTTTGTCTTTTTTCAAATTGTAATTTGTTCGCAACAATATTTGCGTAAAATTATGTGTAAATAATCGTAAATGTATATTTTTGTCAAACTCAAAGTCAAATCGTTTATTCAATAAAGACCTCTACAGGTACTTATTGACGTCAAAACTAAGTATAAAATACAAATAATAATGAATTATAATTTAGTTTACTGAATCTAGCACCAGTTCGGATTTTGGGAGAGGCTTCGACCGACAAGAGCTGGCAAGAAACTCAGAAGGCTTTTTTCTTTATCTCCGTCTTTTAATTCAATTTACATTCATGTAATAATTATAAAATAGAATTAGTAATTGTGAATAAACAATTAATCATCAAATCACATTTAGACGATACCGAAATTTTTGTACTAATCATATAAGAAAATTAAAGCGTCAATATAATAAAAAACTAATAGAAGATTCAACTAAAAACACAAAACTACTATGGTCAACTATAAATGAAATAACACAATTTAAAACTTTAAAAAATTATAACACTGATCTCCTTAATGTTATGTCGGATCCGAGAGAATCAGTTAACTTAGTTAATGACTTCTTTAGCAAAATTGGTGAGACATTGGCCAAAGAAATTGCCTATAAACATCCTCACTTACAAAATCATGAACACAGTAATAAAAACGGAAATAGTTTTGTGTTATTGGAAACCGACCTCGAGGAAGTAGATTCTATACTCATGAATCTCGACTCTAATGCAGCTCCTGGTTGGGATGGTATTCCCACCAAGTTCTTAAAGCAGTGTAGAAACTTTGTTGTCCCACTGATCAGCCAATTAGCCAATTTATGCTTCAATGCTGGTATCTTTCCTACGTGTTTAAAACGCTCCATAGTGACTCCTGTGCACAAGGGAGGAGACAGAAGTGAGGTCAACAACTATAGGCCAATATCGGTGTTGCCCTGTTTGTCAAAGATATTAGAAAAGCTGTTAAATAATAGACTGTTAAGTTTCTTATCAAAAAATAAAATACTATCCGATACGCAATATGGTTTTCGAAAGGGTCTATCAACCCAAGATGCTGTAAAAAATCTAACTAAGAGCATTGTTGACAGAGTAGACAAAGGAGAAAAATGTTTTACTGTATTTTTAGACCTGAAAAAAGCTTTCGACACCGTTTCTGTCCCTGTCCTTGTGCGCAGACTCGAGAGCATTGGAATAAGAGATATACCCCTTGCCATTTTTGAAAATTACCTTTTCGAAAGGAAACAATTAGTTAAAATAGGTAATTTGTACAGCAACGAAAAATCAGTTAATTATGGGGTTCCTCAAGGGTCAGTGCTTGGCCCGACGCTGTTTCTGGTTTACATAAACGAACTTTGTGATCTTCAGGATAACAAAGGGCATATCGTCTGTTATGCTGATGACACAGCGGTCGTATTCTCTGCACAATCCTGGCAAGATGTTAAAACTAAAGCTGAAACTGGGCTGGCTAAGATTGCACGTTGGCTAAACAAAAATCTCTTGACCTTAAACATAGAAAAAACCAATTTCATTTGTTTTACTCCAGATCGCAGGTCTCAGCCACATGAAGATTTCAGTCTTCGTATTTGTGGGTGTTCTGATCAGTCCGACTGCCTGTGCCCTTTCATTACGAAAACCGATCATACAAAATATTTAGGTGTAATGATAGATCAAAGGCTATGTTGGCATGCACATCTGGAAATTATCTCGGGCAGAATTAGAAAACTTATTTGGATTTTTAAAAAACTGCGCTATGTTATGCCAAGTAAACTCCTTAATAAAATTTATATGGCGCTGGCACAATCGATCATCACATACTGCATTCCTATATGGGGTGGTGCGTCAAAGACCAAATTCCTCTATCTTGAGAGAGCTCAAAGGTCTCTTGTAAAGGTAATGTATTGCAAGCCCTACCGCTTCCCGACAAACGAACTATATAAAATCAGCGGCATTTTATCAATAAGAAAGCTATATCTCTTGCTGCTCATACTTGACCTACACAAAAATCTGCCATATGAGCCAAAAAAGCTTAGGAAAAGGCGGTATCACAATGTAGCTCCTTGTGGCAGGGTTCGAACCGCTTTTGCTGAGCGTCAATACAATACACGTTCATCAGTAATATATAATGCAGCAAATAAAATACTAAACATTTATGGTAAAACAACATTTGAATGCAAAAAGATTTTAATAACCTGGCTAAATTCATTAGATTACGAAGCAACTGAAAACCTTGCAAAAATAATATAAATATAATAAACATACACAATGATAAGTTTAAATAAGCATAGCAAATTATAGAGGACTTAAATCTATAGACTAACATAAGCACACACACACGCGAACTCATACACACACACACACACCTTCTCACACACGCCCCCCTCCCACCTACCTACACACACACACTACACATACACATACACACACACACACACCCCCACACGCACACACACACACACACACACACACACACACACCCCCACACACACACACGCACACACACACACCCTCACACAGATATAAAATAGTTTGTAATTTTTACCTTTTGTAATATTAACCACAAATTGTTAGTACCACTCAATATTAATTTATTATCTTGGGAAGAGCGAGTCAACCCCAACACGAGTATTGTATTACTTTCTGGGATGTCTCAACATTTTGTAAAAACGATATTGAGTAATAAAGCTATTTTTTATTTTTTATTTATTTTTATTAATTAGAAGTAGGACCTACAGTCCGGGCTAAAAGAATTATGTATAATAAAATTTTCGGAAATTTTAGTGTAGCATATAAAAATAGGGAGAAAATATCTTTCTTTGACTAACAATATATATTTGCACAGATCGAAAAGTGTACCGATAGCCTTATTGGTTGGTTTCCTTTCAATGTAACAATGTAACAGTTATGCAATAAAATGTTCTATTATTTTTTACTCTATACTACTGTTTGTCACAAAAATACGATTATCAAAAGTAATTTCATTATCAGTAGGTAAACAGTTATTTTCATTCGTTTATTTAATTTATAATAAAGGTTCCGTTAATCGACCGCGACAGTATTTACAATTATGCATGAGAACTATGTTATAACTCTAGTACCTATGTATTATATTCTATCTAGCACGTACAAGTTCTTTTACGGCATAAAGAACAGCTTTTCCATAGTATTCGTACTGATTCTTTTTACTATTTCACCATCGTTTTATACATAATCAGGAACGAATCGAATATCATAATAACAACACACTTCGAACCTCCCACTCATACATATTCAATAAGGGCCCGATAGGTATAAAAAAGTGTAAAAGTACTCTCTCCCCAAAACTTTGTGTGTTTGCTATCGTCTGAGACTGTTACTTTTCTTGGAAGCCTTTTACGCTATTCGATCTAAGCCGTTTTTAAATAATAGTATCTGGAAGACCGAGCTTTGCTCGTTATTTTTTAAAATAATGTTTTCTAAAAATGAAACCTAGCTAGATTGATTTATCGCCCCCGAAACCCCCTGCATACTAAATTTCATCCAAAATTGTTGGAGCCGTTTCCGAGGTTCAGATTATATATATACAAGAATTGCTCGTTTAAAGGTATTAGATAGATAGATTACAATCTAGTTTGTTATTTCAAATTGGACAAGTTCTCCACCTATGTGGTTTAACCGTAGGTAGGGCTTGTTATAAATTCACATGGCTAGCTACCATCGTATCTAAATCTGTCACACATAACATATGACACCAATGTTAGTAGTATTAATGTATTTCGACATTTACAAACGCGCGCACACACAAACTCATACACGCACACACACACACACACACACACACACACATACACATACACCCTCAAACACACACACACACACACATATATACACACACGCGCACGTAAAGACAGAACCACACACATAATTACTAATTTTAATTTTAATTACTAATTTTTATTAAATAAAATGTATAAATATAATTATTAAATAAGATAGCCATTGCTATGAAAGAGCGGTATCTCCTGGAACAGGCTTAACAGCATAAAAGGAGACTCCTGTCCCTAAAGAATGTAAAACTAAATATTTTTACAGAAAATAAATATATTTATATTTTATTTTTTTATTTAAGAGAAAACAATCTGTTCTTTAGTTGCAGGGGATTCTACAAGTAAGTGTAGTGCGATTTCATATTCGGTCATAGCGCCTCTTTTGTCACAAGACATGAACGTGCCTAACAATGTAGTTATCTCTCTCTGTTAGAAGCCATTCCAAACCAGTTCTTTCCTGTGACTCCATCGGTGTCATCTTTCAATAAATCAACCAATAACCATAAACAACTCAGTGTATTTATTTTTACAATAATATTGGTCATATCAAATAAGGACTACAACAGTAAAAAAAAACATTATGTCAAAAAAAGGTAAGTTCTCAAAGAGTGTGGACATACGATTACACTTGAAAGCCTACGATCCCTCCGCGATCGTGACCACTAAAAAGGACGTTAATAACGAAGTTATTTATTTCACAAGAGCAATTGAAAGCGGCCTGGCGGAATAAAAAGCCGAGGGCACCAATATAGTCGGTATTGCTCAAGTTTTCTCATATTTTTGTCATCCTCACGGCCAGAGCTAAGTACACTTGTTTAAGTAAAAGGAGTTACGTGCTTGGCAGGACGAGGACGTCGGCTCCACTACTGAGTGCGGTTGACCGTTTAATAATGTGTATATAGTACTTAGTTTTTTTTGATAAACAAGTTTATTTTCCTTAAAGATGTTTGTTAGAAGTTTGTTTAGTCCAACTATCTATCTCTGCGTTTGATGATCTCGTCATCTTAATCGAATGCCTCGGAGAATCTAGTAAAGTATAAAAAATACGCTAGCATGATGCCAAGATCCTGAAAAATCCAGATGTTTTGTCTCTAATGCTGGTTGAATTATCGGATCCCGAGTCATCCACATAACGGAGAAGGGATGGTACCGAGTTTTTAGTAGGTATACCTCCCCTCCTCTCGTCCAGCTTGAGTGGCTGTACGAAGCCACATAACCCAGGGTCACCCCGGTGTATGCACGCATTTTACGTAGTAAAATTTAGTTTTTATTTTTAAGTGCTATCTGCTACACATAAGAAGCTGAATTTAATATTTATAAAATACAGTTAAAAAAATCGAACTTTGGTCTTCCGCACCGACGGAATTCCTGGCTGGGTCGAGTAGGCATTTAATTTTTTCGCTGTATTTTATAAATATTTTACCTAGTATTAAAAGAAGTCTGGTTGAACGACAAGTTTCCATAAGCCCGGTACCCGATCCGATCCGAACCCTTCCGAGAATCTAGTAAGGCACGGGGACACGAACTAGTCATCATCATCTGCATCAGCTCATTTATGTCCCCACCGCTGGGGCACGAGCCTTCCCTATGGATGGATAGGGAGAACGGGCCATGAACCACCACGCGGGCCCAGTGCGGATTGGTGGTTGTTAACGACTGCTAATGCAGCCAGGACCAACGGCTTTTACGTGCCTTCCGAAGCATGGAGGAGCTCGAGATGATACATTTTTGGTCAGCCATTCGATGACCGGCCTTTGCGAAAGTTGTTTAACCTCGGCACTTGCAGACCGGATGCGTTAACCACTGCGCCATCGAACTAGTGCGTGATGCCATTCCCTTTAGAAAACCTCCGAAGGTGATTCGTTTCACACAGCTTGAGGAACCCTTTAAGTTTCTCGCCGCCCCCCCAAAACCCCGGTGAAGCTAAAAATGCCGTCTGAGGCAATCAGCAAATTCTCTCAAAAAAATAATAATAAGCCCAGTTACGCGGTTATAGCCAAAGGAAGCAGTCATTTATAAATTCCGTCCTAAATAAAATTCGATTCACTATGCCGACGCGATTACCATTATAATAAACAATGTTCATGGTATGACATACATGGATACACAGAAATCTCTCCGGTAACCACATAAGCCAATCAATGACGTTAAATGTAATGAGGTAACATCGAAAATTAATTAATGTTTATGTAACTGTACCAATACGGCGTCCATTTATAATAACTAACTAAATAAATAACGCCTGAAATGAGGAATTATTTGGTTAAGTCGCGACTAACAAACAACGTCGTTCCTATTCCCAATAATGCCAATGCCGGTCCCAGCCACCGAAGTCCCGGGTTTATTCCCGATTCTCAGCGTGGGATATATGTTAGTGTTTTCGTGTTGGTTGGTGGTACATAGTGCTTGTTTTTAAGTACCTACCTCTATCTCATCTGACTATCGACATACGAGGGGCGTTCAAAATATTCTCGGTATTGATACGTTACAACCTCTTTTATATATATATTTGTTACTGGCCGCTAAGATTCATCCATTGACATTAAAAAAAAGTAAAATTGGAACAGAGATGTTCTTTTGTTTTTCTGCAATTGCCGAACAAACATGAACACCATGAGCGAATTAACAATTTTAACGAAATTAGAGCACCGATCCGTCATAAAATTCTTGACAAAACAGGGTAAAAATCAAAAAACCATAAAAGAGGAAATGGATTGTGTTTACCGTGAGTCTGCTCCTTCTTTATCTACTATTCAAAAATGGTCAAGCGAATTTAAGCGTGGAAGGGAGAGTATTGAAGATGACCCTAGACCTGGCCGGCCTGTAGTGGCTACCTCACAAGAAAATATTGATAAAGTGGAAAAACTTATATTGGAAGACGGCCGAGTGAAGGTAAAATCTATAGCTCAAGTAACCAATCTCTCTATTGGTACCGTACATGACATTATACATGACCATCTTAATATGTCAAAAGTAAGTGCAAGATGGGTTCCGCGAATGCTGACGCTTCTTCAAAAGGATATGCGTGTGGCTTGCTGTTCAGATTTTATCGACCTGTGTGGTGAAAATCCCGATGAGGTGCTGCAAAAAATAGTTACTGGAGATGAAACCTGGGTTCATCATTATGACCCAGAGAGCAAACAGGAGTCCATGCAGTGGCACATTAAGGGTTCAGCTCATCCCAAGAAGTTCAAGGTAATCCCGTCAGCTGGCAAGGTCATGGCCACAATATTTTGGGATTGTGAAGGAGTTTTGCTTATCGATTATAAAGAAAAAGGTGTAAATATCACAGGGCAGTACTACGCTAACGTTATACGTCAATTAAGAGATGCGATCAAAGAAAAGAGGCGAGGAAAGTTAACCAAAGGTGTTCTGCTTCTGCATGACAACGCCCCTGTCCATACTGCTCATATTGCCAAGGCAGCTATTGTTGAATGTGGGTTTGAAACTGTTACTCATCCACCCTATAGTCCGGACTTAGCCCCAAGCGACTTCTTTTTGTTCCCCAATCTTAAAAAGGATCTGCGTGGAAATAAATTTTCTGACGATGAAGCGTTGAAGACGGCCGTGGAGGAGCATTTTTACACCAAAGATAAAAAATATTTTTATGAGGGATTAAAAAAAATAATTGATCGATCTTATAAGTGTATGAACATAGGGGGGGAGTATATTGAAAAATAAAAATATCAAACTTTTCGTACTTGTTTGTTTTCATCCACATACCGAGAATATTTTGAACGCCCCTCGTACCACAATGTTAGTAGCACTCAGTTGTATTCTGACAGTTTAAGATGAGTTTCGTCATGTGATGTGCGCTTTCACCTTCGGCTTTATAGTCTCTTGCTATTAGGTGAAATGAAGGCAAATCGCTGACTCGCTGTGAAACAACAAAACATTATAGAAAGCCCTGAGAAACTTAAAAAAACATCCCCTACACTATTACATTTTTTTAAATATGTTCTATTTGACACTTACCTCATTCAGGTTTATATGAAACACATCGTGTCATCATTATCTTATTATAATTTATAATGAGATTGATCTGTGTCCTTCTTTCTTCCTGTCCTCTTTAAAATTTTAAGTCTCTTTCAACTCAACAGCCATTCTTGAAAGCAAAGCAAATATACATTTAAGCTTCAAAGGACAATTTAATTTAATAATATCCGTAAAAAAAATTGTTGACAATTATCTACTTACTGACATTCATTTGTTTAAGTTTTCAAGTTCTCTTGTCATTAGTGTTACACCAACAAAGAATTTGTAAATTACAATGAATTCTTGACATTCACAAAAGGTTTTTTGGTGTCTGTATCAAGTGAAATAAAAAAAAAAATTATAAAAATCTGACAGGCCATTAAATTTGTAGGGTTGACATAATAATTCAATTAATATCGTTCATTCGCTACAATTACTTTTATTGCTGTCCGCTACCAAAACCTATTTGATCTGGTTTCATTGGATTATGGCAGCCATCCAACTCGCTAAACGAAAACGGATTTTAACACATACGTTTAAGAGTTAAAATGTCTACATCACATTGCTATATCGAACTTCTGTGCCAACTCAAAATTATGTTTTGGAAAAGTGTAACTGGGGGAGAGTCTTATAAAATTATGAATATTAGTTATTGGAATGTAGTTTTGCAAAAAACGTTATGTTAAGCGGCGGTATACTGATTACAATATAAAAAAGGTAGCAAGTTTTTAATGGGCACATAGCGCAACATTATTATGTTTTGTGAAGTTTGATATTATTAAAGTCATGAAATATCACTATCATTATCAGCTCGGAGGGACCAGCTACTGAGTATAGGCAATCGTTCGCTCTTGCCATCACCACCTACACCTTTACTTAGCAAACGTGGTGACTGAACCCATCTAATGTAGCGATGCCGACGATGACATGACATCAATGATGAAGGTGGGACTGTATACCTATAGGCTCTCTACGCATAAGTTTGAGCTCTCCATGCATCCACATTAGTCCAGTAGGTCGTACTAGCCAAAATATTTTAATCTTTAAGGGTTTCAAAAGCAAGTGGTAAAATTATAATTTTTTAGACATTTTTATATCTAGTCTTTGTAAAAAAAAAACATAGATATTGTAGAGCGCTCCCGATTAGGCAACATATTTCTGCCGCGGGCATACAAATGACACAATCCTTTGTCGATGCCAAACTGTCTCTGGCACGGTCAATTTGGGATCCAATTACGTCCAGCTTAGTGGGAAAAAATCCGGGGTAATCCCGCTCTTGAGACGTGGCCCAAGCGACGGGCGACTGAGAAAGACCCACCTTGTGTTTTTTATTTTGTGATTATATTTGATAGCTCGTTATTAGTGGAGCTCGTTGGCATAACTTACGTGCTCAGGTAGCAATGCTGAGGGTTGGTTGACCAAATAGATGAGTCCCGGCTTTGAGTCTCAGCGTTTGGGTTCGTTTGTACAGAGCATGTACAGACGGCTGTACATCAACCTATCCAACTGTCAAGTTTCTTCAATAAATGTTCAGCCATATGCCATGTGAGTAAAGTTCAAAGTCTATTGAGGAAATTTGAATGTTAGTGGTAGTCTGATTTGCAGGCTTGAGGAGCTCGATGGCGCAGTGGTTAACGCGTCCGGTCTGCAAGTGCTGAGGTTAAGCAACTTTCGCAAAGGCCGGTCATCGAATGGCTGACCAAAAATGTATCATCTCGAGCATCGATTAATTTTTTTATGTCCCGACTGCTGGGGCACGACAGCAGTCGGGACATAAAAAAATGAGCTGATGATGATGATGATGATGATGTGCAGGCGTGTGTATTCAGTCCACCGGAATAGCTAACAACATCTTATCAAAGTTTGCCAACTTAACAAAATTGTTAATAGTTGACAACTTTGCTGTGTTCCGATGAGATAGCAGTTAGTTCCTTAGGGCTCGAGGATCTCTGGTGAAGTGTGCTTCTAATAATGACTCTCAAGAAGTCCGCCCGAAGACTTCTTGAGAGAATTTGAAAAGACCCGATGCACTGTTTTGTTTCATTAGCCAACACTCATGTAACGGTTAATAATCCACCATTATTTCACATTAATATTCCACATAACAAATTTTAGAAAATAAAACAAAACCGTAGACATGACTCACCACTTTCCCGCCAAGAAGCCCCTGAATAGCCTTTGTTTGTACTTCTATGGCATATGGTTGAACATTTATTGAAGAAATTTGACAGTTTTGGTTAGTCTGATGTGCTGTCGTCTGTATACGAGCTTTGCAGGTGGCAGTATGCCCGCGTCCGCCTATGGCTCACGCCCACGTTGCACCCACGGTACCGCGCCAGCTTCCCGGCGTCCCATCAAACACAATCGTGCCCCGATCGCGGATTAAAAGCCTCCGCCCTCATCAGGACCTATTGATTGCTTTGTTCCAATTCAATTCCTCATCATTTGTTCTTTATCTTTGTCTTACGAAACAATTTGGTTTACGTGTTTACTTAATGTGGCTTTAGCTTGATGGAGAGCCGATTATGTTTCTCTTTTAGTTCATTGATGGTGTGTGGCGAGTATTAAACCCAATTTTTGGAGTTTCTAGTTTGGATTCCCAGGTAGGGAAATTGTGCGTGGGGATTTACCCTGCACCTAATGACTTGATTGAATATTGGGGGCCTATGCCAAGCGATGGGACAGTATATAATTATATATAGGTATAATATAATAACTACAAATACCGGTACCGGACTTTTAGGACACAAAGATTTGCATGACCTTCGAAGTGGAACACAGCCACACTGATGCAGCGGTACTAAAAATAAGAGTAAGGTTTCCCTTACAAGCACAGGAAAAATTATTCAGTTAAAAAGAAATGAAGATTATTGATAAATGTTCAATATTTTTTATTGAACATATTTAACCGCCTTTGTGGTCTAGTGGCTAAGACCACCGGTTTAGGCCCAGAGGTCCCGGGTTCGAAATGAAATATATTTTATTTGCGCGTGAGAAAGGTACATTTTTGGTCTTAATCTAATTTTCTTCTCTTTCTCAGCTGACAATGTAGCATGCAAATAGCTTTTACTTTTTATCGATTCCTAGTACCCTCCGTACATGTTTGTGTACTGGGCTTGGTTGGTGGTAGGGCTTGTTTGTCCGCCTGGCTAGCTACCACCATCTTATCTAAATATGTCGCCATAACATCAATGTTTGTAGCATTGTTGTGTTCCGGCAGTTAGAGATAAGATAGCCAGTGCCTCACTAGTTGAGGATCCCGGGTGAAGTGCGCTTCCATCATTGGCCTTATGATCACTTAACATCAGGTGAGATCAAGGCACTGTGCTTACCCGCTAATATAAAAATATATATATATTTGTGTAGTATGAGCAATACAGTGTTTATCTATCTATCTTGTTGTCAGATGAACAACATTTTCTAAAACGTGCATGTACTCCTTAAGTAATATATAATAACTGCACTTTGGCACGAGGACATAAAAATTATAGGTTTGATGTAGGTATACTATATTTTCACATATTTCTTACAAACTCCTGTGGTTACTTTTTTCAAATACGTATTACACTAGCAGCTTGCCCGCGACTTCGTCCACGTAGAATATAGCCTATATTATCCGCAAGGAAAATAGCTTTCTATCTGTGAAAGAATTTTTGGAATTGGATCAGTAGTTCCAGAGATTACCCTCCGCAATTGACAATTGTAAACAAAGTCACAAACTTTTCCTTTTTTATTGTATTACATTGAATACTGATATTGTATTTTTTTATTTAATAAAATGATTTAAGTACGTTTTTTATAATATATGACGCCATTTAATAAATGACAAAAAATAATTCTTTAAATTATTCAAAAAAAAGAGCCTTATAGAAATAGCAACTACTAAGTTAGGAGCGTATTTCGTTTGTGTATTTTGTGGTACAACAAAATGCTCACTGCGCTCCCATTTCAGATAGAATTTAAACTTATGATAAGAATCTGTGCATTTTTAAACGAAATACAAGCCGCCATTATCATTCGAGGCTTACCAGCCCCATCGCCAGGCTTAATTGCTTGGATACCCGCCAGATGGCTCCCACTCTCAGAACTAGCGAACTTCATTACTGTCCGAGCGTATTGATTTCCGATGATTAACTACTATCCGAAAAGAGAGTTGTTGTTGGAGTTTTTTATTGTATAAAGAGTATGGTTTATTTGGGCCATTTCAGCGTGTGCCATTTCAGTGGGCGTTGCGTTAAATAGATCACTAAGTTTTTATTTAGAGTATCTTGAGTGTGTCATGCTCTCTTTACTGTCTCTGCGGTGGTGGCGTGTGCGTCGGGTCGTTACGTTCCCTAAAATATGGTTGAGCGAAGCGATTGCTGATTCATATGTCATACTCGTGAACGGGTGCCGCCTGTGGAGGCTGGTCTGCTCACGCATACTTATCTTATTTTTAGTATTATTCACTATAATTTGACTTTGTTTTTCTTAAACAATTTTTTTCCTTTTACGATAGTACTGTAGTGGTACTGTATGACATTGTGGAAATTGCAACTGTTGCCTGATGGAAATTTGTTAACGTATATTTTTTTATTTTGTGTTTTTTCTTTTTTTACATGTTGTGGTTGTCTTCTATATTTTTTGTGTTTATTGTAATGGAAAGTGTCCTGCTATGATAGGGCATTTTCCAATATTTTTGACGCTGTAAGGGAGAAAAGAGCTGGACACTTGCTGAGTTTCTTGCCGGTTCTTCTCAGTACAAGATCTCCCGCCCAGAGTAGAACCGATGGCATAGTGACATTCATAAGAGCTACTTGTAGCCTAAACTGAATAAATGTTTTTGAATTTTGAATTTTGAATTTGAATTTTAAATTTTTTTGAATTCAGGTAGGCGAAGACTTTTACCTGCCCCAGTTAAAACTTCACTTCCGCCCGTTAACAGCCATAGCTTGGTATATAAACCTTTTCAATCATTTGTATTAGCGTGCACTTTTTAGTTTCTTGACGCTTTAATTTATTAAAATGCTCACGGTGGTTATCGAAAGAAGCAGTGCTCTAGAGATTTTGATCACCCATCCACCCGGTCTTAAGAAAATTTGCTTAGCTTGCATAATTGCAACCCAAACGTTTCTGCTGCCGCCGCCGCCGCTGCGTAAACTAGTTACTCAATAATAATTTGTTAATGTTGCTAGAACACATTAAAGTCGTCGAGTTCACGTTCAATTTAATTGCTTTAAATTCCGTGACATGGGACGCTAGTGCAATTCTTTTCATTTATTTCTCGGATGTGTCTTGGCGGATTCTTTGTTATATCTTTGTAGTGCCGACAAGCAGGCACATTTAATTTTCTCGTCAACAACACTGCTGAGCAGAAATAAGAGTAACTTACAAGAATAGATCTTTTGAAAAACCCGACTATGTTAGATTCATGTGTAGTAGAAGTAAGAAGTATTGCTTTTTTTAATACGACTTCAATACTGCAACTGTAATTGATATTTCAATTTTTCAGACATGTGCATCGATAACTGTAGGTCTTCGATCAATTAAGATAGAAGCTGTAGGTCCACTAAAAATGACAAATTAATATATCACAACTATGTCGTTAATAAAGATAGTGAAGAGAGAGTGATTCAGAATATACCCTTGAGAAACTCCTGAAACATCACGCAGATGGACTCAGGTTATAACCATTAACACTTTCTCTATCTCGCTTGCAATGTTCTTTTTTAAATATAATATCAATCCACTGCAACTCCATTGTATGCAATCTTGTTTAAACGCAATTCCATGAACACTGTCTTCATCAACCTGAACATGTTGCTTAAATACAATAACTTTTTCGGAGTTAGTTGCAGTAAATGGTGTGTATAAGTTACTATGACTAAGACAAGTTTGGACAGGGTGGATAGGATTAGTACAAGTCAACTTTGTCTATATTACCATAATCTTGATTCTTGTAAATAATCCTTATAAAGGTTTTCCGAAACGAACTAGTACATTCTCAAGATTTCATGCGCATGACCTTTTGGCATACTTGTCTCAGGCCTTCGCAAATTTTTCAATCACCATAAATTTCTAAATAAAACATAAAAATTTAACGAAAGTCCGTTAAGAAAGGAGGTCTAGTTTATTAAACATTTCATTACAGTACAAAAATCTATTGAAAAGTTTAGATTGACTTTCAAAAAGTTATATTGATAAAGCTTTATTGGTCAGGAGGGCTCTCGATGATTTTTTTTGGGCGGCAGTGCGATGTAGTACTCAATTTTACCCGCGTTTCAAAGCTAATAGAGTTTCCGCTGATAGTTTTCATACTCGTAGCACAGTCTATTCATAGTATGTTGTTGACGTTCGAAACGAGTGCAAATAATTTTAGACTTTGTTTTCTATTGTAGAACTCGTACTTTCAATATTATTTACATAACTGCCATGGTGGGCCTATCCCATTTGTGCCGCATGAAACAATAAACATAGTTTGAGTTCTTCGTGTCTTCAATGAGAATAATTATGCAAATATATTTATTCATTCATATACAAAAAGACAATAACTGAGATTATATAATAATAACCTAAAGTAACAAAAACTAATACAAAACTAAAATATGGCGTCAAAAAATTCCTCCGCGTCGCAGTCAACTGGTAAAGTACCCAAGAGACTGGATAAAAGAAAATGAGAATTAAAGAAAGAGAAATTGACATAGATCAAGCGACCGTTCATTATACATTGTAAACTCATTGGAGTTTAGGCACCTACTAAAGTCGGACACTTCTAAATAAAAGCTAAGACTGTTTATTAAATTCTACACAGAATTCGACCAGATGGTGACCATCCTAACAAATCTACCCAGTTTGAAAGGTTCTTGATCAAGTGAAATAGCGGGCATTACAACCATAAAAACTAATGTTTCAGCTTTTATGTTTTGAAAACATTTATGTAGGCACATACTAAACCATAAGGCCATTTCTAATGGGGTCGTTAGTAATTTCCATCTTTATAGGGTCGTTTTAATTGAATGTAGAACCATAGTCTGATAATAAACTTAATCAAAAACTAAACAAAATTATTTGTTTAAGCTTGTACAGTGCATGGCGGGCCAAATTGTACTAATTGTTTTCTAATTGCCGGTGTTGTAAGTAATTGAAAATTAATACATTGTACGTTGCCCAATCAGTGGGCACATAGCGGGAATCGCTGCAAGTACCCTCTGCGATGAGATAATGAATATTTGATACGACAGCCCGATCGAGTCGGTAACAACCGCCCCGGAGCATCGAATTACCTATGAGGCAGTTTTTATTATATCTACGTAAGTTCTACGTGAAACCTGCAATATTATTTACTTCGTTTAAATGTGCTACTATATACGGTCTATGTTTACATAAGGATCCATTACGTAAACGTAAACGTTTTGTAAAGTTTGCCTTGATTATTGAGAATCGAATTCAAGTCAATAGATATGAATTGCCTTCATCGCAATGATATTTTCAAAAGGACAATAACTTGTATCATACATAATAGGAAAATAATTGCCTAAAGTGACCGTTTCAATCTTTTTTCAATCTTATCATAAACATTTTTTTTAATAAAAATAACCTGAAAATGACATCACTAACAAAATCTAGTCTCAGTTGTTGTTGTTGTCTTACACTGTTCAGTATGCAGTTTGCTGTTATACCTATTACTTTATTATTATTTCGCATTATACATACAGGTGCTGTTCCATACAAAACATCAATATTCATTCGACCAAAATGTATCATCATCATCATCATCATCATCATCATCTTAGCCAAAAAGACGTCCACTGCTGGACAAAGGCCAAAATGTATGGAACAGCTGAATTTTATTCTCGAGTTAGGGAGTTGGTCCAATATTAAGAGTTGTTCGTTTATATCACGGGAGTCATCTCAGAAGGTTTGGACGGTGATAAAAAAATCAACTGGTATATTTAGTTTGCCATATCCGCACTATCCACCACCTTCGTTGGACAACGATATTCGCGATTCGAGCCGCTTTGCGTAAGTAATTATTTTGGAGGGGCGCCAAATAATACGCGGTAGGTGCTCAGATTTGGCATTCCATCATCATCGGTTATGTCATTTGGATCGCGAACGAGCTCTTCAGGTTGGATGGTTCTATGTTGCCAACTTTTTTCGTGATAGGATTACGTAAGTTTATTGCAACTGCATTCTTCAACTAAAATATTAAATTTTTTTCTTGAGCCTTTTCATATATCACATCCCAAACAAATTTTAAAGTCCACAATGTAAAGTCTCAAAACGCATAAAATAATTTAAACTGATGTTTTTTAATATTCCCCTCAACCAAAGAGAGGTTTATTAAATCTGCATAAGTACTGGCTTAAAAAAATCAGAACTTTGGAGTTTGTATGGGATAAATGTAAAAGAGAACTTGGAAAACGTCAAAGTCAAGTAAGAGATTAATAATAATAATAATATAATTATATCTTTATTCATCACAACCACAATGTACACAGTAAAAGTGAATTCCCTGCAGCCTGTGAAAGTAAAACTGAGTTACAGGCCACAGTGTCTTCCCTGACTTTGCTAACAAACATAGTTATAATTTTATACATTATCGTGTTATAGCTGCCAGGGTTTCAATCCTGCTATTATAAACCGTCCACATAGGTTTCTATTGCCTGATTTTGTAAATTTTCCCATAGCTACCGATACTCCATTTAGACAGCATTCTGTTAGCGGACTTGAAAAAATGAATGAAAGCTGCTTTTGCAAAGCCACACTTTGTAAAAATACAAGTTTTAATGATGTCTTTCAATGTTTGAAACGACTACCGAACAAGTACTGTTACGTGATACTGTTACATAATGCTCGTAAACAGTTTACAATTAGACTCGAAGCCTCGATGATATGAAATGTTGTGCTTGGTCTTTAGTATCTCCAACCAGCCCCCCAACCGCCTAACTCTCTCGCTTTCGATCGCTTTGAAGGCAAGGCCCTCGCGTCATCTTCTAATATAATATCGAAATATAATATCGAATAATATCGAAAGCTATAGCCTATAGCTTTCGATATTGCTTTCATATAACTTTTGAAATGACAAGATGACGCCTCCTCCTCGCCTCGCCTTCAAAGCGATCAAAAGCGAGAGAGTTAGGCGGTCGGCCCCCAGTACTAAAGACCAAGCACAACATTTAAGATAGCTTATACCACCTAATTTGTGTTGCTTCGTGAGCAATCTCGATAACCTTTTCCGTGCTATCCGTCGGGCCGCCCATAAACCTCTAACATAAAACACGGAGGCTTTAGTAGCGGAAGGTTTACGCCGCGCCGGCTGCCGTGCCAAGTCGCCAATGACGTCACAAATTCTGTAGCTCCTGGCATAACCGTAAAGCCCTATTTGGAATCGCTATGAAGTTTCTATGGGGCTGTTCCTTGAGAATTACTGTTTGCTATGTCATCGACATGGTGATATGTGCCAGTAGGTGATTATTGGGCATTCTACTTCACTTTTTCTTAATCGTTCGCTCACTCCGTTCGCTCACTGGAAAAAGCGAAGTAGAATGTCCAATAATCGCGCGATTGAAAAATCAACGCCACTCGTGTTTTGGACAATAATCGTTGAGAAAAATTAAAAATTAGTTTACTAAAAATGCTACTCACTGATTAGAATCAGGACGTTCACTTGACTTCACATTACGCATTAGGTAACACCAAAATATTATAATAAGAAATGTCTTTTACTTTAAGGTGCGTATCTGATGAGGTATGTGCTGTTGAACAAAAATCAATAGTCATTCAGAAATGAAACCTTCACAATGCAGATTACAGATTAACCAGATACAATAAATTATTTTATATGTTTAAAGGTACTTAAAACCATTGAGCTATACTTAAAACATATTAAAATAATTTTTATGTTATGTGGTAGATTGCTCAAGATTATTTCCAGCCAGATTGGTCGTACCATCGTCATAAGTCATAAGTTATTTTAGGTACCGGGAAATGAAATCTTCACATGGTTTTAAAATTATTTTTAAAACATGTGGCTGATTGCTCAAGACTCTTTCCAGCCAGTTTGGTCGTACCACGTATTAAGATTTTTTAAATATAGGTACCTGGAAACGAAATCTTCACATGGTTTTAAAATGATTTTTAAAACATGTGGCTGATTGCTCAAGACTCTTTCCAGCCAGTTTGGTCGTACCACGTATTAAGATTTTTTTAAATATAGGTACCTGGAAATGAAATCTTCACATGGTTTTAAAATGATTTTTAAAACATGTGGCTGATTGCTCAAGATTCTTTCCAGCCAGTTTGGTCGTACCATCGTATTAAGATTTTTTAAATATAGGTACCTGGAAACGAAATCTTCACATGGTTTTAAAATGATTTTTAAAACATGTGGCTGATTGCTCAAGACTCTTTCCAGCCAGTTTGGTCGTACCACGTATTAAGATTTTTTAAATATAGGTACCTGGAAACGAAATCTTCACAAGGTTTTAAAATGATTTTTAAAACATGTGGCTGATTGCTCAAGATTCTTTCCAGCCAGTTTGGTCGTACCATCGTATTAAGATTTTCTAAATATAGGTACCTGGAAACGAAATCTTCACATGCTTTTAAAATGATTTTTAAAACATGTGGCTGATTGCTCAAGACTCTTTCCAGCCAGTTTGGTCGTACCACGTATTAAGATTTTTTAAATATAGGTACCTGGAAACGAAATCTTCACAAGGTTTTAAAATGATTTTTAAAACATGTGGCTGATTGCTCAAGATTCTTTCCAGCCAGTTTGGTCGTACCATCGTATTAAGATTTTCTAAATATAGGTACCTGGAAACGAAATCTTCACATGCTTTTAAAATGATTTTTAAAACATGTGGCTGATTGCTCAAGATTCTTTCCAGCCAGTTTGGTCGTACCACCGTATTAAGATTTTTTAAATATAGGTTCTAGGATCTACTTTACACATTTTCAAGGTCTTCGTCTATTGGATGCAAAGGTTTTTAACAACATGGAATTACAGCACAACTTAAACTGGATGGGGCTCCTGGTCTCCCAGGACTGGATCCCCGAATAAGTTAGTACTATGAATAACATTTGTCAAAGTAGTACCTCGACCCATAGGAAAACACTTGTGTATTTTGATTAGAATCAGTTGCCAATTGTCTTTATCGACTCCGATCTACTCAACACATTTTCAAGGTTTTCATAATAGATAAACACTTGTGTTTTTTGATCTAAGTCAATGCAGACAACTGTGCAGGGAATTATTAGTTACCTTATTTATATCAATCCCACCAACAACGACGTATGCAATCACTACACACACACACTCACACACGTTACCTACGAGTTCGACTACTTCCCATTTCAATGCTGACAAAAACAATTTTAATACGGGTTATTCCCAAACGCCTCCAATCTTTTGTTTGGAAAATATAAGAAGTTCAAACATTGATTCCTAGACTCCTCCAAAGATTATTATAAAAAATATTATTTAAATATTAGTATAGTAGCACGATAGCGCAGCGGCTAGCGCGTTCGGCTTGCGATCTTGTCCGCTAAGCAACTTTCGCAATGCTGAGTCGCTGGATGGGTGATCAAATTTAAAACATCTCGAGCTCCTCCGTGCTAAGGCGCGTTAAGCCGTTGGTCTCGGTTGTTGTCGTAAGATGATAGTCGCTAAAACCCATCAACCGCATTGGGCCAGCGTGGTGGGTTATGACCCATTATCCTCACGTGCTATTGTCCACGTGGGAGGTCTGTGCTCAGCAGTGGATCGTTTATAGGCTGATGTTGATGAAATATTAGTATAATTTTTTAGTTCTATTGTCCTCAGAGTAGCTAAAATTAGTATTTTCTGAAGTTGTCTGCGGAGTTTGAGATTAACCCGGTTACCATTTTTTTAATTACGGAGGAGAATGAAAATCGATTAACAAATTATTATATTCGTATTTTTTCTGTGGAGGACTTTGGGACAATTTCTTGGAGGAGAATGGGAATAACCCTTTAATATAAACAAAATTAAAAAGATAAAGCTAAGTTTATACTGTTTAATTGACAAACGCATTAAACATAAATTTTCATAATAACATAAACATCACGCCATATTCCCACAAGTGGGATAGACAGAGCAACAGGTAACAATTATGTCATGCTGAAGCCACGTTTAGCAACAAGTCATCAGATAGGATTTCCATAACAGTACCTTTTCATGGTTTAACTTATTAATGCAAATGTCTATTTTAATACGTACCCATTAAATATGGTTAGATTTATTTATTGTGGGAATAAGTCATCTTATGTATTCATATACATAAACACAGAAGTTATAAAAATAGACTGCCTCACGGTAATCGAACCTGCGTCTCTCGATATCCGAGCGGTTAACTTTAAAGTTACCGAGACATTTGTCTAGTTTAGTACATCGAAAATAATTTTAGAGTGTGAGGAGCTCGATGGCGCAGTGGTGAACTCGATCAGCGATTGTGGTGGTTAAGCAACTCTCGTAAAGACCGATCATGAGATGGAATGTATTAATAAATTTCATGCTTAGTGAAAACAGTCCTAATGTTGCACATCCGGACAATCGCTGTCAGCGCTTTATCGAAAGGTTGCTGACCTTTTTTACACAGCAAATGTTAAAATATGTATGTTATACTTTACTTACGCTGCAACTTTTCACACTAATCGATAAACTATATAATTTGCTGAATATTAAAAAAACCAGAGGTTTTCAACATTGCTTCAATTTTGTAAATACTTCATTGCTACTAATAAAACCTACATATTTATTTATATTGCAATACTTGATTAAATACTTTTGCTTAAACGTAAACTCGTTAAAATATAACTCGTAAAATATAACTGGTAGTTAATGTAGTGGTTAGATACTTGACTATAACGCGAAAAAGGCTCAGTTCAAGTTGAATGCTAGTAGCAGTATTTTGTTTGATGAATGCAAGCATTTATGTGTATATCGTATACGTAACTGATTGTAGTACAGAAGGTCAAACTATCGGCTAAACCTGTCTTACTTAGAATTGATGTGTTTTATAAGACCAATAAGTATTAAGTACCTATGTATTAAAGGTAAAAATAAAAAAAAAAGTATTTGGAATTAACAGTTTTTACATACGGTGTATGTAATCTTGAAATTAAAAACTAGCACTGGTAGTTTAGTTGTATACAAACAAATGAAAAAAATAAATTAAAAATAAATTAAAAAAAAGTTGATCACTCCTGCCTAGTAAAATAGCTTGTTAAACACTTTTCTCCAATAAATACCCGAAAAATGGTAGTCGTCGTATCAGTGCTTCCTAAGTCAGATTGACCACTAGTAGACACGCCAAGCCCAGTAGTTCGACCACTAGTCAGTGCTTCAGTACTCCGACGTCGCTCGCCCCGAGAATCATCCAGAAGATATACACCGAAATAATGTTCGTAAGTTTTGAATATTATTATTATTTTTTTATTAATATGTTGTGTCATGCATGGTCAGTCATCTGATGGGTGGTCGACCATTACCATCTCGAGTACCTATATGCTTCGGAAGGTATATCAAGCGGGTGATCCCAGCTGCATCTGCAACCGTTATCACCACCAAACCGCACTGGGTCTGCGTGGTGGGCTGTGGTCCGTTCTCTCTATGTGTAGAGAAGTCATTATAGAAGGTCTGTAGAGGAGCATTGACCTAGATCAGCAAATGTTATTATTAAATCATCCTAGCATTTACTATCATGTTGGGTCATGTCGAGTCATGTCAAATGTTAATATCGAGTCTCTAATATTTATTGTTATTTCAGGTCTGAAACCAAGCAAATTAAACGCTCTGCCAAGAAAAGCTGTGTGTCAACCAATTTGTTTGACTCGGACAACGAAAGCATAAGGTAATTTGCGTTGACTACTTTTAAAACTAAGTATTAAAAATGTGTCAACATATTGTATGTTTTCTTATTTGTATATCGGCGATATTAATAAGTAAAGTAATGTATGTTTTTTAATTACATTTCTTATCTTTCTAGCACTAAGAAAAAATGCCTGTACTCGTCGTCGTCGGTGCCTAAGACCTCAACGACGATTGCGAAAAAACAAGAAGCGTCCAGCTCCGCTTCAAACTGGCTAAATGATTCGGAGTCAGATGACGAAGTTTTGCCGCCACCACGCGAGACAAACCAGGTCAACGACAGCGTACTAACGCGACGTGTACCAGGCGGGGTAACGCGTCGGACTGCGAAGCTCAGCGGTGAACTGGTGGCGGAGCTGCGTCTCTACAACGCTGAGGAGGTGCACAGTCTCACCGGCTTTGAAAGGTGTGAAAAGGCAATAGTTTGGGTTCGACTACAAGGCGAAGCCGAGTCTCCTGAATTATTGACTATAAAAAAATTTGTTAAATTAGCCAAATCAAAATTTACTGAAGAGGGGGTATTCTTTAGTGATAAAAACAAAAAATAGTTACAGTCAGCTGGGTCCATTATAATTAGTTACACTCTCTTCGGAAAATTTTGACTTAAATGGTTTTACTTTTATATTGTGTGTTAGGTTTTAGATCATTTTATATGTAATATTACATTTTACTTAAAAACGACTTTAACCTCTTGTAAATTTTTTAACACAGTGAAAAAATCATAATGGTTAAAACTATATTTTGTTCAACTTGCAACTTATCCGTTAAAAATAATTCTTTCTCTGCTCATTTAAAAAGTATTTTACACAAGAATAATAGTTCTGTCGTTGAGAGCGAAGGTATCGAAAAAGTTCATAGCGCTTTTCGCGGTCGCATAGCGTCGTACCGGATTCGATGCGAGGACGTCATCGGTGACGATGAAGAACGTATGCGTGTGTTTACTCCTGCTGAGTTTTTAACGCAATTACGCTCCCGCGTAAAACTTTTACTCTTAGCCCGAATTGAGGCTTATGCAAACCTTAAAGTAAATTTTGAATTGTTTTGTGAATTTTTTCTGCATAAGGATGATTCACTTTCAATTAAATCTTTTGCTACTGAAAACAGTATCTTACATCAAAGTTATAATTTTGATGAAATGTACACAAACATTAGCCATAAAATTTGTAAAAAAGTTGAAGAATTTGAGGAAAAAGATAGTGGTTGGGCTTATTTACGAAGCTTGTATCTAGAAGTAAATATAAACAAATATAACCCGTTGAGAGCCTCGGGTTACTTACATTTACCTAGCGTCATAAAAAACAAACGTGCATGTATCAACATTAAAAATTCAGATGATTACTGCTTTTTGTGGTGTGTTATGGCAGCACTTTTTCCTGCAAAAAATAACGCACACCGAACGACAGCATATCCGCACTTTGAAAGTGTACTTAATGTCAAAAATATGACATTTCCAGTAGGGTTCGCGGATATAAGAATTTTTGAAAAGAATAATCCCGACATAAGTATTAATGTTTATGGCCTTAAAAATAACACTAAGGTTGTTGGACCTCTGTACAAATGTGAATTTCGAAAAGGACATCACGTCAACATGCTTTTTCTTGAAAATGGAAAACGCACACATTACTGTTTAATTAAAGATTTATCTAAATTACTTCGCAAGCAGTTAACTAAACATCATTCCAAAATATTTTTATGTGAGGATTGTATGATATTTTTTGACGACAATCTTAAACTCGAAGCTCACGTTTGCAGTGGTGTAGCAACAACGTTACCTAATCAGGGAACTCTAATACAATTTGAACATTATGAACGTATGCAAGACATGCCCTTCGTCTTATACGCAGACTTTGAATCTTTGTTAGAGCCAGTTGAATCAAATTCTGGAACAAGTTGCACAACGATTACGCAAAAGCATGTACCAGCTGCATTTGCTTACTATGTTGTATGCTCCTACGACAGCTCCCTTAATAAATATGTGTCTTATCGAGGACGTGACTGTGTGAAACATTTTTTTGATAACCTTCTATCTGATATTACTGTAATTTATAATATTTTACATTCATCGATCCCTATGTTCTTAACAGATGAAGATAGAACCAATTTTGTTCAAGCTAAAAATTGCTATCTTTGTAACAAAATATTATTTGACGACAAAGTAAAAGATCACTGCCATCTTACTGGGCGATATCGTGGTGCAGCTCATTCTTATTGTAATATTAAATATTGTTTGCCTAAGTTCGTTCCCATATTTTTTCATAATTTAGCTGGTTACGACAGTCATCTTTTCATACGACAGTTAGGAGAATTATCCGGTAGGATACAAGTGATTGCAAAAAATAAAGAAAATTACATATCGTTTACCAAATTTTTTCAAATCAATAACAAAGCTATCATGCCTGTTCGTTTTGTCGATTCTTTTAAATTTTTAGGCACAAGCCTAGAGAAGCTAGTTGCAAATTTAAATACAATTGATTTCAAACATCTGACATTTTTTTTTCCTTCTCAGGAACATTTTAATTTACTTAGACGTAAAGGGGTTTATCCTTACGAATACGTCACTACTTGGAATTCTTATGATGAGGAAGAAATACCTCCTCTTAAATGTTTTTTTAGTAAATTGCATAATTGTAACATATCAAAAGCAGATTATGAACATGCAAAAAGAGTATGGCAAACCTTTGAATTACGGAGCCTTGGAGAATACACTGATTTATATCTTAAGTCAGATGTACTTTTACTAGCGGACGTCTTCGAAAGTTTTCGAAAAACTTGTAAGACGAATTATAAACTGGATCCTTCTTTTTACTTAACAGCACCTAGCCTGAGTTTTGACGCTATGCTATTAAAAACAGATGTTAAATTAGAATTAATAAATGACTTGGAAATATTAAGAATGATACAAAAAGGCATTCGCGGTGGTATATGTTTATGTTCTACAAGATATTCGAAAGCCAATAACAAGTATTTACAAACTTATGACCCCGCAAAAAGTGATAACTTCCTTGTTTATATTGATTGTAATAATCTTTATGGTTATGCTATGTGCGCTTATTTACCTCATTCAAATTTTAAGTTATTAAGTGAACTAGAAATTTCAAATATAGATTTTCAAAATATGCCTATTGACGGGGACATTGGTTATATACTCGAAGTAGACTTAGAATACCCTAATCATTTGCATAATTATCATAACGATTTTCCATTCTGTGCTCAAAAATTTGCTCCTCCAGGATCTAAAACTTCGAAATTGATACCAAATTTATACGATAAGTTTTTTTATGTCATTCATTTTTCCTACCTGAAAACATGCCTAAAACATGGTTTATTATTAAAAAAAATACACAGAGTAATTCAATTCAATCAGAGTCCATACCTAAAACAGTATATTGATATGAACACTGAGTTACGGAAAAAGGCAAAATCTATATTTGAACAGGATTTCTTCAAACTTTTAAACAATAGTATATTTGGTAAGACATTAGAAGATACTGAGAAAAGGGTTAGCGTGAAGTTGGTTAATAAGTGGAATGATGAAAAAAATATAACAAAGAAAAGTTTCGGTGCTGAGCAACTAATAGCTCGACCAAATTTCCATAGTGCTACAATTTTTACAGAAAATTTTATAGCTGTTCAAATGAAACCTGAGACAGTTACTTTAGACAAACCCATATACATTGGCTTTTCTGTATTAGAAATATCCAAAAGTCACATGTTTGATTTTCATTACTCTATTATGAAACCTTTTTATGGGGAAAAATTAAAGCTTTGTTATACGGATACTGACAGTTTTCTTTATTCAATAGAAAGCAAAGATTTTTATACAGATTTAAAGTTGAATTTCCTTAGATATTTCGATACTAGTAATTATCCATTAAATAACTGTTTCGGTATACCAAGTCTTAACAAAAAAGTCCCGGGTCTCTTCAAAGATGAACTAGGTGGAAATTTGATTTCTGAGTTTGTTGGTTTAAGATCAAAATTATACTGTATAAAAACAGTACAAGAGGAATTAAAAAAGGCTAAAGGTATACAGAAACAGGTTTTAAAAAATGTGCATTTCGAAGATTACTATAATGTATTAGACAAAAATACTTTTTTAAGAAAGAAAAACATTATTTTTAAATCTTTAAAGCATGAAATATTTACCCAAGAACAGAACAAGATAGCTTTGTCAGGTAATGACGACAAACGCGTAATATTAAAAAATAAAATATCTACTATGTCTTGGGGTCACTGGGATTATATATTTTAACAACGATTGTTTTCACTGTGTTTTTAAATCTTATTATACTTAGAGCTTGAGAAATAAAAAAAATGTATTATTATTTATTATCATTACTAAGATTCATTGTTTGAATTAAAAATAATATGAACTTGTTATAAAGTATTGTAACCCGTATTTCAATATACTTAAGTACTTAGATATAATCAATATTTTGATTAAAAAATGATAATTAATTATGTAGTTGCTTTTGCTCAGATTCATTGTTTGAATAGGAAATGTAACTAATATTATGAAATGTAATGTAAATTTACTGTACCTACCTAGCTGTTTTTATATACCTAATAAAATATAAAAGTAACAAACTAACTTGCATTTTTATTTAATTTAGTATATACATTATTATAATAAAACATTGACGGTAAATAAGTAAGAAAATTCTAACGCAAACAAGTTTGAACAAGTTAGTTTCAGAGTAGGTTGTGTAATACAACTCTTCTGACTATAAGGTAATATGAAACCTATTTAATACAAATCAGGTCACGTTATTGCTAAGTTAATCATTTTTTATTAATATCAATAATGTTTTTTTATTTTGCTAAATTGCAAATTACATGTTGTTGCAAAATCTTATAATTTTCGAGTAAGCAACCTACATTGTACCTACATACAAGTGTTGCTGTGTCATCATATACCTACATTAATATAAATGGGTTTCAAATTAGTTTTAATTTCAATTATCAAAGTGTAGGCGTCAGTAGTCCAGCTAGATAATATCAACATGGTAAGTAGTTTAGATAGTTTTATACGATTATAAAATAATTTTATTCTTACTGTGATTGTGTCGCTATTTGGTGAAAAGTGGACTATGTTAGTCTCTGACTAACCCTTCGAGGATAATTGTTGTGGTTATATGTATGTAATTAATTATTTTATTTTATTTCATTTTTTAGAATACTCAAGAGAACTCGTTGTCGTTCAGCATCAACAAGGAGGTCGTGCAATCGACATCTCCGACTTTTGAACAGAACGCTCAAGATATGCTCGAGGGATTTACAGAGGAGTATCCGAATTGGAGAGCAGATGAATTGCGATGCGATTCCCCGCTGTATAACAAGGTGATGAGAAATATCACAAAGAAGAGACCTCAAAAAAGAAGTTATCTGAAGCAACATCATTCTTACGTGATGAAAAGTTCGCTGATTCAAGGTCGTCGATTAATAAAGATTGAAGTGTTAGACTTGGAAAAAAATCATACTGATCCATTATTATGTGCGCAGTATGTGGTAACAGAGCATATTGACCCCATAATGGATCAAACAGAGGCTATCATTAGCAATATATCAAAAAAAGTTTGTGGATATAGTTATAGTTTTTAAGAAATTTTCAAATAAATATAATTTAATTGAATACTAAGATCGTTTCATTCAACCCTTTTTCCTTTAGTAAATAAAACAAAAAAATACTTAGACACATTTTATTGAGGAAAATACTGTATTACAATTATAAATCAAGTAACATTTAAAGTGTACCACTTTTTTAGACACAGAACATTTTTTAAAGCACACATTTTTTTATGATATTCACAATTAAATTTATTTACATCTACATGGTAATCACTATATAATTTTAAAAAGTTAGGACAACCTTTTTCTTCTAACTCCATTATTTCGCAATCTTGACATAGCTCGCGAACCCACATTCCTTTTTCCAATCCCTTTACTAATACCTTCTTACTGCTTAAATAAGGAACTATTATTCGTCTAAATTCGCGGTAATCAATGAATCCCTCGCTCCATTTGAGCCCGCGATTCCTTTCTAACCAACGGACTTGCTTCTTTTCTTCATCTGTTAGATTTTTAAAAGCATATGGTGGCTTAATTAAGAACGTCTGCGTATGATTTTTAGTTGCTATTGATAACTCTTTTACAATAAAATTATTTTTCAAATCCTTAAATCCTTGCATATCCACTATAATAGTTTCGTTATTCATGATAGCTTTTTCACAATGCTACTCAGCGGTTTGTATTCAAATATGCAATCGTTCAGTATAAGACAATATGCGGCGGTCTGATCAGGTATCTCTTGATCTGTTTCGATTTCTACTCTTACATCGATTGATCCCTTTAACATTTCTTGTTGGCGAGAACAGTCAATAACAAATAAAGGAGCAATATCTTTAAAATCTTTTAAACTCAACAACGGTTCTGATCGACGTCCGTGATAATACTGTTGAAACCTTGCGTACTGTTCGTATATTAATAGAAACTTGTTGTCAGAGAAATTGATGTTAAGTCCTTCGTAGGGGTAATATGATGAATTTAAAAACACTCTTACGTCACGAACATTGCAATGGTCGAACTCCGCCATTGACATTCCAGCATTATGTTTTCGGTTTGTTTGTAAGGCAATAATAACAAATCGAGGTTTCTCTGTTTGCGATGAAGTTTTAATAGACCAAGTATGCTTACGTGTTTTGGGTAGTAACGGATATTCATACAAGTCCCAATTACGAAAGGCCAGTGTGATGGCCCGATCTTTTTCTAAATGTTTTAATAAATTAATTCTCTCTCGATCTGACACTTTAATATGCGGAACACGCCAAACGATTTTATCTATAGCTATATTTTCCACAATTTGTTCTTTGCTCAATTTTAATGCATTGACATTTGTGTTGCTTCTCAACAGTACTAACTCATGTTTACAGTTTATTAAAACTTTTTCATAATCTTCTGCAAATCCCAATATTTTATTTAATGGTATTGAGACAGAAAAAACTCCGCTTGTAACATTGGTTATTCCTGCAGGAGACCAACCCCAAACTTTTGCACTTTTGGATTCATTTTCATTCAGCGACAAATAAGACTTCATTGTCGTCGTGATACCTGCATTTTTTATTTTATCTATTTCTATTCCATTTAACTCATATCGAATATCTTGAAATAGAAATAACATTGGATTGTTTACAAAATGCATACTTGTTACCTTTTCTTTAGTGGTACTGTTATATACATCAGCTTTACCTTCAATATACAAAGTGCTGCGTGACGGCAACACATACAAATCTTGCTGATTGATTGGTATTCTTATTTCATCATTATTGTTGAAACTTGTTACATAAGGCTTATACGAATGATATTCAAAACTCTCGATACTGTTGTCGTATGATGTCGGCTGAGATATATTTAATATATTCATTTTAACAAGCCTACTAGCTTTAGGAAATCTTTATTATTTTTAGTAAGTTTCTTTTTTAATAAAAGCGGTGTTCTTTTATTAAATGCACCTTTGGAACTGACTTGAACACCTGATGGGGTAGGGTTTTTATTGAAATTTATCATTTTTTTCTAAAGTGCAAGTATAGTTGTACTTCTTCACCTCGTAAATTGATTTGCTTATTATGACCGTCTAGTAATCTAATATTAATCGCACTGATTGAATTTTGGTTGACTGGAAAATATATTAAGTTTTTGGGTATCTCAATAACTCGATAGCCTGGTGGCACGTTAGGTACAAATTCGTAAATTATATGGCTTGCTTTTCCATTCACGAATGATCCTCCAACTACGTCACATTCGATGCGCACGATAGTTGTAGATAAAATGCTGACTGGATACCGAGATTCGCAACTTATATTAGCCTTTATTGTTTCCCTAGCAAAACCTAAAATTTTACCGATGGAATTACTTTTCTCAAAGTGAACATCTTCTGAACAGAATATTTTGGTTTTGAGTGTATTATTATTACAACTCAATTTTAATGCAGTATTCTTGACATTGCCTTTTAAAAAATCACAAATGTCTTGAAGTTCATATGATCCTTCTGGAATTTCAATGACCTCATTATTACCATAGTAAAACTTATTATTTCTTTCGTCTATATTAGGAATAGAATTAAATGTAGAAAAGTACAGAAGTCCACACTCATATTATCCACGTAATTCTAAAGTAGGTGAGTAGTTTGTTACGAGGGAGGCTCCCTGCCCAGTTATGGATACAGTGAAAGACATAATTATACTGTCAAGTTATTTTAATTTTAACCTTTATATAAATGATTTTTCCAATACTTACTTAAAAATAATAAACAAAGATGACCGCAGTTCGTAGTGCCAAAAGTTTGATACTGTTTGTAATTATAATTTATGTGTATATCTTTCAAATACTTTATTAATTCTAACGGAGGTTTTAAGTTACCAAAACTGTTAAAATATTCACAGTATTCATTTTGCTTGACATAGGCTACCCAGTGAGTTCCCGGATTTCTGGAACTATCTAAATTTAGAATAGCACATTCAATTTTTCTTGGTTTTGATGGTAACGTATCTCGCATAAAAACGCCACGAAAATATGGAATATGAACTGAGTGCTTTAATATATCTAGATTAGTAAGTGCTCGTTTGGGTAACCGTTTAATTAGTTTTTTGGAGGTTGTAAGTACAAGCCCGCTCCTTTTTTGTGAGACTTCAAATACAATCCTTTCCCAAGTGCAACGGCTTCCATCATCTTGTTATGACGTTCAGATTCTTGAAGATTTTTTTGAGCAACCTTGTAATCGTTAACAGCCTTTGTTATACCTGCAGCACCTCCAGCGAGTGAACCAAGAGCTGATAAACCAGCAAAGATTGGTATGAGGGGTAACAACCCACCAGTTTTCGGAACAGGAATGCAGCGTGGGAAGCGTATTCCTTTTATATTAGAAAATACTTTTTTTGCAGCTGCATGCGCATATTTTATAGTCGTGCGGTTGTCATTACATTTTAATTTTTTCATTTGCTTTTGAATTTTTTTAACACCTTTCATGAATGACCGTACTCCTGCTCCGGCTTTAAGCTTTGTTTTCATTGCATTTTTTACTATCCATGATGCAATCTTTTCTCCTTTCCCAGCATCTTTCGATTTCAATCTTTTCTTTGCCATATTTAAAAGTTCTAAATCGGCGTTATGTCTAACGTTCCAATCTTTATTATTGTAAGCGATATCGTGGTACATGCAAGCTTCATCCAATTTATTTATACCTCGTTCGCCCCTGAGTAATCTTCTCTTAAGTTTTGTGCCTGGACCACAAAATTGATATCCAGGTAAATGTAACTCAAACGGAATGTTATTTATTAAGTTGTTAATAATACCACTTCCTTCCGTCATCGATGATTATAAAGTGAGCGTATAAATAATAATGCCTAGTTTATATTAAAACACCAATGAATTTTTATCAACCCAACTGTTTTCACCATCACTGAGACCTAACCATTTGACAAAGAGTTTGTTTCCTTTTCTTTTTAAAACCTTTTCGATAAGATAAATATCTGGAAATTTGGTTCTCTGTAATTCATGCTCGTAAAAAGATCCTAAAATTCTCTGTTTATGTTTGTCTTCCAAGTGATAAGTAACTGGGTTTGTATGATTGACTTTAATAACATAAAATATTTCTGTTGACCAGTTTGGAGTATAACCTTTGTAGAAATCCCCTTTGTATTTACTTATCCGGACTTGATCCCCAAGATGGAACTTAAATTTTTGATGTTTTCTGGTAATTTGTGATTTAATAATGTTAGACCTAACAATCAACTGGTTTTCTTTGCTAACATCAATAGGCCTAAGTTTTGTTACACGGTGAATAGTATTATTGTAGCATAGTACAACGTCTTCCAAATTTTTTTGTATCCATTGATATTTACCGCAGGTGCTAAATAATTTGTAAAGATGACTTTTTAGAGTTCTTATTACTCTTTCAACAATTGCAGCTTTTTTTACAGAGTAAGTGGAGTAATGATTTATGTTATATTTTATCGTCAATTGTTTAAAATTTTCATTGTAAAATTCTTTGCCTAAATCTGTTTGTAAATTTTTGGGCTTTCGAGATGAAGTGGTTAATATATTTTGCATTGCATTTGTAACGCAACTTTTATTCTTTGACTTCAAAGGATTAACCCACACATATTTTGATAAAGTATCAATTACGACTAAAACATATTTATATCCTTTATTAAACTGTGAGTACTTTTGAAAATCCATAAGGTCTGCTTGCCATAAATCATCTATTCTTTTTATAATTGTACTTCGACGTGGAAAATTTCTTCTCGCCGCTCTGTGAAGTTCGTCTACAATTTCTTTCTTACTCATTTTTGTTTGGCTTGAATCATACGGTCTATTTCTATTTTTGAGTAAAACATAGAAGATAAACGGTCTGTTCTCGCTGATTCCAAGTTCTTTAAATAAATTAATACACGACTATTTACTTGGCTTATTTCGTTTCTCAGCTCTTGAACTGTTTTATCCAAATATGCTTTATTTACAGCTTCATCGTCCTTGTCTGGAGACGACAAGCCTTTTAGTTTGGATGATTTTAAATCGTATTCTCCCGTTTCAGACTTCTGTAACGTATCGTTATAGATATCAATATGTTCAGATAATCGTAAACGTTTATGAACGTGATGACCGAATTTATCTATATTCATTGCGGTCCCGATGCTTTGTTTACTGTAAGTATACTGCACAAATTTCCCGATGCTATTTGTTTTTATTCTTTGTTTATGATACCGGCTTCGTGAAGTTCCTCGATGATTGCAATAATTTCATTATCTAACCCAGTGTTACCAGCATCTCGTGATGCGAACAGTAATTGCAGTCGTTTTACTAACTCGTTAGGATCATCCCAGTAAACTAAATCTGTATTTCTTTTTACTTTTTTTACAAGTTCAATACCTTTTCCTCGAGGAATACTCACTGTACTAGTGGTTGGTTTTCTAGAGATTTTGAATAATGGCTTTATAATATTCATGTATTTAAATCCCTTGTTGCTATTTATTGGTTTAGATGGATCATAATTACGTCTGTGTGCATTAGTATCGATAAGTAGTAGTTTATAGTTTTCAAGGTCGTTATCTGTGATATCATCTAGATTTGGTTTCTTTTTATACAATAGTTCTTTTAAACCGAGAGTTTTTCTCAAATTATGATTTCCAATTATTAGAGTGGTGCCGTCATCATAAACGCGACTTTTTCCAAGCATAAGTTTTCCTTGTTCATTTCTTATTCCAAAAGGTATAGCACTAAATACTTCAGATGATGTAGACCATGATAAAGATTGACTTTTAACGTTTGGCGATGATTGTAGCGATTTGAACGAACCTTCACTCACATCATGGTCTTGAGTAGGTGATACAGTAAGGGTTTTGTCGGTTGTTCGGAATTGTTCATGATTTTCTTCCTCATCTTCGCTACTTAGTTCGTTAAATTCTTCAATAGACGAATACGACGCTTCGCTTTCATTATTCTTTATTTTTTTAAATACGGGGTTATAAACAGTCTCTTTGTCATGGTGCTTTTCATCATTTTTATTTGCTATCATATTAAGAGGGTCAACTATGGGTTTAAATATTGTTTCTAATGTATTATTTCTTGTATTTTTTGCATCCTTTATCATGTCAAACTTTCTTTTAACAGCTGATGCTGATTTAATGATTTGTCTCTTTAGATCTCTTTCCATTTTATTGGGTTTCCTTTCACCTCCAAATCTCATGTGGAAATGATTTATAAATATTATAACATCCGTATATGTAATTATTAATCTACGACTATAAATGTATCAAACGTCATTCTATAGCATCCTTTATTTCGCTCACAATCCTTATTTATGACAATATAATTGTATGGTGTTTTCCAAACAGTTGAACACATTTCACGGAATTGAAGCCATGACATATCAGACCCTACATGCTCATCATAAACATGTTTTAAATTTACGTCGTCTTGTTTAAACAATATAATCATGTTAGAATTGTCTCTTACGAGTTGTTTAGGTATTTTGGTGTAAGTTTGATTGATATAAAAACAATCAATATTCCTATGACGCCCCATAGCAAAATAGTTACGGATGTTGTTTTGATTTTCACAAGCAACATCATCGAAAATAATAATGGAATCCGGTGACGCTTCGTGAGGGTTCAATATTTCGCTATTATGATTATATTTGTGAAATGATGTACCTGGAACCAATTCTAAAACTTTTTCGAGATAAATGTATTTAGGTTGATACAAAGATTTTGAATACACGTACAGGTTTCGAAATCGTGGACCATCTTTATGTAATAATAAACTTATTACTATGTTGGTTTTCCCGCAATTAGATGGACCGCAAACAATACAACGAATTGTATTTGGCAATAACTTTCCATGTCGACTTGCCCCTGTCAATGAAGTTGGACAAATACATTCCAATTTTAACGATTCTTTTTGTTTTAAGAATTTCATTATATTTTATGATTAAAAATTAAATTTGACTGCAGTGTTAAAAGGATTTTTCAGAAATGACTACATAAAATGGTTGCTACGCTTAAATAACGGAAAAGCTAATAATCCATATCGATTATTGGGCGTTCTAATTCACTTTTTCGAGAGAGCGAACGAAGTGAGCGAACGATTAAGAAAAAGTGAAGTAGAATGCCCAATAATCACCTACTTGTGCCAACGTACACTAGTGTGCAAAGTCAGATTAAAAATAATACCATGTCTAGATACATTTTGGCTAGCGGTCTGCATGAGATAGGATTCTACCTAGAATCTGTCTGAATTTTGAAGTGTGACTTTATACTTTTTCTGCTGCCAAACACTAATATTTGTTTTTGTTTTTCGGTTTTTAAGATATCGTATAAATTGTGCTCACTGATTGGGCTTAATAATTTAATAGCGCCAGGGTCTGCAACGTCTGTCATATACTAAAAATGTTGCAAACGCCAATAGGCAGCGGTGACCGTTTACCAAAAGATTGAGAGTCGATTGAGAAGAATAAAAAAAAATGGCAAGTAACATAAGAAAATGTAAGTTTTTTTAATCCTTCTCAATCGACTCTCAATCTTATGGTAAACGGTATGAAAATAGACAAAACTAGGCAATTGAAGCACTATGTAGACGATTTAAAATAGCAGGATTGAGGATTGACTGTGAAGAATTCAAAAAAATGGCAAGTAAATCAAGAAAATGCAAGTTTTGTAGCTGCTGATCCGCGACTACCATCATAATATGTTGTAGTGTCTTGTGGCAAATTGTATGATACATTATCTTTACGGTACCCTAAAACAAATGCCAGTTTTTAGAATAAAAAAATTGCTTTAAGGGATTACTACAGTTGGCAGGCAGCCAGCGTCACCGAAGGTTTACGGCTGGCAAAAGCCTTGGCGTCATCCGACCTGGATGGCAGGCAGCCACCTCGAGTACTCGGGGACCAGGTGCCACATAAACTGTGTATCTCCACTGCATCACATTACAGAGTTAAAAGGGATCTTTTTTATTCTTGCTGACGTGTAAACACTTGGCTTCATTTCACCTAATGTTAAGTGATCTAAATTGAACGCCTTGGAGAATCTCGCTCGCTTCTAAGAGTTTGATAAGGTAAAAAAGGGATGTTTGTGTTATACCAGGCTCCTGAAAACATCTACATTGTTCGGTCTCTAAGGCTGGTTCAACCAAAAGCTTCTTTTTTATATGTTACGCTTAAGCACTAGGCCTTCATCTCCGCTGATGTTAAGTGGTAATAAGTCAAAGTCAAAGTCAAAGTGATTTGTTGCAATTAAGTGTACTAAAAGGCCGGGTGGAAGTGCATTTCACCCGGAATCCTCAACTACTGAGGCACTGGCTATCTTACCTCTAGCTGCCGCAACACAACAATGCCAAACAAGCCCTACCACCAACCAAACCGAGTACACAAACATGTATCCCCGCTGGGAATCAAACCCGTGACCCAGAGGTCAGAGGTCTGAGACTGAGACAGACCGAGACAGACCCAGAGGTCTGAGACTGGTGGTCTTAACCACGAGACCGCAGAGGTGGATCTGGTTGCTTATTTCAATTTATTATCTAAAATTTTAAATTTTAGATCAGCGTCTGTAAATCTTACTGACGTATAACTTAGCTTTAGATATCATTAACGTTTAAATCTATCTGCCACTTAGTTTGCCAGTGAACATTTAAATTTACTGCGACACATTAGTAAAATTAAACTTTAATTAACCACAGTCGCAATCGCCTCGGACCCGAGCGGAGCGTCCACTGTTATAATTGGGTCTCATTGGGCAATAGCATTAATTTTCACACAGTCGATAGCTGTTATAACTGTTACCTCCACCAATTTACCTAGATCCATCGAGAAGTTATCAAAAACCCCGTATTCGGGCGTAAAGTGTGTGATTCGGGGGGCGGGGAAGCTCAAATTGTAGTAGGCGTTGTAGCAGTAAAGTCGTAATTAGCACCTGTGTCCTGGTAAGTTTGTAAGCATAACTTTGCACACCTCGAAGACCCGGCGAATATTGTGCCTGAGAATGTAATTAGAGGCAGAGGTGCGCCTCACGAAATATTGCGATAAGGTACAGGCACAAATAAAGGAGACTGCAGGAGGTAATCTTCACACAAACGCGACCGATCAACACACACATAGGCAACCTCTCACCGACACGGAACGTCGCAACAGCTGCGGTCGGACTGTACCGAGCACATGAGTAACTACCCGACAGGGTCCAAGCTTCCTTATAATAAATAAAATAAAAAGCGTTTATTTCAATCAACAGACTTAACATGGATCATATTGGGTTAGAAGAATCAAAAAGCTTACAGACTAGTGTTAGTAAAATCATTGAACTAGATATATTAAAAACTATCACGCATCACAATCACCCTGCGGACCATACACCTCCACATGGGAGAGTTGTACCGGTTAGCCACCATCTGCAGAATGCTATTGCCACTGCCACGCAATCATATATTATAATTACTAGCGGCCCGTTCGCGACTTCGTTCGCTTAAGTGAACACCGTATCTTATAGAATTATATGCATGTATTATACATATAAACCTTCCTCTTGAATCACTCTATATATTAAAAAAAACGGCATCAAAATCCGTTGCGTAGTTTTAAAGATCTAAGCATACATACATACATAGGGACAGCGGGAAGCGACTTTGTTGTATACTATGTAGTGACATTATATCATGTCATATATTATATATAAAAATTTAATTATTAATTAATATTAAAAATTATATACAACATTTTAATTTATATTTCATAAATTTATAACTTAAGTAAGTACTTCCTCTAAATATTTTCTTATTATTATGTTTGTTTTTCATTTGTGTTTTTATTTTTCAGATTAAGATAAATTCTAATCTGACATAAAGTCTTTATAAAAGACTGAATTGGAAAACACTTGGCAGATCAAATGTACAATCATTATACACGTTCTAAGATTTCAGTGCCAATATTTATAATGTTTGCTTTAAGATCGAAATGTTTGCGAAACTACGTGAAATAAGCAATATTTTTATATTTATGGCATTATTCACACACACTGTACAGTAATTAAAATTTTACAGTAAACCACTCTAATTTAAATCGAACATAACAAAACCTCAATTAATTACAATATTTTACGAGCAATGACAGTTCACAACACGAAACAACGCGTGTGACACTCACTGAGATTGTCCGCTGGCTGTGCCGGAGTAAACCGGTTTGTCCTCTCGCGGCGCGTACGTGAACCCGTCGGTGAGAGGTCACGCACACATAACCGTGCTAGTAGTAGTGTAACTGTCGCAGCGCGCTCTAAGGAAGTTTAGACTCTGTTCGGGTATTTGCTCATGTACCGGGTACCGAGACTTGTGCTCGTGAGAGGTCTATGCGTGCGTTGCTAGAGCGCGGTATGTATTAAGATTACCTTCTGAGTCTCCTTATTTTGTGGTACAGGGCACAGGAATCTGTTTACGAGTTCCGGTCCCAAATGAGAACAAGTTTTGGAAATTCTGTTTTCCATTAAACGTTTGGGAAAGGAAGCATAATCGTAAGTTGCAATTTAAAGAAATACATGTTGCGTTAGTCAAGGTTATTTCGTACTGAATTGCTTGTAGATACCGTATTAGTTATGTGTTATTTATTGTTGTGTGTTGGTACTCATG
Organism: Eudonia mercurella; assembly: GCA_963082485.1. Taxonomy (NCBI): domain Eukaryota; kingdom Metazoa; phylum Arthropoda; class Insecta; order Lepidoptera; family Crambidae; genus Eudonia; species Eudonia mercurella. The sequence goes on along the minus strand of OY720031.1, from coordinate 19,348,653 downwards.
TTATTTATAAGGCGTATAATTTTGTTATTTTTCTTAACAGTGCACTTATGAACGTCAAGTACTTTCATGACGTTCATACGTACCTACTCTTTACGTGCCTAAATTGAATAAAGAATTTCATTTCATATCCCCGTTTCCGAATGATATTGTTTATATATGTAGGTAGGTCTGAGTGTCAAAAATTTGACGTGACAACGTCTTATAATTCGATAGAGCCGGCTGCACGCACGAAAAAGTTCGGCGTTACCTCGCTCTGAGGCGTTCCATGTAAGGCTTGAAGTGCAAGCGAGAGCGCGGAACGAGCGACAAAGAAGCACAATCGGCTGAGTAGAAATTTAGCCGTGCTGCTGTGCAAGCCCGTGTCCGGCATCGCCACCGCGGTACTTACCCCCAACACCCCCCGACACCCCCAACACCTCCCGACACCACCAACTCCTCCCGCCTACCTGTTCGACGGGCTGCTGCTGCTGTGCAAGCCCGTGGCCGGCATCGCCACCGCGGTACGTACCCCCAACACCCCCCGACACCCCCAACACCTCCTGACACCCCCAACCCCTCCCGCCTACCTGTTCGACGGGCTGCTGCAGGCTGCTGTGCAAGCCCGTGGCCGGCATCGCCACCGCGGTACGTACCCCCAACACCCCCCGACACCCCCAACACCTCCCGACACCACCAACTCCTCCCGCCTACCTGTTCGACGGGCTGCTGCTGCTGTGCAAGCCCGTGGCCGGCATCGCCACCGCGGTACGTACCCCCAACACCCCCTGACACCCCCAACACCTCCCGACACCCCCAACCCCTCCCGCCTACCTGTTTGACGGGCTGCTGCAGGCTGCTGTGCAAGCCCGTGGCCGGCATCGCCACCGCGGTACGTACCCCCAACACCCCCCGACACCCCCAACACCTCCCGACACCCTCAACTCCTCCCGCCTACCTGTTCGACGGGCTGCTGCAGGCTGCTGTGCAAGCCCGTGGCCGGCATCGCCACCGCGGTACGTACCCCCAACACCCCCCGACACCCCCAACACCTCCCAACACCCCCAACTCCTCCCGCCTACCTGTTCGACGGGCTGCTGCAGACTGCTGTGCAAGCCCGTGGCCGGCATCGCCACCGCGGTACGTACCCCCAACACCCCCCGACACCCCCAACACCTCCCGACACCTTCTTAAGACGTTGTCACGTTCAACTATCGTCAGTAAACCGACTTTACAGACAACCAATTTTTTTTTCTTAGTAATAAAAGCTCAAACACACAGTTTAATTTTAAAAATAATAAATTGATCCACAAAAAAATAGTAGGCTAGCACCTGAATTGCTAAGTTAGCATCTAAATAGTAGTTTAGGTGCTAACTTTGTATTTTTAGGTGCTAACTGAGTATTTTTGTGGGTTAGGTTAGGTTAGTTTAGTGTTTAGTTTAGTTAGGTTAGGTGAGCCCCGCGGCTCAAATTTCCCACGGAACAGGTCCCGCGGCCTCACCGGTTATTTCGGATTGTGACCTCCAGGGTTTTAGTGGATATACCCCTCCGTCTCGCCCTTCCCAGCCCCGGACAGCCGGGGCAGCCGATGGAGACAATGGCGTCTCTGCAAAGTCGGTGGGTCGAGGAAAGACGGACGGGTGAGGTCCACACACCCCGGGCCCCCTTCAGGGGTCCGGACCGGTCGTAATGGCTTTCCCTGGGTCAAAAAAAAAAAAAAAAAAAGGTTAGTTTGGTGATCGATTAAATACAACCCTTTAATTTTCCACTAACTACGCAGGAAATGGCAATTACTCTAGGATATCGATACAATCTTATTAATCAAAAAAAATATCGAAAAAGCGAAGAACAAGAGCGTAGTGTTAAAATGTTTTTGCACAGATATAAAGCGGGTGTCATCATCAGCTCATCTTTATGTCCCCACTGCTGGGGCACGAGCCTTCCCTATGGATGGATAGGGAGAACGGGCCATAAACCACCACGCGGGCCCAGTGCGGATTGGTGGTTGTTAACGACTGCTAATGCAGCCGGGACCAACGGCTTTACGTGCCTTCCGAAGCACGGAGGAGCTCGAGATGATAAATTTTTGGTCACCCATCCGATGACCGGCCTTTGCGAAAGTTGCTTAACCTCAGCACTTGCAGACCGGGCGCGTTAACCACTGCGCCATCGAGCTCCTCGCGGGTGTAAAGCTACGAAATAAAAATTTACATCTTGCAGTCATGTAGTCAAGAACGTTAAGTTAGTTCAAAGCATTCGTCGAAACAGCGCACAGTAATATATTTAGAAACTAAAACTACAATGTGTTACATAGTGTCACAAGTAGGTGGCACAAAGCAACTCGGTGGTGTCAGCGGTAATCGAATGATCGAGGATTGTTGCGGCCACCGCGCCGGACGTATGTCGGCGACACTGTAACTATTCGTAATATTGTATGTCCGGTGTTCTTGTGAATTCTGAGAAATTCCTGTGGATTCTACTGATCGTTATTGTTCAAACGTACACGAGAAAGTTTACATCGGCATGAAAGATAAAGTTGAATTACCAATTGAATTTTCGGTGCACTTAAATGAACTCTTTCTCTCTCTTTTGTTTAAATATCTTAGTCCGTCGCTAGATGGAGCTGTATTCTTGTTTGCGCTATTCAATTCTGAAATACATGGTTAAAAAATAGTGAATGTAGAAGATTACTTTTTATTTTAAACGCGAACAAATACACTTAATCCGAAAATCAGCAACACATAGTCAGTTTTGGCAGGCTGTGTATGCCATGGCTAATCCTCTAATACGAGTACATCCCCTTGCCAAACAATCGGGTTGTTGACTTTTGTTGACGATAGAGAAAATTTTGGGCAACTGTCAAAACGATATTTTTATACAGAAACTAGTGGACCTGGCGGACTTCGTACCGCTTTGACAGTTTCCATTCATTCCCGTGGGAATATCGGGATAAAAACTATCCTATGTGTTAATCCAGGTTATAAACTATCTGTATGCCGAATTTCATCCAAACCCATCCCCGTTGCAGCGTGAAGAAGCAACAAATACACACACACACACATACACACAAACTTTCGCATTTATAATATTAGTGTGGTTGTATGGAAATGGCTAACTATGACGTCACTATTTGGTTCTGTCAAATGAGTGTTTATTAACAACTTTTTAGGCTACAGAAATTCATGCTTATGTCAAATAAAAATAGGTTAATGTTTATAAGAACTGTTACGTGTTTTAATTTTACGTTTAATGCCCTGGAATTATTTAATTATGTTGTCAATATCCCTATTGGGAGTAAAAAAGGGTATAAGTCCAATTTTGTCGAAAATGAGTAAATAAATAATGCAAAAAATATCAGAAGTCTGGTAGATTTGTTTTTACCAACGGTACCGATGGATAGAACTTTAACAAGAGAAGTTAATAATAATATAATAATAATAATTTTTATTTCAGACCAATTTGATCCATATCCATAATGTTCTATCCATCTCTAACTCTTAGTAACTAACATCTAACTAATTTTCGACTCCTTTTCTTTTTCATTCTTCCTTTTGTATAATTGCAGAAACAGTCTTGATAGGAAAAAAATGTAGTAACAATATTATAAACACAGTAACAACAAAGTATTAACTTACATAACACAGCTAAACCAATAACGTAGCAGAGAACTAGCGTGGAGGTAACACAACAATGTCATTGTGGCACAGAAGTTTGTCAAGTTTCACGACGCTTCTGGTTAAACACAAATGATACTTCGGCCGTTTGCTACCAATAACTCTGGATCTGGCTGATGCTATCAGTTCTAGTTAGTCTAGTTTGTTTGATGTTTTAATTGCAATGTTAAGTTTAATCTTAGATGCTTCTTTCCGATGCAAGTATCTATATAAAGAGGCACACGTATGCCACTGAGTGGCAGGTACGAAAGGAGGCCTCTCAGCATTGGGTATATCTAGGCTGAAATGATGATGATGATGATGATGATGATGATGATAAAGTAGGCTTACATTAGTTTAAAAAGGTTAAACTTGTAAGCTGTTGAACGCATTTTCTGTAGTTCTATTTACTTTCAAACTTTTTCATGCCATATTAAAAATATTTTTAGTACCCAAAGATTGATCATTTTTTTGGAGACTTTGCAAATCAGGCAGCGTTTTCAGCGTCACCAGACTTTAATTTGATCTTGTTGCACTGGCCGCCATGATTGGTGGATAAATATTGACTCATTTCTTGTCCGCTTGGCTTGCTACCACCATCTAATGTCGCCATAACATCAATGTTTGTAGCATTGTTGGGATCAGGCAGCTAGAGATAAGATAGCCAGTGCCTCACTAGTTGAGGATTCCGGGTGAAGTGCGCTTCCATCGGCCTTATCGTCACTTATCTCCCAGGTCGAGCAAACTGTGTATTTTACATTTATTAAAGTCTGAGTTTATGATAAAGCCCGTACCATTCAATTGTAGTCTTGACTTGATTTCATGAAGGCATTTGCCCAGCGTTGGGACAGTATATAGAATACTAGCAGCCACCCGCAGTTTCACCCACGTGGTTCCTGTTCCCGTGGGAATATCGAAATCCAGGTATAAACTATCTGTATGTCGAATTTCATCCAAAACCATCCATCCGTTGCAGCGTGAAGAAGCAACAAATATACACACAAACTTTCGCATTTATAATATTAGTGTGATTAGTGTGATTACTTAACTTTACGTTATTAACTGAACCGATATCATTTGATTTCAACGATGGAGGCCTTTGCCCAGCAGCAGGACAGAACACACGCCTACATAACAGACTACTACAAACTTCCTAAATTTTAATAGACTTTTAACTTTATGTACAGGTAAATATAGTGAAAAATGGGGTTTAATAATCTTGTTAAGTTCAATGCCAAGAAAACACAGGTATGTGCGTTCACGGCAAAAAAGTCACCATTCCTTCCCCTTCCTACTCTTCAGGGTACATCTCTAAGCCTGCAGAGCAGTATCAACATGCTCGGTATGACGATTCGCTGCGATCTGAACCAAAAGGACTACATCGAAGCCGTGATCAAAACAGCCTCACGAAAACTCGGTATTCTGAACAGGGTGCGGCGATTCTTTACGCCTGACCAGTTGTGCCTTTTGTACAAGACACAGGTACGGTCTTGCGTGGAATATTGCTCGCACATCTGGGACGGTTCCGCAAAGTACCTTCTCGATGCCTTGGACAGATTGCAGCGTCGCGCTGTACGCATTATCGGCAACGCAGAAGTCACAAATACTCTTGAATTCTGCAATTGCGTAGAGATATTGCGTCACTCAGCGTGTTTTACCGCTTATACCATGGAGAGTGCTCTGAAGAACTCTTTGACCACATCCCACCTTCTCCCTTCCTCCATAAGAGTACACGTGCTGCTCTCCGGAGTCACCGCTTCACTGTCTCAAATATTCCATCACGCACTAAGAAATTTGGTGACTCGTTTTTCTGTCGCACCTCCAAAACATGGTATAGTTTGCCAGCACACGTGTTCCCTCCTTTCTATGATATGGGGTCCTTCAAACGAGGCGTGAAGGGCAAAATGAGGGTAAATGATGCTGCGTTGTTTTCACGCTGCACCAGTTGTCGTCGCATCTGGATTCCATATTCACTTAACATCAGATGAAATGGAGTAATTTGCCGAGCTACGTATAAAAAAAGAAGAAATTAGACATTTTTGAATAAGTTGATGTGCGGGCGTCGCGTCTGTACAGAGGCTAATTACTATTTTTACTGTAACTGTTAATTACTAGGCATTTATTAAAGCAGTTAAATTTATCTACACAAAACAGCAACTTGGATTTATTCCTCCGCCGATTCCCTCAAAATATTCATCAGCTGGTACATTTAACATGGAAATGTCAATGTAACGTTTTAATTGCGCAGTAAACTACATTGTTGGCTTTGCACATTTGGTCGATACTGCAACCTAACCCATAAACGGTTAACGGTTTCCTTAACTGTGCAGTTAAGAGGTCCGATGCAACAAATACTTTGTCAGAACGTTTAGTGTTGCGATGTCAATTATACTCGTGAGTGCGTAGGGTTATTTGTGGAAACTTGTGTAGCATTAAAATGGAATGGAAACGGCATAACAGAAAAAGTGGTAAGACAACAAATACTATGTCAAGATAACACTAATAATTGTGTTGTGAATAATTTAAAGAAAAATCGGTAATTATTCTCAAATCAAGTGAATATGGTTATGAAAGTGACTACGCTATCAGTTTGGACGTCTAGGTATGACGGGAGTCCTTGTACCTACAAAAAAGGGCAAGGTATAGCAAAGACAAACCCCCCTTCTGTCAGAAATATTAAATAATCTATGCCTGCTCGGAACCCTACCTTGTTTATGTTGGAGGCTAAAGTTACTCGCGTCCGTAGGTTTACCCTTAAGACCCTACACGTGACCCCTAGGTGGTGCTAAATGAGAGACACTGTCTGAGTGGTAGAGCCACGCTGCGTTGCAGCATGAAATGGGCCAGCTCACCCGGCGTAATACCACCCTCTCACACAATATCGGCGTGAAACAATGGCACTCGTTGCTGTTGTGTTTCGTCCGGTGAGTGAAAGTACCGGATTTCCATCTCTCACCCCTCCCCCCTTCCAAATTCTTACTTCCTCCTCAAGATCCAACTCCTTCCTCAAGGCCAGCAACGCATCTGCGATTTCTTTCCATGGTGGCGGTGATTACTTTCCATCAGGTGACCCGCCTGCTCGTTTGCCTCCTTTTAATATTAAAAAAAAATGCAAAATGTGGCGTTGGGTCACCAATGGCGAGCAAACTCAAAATTACCTAGTGATATCGATGCTCTGTCTATCACTTTTTTGAGAAGGACGTGAGAGTATGTGTGTTTGTATGTAGAAATATTAAAAGTGTATTATAGTCTATAAAAAATAAACAGCCGAATTCAAATAGTCTATTTGCACAACATCAAAAGACCCGAAACAGCACAAATTAAATAATAAAACCCACCCGAATATAAAGTGCAGTTGGCAAACAAACTGCTCCCAAACTTTACCGGTGACGGGGAACCGGAAAAAAGGTGACAACACACGCGGAAGTTACCGGTTCTCATTAAAAGTTGCCAAGTTTTGACTAATAACGATAGCGGCTCGCAACGGATGCTGACAATTAGTTGGGAGTTGCGATGTTTCGTTTCGTTCGCGGTTTGAGTTTCGAGTGCCTTGGTTTCCCGCCCTTTTTTGTACGTGCACTTTGATTAGAAGAGCGAGAGACATTTAGTTAATTAATACAAAATGAAAAAGCCTGGTACAACAACAAATAATGACACATTTAACAAAAAAACATCAACTAATAAGGAGCTGGCTTTCTCTAGCACAGCAATTCTCCATTATGTCTACTGGTTAATGGCTTTTTCAATTGATATTATGGCCGTCATTTATATTTTTATTAATTTTGAAGTTTATTTGAATTCAGTTGTTTTGTGTTTAACTTTAATTTTCGTGGTGGTCTAACCACTGAACCATAGATGCGATTAATAGAATCGAAGCTACGAGTATGTTGAATTGTTGAGCTGCCACACCGCAATCTTAAATAGAAAGCGATACTCTTTTATAACATATAGGAACAAGCTCAAGTGCTTTTTTCATTTCACATTTCGAATTCTAGTCCGTTTTAGTATAAATTCCGGGCCGTTTCCCGTCCCGGTTCCCGTGCCCGTCCCCGCGGCGAACTTAGCGTATTACGTGCCACAACTTATAATTACGGGGCCCTGGGCATTAAACTTGCCAACTGCCTAATGCCCCACCTGGTGCCGGCGACGTTGATTCCAATGAAAAATTTACTTTGGATCGGTTCTGGCGGATTGTTTTGTTGTGATACAATTGGGACGATTTGTCTCGGTGAGCGGTCGGAATTGACTAGGAATTGTGATGGAAAGTGGCCCTCTGTGATAGATAGCGCGGGCATTTTACAATATTCTGACGCTCTGTAAAAACAGGCCATTGCCGAGATTCTCAGTACTTCTTAGTACACTTATTCTGAATACCGAGTCTCTTTGTAGCTTTACGAACCGATGGCGTAGTTTGTTTTATAAACTACATTAATCACGAGTATAAAGTGTTTCATTTCAATGTCTTATAGTAATAATATAGTTATATACTGTCTATATCCGCGAGGGGGTCCTGGTGACCTGTATTTGCAGGTTTCTAATGAAACTAATGGAAGTGTTGTGGAACCAGCTCTCGGCGGCGGTATTTCCGGATTGTTACGACCTTGGGATCTTCAAGAAACGAGCCAATTCCTTCCTTAAAGGCCGGCAACGCGTCTGCGATTCCTCTGGTTTTACGGGTGTCCATGGGCAGCGGTGATTACTCCTCATCAGGTGACCCGCCGGCTCGTTTACTTCCTTCTTATGTAAAAAAAAACCTGTATCAGGCACCAGTCTCTCACAAATGATAGGATGCAATGTATCTTAATAGTATATTTTATATTAAGCCTTTTGTAACTCCTTATTGTGAAGAGAAAATAAACGTTTTTATTATTATTATTAATTTAATGTTGTTTATTTACGTAGGATAAAGCCACTAAAAAGTTCGTACAAGCTTGTATCATCATCAGCTCATTATTTCTGTCCCCACTGCTGGGGCACGAGCCTTCCCTATAATAATAATAATAAGCTTTCCTACACTCACACCAATTATCTAGCCCAAGAGAAGCTTCGTTATGAAACTCGTTAAAATGGTTAGTAGACAACGGATAAACATACTTAAAATACTTAAATACATACTTATTTATTATACATAGAAAACACCCAGACCCGAGACAATTTAGAAAAACAATAATTTCTAAATTGACCCGACCGGGGATCGAACCCGGGACCTCAGAGATGGCGACACCATGAAAACCGGTGTACAAACCACTCGACCAAGGAGGTCGTCCTATGGATGGATAGGGAGAACGGGCGATAAACCACCACGCGGACCCAGTGCGGATGACGACACATTGGATTGCTTATATACGACACGTATGTACGGCAAGACAGGCAAGTGTTACTAATCGAAATAAAATTATGTTATAAATTAGGAGAATACCGTACTCTTTGGATAAGAGGGTTCACCTTAGGAAGCAAAAGTCAAAGCGCCAACGGTCAAGTGGTGATGTAGTTTACAGCAACATTATTGTCTCCGCTGAAACCTCGTTACCTGCCGTCAGTGTTCAATGTTTCGATGGCCGCTTAGCCAGTGGTGCTCCTTTGTGGCCAGCTGACCGATAAATGGGCCCGGGCTTCTTTGGAAGGCAGGGCGCCGTGAAATTGACTCGCGATTGTTTGCTGTGGCTTGTGTAACGCTGCTTTTACTGAAGACGACGTTACAAAGACGATATCGAATTATATTTCCAGTTGATATTAAAAGTTGATTTCACTGCGCACAACTCAGTTGTCCGTTGTGCCGCAGTATGCAGCCGACTCATGAACTCGCGACTTCATAGGATTGTCGCCGAGCGCCAATATGCCCATCTTTTAGAACGCTATTTTGTAATAAAATTGCGTTAATAATAATATATTTCTTTCGCTACTTCCTCAAAGACCAGGAATCCTCATCGCCAATTAAATCGATCGGTGTTCGCGTAAATAACACCGACGATGGTGCGAAATGCCACACACGCCATATCCCGACGAGCGAGGTTGTGCTTTGAGCCGTTCCTGTAAATTTGACGTTCATTACAAAAAGTAAGTGTTGTTAGTTTAGGTTTCTTCGATAAGTTAGGTCTTTTAAAATCTTCCAAAACTCGGCTTGTAATATGTATCTATGTAATCGAATTCTGTACATTTTGTTAGTATGTCTCTTTATTGTTTCACGAATTAGGCAAAAATGTGCATAAACATTCTGCGTAGTCTACTTTTGAATTTTACTGAAATAGGGTTTGCACATCAATGAAGAAAATAATGGTTTTATTTTTTTTGGCGGTAAGTCATACAGTGATAATACGGTTCTCAAATATTGTAAATGAACTTGTTATAAGGCACCATTTAACCCTCTTTCGGCTTTACGGGTATTTTTGTAACACCCTGTATATATACATATATATATATATATATAAATATACTTCATCATCATCATTATCAGCTCATTTATGTCCCCACTGCTGGGGCACGAGCCTTCCTTATGGATGGATAGGGAGAACGGGCCATGAACCACCACGCGGGCCCAGTGCGGATTGGTGGTTGTTAACTACTGCTAATGCAGCCGGGACCAACGGCTTAACGTGCCTTCCGAAGCACGGAGGAGCTCGAGATGTTACATTTTTGGTCACCCATCCGATGACCGGCCTTTGCGAAAGTTGCTTAACCTCAGCACTCGCAGAGCGGGCGCGTTAACCACTGCGCCATCGAGCTTCTCGAATTTGAACATGATTTAATTAATAAAAAAAGTTAACCGATTAAAAATACTTTTAACATTAACGGCAAAATAAGATGCAACGGCAGAAGAAATAAAAAGGGGTAAAATGAATGAAATATTATTTGCGTAATGTAAAGATTTCTAAAACACAAGAACTTAATTAGCATTTAAATATATTATGATTTATTTTATTGTACCAATATAAAACCTATTTAAAATCTCATTCTGCAATAGCCCAGTCTGTCAGCTCTATATCCATCTGGGCAATGATTTGGTATAGCTAGAATAAACTTAAGTTGCTTCGCATTTTCACAAACACCCTCCTCGTTTTTCACTTGACCCGTAGGACAATCACGGTCTTCAAGAACTTCACTTGTTTCTGGTTCCTCACTCTTTCTAGGCTCTATCACTTCAATTTCTTCTTTAGGATTGTCACTTGTTTTCTGAGAAGCGGCTAGTACGTCTTCTGTTTTGAATTTGTCATAAACAGCTTTGTATATCGCCAGGATTTCACTGACAGTTTTTTTTAATATGCTCTTTTTAGGTTTCTCCAAAGCGGTCGACGGTTCGTCTACTTTGTTAAATGAGAATATTTTTATTTTGTTCACCAGCACGTCGGCCAGGATCTCGTTCCACGTCACGGACTTCGCGTCGTCCCTCTTAACGTTTTGGACATATTGCAATTTTCTTAAAAGTATCCTTTGTGCGGGTTCGTTTTTGTGTGTACTCCTCTCTAAAATGCTTGCTTCACCCACCACAATTATTAGAACGCCAAAAAAACAGGCGATATTCATGTTTTTTTTCTTTCACAACAATGGCGTCACAATGGTGGCACTAACTGAAGAAGTTTGCGAGATAACGCAGATAAGGCGCCCGGTGTTGTGTACAGTCGGAGACGAAGTTCTTTGTCGAGTTTACTTAGAATTTTGGAAGCATTTGTAGAGAAAAATTAAATTATGTACATATATATATAATAAATACAATCAACACCTCGGTGGCTGAGTGGCAGAGCACTTGGCCCGATACACGAAGGTCCCAGGTTCAATTCCCAGGTCGGGCCAAGTGTGTTCCGGATTTTTCGATGCCTAGCCCTGGTTTGTGATTAACAACCACCATTTGGCAAACGTGTTGATTAAGCCATTACCCATAAATTATGTGCCCAGCTGTGGGACTATCATAGGTTATTTATTTTACTTTACTTTGAAATACAATCAAAGGTATGAAACCTATCTAGCTTAGAAATTAAACCTATCTAGCGAGTTTATGGGCTTATGCCTATACACAACAGTTAAGGTAATCCTTAAATGTTGTGTATGCCGTATTAGTGAATAACGAAAAATCAAGCGAAAAATAATAAGTTATAAGATCAATAGTAACGTTTAAAATTTCACCCAGTTTTTATATTTCTGAAGAAGATTTTTTTTTTAAATGCCTATGTGTACCTTGTACACTGGCCCGAAAAATAACAAAGATTTTTTAATAAAGATAAAATAAAAATGTTTATTCTAATTCCATTCAAGTCACTCAAGTTACAATATTGGTAGAAAAACGTTCTTTCTTAGGCTTATGATATTTTTATTTCCATTCCATTAAAATACAAAACGTAAATAGCGAGAATGTTGTATAATCGACGTTATTACTGCTTGAATAAATAAATCATGGCAAAGATCTCAGTTATCAGAATTGAATAGGATGAAAGAGATTTCTTCCTCGAACATGGAATCATTTAATAACTTTGCACAAGTTTCTATAGAGATGTTCTGCGTGCAGGAACGAAATAATTGCAGCAAGTGAACCTTAATTGCTAATTAATTGGGGTAGTTATGTGGAATATAACATGATAAACCGGCAGGACATTTAACAATATTTCTTTGAAACAAAGGTACTTTATGTATAAGATCTCAAACTAGACAATGCCAAAGATAAAACTAGCAAGTCAACTAAGTTAATTTAATAAGAAAAAAAGTTTATATTATTTAGGAAAGCTCACGCTCAGTAGCGTTGTACAATACAATTATACATTCTATTGGTTTGTAATGCTAGTCTTCAATCGAGAATTGCTAAGTCGGACTTTGGAAATAAAATTGTCTATGATTTTATATAAGCTTTTCTCCAATTTAAACTTAACGTCACCTTGTCGTAGGTCACACGGTAAAAAGCGGGCGGTTGACAACTCCAACCTTAATTCTTTAATTAACTGCAGCGTGCGAACTTCTGAAAGGATAGTTTAAACGTCGCAGGGAGCCGTTGCAGCGCCCGACGGACGGTAGTAATAACTTTGTTTATAATGATTTTGTACGGTTACGCGCGTGACGAGTACTTGAGAATAGCTAGGGTTTGAAACTTCGCCTGGTGGTAGAAATCTGCTCTAAATCCGACTGAATGACGACCACCCTATTAATACTTATTTCTGAAGTCAAAAAGCATTATGTGTGAGGTTAAGCAACTTTCGCAAAGGCCGGTCATCGGATGGGTGACCAAAAATGTATCACGTCGAGCTCCTCCGTGCTTCGGAAGGCACGTAAAGCCGTTGATCCCGGCTGCATTAGCAGTCGTTTACAATCACCAATCCGCACTGGGCCCGCGTGGTGGTTTATGGCCCGTTCTCCCTATCCATCCATAGGGAAGCAGTGGGGACATTAAATGAGCTGATGATGACTGATTAATGAATGATTTTATGTAAGAAATACCCTTAGTAGATATGCCAAATAATGTAATAACAGTAAAATAGTTTGTAATATATTTTTTCCAAATATTGAATGACACTTGTGTGTATGACTGTACGGCGTATCTTTTTGATAAAGATAAAGTTAAAAGTAAACATTAACCATATGACGCGTAGTTAGCGTAACCAAAAGCAGTGCCTTTATCATTAAAAAACATTTGCTGAAATCGTTTCAAGGACCTTAAACTAGCTGGTGTGAGCGGTATATTAAAAAAAAACAGATTTTTCATAAGTCGACTATTTTAAAGTCGAAGTACTATTCTATGTAGATTAACAAAATACAATATGGTAACACTCGTTAATTAATATGCTAATTCAGTATGATGAAACATGTTTACGAATTAACTCGCATTACGTCAACACAAAATAATAATAAGAATACCTTTGTAAACTAAACCTGAGTAAATTCGTTAGTTGTGCTAAACGCTAGACCGGTGGTCTAGTGGTTAATACCACCGGTTTAGACCCAGAAGTCCCGGGTTCGATTCCCAGCTGGAGGTACATGTTCGTGTACTCAGTTTGGTTGGTGGTAGGACTTGTTTGTCCGCCTGCCTACCCACCATCTTATCTGAATATGTCGCCATAACATCAATGTTTGTAGCATTGTTGTGTTCCGGCAGCCAGAGATAAGATAGCCAGTGCCCCACTAGTTGAGGATCCCGGGTGAAGTGCGCTTCCACCAATTGGCCTTATCATCACTTAACATCAGGTGAGATCAAGGCACTGTGCTTATCCGTTAAATATATTTAAAATAAAGAAAAGAAAAAAGATTCGAGAAGAGTAACATTTTGCCATACAAGTTTTCGTTTTTGTAATCGGATGAATACGGATAGTAAATAAAACACACCCGTCATGTAAACTTCATTTCATAATAGAGTAAAAGAGACAAAACACGATGTAACTACTCCAAGCTTACACTTTGTTTATTAATAAGTCTGTGGCAGCGCCACCTACCGCATACGCCGCACATTATTTCGACACGAAGCAAATACCTTCTCAACCGTGTCAACAGATCTCTGACGACGTCGCCATACTACGACGATAAAATAGTATGGGAAGCCTGCATCGCGGTAGCGAAGTTTCACCATGTCCTTCGCATAGCACCTCCAACTAACATCCGTTGGACCTCGGTCCCCGAGCTATACCACCCAGCTCGGAGGAAGATCTTTCCTTTGGCCTTCCTCGATGTGGCATTCCAACCTACCACTAGGCTTCCCTACAGTGGTGACCCCAACGTGATGTCACCACAAGCTTCCCTACAAGTCCCACAGAGTGCCTAGTGTGACTTTTGTTTACTGGGTAGTCGATTTCGAAAACGAAAACGAAAATTTGTATGGAAAAATGTTAACTCCTCTCGTATGTCGCCAGGAGGCACTGCTTTAATGCCATACTAATTTTCGTTTTCGTTAACATATTCACTCATCATCATCATCATCATCATCTCAGCCAAAAGACGTCCACTGCTGGACAAAGGCCTCCCCCAAGGATCTCCACAACGACCGGTTTTGTGCTGCTCGCATCCAGCGGCTTCCCGCGACCTTCACCAGATCGTCGGTCCACCTTGTTGGAGGCCTGCCCACACTGCGCTTCACTCAATGTTCCCTATAATCTTCCTAGACACCATATAACGCGAGTGTTACGGACAGAAGTCTCTATTGTATAAGTTTAGTTAGCAAGTAAGACGGCATAGATGTAATACGGTTAACATATTTGCGTTAATTAAGTATTATTGTTATTGATAATAAATGATTTTTATTTTGTGCTTTTTATTGGTAAAAAGTAAAGATTTAAAGGTTTCTAAAGTTATAAGGGCCAGGTAAACGTGCCTAGAGGCCTAATGCCTCACTATGAAAAGTTTATTAAAATAAGTAATTAAGTTTTAGAAAATTATAAATATGTAGGGTATCCAGATTACGAGAGATACCGTAGGGTACATGTTAATACGTAAGGAAAAGAGAGGTCCGAGCGAAAGGGACAGCTGCATAAAATACGACGGCTCATGTGGGTAGTTGGTTTAGGTTGATTAGGTCAAAAATGTAAATAATAATAATAATAATAATAATAAAACATTTATTTCAGACAACAACAGTCCATAGTGTTAGTAACAATGATCTTATGGCTATGTTAGTATTACAAAAAATATAAATAAAAAATTGCAATTGAAGATTTTAGGATTAATTAAATAACTTATATTTAATTAATCCCAAAAACATCACTTGCCCTAGGGTTTAACAGGGCGGATACCCAACGCCTTTGCAAGATACTATCAGGTCTGCCAGCGAGTGAGCCTATTATGCCGTTAGAGCTGCCCAACATTCTGTTCCTCACTGACACTATCTTTTTGCGCATTACTGCATGAAAGTCATTGACATGCGCATCTGCAAACATGCCAGAAGCGCTACAGTACCTAGGCAGCCCCAACAACACTCTGAACAAGTTATTATATAGAATTCGCAGGGCGCTGTATGCTCTTTGGGTAAAGCTGGACCACAAGCCGCCTGCGTAAAATGACTGACAAAATGACTTGAACAGGGTGACCTTCACGTCCGCTGTACATTGTGCGAACCTGCGTGCCAGCATGTTACCCCTGACAGCCAACGCCCTACGCTCCCTTTCTATGTCACTGTCGTCTTTAAGATCTGCGTTGATCACGTGACCCAGATATTTGAAATTATTCACTCTATTAAGCTCACTACCGTACAGCCTGAGTGGTGGCACATATCTAGGGCAAATACTACGTGTTGCAAAAACCATTAATTCACTTTTTTTACAGTTGTATTTGAGACCATGGTTTTCAGCGTAAGTTTCGCAGACACGCAGCAAATCCTCCAGCGCACAGATCGACGGACTCAGCAGCACCATGTCATCTGCGTAGCTGATATTATATAAAGTATATTATATAATATAAAGCTACCTACATGGGCCGGCAGCTGTACCACAACGTCGCTAGTTCCCAAACCTAATATGTGTTTAAGTCACGGCCGGTCAGAGCAGATTTTTGTGAGCTCTCCGGACCCCAGCTATAAGAATAAAGAAGAAATAATCAAGAATCGAGTTTTAATACAGTCCACATCGAAGCACAACGGCCGACCTGTAGTGGCTACAACCAGTCACGAACAGCGAGTATTTTGTTGTCTTTCCGGTAGAACTAATGATAAGTCGCACTCGCCCGTTTCTAGAATATGTCAGTTATATAATAATACTAGCTAACCCGGCGGACTTCGTACCGCTTTGACAGTTTCCATCATTGAGTTAAATATATATCAATGGTTTCTTTCCATGACAACAAAATAAACAAATCATTTTGTATTGAAAAATTTAGTTGTCGTTTTTAGCATTTTATTTAATGTAGCATTCTAATGGTGAAATAATTTTTAAAATCGGTCCAGTAGTTTTTGAGTTTATTCGTTGCAAACATATATACATACATACAAAAATACAAAGGTTTCCTCTTTATAATATTAGTATGGATATAGATAATGTCGTCTAATGGACGGCTGGATGTGCTCGACGTCTTTCATAACTCCTTTTTAGCTTTTCGGAATTATTTAAAGAAAATTATATACAAAAATTGTACATAATTGTTAATTATTATAAACTTACTTAACGTAAAATCAAGAATGATGTGTCACTCGAGCACATAACAGAATTTAACCAAATATTGATTGTATCATATTCATAATGTTTAATGTGTGTTCTGCGAGTGTACGTATTTCAATAAATAAATAAACATATTCGAATGACAAATGAAACTCACACGAGGCACCTAGTGCAATATGTAGTGTTCGCGTTGACTTTAGAGTGTGCCTATAAGGGTGACAATTGTGTAACACTGTCGTGGTGTTTTTCTGAACATCACACGGCGCGTACACCAGCAAGTATAGGCTTTGGGCCTGTCAATTCAATTTCACGGCTCCAAGGCATCCTTTGACCGGCTCCTTTGACCGGCCGGCCGGGCGGCGAGCGCGAGTACTTGATGGCATGTGACCTAAAAGTAATTCGCTGTAGGATTAGATTGTATTAGCATTACAATAATTCCTATTACATATAATGTAATTGGGATTATTGTACGCGTGCGTTAAAGCTATCAACAATCTGCGTAGATAGTTATTAATAAATGAACTATACAGGTTCGCGTTTATTAAAAACTAGTTGTCGCCCGCGACTTCGTTCGCGAAGTCTACACTAACCCACAAGAACCTGTAACTGGTATAAAAAGTATCCTTTATCCTAGTCCGGGTCATGGTCTGTCAATGTGCAAAGTTTCATCCAAATCCGTTTAGCTATTTTCACGTGATGCGCGGTCAATTAAACAGACAAAAGTTCCAAAAACTATTGGAACGTGTTCTGTTATCGATTCTTTCCCAGCCAACTTTTTTTCGAATATCTTCTATGTACTTACAGACTTCCGACCCTCTTTAGCTTTATTATATGTATAGATGTATAGATAGATAAACTAATTCTGTGGGCACGTCGTTGTCAAATTCAGCACACAGAATGTAATAGTTCAATGAAATATATTTAGTTAGCAGAAATATACTACTGATTATTGTAATTGAATTTTGTATGTCATTAGTCCCCCTTTCTTATTTTACTTCGTTAAAGCCGTTCATAAGAGTTTCAACTTGAGTTAATAAACCTGTATTCACAACCTGTGTTGTAGTAACAAATATCCAGCATGTTTTACTCTTTTCATATTATTTTTTTTTTTTATATATTTACGGGTAAGCACAGTGCCTTGATCTCACCTGATGTTAAGTGATGATAAAGCCAATGATGGAAGCGCACTTCACCCGGGACCCTCAACTAGTGAGGTACTGGCTATCTTATCTCTAGCTGCCGGAACACAACAATGCTACAAACATTGATGTTATGGCGACATATTTAGATAAGATGGTGGTAGCTAGCCAGGCGGACAAATAAGTCCTACCACCAACCAAACCGAGTACACAAAGATGTACCTTCCGCTGGGAATCGAACCCGGGACCTCTGGGTCTAAACCGGTGGTCTTAACCACTAGACCACAGAGGCGATTAAATTATTCGACTCAACAGGCATTAGATAAACATAAACATAGGTATTTGATTAACCGGCAGATGGTTGTTATATTGTTTTCATTTCAGGTTATTATTATTATATCAGCCATAGCTGTTTCACTCCTCGGCAAAGGCCTCCCCAACATCACGCCTGCCATTTCAGGTTATTTCAGGTTACATGATATACTCGGTAAGATAATATCTTCCTTGTTGTAAATAAAGCAACCTATATTATTTATTTAGTAACCGCACGCATCATTGGTACTTTTTTAGGAATTCGAAGTGTATTTCGGCCGGTGCAGCTCGGCAGAAACGGCAGAAAAAAAGACAAATTGCATAAACGTGCAGAAAAGCGCAAATTTCTAGTTCAACGGAATCTCCATTCATGCGTATTAACAATTCAAACGGAACATTGTTGTGTTCCGGCAGCTAGAGATAAGATAGCCAGTGCCTCACTAGTTGAGGTTTCCGGGTGAAGTGCGCTTCCATCATTGGCCTTATCATCACTTTACTTCAGGTGAGATCAAGGCACTGTGCTTACCCGTAAAATATATAAAAAAAACTTTGTGTATCAGTTCTAAGCACTTGACTGTTACACACAATAAGGAGACGGCAGAAGGTAAGCTTTATACATTACCGAGCTCGAGTAAAGCACACAGACCTTCTCAAGGACGCGGTATCTTGGAACAGCTCGGAACGGTCCGAGTGCAGCTGCTGCTATATTCTGTGCCCGCGAAAGGTTGTCTACATGTCGATACCGGAATTACAATGTAAGAGACAAACCACGATTTTACAGGAGAGCTTTTTTTCGATATCTGTCTGTAACTTTTAGCGTTTTATCCGATTTTATTGACGTACACGACAAAGTTTCTTAGTTTTATCTTCTCTTTCTTATCATTATTGTAAAGTTTCATAAAACTTAGTAGTTTCAAAAATAACATGTTCCTTACCTCCTTGTTAGTGAAATTTAAGGTGTAAATAGTGAAAAATAATGTAAGTGGCTAGAAGCTTTCGAAAAATATATGTTATTTTACTGTAAAGGTTAATTTTATTGGTAAGTAAATAATAATTTATAAGGTTTATGTATTATTATGTATTATTATATATTGTTTTAAAACTTTCTTAACGTAACGGACATTTTTTGAACGACAGAGCAATTCTAAGTATACCAATCGATAGAGCGGAAAGTTCTGAATCCTAACTTACCTACCTATATAAAACTCATATTGGTCCAAATGTCCCTTACGTTATTTGATACTTCTGGTATCGACGTGCGTTGCTCGAGCGCGTTAGAATGTACTAACCTTCACAGTCTCTTTATTTTGTGAGTGTACGCTCCGAAGTCGGAATAAATTCGTTGAATGAGCCCGTGTAAATAAACAGTGTCTCTCACTCGTTTGTAAGCGCCGTTTGTAGGCAACCATGCGGCAGGTGATCGCAGAAGGATCGTTTCGTGAACTTATGTGAAGGTAGACTTTTTGTTAATAAAGAATTTATGTGAACCAATCAAATTCGAAGTCTATTTAAAGCATTGTACAATTTCTAACAAAATAAACGGTGTGTTGTTGTTAATTGTACAATGTCTGTAAATTTCTAATGTTTCTAAAAGAGTCTAGAAAAAAACATTGTACAAGATAAACGTACACTAAAAGAATCGGATGCTGTATCGATAAAAAATATCATCATCAGCTCATTTATATCGCCACTGCTGGGGCACGAGCCTTCCCTATGGATGGATAGGGAGAACGGGCCATGAACCACCACGCGGGCCCAGCCTTTGCGAAAGTTGCTTAACCTCAGCACTCGTAGACCGGGCGCGTTAAGCACTGCGCCATCGAGCTCCTCAATAAAATATACCTAAATTATATTGGCGATAAAAAATCTCAATCTGAAAATAGAAAAATAAACAAATCTCTACACAGTCAAATCAAAATATTTATTTGCATAAAACATACAAAAATGTCTATCCGTGGAAAATCAAAAATAAAAAGAACCGAAAAACAACTATTAAAACCTCTTTGAAGTCAACCTTCTGTCCTTTTATTTCGTCCAATAACCAACAACATAAAAAATGCAACAGCTGATTGAATTTTTTCTCTTTTTTCGATTTGCTATGTAGGGGTGTGTCGTTATTGTACTGAATAAAGTAGAGCGTTGTATATTGGTTACAGCTCGCTAAATATAGCTATAGATAGATAAAGATATAGCGCGATATAGCGATATAGAAGCGGCTAGCGCGTTCGGGTAGCCTTCTTGCTGTCATCTTTGTCATTGCTTTCAAGTTGCAAATCTATGCAACTTTCACATTAGCAGGTCACTGTTTAATTATTTATTTTACCATATTTTTTCTTTTTTTTCCTTTAGTTGATTGCTTCGTGCGATAAGCACATTTAGCCAGTGTCAAAGTAATTTTTCTAATAAGTAATACATAAATACAATATTCATTTTCTGTATGATGATGATGAATGATAATAGAAATAAGAAGTGAGAAATGATATACCCCCCAACCCCTCGAGTATCTCAGTAAAGATGTGGGGCTTTACTAAGTCCTCGGGCGGACTTCTCAAGAGACGATTCTTAAAAGATTTGAAAAGTGACGTTGCACTGTTTTGTTTCATTTGCCAACACTCATGCACACTCACGAACACTTAACGGTTAATAATCCACCGTTATTTCACATTAATATTCGAAATAACACAAATTTTCGAAAATAAAACATAACCGCAGCATTGACTCTTCACTTTCCCGCCAAGAAGTCCTTACCATAAATTACATGAATAAAATAAATGTATAAATTACATGTAAGGTAAAAGTAACAAGACAAGAGGCAATGGGAGTTCACCCATTCAAAACTTTACAGCATTCGGCGAAGTTACTAGGATGCAATCCCATGGCGAAATAGTTCACACAAATAAAACTTTGCAACTTCATCACTACAATAAAATTGATGGGTGACAATTTAACGTAATACAAATAAATAAAATTGTACATTTTATGAACCTAAATATTATTAGAATGCTTTAGGCATTAAGTTCGCCTTGTAATTTAAAGTTGCAGAAGTTTTGAATGAATAAATAAATAATAATCGTCGTCGTAATAGGAACTTATTTATAGACAACCCTATAGTCGCAAATCCCAATGGATAATTGTGTAAACATATTTTTTCGTTTCTACATTGTGTATTCGAGTTTGTAGGCTTAATTGGAAATCTTGTATTGTAAACTGCGTAAAATTGCTCTGGCATAGCTAGGCATCTTTTGAATACTACACTTTATACAGTTCATCATCATCAGCTCATTTATGTCCCCACTGCTGGGGCACGAGCCTTTTTTATGGATGGATGGTTACGGAGAACGGGCCATAAACCACCACGCAGGCCCAGTGCGGATTGGTGGTTGTTAACGAATGCTAATGCAGCCAGGACCAAAGGCTTAACATGCCTTCCGCGTTAACCACTGCGCTATCGAGCTCCTCCATTTATACTCCATTTATAAAGTTATTATTATTTTATTATTTGACATTTCATTATTATTTTTAATTTTTATTATTTATTTAACTACTTAAAGAGTTTTAAGTACCCATTGTTACTAACTACTTGGATTACTAATTGGATGCGAGCAGCACAAAACCGGTCGTTGTGGAGATCCTTGGGGGAGGCCTTTGTCCAGCAGTGGACGTCTTTTGGCTGAGATGATGATGATGATGATGATGATGATGATGAATAAATAAATAATATTTAGATTATTATTCGCATTAGCATGTGTATATTAGGAGTCCTTTACTAGACTAAAATTTAAAAAAAAATGAAAGAAACAAAGAAAAATAGTTTATTGACATAGCCAGTGATAGGAACTAAAATTATATAATTAAAGTTACCGACAAGATAAAAAGTAATTTATTTATATTAAATCCCGGATCCCGGTAATAGTTTTACTTATAAGTTACGTTTTAGTTCACATGAAGTTACTTGTATTGTTGTATTTTTAAAAGTCCGCAATTATTTACTTTACTACACTGTCAGACAAATTTCGTCTACTTTATCTTTGCTTAGATCATTTTTATACCCCAACAGCAAACATTTTAAATAAAAATGTGTGTGAAAAATAATGTAAATTTAAAAATCAGTTAAATAGGATTGGTCTACAGTCACGTTCTGCAATTATTTGAGCTTCGACAGCGGAATACAAATATAATCCAATCTAAGAATTTCATTCAGATATCGTTTTTATGAAATCTGGAAAATACCCAAAAAATATTATGTTTTTATTATAAATTTAAATTTAAATTCAAAACATGTATTCGAAGCAGCACAGTTGGGTTCTAACAATAAAACTATGCTAGACGTTGCAGCTTCAAGAAACAGCATCGCAAGTGATTTTAAGATGAGCCCGTGTTATCTTTATTAGTTTTATTATACTATAAAGTAATGCTAATGAGGAACTCGATGGCGCAGAGGTTAACGCGCCCGGTCTGAGATTGCTAAGGTTAAGCAACTTACGCAAAGCTCGGTCATCAGATGGGTGACAAAAATTCATCGTCTCGAGCTTCTACGTGCTTCGGAAGGCACGTAAATCTGTTGGTCTTGGCCTTTTTGTTTTGTGGGCCTGCGTCACACTGGTGACACTCCGTGTACGTGAGAGCTCGAGCGCCGGTGACCTTGAGCGGAACATGTAAACGCTAGGGTTGATAAATAGTCAGTCCGTGCGTGCGGTGCGCAATACAGAGTTCACAACACAGACAAGCGTCTGTGTTGTGAACTCTACGCTCGACTCAGCCCTCGGCCGAGGCGGTCTCCAGACCGCCACTCCACACCTCGCGCGCCGAGCAAGGCCCCCGCGCCGATCCCGACACCCACACATAGCCGCGAGCGATTTTACGAGCACACATGCTTAAGTGTTGCTTCTTTTCACGGTAGTGTATATTCTTTGCCCGCGTGGTGATTTAAGGCTTCTCCCTATTCATCCATAGGGAAGGCTCGTGCACCAGCAGTTGGGACATAAAATGAGCTGGCGTTATCACAAAAATATACCATCAATAATAATAGATATTAATGAAGTTTAAATTGTACTGTAGTTTATATTTAAAGCATATCATAATTAATGTTACACAGTTTGGTACTCGTATACTGGTTTACGTAGTACGAGCAGTTCGTAACAGCTCGGGGCCGGCTACGCGAACAAACTTTTAATGTGTTCCGTAATATCCTTTTTGCTGTCCAAAGTTAAACCACCGATGTCGATAGAGGCGTAAAATAGCAAACACTATTTGCATTTTTTCGTTTTTTATTGTGTAACTTACTTTTTATCAAACCGCTTTAGCAATCTCGTGCTTAAAACCGACTGCTCTCAGACTGGACTCGAGTTGGACATCCAGAGTTGTTGATAAGACCTGATATAACAAAGTATGAAAATAAGTAAGTAATAACATGTAAACTGTACCACTGCTGCTCAAACAAAAGTCTCTATCAATGACTAGCTAACCTGGCGGACTTCGTACCGCATTTCTTTTTTTAAAAATATAGCCTATGTGAAAGAATTTTTTAAATCGGTCCAGTAGTTTTTGAGTTGATTTGTTACAAACATACATACAAAAATACAAAGCTTTCCTCTTTATAATATTAGTATAGATATAAGGCATCGTTACAAATGACGGGTATTGCCTTTATCGCCCCACCGAATAACTGGTCACTGAGTCTCCAACTCACGTCCTTCGACGGGTTCCTAGTTATTTGGAGAAGCTCATCGTTCTCCTTATCCATCCATAGGGAAGGCTCGTGCCCCAGCAGTGGGGATATAAAACGAGCTAGTGATGATCCTAGTGGAAAACGTTGGAGGAAGAAGAAGCAGTGGAAGAGCGCTTGTCCGGCGGACAATAGCCCAATAGCCCAGGCACGGTAATAATATTACCGTGGCCCAGGATAAGACCCCTTGGAGAGCCAGGGTCCGCGATGCTACTATTGGTGGTCACGACCCCTAGGCATGAGGACTCGACGACAAAGTAGAAGAGTCTCCAGCATTTGGTGACAAACGAGTTGAGTTGCGATTTTGCCTCACAAATTATTCTCGTCTGCGTTAACGTGATCGAACGGTTAATAAAACTCGCAGGTAGCAATTAAGACGATGCGCTGTTGGCGGTCGCTGGTCGTCAAAGCACCCAGGAAACGCAAACCGCTTAAGGCGAAGGGTAAGGCACCCTAGCGCCACCAATTGATAATTTGACAATTACTAACGGACCGGATCTTTTTTAAACATTGAGTACCGTCCGATAACAGAAAAGCATCCATAGTATTTATTTAATAATTGTGCACTACTTTTTGTTGCGTGGTTTATTCACAAAACGGGCTATCGCATTTATTTACAAACAATGGCCACTGTTGGTGTTAGCGAATGAATACAAAAACAAACCTAAAAGTAGTTCACAATTATTAAATAATAGATGTTTGCCTAGTGTCGGAAGGTCCGCAATGTTTGAAAAAAAAAATCTAGTTTAGCAGTTATCAAATAAAATCCATTTGCGGCGCTCGTCATCGCTTCATCCTACAGTCTTATAGTATATTTTGTTTTAAAATATAATGTGCTATTGACACTTTAATAACAGTCCTATAAACCCACCTAGAAAGCCTTAAAGCCTCTCGCGTTTCGTAGGTTCTGACAGTGCATTTCCCATAAAAGTGATATAAAAAAATATACGACAGCCGTTGTGTGTTTAATCTTTTTAAAGTTTAAGTCCAACGAACTCTTAGTTTAAAAAACAAATATTTATGCTCAATTAACACTTCTATACTAATATTATAAAGCTGAAGAGTTTGTTTTTTGTTTGTTTGGTTGAACGCACTAATCCCAGGAACCACTGGTTCGAATTGAAAAATGATTTTTGTGTTGAATAGTCCATTTATTGAGGAAAGCTATAGGCTATATTACACCGCGCTATGATTAATAGGAGAGGAGCAGCAATGAAAAATGTTGCATAAACGGAAAATATTTACGCGGGTGAAACCGCGGGGCACAGCTAGTTAATAATATTCCTGTTTATCCACCACTAAAACTAATTCCTAGGAGCTCGATGGCGCAGTGGTTAACGCGCCCGGTCTGCGAGTGCTGAGGTTAAGCAACTTTCGCAAAGGCCGCTCATCGGATGTGTGACCAAAAATTATCATCTTGAGTTCCTCCGTGCTTCGGAAGGCACGTTAAGCATTGGTCCCGGCTGCATTAGCAATCGTTAACAACCACCAATCCGCACTGGGCCCGCGTGGTTGTTTATGACCCGGTCTCCCTATCCATCCATAGGGAAGGCTCGTGGCCCAGCAGTGGGGACATAAATGTGCTGATGATGAAAACTAATTCCTATGCTTGTGTTAGACATGGGTTCATGTCAGCAGTCTGACGGAGCTATGGGAATTAAACCTCGTTATCTAGCATTCAACCCGTGCATCATTCCTACGGCTACTGACGACGCTTCATCACCTGTTAGACAGCGACACGAAAAGTATCAAAGCAAAGCGTGCCCAAAAGATCTGTTTTGTTAAAAGGTTGATTTAGAATAAATTTGCTTAGAATACCTTTGTTCCACTCTAGTGTTCCACGAATTGTTTGTGAATAGAGCGGCGCGGCGCGGTGGGCCGTGAAATCGAGCCAACCGTCCGGGCCGGACTCCGGACACCACGCAAAAACTCACAGCTGTTGTGTTATACCAAATTGGTGGTTGATTTTTAACGTGACGTCCAACTAACCTATTAGTACCGTAGCATACCGTACTATGAAAATATCATACGAACGAATTCGCTTTTACAAACCTTAGTATTACACAGTGGTTTTGTTATTTATCATCCGGCAATTAATATTGAACTGGAATATCAGTCTATAATGAAGTGGTACTTATTATAAATAGTCCACTGTCATGCCAATTAATCAATTTTGTTTTTTTATTTTTTTATTTTTGGAACCTAGTTGTCAATTTTATTACCTTAAAAAATTGTTAAACTATATTAAGAAAATGGTTGCTTGTTTTTGCTTATGTTATAGTGTATAATGATAAGATAAGATGTAATAGTGTATTCAATCAAACACTGGTTAACCTTAAATAAAAAAATAAATCAAAGACAATCTGCAACTGTGCCTAAAGCGTAAAATTTTCTTACTTACCTACTCCGCTGGCTGTTTGTTCTCCTCTCTACCATCTACTTCACTTAATGTACTCAAACGTGGTGTTTGGCAGTCAAGAGTGCCTTGTAGCAATTTTTTATTTTTATTATTAGCAGTTTTACTTTGTTTTCAAATCAGTTTTTGAATGTTATCAGTACTTTCATGACTCAAATTATACACTACATTCTCAGTACAAGGTCTCTCGCCCTTTGAGACTTACGAACCGATAGCATAGTCACATTCATATAAGCTATTTAAATTATTTTGAATTTGGTTTTTTTAAATTCAGGTCTAGTCTCCTTCAGCAGCGCTTCTTGGCGAAAAACGAGGTTAAACTTTGCCATACACAAGTGGCGAGTGAAACTTGCATTAGGCACCCAGCAAAGGGATAGAGTCGAGGTATGCCAGCGGGCTATGGAGCGCAGCATATTGGTTGTCCGAGTGCCGGACTGCATAAGTAACTCGATTCTGCGTTCCAGGACCAAGATTCAGCGCGTTCGATCGTGAACCGCACGTACGTTGACGACACGTATTTACATAAAGCAACAAAAGCTCGCTGAACTCTTTAGTACTTTGTCACAGCGACTAAAGAATTAAACTGGTGTAATATTTATGTCATTGTCATCATCATGAAAAACGTTGCTGCTACCTATTTAATACTAATCTGGAGGATATACTAAGAGTAATCTCATAAAACAACTATACATACTAACTTTCAGACACGCACAGACATACACACAAGCACAGACATACAGAACACTTAAACATACGCCTCAGCCTAGCACATTTCTAAAATAAACTGTAATTTCACACTTTCAGATACACATTCACTCTTCACATAATAATTCACTAGTAATATAAGATAAATAGATAATAAGATAATAGTTAAATACATACAATTATCAACGATCATTATTTTGCCGTCTAGCATCAGTTATTTGAAATTGCGTAGAATATATTATTATTATTAAGTTATCTTCTGTTAAATTTTTGGTATCTTTAAATAGGTATATTCATATATCAGCATATTTTTGTAAAAGTCGTATGGTAAATCAAATTGCCTTACTTTCCATTTTTGTGGAATAACATGATTTGTAGGCTTCATTTGTAGTCCGAGGTGGGGGCACCTGACACCGAAGAACAGGTTTTTCCTAGTTTGGTTGAAGGTAGTCTCAATTTTTGTCAACCAGCGTTGCCTTTATACCTAATTTTAACTTATGTCATAAAAATATGTAAACAAAACTTAGCTGTATACTTGATACAAATAAATGATTATTATTATTATATTATATTATTAATCAAAGTATTTGCTGGACAAAGGTCTCCTCAAACGATCTCTACAAAAGACGACCGGTTTGTGCTGCTCTCTTATAACGGCTATCCGCGACCTTCACAAGATCGTCCGTCCACCTTGTTGGAGGCCTGCCTACGCTGCGTTTTCACGTCTTGATAGTATGTGTTGTTTAAATGATAGCTTCAAAATTCGCTCGGTGTTGAGAGAAGGCGGAACTATTTTTCGGCGTCGAGTCATCACGCTAACTAGTTCGAGCCTCGTTAGGGGCCGCGCCTGTCTCGCTGACAGCCCTGGTAATTAGAAGAGCTAACGAACATTCCGCGGAAACTTTGGCAGATAATAATGTACTGCTTGTTTAATACACTCAAGAAGCCCACCGTGAAAAGTTTATTTAACCTGCAGATGTTTTGTGATTGGGTTTTCCTGTGACCATATCCGCGATAAAAAATCAGAATCATTTATTTTTAATAAACTCGAGTAGGTAAGTAAGTATATAATGTTTTTTTATATAATCATTTTCATAATTTCATATCGAATACCACTTTGCCATATTTTGACTTTTTAGTTACTCGTTGGAGGAGTGGCTATTATGTTAAGCAAATTTGCTGCCCTTTGAGCTCGCAAGCTAAATTAAAATATTGGAAGGCACGTAAGATGGCTGTCGTTTGTAAAACCTGTATTGAGCCCTGAGTTGTAGGTTATTATCATCCAAGGCCAATGTGGGATGTTTGTAAGCTGATGATGATGATGATGATTTACAGAAACAGTCTAAACGAGTATGAGGACTTTTAGGTAAAAAATATTTTTATGGAGAAATTCTTAAAAAAGGTAGGTATACACAGAAATGAAAAAAAAACCACTTTTATTGTTTTCGGAATCTTTCAAAATACGAGTACTCACACAAATGCCGATATAATCTGAAAAGAAAAAGAAAACACGAATCTGTATTCAATCAGTCTCTCATATATCGGTTATATCAGTCCCCTCCCATCTCTTTTATATTCAAAGGCTCGCAAATAGAAATCTGTTAGTGTCCCATATCTTGGAGATAACCATGTATGGGACAGGCTGGGCTAATTTCCCCCGGGAAGTACGTCTTCGCATCCTTGTAATTACCTTTCGTAAGGAGGAATTGTTTTCTGTATCACCGATGACCTGTCTTGGGTTGCGCAAATAGTGTGGCACGTTGGGATTGGTACGTACACATGAAAACAGCTTGTTTATTGGTGTGCAGATTTGTTTTTATACCCTACACCTTGGTTTTCATCTCCCGTGATGTTTAGTGATGATAAAGCTGAAAATGGCAGCGCACTTAACCTGGAAGCTTAAATTATACATGTTCTAGCTTTAGTATCGTTGTCTAATAAAACAATGCTACTAACTTTTTTGGTATGGCGACAGATTTTAGATTGGATATTTTGGTGGTTCAATTGGACGAGCTGTCACATGGATTGTGAAAGGAGTTGTGTTTAAATCCCATTTGAGGAAAGTTTTTTTTTTCAGTTTCAATAAAAACTTTTCCTTAAACTCTTTACACTAGTGTCGTAATGGCACGTAAAGGTACCATTATTTGTTTCGCTGCTGAGGTTTTATTATAGATTTTTGTATAGCGTTGTATCGAGTGGCGCCGTTAAAACTTCCCGCGCCCCGCACGTATAGTTTTATGCCCCAATCTTGATACTTACAAAGTCAACTGTAAAACTCCAATATTGTCTGTGTAGGGAGCCGATCAGTCAATGGCCATAAACATAAGTACTTTGTAACTCAACCCGGCAAATTGATGATACTGAAAATATCCAGTCGCATGCCGGCAATAAAACTAACTTGTAAAAATGAGTGCCTTATTTTATGAGAGCCCTAAACTGTCGGCTCGATAAACTTTTATCTTCAATCCGCTGTTTAGGTGCGCGAAGAGAAAGTTTATAGTCGTACGTGAGTGAAATTAGACTTTACAACCTCTGACATTGAGTTTGTAATGTTTTATAATTGTTGCGATGTCATCCTCCTTCTAGGTGTTTCTGAAAATCAGCGATTCACATGCTATGCGAGTGAATACCATGCTGAGCAACGGCCCTTTTGAGATGCTGCGGCACACACACATTTTTGTATTTTTTATAGTTTACTGTGTTATGAAATTATGTTAATTGCGTTAAATACACGACATAAAAATAGACTATACCTGCCTCAATCTAGGGTAAAAATGTTAAACTGCAGTCCATACTATATGGCTGTAAAAATATTTAACAAATTACCGCCTGATATAAAAAATCAAGTAACCTTTCAAGCATTTCAAAAGAAATTACGAGATTCTCTTATTGCAAAGTGTTTTTATTTTGTTAATCATTTTCTCACCAACCAATAAATACATTTTTTGCTTACCTTCACATTTTTGCTTGCCTTTACATCAATATTCACTTAAAACTTATAATTTAATAAATAGTCTAGACATGCGATAATTTAATTATATAATTATTGAATTGTTTAATTTAATTTAATTATTTTATTTTATTTTACTTTATTTTGTTATTGTTTTATTTATTTTTTTAACTTTTAGACTTAAGATATTATTCATAGCTTTATATAAAAATAATACTCGGGAATACTTACTACTAGAAAATAATACTATGGAGCTCTCTATAAATTTGCCGTGTCCGAAAAGGGCGACTAAGTTTTTAAGTTCCTTCATAAATGTACAACGTGTTATACACTTAGTTAGCAATAAAGAATTTGATTTGATTTGATTTGTTATTAGTGTAATTGTTGTTATATTACGATTGTATAATGTGTGTGTGTGTCTATAGTGTCCAAGTAAAGATGTTTTCATCATTTCGGATTCAGTCCAATGCGGGACAAAGACCTCTGCACTGAGCCTAATCTTTGGTTCTTCTCATTCAACTGCTGCCGGTCACTTTGCGTTTACCGTCGCTGCAACTGAAGGGCGTCCTACACTACACTCATTCATCATACAATTTGTATGTTTATTTTTATTATAAAACTATAAACAACAAATCTTTTTTAACACAGTCATATCGGAAGGTGAATAGTGCAATAACCAAATATAACGTGCCATTTCACATCTTATGGTGGAATACTCTCCTGGCACACGTATCTCCTACCTATAACAAGGGGGTCGCTTAAACGAGGTGTGAAGAAGCAAGCTAATAATAATAATTTTAATTTGGTTTTTATTTTTCATTTATGTTTTGTATGTGCTTTTGTATTTTATTTGCTTTTAGGCCTAACCTAGGCTAAGAAAAAAGATAAATAAAGATCATAATTTTAATAATAATAATATTAATAATGTTTTATTGTTTTTATATTAAAATATTGTAAAAATCTAGTTTTAAGAAAGAAAATAAATAAAAGATATAATAATATTTTTTTATTGACTTAAAAGTTATTAACAAATTCCTATGAAGACTCTGACACCTAAACTAGGCTAAAATGCCAGTATCTCAAGAGTCAGAAATTCTCCCAATTTTTTGCTACAAAAGTGTCAAGAAAGCTTAATAAAAAGTTAACAATGTACTTATTATGGATATAAAATGGTGGTGATATTAAATTAATTGTAATATGTATCATCATCATCATCATCATCTCAGCCAAAAGACGTCCACTGCTGGACAAAGGCCTCCCCCAAGGATCTCCACAACGACCGGTTTTGTGCTGCTCGCATCCAGCGGCTTCCCGCGACAAATAAATAAATAAATAAATAATTATATTTTTAATATAATAAATATTATATTAAAAATAGATACATAATTAAAATATATAAATATAAAGTAAATATATATTTTATTCTATTTATTTAAAATTACTAAATAAAAACTCTGTTATACCGTGTCTTTTCTATGTAGCCCGTTAGTTAAAAAGATCTTCTGTTTCTTCATAAGATGAGGATGGCTGGTGATGCACATGCCGAAAGCCGAAGCGCTTCTGCAGTACATCAGGCCAAGCAAAAATAAACATAATTTTAACGCCATCGTAAAGTGCAGCTGGCCAGTATTTAAAGTCTCCAACTAGAAAGCTCTTAAGTCTTCTTCGGCCGAGAATCAGACTGAATGACGAACACCCTAATATCTACTTCTGCTGCAAAGCAGATATAGATATTGGGGTTTATTATAATATTATTATTTTGCATTGCTGTATTCCAGTTTGAAAGTACTAGATCCAGTGTCTAGAGATTACAGATAGAAGAAATAAAGACTTAGGGTCGGGTCCCTTGGTATTGCAAGCGTCCATGGGTTGCGGTGGCAGCTGATGCTAGCTATTGATAGTTTTTTCTCGTGCATAGCTACATCGCATAGTTCTGGTGGAATCCCCCGCCCACGTTCGATAATCAGTAACCGATTTTAAAGCAGGTGAAAATGAAACGTGGGTATGGAATTCTATGTTGCAACGCACACGACCTACAAAAAGTCGGTGTCAAAATCGGTACTAAAACCTCGGCGTAAAAATCGGTCCCATTATCGGTCTTACAAAAAGTCGGTCGTGGGCGGGAGTCGTTATGCTCGTACGACAAAACAATAACATAAAAACAGACAATAAATATTTAACAGTGGGCATCAGAGTTCCAATCGATACAAAACGAATGTCATTAAAATAAATTGGAGCTCGCAATAATGTCGTTATAATCCTATGTAATTAAATTTAACCGTTTTGCAGTACGCCAGGTCATTAATTAGTGTTGGAGCAGTAAATATTGGTATGTTGTAGTAAATATTGCTATGTTCTGTTGTTTCACCGCAAATTCGGGATACGACAATTATTTTATTTACGACTAGCTTACTGTCCGCGATTGCGTCCGGTCGAAAAGTGGCCTATGTTATTCTTATTTAGTCGTAATTGAAAATATATAACTGTTTTACAGAGTTTAAGCAAACACTACACATTTTAATAAAACAACTTTTACGGATCTGCTCGCGTTTATTTTACACATTGCTTTTATATTATTTATTCCTGGCGTCCTGCAAAGGGGGCGACTCTTTGCAGGATCCGTGGGGCCTGTGACTGTAATGTTACTCACTCAGCGTGTTTTACCGCTTATACCATGGCGAGTGTTCTGAAGAGCTCTTTGACCTCATCCAACCTTCTCCCTTCCTCCATAGGAGTACACGTGCTGCTCTTCGGAGTCACCGCTTCACTGTCTCTAATATCCCATCGCGCACAAAGAAATTTGGTGACTCGTTTCTTTGCCGCACCTCCGAAAGTTGGAATAGTCTACCAGCACACGTTTTCCCTCCTCAAAAGAGGCGTGAAGGTGCTTCACCTTGTGGGCCGGCAGAGTGAGGTTAACTGATGCTACGTTTGTTTTAACGCTGCACCAGTTATTATCTCGTCTGGACTCCATTTCCACTTAACATCAGGTGGGATAGAGTCACTTGCTGAGCTATCTATAAAAAAAAAAACAAAAAACTATCAATAGAGTTTACGTGTAGATACATGTAGATACTAAAATAAGGTCATATTTTACCATTTCTCAACAACAATATTACACACCATACCATGTAGACATTGTCATTCATTAATAAAGCTTTAATATAAACATTTATCAAACTACAGCTAGATAAATATTTTTAATACAACTTTCATGTCAGTATAGGGATCAAATAATTATTTATCTAATTATGTTAAATAGTTAATTACTTATGATTTAATCTTAGAAAGAAAACCAATGCCTTACCTCACTTTTCTCCTTCTCTTATATACTGTCCTTTATCTGACGTGTATTATGTATTCAAGCCACAATGTTTAGTTGAAAATATATTAATGTTGTACATTATGTAAAAAAATATGTAGTAAAGTCTGGAAAAGGTTCAGCTACAAATCCAGCACAACGGAGCCTCAATAATGTATAACTTATAATCTGCTGGAGCGCGTGTAACATACGAATTGACACTTTGTGCTCCTCGTAATAAAGTGCAGATTTAGTTAATATATTCTTATGTTGAAGAATCCGCCACTTGAAATTCAAAGTTTGTCCGTCACACAGTATGCTTTCTGTGCATAGAATATGTCTGCAGATGGGGCTTGATATACTAACATAGTACGTTGTTTCATGTTGGTACAATCTTTTATTTATATCCTTATTTTTAAGGCAGTAGCAGTAGTGGCTAGCTGACGCCATCTTATCTAAGTTTGACGCATATATCGACAAGTGGACTGTAGATTTTAGGGGAAAATGAATCAAAAATCGATGACTCGGGTTGCACAAATCCGACAACAAAGCAAGGGAGTACGACTCACCTTTCCTCTGCAACAGCCGGCTTTTCACGTAGAATCGCAACTCCTGAACTGATGAAGGCGTACGACGTCTTCCGAGACCCTGGCCAGGGTTGATAGGTTCTAGAGGGAAACGCTGTAACGCACGGCGTATAACGTGACTGTAGCACCGAGCTCTCGACAGATATCTCCTATTG
This sequence comes from Eudonia mercurella, assembly GCA_963082485.1. Taxonomy (NCBI): domain Eukaryota; kingdom Metazoa; phylum Arthropoda; class Insecta; order Lepidoptera; family Crambidae; genus Eudonia; species Eudonia mercurella. The sequence continues at coordinate 19,314,681 of OY720031.1, read as the reverse complement.
GAGATTAGATAGCCATTTCCATTGGTCATCAATATTTGCTGGCTTAGCACAATATTTAGTAATATATAAGTTACCAGTGACTGTGAATAAGATAAAAAACAGCCAATTGCGAGTCGGACTCGCGCACGAAGGATTCCGTACTTTATGACGTATTAAAAAAAACCACTTTGGAAGTGTCTCTCGCGTAAACTATTCAGTTTAGAAAAAATGATATTAGAAACCTCAATATCATTTTTGAAGTATGGGTTTGACGAAAAAAAAATTTTGAGTTTCAGTTCTAAGTATGGGGAACCCCCAAAAATTATTGTTTTTTTTTCTATTTTGTGTGAAAATCTTAATGCGGTTCACGGAATACATCTACTTACCAAGTTTCAACAGTATAGTTCTTATAGTTTCGGAAAAAAGTGGCTGTGACGAATCCAAAAGGGTTCCGTTTTTTGCCATTTTGCTACAGAACCCTAAAAAGAGCAATGTTGTTGATATTATAGCGTAAGAGTTAGTCACTGGTCAAAAGTTAAAAAATCGCCCCTCAAATGGGATTGGAACCCAGACCTTCCGCTACCCCATTAGCAGCTTTTCCAACTAGGCTACTGAGACATCGATTTCAATATCAAGTAGTTTTAACGCTATTAGGCAACGCTGTAACAATATTGACGCACGCTAAAGTTATGTAGACATCCTGTAACGTTAATAATTGAGAACAAACAGTTGACAATCTCGATGGCGCAGTGGTTAACGCTTGGTCTGGATATTGCTGAAGTTCAGCCGCTTTCGCAAAGGCTGATCATCGGATGGGTGATCAACAATTTAACATCTCGAGCTCCTCCGTGCTTCGGAAGGCACGTTAAGCCGTTGGTCCCGGCTGCATTAGCAGTCGTTAACAACCACCAATCCGCACTGGGCCCGCGTAGTGGTTTATGCCCCGTTTTCCCTATCCATCCATCGGGAAGGCTCTTGCACCAGCATAAAAATGAGCTGATGATGATGATGATGATGAGTTGACAATCCCATCCCCTAAATCTCGTAAGCATCATTATTGATATTTTAACTCGCCTCGTTTGCTGATAAAACTGACTTTGACTGACTAAGAAGTCAGTAAATCTAAAGAATGGTGGATCATCAACACTCACAGTCTATTTTCAGTAAGAATTGGCAGCGAGCGAATTCCTTTCGATCCGAGCTCGCCGTTATCTCTGGCGTCCGAAAATCCCTTTAATTCGGGTCAATAGTTTACAACAGTAGAGGTAATAATGTTTTACCAATATCGGTACAGCTGCGACTTGGTATAATTGGTATGTCGATTTATTACAATATACAGCATATGTGAAGTAAAGACACAATAGGAAGGTACATAACGGGTTATAGTTATAGCCAATCATAATATACACTTACCCCCTTACAGATAAACAAAGAATAAGGTCCGAATACTAATTCCGTGTTTTGTTCCTGTCATGTAAACGTCATTTCAAATTAGAGTAAAAGAGACAAAACACGGAATAACTACTCGGAGCTTATTCTTTGTTTATTTAAAAGACTCTTAAAGTATGCGATCAAATTATTGCATGATTAAATTGCCAATACACTACCAAATAAATTTAATTACATTACCAAATAAATAACTATATCAAACTAAAACAAATTGAAATTGTAATAGACTGTTGCCATTAAGTCTTACTTAGCTTCATAGTATGAGAGGATAATTAACTTGTAGATTACAAAAACACAAATGTTGAAAAAACTTCCACGAGCAGGATTTATTATATATTATTATACATATTTATAGACATTATGATCGGATGTTAGTGACGGTAGTTGTTGACATTGAATGGGCGCCTTTGGCTTTCAAAGTAAAAAGTGTTGAATAATGTCGGCGGGCTGGTTAGAACCACGATAGCTCAATTGGAATAGCACCTGACCCGGTATGTCAGAAGGGTGCAGGTTCAAATCCTGCTCGTGGAATTTTTTTCAACATTTGTGTTTTTGTAATTTGTTCGCAACAAAATTTGCGTTAAAAAATATTTGAACATTTTATAATAATTATAATATATAATAATATAGATCACATCCTACTTCTGGATTGAGAGACCAATGCCCATTGCTATATATTATTATTGATTTTGACATTTACTAAATTAATGAATTGTATTGTGAAATTAAAAAAAAAAACTGTACCTAGTATTCTAATCTTGCTATGGATAAATAATTCTAAATATTGAATAATATTGTATTTGCATGCTGTATACTAAAAGCAAAACATGAGCCCTTTAAAGTGTACTAAGACCATATTACCATGTTTTTAGCAAATAAAGTTTTATTATTATTATTATCTACTTTATTTATTTTCTTTCTTAAAACTAGATTTTTACAATATTTTCATATAAAAACCTAATCCTAGAGTACCACTAGCAGCGGAGCAGGGCCCAAGCTACCGGTGGTCAGGGCTTCAGAGTGAGGAACCTCCTGACGATACGTGCCGTGTCCAGGAGTGTTGCCTTCTGTATCTGTCCCTTAATCCAGCCATCCAGCGAAAGTCTCTTGAGATGTTGGTCGAGACTCTTCGCTATGAGGCCTCGTAAAAAGGTTCTCGTAAAAAGTAGTAAAATAAAACTCTGACGCTACTACATCACCGTAAATTTGCAAGCTCACTCAAGTATCAATTACCATTACACACATCACAATGGTTTCAACTAAGCCAATTCGCAGTTATTTACATTTCATTTAATAATTTGAATAGATCGGATAGTTTTGATTACATTGCCGGCCGCGCTCGACGGCTCGACGGTTCGATGGCGCAATCACAAAATAACGAGACTGCAGAAGGTAGGTATAACTTTTTAAACTATCATGCTCACTTACATTAGAATAAATATTATTAATGGGATTATTACCATGTTTTTTGTTCTGTTTGAGTATCCGATATTTCGGCACAGTTGCATGCGCCATGATCACGGATGTACTGAAGTTATTGCGGGTGGGTAATTATGAGTAGACAAAACGATCTACCCTCTTCCTTAGTCATTTGCGCTCGATACTCGTACCACTGTCTCCTAAGTCACTATTCACTCTAACTTGTTCTCGACACACTACACTAGCCTAAATATTGTCATAAATTGTGGGTAAAGGCCTCCATCATTAAAATCAAGTCATTAAAATCACAACGCTAGCCAAATGCGGGTTGGTGATCACAAACCCGGGCTCTGTATCGAAAAATCCGAAACACACTTTGCCCGACCTGGGAATTAAACCCGGGACCTACGGGTATCAGACCGAGCGCTTTAGCACTTGCCCACGAAGTCGTTAATCAACCAATAGATTCCCTTTTTTAACGGCTCTTCCCAGCTCTGCTCCAGTATTGGTTCATTTCCACACAGCTCGGCTTCGCTTAGCTCCGCCCAGTTTCAATAGAGTGTCACCCTGAAGCTTACCTTCTGCAATCTCTTTTTTTGTGGCGCAACCCTCGGTTCGTTCTACGAGCTGTGTTATCTGTAGGCTACAATCCGTTTATTACGGACGGCTTGTTACTAACAATCAGAATTACTCTACTTTTAGTTCTCAGTGATAATGGAACACGATTCTGTCCGAGTGGTTAACGGAATGTAGATTTGTCAGATTTCTATTGAAGATATTGTGAGTTAGAACATGATAATGGTATTCTTGGAAAAAGATAATTGGCGGTATCAATATGTGTTAGTTGATAGTATAAGACGGATTCATGCGGTGCTGGATCAAAGTGGGGCTGGATATAGGGAGCCCGAGAAAAATCGTGGGTTCAATTCTCATTTCTGGCAAATTGACTCATTTATAAGTTGTTTTATCCGTTTCGATAGAAATATTACACAGTGGTCGCCTAAATAATAATTTTGAATCTTTGATTATTTAATTAAATAATCAAAGTTTTGAATAAACATTGTTTTAAAAAAAAAACGTTTTTAAAAATGAGCCAGCAAGATTCCATCATCATCTCAGCCAAAAAGACGTCCACTGCTGGACCTCCTCCCTCAAGGATAAATTCAAGATTCCATGTGCCGATAAAATAGGTTCAGGCTTTAAGGAGTTTGATGTTCGACATTTAATAATAAGAATAAGAATAATAAATTATTTATTGACGATCACACAGACATTACAGAAAGATACAGGTACAACGAATAAGGAAACATGATAAAAATATAAAATAAAACAACAATAAGGAAACATGAAAGTGTGTGAAGGTCAACTAGGACTCTGCCTCAGCTTGATATTTAATTTCGTTTGAAATAAAGTTTGCGTTCATCATCACCAGCTCATAAAATCCCCACTGCTGGGCCGAGTCTATCCTATGGCTGAATATGAAGAACTGGCCATAAACCACCACGCGGGCCCAGTGCGGATTGATGGTCGTTATCGACTGCTAATACAGCCGGGACCAACGGATTTAGGTGCCTTCCGAAGCATGAGGTTATACAAAGTTTGCGTATAACCTCCTCTTATTAATATTAATTAGTTCTGTAGTACCAATAAATAGAATTTACTATAAAAAGAGGTCATCACTACATGTAATAATTTATTAAGAATACTCTAACTACCCCCGTCCGTTATATTACCCCCGTCTCCGCTTTTAAAAGACACCATTTAAATATGGCGTGAACATTTTAAATGCGACGCCAAAAGTAATTATGTTTAATGCTTTCAAAAATATCTCATAAGTGATGGATGATGTTTCGCGAGCAACTGATTCGCTGGCTGGTTCATTTCGATAAGTAACGGAAGCATTAAAGGAATTCCATTTATTATATTTGGATATGAAAAATATTTTGGTTATATTAATTATTGAATGTTTTTGCGGTGAAATTTAAAGTTGTATAATCTCGACGAATATTAGTAAAGCCTTGTTTTGACACACATCAAACATTTTCTATGTAAACCTTCAATGTTAGACAATAAATAACATTTATTATACTCGCACGATAACAAAAACAGATTGCTAAAAACTAAACGGAATTATAATGAGACGGGGCGTTTAAAACAAAAAGTTTCTAGTTGGTAAACAGCGATTAATAAATTCAGTTTGCCACAAACCCACCGTCCAATTTATGTGTCCACTCGTGAATAATGTAACAATAGGTTTTAAACATTCACAATGGCAGAGTTTTGAGGGCAGTGGCAACTTTTAATTTCGGCAAGTATCGTTACAACTGCATCTACCCACAACTGTGGCTACAACAAAAAAAATAGAGGAGTTTCATTATTTGACCTAAAAGTTTACTTTAACGGATTCAGTTTCGCTGATAAAAGTATCGCATCTCTAAAGTTACTAATGTCCCACCTATCCCACCTTCTCCCTTCCTCCATAGGAGTACACGTGCTGCTCTCCGGAGTCACCGCCACACTGTCTCAAATATTCCATCGCGCACTAAGAAATTTGGTGACTCGTTTCTTTGTCGCACCTCCAAAACATGGAATAGTTTGCCAGCACACGTTTTCCCTCCTTCCTATGATATGGGGTCCTTCAAACGAGGCGTGAAGAGGCACCTTGTGGGCCGGCAGAGTGAGGGTAACTGATGCTGCGTTGTTTTCACGCTGTACCAGTTGTCGTCGCATCTGGATTCCATATTCACTTAACATCAGGTGAAATGGAGTCATTTGCCGTGCTACGTATAAAAAAAAATGTATCTGTTTACTAGAGTGATTAGTGAAAGTTATATTCTCCATTCAATAATTCGAAAACGAGAATTTGTATTGAATAATTGCAATACAGTAACACACCTTTGTAAACAAGCATGGCATTGAAGCAGAGTTGCTTCAATGCCATGCTTGTTTACATTAACATGATCGAATGGTAAATATTATTAAAATATCGCACACATCGCTCAGATAAAGTATGAAATAGAAAGCGTACCAGTTACTTTCAAATCAAATAATACGCTTATCAAATTTGTAAAAGTGTTAAAAATATTTCCAAGGGATTTGAACCCGCACCCTATGACATAACGGGTCAGGTGTACTAACAAATATGCTATCGTGGCTCTGTCCAACCCACCGAAATTAATCAACACTATCTACTCTTACTTTGTAAGTCAAAGGAGCCTTATTCAATGGCGACAACTACGTCATCAACATCCGATCCCATATTTTTACAGGTATTAATTTAATAGCAAAAAAATTACGTAAAATAATATATAACCATATTAAAATTCTAATTTTAAGTCAAAGCAGCACGTAGTTGCATTATAGTCAAAGTAGTAGCAGATTCTTTTACAGTCCTCTTATTGTATTCATCTCAAAAATAACTTTTCCCAAAATTACTCATGAAATAACTTTGTATGGGACTGTTTGATTATCATAATATCCAACGTGAATGGTACACCTAGAAAGTTATGTTTATCGATAAAAATAGACTGCTCAGTTTGGAATATTCTTAAGGCACATAAAACTTATCTCTCCTATATAAATATATATGTATACTCGCTTTCTTCATAAGGCCACGCGTGCTGATTTGCTGTCACCGACTTACTGTGCCCACAATAATATCGCATAAAAAGTAATTCGGTACCGAACCCCTCGGAGAATCTAGGGAATCGCACGCTTGCCCTCTAAAAACCATCTGATGGTGTTTTGATCACACGGCTTGTGGGACCATTCAAGTTTCTCGCCACCCCAATAAAAATTCGGTGGCGCTAAAAAGTCAAAACAGTAAACTCTCTCCAAAAACAACTTAGCTACACATCCAAAATATGGAACTTCTTCCAAAGTACGTGTTCCCTCCTCCCTACAACATACCTAAGGTCTGCAGAGCAAGACGTGAAATGGTTACTTTGTGTGTCGGTCAGTGTTGCCAGTGGCCGATAGTCAAAAGTAACACGAGACGGTTCAAAAAATAACATTTTCACGAGAAAAAGTAACATTAACTATTATTTTTAAACCTTTTTTCGTAGAAAAAGACACTCCTAATGTTATACCACTTATGGCACTTGATTACGCAAAAAACTTTCTATTCCATTCTTGAAGCTTCGAAAGAAAGAAAAACAATGGATCCAATGTTGTCTAATTCAATAAAGTATACCATTATTTTTATTATTATTTATTGTCACATAAAAACAGGTTACGATAACGAAAGTGACTTCCCTGACCTCTATGTTAGGCATTCAAGTGTAGAAGCTTCATGATGCTAGGTGCTAACTTATTGATCGAAGTAATAAAAGTAATAAATTATCGAACTTTGAAACCTTCGCTACCTCGTAAGAAAGAGAAGAAAATGGACAAAAAGTAAATATACAAAAGAAGATGAAAGTATCTTGCGTTCCGTTTCACGATTATCGGTATGTGAAGTCACACTTGAACTCCACTTGTACAAACTAGTCTAGAGCGAGAGTTCAATGAAAGTCCGATGCTTCTTAAAATGTGTATTATGGAAATAGCAACAACTGACACAAACCATTTTGAGTATATATGCAAATTTATAAACATCTTGATAGCGCGATTCAGGATTGTTAATCACGCCATCTATGATTTTACATCGGAACTATAAATTGTATGAAAATACTATTGCGTTACTTTTATGCTTCTATTAAAAGTGTTTCCTCTTATTTTAAGGTTTTATGTTTATTGTTTATTCAACATAATATTAATAGATAGAGCGTCATCACCACTACTGCTTTAAACACAGTGTAATGTTAATTCATTGTAACCCTTTGTGAATATGAACCGCCTTTATGTAATTACTAGCTGACCCGGCGGGCTTTGTACCGCTTTGACAGTTTCCATCATTGAGTTAAATATATTATATCAATGGTTTTCATGACAACAAAACAAACAAATCATTTTGTATTTTTTACATGACATTTTTTTACCTACTATTCAGTAAATTTTTTAGCTGTGGAGAAAAATGGGCGCAAGAAACTCCACAGCAGTAATAAAAGCTTTTTTTTATTTATTACTTTTATTTATTTATTATTATATTTTTTCCTCCTTGCTTCGGAAGGCACGTAAAGCCGTTGGTCCCGGCTGCATTAGCAGTCGTTAAGAATCAACAATCCGCACTGGGCCCGCGTGGTGGTTTATGGCCCGTTCTTCCTATCCATCCATAGGGAAGGCTCGTGCCCCAGCAGTGGGGACATAAAATGAGCTGATGATGATGATGATGAAGTACTCAATTTTGTGTGTCCTTAAGTTAAATAAATGTTGATTACCAATCAACATACCAAGTGAATGTTCTTGTCATATTTCTAAATTACTTATTTTACGAGGGCAAACGAGAAAATATTAATGTCTGTAAGTATATCGAAAACATGTCTAAGGAAAAATGATTATCAAGACAAGCGTCACAAAGCATTTACTCATAACGCTTGCGAAGGGCAATATATTTTTTATTAGGTACAACAAGAATTCCAAGTACGTAAATTATAATTTGCCTACGCTACGTCAAGAAGTCTCCGAGAGAAATGGCGTTGACATCGTAACAAAGCGTTGTAGCTCCTTTAAAAAATTATCAACGGCCAAGAGTATCAGTAAATGGTGAAACAAATTTGTCTTAGCACAAAGGTCTTGAGACAAAGGTCGGGTCCGCGGTTCACCCCGACATGATTAATCACCGGCTACACACAAAAATACAGCAGGATCCCCTCGCAAACCACTCTCCTAATACATCATACCGCCTTTGTTGCCCGACTGAGGCCCTAAAAGTGAATACATGTAAGGAGATAATCAAGATATGACGTAATAGAATTAGCTGTGTATGACAATATACCAACGTCAATAGCTGGAACTTCAATATCAGACTTTCTAAAAAGGCCTTTTTTATTCCGCTACAGAAAGGATTTGGCCTTTATCGCACTGGATAATAGGTTACGACAAGGCTGAAGATAGAAACCAGATCACTCTACCATTAATTATCTTTGAATATAATACACACTAGATAAAGCTGTCACACGCTTCTGTTTGTTAAAAGAACCATAAGGGTATTAATAATTGAAATAAAAAATTGTTTAATTACTGTGTTACAAATTAAACCCGTTTCTATGTACAAAAAAAATACTGGAAAGTATTTTTAATTATAAGTTATAGATAGGTATACATTTTATGCAAATTTTGTTGCAAACAATTTACAATTCAGAAAAGTGTTCAAAAAATGTCCACTAGGGATTTGAAGGCGCAACCTCTGACGCCAACCCGCTCGTGGAATTTTTGTAGATACTACACAAGGAAAGGCTTTATTAAATCGGAGCATGTCAGCGTCACCCTTGGCGCATATAAAATTAAATGGCGCGTCGTAATCTCTGGAGCATTTAGCAGGACCGTTAACTAACCAGGAACGGCAATATTCCGTACGAACAAAACGAAGTCACTCCTCGGAGTCAAATCTCGTTGTCACCTCACTCAACTCCGGTCCACACGCCTCAATCAATTACAACAGATGTCCGGGATGTTATTTATGCTGGACCTAACTCCGTTCTCAGTTAATTTATTTGCCCCCAATTTTCTACAAAATATGTTAATTCGTCTGGAATCGGCTGGCGCGGTAAGCTGTTTCAGAACGCGTTCCTTTGTGCTGGAGGATTTATAGAAGCGAGTGTACTTGGTAGAGTTGCTTCGGACGTCCAATGACTTATGGTGATGTCAAATCAGAGTCGAGGTTTTAAAATGTCTCTTATGATTCCGATATTTATACAAAGAAGTAGAAGGTGTTTTAATGTGAATCAACATAAACTGTGCCTGTGTTAGTTCACTGATAGACGTAGGTCTCTCATCGGATCTTCTCATCGAACTGCTGCCGGCCACTTTGCGTATATCGTCGCTTCTATCGTTCTACACTACGTTTGCCAAAGTAATATTGAAGTATTTATTCAACATGAATTAATTTCCGATATATACTGAAATAAAACATGTGTGTGAAACGAAAGATACATAAATAAAATAGTTTTACAAAATTAAAATCCTCTCACAAAAGTTAAAGTTCGAGGTTAACGCGCCCGGTCTGCGAGTGCTGAGGTTAAGCAACTTTCGCAAAGGCCGGTCATCGGATGGGTGACCAAAAATTTATCATCTCGAGCTCCTCCGTGCTTCGGATGGCAAGTAAAGCCGTTGGTCCCGGCTGCATTAGCAGTCGTTAACAACCACTAATCCGCACTAGGCCCGCGTGGTGGTTTATGGCTCGTTCTCCCTATCTATCCATAAGGAAGGCTCGTGCCCCAGCAGTGGGGACATAAAATGAGCTGATGATGATGATGAAAGTCCACAACGAAAAGTTTTTAAACTTTTCTAAAGCAAGGAAAGAATAATTTTAGTAAAAGAAATAGATTTAAACAATATTGAACTTTGAATTTAGTACAGGATACTGAAATGTATCATCATCATCATCATCATCATCATCATCTCAGCCAAAAAAACGTCCACTGCTGGACAAAGGCCTCGCCCAAGGATCTCCACAACGACTTGTTTTGTGCTGTTCGCATCCAGCGGCTCTACCGAAATGTATGTATAAATTAAATTTTAAACCCAATACCTGTATTCACAAATTGGTGCTACGCTTTAAAAACGCAATGAACAGTTCTGAAATGAAAGCGATTATGAAAGCGAGGGAACTCTAAACAATTGGGCCCCGCATCGTAAATATTAATATGTCTTTTTCAGCGTTTAAATAAACGAAACCATTTAACTGGTAATATATCGTTATTTAAATCATAGACAACCAATTTTTCTCAATAGATTTTAAACTTTATGTTTCTGGCATATGGCATATGTATAAGGTTGAACATGTATTGGAGAAATTTGACAGTTTTGGATACTTTGAAGTGCAGGCGTCTGTCTGTACATCGCCGTTTAAAGAAAAATGGAATGTTTTCATTCAAAATTCAAAAAATTCTAAATTTAAAATCATTTATTCAGTTTAGGTTACAAATAGCTCTTATGAACGTCATTATGCCATCGGTTTGTAAGTCTACCTTGTACTGACAAGAACCGGCAAGAAACTCAGCAAGTGTCAAGCTCTTTTCTCCCTTACAGCGTCAAAAATATTACCTACTCTGTATTGCTGGAGTTGGACTGGATCACATTCAATGTTCTTTAATCCTTTTTATATGATTCATAATAATTTGCTATTAACAAATTAATAATGTTCATGTTCGGAGGAACTCGATGGTGTAGTGGTTAACTCGCCCGGTCAGTCCAAAGGTGACCAAAAATTGATCATTTCGAGCTCCTCCTCGTGATACCGGAAGCACGTTAAGTCGTTGGTCCCGGCTGCATTAGCAGTCGTTAACAACAACCAATCCGCACTGGGCCCGCGTGGTGGTTTACAGCCCTCTCTCCCTATCCATCGCCAGGGAAGGCTGGTGCCCCAGTAGTGGGAACATAGTGATGGTACAATTTTAATGTTAGTTACATACGTAAACTCGTTGTCGCATTCAAAAGACGGTACATTGCTTTGTTGTTGGTATTTTTAATCTGATGTAAGCCACCCCACACATTATTTCGCAGAGCATGTTTAATATTTCATTCATGTAAGTATCTCGGCCCGGTTTAAGTTATTAGGACAAAGGTTTCCCTGCTTAAAAACCCATTTACTTAATTGCGAGTGCGTACAAAAACATATCTGCAACGGAGGCGACGAAATAAATTTTTAATGTTTTGGAAGGGTGTGACAGTTGAAAATGGGTGCATATTTAGTTCTAGTGCTCTATGAAACGAAATTAAATGAAAATAAATTTATTTGGAACAGAACAGTTCAAACATACAGATAAAAATGGAAAAAAATAGCAGTTGAGTTGAGATGAGAATGTATGAGAATGTAAATATGGCAGTGAATCATAGTTTTGATAGTTTATCAAATCCACTTATATACTGATATAATAAAGCTGAAGAACGCGCTGATCTCTAGAATTACCAGACGGATTTAATTTTTTTTTAAACATTTTATAGCCCAAATTTTGTGGAAGGCTATAAGGCTATTTAATTATTTATATAAGTAATCCAATTTCTATTATAAGGGCCGGCGGGTACAACCGCGGGACACAGCTAGTATTATTTATATTTTTCTCTCTACCGCTTGGCTACTCAACCACTGAATCGTTAATTTCAGCAGTACAAGCTTATTAAACTCATAGCTACAACGTTCAGTGTGCTACGACCCTCAAATTGAAGGAGGCCTAATATTTATTTAGGCAGAAACAATTAATCAGAGGGGCTGCGGTGTTTAGCCCTTGTTTAAATATAAACACTATTTTGTTTGCCGCCGTCGTTAGCTTCATCTGGAGAATGTCGATTCCCCTTTGTCAGCCATTAGGCAAAGAATGTGTTTGGGTTTGACAAAGCGTATTGTTGGTTTGTAGCCATTATTAATCTATTGTGAGCATGGCTTTAGAGTGAAAGGCTAAGGAGTAGACAGCAAGGAAAGTAAAGCTTCATTGTGTTATACAAGGTGTATGTGATAGCAGTGGTTATACTGAAAAGACGTAAAGTATATCCGATCTAGATCTTATATGCAGGGTTACTTAGATATGATTATTAACTTTTTAGGTTGGTGGGTTTCAACGCCGGCAACCTTACGACAGAGAGGAACATATGACTTTTTTTTTTTTTAAATCTTTATTTTTTTAAACAAAAAGGGAGTTTGTTCACAATTTGAACATGTCACTCCCGTAATTACAACATAGGAATTACATAATCAACGTTATACTGATTACACACAATTACAAATTTCTATTTCTTATAGCTATTTGTACAAGTTTATAAAGCATTTTGGCCTCTCTAGACAAAGGAGAAGCCATAACACTGTTGCACCATCCAACATCGAACAAGCACACGTTACAACTTTCTAGTAGACATTGTCTGAAGGCCTCGTTCCGTACACACTCCATCAGAACATGATATATATCCTCAACTATATCACACTCGGAGCAATTCGGTGACGATGTCTTACCCATCATGAAACCAAATTTGTTTAATGGAATGTGTCCAGAGCGAATCCTAAAGCTCGTCACAATATCATGCCTTCCCACATTCGCCCCCTCAAACCATGGTGCTCCGAGAAGTGTTGGTTGGATAGTTTTATACCAAATGCCTTTTACCAGAGACCTTTCGTCAAAGTATTCTGACCACAATCTGGCACAGTACTCTTTAATAAATCCAATTAAATTAGAAAAGAAAGGTAAGCAATTAAATACAACTCCATCCACCGCCGCCTCCTTTGCCAACTTGTCCACCATTTCGTTCCCAACGAGGCCAATGTGAGAGGGTATCCACTGCAAGATTACTTTAACATTATCATTATTTAATTCAGCTAAGCTTTTTAATATGCTGTATGCCAATGGAATGCCCCTGAACGTTGTGGTGCAGCGTTTTAAGTGCTGTAATGCACTTTTTGAGTCAGTTAATATTACCACCTTACAATGACACTTATTTAATGAATTAACATATGATAAAGCCTCGGCAATGGCAATAAGCTCAGCATGCATAATTGAAATTTTACTATTGTTAATACGAAGTTTCATATAACTTTTCGTTTGAATATCTAAAAATGCAGCCCCTATTCTCTGCTTATCCTTGGAACCATCTGTATAAATTTCATAAAAATCTGGATACGTGTCATGTAAAAAATTTATACATAAAAAAAGTAGGTTTTGGTTATGAAATTGATGTTTAGGCTTAATAAAATTCCGAATATTTATATTAATAAACCGATCCGTATCATAATTACTGACCCAAGTGTCTAGAGTAAACATTTCTAGTTGTTTACTCGAATGTATAAGAAGGGGAACAAAATAGTTATGTATAGTCACCAACAATGGTTGTTTCTTACGTCTCCAGTATAAATTTTGACAAAGACTAGAAAGATCACCCAGCAATGGGTTTAAGGAGGTATTACTAAAGGACCTTACTTTTAACCAAAATTTTCCAGCCAGGTATGCCCGGCGGATGAATAAGGGTTGTAGCAATAATTCTGACTCCATTACATAAATAGGGGTACTTTTTATAAACCTTCCTATTGATCGCATATATTGATTTTGAACTTTATCCAATTTTGAGATATTACTGACACAACTATTATCATATAAGAAGCTAGCGTAATCCAAACGACTACGAACTAAAGAAATGTAAAGCCTACGTAAACTACTAGGGTGTACACCCCAACCAGGCCCATTTAGTACTTTAAATACACCTAGAAACTTTAAAGCTTTTTCTCTCACTTCATTTATATTTTTAGACCATCTTAATCCACGATCCAACCACACACCCAAATATTTCACGACTAGAACATTTTCCAAAGGCGCGCCATTAATATATAAACTAACATTTTCTCTACGATAGTTAGTTTTAAAAATGCAAACTTTACTTTTAGCAGGAGAAACTTCTAAGCCTAATCTGGAAATAAATTGATTAAATGTGTTCAGGCACGTTTGCAAAGTATTAGCTGCTTCTACAATTGAGTTTCCTGTGTAATACAGGACAAAATCATCAGCATATTGTGAAATGAAAGTTTGTTTTTCGATTTGCTTGCATATCATGTGAGTGGCCACATTAAACAATAAAGGAGATAAGGGGTCGCCCTGAGCCAGACCACGCCCAGTAGTTCTGGTATGAAATCCTTCCTTTATTTCTATTTTTAAATGTCTTTCTTTTAAAAAGTTCCAAAGGTAGTTACAAAGCTTGATTCCTATTTTAAGTTCATGTAACGTATTTAATAGAACACCTATATCTACATTATTATATGCATTGTTTATGTCGATAAAACAACTAACAGTTACCAATCCTTCTGAAAATCCACTTTGGATACGTGAAATTAAGCAAGCTAAACTATCCAAACAGCCTCTAGTTTTTCTAAATCCTATAGTGTTTTGGGAAAACGTATAATTTTTTTCAAAAAACCATTCCAGCCTCTTATTAATGATTAAATGAAAGATCTTACATAAGCAGGACATCAGCGATATAGGTCTAATAGGCGAGACTCCATTAGGATCCCGTCCTGGTTTAGGTATTGCAATTATATTAATATCTCTCCATTGTGTGGGGACGAAGCCGGTATCTAAAAACCTATTATATAAGAGAAGCAGAATATTTTTACCGTTTTCTGGTAAATTTTTAATCATAGAGTATGATATACCATCGCATCCAGGAGACGTATCCTTGGATTTAATACATTTAGTTAATTCCTGAATGGAGATACACGACTCTAATTTATGATTAGGAAATAAAAAGTCTGGAGGACAGGGAGTTACGTAATCCGGTGTAAGGCTACATAGTAAATCATTGGCCTTCATGTCGTCTATACAATAATTTCTAGGCGATCTGCATCCTTTCAGCCACCTCATTTTTCGCCACATGTCAGAGGATGACGTCTTCTCATCCACAGAAGAACAAAATTGAGTCCAGTCTTTATGCTTAGCTTGTCGAATTAACTTTTGTGCGTCTCGAATTTTGGTTTGCAATATATTTAAGTTAAGCGGTGTTGGATTTCTGCGAAAACTAGATAGAGCTAATCTCCGTAATGCTACTGCTTTTGATATATCTGCGTTCCAATATGATTTAGGAGTGAATTTTGTTGCAGGATTTTGGTTAAATTTAATAAGGGGAATGTGAATATCAGCTGCTAGGTTAATACAATCAATAAAAACGTCATAAGCTCTTTGTAAATCGTCGGGTATCGTAATATTTAAAAACAGGTTTTCCAAGTATTTACAGTAAGCATCCCAGTTTACACTTTTAAAATTTCTTTTACATCTTACTTTAGGTGTCATGTAATTTTCGGTAGACAATATAATAATCAAGTGGTCACTTCCTAGAGTCTCATTTGACACCATCCAGTTTAATTTTAAAGCAATATCTGATGTAGCCAAGGATAAGTCAGGGGATGACTCCTGCATAATACCATCTACTAATTTAATCCGTGTCTTATTGCCATTATTAAGAACAACATAGCTGTTGTCAATCAAAGAGTCTAGAATTTGGAGTCCCTTATAGTCTGTTTTATATGACCAGTTACTATGGTGGGCATTAAAGTCCCCCAGTATGATTGTTTTCTTATCAAATTTTGAAAATATGTTATCCCAATGAGTTTGGTTGGTTCGTGCAGAGGGCGGACAATAAATTGATATTAAGTTCTCTATAAGGGGGCAATTTAAAATCTTTACATGCACTACTTCTATATTCGAGTTAGGAATATGAAAACCTCCTAATTGAGCTTTAATAGACTTGTGCGTAACAATTGCCACCCCACCGTAGGAATCATCCCTATCTCTACGAAATAGTGTGTAATCCCTTATTTTTAACAGGCTATCGGGCTCAAGCCAGGTCTCTGATATAGCAGCTATATGTATTTTATTTTGTATTAATAATTCTGAGAAAGACAACAACTTAGGCTTAAGGCTCTGGGCATTCCATTGAACCATCTTTAAGTTAACTTTTTGGTTTTTATCACCCATTAAAGAATTTCGTAAAAAGTTCCAACATTGGTGAGTCTGATACATTATCAACAATTAAAAGAATTAACCATTCAATACATAATTTGAAAATATTTTTTACTTTGTTATTTAGAGGAGCTTTCCTAAGAAAAATTACTTCTTTTATTCGTGAGAGTAATTCTTTAAACGTAATTTTACTAGACTTACTGTAGGGTTTACTGTTAGGTTGATTTTCTGAGCTATCCGTATCTTCTTCATGTTGTGTATCAAATGTGTACCCTGTTTGTTGGCAATACTTTGAATACTGCAGGTCATTCTGCGTCTGTTTCTTTTTGGGAGTTTTTTTATATGGTGTGTATTTATGGGTCTCAGTTTGCTGTATAGGGGTCTCTTCTTCCTGGTGTATATCTGCATTCACTTTCGTAACGTTAGCATATGAGTTCCCTTCTGAATAAGCGTAGTTTGACTCAATAACACTTTGTTTGTTTTCGTCCAAAATCCTGACAGGTGATGGTGCAACATACATAGTAAGGGCCCTTTTGTAAGTACAGTTGAATTCAGACATGATTTCACGAAGCTTTTTTTCCTTTAGATATACTGGACACGTTTTTGATAACGCCATATGTTTTCCATGGCAATTTGAGCACTTAAAGGTCTTAGTATCGCAATTTGAGTGATTGGCACTGCATTTAGGACAAACAATTTTATTTACAGAACATATTTTTTTGGTATGACCCATTCGCCAGCAGTTAGAACACTGCGAAACTCGATATACATATGGTTCAACTTTAATTCTTAGGCCCTCAGTGTAAACATAGGGTGGTAATACTGTCCCCTTAAAACATAGTCTTATTACTTCACTAGGGCACCATCCATCATTATTTTTACTGCGACGATCGAGCCGTTTTACCGCTATGAGTTTCGCCGATTCGTGACAAGATATACTTTTAAATAATTCAGTGTCATCCAAATCTAGGTCAACATCTCTAATGACACCATAGGAATAGCTAACTTCCATGTCTTTGTTAAATCTCCATCCCATTGTAATAAAGGCCTCACATGAACAAAGTTTGCGTAAATTGGTCTCATCTTCAATATGAATACGAACTCTAAATTGGCTTAGATACTTGACCTTGACAATGTTGTTTATATCATGACTTTTAAGTAATTTAGCTAATGCAAAGGATTTAGGTAACTTTTCGTTGCAAGAAACGGTTACTTCCAAATCGCTTGTTTCCCCATCAATATTACCGTACTGTCTTATTCTTTTTCCTTTTCCTGACTGTCCCGCTATTTTCCAATCTTCATCAGATTCACCTTCTTCCCGCGTTCGTTTACTTGGTCTATGTCCTCCGATCTCCTTCTCATACTCGATTTTTTGCTCATTTTCCTCCTTCGTAATAATATCAAACTGTTCTTCCTCGTACTGTATCTCATTCTCCGAGCATTCCACCTCCTCCATCATGTAAAGTAGTTCGATTTGTCACTAATGACGCGCAAACAATACGCCCGCGCCAAGCGCTGCGCAGCCGCAGGTGCGCAGAGGGCACCCCGGCCCGGCCGCCTCGCGAATAGACAATAGAAATTCCGGGAGTCAATCACACAGAATCGATGCGTTAACAACACGACCCGCTCGCACGCGTGTCGATACGAGACTCGGAACATATGACTTGACTTCATGGGCGTACCCAGCATCTGGCCTAGGGGGGGGGGGCAAGTCAGATTTTTTAGGTCGGATCGTCCGCGGTTGTTTTGTAATACACACTACACAAACACACCTACATGAAACATTAGGTATATGTAGTGTAGTGTGTAGGGCAAACAGCCGCAAATGATCCTGCTTTATAGGTAGTTAAATAAATAAAAGTAAATTTGACTATGCATGCATGCAGAATGTATGTGCGTGTCACAATCACAACACTGAATGAATATTTTTTAATCACCTCCGTTTGATTTAGCTCCTTCAAAACAATAAACCCACTGCCCCCCCCCCCCCCCCCCCTGGGTACGCCCATGCTTGACGTGCCTACCAAAGTTAAAATCAAAAACTATGTTTCAAATAAACTTAAAAAATAAATAAAATGTTCTACTTACTACGTGGAAGTGTTTTATCGGTGGAGAAAAATGTGTACAAGAAACTACACAGCTTTATTTAGAAGTAGCAAAATTTTCCAAAACTATTATTATTACTATTTCAGTATTGGCAAAATACCTCTCGCCTATGGCGGTTATGTTCGGCAATAGCACAGTCAGCCGGCGCGGCGGCGGCGTCAGAGCACGAGAGAGAGAAATCGGCGGACAATGCGAGCGGTATCAAGTACCACCGCTTTTTGCATTTTCGCTGGAAGCGAACCGCCGCCGAATCCCAGCCTTTTCAGATGTTTACCCAACGTGGTTGGGATTAGCCCGTTCGCTGATATGACAATCGGGATGATTTCGGTGGACGCCACCCCCCCCCATTTCGGTCACCTCGTGTAATAGGTCCAAGTACTTTATTATTATTATTTTATTTTAGGATGACCAACAGCTATTATACATAAATAAACACTTCAATAGCTACGGAAAGCCATTAACTAAAGGTAGGTATGTTGTTATCAAGTCATGCATTTACAATTATTTATATATACTAGTGGTCGCCCGCTCAGTGGTCGAAATTCGACCGTAATTTTACGGCTTGTGAGTTTGGATTGGCATTGACAGATTTCGGCCGCTCCTCTTTTTTTTTTTTTTTTAATCTTAATTAATGGCTTCGCGTTTAGCATTTAGCCAATTTCAAGTATTTTTTATTATTAGTAATACATAAATAAACAATATTTCTTTTCTGTATGATGATGATGAATGATAATAGAAATGAGAAGTGAGAAATGATATACCCCCAACCCCTCGAGTATCTCAGTAAAGATGTGGGGCTTTACTAAGTCCTCGGGCGGACGTCTTGAGAGAATTTGAAAAGTGACGTTGCACTGTTTTGTTTTATTTGCCAACACTCGTGCACACTCACGAACACTTAACGGTTAATAATCCACCATTATTTCACATTAATATTCGATATAACACAAATTTTCGAAAACAAAACAAAACCGCAGACATGACTCTTCACTTTCCCGCCAAGAACCTCCCGCTCTTCTTCCATTTTTGAAATTTCTGAAAAGAGTATTATGCGTGTGTCAAATACATGGTAGTGTGTGTAATGTTTGTTTTTTTGTATTTTTTATGCATAGTTAAGATAGTAGCTAGATTAGACAGGTCAAATTAGAAAAAAAAACTAGCATAAAACAAGTATCGAACCTACGACCTCTGGGTCTGAAGCCAATGGTTTTACTACTACACCACAGATGCAGTTACAGCACAATTTATTGATATTGCCTTTAAAACTCTGTTAATTAAAAAAAAGTGCAAAATGATTAATAAATGCATTTCCATTTACGCTCCGCCTACACCCTAAGAGGATTTAGTGGTCTTTATATAGCCTTAATTTCATATTCCACGAAAATAAAACATATTTTAGTAACTCACAATGTCCCACTGCTATTCAAAATTTCATAAGAACATAGCAATAAAGTTTACAATTTCATATGAAGTTAAAACGAGCAACGCCTTGTCAAGTAAAGTTGTTGATTTATCTATAATAAGTGAAACGCGGGCACAGCAAATCGGTAAAGCACACAAATAACTTTCTCGCAGCGCTGTGAAAATGTAACAGCAAAGAAACATCGCATCAGCGTTCGTATTAGAACGTTACTAATAAGAGAGCCTTGTTTACGCAGCCCGATTAAAATGCTAATTATTTGCAGACATCTCGAAACGCGACTGGGTAGGGCTGCTAGCGAGGTTTCGAGTCACAAGGGATGTAGTTTTTGGAGAAACGTTTCATATTTAAACTAGTGGTCGCTCAGTGATCGAAATTCGAACGTAATTTTATTAAGGCTGCACGGATTGTATCCTAAGCAATGAAAAATTAAAAAAGATAAAATGTGAGTTTAGATTGGCATTGACAGATGTCGGCCGTATTAAAGACAAACAATACGTGTGTGTCAAATATATATGCGTGTGTGTAATGTTGTTTTTGTTGATGTAATGTATTTTTTATGCATAATTTAAAAAAATATTTATATTCGGATAACCTTCTCTATATAAACTATAAGTGTGCGAAATTTCATACTCCTCCGTCCGCGCAATTTTCTTAAAATCGGGTACAAAGTTTTTGCTTCACTTATTAATATATAGATAATTACATACCTCCTATCTACCGGTCGTTGTGGAGATCCTTGGGGGTGGCTTTAGCCCAGCAGTGGATGTAGTTTTACTGAGGTGATGATGATGATAATGACACCTATGCTTTAAGTGATAGGTTTGCCCGATGATAACCATTCCAAAACAAATCTAACCTTTGCCGTACAATTTTCCTATAAGGCGAAGGGTAAGGCACACTAGCGCCACCAATTGATAATTTGACAATTACTAACGGACCGGATCTTTTTTAAACATTGCGTACCGTCCGACAACAGGAAAGCATCCATAGTATTTATTTAATAATTGTGTACTACTTTTTGCGTGGTTTATTCACAAAACGGGCTATCGCATTTATTCACACACAATGGCCACTGTTGGTGTTAGCGAATGAATACAAAAACAAACCTAAAAGTAGTGCACAATTATTAAATAATAGATGTTTGCCTAGAGTCGGAAGGCCCGCAATGTTTGAAAAAAAATCCAGTTTAGCAGTTATCAAATTAAATTCATTAGCGGCGCTAGTGTGCCTTACCCTTCTGTAAAAGCCGGCTAGTTGAAAAAATGTTACAATATAATAAAAAAAAAAGAATATTTTTTTTTACAAGCAGTACTGTGGACTACCTACAGCATTCGAAAAAATAGGATGATAATGAAAAAAAAACCTTAAACTAATTTTATTTTTTCGCAAATTTTGTTGCGAACAAATCACTATTTCTAAAAACCCGCTCGTGAAAATTGTTTCAACATTTTTTTAATAAACATTTTGAATTATATCAATTTTGCTAATTTCATATTAAGTACATTTAAAAAGGCAACAATCGCAACATCTCTACATTGTTACGTACCCCACGAGCGTTCGTACAAATATTTGTGAGTTTGCGAATGCGATAAGGAATCGCTTTATTTTCACTTGCGAAATTACGCGAATTAATTAAGGCAACTCCATGAAATACTGCTACCACCAAAGGGGAACCTATTCTGATAATTTGTTTTCAGCTTATAAATCTTGGAGTGTCTCGAAAATTTGGCACCACTAGATATAAATATAAATTATTGAGTTCATTAATGCGACCTGGATGGGAAACTAACTTTTGATGAGCTAGTCTGGTGAAAATAATAGTAATTATGCAATTATTATTTGCGGAGCAGAGACATGGACCTTGAGACTGAAGGAAGGGAAGAAAATTTATGCACTAGAGACGTGGTGCTGGAGATGTCTGCTGAGGATTCCGTGGACTGCTCGCCGTACCAACGTATCGATCCATAAAGAACTTCACATCAAGGAAATTGTCGCTGACTGTTCAAATACGAATAACTCAGTTCTTTGGGCACATAACTCACACAGAAGACTCAATGAAGCGTCTTGTAGCTCAGGGCAGAATGTAGGGCAAGCGATTAGTGATCTCAATCCACGATGACCAACTGCTATAACCAATGAAAAAAAAAATCAATGACGTTGATGTATTTCAATGTAAGCATGTATATACCTAAAAAACGAATTCGAGATTTGTTTTACACAGTTATTGATTAGCCTTATAGTTTTTAACAGTTTTTGAAAGTATTTGAAAGTTTTTTTTCTTTTACATTTTATAATATTGATAGTAAATGTTTTTAATTTAGTATATTTTTATTTTTCCTTTATTTATATTTTCTTTAATTTTAATTTTGTATTCATCACAATTTTTTATTTATAGTTAAATTGGTAATCAATTAATGTTTTTTTTTATATTTGTCATTTATATTAATCTAATGAATTGAATTCTGGTGCATGTTATTGATACGTTTGTAATATTTTTTTATAATAATAATAATAATAATAATAATAATAATAAATAATAAATCATTTATTTGCTTTTTAACATGGTATGTAAGATGTTACAAAATATATAGGTAAACCACATGTTAAGCTAATCTAAAATATAGCATGCAAAACATTAGTGAGGAACTTAGACTATGAGCTCTACATAAGTACTTCCGAAGTTCCCAATATTTGTTTACAATAAAATAATTTATGATTTTTTATTAAAAAATTCTTGAATATTATAAAAATTATTGTCATTTAACCAATTATATAAATTTCTTTTGAATGCAATGTCATTGTCTGTCTTCATATTATTAGGTATTTTATTAAAAATTCTTACGCACATCGTCAAGCAACTATTACTAAATTTTGCAGACCTCGGCGTGTCTTTTAGTACAAGTCTGTGTTGGTTTCTTTTTAATCTAGAGTTAGTTTCACTCGCTGTTTTAAACAATTCTTTATGTTTTTTAACGAAATTACATATTTCATAGATGTACAGCGATGGTAGCGGTAATAATCCAAGATCCTTAAATAATGGTCTACATGACTCGTCAGAGGAGATTCCGCATATAGTTCTGACACACTTCTTTTGAGCTATAAATACCCTATTGTTGTCCGTACTGTTACCCCACATTATGATTCCGTAACGTAATATTGACGCTATATATGCGTGGTAACATGTAATTGCTGTTTTTTTATTAGTTACGTTTTTCACTTGGTTCAGAGCATAAACAAATTTATTTACCCTACTACATAAGCTGTCTACATGTTTTTTCCAATTAAGATCTTGGTCAATAATTATACCAAGAAATTTAGTATGTGTAACTTCTTTAACTTTAGTTACATCTAAATTGAAATTATACTTAGTATGTTTCGATTTATTAAATTGGATATAGTTTGATTTTTTAAGATTAATTTTAAGATTATTACATTCTAGCCATTTCATTATATTATCAATTGTATTATTAATGTCAACTTCATGATTATTTATTGCATTATTATTTTTATCAGATGTCACGATTACAGAAATATCGTCTGCGAACAAAATACATTTATGATTAATTATTTGAGGAATGTCGTTTATGTACAAAATAAATAATATTGGTCCTAGAACGCTTCCTTGAGGGACACCGTATCTGTTCTCTCTATATTTGGAAGAGTAGGACGTAAGTTCATTTTTTTCTATATTATTAATAACAACGCATTGTTTTCGATCAAATAAATAAGACGATATCCATTTTTGAGCAAGTCCTCTAATGCCAACATTTTCTAATTTTTTAATCAAAAGGTCGTGGGAAACAAAGTCAAAGGCCTTTGATAGGTCAAAAAAAAGCCCTGTCGTATACTTATTATTATTAAGACCTGTTAAAATTGTACTTAGTAGGGTAAACATTGCTAAAGTAGTAGACTTCCTTTTTTGAAAGCCGAATTGTGCCTTTGTTATTATGTTGTATTTGTTACAGAATTCTATAATTCGCTTATACATGCATTTTTCAAATACTTTTGATAGAATAGGTACAATAGTAATAGGACGATAGTTGTCGACTTCATCTTTTTCATCTTTTTTGTGCAGTGGCTTAACGACAGAAAATTTCAATAGTTCCGGAAAGGTACCTTCACTAAATGATAAATTAATGAGATACGTGAGAACTGTGGTCAACTCATTAATACTCGCCTTGATAATCCTAGTACCTATTCCATCATAGCCCTCAGAGTTCGTATTATTTAAACCTACAACTTCCCTCTTGACCTCATCTTCCGTCATGGGCTTCAGAAAAATAGAGTTAACCATCATTGAGTCCATGGTCTGATTATTAAAATATCTCATGCTATTGTTTGGCGCGGTATTTGTTGATTCAATAAAATAATTATTAAAAGCAGTCGCTATATCCGTTGGATTAGTTAAGCATTCATTTTTTATCTTTATTTCCGTTATGTTAGTGTCTAGTTTATTATTGCCAATTTCTTTGTTAATAACAGACCACGTAGCTCTACATTTATTTTGACTTCTGTTTATAAATTTTATGCTAGAATTCTTTTTCGATCTTTGGATACACTTTTTTAATATTTTAGAATAATGTATGTATCTATTTTTATGTATAACTGTTTTTTGTTTATAATATCGGTATCGTAAAGATCGCTTAGTTTTGCAACTGTTTTTTAGACCTCTACTAATCCAGCGCACGCTACTTTGGTTTGTATTATATATCTTTATTTTTATTTTCGGAAAACATAGATTATAAAACATACATAAGAGTTCATGAAAGCTACTAAATGCTTTGTTTAAATCATTCTCTATATATATGTTGGACCATGACAGCTTACATAAGCAGGCCTTAAATTTCCTGATGTTGTCAAAACAATAGTCCTTTCTATAAATAAAATGTGACATCGGCCTTAAGCTTTTATGCTTCACAGGGAAAATCAATAATTGTGCTGTGTCGTGGTCAGACAAGTAGAGAGGTAGAACTGTTGCAGATGCATTGTGTATGTTGCTTAAAATATGGTCTATACAAGAGTCTCTCCTGGTTGGAACGTCAATATGAATTTGTAAGTTAAAGTTATGACAAATATCTTTTAAATAGTCTGTTATTTTCCCCGGTTTTAGCGTATTAATGTTGAAGTCACCTGTGATAATTATGTTCATATTGTGTTTGTATTTTTTGTATATTTCGTTCAAATACTGTTCTAGTTTTTTAAGAAAAATATTAGGGTCAGATGTGGGTGTTCGGTAAAGACAAATAACTAATAATTTATGTAAAGGGATTTCAATTCCGCAGGCTTCAAAAGTATTCTGAGAAGCGTAACATTTTATACTCCTTAGTTCCTTAAAAATTATGCCATGTTTTATCAATATACAAGTGCCACCTCTACGTTTTTCTCTACAAAATGCAGTGGCTAATACATAATTATTGATTCTTAGGTAACTTTCATTTCCAGTTCCCAAGAAGGTTTCCGAAAAACATAACAAGTCAAGGTCGTTACCTGTCTCATGTAGTTCCAATAATGTCAATTCTAATATTTCACTTTTCGATAATATACCAGCGATATTTTGGTGCATAACTTTAAAGTTTAAGTTAGTCTGGGAATTGTTTGACACGAAAAAACTTGCACTTTTTTTGTATGGGAAAATAGTCTAATAAAGTTCGTTTCCGTAAAGTGAAGCTTTTAGCATCCAGTTTATTAGCGGCGTCACTCTCTGACTGAACCCGGGAAAAGTAATAAGGAATGGTGCCTTTTATGTATTTTGATGACGGTGCATTACAGTTGTTAGTATGTGGTTTATTACGCACTACCAATTTTTTTAGCTCCTTGACATTTAGATAAGTATTCTCATAATCAATACAGTTAATTACGTAATTAATTGATTTACACATGTTATACAATTTATAATTTATACATTTTACAAAATGACAGTTTTTAAATTCACTGCAGATGTTATCAATAGTTTGATTTAACTCGTTTATGTCTAAATACATATTTTTCAATTGGCTCAAAACTATTACAATATTATTGTTGCTAATGCGACTGAGTAGTTTACGTAGCTGTGATGACAGAATTTTGATATCATAATCATTCTCACCAACGCATATTATGAGTTTGTCATTTGCTTCTAATTGAGTCTTTTCACAATTCTTAATAACATCTGTAGTGAGCGCGAACGGTCTTGTCTGAGACGTAATTGAATATTTTCCGTACTTTGTGTTCTGCCTTGATAGAGTTAGCGCAGATGATAGACCGACGCATTGTTGAGTACCAAAGATAAATATTCTGCTACTTCTTTCATCTTGAGTTTCAAAAGAAGCCTTGGTTATAGTGTGCTGAGGAAATGGTAGGCTTTGTGTTGTCTGTAGTTTTTGTTCATAGGCAATTATTTGTTTTTGTAGCGCTATTATATCGTCACTGGCTTGTTTTAATTGTTGTTTTAGCTCTGTAATATTCCGTTGAAGGGCAGCCACGTTGGATTCAGCGTCCGGTTTATATATATTGGTAGTTAATCTATTCGGCGTCATAAAAGAGTTTCCTAAGTACAGCGAAGACGATATACTTTTCTTTTTTCCACTTCGACATACTGGAGTGTTCTCGAGAGGCGATTGGCATAAGGATTTCAGCATAGTATTTTCCCTTGTTAATTTAGCAATGCTTCTTCGGAGATCATTGTTATCCAAAATAGTATTTTCCAGTTCATTCTGCGAACTAGCGAGTTCCGATTGCAGTTGTACAATTGTTTCTTTCATCTCTTGCATGGAGATGGATTCGGTGATTGTGTAATCTACGCTTCTTGATAATTGTTGTTCAAACGAATCCTGTAACTCATCAGATGTGTGCATCACGGTAAGTATATGCGAGTCATGCACATCCGAAAGATTAACATTCGTTGGCGTAGTTCTAGGAGGTGAGGCTTGTAGTGAAAGATTAGGATTCACGGGTTCGCTCGATTTAGATGATATAAGCTTTTTTCTTGTCGTAACATATGTTTGTTCACAGCTTTGTTGATCCGTTGATTTTTGCTCGATGCAGGTTTTACATTTCCATTTCTTTTTCGATTCAAAATCTTTCAGACGGTGTAATTTTTCTGAATATCCAATGCAATCAAATTCATAATTATTTTTACAAAAGGAGCATAGTATTGTTTTCTTTGAGTCAACTTCTTTATTGCATTTGTGACATGTTACAACTATCGACATCTTGCGGCCGTTGCTTGCGTTTTTTGTTTTTGTCAAT
Source organism: Eudonia mercurella (assembly GCA_963082485.1). NCBI lineage: Eukaryota > Metazoa > Arthropoda > Insecta > Lepidoptera > Crambidae > Eudonia > Eudonia mercurella. The sequence continues at coordinate 19,287,552 of OY720031.1, read as the reverse complement.
GACATCTTCTAACCACATATAAGCCAAAAGCACAGTATAATAATGAGTTACTCGGTATTGAGCGTGCCTTTTAGTTTCATGCGTTTTCGCTAGATGTCACCAAAGCAAACAGTCTTACTCCGTACTGAGAGCGGAATAGTTCTATTACTTTTCTCTAGATGTCGTTAATGCCGATATTATGTTCTCGCTAGTCTTAGCAGCTGATTGGTCAGCTGATCAATGTTTTTGATTGTGTAAAATGCAACGTATTTTTTATGCATAAATTTGTTCGCACTATCAAATACTGAAGTACTGCATTGTTCAGTGTTTAGAAAAGGTAAAAACAATCTATTTACTCACAGATTAGAGATTAAATTGATCCTTCTTAGTGTTGTTATCTTAAAAACACTCATCAAAACTTCACAATAAATTCACTTATATCTCTTTTGATTCTTTTACTTTCGCTGAGAAAACGTTTGTAGATGAGAATTACACTTTGTTACGCCGATTCAATATGAGATCTGAACAGATATCTTAAAATCTGATTTTTAAACAATTAAATTTTGTGGAGTCGATGTAAACAGTGGCACAGTGCTGCCACCACTTAAACTTTGCTGATTTGTGTTCTATGTATATTTTAATTATTGTATGTCCTATATAATTGTTTGTTTCCCAAATAATAAATAAATAAATAAAAATTACTATGGATTTCCTGGCAAAATCAGAGGAGAAAATATAGTTATACCTAATTAATCCCTAATGATAACAACATAAGTAATATCTTATTAATCTTTTTGCACGTCAAGCTATTGAGATAATGATTTATGAGACCCTGTTTCCAAGTTACAGGCGGATACATTATGTTTCTAAAAATATACTCATTTACACTACATTACATAATGAACGTACGAGATGCTCGACCATGAATTTGCTTTGACAAAAACTACCATTACAATAAAATTTCCACTGCCACATGCCACTTGGTCTTGAATGCATAATCATACCATGTCGTTATATGAAAATTAAATGCAAACAACATTCACCTATGCCCACATATGCCCATTAGACCGTATCATACCATGACCGTGCTAGGAACGTATCAGGCACGGAAAGTAACACGACACGAACTACTATGCCCACTACAACGTGTCAACAGCGTATCATACCAGTGCTTAAAGGGTTTAATGACAAACGCGAGAATATTTTGCCGGTACCGATACGCGCATGGCACGCGACGGTTTGGTCGGTGACGAAACAGTCTAGTGAGCATACCCTTATACTTCTCAATACAATTTTTTTTGTATGATACGGTCTAATGGGCAGAAACCTTTAAGATGATAAAGCAAAATCAAGGTAGACTAAACACACTTGAGCACTATTAAACACAGTAAGTACTACTCCTGCAAGCGTTTGACTTTGTACCGCTTTAACAATTCAGTTCCCACGTTGCAGATTACCCGCCTCAGAAGTTCGATGGCGCAGAGGTTAATGCGCCCGGTCTGCGAAAGCTGAAGTAAGATACCGTCGCAAATCTTCAATAGTCATCGGATGGGTGACCAAAAATGTATCATCTCGAGCCACCAATGGGCCTGGGTTCTGCGGCTGGGCTAGACACTGGGGCCTGTGTGGTGGTTTGATTATCGTCCGTTCTTCCTGTGGAGCGTCCATTCGTGTCCCAGCCGTGGTGATATAAAATGAGCTGGTAAATTATAATAATAATGAATATTACCGCCTCAATGATCTAATGGTTAAACCATTAGCTACCCTTAGAAAGAATTATAAATGCAGGGTTTATGGAATAGTTGTAGGTCGGCCCGCTAGGTACCTCATGTTATGTAATTCTGTCGCTGTAAGTTCAATGTGAGCATTGATAGTTGAATATGAAACAGTCAGTTCCTAAGTAAATGAGAATTTTGGCTTCCACCTTCGGCTTTATCCTTTCTTATCGTAATGAGATAAAGGGCTTTCCCGTTTAGTCAAACAGGTATCCTAAAACATTAAATTGCAATAATCGGCCCGACACAAAAACTGGAGATGGCAAAATTAATTACGGAATATTTACTCGCGGTCGACCCTCCATTTTGTATTTGTAACAATTTCTCGCTCTCTTTTGCGTTTGACGTAGGTCCACGAAATGGCGGCTGGCCGACATCAAAGGTTTTAGTAATGTAACCGAATATTTGGAATTACGACGTAGCCGACGTAGAGAGAATATCTAATGGGGTTTCTGATATCGTAATGAGAATATTATATCGACCACCTTACTGATACGGCATTGACCGTTTTTATATTGGGTTTTAAGGCGGTTCACTTAGGATCTAAATTAAGTTGGACGCCTTATAGTCGGATTATGGGGAGTGTTATGATTTATTTATGGTGGTTACTTTTGCGGTTCTTTTCATCAACGCATTCTCTTTGGCAGCCGTTTCAACGTAACACATATATAATGTAATAACTTGATAAAGTTCTTCAAAGTCTACGCCAAGCTTACCTTCAGCTTCTGCAGTCTCCTCATTTTGTACCTGTGGTTTAGTCACTGCACCTCAAAAACGGATATACGAACTTTGTAGTAAGAACTCGCGTAAATTGAAAACTATACAGAGAAGAGACAAAGCAGTAATATCCGCAGCAATAATCCCTAATACGTTATTAATTTGTATGTGCATGAAGAGACTTACCCTGTTGTGTTATCCTTGCTAAAACGACAAAGTTTACAGAGTTAATAACAATAAATTGCGCTGTGTGCAAGCCCCGTTAAAAATAATATACGTTACCTCCATTCAACCCATAGGAAATGAGATTTTGCGTTTCCTATCACTGAGGGTGAAGTCGTATAAACATCCCCCTTTTCAGCGAATATTGGATCTTATTGCAATTGCAATACGAGGATAATGCCGTATGGATCGGCTATGTTAACAATAGAGGCCAATATGTTCGGCGATTGTTCTCGTAGTAAAGGTTTCTAATTCGAAAAAAGGTTTGTATCAAATACGATATGTATTGTATCATCGATTGCGGCGAAAAGAGGGTAACGTTTTCAATGGAAATTTTTAAAGCTACCATTCAAATGACTGCTTAAGAGAGGTTCTTTATTTCTCTGATATTTTGTCGTATTCAAAATAAAGTAACTGCGCTTGATATTTTTTTATTTCGGTTGGATATGGTTCACCCATCCGCATTTAGCAAGCGTGGTGATGAGTCCATACCCATCAATTATAGCCATGAATTGATTTCATTTATAGGCTGATTAGTTTATAGTTGGCCACTGATAGCTTAGAGCGATTCATCAAATGTTTAGACGAGCATGTTGGTTTGCGAATAGTTCCTTTAAGTAGTAATCCACCTGGTTACCTACATCTGGTTGATACAGGATGGGTTGAGGGTGCATACCATCACGAACGCATAACCTTTCTAGATTCTTCAGAATATTCGTAGCCGAACGAGTTTGCTAAGGCACGCGTGGGATTCTTTGTCTCAACATTGATGTTATGGCGATATATTTAGATGAGATGGTGCTAGCTAGCTAGGCGGACAAACAAGCCATACCACCTACCAAACCGAGTACACAAACATTTACCTTTCCACTGGGGATCGAACCCGACATCTCTGGGTCTGAGACCGGTGGTATGAATGAGAATAGAGATAGCAAAGACTCCGATAATGTTGGAGGAGAAAGAAAAAAAAAAAAAAAAAAAAAAAAAACTGCTGTTCAATAGCAATATAGCAATTCCACTTGGACTTGATCTATCCAAGATGCGAAGACATCAAGTGGAGCAGAATTGTGCCTCACTAGCTGTCCTCACCTTGCCGACCAGCTATTACCTATGAAATAACTTTTTCTGAATTAAAAACTCGTTTCAATGTGTTGTCTAAAATTAATGACAGAAAAAGTTTTAGTAATTTTTTAGTTTAGTCTAAAACTATAAAAGTAAACATGGCCATACAGAACCGAACAGGACAGAAGTATAATGAATAGCATTATATAAGATTGAGATGAAACCTACAGATTAGAACAGGACAGAAGAGACTATTCAGAACTGGTCGAGATTAAAAATCTCTATTTTTAAATTTTTTTATCAACTAGATAGAACAAGCGTAAAGGCTTCATACAGGCTTCATAAAGGATTCATCCTTCCCAAATGAACATAGTGCACTGGGTGATCAGGCCATAACCTACCATACTAGTCCAAGGGGGTCCCCCCTTGGACTGGTAGGTTTTACTGACTGCCATTATACGACAACAACAACACCTTAAATACCTTCCGAAGCACGGAAAAACTTGATATGTTTTAACTTGAACAGTCATTTGCTGACTCGGTATTGCGATAATTGCTTAACATCCAAGATATAGTATAATTCGAGGAAAAAGGTCAAGCTCCTGCAGAAAAACAGTAACTTTGTATAGACCTAATTTTACTATTACTTCCACAAAGTATCAGTTCTGTAGGAACATCGATATAGTACCTGGGTAGGCCCTTGAAACAACTGATAAATGCCTGTATCTTTCTATACATGACTATATTATTATTAATTGATATGAAAGTTCCTGATATCCACGCTTCATCGCTCTTCAAGTGGAAGTCGTCGCTGCATAGGCTTGTTTCAGTAGACTGACATGATGCCATGTAATTTTTGCAATTGTAAACATTTTCATTTGATTTATTTTTTATTTCGTGTTTTTAAATTTGTATTGATTTCCATAATGTAATTGTAATTTTAATGTATAATTCAATTTATTAATCAACATAATAATGTATAGTTTTCACAATTTAATTTAATTTTACATGTTTTTTTTTTAATGATTTGATTTAAAGTTTAAGCATGTTGTTTACACGTATCTGTGGAGTTGCAGTCTACCTATTTTACTAAATCCATGTAAAAACTGAATGGCTGTTACTGTAAATCTGTTTTGTGTAATAAAATTAAATAAAATAAAAAATAAATTTGCTAGCGATTAAAATAATAACCACAAAATAAAAACGGTCACTACAATACGTACGGAACGATACGAGACTAGCATTCTCTGTGAGTTCAGCTACACTGTTGCCGCGAGCAGAAAGCTTTTCCTCGTCCTGTGTTCTTTGAGGCGGCCGATTCTCAGGCGAGACACGTCCGGCGCGAATTTGCAGCCAATTCATTCGATATTGGATTATTAGGCATTGATCTTTAAATTTTTTGGATTAGGAACACTTCACAGTGTTGAATGAATCGCTTCTTTCGATGGCACGTTTGTCCCAAGGCTGATTTGGTTATAGCTATATATTATATAGTTAAAATAATCGTAGAGGTCCCATTTTTCATGAAATTTTTTGACTATCGTAGACAAAGTTTTACCAGTTTTAACTTTTGCATGAAGGGCGATTAAGAGAACATCAAAAGTTATGGGGCCGTATCCACTATTTTGCATTTCAAAACTTTGGGACACTCCTGTATATCCTATTTTAAATCTACATGTTGATGATAATTATGTCATTGCAGTATAATTTTTTGTAAATTAATCATTTCCTTTGCTGATCTCGCAATATCAGAGTATGATTGATGATCAGTGATCAGAGTTGGTAGAGCAATTTTTTGTATTTGCGATACGTTGTATTAATATGGACAATACCGAAATATTGTCGATAAACAATTTGAATGCTGTAAAAAGGGACAAAAAAGGTGCATTCTTCTAGCGGCGGAGCCCGCTATTGTATTCTTTTGTTTCCAAAAGCCGTGTTGCGCGGAAAAATCGTGCGACAACATCGCGCGTGTGCGCAATGGAAATTGGCAGCGTGTCGCTAATATAAGTTTGGCAAAGTCGTGGCGCCCACTGCCAATACGTAAGACAAACCTTCTTTTATCATGTTTATAAAAAAAGTTTCAGTTACAATCTCGCGGAATGTCCATATTAACATCAACGTTTACGGTCAATGAACCAAAATAGCTCTACTTATTCCGATCACTGTTGATGATTGAGTATGATCCCAGCAGGAATTTTAAAGAGCTGAATACATACATAGACAACCTGTATTCAAAATGAAACCATTATCTGATCCTTAATCTTTTGAATAAGAATTGTCCAAAAATAGATTTTACTAAGTCTAGATTTTTATGTTTCATTTTATGGGGTTTTACAATGATATTTCCCAAGTACTTTTAACAATTTCCACCAATCAACGACTTTATTGAAGCGAAATATTTCAGTGGAGAGTTTAAATAATCAAAATACCGTTTTATGTTTTGTTTCATAAAATGATAATCAGAAATCGCAATAATTTTAATCCAATTTTTCAGTGGAACATTTTTGTTGTCTACAGAATTCCGTTTAATTCATAGCTATTTCGAAAGAGTAGCTGATTAAATAAATCAATTTTTCCGAAAATGTAATGGCATATAACAACTCATGAACACGTATCTTCTTCTTCTTCTTCTTCTTCTTCTTCTTCTTCTTCTTCTTCATCAACCTGGTTATAGCCCCACTGCTGAGTGTAGGCATGCACGTCACTCTATTCGGTTTTGGGCTTTCTGCATCCAGTTTTTTCTCGTGACCTTCGTGATGTCACCTGCCCATCTAGCTTCTGGCGGCCCACGCTTCTGGTCTTATGAAAACGTATTTTCTTCTTCTTCATCAGCCTATAACCACCCACTGCTGAGTGTAGGCATCCTCATATGCACGCCACTTTATTCGGTTTTGGGCTTTCTGCATCCAGTTTTTTCTCGTGACCTTCGTGATGTCATCTGCCCATCTAGCCTTCTGGCGGCCCACGCTTCTGGTGCTGGTCCGTGGTCTCTGAAAACGTGTACTTTAATTTAAAAAAAGAGATGGATATTGCCTACCAAATTAAGCTATCGTTTCGTATAATTCAACAAAATCGTTTTTCAAAAACTTTTCAACTCAAAAAATGTTCTGCTAACAATCTTAACAGCTATTAGAAACACCGTTTAAATTCAACCTTATCTACTCTCCAGCAATAACATCGGCAAAGTATAGGTACTTGTAAAGTGCGCGGGATTGTGCGAACAGGCGACAACCGCAAATTCTGAGAAGGTGCTGAGACAACTTTTAATTAAATACTAATGCAATTCGTAAGGAAATTTACAATTAAAATAGGGATGTGATCGTGGCATATTGTTATGATAATCGATAAACATGCTAAAGTGTATAAAGATTACAAAAAAGAGTATTGACAGATGCTATATGACAAAATTATATTCCTCCGAAATCCCGAGTTTCAACAAGTAGCGCGAACTTCTTCAGAGAATTTAAAAAGTGACGTCACACTAACTGTTTTATTCAAATTGTCAATACACATGCATGTTGACAAACACTTACGAATGCTTCAGAGGTAATAAATAAATAGTTTGTTTTCTATTCTGTTCTAGTCTATTAACAGTAAATATTTCTCATTAATACAAGGCAAACAGAAACTTTAGATAATACATTAAATGTGCCTTCATAACTCTTTAATTTGAAGAAGAGTAAAGTTATAAACCCAGAATTTGAGCAATTGATTCCTAACCTAACCTTCAACACTTTTTTGCTAAATATCTGCTAATGGTTTGATACGTTGTCAAGCGTAAATCATTTTCATCATTCCCTTTCGAAGTGACGTGTCGAAGTGTACGTAAGCCACGCAACAATATATCTGTTAAAGCTCCACAAGGTCTCAAAAAAGGCGTATATTTCAGCAATTTCACCATTTTATGTGAAATCTAATCCGAAAGAATCACCAAGGCCTTTCTTTTACAACGAGGCGTGAAAGTTATGCCGAAGGTCTACGCATCTGAATGCTATTTGAATAATGAAAAGGGTCTTTGCTGGCTTCCTATAACGTGCGCACGGTTATTTTTTTTGTACGCAAGGATCAAATTTTCTTTGCTCACAAAGCTGTGTCGACTCAATGCTGAATTCCTGATTGGTACTGGTAGGTTGTTATTTTTAATTTTGATTGTGTGTACAAATGTTCTTAAAATTATGAAGCTTCGAAGGTCGAATATACTAGGGTTGTTTACGATTACTGCAATCCATTCCATCTCCCGTTATTCAAAGTACTAACCAATTTTTGATTTGAAAATATGATGTACATATTGTGATTTAAAATGAGGTCAACACTTGTCTTTATTGATGGAACAAAATAGTTACTTCGCTATTATCATATAACTTTTATAAAATAATGCCTATATAACTTTTTAAACTATCGTGGTCACTTACATTAGAATTAATATTATTAACGGGATTAATACCATGTTTTTTGTAATAAAAGAATACCTCTTTGAGTTCCACCAATCCACATTGGGCCCGCATGTTGGTTTTGTTGTGTTTCGATCCATGGAGAAGGCTCATACCCCAGCAGTGGGGACATAGAGTGAGATGGTGATAATGATAATGACACAACAATTTATTATAGCTATTTTATTATTATATGCATGCTTTAGTGGTATGCAAAAAAGACATTGGAATTATTCTTAACAATATTTAGACTTTATATCAATGCTGTATATCGACAGTTGACTTCCTTACTCCACACGTGTGTATGGCGGTGAAGAAATTAATTCATCGTCGCGCGGCTCTAGTTCAGAAGTCGACTCGTTCATAACGTGACTGCAAAGTAAACACATTGCTTTTGTTGTTTCAAACTTTTTGTTCAAAAGGTCATTGCCCTAATTGCATAGGAAATTTACCTTTTTTTATATAATTAGATAGGTTTGTATTTGACTACTACCTCACCTGATGGTAAGTGATGATGTAGCCTACGATGTAACATGCTTGCCTAGAAGTTACCTGAATAGGTAATGAAGGCATAGTAGTGAATACTCGTGATTTGAAGATCCCAATATTATCTACGTATGACACTTTAGATTAGAATAGAATACCTTTATACTTTTAGGCCCTACTGTGACTTCAAGTCCGCAATTACGTCTCAACAGTGTATCGGTAGCATGATTTTGACATTCTCCATATCCATCCATAGTGAAGGCTCGTGCCCAAGCAGTGCGGACATAAAAGAAGCTGATGATGATGATGATGACGATTAGGATGATGATGATAATGATGATGATGATGATGATGATGAATCTTTAACGGTTTTTTTGAGAGAGTTTGCTGATTGCATCACACGTCATTTTCAGCTTCATCAGGTTTTTTTGGAGGCGGCGAGAAACTGAAATGGTTCCTCAAGCCGTGTGAAACGAAGCAGTTTTTTAGAGGGAACGGCCTCACGCACTAGTGCATGTCCTCGTGCCCTATTCGATTCTCCGAGGGGTTCAGTTCGGGTCGGATCGGATCGGGGGAATCTTTAACGGGCATGTGTCAACAATACTTAAATTGGCGACGAAAATATCCCTCATCAGCGATTCTCGAAGCGTGCCGAATTCAGTTCCCAATCTTTGCTTTTATTTTGGAGATCAGTTTGAAATTTCGTCGGTGCTCCCGTTTTCGCTTCGTTATCCTACTAAAAATATGTATCGATGCAGCAGCGGAGCGGTGCCACGTTTTTTCGCCTAAAATATTTGTCACATTTGGGTTTCACTTCAACAAACGTGCTGATTTTAGGCCAGTTTCACTTTGGATGCGTTTTCGTACGAACACGTTCGAATACGCACGGTACATCCTTATCCTTGGATATGTATAACTCGCATACTAGGTGCAACCTAATCGTGCTTGTACCTAGTGTGCAAGGTACAGTCACGAGTATTATGGAATAAAAGTCAAAACTAGTCAAAAGTGTATAAAAATGTCAATGCTTGTGATATTATGCATGTGTAATCGGACAAGTCAAATTCGTAGAAAACACATCCAAAATGCGGCTGACCTAAAGTCAATGCGTAGAAATATTTTCAACACCTTTAGTTTTGACAGTTTAGCAAAATGGCGATGATCTTATTTGTATTACAGAGGTTTAGCAGTGGATAAAAGGTTTAATTCTAGCTACATTCGGAAATGGATGTGCGATTTTTATGAAGTGTTCAACTGATTCGGTAAGCAATCTGGCAGTCTGTATTGTCTGCTTGATGGTAAGCGGAACCGCGGCCTATATCCGCTTGTGGATACAAGGAGCACCTTGTTAACCTAACGCCTTTGTTATATCCTGGATCTCATATCCTTTAAACACGAGTACAGCAATGCACTGCAGATGAACGGCTGAAATAGATTTGAAGGTAGAAATAACGTTATGATCTACGATCTATTGAACACCTCCCAAACATTTAAAGAGCGAACTGAATAGAGATGATAAATTAAATTAAATGTCTCCGTTATAGTTTTTGTTTTGTGCCAACAAATTAAACCCCAAATCCTTATCAACCATAATACGGTTTTAAAACTAAACGTTCTCACAAATATTATTGTGTTGTTTGGCAACTAACTACGGATAGGGTGTCTAAAAAGTCTCAGGAAGCAGAATAATGTGTAGCATTCAGTTAATTTTATTCTAAACCGTAGGTAGGTTTGTACGTTCATAAATAGAATAGTAAATATTATTTAAGGTGTTTATTTTCTTTAATAACCGATATTCGAAACCGCGCCTTCTAGAATTCAAAGCCTTCTAGACTTCTTAATTATACAATAATAATATAATTCTGTTGAACACTTATAAAACTAATAATTTACCTTTATTATCTTTACATCAGTTAAAATAGTAAAAATAATTGTAAGTGGCTGACAAAAATATAACTACTTTGATACTAAAATAAAAATAATTTAGTATAAAAAAAAGATGATATGTTGTAGAAAATATAGTCAGTAGGCTTTACGATATCTATCGCACAAGCCGTTATATGGTTTCTTTTTCCATAATTAAATTTTAGCTTGAATATCCTTTGATTCCTAAAATGTTGATAAAACCATTGTCACCTTAAACGGGAGCCTTTCCAAAAAATATCCAGTCTTCATTGTTCCGGGATGTACGGAGAAAATTAAATTGCTCCATTAACTCCCGAGCATTATACACTCCGCCAAATTGCGTAGGTAGTAGGTACTTAGCCGAGGCGATACAGCTAGCCCCTTCTACGATGGTATACTCTTTGATAATGCTAATCATCATATCTTATTCACCTAAAGTGTCATTACAAACGATACTTTGTTCATTGAGCATCAAGGTCTAGATCTCCTGTGAAACTTCGCCCTTTATAATGCGCAAAGAAAATTGATCTGTTACTATTACAAAGATAAAGTTATGATTATGAGGTGTTGTATAAATAACAATAACAGCTGAGCCCAGCGGGAGGCTAACACACTGGAAAAAAATATGTGAATAAATGAATGAATAAATGAAGTATATACAAATATTACGCAATGTCAAAGCAATTAATTAAAAAAAAATAAAGTTTATAAGAAAGGTTTAAAAAGAGTTCTATGTATGCTAAACTATATTGTAGATAACTTTAAAAAGTGGAGTGATATGGGCTGATTATGATGTTAAGAATCTAGATTTATTGAGACTCGTGTGTTTTTATCTCTTTTAAGGCCTAAAAGCTTAGTCCTTTGTTCGTTTAGCTCGTAATAAATGTGGCGTTATGAATATTCTATTCCAATACAAACACGTAGCGCCAAATCAAATGATATCGGAAAAATATAAAAACATTTCACGATACAACTTATTTCGACGTATTGTTATTGGTTGAGGACGGGGAAGTAATCGCTTCGGTATAAAGGCACAATAACCGATATTTTTATATAAATATAAACGTTTCATAAACTATTGGGCATATAGGCGTAATAACTAGGTAAGTGTTTTAGCTGCATTGCACAGAAGTCTGAGGACGCCTAAACTATCCCGCAGGATTATTACCGAAAAAGAGGAACCAGTTATTAATTGTACAATTGCAACGATTAAAACGTATAATATGTAAACTATTACATACATTTTAATCGCAAACTTGCCATTCGTGATCCATCACGTGAGCCATCCCCGTGGCAGAGACGGTTCTAGGTTTTTTAGCCGCTTGCCCTCCCCTCGTCGAGTTTTTAGTAGCTGAACGTTCCTAGAGTCCCACATAACCCTTAGGAGCCATCTCTCTCTTCGTAGTCATTGACTCACTGCTGATTATCGTGACTCCTGACTCTTCCAACTAGCTGCCTCTGTCGGTTACGCTGCCTCCCGAGTAGTACGACGCTGATACTTACTTACTTACTGTTCTGGCTCAGGGACCCGAAGTGGGTCCTGGCCTCCGACAAAAGAACACGCCATTGCCATGTGCCAACTCGGACCAATCTCTGCAATCTCTCTCTCTAGCTCTGCAAGATCCTTAGTGACTTGGTCGGCCCATCGGACGTCGCTGATAGTTAGGTATCTCTTATTCTCTAGACAACTGGTCTGACCAGCGCTTGGGACTTCAGCCTCCAGGTCGGCTCTAAAGGTCGCTCCAAGCCGCGGTGTATGCACAGAGCCTTTTACCTAGTTTTAAAAAAAAGGTCAGCATCGCGCGAAACCAATGGTAGAGAAATCGGCAACAGACTGCGGTTACCGCTTACCACAAAGCAGGGATAGATAACGTTATAAAATTCGCACTATAAGTATTATTTGGATAAAGTTACATTGGTATTGGTAATCATGGTTTAGCAACAGTAAAGTATCCTTCCTTTTTCCGTTACCTAAGGCGCTTGAGCCAATCCGCGTAGAGCAGTTAGTTATTATACCGGTAAAAATGCCACCCAGGCAACGATAGTTATTAACGTTCTTATGATAAAGGTTACGCTACCCGATTTTTAATGTTTTTCAAAGTCCTGCCACAAAGCGGACGTTTGTTTGGTTACCGATTGAATTTAGGAACTATGAGTTAAGGATGAGATCACATCGGCTATACAGTTTATGGTAATAATGCATTCAATGGTTTTTAGGTGAGATGAAGAGCACCACACCTCTACAAAGTTTTAAAAACACTTCAGTTGACGGCAATGAGCGGGAGGAAGTAGCGAGTTCTCGTTTCGGAGGCCAAGACTCACTTTGGGTCCCTGCGCCAGTGGAGTAAGTAGTTATGTAAAAACACTTCCATTTCTAATTTCTTTAATTACACTAAGGGTCGATTCGACCAAGCGAGAGTAACTTTTATTCTAAGATTAAATCGTCAGATATTCAAAAGTAAATCGAAATTTCGTTTTACCACGCACTATTTTCGGAGTAGCGTGCCTATTCGGGAATAGTCACTATACCACCGTCCAGCGTGGAATAACAGAGATAATCCGAGAGTATTTTAATGGCGTCCGCGTACCACATGACATTGACATTCGACTTTGACAGCTACAGTTATGCTCTAGGCGACAAAATAGAGTTGTCAGGACTTTGCCTTTTAAATAGTTCGTTTGTAGAACAAAGGCCATTGGCAGGATAATACGTTCATTCACCATTCACATGCTATTCACTCAATAATGAAGAATAACAATTCCAGTAGTAACTAATCTGTGGATTGCGTTGATTAATGACTATTCCTTTACTCGAGAATAAAATCGTGGAATAGATATATTCTTGGTATAGTTAATCTCGTATAAATTCAAGTTTGGTCCAATCCACCCTAAGACAGACAATTGTATGTTGTTATTTACATAGCTGCTCCGTTATGTCACCGACCCCTAACGTATTTGCGCAAAGTTCTCTTAAGGTGTGTTGTGTAAAATATAAGCGCATATTTCTATTATTTGACGAAACAACAAATTTGTCGTAAGGTCGGTATTAAGAGCAACCGAGGCGTCTCCCAGACGTGCATGGGCACGCATAATGTGTCGAACGCAGATGTTTGCCGGCACGATTGAGACACTCAAAACGTGCGGTCTCTTACACTTTGTTGGGTACATACGACTACTTGTACACGCCGAGTTGGCGAGCTAACCACGATTCAACTAATAGGGTTTTAACAATAATGGATTTGGTCAAACTTAAAAAATATTTATAATTATGGATATGGATAAAATTTAACGCAATTGCGAATAAGTAACAATTTTCTATAAATACAAACAAAAATTTTGGGTTTTAACAATAATTAATTGGGACAAACTTAAAACGGAGGAGCAACATCGCGACAGCAGTCAGCTTGTGACCACGGCCGTTGTAACAGGTCGAAACATCGGGTATATTAAGAAGGTATGAAACCTTTTACTAATTAGTTTGCCTTAATCTCTGTTTAAATTCTTTGTTAAACTTAAAACATACTTATAATTATGGATAATTTTACGCAAATGTTTGTTGCAAACAAATTACAATTTGGAAGTGTGTTGTAAACAATTCCACAAATGGGACTCGAACCCGCACCCTCTGACAGATCAGGTCAAGTGCAGGTTGATAGTGATTTTTAACACTTTTCTAAATAAAACGTATTGTTGAAATAACGTTTTTTAGCGGTTTGGACATTTTTTAAATTTTTTAAGAGAGTTTGCTAATTGCTGCCTCAGACACATTTTCATCTTTACCAGGCTTTTTTGGGGGCGGTGAGAAACTTTAAGGGTTCCTCAAGCTGTGTGAGACGAAGCACCGTCAGAGAGTTTCTAGAGGGAACGGCATCACGCACTAGTGCGTGTCCCCGTGCCCTACTAGATTCTCTAAGAGGTTCGGTTCGGATCGAGGGGCTTGGTCATTAAACTTAATCCAATACCAAACTTGCTAGGACGAAAAAAATATGGATATATAGTTGTTTGCGCCTGTGTATGTTTTTATTTAAACTGCCAAGACCTGAGTGAACAAACACTTCGCTGTAAACAAATTACTATTGAAACATCTATGAATTGAAAATCAATAAAATTAAGTTAACTAAAACAAAATTTGTGAAATACGCACTCACTCGATATATGACCGCTCTAAGTCTGTTATGTTCGTTAGTATTACTTTGTAAGTAAATAAAACCTATATGTATTATGTATTTTTTTTTACAGAATTATATATCTTTAAAGAAAAATAAATTCCTTAATTATACTACCTAATTTCATTGCAACAATCATTGTTTTTCCAAGATAGTTCTTCGCAAGCATTGCTCACTTTTCTTCAAATATCCACGAGCCAGACACTCCCCGACCCCTCAATCTTTCTCCCCCCTCCTAAACTTCACTATTAGTGAATGATAGTAATATCTCATAGTCGTGGCTGCGCATAATATGTCGGGTGTTTGCTTGCAGACGATTGAGTTGTGCTGAAGTTTTGAGCTACGAGATCTTAATTGAGCTCATATTTAAAGTTATTCACACCGTACAAAAACAAACATTGAATATCAGAAAAGAGCGCAGATATTGTCTTAACGTCTTAATGTTACTGTTGATGTTTATTAAGGTGTATATCAACTAGAGTTTTACTGATACTTATTTATTTACTGGTTAAGTGATCGTTATTGCAAGTAGAAATATGGAGGTATTCCACGAAGCACACCCAAGCACACCCAGACGAAGCACACCTATAAAGTATTCCACGAAGCACACCCATAGGTGTCATCATCATCATCATCATCTCAGCCAAAAGACGTCCACTGCTGGACAAAAGCCTCCCCCTAGGTGTGCTTTAAATAAAAATATGCTTGTACTGCCAGGTGAGATCTTCTTTCTAAATTTTCACACCATCTTTGCATTGCCTAATACCGCTGATTGTGCTTTTTTTTGTATATACTTATATATACTATAAATATATTTTTTAAATTTTTTGACTATGTCCAGCTAGCAGTGGACGTCTTTTGGCTGAGATGATGATGATGATGATGATGATAATGATGATGATGATATATTTTTTTACAAAAAGGTTGGCCAATGACTGATCTGCCAGATGTTAAGCAGAAGCAGAGTTCATAAGACAGCTAGAAGAGCAAGATTATGCCTTTACTAGCAGCCCTAATTTCACTGACCTGCAAGTAGCTTCTTCACACGTCGTTTAAAGCACCCCATGTTTAAGGAAGGAGGAAAGACGTACACTAGGATGGCTTTTTTTTAAACAATAACATACAACTCTTATGGTATTCAAACAGCTTACCTCCGCAACAGTACAAACTTTGATTAAGCATAACCTTGTTTTGTTGGTTCACTTTTATTGGCATCACAAGACAATAACATTACACCAGGTTTTAAGCCCGCCCGTAATAAATAAAGGCCGGAGCACCGCAACTCGGTACGGGGGGACTTGGGAGCACAAGGTCAAGCACTGGCTGCAGGAATGGTGGGAAAAACGATTGGGTTCCATTGTTATTATGTTTTATTTTTATTTTGAATTTCAATGATTGAGGCCTTTGCCCAGCAGTGGGGCAGTTATCAGCTATTTACTTTGCTAATTGCATTGAAAAGCATACACAAAAAGTGAAATATAACAGAACATAATATTCATATCTGCTTCTCCTTAGACTGCTTTGTTTGTATTTTGTGTTGTTTGTGTAAATAAATTCTTTATTATAGGTGCTTGTTTAATTATTTTTGTAAAATAAAAAATCATGAACAGCAACTTCAACAACGTAAACAAATTAGAAACGGGAGGACTCGTTACTATGAAGTAATTTTATTTACATGCTTCTTTTTTTTTCATTTTCTCTTCTCTCGTCACTTTCAATCAATCACTGGCGTTTCATTTTTTTAGTGTATTTTCTTAGTTTGAACCTATGTGATAGAACTACATGAAGTTAGTTAAAACCATGAAATAGATTTAACCTTTTATCTCCCAGTGACTCCATATAGCAGCCACAGAACAATTGAATTTCTATTGTGTCTGGTTTTATGGATAACGAGAGGTTAAGATAAAAATGCAATCATAGTTTTTGCAGATGGAACCATTGATATTCTATTTGACGGTCCACTGCCCTGAAAACCTTATAATAATATGGCTCATAACAATTGATGTTGCCATTGTAGTATTTTTCGGACAGTGAACCAGTTAATACTATTTGTTACAAGAATTGAGATTGGTGCCATTGGATACTCGCACACAGAATGATAATGCTGATAGAAATGATACGAGGAAGTTGTAGGATATAATTATTTTATAACTTGAAATGAGATGGCAAGGAAATTAGAAATTAAATGTCATTACACAGAGATCCCTTTCTTTGCTCTTATCTCGAAAAAAGTATGTATTTAGGTATATACATTTTATGTTACAATAAAGTATATTTTCATTTTACTATTGATGAATCCACTTGAAAACGCCTAATTAAATGAATTTCAAAACAGAAATAGTGGAGTCCGCGTATACGAAATATAATGTAAAGTTTTGAGATGAAAATGTGAACTCGTAAATGTAAATTAATAAATAAACTCATTGGTTCGCCAAGCAGAAATGCAATTTTGTTCTTTTTAATAAGCGGGCGGACATTTTACGTATTTTATTATAAAATATTAATTCCCTATAAATACTATCAGTTTACGTTATAAAACATGCGGTTTTCGTGACTGGGTTCGTTTGCGGATTTATTATATTTTTCCGATAATCCGGTAATGCAGTTTTTTTAAACGGTTTTATTGAGCTTGCCCTGTTTATTTATTTGTTTGGGTCAAATCTAGTAATTGAAATTTGACCCCTTCATGTTGACGGATTGATCTAAAATTTGGTACACACCTTTAACTCTGATTACAATATAATTCAATACATTCGGTATCATTGTAAATCCAAGATGGCTGCCGCTACATAATGGCGTGTTACATATATTTTATTACTGCTACCTCAATATGGGTATCAAATGAAAGGGCTTGATTAGTAGAATAGTTCTTTATGAAAATAAAATTAAAATCCAATATGGCCGCCAACAAAATGGCAGGCAACAATAAAATCGTTGGGCGTGTGAAATTTCTATCAAATCAACCGCTATATCATAATAAAAATGCTATTTACATATTTACGCAGGTTACGTGCGCCCAACGGTTTTTTTGTTTGACCAATGCCCTAGGTTGATGAGGAGAGTGGTGTGATTACTGGTATAGATCGCGCCAAACTTCTAGTCCCCTCTGAAGTTGCTTCGTTGCGCAGCTGTACAGTCAGGCCCTACCGCTCGTCCCCGCCTTCGCCCTACTGACGCATATTTTTTACAACTGCGACGCGAAGCGCGCCAACTTCAGAGGGGACTAGAAGTTTGGCGCGACCTATACCTAGGACGTACCGACTTATTTTTTAGCTTTTAGTACATTGTCTACAAATTTTTTTTTCATCTTATTTTCAATAAACCGTTTAACAAAAAAAAAATTTTTACTCATTTTTTTCCTATTATTATTATTATTTTACAATTTTTTATCAAGAAGAGCTCGATGGCTCCGCAGCTTGTGCTTGTTTGGAACGCTAAATTATTATATTATCATATTGTATTATTTTATTAGTCGTGGCGTGATCTCTCAATGTTCTGTGTTAATTTAACAAAGCCTAAACTTAGTAGTAGAACGGTTACAGGCTAATGATGACCCAGGATTTCAAAATTATCTTTTTTGTAAATAATGAGTTATGCAAATCATTTAATAAAATCACTCAAAGCGGTATAACACGAAAATAATAAATATATATTTTTTTCTCCTCTTAAAATAATCTTACAACTATTTGTCTCAAATAATATAGTAACCTGGTGCCCTAACTAGGTAAACCCTGTGCGTACGACATCAGAAACTACTACTAATACAACAATCAAGATCTAAATATATATTGCAAGCAAGACGTTGGCGCAAACTCTCAAAGTGGTAGCAAACAGACCGACCACAGCTAGCGCCAATGGCATAATTATCGAATAATTAATCTGCCGGCTTTGCATAGGAATTAGCGCCGCAAACGGCTCTAGTTGTGACCGCAAACTGGGCACAGGCGACAACGTATTAGTTGAAACCACGGCTCCGTGCGTACGTACCTAATTAATAAGCGAACACCCAGGTTGCGTTCGCTTATTAATTACTAGGTATTTTTACTAATAGGGGAAGAAAGATGAGAACGGAAATAAGGTCTATACCCGATCCAATTGTCAACCTTACCTGCAAGCCGTGGTTCTCCCTGCTAGATAACGAACGAGGCTCTGGCGACCGAGCAATGGCGGTATAACCATACGCCCGGTCGAACACCCGTATCCGGCTGGAAGAGGCTTCAGTGAGCTTGGGGTTTAAATCACTCCAAAAAGTCCTGGTGCAGAAGGCGAAGGGAAACCACTGCACAATTTTCTCAAGAAAGTCATTTTGGACCAAAGTAACGACCACGACCACTCTGCTAAGAGTGCAACGACTAAGAAGAGAATTATTTTTAAAAGGGTGATCTGGTAAAGGTCGCAGGAAGCCGCTGGTTGCGAGCAACACAAAACCGGTCGTTGCGGAGATCCCTGAGTGAGGCCTTTGTCCAGCAGTGGACGTATTTCAGCTGAGGTGATGGTGATTATGATGAGGTATTTTTAAGAGCATAAATAGATAACTTTTACAAGGTAAAATTTTACTTGAAAAAATCAACCAATCTGAGTAAGCTCGAGTGGGAATCGAATCCACGACCCTTGGATTACTGGTCAAATGCTCTGACCGCTGAGCTACTGATACCCCAGAAGTCTCGTTGAATTTTTCTGGTACTTTGTGATATACTTTTTAAAAGGCTCCGTAATTTTAAGCATAACGTTTATTGTCATTATATCATGTTCCATAATTTTAATAGCCATAATTATCACGTTGCATATTATCGCGACGCATAATTTTAAAAGTCCTAATATAGTGTAGGCTAAAATTGTTTGTCATAAGTATTAAAAGGCATAAATTTGAAAAGCATAATGATCACAACGAATAATATCTTAACGCATAATTTGTTTAAAGCATAATGAATGCATAGCATAACAATCACAATGAATAATGTAGTATTTTTTATACATTACTTTATAAATAAATAGTTGATTTGTTATTTTTTTTATTTATTTTCATGACCATGTAAATTAGCAGCATGCAAGCAGGCATGCAGCATGCATGGTTTCTGTCATGGCTCCGGCGCTGCGGGACTCCGGCGGTCCCACGCGAGCTTATCGTCGCAGATGATTTGAAAGGGCGCTGCCGCGGCTGAGGCTGGCCGGCGATGAGCACCTACGCGGGCTTAAATTACACTCTAGCGCAGGGTAGACAAGACTACGTGGAGTCGGGGTGTACTAGTTCGAATCTGGGTGATAATTCGATTTAATCAATAAGATTTTGGATTAAATAATTTAGGGATTAATAATTTTGCCATACAAAATTAGGGATTTCAGTAATTATGACACATTAAATTATGCTCAAAATTTTTATGACTACTTATAATATGCCAAAAGAAATTAGGGATTTAATTTATTATGCTAAATAATAATAATATTTTTATACAGTTATGCCACTTAAAAGTAATGCGAAAGAAAAATTATGTGACATTAGTGTTATACTATTTCATGATTATGCCAATTGATGTATGACAAACGACTTTAGGACAATCGACGCTATGCGAAAAGCTCCACCCCCTTTTTAAAAACGGCTCTGAAGTTATCGTTCTTACGAAAAACAATATTGCCGATATTTTAGTTCTTTATATATTTTATTTATTTATTTTACATTTTAAATATCAATTTGCAACAGTATTTTAGATGTATTAGTTATTTGGTAGGATGATACTTTATTCTCTGATGATGACCTGTTGGTCGTCCTATACATAAATAAATGAGTGGATTCTTGCATACAATCTAAGCATCTATTGTTTAATAATTGGATAGTGGATTGGTTAGTCAATAGAGAAACTTTTTAGCAACTGTCAATAATTTTTTTTTCAATAGAAACTGGATGGGAATGGAAACTATGACGTCACTATTTTGTTCCGTCAATTGAGTGCTTATGCTTAGGTACAGAAAATCATGCTAAAAACAGGTCAAGGTTACAAAGAACTGTTATGTCATTTAAACGTTTAATGTTCTGGTCCAGAACTTCTGGAATTATTATTGTTTCTGTCAATTTCTCTATTTAAAGTATATACGTATTTTGTATAAGAAAAGGACCCCTAAAACGCCGCTCGAAAGAAATACCTGTCGGCGAGTCCATAGCTCCCCCGGTTTTTACGAGGAGAAACTTGCCTTATGTCTCCATCGGGCGTTTTATCGCCGCCGTAACGCGTCCTAAGGGAGCTTTCGGGTATCGGTCAGTGAATTTGAATCCTGAATCGGTATACTAGGGCTGCGTTTCAACCTCGTGTGGATAACGCTTAACGATTTTACTACTTTCACGGTTCATTGAACATTTCATTTGGCTGATCGTCATTTGTTGCCGTTGTTGTTTTATTATTGCAAATGAGTTTGCAAGTTGTAAGCAAAGAGTAAGCAATGCAAACGTGTTCCATATTCGAACGATAAATTGTCAAACGCCAAAGCTAAGAGCTAAGCATAGAACTTCTTGGCGGGAAAATGAAGAGACATGTCGGCGGTTTTGTTTTTTTTTTCTAAAATTTGTTGTATGTGAAATAATGGTGGACTATTAACCGTTAAGTGTTCGTGAGTGTGCATGAGTGTTGGCAAATGAAACAAAACAGTGCAACGGCACTTTTCAAATTATCTCAAGAAGTCTGCGTGAGGACTTAGTAAAGCCCCACATCTTTACTGAGATACTCGATGGGTTGGGGGTATATCATTTCTCACTTCCCATTTCTATTATCATTCATCATCATCATACAGGAAGGAAATATTGTTTATTTATGTATTACTTGTAAGAAAAATTACTTTGACACTGGCTGAATGTGCTAATCGCACGAAGCCATCAACTAAAGGAAAAGAAAAATAGCAAATTGCCTACAAGTTCTTATTTAAATTCAAAATATTTCTATTTCAGACAACAAAGATCCATTGGTAAGTTGGTTTAATTATGATAGTCTGTTTACTTTCCGGTCGGTCCTAAATTCTATGAAATGATGTCTGTCAATATGTATTTATTTATTTATTTATTTATAATTTATGTACACACAAACGAATAAGAAGGGAGAACATAGTAAGAATGGACAAGTACAAGGGCGTTTATTTGTTCCTTATCCTTTCGTAAATGCTTTATTAGACTTAGCAATAATGTACAGTCAGCTTCAAAACTATCTGAGCGTTCAAACACACCAAAAATATATGAACATTTGACAAAAATCAACCTTATCTCAAGACGTAGAAATTCATTTTTATTTGTTGTTTGAGAACAAATGACATTGAATGAAAGTGCATCTTTCACGTATTGGGCTAAGAGTTATTTTTGTCAAACGTTCAGATATTTTTGGTAGGTTTGAACGCTCAGATTATTTTAAAGCTGACTGTACATACCAAATACCATACAAGGACACGAGTTGCATGAATATTAGTAATTAAACAACACATACAAATTTATTTACTAATGTCAAAATTTCCATTTCAAGTATAAAGTGGTGTTGTTATATTCCACTTTCTTACTGAACTGCTTTGTAAGCCCTTTATCTTAATATTAAAAGAAAGTTCTTTACCTCTTTATTAAAAAAAAACGCCAAAATGTGAACATTTTATACGACAGATATTGAATTACATCGACATATCAATTATTTGTCGTAAAATTCATGCTTTATAACCAACATTGGCTGGTACGTTTGTAATAATACGGAGGCAATCAGCAAAAATGAATTTCATTGGTTGCGGTAAACATGTCAGATTGATTAATTAATATTGTAAATGGGTGTGTTATTCACTAATTGAACGGAAAACTTGTTTATGTTATTCATTATGGCGAGCCAGTATCACGGTACACTAAAATCATTTACCTACTTACGTGTGAAAATATTTCAATGTCATAATCAACATTCAAATTCATTCATGACTGTTTTTCATTTTGATACAAAATTTATGATTAGTGATACATTAATCAAGTCTTGGCAATATGAAATAAATAATGTTATAAGACTTACTCATCATCATCAGACCTATGATGGGGTATGTATGAACTTCCATGTAACTTCCTTAGTAGCAACAAATCTTGACTTTGGTCAATTTCGTTTCAAATCTTTCGCAACTCTCTGTCAGCTCCAACAAAGACCGTTCCGATATCAAAAACTATTACCACAAAATAAGTTAACTACAGAAGGTAAGCTTTATCACAGGCTTCATAGAAACGCTTAGGGCTATATTTCACCGGGACACCATGGCGGCGCAACCAGTCGCCGCTACCAACAAAATGTATACAGCTCTATAGAGAGTTACTCACCTGGTGTCCATTTGGTTGCGCAACCAATTTGGCGGCGCCACCAACTCGGACGCGTGCACAGAATGTTACTGGTTGCGCCGCCACGCTGGTCGCGCCACCACTAACTACTATAGCGTTGTATGGTGTCTCACTCACTCGGCCGCCAGTCCGGCCGCCAGGTCATAATGTTACAAACAACTTTTCATCAGGACTGATTGATTTTCTTAATATTGTGTCTTGCTTCAACAAATCATTTTCACACAAAGTCAGTAACTCATCAAAGGACCTCACGGACATCCTCACATAGCTAAAAAACTTATCCGGATATCTTCTTAGATCGTCGTATATGTTGACGAATTGTCCTTTCTTACAGCGATCGGCTAAATAAGGATGAACCCACCACTGTTTCTCTTTTTATCATGAACTCTCTTTTCCTACGTACATACAGCAGTAGTGCTATCTCTTCGAGGTCCATTTTGATACTGTCTTCAGTGTGGTATGGCGACTCTGGTGTCTGTATGGTGTCTAGTTTGGTAGCTTACGGACACCACGGTGGCGCAACTGGTTGCGCCGCCATGGTGTCCCGGTGAAATATAGCCCTTAAACGCAACACTAACCATCGACACAACACATCGACAACCTCTCACATACACGAAATCTCGCACCATCTGCGCTCAAATTGTTGCGAGCTGTTCCGAGATTACCTCACATGATTTACTTTCAGCCTATGTAGCCTTTCAAAGGCTATAGGCAACTCCAGGGGGTGTTTAGTCAGTAGGAGACTGACACAGGCTAGCTCAACCGCTTGAGGTAGAACCGTACATGTAATATTCACCTCCTCCCACCTCCGGGTTGCTAGTTTTAGCAAGTGGGTGACCCATATGCGGGGTCAAAAAAAGATTTACTCATGTGATTTCGTGTCCGCGAGAGGGTCTATTGGTGCGTTGAGCGCGGTATGTATAAAGCGGTCCTTCTGCAGTCTCCTTGCTTTGTGTTATTACTGCGGATTAATAAATGCTGAGGAGAGAGAAAGAGACCTTAAATTGCAAAAGCTCATTAATGTTATAAAGACATTAAGACATTATGACATTATGAGACATAAACAAAGAAACTTCTTAGTTAAAAAAAACCATTCAACATTAAACGATCGATGAATTGTAATTAAAATCGCACAAGTACCAATAAATTCTAATTATTAGAGTTATTTACAAATTGTTCCATCTAACATCAATTGATTTTCTGTTTGTTTTGGGTATAACGTTCCCACTAGATCGGAGTAAGAATCGAAAATTTACATAATTCCAAAGAACTTATGAAGTGTTTGAGTTGTCTATTACCGATAGAGGTCGCTGAAGTTACCCCAATTACTGTTCAGGGCGTTATTAAAGGTTACTGCATTCAAGGCCTCTCAAACTTAATGACTTAGGGAGAAATAGACCATCGCGTAGAACCCATGGAACGGCCAATGCTGAAGATATGTCTCAATTATTAAAATACGCTTTAAAAGGAATCAATCCCGCTTACTTTACATATAGGTATATCGCTATAACGTAAATGTAAGTAACATTATTGTGTTCCAAAAGTTGGATATAATACAACCAGGCGAGTTGGATTGAGCCACGATAGCATAGTAGGCAGTGCACCTGACCCGGCACGTCATGGGGTGCGGGTTCGAATCCCGCTCGTGGTTTTTTTCAACACTTTGTCTCTATTTTCAAATAATATAACCAGTTCCTTATTAGTTGAAGATTCCGGTTGAAGTGCGCTTCCACCTTCAGCTGTATCATCACTATAGGTATTTCACTTTTTTACTTAAATATATATGTTATAAATATATGACATTTGGGTATTTAGTAAATAAACCTATATAAACTTTATAAATTAAGTTATTTTATTTATTACACTTATTGCACTAGACTTAAGCCTATTATTAGTTATTTATTATTATTTAAGTACGATAATATATATGTATAATGTGATCCTTTTATGGCATACATCTGTGAAGAACATAAAGGTGCCAATTGAAAACCAGCGTCAAGTTTCATAGACCTGACATAGGTTGATATGGCCACCTATTTTGACGCAGCCTTGAGACACTTAATGCGCGCCCACGTCCGATAATCCGTGTCCGATTTGTTAGTCGGTGAAAACGAAATGCATGGAATTTTATGTTGCAACACACACGTCTTACAAAAAGTCGGTGACAACATCGGTACTAAGCGCCACCGCAGACATGCTACTTTTAGCATCGGCGATCGGCGATTTTGCGACTGTATCGATGCTGAATCACGTTTTGGCGACTCTCTGGGTTCGATCGCAGTAAAATCGTGAGATTCTTATCGTTGCAGCATCACGATTTCGCGACTTCATGCGTTCGGTTCGGACGCGGTATTCGAATCGCGCGTTTTAGCGACTGCTCCGATGCTGTATCGGCAACTCGATGCAAATCGATGTGACCGGGCATCTGAATGTGTGCGGAGTGTAACGTTCGGAAGTGTGTCGAGCTTCCGAAAAGCAACTCAATCGCGCGGTGTGCGGTGTGGAATGTGTGGTCGCTGCATTCAGCTTCTAAAAAGCGACTGAATCGCCGATCGCCGATGCTAAAAGTAGCATGTCTGCGGTGGCTCTAAAACCTCGGCGCAAAAATCGGTCCGATTATATCGGTCTTACAAAAAGTCGGTCCTTTTCATTTTTGTGAACTTTTTCTATCTCCTATTGTTTCTTGTCTGTGTTAAAATAAATGTTTTTTCTTCTTCACTTAACATCAGGTGAGATGAGAGCCGAGTGCTTTTACCGGTAGAAAAATAATAAAAATTGCTTTGTCTCAAATAGGTACTCTCCTTGTCCATAGATCTAATTTTACTATTTATGGATACGTTAGCTTTATCACACCCAAATCTTTGATCATAACGCCTAAATATGTAAGTGTGGGTTGTGTTAAAAGGAGACAGACCCTTTTTAGTTCAAAATATTTTGACAAGGGCATGGAAGCTATTAGCTTTCGGACCTAGACAAAGAAAAAAAGTAAAACGAACGAGAGTTGATCTGTACAAGTATAATACGTTAGCGTGTTGTTCGCCTACTTATAGAATTTGGATTTGATTTAAATTTAATCTAAAACACAATAAATAGCGTTTGTCTTAATTAATAACATCACCTCAATTAATTAAGTTTGTATGTGTCATACGAAAACACCAAGGTACATTATTTCCTGAAAGCATAGACAATGTTAATTAGGTATTTCTTAAAAGCAGATACCACAGGTATCTTGTACTGAACCACTCTGAAGTTTGTCGAAGGAGGCTTATTAGTAAAAGTGAAAGAGGTAATGAAAAGCACGTTATGCCAATGAAGTCGTTAAAACTTACCAATACCAAAATAGTTGGGGCCAATTTTGCGGTCCAAACTTTGCGGTAGGTAAACCCTCATTGGGCTTGCTATGTGGGTTATGTGTGGTTATGGTCCAATCTCTTCATACGGTATTTCATAATATATAATTTTTATATAGAAATTTATTATCTTAATGATGAAAATTTGCGCTCCACAGAAATATATGCATCATACTCGTTAATATACAAATTATTTAGCCAAAAATATATAAGTAAGTAATATTATTATGTAAGCTCATCTAGGTTCTAAGTTTCAATGTGAAATTATCGTGAGGCCCTCGAAAGATACGGTAATGAGCCACCCCTGGCCATTGAGTCGGCAGATTACCTGATAAGCTGTTTCCCAATATACCGGCAAGCCTATAAATATACATATTTTCTCCATTAATTTATGAAGAGCTTAGTTCAACAACATTTTTAAAGTGCGCTACTGAGCATCGTGACATACAATTGTAGCGTCAGCTTAGACTTTGTATCTAGCACACCATTTATGTTATAAAAGAAGATACTTACGTTACGTACATACAAAATAACCGATAAAATGGTTTGAAATTTTTCGATCCGATTTCGAACGCAACGGCAGCACAAATACTCATCTTAAATTTCAATTAGTTAATATTGATTTCAATGTATTTTCAAATGATTTAAATGTGATAGCGTAATTAAAGTAATTAGAACGAAACATACAGCTATTGATTGTTATTAGGCATTTTTCTAACCAAATGTTAATATAAAACCGGTAAAGTGATTACAGATTCTTATTGGAAACCTACCTCAGGCACCAGTCTCTCACAAACATGGAGAAGTAGCTTAGCGCTAGATTTTAAGTGCAGATATTTTTTTAAATTATTTATTTATTATTTACTGTCAGCTCTTAAGGAAGGAGACAGACACCGTTGTCTGTATCCTTCCTTAAGAGCGACTGATGAGTCTGAGTGAGATTAACACCAAAAAGATACAGCTGCCTTCTTTTTTACTTTTTCACTATAGAAGGTCACATTTTATCAACTGCAAATATTTTGACAAAACATCTAATTCTATCAGAAAAACAAGGCCCTAGCATTTAAAAAAAATTCAGACTAGTTTTTTTTTACTTTTCCTGACACAAAAATTGTAACATTTTTAAGAGCGGCCTCTCTGTCGCCTCCTTTGAATGAAACTACGGGCACGTGTGAGCGGTGAAGGCATTGCGTCCTCTCTGTTTCGGCTCCTTTGAATTGAAACTACCGAAAGTGCTTTATTTTACTTTTTAATCGAAATGTCTTTTGGCGTTTTCCTTGAAAACTAGCGTATAATAATTTAAGGTTTTTTCATAAAAATAGTTTATACATGTGTGAATTTATCCTCAAAATATTTGTAGTTGATAAAATGTGACCTTATATAGGTGGTATCATTAGAGCATAAACACTCGCTATTTCGGCTTTATGTGTCTTCCAAAGCACGGAGGAGCTCAAGACGATACGTTTTCGGTCACCCATCCGCTTACCGGCCTTTGCGAAAGTTGCTTAACTTTAGCAATAGCAGACCGGGCGCGTTAACCACTATGCAACTGATGCACATACTTAAGCAATTTAGTAATATCGAATCGTCTCGCACGCAGGTTTGATGACTTCCAGCCTATCGAACAAGCCGGTTTCCGAAAACGCTTCAGCACCATAGACCACATACATACGCTGCGGCAGGTTATACAGAAGACCGAAGAGTATAACCAGCCTCTCTGCTTAGCGTTTGTGGACTATGAAAAAGCCTTCGATTCGATTGAAACATGGGCCGTGCTACAGTCTCTCCAGCGGTGCCAAATTGACTACCGGTACATCGAAGTGTTGAAGTGTTTGTATGAAAACGCCACAATGTCAGTCATGTTAGGTTAGGTCATATTAGGTTTCGAGCTCTGGTCCTGAAGACTCAGGACCAGAGCTCGAAACCTATTCAGTTGCAGCGAGGAGTGAGACAGGGAGATGTTATATCTCCGAAACTGTTCACTGCTGCACTGGAAGATGTTTTCAAGCTTCTGGACTGGAAAGGACTCGGCATCAACGTCAACGGCGCATACATCACTCACCTTCGATTTGCTGACGACATAGTGGTCATGGCTGAGACCCTGGAAGACCTCGGCACAATGCTCGGTGACCTCAACAGAGTCTCTCAACAAGTGGGTCTTAAAATGAACATGGAGAAGACGAAAGTTATGTCAAACTCACGTGTCGTACCCACTCCTCTGAAGGTTGGGGACTCTGCCCTTGAAGTTGTGGACGATTATGTTTACCTGGTACAAACGGTCCAGCTAGGTAGGTCCAACTTCAGCAAAGAGGTCAATCGTCGAATCCAATTAGGCTGGGCAGCGTTCGGTAAGCTACGAAATATCTTTTCGTCCGATATACCGCAGTGTCTCAAGACGAAAGTCTTTGACCAGTGTGTGTTGCCAGTGATGACATACGGGACTGAGACATGGTCGCTCACTATGGGCCTTATCAGAAGACTCAAGGTCACTCAAAGAGCAATGGAGAGGGCTATGCTCGGGGTTTCTCTGCGAGATCCGCAGAAGAACAAAGGTAACCGACATAGCCCGAAGAGTTGCTAAGCTCAAGTGGCAGTGGGCAGGGCACATTGCTCGCAGGACTGATGGCCGCTGGGGCGGAGCAGTCCTCGAGTGGCGACCGCGTACCGGAAAGCGCAGTGTGGGCAGGCCTCCAACAAGGTGGACCGACGATCTGGTGAAGGTCGCGGGAAGCCGCTGGATGCGAGCAGCACAAAACTGGTCGTTGTGGAGATCCTTGGGGGAGGCCTTTGTCCGGCAGTGGACGTCTTTTGGCTGAGATGATGATGATGATGATATTATATTTAGATATAAATACGATAAAAAAAGAAGAAAAAAGTTTTTTGCCAAAAAATTGTGTAAATTACGTTTTACTCGTTCGTTTCGTTTCCTAGTTTTTTTTTCTTTTGCATTAACCTTTTATTTTGGTTTACAAAATCACTTTTCTCCCACTTTAATCTACGCCTACATCTTATATCCAATGCAGTCCATAATAAATAATGTCCTACCGCAAAACACCCACATTTCACTCACGCGACTAATCCGCACTTAAGATTGTCCCAAAATAAGGAGACCCAGAATGTAATCTTATACATACCGCGCTCAAACAATACACACATCATCATCATCATCAGCTCATTTTTATGTCCCCACTGCTGGGGCACGAGCCTTCCCTACACACACATAATAAATAAATAAATAAATAATCAACCGCCTCTGTGGTCTAGTGGCTAAGACCACCGGCTTAGACCCAGAGGTCCCGGGTTCGATTCTCAGCGGGGGGTACATGTTTGTGTACTCGGTTTGGTTGGTGGTAGGGCTTGTTTGACCGCCTGGCTAGCTACCACCATCTTATCTAAATATGTCGCCATAACCTTAATGTTTGTGGCATTGTTGTGTTCCGGCAACTAGAGATAAGATAGCCAGTGCCTCACTAGTTGAGGATCCCGGGTGAAGTGCGCTTCCATCATTGGCCTTATCATCACTTAACATCAGGTGAGAACAAGGCATTGCGCTTACCCATTAATATAAAAAATAAATAAAAAAGACGGCTTGCACAGACACGGATGTCGGAACAGCTCGAGACAGTCCGAGCGCTGCTGTTGCGAGATTCCGTGTCCGTGAGATGTCTATGTGAGCGTTGCTCAAGCGCATTTATATTCCGATCCGATCCGAACCCTTCGGAGAATCTAGTAGGGCACGGGGACGCGCACTAGTGCGCGATGCCGTTCCCTCTAGAAAACTTCCGAAGGTGATTCGTTTCACACGGCTTGAGGAACCCTTTTAGTTTCTTGCCGCCCCCAAGCAAGCCCGGTGAAGCTGAACATGCCGTCTGAGGCAATCAACAATCTCTCTCCAAAAAAAAGCGTTTAAAAAGCGTACTTAAACTACAGCAAATAACGAATTTTCTGTATACTTATAAAATTTGTAGACACACATTTTTTTAACCTGATGGGTTATTAAGTTCAATATGCAATACATAAATATATATAAATATACACATATATAAATATACAAATATATATACAGATTAAATACTCAATTTTGTATACCTAACATACATTTACTAATCATTATTTTACATAGAGGTGGAAAATAAATTGCCAATGTCATTTTTAAAAGAGCTCAATGAGGAACATAATAAGTCTGTTGAAGAAAATTTTTTATTATATTATGTTTTCTGAAGACGATTTATATCTGAATTTTGGGCGTAATTACTCCGTGCAAACTTACAGCTAAAAAGTTTTGTATGTCTAGTTCGGGTAGATGGAGCACATAAATTTAATGCCTTAGTTACAAGGTCGGCGCTGTCTATGTCACCGTTGCATAAAATTTGTATGAAGCTTACCTTCTGCTGTCTTCTTATTTTGTGACATTGTCCCATTCCGAAAATGGAAATGAATGTAAGTAGGAAACTTTGATGAAGTCGCCGCTTCGAATGTACAGAAGGGTGGGTCAAAAACATTTTTTTGCCGAGACTGTATGAATTCTTGGTACAAAACAGCATTCTAATCTATACTTAATATTATAAAGAGGAAAGCTTTGTTTTTTTGTATGTATGTATGTTTGCAACGAATAAACTCAAAACTACTGGACCGATTTAAAAAAATCTTTCACCATTAGAATGCTACATTAGCGCTGAGTAACATAGGCTATATTAAAAAAAAAGAAATGGGGTACGTCCGCCGGGTCAGTTAGTGTTTTTTAAAGGCGCATTTAAGCCTCGCAAAATTTTTGCACCTTATGAAAACATATCCATCCATATCCACTCTCCATATCCGTTCTCCCTATCCATCCATAGGGAAGGCTCGTGCCCCAGTGGGGACATAAAAATGAGCTGATGATGATGATAATGATGATGATGATGATGAAACATAAAAAAATACCAAAATTTTATTTGTCTATTTTTTAATTTTTTTAATGAGTATTTTTGATATTTATAATTTTTACGATTTAAATCCGTATTATACTAAGTAAAAAGAAAAACTGGCTGGGTACTAGTAACCCCTAATTTCTTATTTTCTTCGAAAACTCAAGTTCAATCCGGATGCGGAAAACAATCCCGGATTGCTATAAAACTTTCTATTTTAAGCACTTAGCAGGTTTATAAACTACTAGCTTTTGTTCGCGGCTTTACTCACGTGGGCAAATTATGTTTGTTGTTTCTTCACACGTGTAGGAATCAATAAACGCGTGATTTTTTGCGCGCGATTTCCATACAAACTTTCCACCTTTATTTCACCTCTCTAGGGGAGGTTTTTCGAATATGCTTAAACACGTCATTCTTTATTTTTATTGAAAAATCTATATAGGTACTTACCTTAAAAATAAAGATTTCCCCAAAGAAACCGAAACCCTCTTCCCTTTTTTACTCTTTTACAGAAAAATCAACAAAATTCCTGATACTTGTCATTCTTTATTACTTTTCAAAATGTCAAATACCAATTTTCATGTATTTTACTTCAAAACTGACGAACTTTCATACAAACTTTCACCCCCTATTTGACCCCTAATAGGGTATGATTTCCGTAAAATCCGTTCTTAGTGGCTGGTTACGTCACTCAATGAACCTACCGTCCAAATTTAATCTAATTATCTCCAGCGGTTTCGGCTCGGCGATGAAATCAGTCAGGACAAGTCATTATATGTATATAGATTACAAATTGAAATAAATATTTATTTTTCCTTACAAGAATGACCCACCCTAATGTACAGGGGTACGAGGGAACTCGCAAACTTTTCTTTCGCTAAATTTTATAAAGAAATCCTTCTTGCCGCGAGCCGCGTCAGCCGGAACGTTGCCGGTGTACCGTAAGTGCGGAATTATCGCTCTGTTTGCTATGAATTTGTTTTGCACAGTTGATTTGTTTTGTGCGAACCGATTTCGGGGGTGTCTATTTTTTCTTTGTAGCACTTATTTTGTGGCAAAGTAATTGAGTCTTTGACTTCGAATGTAAAGGTTTACTGATGGTTTGTTAATAGTAATCGGATTGTATGAATGTGTTGTAATATACATTTTTATACAACGAAAGGAATGTACTTAGCTTGCATGTCATCTTAATGTTTCATAGTGATGATAAAAGGCTGAAGATAAGTACACACTTCACCTAAAATCCTTAACCTCTTATTTTATTTATTTATTTATTTATTTATTTATGGACAACCAACAAAGCATATATATTTGCATATTTGCAAACAAGTATACAAAAGTAACTTAAAACGAGACAGAGCAAAATTATTCCGCTTAGCTTATTGTAAGTGTTATATATATTTTTAAAACTTATTTTGGAACTAGACATGCATTAACATTTATCTGTAAAAAAAGTATAAAAAACAGACTTAAATTTTAGGAATGGGATAAAACATGTCAGCATCAATAGACACTGCAGACGATCGTGACAGGTGATTCGAAAAGTGGAAAAGTGACCTTAATTTCTTCTAAAGTCTTTAGCGGTAGGTAAGTATCTTGAAGGTCGAGCTAGTATGCGAGGGACATTCAAGTTCATCTGCTTTAATAAGTCAGGACTGTCGATACAACCATTATAAATTTTAAATAAATGAAATGAAATAAAATAATTTTTTTTTTCATAAATTGTGGTACAAAAGGTCTTACGATAAAAAAAAGGTTTCACACAATTTACCAGAAGCTGGCATGCAAAATTGAATTTAAACTAGGTAGGTAAAGAGATTACTATTTAAACTATTATAATCTTAGAATAATAAAGATTTCTATTGAGTTACAACAACGTCAATGAGACCTGAAATGTTCAAAGTATTCATTGACAGAGTAAAAGCAATTTTGTAAGAACATAATATGATCAGTGATTTTTCGACGACATTCTAGGCTGAGCATTTTGAAGTGCTTTAACCGTGACCTATATGATGGAAGTTGCTCTTATCTCTTATCTTATCTCTGTTAGAACAACAAAGCTACTGGACTAAATCTGTAATTTAAATAAGATGGTGTTAGCTATCCAGATGGGCTTAGAACATGCTCTAGCGGGTTTTGAACCCGGGACCCGATACCTGCGTCTGATACCGGTCCGAACGAACCACTAGATCAAAAGTCGTAAAGTTTTAAAACCAAATCAAATAATAGGCTAAAGGATCGACTTAACCTTTACCACGAACCTAAATAAAATATTGGAATTTAAGAAATAAAATTTTACAGCTGCACCGCAATAGCAATCGAACAGAGTTATTGACTTCATAGCAATATCAAAATTTCAGTTCACTTCAAAACAGCTGCTAATAATGTAAGGGTATTTAATGAATGGGTTGAAGCTTACGAACTATTCTCATAAATACATACTTATGACGTCCAATAAACGTTGCTGCTACCTACCTAAGGTTCTACGGTCGTACGTTAAGTACGATAAACCGGGGTCACTTTTGAACCAAGGGCAACATTGACATTGGTTTTGACTTTTAAATTCGACTCTCGCATGTATATGGAACGTTTTGAAGCTAGTGAGACTGTGGACGACTAGGACGCTAAGGACACTATTTAAGAAGTCCTTGATTTTATAGTAACTCTTTTTCATGGTATGAACCCTAAATACGTTTGTGTATTCTTCTTATGACTCACTTAATACAAAGCCTTAAATACACTTGGATGAGTGGCTGGAGGTGGCCCAGGATAGACCAAGGTAGACGCTCTTATTATCGGAGGCCAAGACACACTTTGGGTCGCTGCGCCAATCTAGTTAGTTAGTTTATATACACTTGGAGTGTACTAACTGTGTGAGATATAGTTGTGGGCATGGAGAGGGTAATAAAAATGTAATGTGAAATGTCTACTTTGAAATATAACTTTAAACCCTAAAGCAAGCATTTAAGTGACACTACTTGTAGTACCATGATACAGAATAGTGAAAAACATCATCTCAGCCAAAAGACGTCCACTGCTAGACAAAGGCCTTTCCCAAGGATATGAGGGGTATTTGCCGTAATCACCACGCTTGGCAGGCGGGTTGGCGATCGCAGTAGGTTGAGGGTAACCTCAGAGAGATGCTGCTGCCCATCCTCTGGAATGGTCCCTTAGTCGGCTTTTACGACACCCACGGGAAGAGATGGGGTGGTGCAATTCTTTATCCCCGGCACCACACAGGGAAAAACATCGCTAGACTGTAAACATGAATATTATTATTTTTCTAAAGCTATCAACAGTGTTAGTATAATTGAAACAAATCTCTGCATCACATCAAATACCAGCGACAAAGTAGGTATGTTCGTTTCACAAAGTTTAGACCACATAAAAAAGCTATAAAATGTTCGCGCTCAAAAATTCAGCTCAATTTACATAACGAAGTCTCCTACTTTCAATGTTGATTGAAGTCCAATGTCCACAAAAAATATTAGATAGATTCTACACTCGGCACTTTGAAAGAATCTAGATTCTTGAAACGGAGTATTCGCGTCAGACATTCGTCCAATGGGGGAGTGAGCTATCGCAGCTTCCGGCTATATTTGACATTGCTATAAAAACAGGCCAAGACAGCACCGCGTCGCTAAGGTTTCGATTCTGATTTTTTCAATTTTAAAAAGACAGTCTTTGACCGTATGCTTTCCGTAATTTTATATAATTTCATTTTATTGATATTTCTCTATTTGGAATGATTGTGTACTTTGTAAAAAGTGGAAATGTAGTGAGACATTACTATTGTAGACAAATGTAGAGAAATATTAACATCAATTTATAAAAACTAACTTACATTTCACAATAGAGTAGGTATAACTATTTGATAAGTTGGTCAAAAAATAAATATCTACCAAATACATTATACTATGTTATTATGTCCCATACTGTCCCAATGATGGGCAAATGCCTCCATCTTGAAATCAAGTCATTTCCCCTCGTGGTTCCCGTTCCCGTGGGAATATCGGGATAAAAGGTATCCTATGTGTTAATTCAGGTTATAAACTATATGTATGCCGAATTTCATCCAAATCCATCCATCCGTTGCAGCGTGAAGAAGCAATGAATATACACACAAAACTTTCGCATTTATAATATTAGTGTGATTTATTGTCATCGCTACAAATTATGAGTATTGCCAAATGAGAGATGGTAATCTAAAAACCAGGTTTATGCATCGTACCATCCGAATATCCTGATCGATCTGGGAATTAAATTCAAGACCTTTGGATATCGTAAATATAATTGTAATTTGTAACACAACAAAAATAACAATAAATTTAGGTACTTTAGATTATGCTGTCTTAGAACACGGTGCACAAACAATATCAGTTTATATCCGTGACGATAGGGCTCTCATTCGACAATAGAACCCTAACAGAGAGTGACGTTTCACCGAGACGCAGATTGTAAAAATAAAATGAAGCGCTGTCTGCTCTCGGGCTCAATAGAACGTTATACTCAGAGCAGTCTAAGTTTTCAGCGCATGCGATTGTTACTATAAAGCTATTGGTACAGGCTATTGCACAAAGAGCTTGCGTAGGATTCTGGCCAGAATTGGACTGGATGGGGGCCACTCTTACACCTACTTTTATCGCCAAAAGGCGTGGTTTCGTTTTTGAATAGATTTTGAAATTTACCATTAACTTATATGGTTGAATATGTTTTGAAGAAATTTGTCAATTTTGAATAGGTTGAAGTGCAGGCGCATGTGCTAGAAACAGTAAAATTCAATAAAAAAATACATGATGTCTTTTCTTGGAACATTAACAAAGAGTTTGTTATGAAGAAAGCACGATAATAAAAATAATGTTGGAAATTATCAAATTCACTTAGCTTAAATAAATGCCAAACAATTCCCTGATGATAACGAAAAAAGATACGAAATATTTTTTTGGTTAGATTGTATTAACACCCTTCATTACTCTACGAAAGTGCAAGATCTCGTAGAGTACATGAGAGTGAAGTCCAACGTCACTCTGAGGGTCGAGCGGTTGGAACCCCGCCTCAATGTAAATTTTAATTCATTTGTGGTGAGAGTACCGACCGACCATCTGTCGACCTTCAAGAAAGAGGACTATTGGCCGAAAGTGTCATGTTCCGGCGGTTCCGAGGCCGGCTACCGGACACCGCGCTGCGTCGAACGTCGTCGTCTTTACGTGTAGTATAGTTTTTAATTAATATAATTTCTGTATGTATGTATGTATGTAAGGTATCTATTGAATGGACCTCTTTGTATTTTACCATCTTGTACACTGTTTGTTACCTAAAATAAAAAAAATCTATAACAATAACAATACCAAACACAATAACAATTTATTTAGGTTCAGGTGCACCTAAAATGTATAATAAACAATGTTGTTTGTTGTTGTTGACAAAGAAAGAAGTAGATATTACTATTAGAAATTACCATAAGTATGACCGTGATAGTTAAAAATAAGTTACTTAAGTTACTTCGCAGATAAAATTAAGTTTATCTGCGAAGAAGAACTTTCTCTAGTATACGCTCGCAGTGCATGAATTAGAACCATTCTAGGAGTCCGAAGCACAAAATAAAGAGACTGCAGAAGTTAAGGGTGCGCTGTCCGTAAGTGACAAGTGTCATATATTTTATTTGAAATGTCTTCGTCCATATTTATTTGATGCCGCGCGGCCATACTAATTTTGTTTGGGGAATTTAACATGTTAATTTGAAAAATAATAATATAAATATCCGCTTCATCATCATCAGCCTATAAGCGTCCCACTGCTGGGCACAGGCCTCCCACATGATCAGTAGCACGTGGGGATATTGGGCCATAACCCACCACGCTGGCCCAATGCGGGTTGGTGGGTTATATCGAAAATGTGAGACGAACGATTTGTAGTTTAGACATTGGTAATTGTTTAGACAAAATCAGAGGTACAATAATTTAGATAAACTATAAGAAATTAACTAAACGCCACCACTCGTTTTTATGATTTTTGTCCAACTTTAAATGATATCGTAGAAAAAACTATAGTGTATTATGAATTTATGGATCGGAATAATTGTATACACGTTCCCTTAGATACTCTTTATTCATAAAAACTATTTAAGCATTATTTAGTTAAATATTGTTTTGTCAACGTCACACAAACGACACTTTGAATTTGAGAAAAAAAGACAAAACAATGATTAACTAAATTATGCTTAAATAGTTTTTATGAATATAGGGGTAAATATATATTTTGTTTATGCAATACGATAGTATTTTCAATTATGTCAACTAAACCGTGACTGCACATTTGGCAATTTTTGATCGGCGCACCCTTAACCCCTTGAGCGTCGATCGACCACCAGGTGGCCGATAACAATTAAAATTCTATTGTGTCTGGTATTCGCGCGCTCGAGCTCCGAGCAACGCACACATAAATAACTTCTCTCGGACACGGAATCTCGAAACAGTTGCGCTCGAACTGTTCCGAGCTGGGGGCTTATTGTCTAATTTCAACCTCTATCGCGATACCTTTCAAACGTATTGTGTTGTACGCTTTGTAAGTACGCTTGTCATTTTGCACAGACGATTCAAAATAAATGTCAAATTGACGATGTCGTTCATTCAACATCATTTAAAAACGCGTTGCACTTGTGAATTAGTTTGAAGTTCTTGAATAACTATCTAATGTCAAATTGAAAAGTTTTTTTAATATTAAAAAGATGCAAAAGGGCAGGCGGGTCAACTGATGGAAAGAAATCACCGCTGCCCATGGACACCCGCAAAACCAGAGGAATCGCAGAAGCGTTGCCGGCCTTGTGGAAGAAGTTGGGTCTTGAGGAGGGAGTAGGAATTGGGAGGGGAAAATGGGGGTGAAAGATGGGCCTCCGTTACTTTGTTACTTTCACTCACCAGACGAAACACAATAGCACGGAAATACTAAGGTATCGTGATAGAGATAGAATTAGACAATAAGCCCCCTGTTCCGAGACCCGTATCCGTGCAAGAGGTCATGTGTGAGTTGGTCGAACGCGGTTTGTATCAAGCTTACCTTCTGGTTCTTCTTATTGTATGTCCGAAGCGTGAACACAATATAATGAGGGAGCGACGCAACCCCCGAGTGGAAAGTTTGGGGCGAACTCGCAAGTGCTCCAAGTAATTTTTCCTGCTTGATTTAAAACGATCGCGTCTAACCGAGTTTCGGCTCTTTGTGGCCGTTGTTTCCGATCGTAAGTGCTTTTGTGTTCTGCATATTATATTGTGACATTGTTGATAGACCATCTGGGAATTAAGTGACATATTTGTAATTATTATTGTTATGTCAATCCAAAGAAACTTTAAGTGAACAAAGTGGACTGGATGATATTATTCGTCTTTTTTAAGTAAATGGATGACTAAGTCGGCCTTCCATTACCGACTAGTGCTTTTATAAACATTTGCCCACCTAATTATATTTACGAGTATAATTAATCTGTTTTAATTGTCAAATATTTTTTTTTTTATCAAATTGTATTTAATTTATTTTTATACTACAATTTAACGAGAAGCATCTGATAAATAAAATAACTTCCAATTTATTTCTAATTTATTTAATCAGACTTTTTACAACTATTAGGCACAATAGTGTTGTCTTACTTTTAATTTTTAATTTATATAGGTGACTCCGACTTTCATGCAATATAATATATAATAATAACGCAGCAATTGCTTTAGAGAACAAAATGTAACACAGTACAATAAAAGTAGTTCGTATTTTAAACTATAAATTTACTATTTACAATTGTAACATGGTGAAAGTTTCAATTTTTGAAATGCACCAGTATGACCATTGTCATTGGCTAACACGCGAGCACTATAAATAACGACGCAAAACAAAACATAACAATGGAAACCAACTGAAAACGATACGTTTGTTAGCATGAGAATTATTGGATACCATTCAGTCATCTCTTGAATAATACGGCAACAATACATTTTGCAACATGTGATCTGTATATAAAAATAATATTACTATTGACGAGTCGCTAACAATATTTGCACTAGAAAAATGTTCAACTGTCTGTCTATTCATCATCACCAGCGCATTTATGTCACCAGTGCTGGGGCGCGAGCCTTCCCTATGGATGAGAACACCAAAGAACGACCGGCCCAGTGCGGTGTGATGGTTTTTAACGACTGCTAATGCAGCTAGAACCAACGTGTCCTTCCATGGCACGTGGTTGTCTTTAAGTGATTGCAGCTAAAAGTTCATAAGCGGTTTGCCTTTAAAGCGTTAATAATGTGGCAAACTAGAGCGGTAACAATTGTAAGGAAAATTTATTCAATTTATACAATAAACACCATGTTCGCTTCAGTCATCGTAAACTGTTGTTAAATATTGAAAACAGAGTGCCTTGTTCGAGTTTTTTGCCATTCGATCTCGACACGAAAACTCCAAATTTTTAACTGTCCTCGTTTGTCACCAGGAGGAAATGCTTTAATGGACTTCTTGGTGGGAAAATAAAGAGTCATGTCTGCGGTTTTGTTTTATTTTTTGAAATTTGTGTTATGTCGGATATTAATGTAAAATAATGGTGGATTATTAACCGTTAAGTGTTCGTGAGAGTGCATGAGTGTTGAAACAAATGAAACAAAACAGTGCAACATCACTTTTCAAAGTCCGCCCGAGAACTTAGTAAAGCCCCACATCTTTACTGAGATACTCGAGGGGTTGGGGGGTATATCATTTCTCACTTCTCATTTCTATTATCATTCATCAACATCATACATGAAAGAAATATTGTTTATTTAAGTATTGTAAGACTTTATCATTGGCTAAATGCTTGTGCAAAGCCAAGAAAAAAAATGCTTTAATGTCATACAAATTCTCGCTTTCATTAACGTTATCGAACGTCAACTAAAACTCACACCAGACACCTTGATAAAGTTAAGTAAACCATGCCGCGTCGTGTCACCAAACGAATTGTATTTTACATTATAAAAGCTTGCAAAGTGATTTCACGCTAGCATTATTCCTAAATATTATGGAATGCATAAAGTTTTAAACAAAGCGGGTCCACGGACGTTGTTACGCCACATCGTCATAAATATGTTAAAAGAAGATGACATTTTTGTTGGTTTAGCGCTTGGTGTGTTTATTTTGGTTAGATTTTGTTAAAGCCGGGGCGATAGGGAAACGCAACCTTTCTCCTGCCTTTTAGCAGCCAAACCGTTTTGTCTTGGATTGTGTAAACGTTTTTGGGTTCATTAATTGGTTTATTCTACTAAATGTTTGCTCTGCGTTGAATGCGGTCAAATGGAAGGAGTTGATACTGGGATGCTCCAGCCCAAATATGGGAACAGTATTCCATATGCGGCCTAACTTGTGCTTTATACGGTTGTAAGCGGTGGGTCGGCGTGAAATACTGACTCGCTCTATTAAGCACACCCAGCTTTTTCGAAGCTAATTTAGCTTTACCTTCCAAATGACCTCGAAACTGAACGTCACTTGAAATATCGACGCCAAGGATCCCAATAGTCGGGTTGGTATCAAGGGGAGCTCCTTCAGCCCCAGTTTGAGTGTTCTCGATGTCAGTCACAAGTTTATTCCGGCTCTCGATGACGCTCTCCAGATCAATATTAGCTCGTCGTTTAGAGTGTATCCCCAGTACTGTCGTCCGCATAGCAATAAATGCTGTTTTTATGCAACATGTCATTGATATGCAGAAGAAACAGAGTAGGGGATAACACACATCCCTGCGGGACTCCAGCATTCACGGGCTTCATGTCAGAGCACAAGCCGTCGACTACGACTTTGATGCTACGCCCAAAAAGAAAGCTGGCGTCCCACGAACACAATTTCTCAGGTAGCCCGTATGATGGAAGTTTAGCGAGAAGAGCCCTGTGCCATACCCTATCGAAGGCTTTCGCTATGTCCAAGCTAACTGCCAGTGCCTCCCCTTTCCCCTCGATGCCTCCGCTCAACGGTGAGTGAGGTACACTAAAAGATCACCAGCCGAACGACCGACCGCGGCGAAAACCATACTGGCGATCGCTTAGTAGCTGATTCTTTTCTCTATTACGTCATATCTCCAGAACCGCTGAATGGATTTACGTAATTGAAGTTT
The DNA here is from genome assembly GCA_963082485.1 of Eudonia mercurella. Classification (NCBI taxonomy): domain Eukaryota; kingdom Metazoa; phylum Arthropoda; class Insecta; order Lepidoptera; family Crambidae; genus Eudonia; species Eudonia mercurella. Next base: position 19,246,110 of record OY720031.1, on the reverse strand, counting down.
CGTTAGATTCTTCTTAGCTGCCCGAATGTTTTTAGATAGGTGAAGTTTAAAAAATGAAACATGGCGGCTGTGCGACGCCATTGGACTTGGTGAAAAACAATTATTTTTTTCGAATACTACATTATGGGTATCAAATTAGAGGGCTCAGCACAAGGATTTCAAAAAGGTATATCGTGATTATCATTACCGTAATACTAAAAAAAAAATACTAAGTCTACGATTATAATATTTAATCTCTCCGGACTTGCTATTAGTTCTCTTACCCCTAGAAAATTACTTAATCAACCACATGATGTAAACTCTTTAAATGAATTGAACCGATTACGTAATTTGTCTAAATAAAAAGACATAAATAGAATAAAAATTTAAAAAAAAAACTAAAAACCTGCCTGCTTAAAAATAATAAGTAACTAAATAGAAAAACAACTGAAAAGGCCGGAACAAGATAAAAATTCAATTTATGCAATATCATACATAACATGCAGTCGGAGGCATAAAATTTAATGATAAGTCAAATCATCTCACTTTGTGCGTGCTTCCGATTGTGTGTTATGTATGATGTTGCATAAATTGAATTTTTATCTTGTTCCGGCTTTTTTTAGTTGATTTTCTATTTAGTTACTTATTATTTTTTAAGGAGGCGGGATTTTTTTTAATTTTTTTTTGTATGTTGATTGTGGTGTGAAAAGTTACTTACTTACTTACTAAACGATTATGATCTATTGCGTGAATGTGTAAATAAAAAGTAAAACAATCTTTTAATAATAGTTTTGAATCATTTACAATGGATACATATTATCTAAATTCACACAATATTAATTTATAAAACAGATTTATAAACTAATATTGTTGGGTTATAATTTGTTTATCATAAGCTTACGCCCATTAAAAAGTGCTTCGTACAACAGATGTTAGTACATTGCATAAATTTGGCGCTCATTAAATCAGTTTGTAGATAGTTTAATACTACCCCGTCTGTAGTGTGTGGTAGGTTTAGTTCGCGTGTGCAGAGTAACTACCGCTTTAACTCAGGCTACTCAGATTATCTGGTTCGCCAAGCTTACTATTGAGGTTTATGCTTACTCCTGAATGTTTCATCATCAACAAACTTCAATATCATCATCGGCTTATACAGGTTTTTTGGTAATGAGTGTACAATCCCGAAACATAGCCATATAACCAAGTATGAAGATCACCGTAATCTATACTAATATTATAAAGAGGAAACCTTTGTATTTTGTATGTATGTATGTATGTTTGCAACGAATAAACTCAAAAACCGCTGGACCGATTTAAAAAAATCTTTCACAATTAGAATGCTACAATAGCGCTGAGTAACATAGGCTATATTAAAAAAATAATACCAAAAACGACAATTTAATTTTTCAATACAAAATGATTTGTTTGTTTTGTTGTCATGGAAACTATTGATATAATTATATGTAACTCAATGATGGAAACTGTCAAAGCGGTACGAAGTCCGCCGGTCAGCTAGTAATATATAAAATCATTATGTGCGTAGATTTATTTTTTCCGATTGGACCATGAGGTTGACGACCGAGAACAATGTATCAGCTGATACATTGTTACATTGGACATAGGACTTTCACTTTGCAATTTCACTTAGTTTGAACTGACCACCTCTATATCTCGGCCATGTGGTATTCAGGCATGTTCATAATTTTCCGATATTCTATGCTCGCTCTATCTCTATCTCGTAGATCTCTACATCACTACATAGTATAAAACAAAGTCGCTTTCTCTGTCCCTATGTCCCTTTGTATGCTTAAATCTTTGAAACTACGCAACGGATTATGATGCGGTTTTTTTTAATAGATAGAGTGATTCAAGAGGAAGGTTTATATATGTATAATGCATATAATTGGACCCGATAGGTGGCGCTGCTATAGGGTTCTATAGGATACGGGTGGTCACTCAAGCGGACGAAGTCGCGAGCGGGCCGCTAGTATCTCTATATACACAAGTTTAAGACAGAAATAAAATAAGGTCTAATGAAAAAAGTTTACTATATAAAATTGAAAATAAAGAAAGAAAGAAAGAAAATTAATTTTTATTTGGTTCATAAAACTGAATAAAAAAAAATACATCACAATATTACACAAGTTTAGAGGTTCCAGAACCAAAAAGGCAACCGCTCAGCATGTGTCATGACACATGCTGAGCGGTTGCCTAAGGAGACCCCCAGGCCACAACGCTGGTATTCTGCGGAAGCCGTAACTAAAATAAAATAAAATAAACTATAACTAAAAATTGATGATTATTTTAATGATGAGAATGTGTGGTCATCTTAGCCTGCTCGCGTGCGCATGTTATTTCACATTGTATTAAGTAGTTACACTTTTGTATACAACTCTTAGTTTAAAAGAATAGCTGCTAAGTTTCTTGCTGGAGTCTTCTTAGCAGAATCAACCTTCCGAACCAGCAGTAGAATTGCATAATGTATTGTTTATTAAATTATATATTTTAAATATTATTGTGTGTACTTATATTATTTTTTAATATACTTTGTGTTTTTTTATGAATAATGAATTAGTATTGAATTATCATCACGCTTGCCTAATGTGGGTTGGTAAACCAAACCATAAATAAACCCCCAATTTCAAAACACGCATTTGCCCAAGCCGGAAATTGAACCAATGATCTTCGGAGATAGCCCACGAGGCGTTAAATAAAATTTATAATTTATATTGTCATGATCACAACGTTAGGAGGAGCTCGATGGCGCAGTGGTTAACGCGCCTGGTCTGCAAGTGCTGAGGCTAAGCAACTTTCGCAAAGGCCGGTCATCGGATGGGTGACCAAAAATTTATCATCTAGAGCTCCTCCGTGCTTCGGAAGGCACGTGAAGTTGGTCCCGGCTGCATTAGCAGTCGTTAACAACCACCGCACCGCCCTGGGCCCGCGTGGTGGTTTATGGCCCGTTCTCCCTATCCATCCATAGGGAAGGCTCGTGCCCTTGCAGTGGGCGATATGAGCTGGCGATGAATCACAACGTTACTGCAATAGCAGCGATGAAATTATCAACTCAGTCTCAGTCGCCAAAAGTAGTCGTCGGTTGTACAGGAAGCGATTCTAGAATCACTTGCATCCTTCTTTCACCAACTAGTTACTACGAATATTTAAAATTTTCTTGTTGAAACAAACACACACACACACACCCCTGTTTGTACAGACGGCCTTTCGAGGACTATGGTTTTATATCACCCAACCGAGGACTCTCTCAAAAACTATGTTAATGACGTTGTATTGCTTTTTTAATACGATGGAAAGAAACAGAACATACATTGCTAATTGACAGGTCTATTCTTGTGGCGTTATCGCAGCATTTTGTTTATTAACTTTCGTTGACCAATGCGGGGACTTAAAATACACTGCCAACGCTTATGGAGACATCCTTCCGAGGACGTTTGTGTTAACCTTTCGAGGACCCAATGGCCGGACTAGACATGACAATCCGAGGACTCGCTTTCACACACTTTTTCTTGAGCCCAGTACAATGCGAGGACCTTGTGTTAGACTTTACACAAACTATGTGAGGACGTTTTCCCGAGTCCCGCGTATACAATACGAGGACCACTAATGTGTAAAAATAACATGTTTGAAGTACCATCTGAGAACATTTATTTTTTAATGCTCCAACACAGTATTTTCACTATTGGCTGACAAAATGACCAATCGCGAATAATTTGTTGCGTGGAAGTGTAGGCGTTTGTATATCAAAGAAACCTAGCGATGCTTGTGACTAGAGTCGCACGCATTGCAGTAGCCGCAGATTGCAAACAAGACTCCAATACGGTGCGGACGTATTACAGCAGTCTACGGGTAACTTCTTGTGATAATTTATTATGATTCCTATTTCACTTACGTAATATATGATTTTATATTTAAAATATTATAATACATTTAAATCTTAAAGGTTTAGTTAACATTGTAATAACAATGTAACATTTAATAGTAAAAAGCTTAGATTTATTTTCTCTGATCTATTTATGGAAGTAGGGATTAGTCATACCTAGTCAGGACTTGTAATTGTAAGGATTAAGTAGTTTCGACTTGGCGCGGCGAAGTTTACAATAACTCGCGTTGGGGTATATGTGAACTGCTATTTTCGTATTGAGACCAAAATTTTTGATTGATGCACAATCAGTGATCGTATTTTTTTTTTAATATTACGGGGAAGCTTTATTATAAATTATCCTATTTATATTTATGGTATTAAATTAAAAATGCGCCACCGCGATAAATTGAACCCCCGCTGGGAATCAAACCAAGACTGCTGGGTCTGAGACCGGTGGTCTTATCACTAGACCACAGAGGCGGTAAAACTGGTGGTAGAATTGTCATAAAAAATATTAACATATTTAAGAAATTTTACCGCACCTGTGGTCTAGTGGTAAGAACTCAAACCCAGAGGTCCCTGGTTCGATTCCCAGCGGGGGTACAGATTGTGCTCGGTTTGGTCGGTGGTAGGGCTTGTTCTAATTCCACCTGGCTAGCTACCACCATCTTATCTAAATATGTCGCCATAACGACCATGTTATCAACATTGTTGTGTTCCGGCAGTTAGAAGTTCTGGTAAACCTAAAGGTAAAGGTAGTTAGTTAGTAGTGACTCTAAGTAACGGCTACTTCTAAAAAAAAGTTAGTTATGGATAATTAAAATTTGCCCGTGACTCCGTTCGTAAGAGCTATAAAAATGATTATAAAGGATATTAAATATTTTTTTTTACATAAGAAGTTCGTATACACCACTATGAATGGTGGTGGTGTACCACAGAGAAGTCAAGCTGTGTCTATGATCTGACCCAACTGATTTAGATGTAACACCGTACTTTTTTAGATAATTCTGCTTTCTAACAAAGAAAATTTAATCAAAATCTGTTGAGCGGTTTGTGTGTGATAGAGTACCTAACAAACAAATAGACAGACGGACAAACAAAAATTCTAAGATTTAAAAAAATATATGTTTAGGGTATGTTTTTTTTGGAGAGTTTGCCGATGGCATTTTCAGCTTCACCTGGCTTTTTTTCGGGGGCGGCGAGAAACGTAAAGGGTTCCTCAAGCCATGTGAAACTTATCACCTTCTGAGGTTTTCTAGAGGCATCACGCACTAGTGCGTGTCCCCGTGCCCTACTAGATTCTTCGAGGGGTTCGGATCGGATCGGGGGGATCAACCCGAGGGCGCCTCTAAAGGCTCGGACCTCGGCTCGGGTTGACCGGGTCGTGGTGGTGGGGAGAAGCGCCCAGGTACATGTCTGTACCTGGTATAGAACGCGTGTGAGCCGGCTCGTCGTACCCTTGTTCTACGAATACGGTGTCTTGGGCCTAGGCTAGTGTGCATGTTTAGTGTATTCTGTAAATGTTTAGTGGCATTTAGAGGATCGGGCGGGGGGGTTCGCAACTTATATACTTTATTTCTTCTTTTATATGCACTTACATTTAAATAAATAAAAAGTAAATATGGTAAGAAGGAAGACAAAGTGTTGAAAAATTTCCACGAGTGGGATTCGAACCCGTACCCCATGGCTCTCTGTTCAATGAGCTCTATTCAATGTCGACAACTACGTCATCAACATCCGATCTTAATATTTTTACAAAAGATCAGTTAAGAATTGGGCAAGCTATATTTATGATTCTTTACATATAATTTTACGCAATAAGCAACGAGCGAACAAATTAGAATTTGAAAAATACGAAGTGTTGAAAACAATCCACGAGCGGGATTCGAACCCGCACCCATGCCCGGTCAGGTGCACTGCCAACTATGCTATCGTGGCTCAATCACAACAATATTTCGCAAATATGAGTAAAATAATATGTAAATTATCATAAATATAGCTTGCCTAATTCTTAACCGATCTTTCAATATTTGTAAAAATATTAAGATCGGATGTTGATGACGTAGTTGTCGACATTGAATAGAGCTCCTTTGGCTTATAAAGTAAAAGTAGATAGTGTTGATTAATTTCTGCGAGTTGGATTGAGCCACGATAGCGTAGTTGGTAGTGCACCTGACTCGTCATGTCATGGAGCGGATTTGAATCCCGCTCGTGGATTTTTTTCAACACGTTTTTTTTTTCAATTACTTATACATTTTTGTTTTTGTTATGATAATGTTTGATCACATATTTTTGTTTCTTCTACAATGCGAACTTACATGGGGTGTCAGTGTCTTCGAAGAGATTGTTAGTTGACTACGGCTAGATCTTTTGTCCATTAATAGATCCCTAACCAGCTACTTTTATTCGTATTCAACACAATAACCAATCACAATATGTGTACTGTTTGTCACTGAGGAGTTCTATGTGGTATCTCAGTAGTCCACGACCCTTTGTCCACTGCTAGGTACCTAACCAGTTACTATTCTTCTTATTCAACACAATAACCAATCACAATGTTTGTACTGTTTGTCACTGAGGAGTTCTATGGGGTATTTCAGTAATCCACGACCCTTTGTCCACTGATTGGTACCCAACCAACTATTATTTTTTGTATTCAATACAATAACTAATCATAATATGTGTACTGTTCTTTATTGAGAAGTTCCATAGAATATCTCTGTAGTTCACAATCTTTTGTCTACTGATAGGTACCTAACCAGCTATTTTCTTTTGTATTCAATACAATAACTAACCACAATATGTGTACTGTTGATAAGTAAAGAGTTCTATGTGGTATCTCAGTAATCCACGACTCTTCGTCCACTGATAGGTACCTAACCAGTTACTATTCTTCGTATTCAACACAATAACCAATCACAATATTTGTACTGTTTGTCACTGAGGAGTTCTATGAGGTATTTCAGTAATCCACGTCCCTTTGTCCACTGATTGGTTCCTAACCAACTACTATTCTTCGTATTCAATACAATAACTAATCATAATATGTGTACTGTTCTTTATTGAGGAGTTCCATAGAGTATCTCTGTAGTTCACGATCTTTTGTCTACTGATAGGTACCTAACCAACTACTTTCATTTGTATTCAATACATTAACTAATCACAATATGTGTACTGTTCGTCATTCAGGAGATCCATAGGATATCTCCGAAGTTTGAGATGTTTGTTTATTGATGGGTACCTAACCAGCTAGTTTATTTCGTATTGCATATTAAAACGCTTGTTTTTAAAAATGTTTTTTTTTAAATTTTATTTTTACTTTTTTAATATTTTCGTTTTCTCTATGTTTAGCTAGTGCTAAACTATTTTTTTCTAAGAAGCAATGTCGCTTGTGGATATCGCTTTCATAGCAATCATTTCCTGTCGCTTCAATTTCGCCTTCTCTAAACGTCTCTTTCTTTGTGTAGTAGTTTCTTTTTTGTTCATGTTATAACCCTCGAGTATAGGACAAAAACGGTCCATCCCCAGAGGTCCTTTGTAGGGGTATAAGGGCTTCAGTACAACAGGGTTCCACCTGGTACCCTGAGGCGCAACGTTAGCAATATGACATGTTTATACACCCTCATACCATTCAGCCCTCGGCACGTGCTCAACTAAGCATTGGGTCATCCATCTAATCCATCAAATTTATTTATTTTTATTGATTTAAACTTTTGCAACATATAAAGCAACAGCAAATATTACATGGCGGACTTAATGCCTGGCATTCTCTACCAGACAACCTTAGGGTGGTGCAAAGATAACATTTTATTCAATAAGATATATTATAAATAATTTAAATGTAAGTATATAACACATGCATAAATATTGTATATACATAAACATATAATTATGTGTATTGTAAATACGTGAACTACAATAAATACACATACATAAAATACATAAGTAGTTCTAATAGGACGTTATTAAGATGATTCTGCCATGATTATATCAAACAAGAGCTCGCGTACTTTCTTTATGTAGCCATCCTGATTTCGAGAGGCAGCGCGTTCTACAGGAGAATGGATTGAAAAAAAGAATGAACAAAACCATATGTATGAGAGGGACAGAAATAGAGATGATTATTTGAGGACCGGAGATTTTTACTCTGAAAGGAGCAAAGGAGCATTTAACAAAGACAGAATCCACATTCATAACAAACGGAACGAACAAACGAACAAACTTATTTTCCCGAGTTCCTATGTTCATCTTCCAGCTCCATCATCATACCCTAGTTACCATCTAGCACCAAAGTACTCGTCAAGACGAATCATACGAGCCCAAACTCGATGGGGTTGTGTCGTTTAATTACCGAGATCCTGTGTCCATCTTCTAGCTCCATCATCAGACCCTGGTTACAATCTAGCACCAAAGTACTCGTCAAGATGAACCATACGAGCCCAAACTCGATGGGGTTGTGTCGTTTAATTACCGAGTTCCTGTGTCCATCTTCTAGCTCCATCATCAGACCCTGGTTATAATCTAGCACCAAAGTACTCGTCAAGACGAACCATACGAGCCCAAACTCGATGGGTTTTGTCGTTTAACTACCGAGTTCTTATGGCTACCTTTCGGTTCCATCATCAAACCCTGGTTACCATCTTGCACCAAAATACTCGTCAAGACGAATCATACGAGCCCAAACTCGATGGGGTTGTGTCGTTTAATTACCGAGTTCCTGTGGCCATCTTCTAGCTCCATCATCAGACCCTGGTTACCATCTATCACCAAAGTATTCGTCAAGACGAACCATACGAGCCCAAACTCGATGGGGTTGTGTCGTTTAATTACCGAGTTCCTATGGCCATCTTCCAGCTCCATCATCAGACCCTAGTTACCATTTAGCACCAAAGTTCTCGTCAAGACGGATCAAACGAGTCCAAACTCGATGGGGTTGTGTCATTTAACAACCAAGTTCCTATGGCCACCTTCCGGTTTCATCATCAGATCAGCTTCATGTATTAATAATTTTGCATTGTCATCCGATTTACACATGCATGCAAAATTTTAGCTCAATCGGTAACCGGGAAGTGGATCATATTTAACTTGCAGATTTGATTACAGACACCGGGACAGGTGAATGAAACTAAATAAAAGCTTGTAAAAATGGAACCATCTCGGGAAAAATAGCTATCGATCAAAAAAAAAATCATCCAAATCGGTGCATAAATGACGGAGATATGCGCGAACAAACACATAAAAAAAACATATAGGTACAACCGAATTGATAACCTCCTAAATTGTGTTATGAAAATGAGGAACAACGACGGTACCACAACAACCTAGATCCGGGACAATATAGAAAAAGTTCGTTTTTCTATATGATGACCTCGGAGATGGTGACATCAGAGAACGGCGTGCGAGCCACTCGAATAGGGAGGTCTTTGATAACGAAGGTTGCATTAAAAGTAAAGATCATCTATTTAAAAAATACTTACTTTGCTTACATTCCTTGTTCTTACAAAACGAGAACGGAAAAACAACACTCTTTGATAACGACGTGAAAATCTATCCATATGAGGACCTAAATACACTTTGTCAGATACTGATACTAATCCGAGGTCTTGAGTGTAAAATTTACACATTAGTCCTCAGACAGTACAACATACATGACTCATGTGTATAGCAAGTGTGTATAAATCGATAGTGGCGCCGCCTGGTGTTCACACTCTGTCGGGGTGTGTACAGAAATTTCCAAGACCAATCCGAGGATTTGTTGACTTTTCTTTATTAAGTATATAGAAAGGTTCAAAATCGCACGTAGAGTACGATGCAGTAATCAAGTCAAACCGAGGACTCACAAAAAAGTCCTCGGATTGAAAACGTCCTCGGATGTGCCTTGTGTATTCAGGCCTACGTCCTCGTATGGTACTTAAAACAAACACACACACACACACACACACACACACACACACATACATACTTTTCATTTGTTTTGTAAATAAGTAAGTTTATTAATTTTGTCACATCTGGAGCACTGTCGCCTCAAAATACCGGAGGTTCAGGTGGTAAAGAACTGCAACCCAGTCTCTGACTACCTACTGCAGTTTTTTTATCGCAATTTCGTCAATTTTATGTACTTTGTTCTTGTTTCAAATCAACAAATTTTATAATTATTATTTTTGCTAGTAGATTTAGGTGATAGCCGAGTCTTAATACGACCTCACTTTAACCCGATGTCTAACCAACCAGGGTTATGCCCCGTCTAGTAACTGACGCGAAGCTTCAGAAATACATACGAAATTAGAATTCAAAATCTAAATTCAAATTGAAATCGCTATTTCATTTCGCAAAACTATATTGAAATATAGTATGTTATTCCCAATAGACTGAAAAACAGTGTTTCATCAAATTGGATTAGATTCAATATGGAGTCCGAAACTTAAGATGAATACGTAACATAACTCTGTGAAGCTGCGTGAAACTTTATTTGTATTCACACGGACTTTGAAATTTGATATAATCAAAGGTAAGATGATTGATGGCTGCTGGGGCGGAATAGTCCTTGAGTGGTGACCGCGTACTGCAAAGCGCAGTGTGGGCAGGCATCCAACAAGGTGGACCGACGATCTGATGAAGGTCACGGGAAGCCGCTGGATGTGAGCAGTACAGAACTAGTTGTTGTGGAGATCCTTGGGGGAGGCCTTTGTCCAGCAGTGGACGTCTTTTGGCTGAGATGATGATAATGATGAAAGATCAAATTTTCTGTACCCGGCTGTCCGTGAGTCCGATTTCCGCTTTTTTCATACAACTGCTGCCAGCGACTTTGCGTATATCGTCGTGTCTTAATTATGAGACTTATTTTTTCATTATCTTTTCTATGCTTGGGCATGAGGCTTACCTATGGATGGGCAGGGAGAACTGGTCATAAACCACTACGCGGACCAATTTTTTATCATCAAATTTATTTCTGTAAAATACTGTCGTAACTGTAAAGTTTGCAGGCACATTTATGTCACAGAAAAACGACACAACAAATGTTTCGCAAACAATTTCAACGGCTAAAAGTAATTGTGCGTAATTGTGTGTAACTCACACAGAGACTAATCACAAAATTGTGCAAGTACTTGGTACTTGCATATCAGATGGGTGGAGTACACGGCGCTGAGCCAAGTGTTCACCTAAGTTTGAATAGCGGTAGTGGAGTTAAGGTTAAAGGGAATTGAGGGAGTGATTAATTAAAGTGTTAGCCACTTCTTCTTACTATACTGTGGTTAGAATGGCTTAAAACCTGTCATCTACCGTGAATACAGACACAATAAAATTTTAATTGTTTATGGCACTGATCAGTGCTCGCGGCAGATGACAGGTAAATGGAAAATTTTCGAGATACTAGGGCAGAACTATATTTAATTAACGATTAACTTACTAGACTTCTTCAGACTAAAAATGTAATTTAGTTTTATATTATAAAAGTTATGGACACAAAAATAAAATATAAAGATAAGTAGAACATGATAGTCACGTTAAATGTAACTGTGGTATAAAGCCACGTACATATTACATACACGTATACATTAACTTTCTTTTCTCACCTACTCACACCAATAACATTTTAAATGTAGAAACATTTTCCTTCTTCTCCTAAGTTCCTTTGCCATTACGAACACTGTCGAACAAATTATAGTGCACTCGAACCAAATTGCTCCTGCATGCAGCACTACGGATCTAATCACAAAGTTCCGCACGGATCAAGATTGGACGCACCGCATACACACTTTTCAGTGTTAGTTTACTTTCAGAGTACCTTAGGGATGTAAGTTATGTAGCTAACAAGCTTTCCATAAAGTATGCCCTAAGCCTGAGCTAAGCTTGAGCTTTGTAGCTGCTTGAGCGTTCGTGGTGCGATCTAGAATGTTAAGCAAGTTACACAATGCCGTGTTATTGGATGGGTGACCAAACTGTCTTGTGCTTTGGTAGGGACGTTAGCCGTTAGTTCCTGTTGTTGTCGAAATATGACAGTCGTTAAAAACCAGGCAACCCCTCTTCGGTCAGTGTCTTGAGTTGTGGTCGTTCCAGCTACCATACGCAGTTCGTAGCTCCAAGCGTGAGTGTATCCCACACTTCATTTGCCAAGCTACGGTTTCGATTAATTACACTTTTCCCAAACAGTTATCATGCTTATCTTATCTTATCTTATCTTAGTGGGGCCTGCTGACGTTTCCCTTTCCCAGTAGCACTTCGAGCCATCAGGATCTTTTGTGCAATCCCATCTCTTTACTATTTCTCCTCTGTAAAGATGGATGCCATAAGTTTGGCAGCCCAGCGCCACTTCAGCTTGCTAATCCTGTGAGCTATGTCCTTAATTCTCTGCAAGATAATTTTGTTACGTATTATATCCCTCAGAGAAACCCTGAAGTTAGCTGTTCCTTAACTTGATGATGGACTTCGAATTGGTGGACTAGGCATACCATGAGTGTCCACATCTCGATACCTTAGCCATTATGACGCACTGATTAAAGAATTTCGTCGGAACGTGAAAACTCGAAGCAGTTTACCAAAACCCTTCTCAGCTGAACCCTTTTTCCCCTTAAAAACTATTCTTATTTTGCCAACTTTGTGTTCCAGACAAGCATTTAGCGTCAACGTCAATGTCGTAAAAGTATGTTCAGTATTACAAGCGTAGGTAGACGGTCACAACTCAATCCAAGCTGGTCACGGTGGGCCACTAATGACGCGACCAGCGAGGCCGATTGTGATTTATACGCCGCGGGCGACGATTCCGCCCGTGGTCCAAGATACAAGAGTTTGGCAGGCTTATTACCGATCTTTAACAAGTTAACCGCCGCCGCCGGGCCGACTTAATAGAAATTCAATTGCTTGTCGTTAAAAAGGCGTTTATGGTGCTAAGTGACAGTCGCAATAGCGACAATTAACAATTTATCGCTACCAAAACACCTATTCGTATAACGGAACGTAAAAAGCTACTATAGCGCCACAAGCGATCGATTGACGAAGTGAAAGTGCATTTAAAATAAACCGATCGATTGCGGAGCAGTGGCTTCTTTAGCTTAATATGCATTTTAAGCGAAGACTTGTATTGAAAATCAGCGCAACGTGTGATTCGTTGTTCCTGCTGAGTGCAGACCCTATTTTATGTTTTTAACAACATTTGCTTTTAAATCTCTCATGTTTTGTTTGTACACAGTATTTATTATTAACTTATTCAATTTAATATGAATCTACTTTCCCGAGCTGCAGCTAAAGAAAAATTGCTCAAATTTGCACAGCCTGTATCTACACATATACAGCCATTAGTTAATTATCTACATCAACTAAAAAAAAGGATCGACTACCTGGCGTGCCGCGCTGCGCCATCAGCTGCGCCTCTGCAGTTATACCAGAGATACGCACTTTGACACAACACAACACAACACAACAATACACACACACACACACACATACAACTTCAATTTATGCTAAATGTATTCGACGTGTTTGATATCTGTAATATTAATATTTGTTTTTTTTTCTTAGACGAATCGTAGTACACGGAAAAACGTAAAAGTTTATGTTGAACTATTTATACAATTGTATTAATTAAAATTTTATCAAATAAAAAAATAATAAAAAAATGCGGCCATTCATTGCAGCAACGTGCTGAGTTATATCTCGTTGTGCTATTGTACTGGAATGATTAAGCCCAGCCTGCATTAAAATGCTTAAGGCCTATGCTGTTTATATTCAATCTAACGTTAATAACGTAATCCTAGCGTCAGACAATATTATTAAAAACTCAAAGCTGTCAAAGCGAGCAACTTTTTAAACACATCGTCATCATACTGCCACTATGTTCATATGTTTACAGCCTAAAATAATTTCTTAAAAAAGTGTAAGTTTTAATGTAAAATTCAAAGTGGTAAATATAATAATACTTTCTCGTATATGTAACTCTTACTTTGGGCTGCCTCACCGTGCAACTAATACTTTTCACGTTTAAATTTTAATAACTACTATGTTTAAATACATTGGCTAAAACTATATTTTGTTTTGAAGTAAACCGTAAAAATATATATTCTACAACTAATATTTTATTTCTTCGGTTACACGCTGCCGCCTATGGCTTGCGAGCACACGTTACTCGCACCTGCTACGAACTTTCGATATTCCAACGCGAAAACGATAATTGGTTTCGATTCGGCGCTTGTTTGCGCGAAATCGTCCTCCAATTTAATTTTGTTTGGACGTCGTTAAAAGTCGCTCAGGACTGTTCAGTTAATGTCCCGTAATGTGGGAAAATCATCATCATCATCTGTCTATTATAATCCGTCCCAGTATAGACGTCACACAATTATTAGCACATAACATACAACATAAGAAACCGTTTTTGTTGTCTAGTAGTTAAGTCCCATACCCGGGTTCGTTTTCCAGTTCGATCTCATTCTAAATTATGCTACATGGGATTGCAGGAAGTTTTGTGTATGATCTCCCAACTTCAGTAAAGAGATAGCACTGAATGATGATGATGAATCTAATACCTTTAAACGAGCAATTCTTGTAAATATGTATACAACCTGGAAAAGATAAGCAAAAAAATTTGAGCAGCCTACATGTTTGGTGATAACTGTTTTTTTCACAAGTTCTTAATAGGTAGCTGAGAAATTTATATTTTTTAGACAAAATGGGCGGGCGCGGGCAGCCTGAAAGCGCGGCGCGGGGGAGACGGCAGAGGTACAAGCGTGCCACGTGTCAAAGGTCACTCATCTGGCACTGCGCTTGCGCTTGTCAATCAATAACAAAATAGGGTTGTACAAAATGTTAACATTAAATTAAATAAAAATAAAAATATTTTTACCACATTTAATGGTGATATTTAAGCAGTGGTCTTTACAGGGTATACGAACGCACCCTTAAATATTATTGCTTATTTTTTTACATATTGTATATATAATCTGAATCTCGGAAACGGCTCCAACAATTTTCATGAAATTTAGTATGCAGGGGGTTTCAGGGGCGATAAATCGTTCTAGCTAGGTTTAATTTTTAGAAAACGTCGTTTTATCCGTAAAAAGAAACCGAGCAAAGCTCGCTCATCCAGGTACTACTAAACGATGATACATAAGAAAAATAAGGAATAAAGAAAAACAAAACATGGAAAGCACGGAAGCTATGTTGAAATATCCCGAATGCCGGTCGTGGCAACTCTTGAAAGAGTTTTTTGAAACAACCTCTTGAAACAATTTTTATAAATAGCATTTTTGTGTTCCGTCAGTTCGATGATATCCACTTCTTCAGTGGCTTAGTGGTTTCATATTCGGCTTAGTTTTGATGAGATGAAAGCGAAAAAAAGAAAAACAATTTTACTCAAGTTATTTCCTCATTTGGTCGTGATTAAAAGAAAATATAATTTGTTTATTTCATTCGCGGAGCGGGTGATCCTTGTAGTTCCGGCTTGAATTGTGAAAGTCAGAAGAGTAATATCAGGCATGCAGGACGTTTAAGTATTTTTTATACATTTGATTGTTTCTTTACATTTTATATTTAGGTAAGTGGCACCAGTGTCCGACAAGAACCATTTATCGACATTTTTTTCCCTTTAGTCATTATAAATAGACGAGTGAATCCAGACCACCTGATTTCAAGCTGTTATCCCGTAAAGTAAAATTAAATCTATGTTAATTTTTGGCGACGGAAACTGTGTCAATAACTGGGTGCTACTACCATATACTTTAATATTTATTTGTTTACTTATAATATTCTATTATTTAACTATAATATATAATCATTTTAAAAAGAAAGTAATGTGTCGAATATCGAGAACTTTTTTTAGCTTTTAAATTTATTTTGTACATCGCATAGGTTGTACGAATAAATGTGTGTTCTTAAAATAAACTCTGCTATTAACTAAAACAAAAAAAAGTTTTTATAAACATTCAACTGCTGGGCTCATATCTTTGAAAATTAAGAAAGCATATAAAGAGAGGAGGAGCTCGATGGCGCAGTGGTTAACACGCCAGGTCTGCGAGTGCTAAGGTTTAGCAACTTTCGCAAAGGCCGGTCATCGGATGGATGGAAAGCTCCCCCCTGCAGTGGGGACATAAAATGAGCTGATGATGATGATGATGATGATGATATAAAGAGACTGCCATTTTAGTACAACAAGCGAGGCGGAAGTAGGAACTACACGTGCAAATTCTCATTCCTAACTACATTACCTGAAGACTGCAGACGGATAGGACGCATAAGCGTAACAAAACAACAACGTAACTGTAGCTTTAAAATGATTTGACGACCTCCTTGGTCGAGTGGCTTGCACACCGGTTTTCATGGTATCGCTATCTCTGAGGTCCCGGGTTCGATCCCCGGTCGGATCAATTTAGAAATACCTGTTTTTCTATATTGTTTCGGGTCTGGGTGTTTCCTATGTATAATAAGTATGTATTTAAGTATATTAAGTATGTTTATCCGTTGTCTAGTTAACCATATAACGAGTTTCTTAAGGAAGCTTTTCTTGGGGCTAGATAATTGGTGTGAGTGTGGGAAACATTTATTTATAAAAAAAAATCGAACACCAATCAATTTTGTCATATTTTACCTCTTCTGTTAACCTGAAGAACTATTTCAAAAAACGGTCTATTCTCCAGGTTCGAACTCTTCGAAGCTCTGCTAGCTCCCGTGTCGTGCACAATACATACACAATAACTCAACGGGGTTCAGTAAAGCCGCTTACTGCATTGACTGTTGTCGAGCACAACGCATACTGGCGTCAGAATAGTGCACTACAGACCAAGAATAGGTACAAGTACATAAGGGCAACATGTTATTTTTTACAATGGAGAACGCTTTGCGATACCGCTGCGATCGGGGAGACTCAATGGATCTCCTCTTCCAAACCCCCAACAATAAGTTATTCTCAATACGATCTCTAGTCGAAGTACCTACGAATTCACATCACCAGCTCATATACGTCCCCATAGCTAGGGCATGATGGATAGGGAAAACGGGACATAAACCACCACGTGGCCCAGTGCGGATTGGTGGTTGTTAACGAGTGCTTATACAGCCGGGACTAACGGCTTCACGTGCCTTCCGAAGCACGGAGAAACTCGGGATGATAAACTTTTGTTTACCTATCCGATGCCTGGCTGTTTCCGAAAGTTACTGACTTCGCTTTCGCAGGCCGGGCACGTTAACCAATGCGCCATCGAGCTCCTCCGTATTAATTTATAGTTTTCGTACAAATAATCATGACTATCGAAGCATCTGTTCGTTTAAATTTATTATTCGAATATTCACAAAAATAAATTATGATATTTATTTTTAAAATTCTTTGTTGAATAAGTCAATTTATCTGTGTTCTCAATGTAGTTTAGTAGAGTATGTGTTTGTATTAAAATTTCTAGCAACATCAATCAGTTATTAAGCTGTATTGTCAAGTCAGTATGCGATGTGCTTTACTGTAGTAAACTGAACTGGCCTGCGGCAGGTACCGCAGATAACATATAGATCGTAACGCTTCGATCTGCGTACCGATTATTCTGACACTGACATTGTACCGACCCGCATATTGGCACAAACTTTTTGAAAAATTATTCAAGCGCTGTTCTTACTGAGGAATGAAGTAGCTTACTATACAAGTTATTCAGAGCTAACGCATAATTGTGCTAGCAAAGAAAAGTACAAAAAAACATTTAAGTTATTTTTAGGCTAACAAAATGTCATTACTCAAGTCATTTATTTCAGACGCATAAGTGTACATGCAAACCAAAATAAAAATTCACAGATTTCGCAGTCCCCACAAGAATCGGAGCATTGAAAATGAATACAACAATTTTCGAAAAAAACCATTTTATCTTAAATAACACAATTCCAACTTGAATGCACTTCTCGCCTGCATCCGCATCTTTTATCACCATTACCAATTTTCAACCAATTTTATTAACCATTTTATTAACCGATTTTCAAATTTTTTTCGCCATTTTGTAGCTAAAATGAAAAAAAGGGTCTTATGGTATTAGACCATAAGACCCTTTTTTTCATTTTCTCTTAAGTCGTTTTTTTTTAAATATTTACAACTTAATATACAAACACCCCCCAAGAAATTCGATTTTTTTTACATTTTTCAAAACTACAAAAAAAGCTTTTAGCCGATTTTCAAAATTCAAACGCTCACACGTGTCTCGATAAATCCCTCAACTCTTGGTACTATTTCCATCTCGATTCTCCCAAAATCCTCGGAGCTATGGTCAAAAATACGTCTCAGGCGATTTGCATTTGATAAGCATTTTCAATGGTAAATACATTAAACATAAATTGAATAATAAAGAAAAACAAACTTTTTATAAACTTATCAAAAAATAAAAGCTATATAAAGATCAGACACTAGTTTACGTGCAACCGAACCCACCGCAGCAGGACGAATAGGCTGTCCAATTACTGTATAGTTCGTCCTGCCACATCGCGCAGAATGACGTTGAAACTCCCATGACATGAACACGGTTTGGCAACGAGGCTGCTCTTTCAGATGGATGGCATGGAAGCCATCAGTATGAGCTTCTGCAGTACCGTGGCGCCCCAACCCTGAACGCTTTGGTTCGTTTTATAGTCGTGAAATTTTGCAAAAGTAAAAACAATAAAAAGAAAAAAAAAATTTATAAAATAGCTTGCTTATTTCTTAACTGATCTTTAATATTTGTAAAAATATTATGATCGGATGTTAATGACGGTAGTTGTTGACATTGAATGGGCGCCTTTGGCTTACAAAGTAAATAGTGTTGAATAATTTCGGCGGGCTGGTTAGAACCACGATAGCTCAATTGGAAGAGCACCTGACCCGGAATGTCAGAAGGGTGCAGGTTCAAATCCTGCTCGTGGAAATTTTTTCAACATTTGTGTTTTTGTAATTTTATAAAATAGCTTGCTTATTTCTTAACTGATCTTTAATATTTGTAAAAATATTATGATCGGATGTTAATGACGGTAGTTGTTGACATTGAATGGGCGCCTTTGGCTTACAAAGTAAATAGTGTTGAATAATTTCGGCGGGCTGGTTAGAACCACGATAGCTCAATTGGAAGAGCACCTGACCCGGAATGTCAGAAGGGTGCAAATCCTGCTCGTGGAAATTTTTTCAACATTTGTGTTTTTGTAATTTGTTCGCAACAAAATTTGCTTTACACTTACTTTACTGAACATTTTAACAATAAAAAGCTTCAAAAAATGTGAACTGATAAAATGGATAAAGCTTCGCGAAAGAATACTGATAACATTAATCTTTATAAAGGATTTGTTTGTCATAATGATTGTTACGTGTTCACGTGATCTTAACGTCATAAATGTTTTCGTTTGGCATATCGATCGAACATACTGCAGCATTTTATTCTTTGCAAGATTTCACTTATAGGTTACAGTATGTTAAATTACAAACACACCATTCTTAATTTCGTTCGAATCCAAAAATAACACAAGTTCTAAAAGGTGTATTAACTTACGTTGGCGCATCACAGCCTGTCTGATCAGTCACCGCTCTTGCACATTTGCGCTAACTACATAAAATTACTGGAAAAGGGTTCCCCAACTCCAACGATCTAATTGCTACTTCGTGACTACTGCTCCTATCTTCCATTAGCAACTTTTATCATGAATCACCAGGAAAGTAAACCAAAGAGTCATGTTTCAAAACTATTGAAGTCTTACTTCGCACTTCGCTTACGTTCCCGCGAAGGGAGTCGGCAATGGATGCAGTGTTACAAATATTGTCTACAAAATAGCCTTTTTATGCATTCAGGTCTACTACACTCTCAGGTTCGACTTAATCGTAAAAAGTCTAGACAGATAGCTATTCGATAAGTTATTTAGATTGACTAACGCTTCTTGTTAGGTTCAGTAGAAAATAAAAACTCAAGATTGAAACAAGAGTTAATTTGTTTTGTTAGCGTTTCATTATTGGTGTAGGTAGGATCTCAATTAAATAGCAACGAAATGTATTGTATTCTTTTTATTTTGTCTGAAGCACTTTTCTCTGTATTTATTATTTATTTTGTGAGTAGAATAGATTGGAAACATTACCACGTTTTAGTTAGAGAAGCTCGATGGCGCAGTGGTTAACGCGCCCGGTCTACGAGTGCAAAGGCCGGTCATCATCGAATTTTTGGTCACCAAAAATTTTTCATTTCGAGCTCCTCCTAGCTCCGTACATCCGTTGGTCCCGGCTGCTTTAGCAGTCATTAATAATCACCAATCCGCACTGGGCCCGCGTGGTGGTTTATGGCCCGTTCTGGTTATCCATCCAAAGCAAAGCCTCGTCCTCCAGCAGTAGAGACATAAACTGAGCTGATGATGATTACCACGTTACTGGCTATGGAAGAGTGAGGTCTTTTGTTACAGGTATTTCCATACCAAAAAAAAGACCTCCAAGACAACTTAATGTAAAAACATGTATTTTACTGCAATAAAGATTTTTATTTATTTATTTACGTTTTTGTTGCTTTTGAGTATTCTGTATTTCAACGTAGCGATCCGTACCTGTAGTTATACTGTACATCTGTGATCATGGCGCATGCTTGCATCGATTCAATAATCGTGTATTATGCTAGCCGCCTCCCACCCGCTTCCCTGTGCGAAAATAATGGATCAATGAATGCTAAATAAAATAATTATTAGGTTTACCAACATCATAATTAGCCTATCATTTGCACAATCTCATGTTCTTACTACATACAAATTTTCATCAAGATCGGTCGCGCCGTTCTTGAGTTATAAGGGGACATACAGACAAACAGACAGACAAACATTTTAAAAATCGTAGAATTGGTGTCAGTGTGTCATAAAACGAATATTTATACGAAAATTTGTCAGAAAAATTGCATGACCAGACAGAGCCTACAGATTTATATAGTAGTATAGATATAGATTAAGGCGTTATCCTTGCCAAAACGCCTTAAGGTAGGTATAATATATTTAATATATCGTATTCTAATATTAACAGACAATGTTTTATCAGTTTTTATACCGAGTGATTGAGTCAGCCCGCGCCAACGAACGGACCGCCCGCCCGCGCCGATGCAACTTGGTTGAAACGTCGGGTATAAATGTTTGTCTATGATACTTATACATAGTAATTAAATAAATAAGTGCAAAAAGTAGTAAAATAAATAATGTTGCGCCCCGTAAGGGCATAGCAAATAGTGGGAGATAGGTTTGAACATAGGTTTGAACTTATGTAACTATATTGTAAAGTTTATTTAAACATTTTCATACAATTGTAGGGGGTGCAGCGCGGAAATTGAAAATTTACGTGTTTTTAAGTCACTGGTGCTAGGCGCTGAATAGGTCTTATACATTAAAAGGACTAGTATAGGTTAGCTTGATCCTTTCACAAGGTCATTGGTGTTTTGAAACAAATACCCAGAAACTGCATAAACAATACGTAAAATAATGATATCTAAAAACTTAATTCTTCAGAAACTTTGTAAATATAGCACAAATGAAACAATGATCCGACATCAAAATGTTTGTATTGATATTCCGCAGGTCACTGTTGTCTTATTTTTCAATAAAAAAACATGAATATGAAAATATTAAGACTTTTCTTATTTTTTACCCAAACGCCTATGATTTTACGAAAGTAATCATTGCTCTAATTATATCACCAGCCTACTCTGTACAGATATTAGTGTGCGTGCGTATTCGTAGTCGTGCGCCGTTGTCACACCACTGCCACGCGCCGCTCGCTCGCTATCATAAAGAAACTTGAAACTCGCAGTTTTGCGCGCCGCTAATGGATTTAATTTGATAACTGCTAAACTGGATTTTTTTTCAAACATTGCGGACCTTCCGATACTAGGCAAACATCTATTATTTAATGATTGTGCACTACTTTTAGGTTTGTTTTTGTATTCATTCGCTAGTAACACCAAAAGTGGCCATTGTTTGTGAATAAATGCGATAGCCCGTTTTGTGAATAAACCACGCAACAAAAAGTAGGGCACAATTATTAAATAAATACTATAGATGCTTTCCTGTTACCGGACGCAATGTTTAAAAAAAGATACGGTCCGATAGTAATTGTCAAATTATCAATTGGTGGCGCTAGTGTGCCTTATCCTTTGCCTTAATAAATAAATAAATTATGATGATTATTATATCGTAATTATGTTATTATCATTATTTTTATTTTAGTTTGCGTTAATCCCCGTTATAATTAGAATGGAACGCGGAAGTTAAGAAGTGCATAGAGTATATTTACTTTTCCAACACGTTATACTCGTAGTCTGGTAGATTCACAGATAAGACAAAAAATATATCCAAGATAGAACAAGCTGCGTCGTAAAAATTAAGAAACAAAAACTCGTAACTTGAAAACGCAATGCCACCCCCAATACCGAACCCATTTCGCGACTCCTTCAATAGCGTACCGCCGACAAATTCACTTTTCCTGTTGTCGAAGTGAGGAAACGAATTCTCGTCACCTTTATGCTCTAATATTCCTTTAAACCTCCAAAGACGGGGCCTCTTTGTACAGTTTTGGGGTAATGTGTGGAAATGAGTCTATTTGTTTCACTTCCGACGTGGAAATGGTGTGGTTTGTTGGGCTCCTAAGTGGAAGGCGCTATGTTTTAGCTATTTTACACGTTTGTGTTGGTGAAGAAAGCTGTATTTTTGTTTGCGGATTTAGGGGAAGTGGAGGGTGAATGGCAAGGCATAGTTTAGATTAACGTGTAGGTAATTTAGTGACTATGAAGGGTAATTGCACTTGAATTTTCAATGTTGGTTCCAAGTATCTAAATGTGGTTTGAAACAGCATGATTATTTACATTTATGATTATTTACATATAATTTTACCCAAATATTGTTGCGAACACAATATGCATGTCATGGGGTGCGGGTTCGAATCCCGCTCGTGGATTTTTTTCAACACTTTGTCCTTTTTCAAATTGAAACAGCATTCTGATCAATTAATCATCACTTATAGGTACTAGTTTGTGCCTGCATGTCAAAGTATCACAAACTATCAAGTTTCCTCAATAGACGTTATGCCTTATTTATAAAATTAAAAAGCAGTGACAAAATTCAGCGCTTACGTCAGCCTTCCCGGTAGCATAGCGGTCAGTGCAGCCGCCCGGATTGCGGAAGACCCAGGTTCGATTCCTGGCTGGGTCGGGTGGGCGTTTAATTTTTTCACTGTATTTTATAAAATATTTTATAAATATTTAAATGAATTTTCATTTCATTTTTAATACATTTGTATTGAAGAAATTTGACTGTTTTGAATTGGTTGATGTGCGGGCGTCTGTACTCTGTCGTGTAAAATCAAAGGGTCGCGCAATGTTTAGATTTTTTCTTTCTTTCATCATCATCATCATGATGATGATGATGATGATGATGAAAGAAGGATTTGAAGTAAGTATTTAGGGGGTTAAATTTACTCGCGTCCGCAGGTTTACCCTTGAGACCCTACACGTGACCCCTGGGTGGTGTTAAATGAGTGACACTGTCTAAGTGGTAGAGCCACGCTGCGTTGCAGCACGAAATGGGCGGACTCGCCCGTTTTAAAAAAAGTGGTCTTAACCACTAGACCACAGCGGTGGCTGTGGTGTGGTGTTTTATGAATTAGTATGTAGGTATAGTTTAATGAATAGTAACGAGTTAAAATTAGCGCACTGATTACAATATCGCTCGGAATAATGTATTATTGTGCGCAGAGCTTTATGCGCTCACGGGTGAACTCGGAAACATGCACCTAACGTTGATGGACATGTAATTCGGACTCTGGCGAAATAATACCAACTAGTTAGGCCCGCTTCGAACGGCTGGAAATTATTCACTTCAATATATTTGTGAATTTTGATGATTTATCTTTTATTGTTTTCTAAAGTTTACGAGAATACTACACATTGAAATGAAACAACTCACACGGATCCACTCGCGTATTTTATACATTAGTTTTAATTAATGTTTTTCTGTCGTTTCGAACCCTGACAACTGACAACGCGAGTAGATCCGTAAAAGTTGTTTCATTTCAACATTTAACTTTTGTTTATTAACAATATATAAAACGAAGAACTATATTATATATTAAAGCCATAAGTCTTTTTAATATCTAGTCGAAAGTATTTGACCAGGGCTGTTCTTCTCCAGTACCTATGTGAGATTCAAATTAAATTATTATTTAATAGTATTATTATATATTTTTGAAATCATCATCATCTTAGCCAAAAGACTTTTCACTCTCAGTTCTTTGCTGCTCGCCAGATCAGATCCAGATCGTCAGCTTACCTAAAAAAAAAAGAAAAAAAAAGTATAATAATTATCTCGCTATAAACATTTGTAAATAAAACCTAATACTTGTTTGCCCTTTATATAACCTTAAAGGTATTTTATAATAACCTATGGTAATTTTTAAGTTTCCACGTCGTAATATTGTTTAAATATAATATCTGCATCTATAATAGTACGGTTACATTCAAGTGTTGATTCAAATCGCATTGTCTCAATATTGAAACACAAACAGTTCCTAGCAGTCAGTGAAATTCAATCTCAGCATATAGACAGTTGAAATGCAACTTTGATCAAGGAAAATCGTATGCAACCGGACCCGAAGCTTTAGCCATATATCTTATTGATTTAACTCTCGAAAAAAATGTGGGACTCATTCATTGTCGCTGTAACACAATATATAGTGTTAAATAAATTAAAAGATTAAGCTTTAAACATATTAAACAACATGTGAAATAGAATAGAATAAACTTCATCTCGATGCGGAGCTCGATGGCGCATTGGTTAACGCGCCAGGTCTGCGAGTGCTGAGGTTAAGCAACTTTCGCAAAGGCCGGTCATCGGATGGGTGACCAAAAAAATATCATCTCGAGCTTCTCCGTGCTTCGGAAAGCACGTTAAGCCGTTGGTCCCGGCTGCATTAGCAGTCGTTAACAACCACCAATCCGCACTGGGCCCGCGTGGTGGTTTATGGCCCGTTCTCCCTTTCCATCCATAGGGAAGGCTCGTGCCCCAGCAGTGGGGACATAAAATGAGCTGATGATGAAACTTCATATGTTACTGTACATTTTTAATTGTTCAATAGAGCTCTCAAAGTCGGTTACGCAGGGAATGGAACCCAAGACCTCCGGATATCAGTGTGATTTACCACTAAGCCGATGCTTTGTGCTTCAAACACATTATTAAATTAAATTCAATGTATTTATTCATCACTACTGTCATGGATGGACATTTGATTAAATAAGCATATTCTAATAATCCTCAGGGCATATGAATAAATCAACAGCCCTAATGAGCTTGCTCATAATGCAGGCTTTCCGTATACACAGATAGTTATATTTTATATTGTTTTCTTTACGGATCTACTCGCGTTTATTTTACACATTTGATTTTTATCTCTTTGGAGGAGCCCGATAGCGCAGTGGTTAGGCCCGGTCTGCGATTGCTTAGGTTCGCAAAGGATTCCGGATGGGTGACCAAAGTTTTCCATCGCGAGCTCCTCCGTGCTTCGGAATGCACGTAAAGCCGTTGGTTCCGGCTGCATTAGCAGTCGTTAAAAACCACCAATCCGCACTGGACCAACGTGAACAAAATATTCCATCTCGAGCTCCTCCGTGCTTCGGAATGCACATAAAGTCGTCCCGGCTGCATTAGCAGTCGTTAACAACCACCAATCCGCACTGGGCCCGCGTGGTTTATGGCCCTTTCTCCCTATCTATTCATAGGGACGGCTTGTGCTCCAGCAGTAGAACACAAAAACAGGCTGGTGATGATGATTTTTATCTTGGCGTTTCAGTTACAGAGTCCGTGGTCACTGGACCACCAACATCCCTTTGACGTTGGAATAAGGGTCATTTTATCCGGCAGTTTCGATTGATCTGTAATGTATAAAGGTACTTTTAAATTTTCGCGTTCCATAGTTATTAAAGAATTTAAACGGGGACTAACGCAAACTAACATTCGGGAGTGGACGGGAATAGCGAGTGCCACTGAATTTTTTCGCTTTGTAAGGACAGGACAGGCCTCTCCAACTAGTGAAGGCTGGCAGACAACTGTGAGAGGCACCCTTAGAAGAACGCAAACTAATTACTAAAAGGTATCATACCTTCTTTAAAGTTAAAAGTAAAAGTACACCCGTGCGAAGCCGGGGCGGGCCGCTAGTAGTTTATAAAGTGCTGTAGATTCTATGTTCATAAATAAATAAATAAACAAGTATGCGGGACTAAAATACTCGACGTTTGGTTTCAAACGTTACAAATAATAAAAATAAAAATCAAATGCGTACAATAAACGCGAGTCAACCCTTAAAAGTTGTTTCTAATCAATCAGTTACGTGTTTTATTTATCTAATTTGAATAAATAAATTCTTTATTTGCCTCAAACATAGTTATAACATTAATTCGCTCACCATGCGTATTGGCGAATAATTAACGGATATTCACAGTTTGGATGCGGTGTCAGTCAATGCTCGCACCAGTTCACCGCCCGAGGCACTGTGGAGGCACATTAGTAGAGCGCCAATCAAATTACGGTTCAACGCGAAACGATTTTCGGTCGAAATTCGATTGACGATTGGTAAAAAATTCAAAATATTTTGTGGAGAATGTGTGGGTCCGTGTTTTTGTTTTTATGCCGTCGAATAGGGGACAATGTACCAAAGAATTGTGTGGCCTGGCCACACAGAGCATGCTGCCGGTCTAATGGAAATGGTTACAGCAGCAAATGCTCGCGGAGGACCAACGTCAGATTTTCCTATAATTTAGGAGGCCTGACATCATGCTGACCGGCCTCCTTTTAATGCTGTACAAGCCATAATGCGATATGAACAAAAAGAAAAGTAAAAAACATTTAAAATGTTAGGTTGTTCTTACCAATAGATGGCGTGATGTCTAAAAGAAGCTGAATCACGCTATGAGAGTGTGTTTGTGTGCTATTTATAAGCAGCCCAATATTTTAAACATAGAAGCTCAAAACAGTAGGTACCTACAATGGACCATATTGAGATAAATATTAATATTAGTACATGGTTACTACCAGTATGTTGGATAAAAGATTGGACAAATGCCACACTTTAAAAAAATATGTTTATGTGTCAAAATTGTATGTATATGTGTGTCATTAGTAAACGTTATTCTTTTCTATTCTATTAATTGACGATAGTTAAATCATAATATACATTTTTATGTGCCATGTACTGGCTACGACTGCGAGGCTGTGAATCGGTGACGTTATAATTCTTCTGCTTAAATTCAAATTCAGACACATAAAAGTGTACGTACGTGCTTCCGTGGATTACTTTGAATAAACTAATAATTTTGGTTATAAATAATTTATAAGCGGCGGCCATCTACTATTCAAAACTTTTTTCTAAATATATTGTTTTCTAAACTTCGATCAACAATACACTAGATAACCGGTCAGGGTGTCAAAAACGGCCGAGCGAATAACGCCTCACATTCAAAGTGGGGTCTTATTTCTATTTAGTTCGCTGTTGACTGCGCCAACATGATAACGTACCACAATGCATCAGTGTGTATTCAAAAACTGTAAAAATAACTATCGAAATAAAAATATATCGGAAGGAATATCATACTTTCGGTAAGTAAATGCTTTTTCATAACATAAATAATAAAATACCTAATTGTTTTTATGAAATAACAATCTTTAATTTTTAAAACCAACCCACGCGCCAACATTTGCTAATGTTTGGCCAACGTATAGTTGCTCTGGGACAGTGAATCTATGGAGTAGTTTAAAAAAAATTATAGATAGATACTTCTCAATTATATTTTCTATTTCTAGATTTCCTGGCGACCCATTTCAATGTGCAAAATGGATTTCCATAGTAGCGGAAGAGAGACAGGAGGATTTTTTTAGACCTAAAAAAAATTCTGTAATTTGCTCAATACATTTCAAAAAGTCCGATATTATGGGGAATGTACAAAGACGTCGATTGAGGAAAACGGCTATCCCCAAATTTAATAATTTAAATTTGAATTTGAATTTGGTTTATTGTTCTTTATATGAAAACCACCTCAAATAATGTATATTATTACATAAATAAAACAATTTGATTGTGATTATATTGTTGTTTACATTACAATTTCTCATCAGGATTCTTTCATTTAAGCATGTTTTCCAACCATGCTCAAGGTAGGTATAGTTCAATATCAGTTAATTTGTACTGAATCTACTATTACATAAATGTATGCAAAGTATAATAAATTGCTTTTTGTATACACTTTTGCAGTCAAATGCATAAGCCATAAAATAAAATAAACCTAATTCCTTATTAAAAATAACTTCCTTAAAACAAAAAATAAATTACTAAGTGAGACTCCATATTACTCTGTTCGGAGCAAGTAAAGTCAATAATGCAAAAATTCGAAATGAAGTAATTAACATTTCGTGTCTGCCATTTGCTGTTTTATTTTTATGTAATAAGGTCGAATTTGGATGTAAAGGGTCTTTGTATATGTTTTTAAATACACAAGTGTTTATTTAAATTTCTTATCTCTTTCTGTCGTTTTCGACGTAAGATCGTAAGTGAATATCTTAATAATCAAAACTGTGCTTTATTCCTTGCAAAAAAAGTATAAATTAGGTTGAAATTATCAAAACTTAGGATAGTTTTTCTCCATTTATAGTAAAGTCAGCCAGTGCCATATTTGAGATTTGTTTTAGTTCGTGAGGCGTTATCTAGTGTATTGTTGATCGAAGTTTCTAAAGTATTAATTTTATTTTCATCCCCCCATCTCGGAAAGAGTATTTTTACTCTTTGATATCTGAGCGCAAAAGCCGTTTTTATCCGCTAGCCGCTAGAGGATAAAGTAAAATTGAATTTAGAACATCGTGTGCACTAAGTTTGTGAATTCAAAACATCATCAAACCTATTTACTTCTACCTCCATGGTGCCGAATTTTCAGTACTGTAGCAACCGGGACTCCTTGCTCGGGCATACTTACTGGCAGCCGCTGTGGCCTGAATTCAAACGTAGTAGAAGAAAAAGGGATGGAAGAAAAAAGAAGAACATCGCGGACTCGGTGACGGGCCGCGACGACGATTTGATTGTTATGATTTCATGTTGAAAGCAATATAGATATTTAAAGCTTTTAAAGTGTTATTATTCGATACAACCCCCGGTACCTTAAGTAACGACCCAGCGGGGTGTTACAGTACACAAGTCACTAACACCAACATTACAGTACCTAACAAAAATATTACACTCAACTTAAGGGGGTGCCGCGCGGAATTTCGAAAATTTACGTGTTTTTAAGTCACTGGTGCTAGGCGCTGAATAGATCATATACATTAAAAGGCCTAGTGTAGGTTAGCTTTATCCTTTCACAAGGCCATGGTTGTCTTGGAATTTGAAACAAATACCCAGAAACTGCATAAACAGTACGTAAAAGTAATGATATCCACAAACTTATTTCTTCAGAAACTTTGGAAATATAGCACAATTGAAACAATGATCCGACATCGAAATGTTTGTATTGATATTCCACAGGCCACTGTTGTCTTATTTTTCAATTAAAAAATATAAATATGAAAATAGTAAGACTTCTATTATTTTTTACCCAAACGCCTATGATTTTACGAAAGTAAACATTGCTCTAATTAAATCACCAGCCTACTCTGTACAGATATTAGTGTGCGTGCGTATTTGTAGTCGTGCGCCGTTGTCATACCACTGCCACGCGCTACTCGCTCTCTATCATAAAGAAACTTGAAACTCGCAGTTTTGCGTCCGCGCTGCACCCCCTTAAGTAACTGTAGCAACGTTACTTTCAATTTTTCTTAATTATACTTAAGTATTATTTGTTACAACTTAAAGATTATTCTGTAATACTTACCTATCATAATGTAGTAGTTAATACCTAAATTGTAATAAAAGTAACTTGTGATTGTAAATGTTATTTTTTGCATTTAGTCATTTCCTCGCTGAGGTGGGATGAAAAGTTACGTGTTGCACTCGAGTGCAAAGATTTTTCACCTGGTGCTCTTTTGATTCCCTCGCTAACGCTCAGGATTCTAATTTTTGAATCACTCGCTGCGCTCGTGATTCAATTTTAGAATCCTTCGCTTGCTCGGTCATCAAAATTGAGCACGCGGTTAAAAAGCAACTTTGCACTCTTGTATAACAAATAACTATTAACGTTTATCCTCTCCCTGTGACCACGAACCCTACAAAGGGTTCGAAACGTCAGGAAAAACATAAAATAAAATAAATGTGTAAATAGCATCGATGCGTTAGTTTACAGGACGAGTCTACTTTGTACTGAGAAGTGAAGAACCGGTAAGTAACGCAGCAAAGGCTGATCTTTTCCTTCTTTCTTTTATGTAGGCATTTGCACAGCAGTAGGACAGTATATAGGCAAATTACTTCTTACTTTTTTATATATACTAGTCTAGAATAGTCTAGATAGTCTGCAAACGAGCAGGCGGTCCGCCTGATGGCGAGCGGTCACCGCCGCCCATGGACATCAGCAACATCACAGATATTGCTTTTGTGTTGCCGACCTGAGACAAACCTCTTTACACCCCTTTAAAAAAGAGTCCATGTCGTAGCTTAATGAGAAAACCTCGGATGGCAGCTCATTCCACAGTTTGATGGTACGTGGACTAAAGTTTCTCTGGAAACGAACCCTTGGAGAGAACAGCGGCTGCAGCAGGAAGTGTGCGTGTGCCCTGTTCCGATGGCGAGCGGTACGATGGTAGAACGAGGAAGTGGGCACCAAATTAAAAAGTTCCTCAGAGCATTCTCCATTATACAGGCGGTAGAACACACACAACGAGTCGATGTCACGTCGCAAGGCTAAGGGTTCTAACCGGTCTGAGAGCTTGGGATCGTTGACTAGTCGAATGGAAACTACTACTAGTTACTTACTAGTAAGTAAGTAACTTTACTTTACAGCGTGAACCATAAAAAACCAGGTAATTGCTACCATTTACCATCTGCGAATAGACTTAAAGCGTCAGGGTCGGCAAAGTTTCTTGGTGTCGCAAATTCCAAATCGCGCTTACTAGTAAGCAGTGGTAAGTAACCTTACTTCACAGTGTCAAATATTGGAAAAAAACCCTCTTCCCTATTCTATCATGTTATAAGGAAATACACTTTCTGTTGTGCAGACAAAGTCACGGACGGTCGCTTATATATGTATACTAAAATAGCTGTCTTCAATAAAGCTTGTTCACGGCGCTTATTGTACATAACTCATTGTAGCCCTCGCACCCGAGGCGCAGATCGGCGCAGTTAGGCGCAGTTGGGCGCTGTTCGGCGCAGTCCGTCGCAGATTATGTTATTCCAAGTTGCAGTGATCTCGTCTACAGCCTGAGGCGGTATTCGTCAATGTTAGATACGTAGGTCTGGACTGCCTGCCTGGGGCGTTTAATGTTTAGCTTAAACGATACTGCGCTTACAATAGGTGTACCTACGCAAGAAATATCGAGTGAATGCTACCGTTTCGGTTATTTGGCGTTCAAATCTAATAAAGATTTTTTTTAAACCTTGGTAAATAAACAAACCCTAACTATTCTGGTAATGATAGATGAACAATTTATTTTTGAAAATTTTGTTTTTACCTCAAAATATGTGATATAGGTGATAATTAATTTGAACATTTCTTTTTACAATATTTCTATGGTGACAGATTTAGATAAGATTATGTTTTCATTTGCCATTGGTCTCAAAACCTTTGTGTCTTAGTCTCACTAGACTACTGTCTTACCATTGGGAAACGGAGGCAGTTGATTATGTTTAAATAAATACGTAATATTGTTTTCTAAAGTTTACGCGAACACTACACATTAAAATGAAACTGCTTTTACGGATCTACTCGCGCTTATTTTACACATTAATTTGATTTATTGTTTATCCTGACGTTTCGAACCCTTTGGAGGGCCCGTGGTCACAGGGAGACGGCGAAAAATAAACGCAAGCAGATCCGTAATAGTAGTTTCAATTCAAAAAGGCAATGTTCATAAAATATTTTATGAACATTGCCTTTTTGAATTTGTATCCCTCTTTCTAAGAGCCTGTTGAAGACAACCCAGTTACAATATCATTATTAGTAATATAAATGTGAAGACATATTTTACTTTTTATTTTAAAGTGCTAATTGCTACACTTAAGCTGGATTAAATATTTATATACATAATACAGTGAAGAAATTAAATGCCTACTCGACTCAGCCAGGAATCGAACCTGCGTCTTCCGCAATCTGGGCGGCTGCACTGACCATTATGCTACCGGGAAAGCTGACGTAAACACTGAATTTTTTCACTGCTTTGATTTTTTATATAATTCAGCTTAAGTGTAGCAATTAGCACTTAAAAACAAAAAGTAAAATTTACTATAGCGTTGTGTTATCAAATTTGTGGTATTTCATCTGTAAAGATGAATCTGCATAGCCAATCGGTTGCAATAACCGTTGGATAGGTGGCACTGCTGACGCTAAAAAGCAGTCAGCCGCCCGGATTGCGGAAGACCCAGGTTCGATTCCTGGCTGGGTCGGGTAGGTATAAATATGTATATTTTAACAAGCTTTAACTATAGTGTAGGTATATTATAGTGTTTAGTGTATGTAGGTACTAATCTACCGAACTTGGAACTGGTCAGGTTGAATACGAGAAATCGTATTTCAATGCACATAGCCTCAGTCATTAGCCACGTTAGACTATTGACGTGAACACATTCCGAGCACAAGCGTATTGGCTTTCTGGAGCGGTTAATAGGCCTGTGAGGAGTGTGTTATCTAAACATTAATAAAAATAAAAATTTAATTAATTAATAGAAATGAAAAGGTACCGTAGTTACTTAATTATAAGGAACAATACTCTCTGCACGCTTAAAAAAAACTAACCAAAAAAGTAACCTCACCCTTTACTTGTCAGAGTTTTTTTGTGTTATTATACTATATAAAAATATAGTATAATAACACAAAAAAAAACCGGCTGGTTGCACTCTGGGAGTGCCGGCAGAAGTGAAAACTTGAATATTAACGTTGTGCATTTTTGATATTTTGGAATGGTTAGGGAATAATTTTGCACGAATTGCTTTAATTATCAGTATAAAAGTACTCTTATTTATGTGGTAGAATACAGTATTTATTTATTGGACTATCGTACACAAACATGACAATTTATATTACATTAAAAAGTTATTATTATAAACTTTGCATGTCTACATGGCAGAATATGTGAAACTATAAAAATATGACCAACTTCTTGTACCAATACCAACCATATTCTTAGCAAATAAAATATTCTATTCTATTTTATCAACCGCAACTATAAGTCGCGTTGCTTTTTTCGGTAATATATTCATATATGCCTATAGTAGTATAATATAGTCCTTTCTAAATAGTAGGTATACAGTAGACATTTCAAAGATTTATGCACACCAAAGAAGAAGTCGTTTTGGCATTTCTATAGCTATCAAAATAAAAAAGTTCTCTTTGATCGTACAAACAAACCCTGTCATTCATTTTTTGTATATTTTCTATAATATCAGAAATTGTAATAGTTTTGTTCGTACAAGAGATAAAAATAATTGAAGTTTAGAGCCATCTGTCGGCAGCTGGGATAACCTTATAAGATTTGTAGAAGCACAGTCATGCTTGGAGAACTAGCAGCGCCATCTTTCAAACGTTGTTTGAAACAATTTCACAGTGTCACGTGTCCTGACGCGCCTGACGATCACGTGTCCCTGACGGTCATGTGTCCTGATACGAGTTTAACATTTATTACCCATACAACGCCGCTAAAGAAGTTTTCACTTAAAAAAATTGAAAGAGCACCTGACCCGGTTTGTCAGAAGGGTGCAGGTTCAAATCCTGCTCGTGGAATTTTTTTCAGCATTTGTGTTTTTGATTCTTGTCTAGTTTTAACCGCATTTATGGTGTACGCCAGAACAGACCCACAACCTTAAAATTCACCGACTTTCCTTGATATTATAATAATAATATTATAATAATTTGGTGTTGCTTTTTTTTAAATGAATTGGGTTAAGTACACTAAGTTTTTCTGATAATTATGGAGATAGTAAAAATAAAAAGAAAACATTAAAATAAAATAACACCCATGCTTCAGTGATAAAGAGGAGATGAAAAATAAGTCAAGTACTTCTCTTTGGCGAAACCATAAAAACACCGTAGACTTCCTTGTTGCACTATATCCGGGTTCACCGGCCCTTTGGCAGCCTCTGGCGGTTTCTAACAGGCCACTGCTGGACTGGACTCCAGTGAGTGCTTTTGGTCGTCGTATATCACCCTGGCGGCACGTTAGTATAGTAAGTACAAGTTTTTTAGGGCATATTCCCCTTTCCCCTTTGCGGAGGTGGGGTCCGAAGGGACTAAGCATGTCATATACCATTTAATTTTTTTCTGAATATAAAAACATAACTTTAACCAAGAATGTCTTCGCATTATGTCTTGCATCTGTCTTTTGTAACGTATATAAAAAATTCAGTGTGCAACAAAGGATTTATATTTATCCAATACCAGTTCTATCATGACGACAGCTGTTTTCCTATACAACATTATTATCTTAATATAAGGAAGATAAGTAAAGCCAACTGCGCAGGGTTCACGAAATTTAATAAAAGACCAAGTGACACAAGAAGAATAATGACGGCCCGATAACGAGCGCTGCGTTTAAACTCCTTTCACCTCACCGTTTCGCTCAGCGGGCTGCTGTGTGCTCCGAGGAGGCTCTAATGATCCCTCGTGTTTTATGTCCTTTTTAATGTACTTTTCTGAAAACACGTTTGGACCATTGAGACAATGGCGCTTTTTGTGCGGCGCTTCTGGAACACTAAATAAATAGCTTGAATGAAGGTGCTTGCTTGACAGACAGGGCTTTTTAAAAATAATAACAAGCTCGGGTTTTTTGTTCAGGTCGTGGTACTGAGTGAAGGGCTTCAATGGGTAATATTAGACGTCAGACGCCCATTTGATATCAGATGTTCTGGGAACTTTATCAGCTATCGCCCACCTAAACAGCAGCCCGCTAAAGAGAGAATGCAACTCGAGTAACTAGATCAGTATACAATACAATTTAACCATCAAATAACATTGTTCGTTGTTAATCATTAACCCAATCTAACAACATTGAAAGCAGTATTACATTCCCACTATCGCAAGATCTCGAAACAGCCAAGTTGCCGCCAGGTCGCTGCAGGCACAACATTTAGAATTTGCGTTGTAATTTAACCGAGGCAAATTAAAAGGTGGCCATTGCTATTGGACGGCCAATTGAGTGGGGAAGTGCACGCTGTATGCATCCCGCAGCTACGTTTTAATTGCCCTGGTCTCCGTCCAAATGTCCACCAGGAACATGGAGGTTGATATGCTCTCGACGCTAGATGTGACATGTCTTAAATTTGCTAATAGTTGTTAAAAGGTGGCCTTTTTGGTGGCCAGTTGAGTGGAGAACGGGTCTACTAAGAAACATGGAGGTTGCGTTACGTTGCCTGACGTTTCGAACCCTTTGCAGAGTCTGTGGTCACAGGGGAGACTGAGATGTTGGTCGTATAGAGCATGTTCGCCCAGAAGGACCCAACTATTACATCAGATTCGATAAACCTCAATACTAATGTACATCCTAATTTCAATAGAGAAGATGGTTGGAATTTACCACCAGCCTGGGATCCATTCATACAAAATATAAAATCCCAGCCCCAACATCATACTGCCAGACTAAAAGAGAGTAAGCTCTTTCTGCGTAAAACGGAACGCACGGTGATTAAATTTAAATGAGGGTATACAAGGTACTAACTAATTATGTGACGACCAACACCTCATTCTCCCTGTGACCACGGACCCTGCAAACGGTTCGAAACGTCAGGATAAACATTAATTAAAGCTAATGTTTAAAATAAACCCGAGTAGATCTGTAAAAGTTGTTTCATTTCAATGTGTAATGTTCGCGTAAACTTTAGAAAAGTGGCTATTTATAATATGAGAACAAGATAATAATAATTATAAAACAAGCAATTACTTCTCATCACAAACTTATATAACGTAAACTAAAATTAAAACAATTGAAATTTTTGTGAGACAAGACATACGATTATAATTATATCACAGAATTCAATACTCTTGCGAATAACCAATACGAATCGTGAGTGAGCTTCCAATAATTCTCTGCGAGCTTTCTCGAACCGTAACTATATTTTCAAGAAAAGTATTCATAAACTTGAACCAGACCAACGTGAACATATCCAGGCAGATATTAACTATATCCTTGAGTCAAGATTGGGCGTGACCGTCAAATGGCCAGTTAGTGGAGTGAGTGCCGTGGGACATATTATATGCAGTACCACCGCTATGAAACTACATTGCAATTTGAGAGTTGAAACTAATTCTACATGCGGGTTAATGACCAGCGTTGTAAGATTCTTTTTTATTGAACTAAGTATGTGGTTTTGTTTTGTTTCGTAAGGTTAATAAAAGATTTGTCTCGGCTTGACGTTCATATGCGCAGTTTGTTTGCTTATATTTGAATATATGATTTCCTTTCTTTTCATTAATAGTTATCATATTTATTTGATTTCTTTCTTTCTTTTCGTCTTGGTTGATTTAATTTAAATTTTTGAAAATTTTTGTATGAGGACGTAAATCTGCGTCCCGAATACAAAGAATTACAATTAGGACTATTTTAAACGTTACATTTAAAATGACACAATAGAATGATCACATTGTTAATATTGAGTTCTTCGTAAGTGATAAAGAAATCAAATGAGCTGAAAAATACTTTCACAATTTTGGTTACGGTGATAGACTTAGATAATAAATATGTGGTGTGTGTGTGGTGGTAGCTAGCAGGCACTTTTCAAAGAAGTCCTACCACTGAGCAGTGCCAATAACCGCCAGAAATTGAGGTCAGAACCATAGAGGCGGTTAAAACCTTAGCGAGAGGGAAAGGGAAGCTATTTCCCGAGGCACGGTACGGCGCAGCAATGAATTTACTGCGATCCCATGACGGGGTACAACCCCGCCATATTTACGATACGGCCGCGTATAAACACGGCAACAGAACTCTCTTCAACAAGCGAGCCACTTCCAACAAAATTTACAGGGCGACGGAATACTACCATCTTTACGTCCCCCATTCGAGGAGACCCATTAGTTTATTTGGTCCAGTTTAAACAGTGTTTTGTTTTTAAATTTGCCCACTCACAGACCAATCCGCACTGGCCCGCGTGGTGGTTTATGACACGTTCTCCTTAGATCCATAGGGTAATTATGATAACCATTTACGGTGCTTCTGCATAAGCTTCTCCGTGCTTCGGAAGGCACGTAAAGCTGTCGGTCCCGCCCAGCTGCATTTTAGCAGCCGTTAACAACCACCGCACCGCACTTGGCCTGCGTGGTGGTTTAGTGCCCGATTTCTTTATCCAGCTCGAGCTAAGCCAGCCCTGTAGCAAAGAAGGGATGGTACTAGGGTTTTAAGTGGGTAGGCTTCTCCCCCCCCCTCCCCCCCATCGAAATTGTTGTGGTTGGATGAGGGATAGCGAGGAGAGTGCCACATATGCTGCTTTATTTTTGCATAAGGCAGCATTGTTATAGTAAAAAAGAAGATAATTAACATGGTCTCATTGTACTACAGTTCATTCATTCAGTACACATTAATTTTTTGTACGACATTTGCGAACAAATGCGAAAAAAAAAATTAAAATTTTAGTTTCTCCAACTTGGAGCAACTATACTTTTAAAATTATTAGTAGCCGTGTCTTTAAACTTAGTTTTTAAATTGTAAAAAAGAAATCCCCAGAGTGATACCTGCCTAACACTAAGTCAACTCAGAGCAATTAAGATAAATAAAAAACAATTAAAACTTCTTAACTGTTATTTAAAAGACTTCAAGTAATCGTACTAGCTTACTTAAATAACAACTTTTCTAAATTTAAATAAGTTCGCAATAAAATAGAGTTTAAAATGTATATATTTGAGATATCATGTTATACTAACAACTTTTTCGTAATTGAAAACGAAAAAGTTATTAGCATTCACTGTGTTCGCGTTTTTTATTAAATTGAAACGTAAAATGGATCTGTTAAATTACACACTAAAATCGCATTTAACAATGTTTAAACCAACTTATAGTATTTCCAATAGAACATTGAAATATAAAATACTTTTCCAATTTCAAATAAAATAGTAAGTTATTGGAGCCTTTACACTTAAATTGGCTCTCAGTTAAAATAGAAAATCATTTTAACGTGAAGAAGGTATTTGCTTTGGAGCACTCAATTTGAGTTCCTCTCTCATAAATAAAAATACATAACTACGATTATAAAACAATAAATGTATTAACTGTTGGATTCAAACCTTTCCACAAGAGAACAGCACATAGGTTGATGGGGCTATAACCACCACCACCCATCCATGGGGTTATAGACAAAGAATAGAATAGAATAGAATATAATAGAATATTTTATAAATGTTCAAATAATTTTTTAACGCAAATTTAACACACATCCACATGGGCGTATTCTCATCCAGGCCTGATTGTATTGTAGCTACTACCTATTATTATAAAAATATAAATACCGATAAATAACAAAATATAAAAGCTCGATGGCGCAGTTGTTAACGCGCCCGGTCTGCGAGTGCTGAGGTTAAGCAACTTTCGCAAAGGCCGGTCATTGGATGGGTGACCAAAAATGTTTCATCTCGGGCTCCTCCGTGTTTCGGAAGGCGCGTAAAGCCGTTGGTCCCGGCTGCATTAACAGTCGTTAACAACCACAAATCCGCACTGGGCCCGCGTGGTGGTTTATGGCCCGTTCTCCCTATCCATCCGTAAGGAAGGCTCGTGCCCCAGCAGCGGGGACATAAAATGAGCTGATGATGATGATGATGATGATGATGATGATGATGATGATGATGATGATGATGATGATGATGATGATGATGATGATAAATACCCCTAATCAATACAATTTAAGCAAAGGCTATTCCATTTTGATATTTTTCATTGCTATTTCATAGTTTTAAAAGAGTAAGTTCTACATCGTTTTTCTCTCTTTCAGTGAATCAGGGTACTAAAAACATTTGTAAATCGTTTCTCTAATCTATAATCTACAATATTATGTAAAATACAAGTGAACATTTGACAGTTCACAACAAGCCCAAAGGCCCATTTAAAGTACTTAACTAAATTATGTCCTTTACATAGATTAAAATATTAATTTCTTTACCATAAACCATCATACTCTTTTAAAAAACATAATTAAATATTGTATGTATATAAATGAGTATGTAAAAAAAAATGAGTATAAGTAAAGTATTCTGATCTTATTTTGCAAGCAAGTAAGTTTTTTGTTTTTGTATTAGCTTAAAAGTTATAATTAGTATAATTTTGTGTAACTGATGTACCTATGCTATAAATTTTTCTATTTAAAAAACACATAGTATCTGTTTTACTAATATTATGTGGATAACTGTTATTGGCTTCGTTATGATTAGACACATTTGTAAAGCTTTTAGTATTTAAGCTGTTGTTATCCCGAATAAAATAAATAAATAAATAATATATTACAAATTTTATTCTGGCCCTGCGGTCATGCTTCTGTCAATCAATTTTGTTCTTTTGTTTTGGAGTAAACATCAACTGAATCCAAACCCATAACTACTTTTAAACAGATTGTGAAAATTTTAATTGTAAATTGTGAAATTAATTGTATTAAAAGTAAAATTATTGTGAAATTAATACTACATAAATTATCTAATATTCTAAGCAACATTGTATTCACATTGTTTTTTTACAAATAAAAAAATAAAAAAATTGTGTAGATCTTAACATTAAAACATTATCGCGAGCTCTCACTCTTCTCTTCCGGACTGACTTTGACAGAATTCCTCAATCATTTTCATATTTGCTAAGCTTTTACCAAGCCAGTTTATTAAGCCAGAGGTAGATTGCAAAAAGAAAAATTGAAGTTTCTGAAAGTTCCCTTTCAAAAGCTAAGTGAATGCGATTTCATTATACCGGTACGTGTTTTCAAATCGCTACGCTACGCTAGGCCCGGTGCATGGGTCTGAGGCGAGACAGAATTTAGACGTACATTACACCGAAGCAACTACTACAATAAATATGTAGAATAGAAAAAAATAGAAAAACATTTATTAACAACACACATATGTAAATACAAAAAGATGAGGCAGACAATGTGAAAACAAGAGAAATAATAATGTTTAAATAATTTTAACGCAAATTTTGTTGCAAAACAAATTATAAAAACACAAATGTTGAAATGCTCGTGGAAATTTTTTCAACATTAGTGTTTTTAGAAATAATAATATTAAACAAAAGGAGTAGTAAAGAAAAAAAAAACAAATAAAGAGTGTGAAGTTAATGGGCTCTGTCTCAGCCATGAGGCTGGGTCACAGCATTAGCTTTTGTGTCATTCTGGATGTCATTCTGTAACATGATTTTAAATATTTGACATAGACAAATATTGTTTTTGATTCCTCAACTGGATAGCGTAATTATGACTATTATGGCTTTATCTCACTTGATAGTGAATATTTACAAAAAAAAAATTTGCTTCTAAAACAGTTATTAATTAAACATAGGAACACTTGCTATGAAAATTACTAAAAGCCAAAATAAAACAGAGACGAAAATTACTATCTATGTCTCAGAGGCTTTTGTCATGATTATTTTAGCCTCTCTGTCATTCTATATATTATAACCTCAGCTGTTCTGACACATCTTTTTTCACATTAGAGTGATAGATAATAATAACGGAGGTGAAAGTTTACTTTACCCGAAAACTTTGACCCTTGGGAATTAAGTCCGGAACCTCGAGGTCTGAGACCGTTAACTACTAGACCAGAGAGTCATCATCATCATCAGCTCATTTTTATGTCCCCACTGCTGGGCCACGAGCCTACCAGAAAACATTTTCTAAGTAAAATAAACAATATTCTCTACAATGCACAGTTATTTCAATGTCGGTGATAAGCCAAAAATTTAATCGAACAATCGATTCAACAAAGGCAAAAAATTGGATAGGAAATTCGGTGTGTACCGACCTCAAAAACTGCCAGTTGTGTGTGTATTTTGGAGTTATTTTGGAGATAGATCATAAAAATAATGATTCTTGCAGTTTCTAGAACAACTGCCAATGTCCTAGCAGTAGGACATAGGCTATGGGTCTTTTACTTTACTTATGTTACTGACTATAGTTTTAATAGTAATATTTAGGGTTCGGTGTAAATCATGCTTGTCAAGGAACGTTAGTCGCTCTTTTTAAGGCTAGGTATTCCTGTCAAAGTAGGCATTTAGCGATGTCTCGGCGGCGTTTCGCGCGGACGTAGCGGTAGTGAACTCGCATGACACCGCCCGCCCGCTCGCCACCGATACAGTATAGAAATAAGCAGTAGGGTAATTTTATTTTGCTTTAGAAGTGCATTTTTATGATCAAACTTTGTTTAGTAGTGATAAAGTAGAGTTACGAGTTTCGTAAATAAATAAAGTAAGTAATTAATAATGAATTTATGTTTTTTGGTATCCATTTAATTATAATATTATTATTTATTTTCAAAATTATTTTTCTTACTTCAATTTCATGGGCTAAGTTAAGTATCCACCAGAAAGGATTGCACGGTTATTTATTTCAAAGAATGTTTGGCATAAATGGAATAAGGGTATCAAATTAAATTCAAAATATTATTATGTTTAATCTCAAAATTCTTCAAAATTTATTTCTCTTGTGCTTGTACCTGGTTGCAAATTTGATATGGTAAGGCTGTGGAGTCTACATAATTTACATTTTCCTTGTCATCTTGTAAGGACAACGTTCTTATTGGCA
This sequence comes from Eudonia mercurella, assembly GCA_963082485.1. NCBI lineage: Eukaryota > Metazoa > Arthropoda > Insecta > Lepidoptera > Crambidae > Eudonia > Eudonia mercurella. The sequence continues at coordinate 19,204,453 of OY720031.1, read as the reverse complement.
TTCCACGTGCTTGTCTGTCACTATCTACAATGAAGATCAACGAGAATTTTTATTTAAATATGTAGATTTACAGTCACATCAAAACCAATTAACCAAAAAAGAATTATTGAAATTGGACCAAAAATGACGAAGTTAGAGCGATTTTCGTGCTGCATTCTCAAAAACGCAGACGTCATCAGCTACGCTCGCACTAGCTCGGCAGTTGCCGCTTGCCGCCCGCCACTGTATTTTACGAATAAACTCAAAAACTACTGAACCGATTTTAAAAACTCTTTCACTATTAGAATGCTACATTATCCCTGAGTAACATAAGTTATATTTATTACTAAAAAAGAATATTTAATAATAAATAAATAGAAATACGATTTGTTTATTGTTGTCAAATTGTTTTTTTGTGTTCCAAAAGACCCAAAAGGATTTCTAAACAGTCGGAATACAACAATGCTTTTAACATTTTTATTATGGCGCCGGTATTAGATAAGATGGTGGTAGCTAGCCAGGCGAACTTAACAAGCCCAACCACCAAACAAATCAAGAACGCGCTGCTGATAGGAATTGAACATTGGGACATTGGGTCTAAGTTCGGAGGCTTAGCCACTAGACCACAGAGGCGGTTAAATGTTTATTATTTGTTTTTTACTCAATCACGTGGAACCGGCTGAACAGATTTAGATGAAATTTTGCACATAGATAGACCCGGATAGGACTATTTTTATTTACTTACAAAATATTCAGCTAACACACACAGATGATAAATCAATAAATAAAAAAACGTTTAAAACACAAACACAAAACATGAAACATATCAAAATATAAAACAAAAAAAAACGATTTTTTTTTACTTTAGGTTAGTAGGTACCTACTTATTAATGTGTCTGCGAAAAAGTACAGCATCTTAGAACTTATTTAAAAAACTAAAATCCAGGCGGACTTAACAAGCCCTACTATCAGCCAAACCGAGTAGGTACACAAAGATGTACCTCCCGCTAGGAAACGAACCCGGGACCTCTGGGTGTAAGACCGGTGGCTTAGCCACTAGACCACAGAAGCGGTTAAAATTTAATAAAAAGCTTGTTTTAAATTTTTTTTCACTTTTAACTTTTTAACATGTAAGTACGTACAGTCTAGGGGTTCCTCTGACCTCCTTTCAGTTTCATCATCAGATCTTGAGCACCACACAAGGTTAGTTTTTATCAAGACAAATAAAATAAGCACAAATATGGCGGGGTTACCTTGTTTCATTGCAAAGTTCCTAGTTAGCTCAGTAAGTGAAATGTGAATTTCTTATGAGTTAAATAAAACTCTATAACCTCAGTTCCTATGATCACCTTCCGACTGCATCATCAGACCAGTTCCATGATGCCATATTATTGAATTGCTATCGAAGTTGCGTAGATATACCAAGTTTCATCTCGATCGGTCCTCGGGAAGTGATCCAAATATTCCTTGTACGATTTGACCCGTACATACGGTCGCACGAGTCCGCACGACTTATGTACTGTGACATCATCGTGAGTGGCAAGCAGGCGCGCGCGTTTCAAAATAGCCATTCAGAAAAACATTAATAACTTCTTCATTTCTTGACGGATTATAATATTTTATGAATAAAATGCTTAGTAGTTGATTGCGCATACGATGTACATAGTAAAAATCAGATTAGCTATTATGTGATTGATCCTCATTTCCGGCATTAAACATTTCATGTAAAATTGGACCAACTTTGGCTCCATTTGCGTTTTCCAGAAATTATCGTCCCTTTCGATGCGTTTTGTAAGCAAAGGTTTATTTTCTCCAGCCCAGATTTCTAGCAGACAGAGTCGTCTTTCAGTAACGTGAAGCTGTCCTTGTATTTGATAGAACCAATTAGAATGGGTAGTAGGTTAAAAAATTTTTGGACCATTCAAAAGCACTTTTCTAAAGTTTATTTGAATAAAAAATATTTGACTTTGACTTTGACTAAAGAAGCATCGAAAATAGTTTCACGCATTCACAGTACATTTTATACGAATTTTAAAAATTTATTAAAAATATTCAAACGTAACGCCGGCAGCCGAAATTGTTTTAGGGAATCTTAGACGAGCTTCCCTGAGCCCCCTACGCATTCAGTTTTCTCAGATTCAGGCGACTTATTTCTAAATCCAACCCGGCATGAGGTACCGATATCTATAGACAAAATATGAATTATCAAAAATCGTAGCTATGCGATCTTCAGTACATAGTCATACTGATATTCTTATACTATCGAATTATAACCATAATATAAGTTTTAGACATGAATGCATGAATCTTTGTAAGCGTTTATTGTTTATTGCCCATTATGAATAACTTGCAATAATTATATAATTATTTACGACAAAAACGGATTGATTGGCAGTCACGGAAAAAACTGACACAGGTCCGTCGTCCGTAAGCGCCCGAGCGCGACTGATCGGGCCTGCCGAGCAGCCGTACTCGCGCATTTCGTAGATATTTAAACATAGTAAATAAGACAATCATTTTATCAAGTCAAACTCTGCGAATTCCCCTGTGAAATATTATTGTCTTCAATTGAGTACAAAAAATAAATGGAAAATATCAGTAGTTTAGTCATCATATTGAAAAAACATTACAAAAAGGGGTAACTTTGGGATTTTTTTTATCGAGTGAAGTTCAATGGATCTTGTAACTGAATGCGACTTCCACTAGATTAGATCCTTAACTAATACATACTTTTTTTCCAGAATTTAAAACCTTGTTTTCTATGACTCAGATTGTTTGAAAAAACTCAATAGCGCGGCCTCTGCAGGAATACCTAGCCTTAAGTGAGCGATTCCGAATTATGCGTACGACTTGCCCTGAATGAGTGCAGCTTTATAAAGCCTCAGTTAAATCCTTCTTTCACTTACTGTAAAGAAAAAGTTTTTGCCGACATACATCTGAGGAAAATATTGCTGTGTAGCTTGTTCTAAACACAATCTTACCCGTTCAACCCTAAGTCTCTATTCATTTGGAGCCACCAGACTATACCATAGTTTTAATTAGGTATAGATAAACTTAATTTAGCCAAAAGGAACAAAGTTTCTTTATAGAATATTATTTTTGTATCAGTAAAACGCTATATCTTCCTACAAAGGCACATAACATCGTCGAGCTATAATCCACCATGTGGGTTGGTGGGTTTTAACGACTGCCATCTAAAACAAAGATCAACAGGAACCGATGGCTTAATGTGCCTTCGAAAGCACGGAAATTGAAATATGTTTATTCAAGATCGCAGAACAAAGGAGCAATGAGGGGCTAGCTCTTTCCTACTTTTACAAATTTCTCCAAAAAATTTAGACTTAGACAACTGTTGTTCGTTTTGACATTATAACTATATAATTTTCATCCAATCTCTTTTCACCATAAAGTACATACTTACCTACATGCTTACAAAGCCAAGTACGATTAACCGAACTTAGTTAATATTCAACAGAATGTTTAACTGACTTGAGTATAACGAAATCAGTTCAAAGGCAACTCAGTCTGAGTTCACTAACTCTCAAAAGGTAACTTACATTTATGAATTTATTAAGCGTTATCAGTTCCAGACTGGTTGTCTTCGCGATAGCGGCTCCGTGAATAAGTAAAAGGGCACATTACATACATCAGGGGTCGTCAATAAGAAATCACACCGCGCACCGCGCCGAGAGAAATTCTCACAATGTTCTTGTAAGTTCTAGCTATGTCGTTGTCACAAGCTGCTAGCGATCGGCGATTTTCATAAATTTTTTTTTTTATCACTAAGTTGGCAAATGAGCACCGATTCGCTGACACCGCCGCACGAATGGTATCACGAACGCATTGCCGACCATGAGGCTACAGTTTTATGCCCCTATACACTGTAATTTCTTTGGAACTGGTACTTTTTAAACCGAAACACATCAGCGCTTAGCAAACCTACTTGGCGGTAGAAATGGACACAATGGTGGTACAAGAGTTTTGGGTAGAATCGTACCAGCAGGCAATCTTATTTTGTTTAACGAAAGTGGCAAAGAGTTAAAAGGTCTTAGACCTAGGGGCTCTAGGCTCGACTTCATAGGTGGGGCTAATTATTATTAACCTCCCCGATCCAATCCGAAACCTTCGGAGAATCTAGTAGGGCACGAGGACACCGTCCGTGATGCCGTTCCCTCTAGAAAACCTCCGAAAGTGATTCGTTTTCACGGCTTGAGGAAACTTTTAAGTTTTTCGTCGCCTCCAAAAAATCCCGGTGAAGCTAAAAATGCTTTCTCAGGCAATCAGCAAACTCTCTCAAAAAAAGAGGCTACTTAACTGCACTTGGTTTGATGGCTACCGCCATCTCATTTAAGTCTGTCATCATTATAGATGTTGTAGTTTTGGTTAGGCCGTTAGAGATGAGATACCTAGATCCTTTAGTAGTGAGCGTTGAAAGGCGTTTCTCTTCGTCTTATCATCACAAACCGTCAGGGGAGATGATTGCTTGCTGCCGTAGTAAACAAAACAGTAATAACTAAGTAATGGTCTATTGGTTTGAAATGATCCAAACACTCTAAAAGGTATTTCTGTTAATTTTATTTTATTGTATATAGCATTGGCATTGACATATATTCCTATTTGTAAGTCTGTTCACCTGCACAGCTAAAAGACGTCCTTAATGGGCGGTAGACAAAATAATTTGAGACGATTCAAAAGCGCTTATTTAGTAAGTTTACTTAAACAAAGAATCATTTCAATTTCATATTAAACTCCAGCACTTCTGACTTGCGCCACCGTTGACCGGGGCGGCATAATAAAAACTTTTCGTGCAAATAAATAATTCAGCGAACATTTCGTTTGCGGGCCAAAGTCATAGCGAAGATATCTTGTGTCAAATTTAATTTTACTTTGGCGACTGCCGAAGAACCGTGCCGATTTAATTATTCAGTTTTCGCGGCAGCACTGGCCGTTTGATATAACAGCGAAAGTTCACTTGGCGACTGTTGTACTGACAGTTATGTTTAATGGTAAGTACCGGGTTGTTTCAGCCGGTGCGTGGGAGCACACAACTTTTTTGGGTGGTTGGTACTGTTTTACCTAACCCATTAACCTGCACTTCGTAGTGGGCAATGGCCATATATGCTCGTGTGCTGTCTGGGAAAGCCTTAAGCCAAGCGTGAGATGATGTCATAGTCTGATGATGATGACTTTGTATAGTTTTGAAGAACATGACTACCATTGAAGGGGAGTCATTAGGTAACTTATATCTCAGCGTTGGCAATGGTTGTTAATGGTTACAAATTTCTATAGACTGAGACCAATTCTTTGCCTCTATAGTTGAAAGAAAAGTATGATTTCGCATTTCCTTATTTAAACCGACAAATTGCGGTTTCATTAAAACATAAAACATACATGTACGTGATTATTTACATGTAATTTTATGCATATACTGTTGCGAACAAAGAAAAAAATTTCACAATTTGGAAAAAGACAAAGTGTTGAAAAAATTCCACGAGCAGGATTCGAACCCGCACCCCATGACATGCCGGGTCAGGTCATGGGGTGCAGGTTCGAATCCCGGTCGTGAAATATTTTCAACACTTTGTCTTTTTTCAAATACTTGTATGTTTCAACAACTGATTCGAAATATTTTGTGCTTAAATAAACAATACGATATTAAATCAATTATCTGTTATTTGCCGTGCACTATTCAGTACTACTAATACTCATACTTGAACGGGTCGGTGGCCTAGTGGCAGAGCGCTCGGCCCGAAGGTCCCGGGTTCAATTCCCAGGTCGGCCACAATGTGTTTCGGATTTACTTGGTGCATAGCCCGGGTTTGTGATCACCGACCTGCATTTGGCAAGCGTGGTGATTAAGCCATTACCCATCAATTGTAGTGATGACTTGATTTCAATGATGGAGGCTTTTGACAATTATAGGCTGTTTACTTATTCATACTTTATTGCATTCTATAATGTTTACATAATAAAATGGTAGCTTGTTACAACAATCGGATTAATCGCCGTGTACCCTGTTGGGCTCAGCACAGCTTAGTAGGATATTGTACAAAATAATAAAAGAACATGACCAAGACAGTTTTTTTTGTACACATACATAATATACAAAAGAAAATGGCAGGCAGTATACACACAAGAGAAAAACTAAGATAAGATGAAACAAAAAGCGTAATAAACAAGCAAACAAATAGTGTGAATATAATGGCCCTGCCTCAGCATAATATGAAATATAAGAACCTCGTGAAAGCTGAGAAGGACAAACTCAGCAAGTACCTTGACTTGGCTCACGAGGTGACCGCCATGTGGAATGTTGGTTCGACGATCATTGTTCCGATAGTCGTTTCAGCGAACGGTCTGATAGCGAAGAGCCTCGACCAACACCTTAAGAGGCTCCCGCTTGATGGTTGGATCAAGGGTCAGATTCAGAAAGCAGTACTGCTTGACACGGCACGTATTGTCAGGAGGTTCCTCACTCTGCAGCCCTGACCACCGGCAGCTTGGGCCCTGCCCCGCTGCTGGTGGTACTCTAGGATTAAGTTTTTATAATGTTTTATTGTTTTTATTAATGTTTTAAACATTGTAAAAATCTAGTTTTAAGAAAGAAAATAAATAAAGGAGATAATAATATACCTATATTATTATCTCCTTTATTTATTTTCTTAGACCACTGTTTAATTGATTACCTACCTAGGTAATCAATTAAACAGTATAGGTACAATATATTATTTTGTATGTCGTCCATTATATAAATCAAATTGTTATCCAAATGTACTCCAAAAACCCTTTTTACTCAAATCATCAAATAACCAAAACTTTTGAACAAAATGTTGCCGCCCCTTCTATGGAAACTTCTCCCCTTTCTTGAATACAAAGTATCCTAAATGTGGCTCCTGTAAGCTATAACTAAGTCATTCAAATCCATTCAATAGATTCCACGGGAGATAACCAACAAAATCTCCATCCACATAGTTCTGGTATCTATAAGGTATTACCCTCGATCAAATTAATGTTCAGACACGAACCAGTGACACACCTTTATGATAGTACATAACAGTTAGAAGAATTTTATTGTTCCCAATTCCATATTTCATTATATTTTTTTCGGATAAATTTAGGGTAGATAGAACTACTTGCTCATCAATACCACCTCCACTTTTTATCAGGTGTATATTTTTAAATTATTTTGTGCAACAAATGACTCCATTCCACCTGATGTCAAGTGGAGATGGAGTCCAGACGCAAAGACTTGGTGCAGCGTGAAAACGACGCATCATCAGACACCCTCACTCTGCCGGCCCACAAGGTGCCTCTTCACGCCTCGTTTGAAGGACCCCATACCATAGGAAGCAGGGAAAACGTATCGTCACTAAGCAGAAATGTTGTACCTACAATTATTATTCGTTCTTCAAGTAAGATTTAACGGCGCTTCGTTTCACGATAATTTTCTCATATCATCGATTTATACTTGTTTGTGTCGATCATATTTTGACTACATTTTTGTATTCAAACTAGTTAGATTTGTTTAAGAGCTCCACAGTTATGGAGCTCGTTCGTGTGGTTTCGACTGGACTTGGTTTGTGACGTCATCGGCCACGCAGCACCCTCAATCAGCTCGAGAACTTCCACCGCAGAGACTACAGAACGGAAATAAAGTTTGGTGGCATTTATATTGCAATACGCGTGTAGATCTTTCTATAATTAGTCTGACGTTTCTATCATTTCAAAAATTAAATACATTTCTTACCCTTTCATACCGGCGATCTTATTCGTGCTCAAAAAGGTTAACCACAAATAAGAAATATTTATTCTGCTATTCATCAAAAGCCTTTGAGCCTATTACAGAGGATTTTTTATTAAACGTCGTTTTTAATAAAACTTTTGCAATGAAAAAAGACAAAAAAAGAAAGAAGGAAGCGTGGTGGTTAAGCAAAAAACTTGATTTAAAAATGATGTGGGCCTTAACCCATCAGTGTGACAGTAAACAGGCTATTAACTGTTTAAATGCCGTAATAAATAGCCGTAACTGAATGAAATTGTGTAAAGTTTATCTTGAACATCAACGTTTCTAAAATCTCTTCAGTGTACAAAACGGAATGAATCGTTTCCAACATTAGGTATAATTGTGGGCCCCGCGGTGGCGATGCAAACGAATTCATGTCTCCTATCTGCGGTCGGCGGCGCCGCGAAATTGCTACCTACTTGCGGGCACAAGCCACTCTTACAACTCTGTTTTGGAAATATTCTTGTTTTCTAAAGTTAACGTGAACACTACACATTGATATAAAACAACTTTAAAAAATGTGCTCGAGTTTAACTTCTGCATAAGATTTTAGTTGGTCGTGTCGTGGAGTGGACTATCACCTCGACTTAGTCTGAGTGGAATAGGTTTAGGCTGATGATGAAAAACACATAAACGCCTAAATTAATAACATGTAACACAATAACAATGCCGATTATTATAATTTCTGTTATTTTTTTTACAGTTTCTCATTGATTTTGTCTTCTGCCGTTATTTTTGTGTGTGCATATGTATGTGTAAGTACATGCTTTTAAAATAAGTAAGTAAGTAATGTTCCATATTAGTTTTACAAAACATTTTACACTAAACACTTAGGCATCGCCTGACCTGTAACGGAATATAAAAGTAAATAAAAAGTAAAAATAAATAATTTATTAAATGATAATAAATAATATCATTAGCATAATCAGCTCATTTATGTCCCCACTGCTGGGGCACGAGCTTTCGATGAGGGAGAAGGGGCCATAAACCACCACGCGGGCCCAGTGCGGATTGGTGGTTGTTAACGACGCTAATGAAGCCGGGACCAACGGCTTTACGTGCCTTCCGAAGCACGAAGGAGTTCGAGATGATAAATTTTTGGTCACCTATCCGATGACCGGCCTTTGCGAAAGTTGCTTTACCTCAGCCGTCTCAGACCGGGCGCGTTAACCACTGCGCCATCGAGCTCCTATTATTATTATAAGTAAGTAAGTAAGTTATATATAAGAAGTAACTCAAACAATTTTTTCTTGTTAATACGTAGTATAGAGTTGACTTTAAACGCAGCTGAACATATGTAGGATACCCTCTATCAAAGTTTAGCTGTTCTGATAGACAAACCATTAAGTGGAATCATAGACAAGATTACTCCGATGCTGCAATAAAAACATCACTATTGTTTTTTGGAAACTAGTAACAGCGAACGATATTTATTCTCGCCGCACCCTGAAAAAATGTTTCAACAATCCAGACTCACTTCCAGCCAATGTCTAGCCTTAAGCCCTGCGGCCATCTTTCCTTTGTCAGTCTACTTTATAGACTCCTTTTCTTTGAATTGACATTTACCCATTTATATTTTTTTTGCTGTCTACTTCAGCTATGAGATCTTTTGATCTCTACTTAAATTATCTAACCCCACTAAGATTTGACCCCCTTATTCATAAAAACTATTTAAGCATTATTTAGTTAATCATTTGTTTTGTCTCTTTTTCTCAAATTCAAAATGAAGTTTGTTTGACATTGACAAAACAATATTTAAGAAAATATTGCTTAAATAGTTTTTATGAATAAGGGGGTAAATGTATAAATTTTTAACTAACTTTAGAGTAATTATTAATAGTGAGATTGGTATATTTGATATCATGGCGCGGGCAAAATATCAGATACTCAAAAACAGTATTATGGTATTTAGCTAACTCTAATCGTAATTATATTAATTTTAATCAAACACATATAAAAATACCACAAAGATGTTATTATGGTGCAATGTTAAAAAAGCTTAAACCCAATTTCTTGACATAAAAATCAAGCTACCTACTAATCATACATAATAATAATAATTTAAATGTATGTTTTATATCTAAGCACATAAAAATACAGCAGCACAAAAAGCTTGAAGTACCTCCAAAAATACCTACTTAGTTAGAAATCAGACATATAAAACTTCAAGCCACTTACTCATTACACAATTAAAAATTTATTTTTTTAATCATGTTATTTATTATACACACACCAAAGAGTTTTATACAAAAACAAAAAAGCTCGAAGCACCTACAAAAAGTTCCTAGTTCCAACTCCGAGACATAAAATTTCAAGCTACTAATTTTTCTATTCCCGCAGCGCATCTTCACGGCGTGTTATGTAGTAATTGAGTTGACAGTAAAAGTTATGAAGAGAGCGGCGTCACGGCGGCACCGTGGCGGATATCAGCGCCCCCCCACTTTTCTTTAACCCACCCCCCCTTTTCTTGCGCCGGATACGGGTGTAGGGATAGCAGAAATACGTAGTGTGAAATAAAAAATACAATGTTGTTTTATAAACAGTTTTTAATAAGCGTGTTAATATGCGCAGGGCGTTCACTTGGAGATAGGCCTCTCCAACATTATACTAATATAGGCTGATGAAGATGATGATGATGATGACGATGATGATGATATACAGAAATACAGGGTGGTGCTGGAGCAAAGGACTCGATGCGCTCGATACTCGTACCACTGTCTCCTAAGTCACTATTCACTCGAAATTGTTTTCGACACACTACACTGACCGTATTAAATCGCGAAACGGCAATTTTGTTCTTTTTGCGGTCTTTACATATAAGCTAATCACTGGATTCCGATTCACGACAGTTTAAACCCATCTTCGCGATTGGAATTTTTGTATTGTTTAAAAAGTTATAACATAGATTTTCATTAAAATATTATATTACGAGATGACAGCAAGGAAGCAGGGGTATGTACTTATTCAATTGATGCTGAAAACTGAAATCAGTTGCTGACCCTTATCGATCACTGGTTCCTGTCGAAAACTGGTGCCACAACCCTATCTCCTGGTTGGGCACAACATTCCTCTAATGTGCCTTTCAAAGTATATGCTTCAGATTTTTTTATTTGTTCTCCTCCGGTGACTCATCATTGTTGAAAACAAATAAATATAATAAACCTAATTTATTCAGCACAAAACCGGTCGTTGTAGAGATCCTTGGGGGAGGCCATTGTTCAGCAGTGGACGTCTTTTGGCTGAAATGATGATGATGATTCAATAATATCTTTTTAAAGTAAATATCTTCAATTAACTAAAATTCATTAGCCTGATTTGCCAACGGTACCAGTAGAAAACTCATTCTAAAGATCTTCCGATGAACTCACACAAAAACTTATTCGAAGGAAGTAAGGGAGTCATTTATTTTTATACGCCACTATTGTTTAGTCATTTCTCATTTGGCGTCCGTAGTTATGCTAGTTTTATGTTCTCGCCCATTATCTTGATGTAAGGATACTTATTTATTGGTTTACGCTCTCCGGTTTTTTATGTATTCTTGTTTTGATTTCGCGCCGCTGACCTTTGGCCTGCGCGAGTGTCGTAAACAAAATGTTTGCTTCTGTATTTTTTGAATCATCGTACGTTTGACTTTGGAAAGGTTAAATGCTGGTGTGTTGTGGTTTTTTATCAGGTTTTTCAATGATTATACAGTTTAAAAGTAATCCAACTAAAGTGTAACTTTTTTTTTTGGGAAAATTTGGGTTACAGGGTTTATTCAATGAATAAGTCCTATCGAAAAGGACATTCGTAATGCCGATCCTTTGCGATATTATTTCTGTCCTTCTCGAGAGCAGGAACATGAACCTTGTTGACCTCGCACACAATTTCCGTGTTCCATTTTCATATATTTTTTTTCAATTTCTGTCTTATTTTATCTTAGCGGTCCTGAGTCTATGTATTTTGCTATGTTTGTGTTTTGTGCGAACACTGCTTTGAGACAAAATAGTTTTATAAAATGTTTTTGTTTTGTTTATATAATTTTAACGCAAATTTTTTTGCGAAACAAATTACATTAACACAAATGTTAAAAAATATCATATCAGTTAAGAAGTAGGCAAGCTATTTATAATATGTTTTTGTTTTATTTATATCCTAATTTTAACGCAAATTTTGTTGCGAAACAAAATATGAATGGGCGCCTTTGGCTTTCAAAATTAAAAAAGTAAATAGTGTTGAATAATTTCGGCGGGCTGGTTAGAACCACGATAGCTCAATTGGGAGAGCACCTGACCCGGTATGTCAGCAGGGTGCAGTTTCAAATCCTGCTCGTGGAAATTTTTTCAACATTTGCGTTTTTGTAAAATAGTTTTACTTTTTTTTGGACAGTTTGCTGATTTCCTCAGTTGGTTTTTTTGCAGGTGCCGAGAAACCTAAAGGGTTCCTCAAGCCGTATGAAAAGAAGCATCGTCAAAGGTTCTCCAGAGGGAATGGCATCAAGCACTAGTGCGTGTTCCCGTTTCCTACTAGATTCTCCGAGGTTCGGATCGGATCAGTAATGTATGGCGGTCTATGGAACGAAGTACAACAAACGGCCACCGCGTGCCATACACTTTTGCGCCGCGGCCCATCCGTCCGGGCTACCTGTCCGCTTGCTATATCAACTCCCTTTATATATTAGACGGGCTATTGAACGCGGCTCCTCAACCACTCAGGTAGGCACGTTCAGCCGTAGGTCATGGCTAAAGTTACTTAAACATCTTTGGCAGCAGACCAAGTTAACAGCTATAGAAGATCACGGTGGTGCTCTTATTGAATAGCAGTAGCTTTATAGGTTTTGAGGGACGTTCACTTATGACGTCATCTAGTTAGTGTTTCATAAACACTGGAGGGACAGTTGCTGATCACAAACCCGAATTACAGAGTACACAGAGGATTTATTATTCAAGATTGCTTTCTAAGTCGAACACTCACACTGACACACACACACACACACACATTCCCACACACCCTCACACACCCTCACATACACGCATACACACACACACACCCCCACCCCTACACACGCACACACACACACACACACACACACCCTCACACACACACACACGCGCGCACGCAGGCACGCACACACATATGTACGCACACACAGTTTTAATTGTAATTAATTAACCATAGATAAAATAGTTTATTTATAACAGTACCTAGTTACTCTTTGTATCTTGACCTAGTTTATTGTATCTTGGGAAGAGCAGAACCTCCCACTACAAGCTTGGTCACATGTTTCCTAGGTTGATTCTGGCCATTGCATATATTTTTTATCTAATTTTAATGAAATAAACTATTTTCATTTTCATTTTTCATTTCATTTCATTTCATCACAAACCCGAATGCATTGAAAAATCCGAAACACACTGCCCGACCTGGTGGTTGAACATTGGAAAGGCCCTTCGGGTAGGGTTGCCAGGTCGCCAAACCTAATAGCCGGACAGACCAGCCAGTTTGGCCGGACATTTGGGTAAAAAGCCGGACACCCTATATTATTGAGGATTTTGTGTCTGATTCATAGTAACGACAAAAAATTGTATGTAAAAATGAAGCTTTCTTGATTATTACCATAAATCTTGTTAAATTCTAATGAAATATAAATAAAATCGAATGCCAAATTAGTCTAAATACATACTTTATTATTAATCAGTCAACACAGTCATCAGCAAAAAAAAAGTAAAATGTAAAAAGCCTAACAAAAGCCGGACTAGCCGTACACCATTTATTTTGTCCGGACACGCTATCAAAAAGCCTAACTATGTCCAGCTTTATCTGGACGCCTGGCAACGCTACCTTCGGGTATTGGGCCGCGCTTTGCCACACGGCCTCTGAGGCGTTACCGCGTTACCTTACGTTACCTTAAATTATCATCATCAGCTCATTTTATGTCCCCACTACTGGGGCACGAGCCTTCTCTACAGATGGATAGGGAGAACGGGCCATAAACCACTACGCGGGCCCAGTGCGGATTGGTGGTTGTTATCGACTGCTAATGCAGCCGGGACCAACGGCTTAACGTGCCTTCCGAAGCACGGAGGAGCTCGAGATGATACATTTTTGGTCACCCATCCCATGACCGGCCTTTGCGGAAGTTGCTTAACCTCAGCACTCCCAGTGGAATGGCGCAGTCGCCATCGAGCTCCTCTAATATTACCTTTAATATTACCTTTGATTCACAGAACATGAGGCAAACGGGAAATCTTTACTATCCCAAAGAGACCGCAAACTTCGTTAACGAAACAATACTAAATGTAACACCTAATTAACACGACTAATTCGACCAGTTTCGCAAAAGAAAAGTGCTAACACCACACTCATAGGGCGCATGTGGCCATTAGATATTTTATTATCTACTTACTTTCGCTTGGGCAAACAAAGCAACGCAATATGGCCAACGACGACTGGCCAATATAAAAATGTGCTGCGTATTCCAAGTGCGAACTAAAGCAGCTAATGAAAGACCATTTATCATTTGCGATGCCAAATAAGAGGGAGTGACGCTTAGCCCGTTTTAATGAGAACGACTGTTTGGATAGAAAAATATTGTATTGTACCGTTTTGTTAGCCCTTTCATACATTTTCAACCTGGATCTACCAACTGCTAGGCATAAGCCTCCTCCGTGTTACGCTATACCCTTTTGTTTTGAGCTGATCGCATCCAGGTTTTTCCAGCGACCAGTTCTACACCGTCACACGTCAAAAAACGAGATTTTATTTTAACTTTCCCATACAAACCATGCTCGGTCAAAAGAGGCTTTTTATTGGAAATCTTAGAAAATGTCTCGTTTTTTGACATATGTTTCTTGGGAAAAGTTGTACAGTTTCATGGTCTGATCACCTGTGGGATAAAAACGATCAAAAAGTGATGGTGTATATCTCTGGCCCATCTAGCAGGTCTAGTGGTCGGCCAGCGCTCCGCTTGTTTTGCTTTCGCATTGATAACTGGGACCCTCACCTCTGCGGTCGATTGGCAAAGCGCTCGGCCTGATACCCGAAGTTGCCGGGTTCAACACCCAGGTCGGGCAAAATGTGTTTCGTACTTTCCTGGGTTTGTGATAACCAACCAACCCGCATTCTTGTAGCGCTGACTTGATTTCAATGATGGAGGCCTTTGCCCAGCAGTGGGACAGCTATAGGCTATTTACTACTTTACAAACTGGGATTATTTTTAATATTTTTTAATTTTTGTATTCACAAGATAAATTTTTACTAGAAAAAATTTACCAGCCTCAGGAAGCTTTTAACTATATACCTAGTATTTTTTTTATAATATAGCCTATAGCCTATAGCCTTCCTCAATAAATAGACTATTCAACACAAAAATATTTTTTCAATTCGAACCAGTATTTCCTGAGATTAGCGCGTTCAACCAAACACACAAACTCTTCAGCTAGTATGATTGTTGATGCAAAAATTCAAAAATAATTAAAATATTTAAAGGAATTTTCGAGGGATTACATCTTTATCGATTGTTAAATACTTGCAAAAGTGTTCTTTCAAATGTGAGGGTAGTAACTTCACAGTGACGTAATACCACTGGCTTGCAGCGTAAACCACAAACTACTAGAAAAATTCAACGAGTCTTCTGGGGCCTCTCTAGCTCAGCGGTTAGAGCATTGCAACGGTTATCCAAAGGTCGTGGGTTCGATTAAAATAAAAATTATGTCTTGTGTTGTGTAGAACAGATGACTAATGTTAATAATAAAGGTACATGACATTTGGGTTTTTATGGACTAGTGGTTAGATCTTCGGTATCAGAAGAAAAGGGTCCACGTTCGATTCACAGCTGGGGTACATATTGTGCTTGTACGACAGGTGGTAGAACTTGCACCAAGTCCTTATTGCTAGCTATCTTCAGATCTGAGTCTGACTATATTATTTATAGCGGCCCGCTCGCGACTTCGTCCGCTTGAGTACCGGTTTCAATTCTATGCATGTATTATATGGTAATTACTGCCTGATGGTAAGCAGCCGATGCAGTCCAAAATAATGGGTGCGCTCCTCACCGTGGAACACGCACGTTAACAAGCGCACCCATTCATGACGGCCTGCATAAATGCCGTTTCACGCCCCGCTTAAAAGACCCGGGACTATAGGAGCTGGGAAACACATGCATACATAGGGACAGACAGACAGCGGGAAGCGACTTTGTTTTATACTATGTAGTGACAATGGTAGTAGCAATGTTGTGTTCCGAAAATTACTTACTTTTATTTCTATTTTCTATCGTCATAGATATTTAGCATCAGTTAAGATGAACGCCAACGATTTTCACCTTCAACGACGCCACCGTTCAAGAAATGGTTTAGAATAAAATTGCTATAACTCATCTATATCATCATCATCGACTCAGCCGAAAGACGTCCACTGCTAGACAAAGGCATCCGCGAAGGATCTCAAGAAAAAAAAATCATCTCCAGCTTATTTTATGTCCCCACTGCTGGGGATCCATCCCTATGGATGGATAGGGAGAACTGGCTTTAAACCACCACGTGGGCCCAGTGCAGCCGGGACCAACGGCTTGACGTGCCTTCCGTAACACGAAAAAGTATAGCTATATTATATTTATAGCCTAACCAATCTATTGCTGTAGTAAAGTTCTAAGTCTGGGTAATTATAGCATTGATGAAAGCTTTCGACGTCTAAAAATAACAGCTACTGAAAGACCTATAGCTAATAACTAAACTCGCAGAAACTTTTACAGCAAAGTCAGTAAATATAATATTTCAAAGGGGTAAAGTGAGAAGGATGGACTCTCGCATCTCCCTGTTTACACTGGTATTTTAATTCGAGTACCCGCTATAACTTTAATTAGAACTCAGCGCAAAGAAAACAAACCATTTGAACGTGAACTAGTGTTGTAACAAAACTCGAGTCCGTGAGTTCGTTCGAGAGATACGGCTTCGTTTCAATTTTTGTTTTCCGAAAAACAAAAGTGACTTTTTCGTGATAAATCAATAAATGAGACGTTTACAGGCTATTAAATATTTGAAACTCCTATCCTTTAGATTTAAACTTACCGCAGATAAAAAACAACTGTGGCTCCCTAAATGTTTGTTGCCAAAGATCTGCAAATTTATTTTGTTGTCCTTTTTATTTAGATTTTAGGATAATGTGCAACCTTTCTACAACTTATTATTTTAGGACTTGACTCTAATCACAAGACTCGACTCACGAATACAAAAACTCTACTGCTCGATGCATGACGAGCATATCGAGTTGCCGTATACACTTGAGTTCGACTTGAGTGCTCGGGTCCATTGAACTCGAGAAGTAAGAAAGCCCAATGTGGAGTGACACCTGTCACTCCACATTGGGCTCTCTTACTTCTTCTTCTTGGTTTTCTACCTAGAACAGTTTGGTTTGAAGTCTTACGATTGGGACCTCACGCGGGCGAGGCCGCGGCCAGTAGAATAGTAGATAATAAAATTTAAATATAATAAAAAATATGTACAAAATTCAGGAAAATTTAACCCTGCTTGCCGTACTCGAGAATCGTTAAGTAGAAGTTGCAAAAATGCGTTGAGTTTATGAATTGAGACGCCCGGACTCGAGATTTTACAACACTAGCGTGAACTCACAGAAAAATAACTCGACCGTAGAGGATTTATTTGTAGAAAAAAACAGTGATGCTGCCGGATTTTTCAAACGTACTACCTTTAGTAAACATCTTTGGACTTTCGTGCGCTTATATAAGGCTTATATACGTTCTATGAAAGATGTAGTAGATAATTGAATCGGGTCACTTACTTTTCAATAAGAAATTCAACAGCGTTTTGAAATAAATACATTAATTGTATTTTCAAAATATCTCAAAAATATCTCACTGTTGACGAAAACGTTATCTTTAACGTTTTCTATAAAGGTATACTAAAGCTCTTGCTTTAATATACCTTTTTACAGAGGAAGAAGAGTGAAAGGACGGGGTTGCACAAAAGATCCCGATGGGTCGAAGTGTTACTGCAAGAGGGAAACCTCAGCAGGCCCCACTAAGATAAGATAAGATAAGATAAGATAATATACCTTTAATTACCATATAAGTTGTCCAATATTTATAATATTAGTAATTTCTATTAATTGTTACATACATTGATAACATAAAATTATATTAAAGTATGTATTTAAGTATTTTAAGTATGTTTAATCGTTATCTAGTAACCATTTAACAAGTTTCATAACGAAGCTTCTCTTGGGCTAGATAATTGGTGTGAGTGTAGGAAAGTTTATTTCATCATCATCATCAGCTCATTTTATGTCCCCACTGCTGGGGCACGAGCCTCCCTATGGATGGATAGGGAGAATAAGTTTATTTATTTATTTATATTTAATGTTTTTTTTTTGTTCTGGTTTTTTCACTCGGTGACTGAGTAACAAAGCCACGAAGCGCTCGACGTGATGTCCAAAGGTCCTGCTTTAAACTCTCAGGTTGGATATTGTGTGTTTCGGATTATAGATGCGTAGCCCAGGTTTAGAAGTTCCAAGTCAGCATTTAGCAAAGGTAGCGCCAATACAACACAACACAATTTGAAGCGTTGACTGAAAAACTAAGGGTGCCACAACTATAACAAACAAAAGGCGCGTTAAGCTTAAACCGTTATCATTTTTCTAGCTTAACTTTTTTGCACATATCCCTATCCCTATACCTAGACAAAGTCACGAACTAGAATTAGTGTATAGAAAGTTTAACCGATAAGTTATAGGTGCGAGCGCGCGGAGGCGCCGCGTGCGGCACACGTGACGGCCGCCATGTTGTCGCCGCCAATAAACAACGGCTTTTCCCGCCGATATTATGGCGCGAAAGTGTTTGTGAAATATGGCTTTTGTTGGACGATAGGCGAAAATGGCGGTCGGCATTGTACATCGGGTGACATCGGCTAGTTTTTCTATATATTGAAGCTTGAAGGAAATACTTTTTCGTTGAGCATTTTTGCGATTGGAACGAACGTTTGTGTTTATTGGCTTAACTCGCCTGGGTGGCAATAAGGTTTATTACTTAGAGTGTACGTACTATGTCCAAATACACATACTACATATACAAAAAATATGCATAAACAAAATTTTACTAAAGCCAAATTAGTACCTATATACTTATATAACCATACACGTGCCATCAATATTGGTGGAACTGTTAAAAGATAAATCTACGTAATAGGTTCGCTGATCAATGAAAATCACTTAAAAAAGCAATAAAAAACTTGGATACGAGAAAGATTCCGAAGTTGTGTATCAAACATCAAAGCTCAATACAAAATCACTTTGGCACTTGCTTACACAGCCCGCGGGCTGCCAAGAAAGTTAACACCAACTAAAGGAACTTGCGAGGCTAAAAAAACGCGATCGGATGTAAACGAGCGTTCTCATAAATAAAGATGCGGGAATTCGCAAAAGTCGAGTTTCCACATCGACATCGGCATATGATTCGCGGCTGAGTAAGCAATCAAAAGTTTGAAGAAATGACAAGCAGTGAAATATGAGCGCGGCCTGAGCGAACGGGCGGGTCGGACGCGGCGTTTTTTTAATATAAATCTATACTAATATTATAAAGCTGAAGAGCTTGTTTGTTTGTTTGGATGAACGCGCTAATCTCAGGAACTACTGGTTCGAATTGAAAAATTATTTTTGTGTTGAGTAGTCCATTTATTGAGGATGGCTATAGGCTATATTACATCACGCTATGACTAATAGGAGTGAAGCAGCAATAATTTATATGGCAAAACAACGTTTGCCGGGTCAGCTAGTAAAATATAAAACATAAAAATATTCATATTAGACAACATTATATACATTGTTCTGATCCCAAGGCAAATAGCTAAATCATCGTTTTATGGAAATCAGACACAACGACGGTACCACAACCACGAAGACCCGACACAATATCGAAAAGTTCGTTTTCGACATTTACCCGACCGGGAATCGAAAATGGGTCCTCAGAGTCAGCGCCGCCCAAAGTTCGGCGAAGCAAGCCACTGGAATACGGAGGTTGTCAAAATCTATACTAATAGGTATAGTAAAGCTGAAGAGTTTGTTTTTTTGTTTGCCAGTCCAGTCGGATGAAACAATATTTGTTTAATATAGATTTTACTATTTACTTAAATCATTTAACAAACTTTTAAACGTGTTGGTTGCTAAGTGACAAAATCAGAAAGGAAGAAAACAGTTAGTACGGTGATGCCACAGAGTAGTAAATATTTACTCATGTGGTGATAAAACTTAAAATGGCACAAAATATTATTGCCACACTAAAAATTATAAAATATTTTTGCTCATTTATGTTCAAGTTGTACGGAACAATATTTTTGCATTTGAGAGCCCAATTTTTGTAGAAGACTTATTAATTAAATATCAAGATTTAACCCTTAAAAAAGTCATAAAATTCGCTAAGCGAATACGAAGTACTTATCGCATTCGGGCGACGCGATACGACGCGGTGGGTCGGGGAACAGCTAGTTATTATTTATTATTGTGTTACATTAAAATATAAAATTATCAGCTTATAAATGTGCTACTGGGTTCAGCCCTCTCCCCCTGACTATGAGCTCTTATAGCAGTATTATTGCAGTTGTGGAAAAGAGACGCAGGCTGCGTCTCGTTTTCACAACTGCAATAATACTGCTATAAGAGGTCGTGGTTACCCCCCAGGCCATCCCACGTGAATAATCACAAAGGAGAGTGGGCTATTACCAACCACAACTGTACTTTTTATTCATGGAATTTCAAGATAGATTTAAAGGTAGGTAAGGTAAGTTTAAAGGTAGTGTTCGTGACTGGTTGTAGCCACTACAGGTCGGCCGTTGTGCTTCGATGTGGACTGTATTAAAACTCGGTTCTTGATTATTTCTTCTTTATTCTTCTAGCTGGGGTCCGGAGAGCTTACAAAAATCTGCTCTGACCGGCCGTGACTTAAACACATATTAGGTCGGGAACTAGCGACGTTGTGGTACAGCTGCCGGCCCATGTAGATAGCTTTACATTTTTGACCTAAACAACCTAAACCAACTACCCACATGAGCCGTCGTATTTTATGCAGCTGTCCCTTTCGCTCGGACCTCTCTTTTCTTTACGTATTAACATGTAGGGTAAGGTGGTGTAAGTGTGCGCATTTTAACTTTGAGGCCCCATAAAAAATAAAATATCATATTTAGAAAAATCAACATTATTTATTTATAGTCTCTATATATTTGTTAACAAATTATAGAACAACGAAATACACTAATGTCATTAATTAAAGTAGGAACTGAAGAAATATAAAAAACTAAAATTGCGCACTCTTATACGCCCGGGTGTACAAGAGTGCGCGGCGAGTTGTACAAGAGTGCGCATTAATTCTCAGTGTACAATCGCACTTATATAGTCCATGACCTTAATAGGCAGTGCAGTTTTCATGCCACCATTGTTGGCATACCGAACATTCGATCCAGTCTTCAGTAATAGGCTCTTTGTATATTTCTGGACACCCACCACACCTCCATATTATCTCTTTTGGGGTAGTTTTAGGGATTTTGAACGGCTTAGACTGTTCTCTTTGTTGACGGATTTTCTTTGTATCCAGTTTTGCAAGTGTAGAATTTTTCATCCGCTTCCTCAAAGTAGACTCCGCCATTCCAAAAGATTCAGCTACAGAACGCTTCTACTGTCCTTTTTCGATTAGCTTTCGAGCTTCATCAAGAACCTTTAGCGAACAATTTTGTCGCTGAGTAGTTCTTCGAGACATGCTGTAAGTGCACAAAAAAAAACTTACTTAGTTTGTAAAATTAGACTTTATCTTACACACTACATTAGGAAAAAATAAATGTCGTTTAAGAGTGCGCGCGCAATCTTATACGCACATACCGTGCGCACTTTTGTACATCTCACCCTTCACATACATATTAAACCACTGGCGCAATCTATTGAAAGATGAGCAAAGTTTTTCGAACGAATCGGTTAGCAAAGTAAATACGTTATTTGGATAATAATTGAATATTCTTGTAAAACTAACAGTTTCGGAACAGATATCGTTGCAAAACGCAAGAAAATTAGATCAAAATGAGTAAAAATCTATTGACTTACGTAGTATCTCCGTTTTTTAACCAATTTCGATTTTTTTTCGGCAGCGCACCCCTTATCGCTAATGAACCAAAACACAACTGAAGTTAGCCGCAGACCTCGCACAGAGCCGGCGTGACGTTTGATGCGCACTCTTATCGACTGCGCACTCTTACACCACCTTACCCTACCCTACGGTATCTCTCGTAATCTGGATACCCTACATATTTATAACTTTCTAAAACTTAATTAATTATTTTAATAAACTTTTCATAGTGAGGCATTAGGCCTCTGGGCACGTTTACCTGGCCCTTATAACTTTAAAAACCTTTAAACCTTTACCTTTTACCAATAAAAGGCACAAAATAAGAATCATTTATTATCAATAACAATAATACCTATACAATACTATAAAACTTAATTAACGCAAATATGTTAACCGTATTACATCTATGCCGTTTTACTTGCTAACTAAACTTATACAAATATACAATAGAGACTTCTGTCCGTAACAGGTAGGTTAGCAATGAACCATAAAAATATACAAACTAAAGCAACATTTCTCTTGTACGTAAATTTTTCTACGAATTAAAAGTATATATAGTTTTTAACCACTCTACTGTGATAAAATCACGCCAATATATGTAGGTAAAGTAAATAAAAAAAGGTTAACTTTAAATATCAGAATCAGTGCCAGTGTCACAAACTTTTAAGACCAAAGTGTGGATACCAAAGTACATATTTTCCTAATTGAGGTTCAATTTTAACTTCTAAAGGTGAAGTCACCTCAAACGTAACGTAGGAACTGCTGCCATATTAATTAGATCTCAGCGCATCAAAGAGGCTGGCTTGACTATACAAACAGAACATTACAACACAACGCGCAAATATTTGCCGGTGCTTTTGGTACTGGAGGTTGTCTTTGCATGACTCTGGCGTAAGTTAATTACCTAAATGAAACATTGTTTAAGAATTTACATGTTTACATTTTGTTAGTTTATCTGTGATTACGGACCCTTTACGGGCTTGGAACATCAGGATATGTCGTTCGTCTATCAACCAAAAGACTGAAGCCACTGAAGCCACTGCTCGACATAGCCTCCGCCAACGATCTCCACAACGACCGATTTTGTTCTTAATACTATAAAAAAATGTGTGAAACAAAATGCGAGTAGATTCGCAAAAAGTACCTATTAAATTGCAATGTTCACGTTAGCTTTAGAAACAAATATAAATTAAGATGTTATTAAGTTAGTTTTCTAAAGTAATAAAAATACTTGTAGTTTTATAAAGGTTTTTATTACATGCGATATTAAAAACATAATAAATAGCAACTTAAGCGATTGTTGCTGCGATAGTGATTAAAGCGAACTGTTAACAATTTAAATAACATTATAATATACTGCATTATAAAAATAGATACCTATTACAAATCTTATATAAATAAATCTTCTGTGCGTGTTATAGGTTATTGATCTCCTTCTAAACGGCTGGACCGATTTGGATAAATTTTCTGTGTGTGTTCAAGTGGATTCGAGGATGGTTTGGATTTACAATTGGATCCGGTAGGTGGCGCTGCTATAGGGGTCCACCATGGGATACGGGTGTTCTTAAGCGGACGAATGATTTGTTTGTTTTGTTGTCATGGAAACTGTCAAAGCGGTACGAAGCCCGCCGGCCAGTCAGCTAGTACAAATATAAATATACTTTATTACCAAAGCTGCGTCTTAGAATGTTTATGGGTGTGTAACCAATATTAAGGTTATTCAAGAAATTGCCATAGTCAATGCATCTTGCATTGCATCTTGCATTAATTATGGCTATGGGTCCCACACTAAGAAAAACTGTTTCGTGAACACCAAATTAAGGTAAACAGCATGACGACAGATCAAGCTGAATTAGGTGTGCGAATTCAAAGAGTGACAATACTATGGGAGTGACATTACTATTTAATAAAAAAGTATATGAGTTCTAGTTAAATATTCCCAAGCAACAAATTGCCTTCTTGACTCAATTTGTCTAGGGAGACTGCATGAACATCGATGCTATATCACTGCAGTGAATTCCTCAAGGGACAGATATCATCCCGGAATAAAAAGTAGCTTTTTGACATTCCAGGCCCTGTAAATACCTATATCAGTGCAAAAAATCACGAATTCGCTGAAAAGAAATAACAAATGATTCAATTATTGACAAAGAGAACACTGACGAGTGTTGTAAAAAATATTCAATATTTCAAGATGGCAACTGTACAAGAAGCTTTTAAATATTGTATAGATATGCCTTAGTTAGCCTTTTTGAACACGATAAATGGCAGAGCAGCAGAAACGTATCAGCAGTGGTAGAGATAGATCGTGAATTTGAAGCCTTCTTGAGGCAGTCGCTCTATCTAAATGTTAAATCATCCTGGATATAATTATGTTTATCCGTTCCCATGAGCCCACAGTTAGAAGATATCTTTTATTTATAGGCATTTAGTTTTTAATTTGCTATTTTTATTTCTTTGTTTTTTTTAAAGTTCTGTTAAGTTGATTCTTTTTTTTTTGTTTTAGGTATTGTTCTGTAATTAGTAATTATATTGGATAGTAAACATTAATAAAATTATGTTAATATTCAAAACATTAATCCTATATATTTTAATATTATTATTGTAAAATGTTGTAAATAAAAGATAACTACTAATTTAAAAATTACTGAGAACTTTTTAATATATATTATTTTAGTACCTATAACATAATGCAATTAAATAAAAAACATAATAATATTAAAATATTTCATTATTTTAATTGCTTAATTGTAGTGGTTTCGGTATTGACAAATACAATTAAACTGACAAAACTCTCTTTGAATATTTTGACTAAAGTTGTATGTACGAGTAGTTACAGCATAAATATCAGACCACTTGTAACCATTTGATTTACGCGAAATACAAGCATCAAGTTTATATTCTACAATTTCAATAAAAAATAAACGCGGCGTTCCACATCGCCATCGATCAGAACGGGGCGCTACAAGATACCAATACAACCGCAAAAACTCAGGAACCGGGGCAGAGCGAAAAAAAAAAATCAAACTGTTGTCATGCAAAAAGTCCAAGCCATACATCTCCTTCGGGAATCGTTCCGGGAACGAAAGTTATGCTCAGTTTTTTGTAGCCGACGTCCGTGTTGACTATAACTTTTCTTTCCATTGGACATCGAGAAAATTATTCCAATACATTTCTTCTGGAGGAAATTCCTGTAAAATCGTTCGACAGATAGAGCATTATTAAAAGAGAAAAAAGGGAATAGGTACAACTGAGATTAAGATTTAGAGACTAAGATTTAAAACTTAAGCATTAGCGCATTAGTGCAATAACACGCGTAGACCCCTTAGAGCATTAGAAGGCCCTTACTAACGGTTTCTTTTATTAACGGATGATTTATTTAAAATTTATCTTATATAATATGTAAAATTCGTTATTTGTTGTATATAGAAGAGAGTTGTAATATAACCATTAGGAACTTTGAAAAATTTATAATTTCACACAGATTCACTTTATGAAGATACAGAGCACATTCTAGAAATAGTAAAGTCATCTGATACACACAACCACACTTCACTTACACTACTGGAGTAAATGAAGTTGTTCATTTTTGTTAATTATTTGTTAAATTGTGAACTTAGTGTCATATATTAACAGGTTGACCGTCGCCAGGCCCAGACACAATAGAAATTCAATTGTTTGTCGGTCAAATGGCGTAGTTATTATGTAAACGTTCTATATTCACATTATATGTATACATACATATATACATTTTATGCAAAATAAATTTTATTTCATTTCATTTTCATTTCATTTCATTATTTCATTTCATTCTAGGCTACGCCTGGAATGTGAATATAGAACGTTTACATAATAACTACGCCATTTGACCGACAAACAATTGAATTTATTCAATTCAATCATTTATTGCTCTCCATAAGTATACATGTATACATGTATACTTATGGAGAGCAATAAATGATTGAATTGAATTGATGATAGGAAATAGTATAAAATGCCATTGTAAATGTTTCTGGGAAATTAAATATTATTTTTTATTATTATTATAACTTAATAGGTTTTAAACTTTTTCTAATATACCACAACGCTGAAATGGTGGACTAACATGGCAATGTAGAATGTAGAATAACGAATTAAAACAAGCACTATAAATTAAACAATCGAACAAATCAAACTGCAATCGTCATCACCTTCACCATTAGCTCGACTGCTAATGCAGCCGGGACCAACGGCTTTACGTGTCTTCCGAAGCACGGAGGAGCACGAGCACGAGATGATACATTTTTGGTCACCCATCCGATGATCCAACGACCCTTTGCGGAAATTGTTTAACCTTAGCAATTGCAGATCGGGCGCCATAACCACTGCGCCATCGAGCTCCTCAGTGTAATGTGTCGTTTAAAATCGGAACCTTAAAGTCTGGATCTGAAGGTCCAACATCACAGAGGTCCACACCAGACCACAGAGGCAGATTAAGGCAAATATATCACCTTCACTTCTCATACTTCAGATTCGAGTACATTAATAAATTAATGCTATGCATCACTTTAAATTATGCCTACAGCGGTCCATAATTTCGTATTTCAATGAGTAAAGCAAAGTTTTAATAGTAAACTGCACCGTGTTAGTACTAGTCTCAAGGTGGGTTTTCGGTTGAAGTGACATGCCGTTCGATATAGTGGGGTAGTGGGTCTCACGTCCATGTAAGCGAGTCGTGTCGTCGCATAACAACGACGTAAGTTTGTCGGGAAACATAGGTGTTGGTTGTAACTCGGCCTATATTTTATTCTACCTTGGGAACATTTTGACGTCACTCGTGCCTAAATCGAGGCTCTGGTGGTAGGTGAATACACCCAACTATCTATACAACGTGTTACAGAATTGTGTGGTAAAAATGAAAAGATCCGAAGTGTATTCGATTTAGATTTTGTATGTGTTGTTACTAAGACTTAATCATTAACTTTAATTTATCATCAGCATCTGCTAAATTTTATGTCACCACTGCTGGGGCACGAGCCTTCCCTATGGATAGGGAGATATTTGTCATTTGTCAGATAATTTGTCATGCAATTGTAAATTAAATATTTATGTACTTGAAGTCATGCGCGTCAGGCGCGCGTATGCAAGAGTGATCATAAATGTATGTACACAGAGTTTACTAAACCACTAGGGCTGTGACATGTTTATTTTGATGTGAGGACGCAATAGAAATATTTAATTGAAAAATGCGTAACAAATTAAAGATAATAATTATGTTTTAGTAATTATCATTTCTTTTTTACCACACCTTTCTGTTACACGTTGTATATGGCTAGCTCTAACAATATTTAGTCCCGGGCTCAGGTCCCAGTGGGATGATCAGTGATTAGTAAAATTTGTTCTAAGTTCGCTTGGCTAGCTACCACCTACCTAAATCACTCGCCGTATTTGTTCCCCTATGGCCTCCAAGTATAAATGTTAAATGGTCGTGAACATGATACACATAAAGTGTTTCATTTTCATTATTTAAGGCAAAATACTTTATTAAAAACACAAACTGAACACAAACTGAAAAAAACTGTGAAACTGCCATTATTACAGCTTTTAAAACCTACTGTAAAACCATTTAAAACGACCAACAAAAGAACTTTAAAAAGTTACATCAATATTTTAACGTTGTTCTCTAACGCCCCGAGCGTTGATAAATACAATCTATTACTCATACACTTCCTCCTCTTTTATATTTCTAGAGAACACTGTCGTCAACTTTAATAGATTGTTAAATTTCTCCACGGGCTCGGAGTTGCGAATCGCTCCCCAGACGGCGCGTCGCGACGCCTCTAAACTGAAAGCAATTTTGTGATCCACTACTTAGGCACGAACCATTTGCGTACATAAGGGTCACTTCTAATAATAATTATAATTGTCAGACTATGTAAGCTAAGTTTAAGTAAGTTACAAAAAGTATATACTATTAGAAACCATACGTGCGAAGGATTTTTTAAAAAAGAAACAAAATATTAACGTAACCAACTGCTAAACTTTAATTATTTGATTAATGCAACACAAATCGACAAAAAATATGAGTAACAAATAGCCACGCAAAACACATCCAGCACGAACGTCCGCCGTCGAAAAAGTGAGGAGCCGCTCCGCCTGTGCCACTCAGGCGCCGCGTCCCCACCCAAGCCGCTCACGTCATGTCACGCCACTGTGACGCAAGCCGCTTGGCCCCGCCTCCTGACTGGATGTTTCTTACACGGCCTCTCCTGACTGCGAGTCGTCCTCGACGAAGTCTTGGGGCGACTACGAAGAGCCCTCTGCATCTCGCAGTGCCATCAGACCGGCGTCGTCGTTGCGCTGTAGACTGTCCCGCTACTGTCAGACAGTCCCCTAGGGTCAGAATTCTCTATCTGGAATAACAACAAGGGGTAAAGTTGCCGAAGTCATTTTCAAACTCGTGCAAAACTCTTTCATACATCTCTCACATACTCATTGTAATTTTATCAAGAACAGACAAAACGCATGTCTTAGAGCTCTCAGTTTACCAATATTTGTCGACTTTGACCACGATGCGTGTCCTGCAACTGCTTCTGTGAACATTCAGACACAGAGGGCGTCCCCTCTTGAATTACAGGGATACACAACAATTGAGTTTGAATGACGGAGGCATCACTGAATCGCACGTCTCTCAACTTTATCGAGACGGACATATCTACATTTTGTAACGATTCTCAGCGCCGCGCCACAACTGTAAGCGTGTACTCAAACAGCAGAACTCGTCACTGGAAATCGTTACCAAATCAAGGATTATAATAAATGAAAGATAAGGTGTACGCAAAAATAGTTAATTTGAAACGATAATTGTAAAACACAAACAGTTACCATTACCATTAGTTACCAAAACCATATCAGCCGACACAGGCTGCCAGCACACGTCATAGGTAGCGCTCCAAAGACCAGCGCACGTGGCTGCTCGAGATATAGCATACGCCATAGGTAGCGGCACATGGCCCGCGCACGTAGCTATCTAATAAAAACTTAGCACACGCCACAGGTAGCGGCACAAGGCCCGCGCACGTGGCTATCTAATAAATACTTAGCACATGTCGTAGAGGGTGAGCGCTGCCACCGCGCACCCCTTCAGCGCCTCCATCTCGGCGCCGGTGCCCGCGGTGACCCGCACCTTGCAGGCGACGCGCAAGCGCACGCAGTCCGGCGGCAGCGGTTGGCACAGCGGGATGAGGTCGGCGACGGAAAATGACCACGAGTTTGGGGCTGGTTACCCTGTCCATGGGTCGATGAGGAAGAATGACCACGAGTTTGGGGCTGGTTACCCTGTCCATGGGTCAATGAGGAAGAATGACCACGAGTTTGGGGCTGGTTACCCTGTCCATGGGTCAATGAGGAAGAATGACCACGAGTTTGGGGCTGGTTACCCTGTCCATGGGTCAATGAGGAATAAAATCCGTTCTTTCTATTACAATCCGTATTTGCATGTCGAGCTTGGACTCACCACCCTTGAAGAAGGCTTCGCAGGTTTCCGGAGTCCACTCGCCGCGCCACAGAACCATGTGCTCGGCGGCTGCCTGAGTCTTTTTACCGTACGACCCGGCCAGCAACTCCAGCTCGTAGCGGTGGTGTGCCAGAGCTCGCAGGATCTTGTATGGACCCCACATACCGGGATCCAGTTTGCCTGTCGACAACGAGCCACTCGTGGAACTAAGTCTTTCTTTCGTTCTGTTAATTTTAGTGAATTGCAGTCCGTCACTATGTTAAAGTCTATACCAATCAAATAGTGACGGAAATGCCGCAGTGCATTGACTATGGCCAGGGTTTCAAGCTCATAGCTATGATATCTTGATTCCGCTCCGAGCGTCGCTCTACTAAATAAATAGCCAACCAACAATAGTTCTTGTAAGAGAATGGCGCCATAACCAACAGCCCTAGCGTCGGTGTGTAGCTCGGTGGGTAATTTTGGGTCAAATATAGCAAGTACGGGTTCCCCAGTCAAGCAGTCAATTATGTAATCGCGTGCTGCATCTTGTTCATATCCCCAGATAAACGGTTCACCCTTCTTCGTGAGCTTCGCGATACAAGCCGTCTGCGTAACTAGCAATATACCGTCTAAAGTACCTGTAGAACAAACAGAGGATTGTGAGGTCTGCTCACGTGCGAGGTCTGCTCGCAAAGATTGTGAGGTCTGCTCACGTGCGAGGTCTGCTCGCAAATAATTGTGAGGTCTGCTCACGTGCGAGGTCTGCTCGCAAATAATTGTGAGGTCTGCTCACGTGCGAAGTCTACTCGCAAAGAATTGTGAGGTCTGCTCACTAAATAAATAACGACCAAAATCTTACTCAAAATATGCAGCACAGGCATCTGGAGTCCACTCATGGCACCATATACTCGGCCACACCTGACCTTAGCTTATTATGAGTCTGCCTAAATATTCGACTTCGAATCTAAAACTTGCAAGTGATGCACATGAGGTAAATCATCTACTCTGATAAGTCGTTGTACTTCACCAGTTCGAATATAAGTAACCCCTTTTCTATTTAGTACATCAGTGCCCAACAATATAGGTGCACTAATACATTCGGATGGTACAACAAATAAATCAACTTCTACAGATATCTCTTCAAATTCAATTACAGTTGTCACATAACAAGTACACTCTATTTCTTGACTACCTATTCCATGCATCAAGCGATATGTAAGAATCTTATTGCTTTAATATATTTAAGAATAGAGCAAGAAATAAAGGAATTATCAGAACCACTATCAATTAAAATGTCTACAGGTAACTTTTCAATTACAGCAGTCATGACGTTTTTGCGTTCGGCTTGTTTTGACAAAAATTTACATTACTAGCATCTTTACCTTTTGACTCAACACGTTGCTTAACAAAACATTTTTCTACGGTATGTCCTACCTTACTACAATTTGTATAAGAAAATGACGTTCTATTCGATGTAGTAGGTGCCGTATTGACTTTTTGTTTTTTTTTTTTTTTAAAACATTGTGACCTCACATGACCACTATCACCGCAGTTAAAACACTTCATAACCGATTTAGTAGATTCGTGTTTACGAAATTCAGGACGATTTGCTTTTGAGGAACGAACAAAATTGCGGGTACTATGAAAATCTGTCTTAGGTTTTGAATAAACCGATAAACCATTTCGTTTGGTTGCAATTTAGCATTAGAAGCAGCAGCTTTTACTTGAGGGTCTGTAATGTCTCGAATGACGATAGCCGTTTTTAAATCGTCAGACAACCCCTTCACAACATTCAAACGTAACAATGACTTCCTAGCATAGTCGGAAGCAAAACTTTTTGAATCCGTATTCATTATATCAAACAAAATGTTAGCAATGTCAACATTACGTGGACAGAGCGAACGAAATTCTAATTTGAAATTTGTCCATGATCGATCGTTCGAGACCCAATCGTTAAGCCAAGTACGCGCGTCGCCTTTAAGGCAACCACCTATGCGCGACAAACACTCGCGATCGTCCCAACAATTTAATTCGCGTCCTCGATCTACCTCTACACACGAAGCATCAAAATCGTGTATACTTGGATCAAAATTTGATATGTAATAGTGACTAGGCTTCCCTTGAATCAGCGATGACAAAACGCTGACAATTTTGATAGTTGTATCAGAAACAGACTCACCGGATAAGGCCGCTTTACCTGGAGCGAGAGGCGGCGGAGTATGGCGTTCCAGTGCTGGATGTGGAGGCTCAATAGCTGATGTCGAGGTGGTAGACAACCTATCCTCTATTGCATGTAATCTTTCAAGGATCGCATCTATAGCCTGACCGCGAGAGTCACTACGGCGATGAGAGAACTGTCGCGGCGGCATCGCTTACGAGAATCATGAAAAGTTCTATCATGACTTTTACATGACCTACTACTATTTCTACGTGGGGTATGACTTATTTTACGTGATCGAGAATGACGTCCCGACATTATAAAATCAAAGTAGAAAGTACTTACAGTTTTTATCAACTTAAAACAACACAACACAACACTATTCAGAGAAGAGAAAAACCGTTATTGATTAATTAAAACTTATGTGGGTATAACAGTAAGCCGTTAGCGAACTAGGCGTCGTGAACTATCCCACTTCTGATATTAGAAACCATACGTGCGAAGGATTTTTTAAAAAAGAAACAAAATATTAACGTAACCAACTGCTAAACTTTAATTATTTGATTAATGCAACACAAATCGACAAAAAATATGAGTAACAAATAGCCACGCAAAACACATCCAGCACGAACGTCCGCCGTCGAAAAAGTGAGGAGCCGCTCCGCCTGTGCCACTCAGGCGCCGCGTCCCCACCCAAGCCGCTCACGTCATGTCACGCCACTGTGACGCAAGCCGCTTGGCCCCGCCTCCTGACTGGATGTTTCTTACAATACTGTACATATTTTTTTCTTTTTTTTTATTGTACCTACCTACTTTGTAACCTGACGGTTGGTAGAGGGTGTCAATATTTAGAGGTATTGTATTAAAAGTGTAATTATGAATAAAATTAATTAAAAAGAAAAAAAAAACAAAAATCATGAGACGTAAACACTGCGCCCAGACGCGAAAACTGAAAGAAGTTTTATGACCCACTACTTAGACACGAACCAGTTGCGTATAGAAGTGTACCGGCTAAAACGTAGAGGCGGTTATTTACTATGCCATGGCGGCAATAGACAGTAAGTTATTCTTTAGTATGCCCTTGCTGAGTTTCTTGCCGGTTCTTCTCAGTACAAGGTCTCCAGCCCAGAGTAGACTTACGAACCGATGCGATGGCATAGTGACTGACATCCATAAGGAATTTTGAATTTGAATTTTACCTACAGAAGAAAATGCATGAGACGTAAACCACTGCGGGGGAGAGAGATCGGAAAACTGAAAAAAAATTTGTGACCCACGACTAAGACACGAACCAGTTGCGTACAGAAGGCAAACTGCGCAGCAGTTAGGCAGAATATACCTATATACTGTATTATAAGTGTAACAATGAATTAAATAAATAAAAAAAAAAACCTAGCCAAAACGTAGAGACCGTTGTCTACTATGTTGTGGTGACGGTAGATAGGATTTTTTTTTACAAAAGAATAAGCATGAGACTTCTAATATCACTGCGCCATGGGAGGCGTATAAACTGGGTACCTGGTGTGAGTTTTGTTTACTATCCGTATTCATTCGAATACGATTATGAAAACGAAAATTAGTATGGCATTGAAGCAGCGCCCCCTGGTGACATACGAGAAGAGTTAAAATTTTGTCATACAAATTCTCGTTTTCGTTAACGAGATCCTAGTGGTCGCCCAGTGGTCGAAAAACGACCGTAATTTTATTAAGGCTGCACGGATTGTATTCTAAGCAATGAAAAATTAAAAAAGATAGAATGTGAGTTTGGATCATACAGATTCATAGTTTGGATTGGCATTGACAGATTTCGGCCGCTCCTCTTCTGTTTTTGAAATTTTTGAAAATAGTATGTGTCAAATACATGGTAGTGCGTGTAATGTTTTGTTTTATTGATTTAATGTATTTTTTTATGCATAATTTAAAAAAAATCTATTAACATTATCCTGTTTTATATAAACTATAAGTGTGCGAAATTTCATACTCCTCAGTCCGCGCAGTTTTCGTAAAAAGGGGTACAAAGTTTTTGCTTCACGTATTAATATATAGACTAGTGGTCGCCCAGTGGTCGAAATTCGACCGTAATTTTATTAAGGCTGCACGGATTGTATCCTAAGCATTGCAAAATTAAAAAAGATAGAATTTGAATTTGGATTGGCATTGACAGATGTCGGCTGCATTAAAGACAAACAATACGTGTGTGTCAAATTCATGATAGTGTGTGTAGTATTGTTTTTGTTGATTTAATGTATTTTTTATGCATAATTTAAAAAATATTTACATTCAGATTCTCTTCTCCATTTGAGTCAACTGCGAAGAATACATACAACGAATAAGTCACATTAAAAACAAACCAAACACAATTATCGACAACGGCCAAAGATGAAAGTGAAATACTCATTAAAAAAATCTCTTCGATTTCCATCGGAATTCCTCAAAATTAACATCGCCCGGGCGCCATATCGTTTCACCTCGATTACTTTCGCCTATTCCTCTTCGGTACTAAATTCCAATTTTCATTTCGCTTCGATTTTATTGGCAAAGTTAAGCTGTACGTACCTAAAGTACTTTAGACATAGTGTCGTTCAGTTCGTCGAACAATGGGATGTTACATTTAATTGTTTTATAATAGTCAATCGAAATTAAAAATTTGGTGGAAAGTCGTCATTAAAGACGGCAGTTTTGATAATCTGTCCCCTGACGGTTCTATAAAAGTCTGTTATAAAATAACACACTTACGAAAAATTTTGGTAAACTGTTTTTCCACTGAGTCCGTGCACTAGTGTATAGTCTACATGATTCCCAGTGGGGGGTACATGATTGTGTACTCGATTTGGCTGGTGGTAGGGCTTATTTGTCCGCCTGGCTAGCTGCCACCATCTCATCTAAATATGTCGCTATAACATCAATGTTTGTAGCATTGTTTTGTTCCGGCATCTAGAGATAAGATAGCCAGTGCCAGCCATTAGTTGATGATCCCGGGTGAAGTGCGCTTCCATCATTGGCCTTATCATCACTTAACATCAGTTGAGATCAAGGAACTGTGCCTGCTTACCCGTAAAATATAAAAAAAAACTTGACGGAAGTAACAAGCGCAAATAATTTTGAATCTTCAGAATGACACTTCTGACGTCATTACATTAAGAACACTGCCAAATTTTAATGTCAATGTCACCTACATTAATTCAACGTGCTGCCACGCTCGCAAAGGCGGCAGAAAATCTTATCGCAGATTCAGAGGCGAGTTGTAGAAATGTGCTTTTCAGAATAGCACTTCCAACAGTTTGTAAGACCATATAACTATTTTCGATCGCGCGACTCCCATAACGTTGCTCGCTTAGCAACTGAAGGAGGCCATTTTGCCTCTTGCTACTTAGGTAGGTACTATAACTAAATTTACTAGTTTAAATAAACTTCCTGAAACTTGTCGAGTAAGATAATAAAGTTTTAAAATCAGACAGGATCAAGTAATATCAAATATTTTGTGTTGATGGCAGGTAAAAAATAGCAAATAAGAATCCTATCATACAAAATATTAAATCCCAGCCCCAACACCATACCGCCAGACCAAAAGATACTGTAAGCTCTTTCTGCGTAAAACGGAACGCACCTGATTAAATTTAAATGAGGGTATACAAGCTACTAACTAATTATGAGACGACCAACACCTCAGTCTCCACCTCAGTCACCACGGACCCTGCAAACGGTTCCAAACGTCAGGATAAACATTAAAAAGTAATGTATAAAATAAATGCGAGTAGATCCGTAAAAGTTGTTTCATTTCAACAAATAAGAAATAAAATAAAGCAACTTTGATTATCAAAAATCCGTACTTATTTCAGACAAAGCTCATAAATATTTAGGTCTCCCACGCCGCGCTAGTTTGGGATATATTGTATTAGTTTCTTTTTGCTTGAATTTACTGGGCTTACAGGAATACTTACTAAGGCCAAGGTCGGCAAGTTTGGCCACACAGTAAGTTACATACATAATATACTGCTGAGTAAAGGTTTTGGGTTCAATTCCTAGGTCAGGCAAAGTGTGCTTCAGGTCACCCATTAATTGTAGCGATTACTTGATTTCAATGGTTAAAGTCTTTGCCTAGCTGTGGGACT
The DNA here is from genome assembly GCA_963082485.1 of Eudonia mercurella. Taxonomy (NCBI): domain Eukaryota; kingdom Metazoa; phylum Arthropoda; class Insecta; order Lepidoptera; family Crambidae; genus Eudonia; species Eudonia mercurella. Next base: position 19,168,849 of record OY720031.1, on the reverse strand, counting down.
GTTATAAGCTATTTACATTTTTTATTGTATATCTTTAAGGTGTTTTTTAATACTGATCAATTAATTGAATTGGTAATTGATCATTTTGGCAGGCCGTATCCACCGCGCCCTGAAACAGAGGGCTCGAATTCTCCTCGTCAGTTGCGTTTCTTTTTTATTGACTCTTGAAGTTTATTAGTGAAATTTCACCTGGGAGATGAATTATTGTGGTTCGGAACAAAGCAAGGAAGGTCGCGAATAAATATTTTGACGTAATTTGGTTTGACAACTTAAAAAAATGCTTGGGTAGGCAGCGTTGAGTCTGAAGGTATTTTCGTGTTTTAATATTTAGAATTCGAAGTGATCTCAATAGAATAATAGGTGATTCAATAGAATATTGTTTCAATAGAAGCTTAAATATATAGCGGATAAATTTTGGACCTTGACCACACCTTTCTGTTACACGTTGTATAAAATGTCTTCTATTTTCTTTTATCCTTTTAGCTAACTTTCTCCTTATAGCTTGTTTCCCCATACCTATCACCATCTAATCAAAATATTCGACCACAATTCACTTCACGCTTATCGTATATAACATAAACTGTCCAGTTATTGTTTACAAAGTCGAAGAGGCCGAGTTTTTATTGTATCAAAGTTCGTCCATCAAAAACCACCTGTTCTTTATGTGGCTTGTAAAAACAATCAATGATAGAGATAAGAAAATACCGAATTGCCCAAATTTTATATGGCCTACGCAGCTGTGGACTTAGGCCTATGTTAAAGCTGATTGCTTTGGGAGTGTACTAAGAATAATTTTATTGGGATCAATCTGTGGGAGCAACCTTTTGATCGGCTTTGTTTGAGTGAAAGGGATTCTTTACTTTTATGGCATATTTTTATAGCGATATAAACTACATAATAGCTTCTTCCAGGACGTTTCTTTATCTAGTAGAAATGGCTGTATTAGGCATTACTAACAATAATATATGTGTGGATCAACTGGTTATTGAGGGGGGCATATTTGGGGTATCATTTTGAATATTGGGGTTTTGATGGTGTGGGTAATGGACTAGCTATAACTACTTTCACAATTTTAAGACTCGAGCACAATATTGTGCTTCCCTTGGAATCGTACCTGGTACTTCTGTGTCTTAGACCCGTAGTTTACTTATTAAACCACAGAGATGTTTTAGTTACGGTCCGTCTATAAATGGCTTTAAAAAGAACATATAAATCCATATACACGTTTACTCACAAAACAACTTCGACAAACTAAAACAATGTACTTAGTTAGAGGCTATCACCTCATTTTTCTGCTGAGTTACAGAGTTTAAGTAACAATCTCGGCCCACAATCTGAGCCGGCTCCACCCTGAACCGGATCTAATGATAAACCGTAACTCAATCTGACTGTGGAACTTTGGACGGGCGTTCATCTGGCGGCTTCCATAAAAACTGCAAACATCATTAGCAGTTCCTTCCCGATGATACTCTGGCAAATAGGATTATATATTTTCCTTATCCGTATAACATAGCTGGTGTACGTGCGTGTGTGACGTTTGGTAGTTGTTATGATATACCTGAATGAATTTTGTAAAAGTTTTGAGTCAATTTTCGTGAGCGGGATGTGAATAGGCATGTAAAAGATTGGTTCCCGTTGTTTAAGGCAGTCGTGAAACATCCACTTTGCTTTGAAAGGTAAGACAAATGACGGCGTGGGTTATGGCCCGATCTTCCTTTGGGCAAAGAAATGCTTCATATTCATTATACAAAAAATAACAAAGGCAGAATTAGAACCTGCAACTGTGTGTCGGCAGCATAGTTAACGGCTAGACTACACTGATCGTCAATAATATTACCTATTCAACGCCTATACCAAGTTCTTGTCGAAAAAAAACTATCAGAAGCCCAAACTGAAACTCTCAATAAAACATGTTAATATATACCGATAAATATTTTTGCAAAGATGCTGAATAAGAAGGCTTTGATTAAACAAACGGGTGTAGCGCCCCGACGGCCGATCCCACATTATGCGACATCACGAAAGTGCTATCGGGCCCAAGTTCAGTTCTGCCTAACCTCTGTCAGCAGACAGCTTACGCTAAAGACCTAAGTTTGATCGAGAATTAATTTAGTGATTCGATCATGGTTATGATGAACTTCGAAAGAATCAAATCTTTTGTAAAACAAATAGATTTAACTCGATTCGACGTTGTAATAAAATAAAGAGGCGCTCGAAAAGTTTTTCTTTTAGTTCAGAAAAGTATAATAGAATATAATGTTTCGACAAGTAAACCTAACACTTGAATTGTGACAACAAAAATGTATCAAAATTATATTAAGAAACATAATAACCACAATTTTTTTTAAATATTAATTTTAAGTGCTAATTGCTACACTTAAGCTGAATTAAATATGTATATAATAGGTACAGTGAAAAAATTAAATGCCTACCAGACCCAGTCAGGAATCGAACCTGGGTCTTCCGCAATCCGCATTTAATTTTTTCACTGTATTTTATAAATATATGTACACCGAGATATTTTAGTGGTTATTTGAGAAAATAATAATAATAACCACGGTGTATAATAACCATATTATTATTTTGCGTAGGCACATTATGCTATACTGGTGCTATCAACATCATCGTCGTTTTCTCAGCCAAAAGGTGGTCACTGCTGGACAAAGGCCTCGCTCAAAGATCTCCACAACGACCGGCTTTGTGGTGCTCGCATCCAACGGCTTCCCGCGACCGTTACCAGATCGTCGGTACACCTTGCTCTAGGCCTGCCCACACTGATACTGGTTATAGCACCAGTTATAGATCGTACCCCAAAATTAAAAAAAAGACTTGTCTTAGCTAAGCCTCTAACTGACGACCTTTTGCAAATCGAGCGCCAGCTCTTTCTAAATCTGAGCTACCAAAACCAGATCCGATAATAATTTTTACCACGTATTTTTGCTCCGATCCGATAATTTGTCAGAAAAATTATGCCAAAAATATATAATTAAGTTGAATGCCAAAGTGCACCTGACCTGGCATGTCATGGGGTGCGGGTTCTTATATGTAAATAATCATCTTATTTCAATTTCCATTTCTCCGTTTGACTACTGACGTGAACCGTGTTGTGTGTTGGCTTTCAGGAGAGGTCAATTGGAATTTAAATTGAATTGGAGTTAATTATAATCTTAATAAACAAACCACGATCTCCAAATGGCTATCGTTAGCCGCGTAACATATTCAGCAATGGGCTACAAATGTTATTTTCAGAAAGTCTTGTACGATAAAATCGACAGAGATTATACAAGAACCATTGGTTGCCCGTAGATCTTTCCCCAGAGTCTAATTATTATTTCAGGGAATCATTCGTAAAACGATAGTATTGGCGTGGAGACTGGCTCCATCTTGCGAAAACAAAAATAACCACACAGAATTACAACCAAGAAGATGTCAATGGGTCAATTAGGGCCTTGATTCTGAATTCCATTCAAAAAACACTGCCACAATTTCTAATAATTATAGACATTTTTTTTGCTATTAAATATTTACCAACTTTAAAGCTTTTTGTTACATTTACGAAAACCCTTTTAAAACTATATTGTCAAATTTCTATGTTTTATCCAAAATAAACAAACAAGTTAATCACGAAGGCGATATTGTACAGAACACGTTCACAGCTTCCACACAGTTCCAAAAGAAAATATCTCGTGAAACTAACAAGTGCCAGAGCTGTACGCTCAGCGGAACTGCAAAACATGTCGCACTACATAAACAATATAACGACGTTCTATGCTTCCTTGTCAATACTGGATACAGTACAGCGAAGTAGCAGTAACTCGATTTTGCATAAATTCTCGAATTTTCTTCGGTTTCAATCAGACCCCTTAGCCAAAGTAACATTACAAAAACGATAGCGAAGTTCGAAAAGAACAAGGGGGCCTCATTATCAACTTATAAAGTTTCATTGATAAGCTCAGGTCTCCACATATGAACAATAGCACAAGGAGAGACCAGGTTGGCCCTATGCGGGTTGTTAGGTTTTAATACTCCTATCTTAAGATAACAACTAGGACTAACTGCTTATAACTTGCTTTTCTAAGCATGGAGAAATAAGCGTGGTCGTGAAACTATCTGGCAGTTTACCCTTATGGAGTTGTTTCATATGGTTATCGTAAAGTAATTAATAGAATCAGGCGTTACTTACTGCGGAAATCCATGGCATTCAAAACCCCAATTCAAATAAGTAGTGTTAATTCCAGTAACTTACTCGTTTATCAAGTTTCAATGAAGCATGAAAGCACCGGTGTGCTTGCATCCTATCCACCTACCTACCCATCCACAAATATATGCTAATGTTAAAGGAGCACTAAATGTGAGCAAACATGCTCACCAAACCGATACACGACACGTGTATCTCTCCACGGGGCATCCTCAGGAGTTGTTGGTCAAGCTGCTTAGCAAGCATATCATATTCGATTTACAATTTTGTTACTGGTCGAGCTGCGCAGCGACTGAATCATTTGAATTTCAATAATCGGTAAAACAACTAACGAAAACGATAAAAACAAATTTATATTTAAAAATCTATAATCTATAGCCAAATTCAGTCAGAATCAGAATTAGAATAATTTATTGGTCATACGAGTATAACAAAACGTTACACTTAGCAAGTCACATGCACATAATAAAATATTAAAAGGTAAATTGAATTAATTATTATAAAAATAATCGCAAGAAAAAAAAACGTCAATAATAAATAAATTGAAAGAATACATTTCATAAAACACGTACGTACAACAACAATGGAACAATAAATTACATTATTGAGCGAATTAACATTTATTCTGTCGTAGAGTCGTAACTGAGTGAAGTGTTCATCACATATTAAAAATATGAAGTTAACTAATTGAATTTAAAAAGGCTTGTGTTTAAACGCCTACCAAAAATGTATCAACTCTACTACCAATAAAATTTGAAACGCTTGCCAAAACAGACAAATGCTCACCAAATTGTTTTTCCAAAAATATTAGAAAAAGGATACAATTTATATTTTTATTAAATGCAATAAAAATATATGAATACCTTTTAACTGCATTTCAGACCAAATATGTTATTTTGTCACCAAATAGATAACACCAATATTTTATGCCTCGAGTTTCAATTTGGTAATTTTTGCTTTCTGTTGTCTTATAAAAAGCATTTATCCATTTTGGGAAGCAAAAATAATATTTGTACAGTCATTTAATTTATTTGGTACTTAGGCTTAAGGTCTAAAAAATATTTCTGGTGAGCGTTTAAACTGTAGCCATTTAAAAATATAAAACTATCTCTACTTATCTACTGCTTTTTCATTATACTGTGTATGTGTACGTTTTTTGCTCTGTTTATAATAGAAGGGGTTCGAAGTCGAAGTTTCCCCGCGCCCCCGCGATGGTGATTTATATCAGAACTTGGTCGCTGTTCAGACTCGCGATATCTGTTCGATGAAGTTTGGTGGCTGAGTGGCGACTCGAGAGGGTGGAGATTAAATCTTCAATGGATAACAAGTGTGGCTTATTGCACTGAATCTCTGACGTATTATTATGTTATGTAACTCAATTTTTTACTTTTTAGGCCTGCTTTAGAGAAATTATTAATGGTATTATTACTATCTGTTGTCTTAAGGCGAAGGGTAAGGCACACTAGCGCCGCTAATGGATTTAATTTGATAACTGCTAAACTGGATTTTTTATCAAACATTGCGGACCTTCCGACACTAGGCAAACATCTATTATTTAATAATTGTGCACTACTTTTAGGTTTGTTTTTGTATTTATTCGCTAACATCAAAAGTGGCCATTGTTTGTAAATAAATGCGATAGCCCGTTTTGTTAATAAACCACGCAACAAAAAGTAGTGCACAATTATTAAATAAATACTATGGATGCTTTCCTGTTATCGGACAGTAAGCAATGTTTAAAAAAAGGTCCGGTCCGTTAGTAATTGTCAAATTACCAATTGGTGGCGCTTGTGTGCCTTACCCTTCGCCTTAATGTAAATGTTTTTACTTTTATAAAACCTGTGCACTTTCTTAAGCTTATTTTTTTCACAGATAAATAACGTCCTGTATAGGAAGGAAGTATTTTTTTAAGACACGTGAAACCGTTTGCTCTCCATAGTTTTGACAAAACTAACTAACCTGGATTGGCCGTACGTGTCTGGTGGTTTATGCTTTGAATTTGTCACGTCAATTTGTGAAGGTCTATTAATGTTATTTAGTCAATTTAAAAACTATTTCGAAGACAATACGACTGTTTACATTGGCGTTCACGTATACGAAGCCAATCTAATCAATCTCGTGGATGGCGCAAGTTATAAGATAAAAGACGTTAGACAAAAACATAGAACCAATACTGATGAAAAACCAAAATGTGTTGGTATATAGAAATGGCAACTACGAGTTAATATACAGATCAAATTATGGACCTTTTTAACTATAAGAAGCTGATTAGTAATAGCGCTTGGCCATTATCTGGAGACTCCAGGTACAATTCCCAAGGCAGGTGTTTAAGATTTTTCGATGTCTAGCCCAGATTTGTGATCACTAACCTACTTTGGCAAGTGGTTTGTCAATAACCCGCTATAGCAAGCATCAATTGTAGCGATTACTCGATTTCAAATTTTACCCGCGTAAATACTTTCCCGTTTGCAAGATTTTTCATTGCTGCTCCACTTCTATTAATCATAGCGTGATGTAATATAGCCTATAGCCTTCCTCAATAAATGGACTATTCAACACGAAAATATTTTTTCAATTCGATCCTGTAGTTCCTGAGATTAGCGCGTTCAATCAAACAAACCAACAAACAAACTCTTCAGCTTTATAATATTAGTTTATATGCTCTATTTTACTTCATTTCGTCTTATTAAAAACTTTCGTCGTGTTTTTAATTCCACGTCAGTGAAGCGTTTTAGTCTGTAAATAATGTTTTGCAACTTATTGTTATTGTCATCAAGATTCTTATTCGATTAACCACGTTGCCGTTAAAACGCTACAGCTACAACGCTTAGTCCACAACGCCAGTCGCTTTGGACTCCCTCCAAGTGCTTGCTACATGCTACCTCAGAGGTTAAACATATATAAAATTGGTGTATACTTTGGTGATTGCGACTCGCCATGCTGTTAAAGCAGTTACAGTATAGCTTGCATGTTGCTTCAGTTCTGTGTACTTTGGTTGGCGTTATCGGTTCTTGTACATTTAATTCTGAAGCTTATTACATGTATACAGACACAGACAAATTTTAAAAACGGGGAATAACGCAAACTACTTTATACAGGTATCATACACATGCCTTTTTTTTTGTTGATGGCTTTGTGCGATTAACACATTTAGCCAGTGTCAAAGTAATTTTTCTTACAAGTAATACATAAATAAATAATATTTCTTTTCTGTATGATGATGATGAATGATAATAGAAATGAGAAGTGAGAAATGATATACCCCCCAACCCCTCGAGTATCTCAGTAAAGATGTGGGGCTTTACTAAGTCCTCGGGCGGACTTCTTGAGAAAATTTGAAAAGTGACGTTGCACTGTTTTGTTTCATTTGCCAACACTCATGCATACTCACGAACACTTAACGGTTAATAATCCACCATTATTTCACATTAATATTTAATATAACACAAATTTTCGAAAATAAAACAAAACCGCAGACATGACTCTTCACTTTCCCGCCAAGAAGTCCACATACCCTTATACCCGATGTTTCGACCGAGTTGCACCGATCTGACTGTCAGCCTGTCAGTATAGTCAGGAGGGTATAAAGGTATGTCTATGATACCTATATAAATTAGGTTGCCGTTATAAATTAAAAGTGTATATACAGTCAAGCCAAAAGAAAGTTTTATCCACCATTTTTCTGGTCTTTTATTCTTTCACATGTCATACATGATGGAAAAAAGTAGAAGCGCACTTTGTCCGGAATCCTTACTCTACTACACTACGACTACTGAGGATAACTAAGTAAAACTGGCTACCTTATCTCAATCTATTGGGACACAGCAGTGTTATAAACATCGTACTAATATTATAAAGCTGAAGAGTTTGTTTGTTTGGTTGAACGCGCTAATCTCAGGAACTACTGGTTCGAAATTGAAAAATTATTTTTGTGTTGAATAGTCCATTTATTGAGGAAGGCTATAGGCTATATTGCATCACACTATGACTAATAGAAGTGGAGCAGCAATGAAAAATGTTGCGAAAACGGGAAATAATGCGGGTGAAACCGCGGGGCATAGCTAGTTAAAGATATGGAGACATATTTACATGGTGTCCTTCAAACGAGGTGTGAAGAAGCAACTTGCGGGTCGGCAGTAAGGATGGAGGAGGCACGATCCTGCACCTCCACCAGCTGTCCTCGGATGTGGATTCTGCTTCTGTTTAACATCAGACAGAGAAAAGTCATTGAAATCAATATTACAATAGAAAATAGAATATTGAATTAACCATGACGTATATATTTTTTTCTTTTATTTCTTTTTATTCCTTTTTTTTTACAATTTTTTTTTAAATTTCGCTAGCAAACTCGCAAACAAACTACTGACTATATATTTCATGCACTGGCTTACTTAGAATAAGGAGACTGCTGATGGTAAGCTTCAGTCTCACTGTTACTGTTAATGTTACTTTTTCTACGAAATCACTCCCACTAATTGTAATAAGGAGACTGCTGAAGGTAAACTTCATCCAAATGCACTATATCATATACATCATATGTGATATATATATATATATATATATATATATATATATGAGATGATATGATATATTATTATATATGATGTTAAGATATATATATGAGCGGATCACACTGTTACGCTGCTTCTGTCACATTTCTAGATGTTACGGAACTTCCGTCGCATTTCTACGAAATCACTCCCACAAATTGTATACCTAATATGGAAGACGAGCGGAAAGATGTACACATAAAAAGTTAGTGATCATAGCCAAGCAGAATTAAAACAAGCCCTACTTACAAAGCGACTACAAACATGTATGCCCCGTTGGGTATCGAACTCATGACGTTTTTGGGTTTGAGACCAATGGCCTAACCACTGAAACAAATTGGGTGTTTTTTCTCATGACTTCGTCTGCTTCAGTGAACGACCTTATCTTTGCTTTTTTTTGATACGAACATTGTCCTGACAAATATATTATGAACAGCACAAAAATAAATCAGCCAAATCGGTCAAGTCATGCTATGACACACATGTGGTAATTGATCTTTATTAATATAGATTTAACATAGCTGTCCCACTCCTGGGCAAAGGCTTCCCCACACTTTTTCTACACCTTCCGGCCCCCTGCAACATCACGCCATTTCTTCATGAACCTATCAAGGTCGTCCCGCCATCTTCGTCGTGGTCTACCTGCTCGCCTTTTCCCATTTTGTAGATTGATAATAGATTTATCTGTACAAAATTAATTTTGATGTCCAGTAATAGTAAACTGTTTCTAAATTCAAAGTGTATGTTATCTCAAAGATAACGGTAACAGCCCGAACGAGAAAACATCTCCAAGCAGGCTATCAGCAGCGGTATCCTTTGTTCGCAGGTACGAGAGATACCGAAGAGAAACTTCCATGAGAACACATTTTGATGAGGAAAACTATTTAAAATTTTTATAAGAACTGGAGAATGTCCGACTTGGAAAAGTTCACAGAGTTTTATTTAATGTTTTTTAAGAATTCATCAACAATCTTGCACGTCTAGGTATATACTGGCTGCTGTTGGTATGGTTTACGCTTTAAGTATACTTTCAAACTTAATATTAACATATTATAATATAAAAGGGTTTTAGACGAACCACTTAGTATATTACTTACTACTTGGTATACCATCGAATATCAGACCAAGCCTTTCTAGCAGGGATTTTTGTACCAGTAACTAATTCTCACGCTATGAGATCAATTTTATTTATGAGTTCTCCTTTTTCTCTTATTCGAAGTGACTAGTAACTTATTAATGACACCGAAATTTTTTGAACGGTATATGTATGTATACTTATTAAAAAAATGCAAAAATGATTATACATAGTGTATGTCATGTCACTTTTAATTTCATGATCATCGGACCGGTGAGATTCAAAAATCGCTCCCCTGTTATGTAAAGAAATATGTTAGATATTGATATTGTTAGATGTGTGGGATAGTGAAAGGACTACCGTCTTACCTTATCAATCAGTAATATAATAATATCTAGAATGAGACAGCTCTAATATTACCATTCTTACACGACGCATCCAATCACAAACTCGTTTGTAACGTTATTACGAGTATGTAATCTGTAATTACAGTTTTTAACTAGTTTGTTTTGAGTAGCGCCGTGTACGAACTTAAACAAACAGTTAAATTTATTTAAGTCCGTTCATACACGTCAGGCAATTAGCTCATACTTGCATTTATGTTCCTAGTGATTTCATGTGTTCCGTGTTATGTCAAAGCCACAGTTTCTCCGAAGCAGGGATCGGAAACTGCCCACCGGCTACATCGCAAGCAGCCCATGAACCGCTTACAATAACATAGGGCGGCCATGCTGCGGGAATTGTAAGGAATTGAATATAAACTATGACACAAATTGAAATGAAACACACTGTAAAGAGTCAATAGAGGTGGGGTATCTCTATGAAGAGATCGCTATCGAATAACGATACTCTTTGGTTTTACTGTTTTCCGTTTTTTTATTTAATGCAATACTGTAGTAAGTGGTTTATTGGTTTTAGTAAACAATATTGTTGGTTCTGTGTTTTTTCTTGTAAAAGTGAGTACTTCTATGTAGCATTGTTCGAGTACATAAGTCGTTTTTAGATGAACAGTCAATTGCAGTATCTTTATATATAAATCTTCTATGCGTGTGTATCTCGTTGAACTCCTTCTAAACGGCTGGACAGTGATCCAGTGGCTGAATAGTGATGATATTGACATCTTTGGCGACTCATTGTCAGTATTCCGAAGGAAGGTGCTGGAATCATTTACCAAGTAGAGAATTTTATATTTTATTATTTATTATTGTTATTTTTAAAATTTTATTTTATTATTATTAATAACCACATAGCTAAATTATTTTAGCTATGTGTTTATGAATTAATTTAATTTACTTAAATCAATTTCATTTATTTTAATCAATCAAATAATTAAATCATGAATTTTTATTTTATTTATGTTAATGTTTTTTTTTGTCAGTATTTTAATTATTCTTTATTTTATTCAAACGTGTCTTTTAATTTAATTTAAATTTAAATTTTAAATTTTACTTTATAATTTCTCAATGTTGTACGCGCCTGTAATTGGAGCAGATATCCGCTATGTTTTTGCTACTTTTATTAACAATGTATAATGTCTGTTCTGTTGGTGTGTCTAAGATCAAATAAATAAATAAGACAGATTTGGATGAAATTTTCTGTGTGTGTTCAAGTGGATTCGAGAATGGTTTAGATTTACAATTGAACCCGATAGGTGGCGCTGCTATAGGGTCCATCATGGGATACAGGTGTTCTTAAGTCGACGAATGATTTGTTTGTTTTGTTGTCATGGAAACTGTTTAAGCAGTACGAATACCGCCGGTCAGTTAGTATCTTATAATTATATACATTTTAAATTAATTATTTAACTTTTATAATAAAACTTGTATAGGTTACCTTATTGCATTGATGTCATAGTTTATGCTGTACAAAATATTCAGAATTTATAGTAGACTAATTATTAATGAATGTGTGCAGCAAATACTATTGATTTAGTTATTTGAATTATGTCAGAGTGGAAGAGATACTTTGTAATTTTTTATGAATCCTCTTCTTAATTAGTACATAATGATCACCTCAGCGAGAGATAATATGCAAGACCTACGTAGCAAGTAGGTAAACAAGAAGGCAAGCAGTGCCGCGGGCGAAGTGTTGTATGTAGATGTAGAACAGTGCGAATCAGTTAATAGATACATAGGTAGTTACAATCAGTGTTAAAACTATCTGATCATCCAAAGCTATCAAAGCATCTGAGCATTTGAAAGATGTCAACCTTATTACTTCACGATAGAGTGCACTTTCATTTGTTCTAAGACGTCAACCGAAAATATACTCGACTGGCATTGACATAAAGTTGATTTTCGTCAAATGTTTAGATATTTTTGGAGTTTTGAACGATCTGATCACCCTGTCACCTGATCACCTACAAATGAACACAGTGGAAAGATATACCTAAAGGGCCGTAGCCAATGATATTGCAAAAAATGCTGCAAAGGTACCTACTTATAGACAAATGTTACAAAACACAGTGTTAGGATTACAAACAATGTGTTAGGATTCCGACCAGATTTTTGGAAATAAATATTTCTACAATCTGTTTTGTACGTGAGATTTAAAAAATTTACCCAGGGTTACACGACTTCTGATCTACCACCTGCCTGGGATCCCTTTATACAAGTCATTAAATCCCAGCACCCAATAGCTCACTGCAAAACCAAAGATACAGTTTGCGCATAAAACGGAACGCACCCGACAAAAACAATGAACATGAAATGTAATTTACAAATTAAATATAAGACACCTCAGTCTCTCTGCACGGACCCTGAAAAGGGTTCACAACGAAAAATTAAATAACAATAATAATCATCATCATCATCATCATCATCATCATCATCAGCCTCTCCTAAATCAAATAAAAGAATATTAGACAACATCACACATATTGTTCTGATCCCAAGGTAAGTAGCTAAAGCACTCGTTTCATGGAAATCAGGAACAACGACGGTACCACGACCACCCAGACCCGACACAATTTCGTTTTGACCCATTGACCCGACCGGGAATCGAACCACAGAGATAGCGCCGCCCAAAGTCCGGCGTGCCAGCCACTTGGCTACGGAGGTCGTCGAATAGTAATTATGTACAAAATGTGGTTTAATTTCAATAATGTTTTCACGTAAACTATAGAAAAGGATCATCATCATCATCATCAGCTCATTTATGTCCCCACTGCTGGGGCACGAGCCTTTCCTATGGATGGATAGGGAGAACGGGCCATGAACCACCACGCGGGCCCAGTGCGGATTGGTGGTTGTTAACGACTGATAATGCAGCCGGGACCAACGGCTTAACGTGCCTTCCGAAGTACGGAGGAGCTCGAGATGATAAATTTTTGGTCACCCATCCGATGACCGGCCTTTGCGAAAGTTGCTTAACCTCAGCGATCGCAGACCGGGCGCGTTAACCACTGCGCCATCGAGCTCCTCAAAAGGATATGTTATGCATTCTGAATTTACTTTAGAATGATGATGTTAATACATTTTGATGTTACATAAGGAACCGAAACGTAAGAGTAGTTTAACAGGACGTCGGCGCCGCAGGCAAGCTTTTGTTCACTTAATCATCTTGCAGACGTTAGCCGCTTTGAAATAGATATTTACATAGTAGGAAAATCTGAAGCAAGCAAGCTATATTTATTTATTTACTTGATTAGCACGGTTACATACACCAATTACACTGATCAAGAAACATATTATTACAATTAATTAATTAAAAGAGTCACAAATATAAAAATAAAATTAAAAATTAAAAATATGAGTAAACAAATAAAAAATAACAATTTAATTATGCCTTTAAGGTATATATAAGGCATTATCGGCAACGCAGACGTCACAAATACTCTTGAAACTCTGCAATTGCGAAGAGATATTGCGTCACTCAGCGTGTTTTACCGCTTATACCATGGCGAGTGCTCTGAAGAACTCTTTGACCTCATCCCACCTTCTCCCTTCTTCCATAGGAGTACACGTGCTGCTCTCCGGAGTCACCGCTTCACTGTCTCTAATATTCCATCGCGCACTAAGAAATTTAGTGACTTTCGGTCCTTCAAACGAGGCGTGAAGAGGCACCTTGTGGGCCGGCAAAGTGAGGATAACTGACGCTGCGCTGTTCTCACGCTGCACCAGTTATCGTCGCATCTGGATTCTATATTTACTTAACATCAGGTGAATTGGAGTCATTTGCCGTGCTACGTATAAAAAAAAATATATATATACGTCCAGAAAGGTCACGTTATGTAGTACCTATATCTAGTACGACACAAAATAAAGAGAGATTAAGTTGTAATTAGGTTTCGTAGATAGATATCTAGATAAAACATTTATTACAAAAACCACAGACACACACACACATAAAACAATAATACAATGGATATAAGCAAACCTTATTTTCAAAATAAGCCTACATTATGTGACATGTGTCGGACTTTTTGATCTTTGAAAAGGTGGTCGTGGATTAGCGTAGAGATTAGCAAAAGGATTAGGAACATATTGTTTTGTGCTTAAATAAAATGTCTAAGAAAGTTTAATTTTCCTTGGTGTATTCTAGGTCAGCCTTCAGACAGTCACCGTCATCAGAGTGTAGAGCAGTAGTTCGAGGGATTACCGTCTTCAAACAAACAAGGCTTATCTGGGTTAAATATAATAATAGTAACATACCTATGTACACACTCTATTAATACAAATTAGATAAATGAATTAATTGTACTTATTATAAACTTTGCATGTCTACATGGCAGAATATGTGAAAGTATATAAATATGACCAACTTCTTGTAATACCAACCATATTCTTAGCAAATAAAATATTCTATTCTATTCTAAAAAATAGTATAGATATATTTAAAGAAGAAGAAATATATAGATTGTCCACTTACTTTGTACTTTGTGAGAGATATGGAAGACGTTTAATTATTTGTAGTTTGGTAACAGCATCGACACCTGATCTCTTTAAAAAAAATTATAAATTACAAAGGAGATGTTTAATTTTGTATGGAGAAAATGCCAACATGTGTTAAATAAGCTTATTCGAAATGATTTTCTTCAAATAAATGAATAGTTTTCATGTCAGAATTATCTGAAACACTAAAATAAATCAACTTTCGTGATGGTGACGGAAGTATTACTTACATATTTTAACTAAATACATGTATTTATTACATTTTAAATGTACAGGGTCTTTGCATAAAATTAAACATCTCCTTTGTTTGTTTCCGAAATAATAAAAGAAGTATCTTAACTTTCTTGATATACATAGGAGCTTGATTTTTAAATAAATAGGTAATGTAACGTTATGTAAAAGTGTTAAGATGTTTCCTTTCCACTAATTTTGTTACATGGCAATACCAACGTAACATCAACTTAGTAGCAACAACGATGATTGTTCCGCTGTGTAGTAATTATTCCCAAGTCTATTAAATATTGCAGCTTTCTGCCCAAACAGTTGTTAAGGCAGCAATTAGGCTACAGCCATTACGTAGGCTCCAATTGCTGCTCAAATCGAGAACAAAATTGTACATGTTCATTTGTTTAAGTGCCTTTAGACATTTAAGTTCACAATTTTAATTAAAGTTTCAATTTTGAAAAATAGGTGATGAAAAATTTATACGAGCGGGTTTGGACCCGCACCCAATGACGTGCCGATACGAGCGTGTTTGAATCCCGCCTGTGAATTGTTTTTCAAAACTTGGTTTTAAATTTTTATTTGTTCGCAACAAAATTTGCATAACCTATAGTCATTTCTCCATTGACGACCTCCATTGGTCGAGTGGCTTGCACACCGGTTTTCATGATGTCGCTGTCTATGAGGTCCCGGGTTCGATCCCCGGTCGGATCAATTTAAAAATACCTGTTTTCCTATATTGTTTCGGGTCTGGGTGTTTCCTATGTATAATAAGTATGTATTTAAGTATATTAAGTATGTTTATCCGTTGTCTAGTTAACCATATAACGAGTTTCTCAAGGAAGCTTTTCTTGAGGCTAGATAATTGGTGTGAGTGTAGGAAACATTTATTATTTATTTTATTCTGCTATTGAAGCGATTAACGAAGATCTCCTCTCGATAAAGGCATGGTCAGACGCGTTTGGTTTGCTTGTGAACCCAGCTAAGTCACAAGTAATAGTTATTGGTAGCAACAGATTGTATGACAAGATGGATTATAATAAACTCCCCAAGGTTACTTATGATGTAGTGAATCTTACATATGCAAGCCAAACTAAAAACTCCTAAGTTTTAAGGCCTACCTCATTATTGACCATACTTTATCATGGAGATCACAAGTAAATGAAGTAAGTAGGCGCATGCATTATTCTTATCATTCTCTCAAGCGACTTCAGTTTTTCTTACAGTATGACATCAAAATTATGATTGCTCAATTGCTTCTACTCCCTCTTCTCGACTATGCCGACGTTTGTTATTTGGATGCTACTGAGGAGCTGCTTAACAAACTGGAGCGCCTGCAAAATCTGGTAAACCGGTTCATATTCGGTTTACGCAAGTATGACCATGTTTTCGATTTCAGATCGTAGTAAAAATGGCTCCCTATCCGACTTCGCCGAGATTTGCACATCCTTTGCTTCCTTTGCAAAATCCTTCACTACCCTCAGCTCTCTCATTATCTACGTTCCCGGTTTACTCACTTTCCTGCCACTTCCCGCCCCAAGCCTTCATGTGACACCTAGAACCCTTATCTATCCTCAATCATATTCCAAATTTTTCCACAATTCTTTTACCGTCCATGCAGACAAATTGTGGAATAAATTGCCTGCCGACATTTGAGAGAGACCATCGGTAAAATAATTTAAACATAAGTTGAAAGATCACTACCTCTCCAACACTGGTAATCAGTAACATTATATAATTATACATTTAAATAAATATGTAGGTATATATGTGTATGTATATGTATATACATTATGGTTAGTTTAAGTATGTATATATATATCAGTAATTAGTTCGTAGAATAGTCCCGCAAACTTCCGTTCCACACCACAGCTAGGGTTGGCTGGAAGAGATCCTTTCTAGAGATAAGCTCACCTTTGTATATGTCTTGTATAACGTCTGTTTTAATGTGTGTTTTATATGTACAATAAAGGATTCAATAAAATAAATTTGTATACGATTATAACTTATACTTTGAAAAATACAGATGGTGAAAAACATTTAATAGAAATGTTACTTCAAATTAATTTGTACAATCGAAACATTCCAACATCATTAGCTAATACACGTCCACAGCTGGACCAAGATAAGTATACTTAGATAAAGGTTTTTTTGAATATAATTTGCTTACTAGCTTTAACTTAACTTTTCAATATTTTCCAAGCCCAAAAAGTTTATTAAATTGGTTTTTTGTAAAAAAAACTTATATTTTATCGAAATCTTTCATGGGATATTAAAATGTATCATCATCAACTACATCAGCCTAGACATAGCCACTAAGCCTGATCCGCGACTTCCCTCATCTAGCTCTTGCCAGCCTCGCAAATATCGTCGCTCCACCTAATCAAGTCAAAATGTATAAAACGGTTCTGACAAACAATTCTCATATTTTGTTCTCATTTTGTCTTTATCTCCCCTGCATTACAATGCCACCCTCTAAGACCACAACTCACAGAAGAACAGATAACGTCTCAACTTGTTACATACTCGTACACGGGACTGAGATGTTATCACAGTCTGAGACTCATAATTATCTTCAGGCCTAAAGCGACGGTTTCATAAATGTGGAGGAAGCGGGGGTGTACAGTTAAAGATGCACTATAAGGTGCTGCACAAACGTAGACACTTTTGTGTCTTGTGTGGGATACAAGCTACCAGTAAATATGAAATAAGCCCTCCCTGCGCAGACGTAGTCACTTTTTGTGTCCAGTTTGTTCTACCTGACACTAATCAAAAAGTGTTCGGTGTAGAACTGGACGCACAAAGTCGTCAGTTGAAGACACAAGCAACACTAACAAACTTTCTTACAATTGTACTGAGCTGCGGACGACGATGTAATCGGTGTCCGTATCCTGTGTGCGACACAAGCCACGCACACCGAGCGGGTGGCGCGGGCGGGGTAAGCCGAAAGCCCGAAATTTGCCGAAAACAATCTCGAAACGAATTGTTACCGCAACCGGCAACTGTGTTCTATCGCCGCTACCGGCCACAGCAACTCGGTTTCCTGTGATGGTGTGTCGTGTCGGTAACAGAGTGTCCGATCGCCGCTACCGGATACAGCAACTCGGTTTTCTTGTATGGTGTGCCGTGTCGGTAACAAAAAGTGTAACGCCTTACATAATTATTTCATAAAAAACAAAATGAAAAATTGATAAAAAAACTTCCACAGGTGGGATTTGAAACCGCACATGTGCCCGCACCCCGTGACATACCGAGTTAAATGCACTACGCACGTGACGCAATATCTCTACGCACTTGCAGATATTCAAGAGTATTTGTGACTTCTGCGTTGCCGATAATGCGTACAGCGCGACGCTGCAATCTGTCCAAGGCATCGAGAAGGTACTTTGCGGAGCGCCTTATTACTTGAGATGTCAAATGTTACACATCATATGCGACTACTGTAAGGCTCGCTCTTTTTTTTAATGATCATCATCATATTCATCATCTCAACCAAAAGACGTCCACAGCTGGACAAAGGCCGCTCCAAAGATCTCCACAACGACAGCTTTGTGCTGCTCACATCCAGCGGCTACCCGCGAACGCGACCTTCACCAGATCACCGGTCCACCTTTTTTTTTTACTAAAAACTATTTATAAACCTCATGTCAATTCATTAAAACAACACTTACACTGCAAAGTCCCCGGATGACGTACAAGATGAACGGCTCAGTCGCACCTGAACAATTTTTATTGGCCGGGTCCGATTGTACAGCGGAGCTTCGAAAGGGTTTAGCCGAAACGGCTGGGAGCTATCCCTTAAACACCGCCTTTCTAATCTCGTTCCCTTTCAGTCGGAATTAAAGCGGGGGTAATTAAATAAATCAGTTGTAATTACACCAAGGAGATATAGCTGTGTACCTTATTCGGTCGATTCTATGATATTTTAACTTTTTGATTCGGAACTTTTCTGTAATTAGTTGCTAATTGAATGTGCTTGTTGTGTGCGCTCGGAATTATTTGAGTTTTGGGTACGTTTTTGTGGTGGTTTTCGGTGTTGTGTTTCATATTATCTGCAGAGCTGAGATTAAATTATTTTAATTAAAATTAAGGAAATCATTAATATTCCTTTTATGATTCATAATAAAGCGCTATATATACATGAATAATAGTCTTGTTAACCCGTCCAGAAAGCTATACACTCGTATTAGGTATGGGATCACGTGAGAAGTCTAACGAAGCTGAGGAATTAAAACAACTGTAAGGGTGGCACGCCTTTGATGCTGAGCTGAACTGAGCAGAGCCGAGTTGTGTGGAAATGAACCAATACTGGAGCCGAGCTGAGAAGAGTCGTTAAAATAAAGGGACTCTATTGGTTGATTTCCACACAGCTCAGCTCAGCTCAGCTCGGCTTCAATAGAGTGTCACCCTTTTGGTTTGTCATGATGTTCAAACGTCACAAGGTAAATAATATGAGTTTTCAGAATCTATATAATACAAAAAATAATCACTAAAAAGTAAAAGATTCTAATGACATCGTAATCAAAATTTCTATATAGAATGTCTATTGTAATATTTTATTATTACTATTTACGCAAATAGAGTAGCTGTGTTTTCCTGAATACATTGAAATTATTTAACATTCAATTCCAACACAATGTCTTTAACTAAGAACTGAAACACGTTCCATGGTCATTGGAAATTCAGATATTGGTTTTGCTGTAACAGGCACAATTGCTAGCTCCTGATTTCGCTCCAATAAACCAGAATAAAAGAAATGGAGTTAGCTTCGAACTAATTGACTAAGTTCTGATTGTCTACTTGTGCTATGGATGAAGTAGGGACTTAACAATATAGAGTTCCGACATATATGTATATGGCTTTGCTACGAGTACAACGTTATTTACTCGTGATAAGAAATAACAATTTGAATTAGCTATTTTAGAGTCAGTTGGAAGTGATAGCAACAAAACATTATTGTTGCTTACTTTGAATAGAATAGAATATTTTAATTGCTAAGAATATGGTTGGTATTACAAGAAGTTGGTAATTTTTATAGTTTCACATATTCTGCCATGTCGACATGCAAAATTTACAATAAAGTTGCATTAATCATCATAATCAAAAATTAAAATTAATATAAATAATAATGCATTTCGGATAAAATACAAAAATAATTAAAATATTACGAAGTTAAAATGTCTAATACTGCTAAATTAAATTCAAATAAATATAAATAATATTCCATTTCTAATATACAAAAATGTCAACTTATATTACAAATTAAAAAATGTCAAACATAAAAGATTAATAAACATTACTTACTTACAAACACTACTACATAACTTACTTTCAAACACTACTACATTACTTACTTACAAACACTACTAAGAATACGGTAAGAATACTAGAATAACGGTTAACCGAGCTCGACGTGTTACCGCGACCGATCTGCTATTGCTAAGGTTAAGCAACTTTCGCAAAGGCCGGTCATCGGATGGGTGAACAAAAATGTATATCATCTCGAGCTACTCAGTGCTTCAGAAAAACACGTAAAACCATTGCTCCCGGCTGCATTAGCATTCGTTAACAACCACCAATCCGCACTGGGCCCGCGTGGCGAGGTGAGGTAGAAAGTCTCTATTAATGACTAGTTAGTCATAATACATTGCAAACAATAATATCCATTCACAGGCTATTTTATAGCTGTACATCTAGTGATGTTTGGATTATTCACAGCCATCTCCCCGAGGACTTCCTGGATAACGAAGCCCCGGTCCATTACAGCGCTGTCT
The DNA here is from genome assembly GCA_963082485.1 of Eudonia mercurella. Lineage (NCBI taxonomy): Eukaryota > Metazoa > Arthropoda > Insecta > Lepidoptera > Crambidae > Eudonia > Eudonia mercurella. The sequence goes on along the minus strand of OY720031.1, from coordinate 19,148,138 downwards.
ATCATAACTATCGAATACATTTTATTTTACTCCGTTGTTTTGAAATAATTTTAATTGATACGCTTTTTTATACATCGAGAGAGAAGTATTGGTGTTTTTGCGTAGAAAAGTTTGATCATTAAATTTTTTATATCATTTGATTAATTGGTACGCTTTTAATCTGTTTACATCGAGAGAGAACAAATTTTGTTTTTAAAAGTTTGTTAATTTCAAAATGTAATAATGAGTATCAGTAAATAAGAGGGCACTTTACTGAGGACTTTGAAAATTGAGGTTGCACTGATTTGTTTCATTTTATTTATTTATTTATTTATTTATTCATGGTTGCCAACACTCTTAGCACTCATGTGCGTTCACGAACACTTTATGATTCATCATCATCTCAGCCAAAAGACGTACACTGCTGGACAAAGACCTCCCCCAATGATATGGGTATTTGCCGTAATCGCCACGATTGGCAGGCGGGTTGGCGATCGCAGTAGGTTGAGGGTAACATCAGAGAGATGCTGCTGCCCATCCTCTGGAATGGTCCCTTAGTCGGCTTTTACGACACCCACGGGAAGAGATGGGGTAGTGCAATTCTTTATCCCCGGCACCACACAGGGTATTGTGGTTCATAAGTCACTATTACTTCACAAATGTGGCTTTTCAGTATTTAAGTCTTTTTTAAAAACACAAATGTTGAAAAAATTTCCACGAGCAGGATTTGAACCTGCACCCTTCTGACATACCGGGTCAGGTGCCAATTGAGCTATCGTGGGGTTCTAACCAGCCCGCCGAAATTATTCAACACTTTTTACTTTGAAAGCCAAAGGCGCCCATTCAATGTCAACAACTACCGTCACTAACATCCGATCACAATATTTTTACAAATATTAAAGATCAGTTAAGAAGTAGGCAAGCTATTTATAAAATGTTCAAATAATTTTTAACGCAAATTTTGTTGCGAACAAATTACAAAAACACAAATGTTCGCAACAAAATTTGCGTTATTTGAACATTTTATTCCTTTTTTGCTTGGGAAAATTCGGTGAACGATGTGGAGTTGGCAGGGTGACCAAGGGTACCCGACTACCGGTTGGCCGCGATCCCGAGAACTAAAACTCATTCACGACCTGCCCCGGTGGTCCCTCGGGCGGTGCTCTCACGAGGCATCTAACTCTTGGGTGCGGGGGAGACGCTTCTACGCCTTGAGGAGTTGCTCGCGAGGAGTGTAGGGAGGTAGATCCCCCATCCTCACGGTACAGCTAGGACGGTTGGAATAACCCGTGCTGCGACCTCCTCCGATTATCCTGTCGAGAACGCATCAATCCCTATAGCTTTGGTTCCCGTTTATGTGTTGGTGTGAAAGACTCGTGGCGACGACACAAGTACAGAATAATTGTCGCCAAAGGAAACGGCAAGCTTGCGCTACAGTTTCGCTATATCAACTGCATCCAAGTTAAGTAAACATCCGTGAGCGCGCTTAGTAATAAGCAGTTTTCCAGAAACTAACTAGTTGAGCTAAGCCTGGAACTATTCCAAAATAATTACGCAAACGACTGCGCTATTGCCGCTACAGTCTAGTGCGGTTTGCGTTTCCTGCTATATATTAAATGGCGTTGAATCAAGTGCAAATATTTTGGGTACAGCTCATTTAGGAGTACCTACGCACTACCAAAGAGTATGTTCAAGATTGGCAGACACTACACGACACGACATTGGCTACAGTAATTAACAAAAAGTTATACTTTAATCCCGAGTGCCGCGAGGCAGAAACATTTAAAGTATGCTGCTTTGAAGTCACAGTACCACTTTCTCCCTTTCGCTGTAAAGACTTCTGGGGTGTGGGGCACGGAAGCGAAATCTTTTATTGCTAAGATAGGGCACCGCTTAGCGGATCGTGGGTACGATCGCCGCTGCGGGTCATACCTGGTTCAGAGACTCTCCCTGGCAATACAACGTGGTAACGCTGCCGGTATAATGGGAACCTTTGAGCCGGGGGTAGCCCGTGGTGGTATTTTATATTAAGGTAAAATATTTAATTATTATAATTATTTGTATGTATGAATTTATATTTTTGTTCACATAGTGTTGCAATAATTATTCAATAAATCATTAGTAATTACTTTAATCCTATTATTAAAAAATATTTAGGAACATAAACTAAGCCTCTGTGAATTACGATTTTGCCCCGGGGGGTGGGTAAATCGTATACTATATACGATATTGCCCGATAGGATGCTAACGTGAAACTACCCAACTCGTCTTTATCCCAGCCAGTACAGCCTTCGTGTGCCCATCCTTTACTAGTAATGCCACCATATACAATAACACTCATTCGCTCGACTTGAACGATGTTTTGCTTGACAATATAACCAAATATTGTATATAAATAAATATTCCTAGAGTCCCAGCTTTGTCGGTTAGTACATCTTATCGAAAACCTATGAACAAAAATATTATTAAATAATTAACAATAAAAAATTGTTTGCGGGTCAAATACCCCTTACGGTTTTGCCCCAGTGACCAAAAACAACATATTCATCATCCACTTTTTACTGGAATGAGATACGGCACCAAAATATAGTAGATAATTAAATAATTGTACTGTTTCACGTAAATAACATTGCACTTACCAATCTATTATAGTATGTTCACTAAACTAACTTTTTTTGAAAACATAATAAAAAACATACAAGAGACTTGATAACCTCCTCCTTTTTTATAAGTCGGTTAAAAATTAGATAAAAACACCTAAAGACAATATTTATTTGATTAATTGTTAACGCTCGTGCCTGCAGCGACAAGTGTCTGTTGACAGATTGATCCTATTGGCTACTAGGCGTGACCGGCAAATGCGCGGCAAATTTCAAATAATAACGGACACAGTTATACTGTACGGTTTTACCACTGTATACGATTTTGTACGGGTCTCCCCTACTACGTTCAGCCATAGTGATTCCATGCTCACATTAAGTCAAACGCAAGTTTGTATTGTTTTGTGAAGTTTGTTGTTCTTGACAGTTCAAACCCTTTGCAGGGGCTGTGGTCGTCGGGAGACTGAGGTGTTGGGCGTCTCATAATTTATAAGTAACTTGCATCATTATCATCGTCATCATCACCAGTTCATTTTATGTCCCACTGCTGGGGCACGAACCTTCTATGGATGGATAGGGAGAACGGGTCATAAACCACCACGCGGACCGAGTGCGGATTAGTGGTTGTTAACGGCTGCTTATGCAGCCGGAACTTTGCCTTGTCCTCCGAAGCATAGAGGAGTTTCAGATGATACATGTTTGGTCACCCATCCGATGACCGGCCTTTGCGAAAGTTGCTTAACATCAGCACTCGCAAACATCGAGCTCCTACCTACACGTTTACAAATAAATACTAAATGTGGTAACTGTTGCCTCACGATAACATTTCTTTTAGCAAATAGATTTTGACAACTATCTTACCTGATCTTAAGTAAAGAGAGAGACGACGATTCAAATGAAAAACTTTTTCATGCTGTATGGTGTTCCAAACGATGAAGGCACTTAAGTGCTTCAAATTTAATTAGTATACTCAATAAGTGATTAAAACTTGATAAAGCCATATCGCGGCGCAGCGCGTCAACTAGCGTGCGTCATATTAGTATTCCCGTCTTCTACCCGTGTTCCTCTCAATTACAGTACAAGCTAACTACGTCACACGTAATATTTCGACGGTGGCCATAAGATGGCGCTCTTATAATTGTTAATAGGGAAGTTTTCCAAACGGGAAGGATCACTCAACTGTATCTATAGGACCCCATAGAACATAATTAAAAATTCAATAAAATAGAATAGAAAATAGTTTAGGTATTAGAGTCACAAAAACAAATTACAATAATGGGGCTCTAAATAGGTAAAATATTGTATATTTAATTATTTTGTAATTGACTTGATTTGAATTGATGGGACTTTTGGAATTAACCATTGGCCTATGATGCAGGTTCAATTGGGTAGTTGAATGGTTAGTCAAAAGATAAAAACTTTTTAGTAACTGACAAAACTATTTGTTTCATTAGAAATTGTATGAAAATGGGAACTATGACGTCACTTTTTTGTTTAGTCAATTCAGTGTTTCTTATTAACTTTTTAGGCTACAGAAATTTATGCTCAAGTGAAATAAAAAAAATATTAATGATTTTAAAGAACAAAGTCACGTAACAGACGTGATTTAATTCCTAAGTTTAATGTTCTGGAATGATTTTGTTGCTGTTGTCGATCTTTATTGAATCTATCCCAACTCTTACTTCGAACATCACACTTAACTATTTAAAGATACTATAATGCTCATTTTGCGTGAAACAGAAAGCTCTCTATTAAAATTAGTTGGTAGCCCTTTCTGTCGCATAATATCTTTCGTCATAATGTAGTTTGGCATAACAGTTTCAGTATAAAGTTTTCTCGCATAAATTATGATAAGCAGAGTGTTATAAACCCATAATGGTTTCATCGGCATAATTTTAACTAACTATAAATGTCTTTATCATAATTTTAATCAGCATAAATGTAAAGAACATAATTACTATACGTCTAAATTTTTTGAAATATTGGTGTTTTATTTTTATTTATTAGACAACAGAAATACAAGCTATTCTACTCTCCTGTAGGTCACGTGATAGGTTAGAAAATTAAGACAATCGCTACGCTGCGCTTCTACGGTTATTGTTTTTACTAGACAACAGAAATCTAGCGCCATACAAAAATAATAACTTTTTTGGCCATGCCATAGGGTGAGATGCCAATAATTGTTATGATTATGAACATATAGTGATATATCATTATTATAAAAGAAGTTATGGGGAAATAAAGTATGCCTAATGATTTATTCTAAATGAGCGTTATGCGTAACGAAGAGAATGCCAAAAAACGTTATGCAGCCCTAAAATATGCCTCTTTAATTTATGCAACCCAATATGGACCTAAAATTGTTAACAACATGTTTAAAATTAACAATATCTATCAACACCTTAGCCCCGTACACCTAAAGTATTTATTGCTTTTATCAACTTATGAAAAATAGGCATTCAAAAGTTTGTGGCATTGTTAACTCTTTACAGGCATTATTACAATTATCAATACATAAAAAAAATATATTTAATTATCGTTTGAAGAAAACCACTGTAATAAAAAGCAAAACTTGAAAAAAGTGTTATTTTCCTGTAACTTTTTCAAATTGCCCGGCGCGAAATTAATTTTGCCGCATTTTTACATTTACCAAACTTTTGTCATCTCGAATGAGGTTAATTCTCTTGTAATTATTCCCGGCAACATTTTAGCGCTGCCCCCACGGGAGCAACCTTTTCCCGTCCAGAATTATCTATATCGTTTCAGAAGACTCTGCTCAGGAAATATTATATTTTAACGCGTATTTTTTCTTCTTATTCTCGCCGAGTAAATATGACCAGCTCGCGCCAACAAACTACGGAGGTTTTATGTTGCGTCGTTTCTTAAGAAAACGTTTTTGTTCTGCACTGTGAATAGAGAGATGATATTTTTTCTTTTGTTGCAAAATACCCATTCTAATTTTTTTTTCAGGTGCTCTGTTTACGAGAGAGGGGCTTGAAGGGTCAAGAGCGAGGGCACTCTGACGCATCCTGGTGCAAAGGTTGTCCATCGTTGTTCAGCGTGTTAACGCGACAAGTTTTTTTGGACACCTTTGCACCTAGAATGACGCGGGAGGGTTATTCGATTGAGCAGTGGTGGTTTTTATTGTCCCTTTGTTTAAAGTCAATATAATTTATTAATGTATAATATAAGTATACATATTACACAATAACGGCAATATGTAAAATATCCAGAAGTTCTGGACTAATTACCATCATCTTATCTTAATAAGTCACCATAGGTTAGTGGCAAGCTTGTTTGGTATGACCGTTAGATATAAAATATAATCATTTCCCCTGTATTCATCTCATCTGTTATTAAGTGATGTTAAGGTTAAAAGTACCCATGTACTGAGGAAGAAGTTGGTGTTCATTTCGATTAGTAATCTGCATAATTGCTTATAAAGCCCTGATAATTAATTGATTAAAACCTTTTCTCAGCTGTTAGTTGAGTACAACAACACAAATACCAAAAACAATTAGTGTGGTCACGCTCAAATCCCTTGTAACAGAGCAAGTAAATTAGGGCGAAATCGCGGGCGGCCGGCGTAATGACTGCGTAATGAGATGAGGCTGCCTGTCCGCAGCGGGAGCATGGAGACGAGACGATGGGGATTAAAACTGATCTATCATAGTGGCATTAGTGTTCGACACTTTATTATTGTTATTTTTTTATATTAAAAGGAGGCAAACGAGCAGGCGGGTCACCTGATGGAAAGTAATCACCGCCGCCCATGGACACCCGCAAAACCAAAGTATTCGCAGATGCGTTGCCGGCCTTGAGGAAAGAGTTGGATCTTGTAGAGGAAGTAGGAATTTGGGGGGAGGGGTGAGAGATGGGCTTCCGGTACTTTCACTCACCGGACGAAACACAACAGCAACGAGTGCTATTGTTTCACGTCGATATTCTGTGAGAGGGTGATATTATGCACGCATGGGCGAGCCGGCCCATTTCGTGCTGCAAGCAGCGTGACTTTACTTTTAAGACAGTGTCACTTATTTAGCACCACCCAGGGTCACGTGTAGGGTCTCAATGGTAAACTTACGGACGCGAGTTACTTTAACTCCCAAAAATGTTAAGCCCAGTCTTCGACATACCTACTTTGCAATTCTTTTTCAAAAATTGATTTAAATTTTTACGGTATTGCAAGCAGGATGTCTGTTCTCAATTGTTGTTCAAGACTAAAATCAGTCCTATTTTTTCATGATTAAAGATTATATTCGTGTTCAATACTAAGGGGTACTATATACCATATTTAAGTGCGTAAGTAGTTGCGCTGGTACAGACGCGCTCTCTCGGGGAGCTCGATGGCGCTGTGGTTAACGCGCTCGGTCTGCGAATGCTGATGTTAAGCAACTTTCGCAAAGGCCGGTCATCGGATGGGTGATCAAAAATTTCTAATCTCGAGCTTCTCCGTGCTTCGGAATGCACGTTAAGCCGTTAGTCCCGGTTGCATTAACAGTCGTTAATAAGCACCGCACCGCACTGAGCCCGCGTAATGGTTTATGGCTCTTCTCCCTATCCATCCATAGGGAAGGCTCGTGCTCCAGCCATGGGAACATAAAAGGAGCTGATGATGATAATCAAGGGGTACACAGTACACACATTTGTAATTTAGGAGTTAAATCTTCTTTATTTTCTTAGTCGTTGTGTAAGAGTGTTCTTGGCAGAGTAGTCGTGTTCGTTACTTCGGTCGCAGTGAGCCGCCTGACCAGGATTCTTCTCCCCAGGATTGTACTACTCGTGGTTATTAGACCAAAAATTTATCATCTTGAGCTCCACCGTTTTTCCGTATTTATTTATGAAAGTTTTGGTGGTTGAATTGAAAAGTGCTCGGCCATCGAGGCTTTCATATTTATTGAGTACGTTTCAATTTCAGGTCAGGCGAAATGTGTGTCGGATTTTTTACGCATAGCATACTAACCTGCGGAAAAACCTATTGTTTCGATGGCTCTATTGCAAGACCAATTAACCGGATAATTTTTTCCTGGGGCAGACACATAAGCGTCATCATCATCAACCTATACAGTTCACTGCTGGATACCTTTGTCCAGCAGTGGACTAGAGGCCTACCTTTCCAAGTGCATGCCACTGACCACGATCCGTGGCTACTCGCATAAGCGTAACAATAATAATATTGTTAAAAAATATGGTTATTTGAAAAAGACAAAGTGTTGAAAAAAATCCACGAGTAGCATTCGAACCCGCACCCCATGCCATGCCGGGTCAGGTGCACTACCAACTATGCTGTCGTGGCTTAATCCAACTCGCCGAAATTGATCATCTACTCCTACTTTGATACTATGACGACAACTAATTTGCTTTACTTTGTAATTTGTTCGCAACAAAATTTGCGTAAAATTATATATAACCATATAATTATAACAATCGTTATATTTTTGGTAGAATGACTTCTATTGTATTTAAATTATATGCACAAACAATGGTTTTGGTGTTTCTTATATCGTTTACGATTTAGTAATTACAATTAAAGCAAAAAGTTAACACATGAACGACAAGACATAGAGACTTTCAATTGACAGTTTAATGCCGCATTCAAAAAATTCGACACCCTCAAAAAGAAAAGAAATGTTTTCAATTAAAATAGCTTCGGGAACGGAATGCCGCGCCTAATATTGAAATTGGCGAAGGGAAACCGTTTTGCGTTGCGTTAAGCACATTTTTTATAAATCAGACGGACGGAGACAGTCCGAATCGTCACAAAACTTTTTCTATTATAAGCCCATATTTAATGGGAATTTTTTAAGTTGAATTAATACGAAATGAAAAGAAACTCAGTCACAACTCGGCGTTTTCATTTAAGTAAGGGTTTGTCATATTGATGTTAGAAGAACAAAGAATTTTAGATTGCCTATTTTCCGCTATTATAAAAGTATACCTGAGCCCGTAGCCAAAGTAACATTACAAAAACGATAGCGAAACGATAGCGAAGTTAGAAAAGAATAAATATATGGGATTGACATTACGTAGACCACGTGATTTAGCGCGGCTTATGTCGATCCCATACATTTTGTTATTTTCGAACTTCGCTATCGTTTTTGTAATGTTACTTTGGCTAAGGGCCCTGTTTTGTTTTTTAAAAACGTACCTAGCTGTTGCCACGGACCAAATAAAAGGTTAAATCTACCCTATAGTTGGTTTAAATCTCCGGATTTATAATAGTGAAACTAAATGCGATTAGTAACAGTGTTTTGTGTTTAACATATTTATCTGATAAACTAAACTAAAGCTTAGTTAGTACCGTATGTGTAATTGCTGTGAGAATAATAAATATACCAAATGATGTTTGATAATTAATATAATTGGGTCAGCATAAGAAATCCTTACTGTTGGTTAGGTTAAGTTAATTATTTTTTCCGATCGAAGCGCAGCGTAGTGAGGGCCAGTCACGGAAGGGGAGAGCGGCATAAGACTGCTGTTCATCATCAGCTCATTATATGTCCCCACTGCTGGGGCACGAGCCTTCCCTATGGATGGATAGGGAGAACGGGCCATAAACCACCACGCGGGCCCAGTGCGGATTGGTGGTTGTTAACGACTGCTAATGCAGCCGGGACCAACGGCTTTACGTGCCTTCCGAAGCACGGTGGAGCTCGAGATGTTAAATGTTTGGTCACCCATCCGATGACCGGCCTTTGCGAAAGTTGCTTAACCTCAGCACTCGCGGACCGGGCGCGTTAACCACTGCGCCATCGAGCTCCTCTGACTGTTGTTCAGAATGATATAAATTGCAGACTGATTTAGAAATATTTGCTGACCATAAATTGCTGCCCAACTAGCAAAAATACGAATACTTTGCTAACCGTATAAATAACACTCAAAAAATATTATTGACAAAAAAAGGCCTAGCTCTTTCTCGTTACGTCATAATGAATTCTTATCTTATACCTACTTAACTATCGAAGCATGTTTTCGCGAATCCTCCCAATTTAAGGCTAATGAACACAAAAAAATATATTTAAGGCGAAGGCATTATCGTGCGCTTTTTATGCCTTGACCGGGTAAATTAATTATTTTCTTTTATGTTAACGGGAAACAATGGGAATTGTTAATGAGGGGGATTCTCTTCCTTTTTTGTGTATTGCGTAGCCATTTAGAATATTAGTTGGTTGGCTTTCTAATTTTAATAGTAGAGTTAATGTTTTCTTTTCTTATACAATAAAAAAAGTAACGGAGTTTTTATTCAAACTGAACAAAGCATAATTTAAACGTCATATCTACACCATTACTCGGAAAACGCTACAGCAGATATTTTTTATTGAGAAGAAGCCGCAAGAAACTCGTCATTTCTTTCTCTTGTTGTTGGTCGTGTTACAGTGAAATTGAAAAAAAAAACTAAACTTGTAGGTACGTACTTTTTTATAAACGAGTATTAATTACAATCATAGAAAAAATTTGACGTGCACACAACAAAAGCATAGAATAACATATTTTTTTCTTGTCGCCTTTTAAATAATAACAAAGCGGCGAATGCGGAAAATCATGTTTTAATACCAATAGCTTCATTAGACTACTCACGTGAATCAATACCTAGTACGAGCTGTTAGCTTTTTGGATGGGTTGACAAAAGTTTTAATAATGTGTTAACAGAGCAATCACAAAACTATTAAAACGTAATTCAGCTATCTTTTGCTTATTAGAGTTTTTTCTCATTTTATTTAAATTTTATCAAACAGTCCATTTCAAACAGACAAGAAGAGACAAAACCACAACTTGATGCTTGTATTGAAGTCGATCAACATTGGAGAAGTATAATCACTTCATCGCGTCATTGATTGGATTAGGTATGACGACTCATGCCCTAACCAATCAAACAACAATGCGAACTGCAGGCCGTAGCACGCTGTCAGAGTTCGTAGCATCGTAGCCACATCGTAGCAACGTAGTGTATGAGAACCGACAAGACCGTAGCCTATGACTCAACAAGTCTATTATATTTTATAATTTAAAATTTTGCATTTTCAATTGATAAAAATAAAACCACTGCAACGTGCAACTAATATTTTAACTATATCTCTTTCCAATAAAAAGTTACACTTATATAAAATCACACAGCTATCGGACATAGATTTAACAAGTAGTCTTAACACTGCCGTGGTCGGCAAATGAATGACCATCGACTCCACTCTTAGACCAAACAGAGCCTCTCTACCCCTACCACTTTACTACTTCCGCAGATAAACAGGTAACGTTAAGAGGAGGGAAAATCAGTATTGCCATTTTATAGTTTTTAAAAACTACGACTATCTATCTCAATTAAGGCAATATTTTCAAAAAAATATCTAAAAACATGACACTGCATAATGCTACAAGATAAAGTTTTACTAGAAAAAATCAGGAAAGCTCAGGAAAGGAAAGTTGAATATTTCTAGTGGTTTGTGATTTACGTTGCAAGTCAGCGGTATTACGTCACTGTAAAGTTACTACCCTCACAGTTGAAAGAACACTTTGGCAAGTATTTAATAATCGATAAAGACGTTATTCCTTTTTAAATATTTTTATTATTTTGATTTTTGTATTTTTTATGCTATATATGTATAGTAAGTCTATTAAGTCTAATGATATTAAATATGATCTATTAAAAATCATGTATAAATTGAATCTGAATTATTTTTATATTAACTATAGTAATTGGCTATAAATAAATAAATTAATAATCAGATTGTATCCACTTATAAAGAGACCTTTTTGTTAGTATTAAAATGACACATTTTATAAATAATTCTATAATTATGTAATGTTTACGTAGATCGTTATCAACAACAAAGTTTCATTGTGTTTCAAAGTGTAGTGTTTGCGAATATATTATTTCATTATAATATTACCAAAGATGTTGAAGACAAACTGTAATTAAAAATTTACTTGATTTCAGAATTTAAAGTAAGTTAGGTCAAACGAATAACCTCTAACTAACTTGAAAGAATTAAAAATATTTTTAATCGAATCTACATATATATATAAAAATCAATTGCTGTTCGTTTGTCTCGCTAAAACTCGACAATGGCTGAACCGATTTGGCTAATTTTGATTTTGAAATAATTGTGCAAGTTCAGTGCAGGTTTAAACGGTGAGAAACAGAAATAATAAGTAACAGAAAATACTAAAAACGGCAATTCAATTTTCCAACACAAAATGTTCCTAGCTATTTAACGATTTGTTCGTTTTGTTATCATAGAAACTGTCAAAGCGGTACGAAGTTTTTTTTTTTTTTTGAGAGAGTTTGCTAATTGCCTCATACGGCATTTTCAGCTTCACCGGGCTTTTTTGGGGGCGGCGAGGAACGTAAAGGGTCCCTCAAGCCGTGTGAAACGAATCACCTTTAGAGGTTTTCTAGAGGGAACGGCATCGCGCACTAGTGCGCGTCCCCGTGCCCTACTAGATTCTCCGAAGGGTTCGGATCGGATCGGGGGTTCGGATCGGATCGGGGCGGTACGAAGTCCACCGGGTAAGCTAGTAAGAAATAATGTTCAAAATTAAATTTGCTCCAAATTCCTAGAAATTTGACTTAAAATTCTGTCGAGGTATTCGACTCCAAAGATCACCTTACTAAGGTCAATACTAAATTTAAAGTAAATATACAGTTGTCTGCTCCATCGTAGTCTATGTAGAAGGGCAATAGCACCAATGTCTGACTCAGTTACTCATTTCTACTACTGCCAAAAATAACATACGGTTTTATTAAAATTTAATCGGTAGAGTTAAGAAAAAAAAGTCGAAATTAAGATACGTACTTTTTTTTGAGAGTCGGCCCCTTACACGAAGGTCCAGGGTTTTATACAGGTCGGGCAAAGTGTGATTCGGATTTTGTTGATGCATAGCCCGGGTTTGTGATCACCAAACCGCATTCGGCAAGCGTGATGATTAAGCCAACCAACACCCCTCTATTGTGGTGATGACTTGATTTTAATGATGGAGGCCTTCGTTCCAGTGGGATAGTTATAGGCTATTTACTTACAACTTTCTACCTCTTTTTTAATGACGAAGTAAAGAAGTGTCGATCAGTGGTATTCTGATAAATATGGTCAGGTATTACATCATTTTATAACTATAAAATAAATGCAGTAAATACTCATTAGAAAACATTTGACATATCAAAATGACCTTTGATAGTCAAATGACGCAATATGTCACATATATTAATAATATGTCATGTTCAAATATCGATTTCAAATTTACAAAATGGCGCGCGCTTGCGCGCTTCCCCGACTTTCTGTTACACTGTTACACATACTTCCGTCCCATTTCACAAAATCACTCCCACAAATTGCTTATATAGAAAGCGAGCGGAAAGATGTTGCACATCAAAAAAATTATAAAGTTACAATTTGGCGGTCTTATTGCTTTCAAGCGATTGAAAGTGCCGCCTGAGGCAATCAGCAACTCTTTAAAAAAACAAAGAGGGTCATTCTGCCGCACTAAGAGATGTAAAATAATATTTATAGTAGTGCATTATTTACGAGTAGTAAGTATCTACATGTCAATACAGTCACAAATATTTTATTATAGTTTTATTATAATTATGATAAAATATATAATGATAATGATAATAATGATAAACTTATTAATGATGAAGGAAAAAAGTGTCAATCATTATTAGTTTCTATCGTACTCTGGTGCTGTTACTCTAGTTAATTGCGAGAGACTTAGCGCGTTCGTCTCAGCCCGAGTTCCATTACCGGCCAGATTATCAGATATTACGCGGATTAACATCATATTAGCCATGCTCAAAGAATAATCGCTGCTGTGAGCGCTAACGGGAAATAAAGTCATAATAATGTAACCGAAGGTATTAGTTAAAGTTATAATCAAACGTTAATGTAATTATAAGTTAGTTTAACAGTTCAGTGGATGTGTAGCAAAGCGAATAATCGATATATGGGTGTCGTGGGTTTGATTCCCAGGACGAGTAAAGTTTTTCGGATTTTAAGATGCTTTAACAAATGACGGTGTTATAAAAACAAAAACGTTGAATTTTAAAATCTTTACAGTATCCGTCATTTACGTTAAACATACCTAATTAAAACAGGTTATTTCCTTCTGTTTAATAATATACACAAGCATTTTCAAAGTAAGTTCAAATGCAAAATGAAAATTCCTTTTGGCTTACGGTAAATTATTAAGTTAAAGCAAGCACTAATAACTCAAGCTCTGCCGTTCGTTAGCAAAGATAGCTTTATAAAGACAAGAAGAAGAATTTGTAATATCTGCAAATATTCAACGTGGACCGGGGCAATATCTTTTGATGTTAGAATAATAAAAAAGTTTGCTCCTCAACCGGTATATCTCTTTGATTAAAATAAAACAAAAGTAATGAAATTCAAAAATCGATGTTGGTTTTTCCCGTACCTTCTTTGATCCAACACTACTTACGCACAATGAAACGTAATCGTTCAGAAAGCGAGCGTATTCCGAATTAAGTATTCCGTGTGAAGTATTTACTAAGATTGGGCTTGGAATCTGTAAGGAAAGGAATTTTCAAATTGTTATATTATTACATTCCTCTTAAACCAGGAAAATGATATTTCTTCCTTTAATTTATGCCAGCGCTAGATGAAACTGCATGACTAATTTGCATTCCACCTCATTTTGCTACTCCAAAGGCATTGTTAGTTTTTATTATTAAAAGTCATTATCATCAGGGACTACTGAGATCGGCTTCTCCGAAACCAGATGACTTCAGGTTTTTCGCTCTCAAAGACATTGCCAAACTTATGACATCTGTCTATACAGCGGAAGACAGTGGAAGGACGGGGTTGCACAAAAAGCCCCCCAGGGCTCGATGTGCTACTGGGAGAGGGAATCCTCAGCAAGTCCCACTGAAATAAGATAAGACATCATCGTAACGGTAACTATAAGTTAAGTGAGTATAAGGTATGAGCTATAATGTAAGTGAGGAGTTCGATGGCGCAATGGTTAACGCGCCCGGTCTGCGAGTGCTGAGGTTAAGTAACTTTCGCAAAGAATTTATCATCTAGAGCTCTTCCGTGCTTCGGAAGGCACGTAAAGCCGTTGGTCCCGGCTGCATTAGCAGTCGTTAACAACTACCAATCCGCACTGAGCCCGCAAGGTGGTTTATGGCCCGTTCTCTTTGTCTATTCATAGGGAAGGCTCATGTCCCATCACTGGGGACATAAAATGAGCTGATGATGATAGTAATTATCAGCCTATAAAGTATTATCTAGTACTCTCTGATCGATTTGACCGATTGAACCGAATATAATATCTGCTGCTGAATTCTTTCACCGTACTACCCGTAATCGACTGTCATTTCATGCTTGTCACTTTGCATATGGCGGTCTGCAAATGTGCGTTTTGTGCAAAACTTACCACCACGAAAGACGGTTTTATACAACCAGCGTTCAGCAGTTCTATTACAGCGGTGGTATTCTCGTCGACAAAGATTCGCCAAAGTAATGTTTGCTTAATAATCACCTTGTTGTCTTTGATGTAATATCAAATTGAATGTAATTAAAACGTCGTAAAGTATATTACAAATATATTCATAAGTTTTAAACGCAAAGCCCATTATATTATGGGACCAGTGAATTAACACCAGAACACCTGCCCATAGTCGGAAAGACAGTTTGCATGATAAAATGACAAAAAAAATCTATATAAACAGAATCACACCGAACCTGCCACGTTACATGGTCCCTCGAGCCACAGTACCTACAAAAACAAAGGAATACCGAGAGAAAAAGATAACGTTGATTCCTTCCATTCCTCGCTTAGTGGCGCAGTGCCTTAAAGTGGCTGACGTCATAACTATTGTATCAGCCGGGGGCCACTTAAAACTTTTCTCATTATAGGCTGTTAAAAAAGTAATCCCGCGCAAGGTGAGAGGGCGAATAAATAAAAATAGAAAACAACTCAACGGAGAATCTAATTAAAACGAGAGTTGTACCTTCCTCCCTTCTGGATTCGTCTTGGCTCTCGAGTTGCGAGTTATCTGAGAACTTTCCAAATCTTATTTCCCTTTGTTTATTTGTGATCTCGTTACAGGTAGGTAATGGGAACGATTGACTTTTGGCAATTCAAGACGGCTTTTTACAGAGGAGATTTCATAACTTACCAAATACACAGTTTAGGTTAAGTGATAGACAGACCTTGTAAATTAGGAACGCATGTATTCCAAAACAGTAGTACCTATATTTGAGCGTTGCCTACTTCATCGTCATCATCACCTCACACTCAACTTGATAGCCGAGAGAACGAAAATGTTCACTTCTTCTCTGTGTGAATTCACTAAAATAGCTTTAATTGTAATACCTATGTTATAATTGATTTTGAAGTAATGACATTATAATTGTAGAATGTGACATTATTATTTGATTTGAATTTGTTTATTAGTATATTTTTGCATCTCATATCTTATTAGCATATCTTATTAGTATATTTTTGCAATAAATGATTATTATTATTATTATTATTATTATCACCTTTATTTATTTTCTTTCTTAAAACTAGATTTTTACAATATTTTAATATAAAAACAATAAAACATTATAAAAACCTAATCCTAGAGTACCACCAGCAGCGGGGCAGGGCCCAAGCTACCGGTGGTCAGGGCTGCAGAGTGAGGAACCTTCTGACAATACGTGCCGTGTCTAGGAGTACTGCCTTTTGCATCTGACCCTTAACCCAACCTTTCAGCGAGAGCCTCTCTAGGTGTTGATCGAGGCTCTTCGCTATCAGACCGTTTGCCGAAACGACTATCGGTACAATAATGGTAGAATCCACATCCCACATGGCGGTAACCTCGTGAGCCAAGTCAAGGTACTTACTGAGCTTGTCCTTCTCGGCTTTCACAAGGTTCTCATCATGAGGTATGATGATATCTACCAGTATTGCCCGGCGCTGGGATCGGTCGACCACCACGATATCAGGTTTATTGGCGACAATAGTCCTGTCCGTAATGATAGAGCGATCCCAGTAAAGCGTTGCATGACCATTTTCAAGTACTAATATTAATTTAGTGTTATAATTGTATGAATTGGATTTTATGTAGGTAATTTGGAATAATGTATACCTATATATATTTTTATCAATACTATTATTTTCTACTATTGTTTCGGTCTAATTGTATATTTTTGTAATGGCTAACGTTAGGAAATTTATTATTATTGGAAAATTGTATAATGTGTTTGATATACTTAGTTGATTATTTTTTTATTGTTATTGGCTTCGCTATCGCATAAGGGTATAACTGTGATGATAGATGTAAGGGGAAAAATAAATAAATAAAAAAATTTTAGCCACTTTTGACTCGTCCACTGCTGCCTACTAAAACAAAAATATAATTAGCTAAGTGGTTTTGATTGTTCTAACTAGCAATTATGGTGTCAATATAATGTAAATAAGGTCTACAATTTAAATTATACATTGTTATTTAATGTCGAATATTCCACACAATTAACACTTTATAGCTACGGATATATTCGTTCATCTGCCATTTTATTTTCGCCTTTATGTTATTAATTAACATTAGTAGGTACATGTAAGATACAACACTTAAATAAGAGAGAGAAGAGACTATAGCAATAAAAAATGCGACTTTAGATGTCCCGGAATTTTTAGGTCTTGTTTCTTACACTTAACCAACAAGCTTTGTTTTCTCAATGCTTAGGGAAAATATAATTTAAGTAACAAATTAATCTAACAGATTTATCTGGTATCCATAAATAAGTTATAAGTAAGTAAGTAGTTTATGTATAAGTTTAACTAGACTCGTCTGTCTAAGTCTTAAAGCATTAAATGCTCTAAGGTCTAAATCATCTGACCAAAAACTTTCACGAATTTAATTTTGTTAAATCCTTCAAACACCTTTAGCTTATTAAAGGCTATAATTTGAAGAGTTGTTAAGTTGAAGAGTGGAGAATTCACTAATATCTTGCTGTATAAAAAAAATAAAGCTCATAGTCGATGGACCAGTGTATTATGTAGTAACAGGTAAGTAACAAAGTCAATGTTTTCCCCTCGCTGCTGCCGGCGAGCGCTCAGCCCATAACAACGCTGAATAATATATATATATGTCGGGGATGGAAACGGATTTTGTTTGAAAACGTCGTCTCCGTCCGCCATTTTGTGCGTAGAATAGAGTCAGTGCGCACACGTCCGGCACAGTCGAGCTCCAGAAGTAAAGTGAGTGCGAGAGTGAGTTTCACAAACTAACGTTACCTCACTGACAAGTGACAGTGACAGATGTCATAGACTCACTATGCTCCCACTACTCGCTCGAACTACTGACTCAGGGATAATTTCATAATGCCAAGCTATTCTGCCAAGCTATTCAGCCTAATATCGATAGATGCCGTTACTAGTCTATGAAATAACTCCGACACAGCCATTCTGACACTGCGCGCGTCCTCGAGCGCAGCAGTTCCTGAGCTCTTTTTTTAAGAGCAACTAGATTCAAAACATTAAAGCACATTAAAGCGAAAACATTAAAGCACGAAGTGTGGAGCTTCTAATGCGTAAGCGTTGAAGCACGAAGCGCGGAGCTTCCAATGCGTAAGCGTTGAAGCACGAAGCGCGGAGCTTCCAATGCGTAAGCGTTGAAGCACGAAGCGCGGAGCTTCCAATGCGTAAGCGTTGAAGCACGAAGCGCGGAGCTTCCAATGCGTAATCGTTGAAGCACGAAGCGCGGAGCTTCCAATGCGTAAGCGTTGAAGCACGAAGCGCGGAGCTTCCAATGCGTAAGCGTTGAAGCACGAAGCGCGGAGCTTCCAATGCGTAATCGTTGAAGCACGAAGCGCGGAGCTTCCAATGCGTAAGCGTTGAAGCACGAAGCGTGGAGCTTCCAATGCGTAAGCGTTGAAGCATGAAGCGCGGAGCTTCCAATACGAAAGCGTTGAAGCATGAAGCGCGGAGCTTCCAATACAAAAGCGCGACTGCATGAAGCGCGGAGCTTCCAATGCGAAAGCGTTGAAGCATGAAGCGCGGAGCTTCCAATACGTAAGCGTTGAAGCACGAAGCGCAGAGCTTCCAATGCGTAAGCGTTGAAGCACGAAGCGCGGAGCTTCCAATGCGTAAGCACAGTAATTCCCGTTCGGTCTATCCTGACCAAACAACAATTGACTCTTACATTTAGCTCTACAGTAGGCACTATAATAGGCGCTATACAGTAGACTCTGCAGTAAGCCTCACAGTAGGCCCTACATAAAGCTCTACACAAGTCTCTACATAAGTCTCTACATAAGTCTCTACATAAGTCTCTACATAAGTCTCTACATAAGTCTCTACATAAGTCTCTACATAAGTCTCTACATAAGTCTCTACATAAGTCTCTACATAAGTCTCTACATACGTCTTTACATAAGTCTCTACATAAGACTACATAAGACTACATAGGACTCTACATAGGACTCTACATAGGACTCTACATAAGACTCTAACTTATTTAAAACTGAAAACTAAACCTTTTTGATTTAGAAAGATAACAAATCAAATGTAACATAACAAAAGAAAAGGTAACTAGACAATCCAAATCCAAACTAGATAACCAGGTAACCAGGGCCATTAACCATTCGTTGCACAAATCAAAAGTCACTATTTACAAGCTATTTAAGCTTTAAAATCACCTCGAGTTACCCCTCCAATGCCACGGCTCTCACAGCCGAACAGCGATCCCAGTCGCTTACGCGTGTCCATCTCAGTGGAACCCTGCGCACGTCTGCATCACCGTCTGACTACACACTACTGTCCTGATAGTCCATGACCTCCGCCAGAGCTAAACACGCACCGCGCACCCACGGACTACTTGAGTTTCCTCAATAGACACCGATTTCTACCGGGCTACGACTATGTAATAGCTACTGGTATGGTCGACACTCGTTACGGCCTTTAGAGCACTAACTCGAGTTCACACAACAACTTTACTCATTATCAATCGGATCACAATGTACCTCCACCTCTACTTCGACTGGTACATGACCTTCTGGCATCCCCGTTAATCTATAGTGTGTGTATTTGTAAGTTCGCTTAGAATTTGATGCTTTCAACGTATCATAATCATGAGCTACCTCCATCAGGTACCCGCACACAGCTCATCATTTAATAAACTACTGGCTCTCTCTGACAAACCCTCATGTCTATGGGGTACTAAACGTAAGTTCTAGTGAGTCTACTTCTAATGCCGCAGTTATAAAAACGAGTCTCTAAATTTATTATCTAACTTGGTTTTGTTTTGTTCACTATTTTTAACCAAGACAAAATCACCTGTAATAAACTTGTCTAACTGTAATAACCAACAGTACAGTACTTGTAGACGATGTCTGTTAGCGCGGTGATCCAGGATTCAAAAATAAGAACACGTAGACAAGTAATTTGGAAAATAGCTTTCGCGATGCGACATGCGGGTGTCTGCCTCGGGTTTGACAGTGCAACTGACGTTTGAAAAATACAGATAACTTATGGCACCGATCAAGTCATTAGTTAATTAACGACACCGACACACACATGCTCACACCCTACGGCGTACTTTATTTTACAAAGAAAATTATTATTATATATTATTATAAATATAGCAAATATAGGAGCTGCGTCGTCTACACTCTCCGCCCCATTGTCCGTCAAGGACAATCATCTCTAGCGGTAGGTAGCAGAGCCAGGCGAGTAGCGGGTCGGGTGAGTATACCGGTCTTGGTTTTAACTTCCACAACGCGCACACGACCATCAGCGCCCGGGTGTACTTTTTCAACTAGGCCCTTTGGCCACGTATTTCGGGGCAAGGTGGGATCTACAATAACAACAACATCTCCTTTTTTCAGGTTGTGCCCTTCTTGGTGCCATTTCCGACGAGGTAAGAGAGTAGGTAAGACTTCACGAACCCAGCGCTTCCAGAACATATCCGTTAGTCGCTGAGCTATTCTCCATTGCTTCTTTCGGTACAGGTCACAATCAGTAAATTGTCCAGGAACTGGTAGATTAGATGAAGATCCAAGGAGAAAGTGATTGGGGGTGAGAGCTTCTGGGTACTCATGATCAACAGAGACGTGACTCAACGGGCGACTATTGACCATATTTTCTATTTCAGCCAGTAATGTACTCAACACTTCTTCTTTGGGAGCTCGTTCCTTTAGGACCGTTTTAAGCGCTGTCTTTACGCTTCTTATCAGGCGTTCCCAAGCTCCTCCCATGTGAGGACTAGCAGGCGAGATAAACTGCCAGTCAATGCCCTTATTAATCAGTTCATCTTTTGCGTCAGACTGATTTATTTCCTGTAACGCAACTTTCAGCTCGGTTGCGGCGCCTCTGAAATTTGTGCCGTTGTCTGAGAACATTTTAAAGGGCCAACCACGTCGCGCTGCCATTCTCCGTAAGGCCATTATGAAGGAATCGGCTGACAGCGAGGGAACCGTCTCAATGTGAATCGCCCTTACGGTCAAACATGTGAAAAGCACACCGTATCTTTTTTCTCGGCGGCGACCGACAACAACTTCCATTGGGCCAAATAAATCGACCCCACAAAAGGTAAAGGCTCGTTGATGGTGTGCAAGTCTCGCCGTTGGGAGATCCCCCAGTCTTGGGTTTGTAGGCTTAGCCTTTCTGATTCGACAGACCAAACAGCGCGAGGCCACTGTGCGCACGGTAGGGCGCAAGTGAAGTAACCAGTATTTTTGGCGGATTTCATTTACTACCATTTCGTTATTTCCATGCGCTGCCATCTCATGATAATATTTTACTATTAATTTTGCAGTCGGATGGTGGCCGTCCAATATTACGGGATTCTTTAAGTTACGGTCAACATCAAACATCGCTTCGATTCGCCCTCCGACTCGAAGTAGCCCACATGCATCAAGATATGGCGTTAAGGTACGTAGTCGACTATTACAATCTATAGGCTTTATATTTTTCAGCAGGTGAACCTCTTCAGCGAATGATTGTATCTGTGCGTGGCGTAAAATCAAATTTTCAGCGGCTTGCCTTATATTAGCATTATTTTCAGCGTTTTCAGGATATCTACATTTTCTTATAAATAATAATACGTTCGCTGTGCATCTTACTAAGCGAAGCCAGGTGGAAAACTTAGACGCGTCGGGAACAGGTAAGTCAATGCGATCAATTATATGTACTGTGTTAACTTGCAATAATTCTTCATTAAATGTTTTTTCTTTTTCAGGTTCAAACGACCACTCTTTGCTATTCGTATACAGGAAGCGCGGCCCTTGGAACCATTCGCAGTTATTTGTTAATTGGTAAGTGCTTAGTTTTGTAGCTTTATCGGCTATATTCATATCGGTAGGTATATAGTTCCATTCGTGTGCTTGAGATAATTCGTCAATCTCACCCAATCGATTCGCTACGAAAACTTTATAATTGCGAGTGTCATTTCTTATTTGATGCAAAACGATTAGCGAGTCCGTCCAGAAATATCTTTTATCTATAACTAACCGGTTCTCACGTGTTATTGTTTCGGCGAGCCGGCAGGCGATAACAGCTGCTTGTAACTCAAGTTTAGGTACTGTGGTATACTTATGAATAGGCGAGGCGCGACACTTGCATGCGATGAATGAGATGCATATATCATTTGTTTTTGTTATCTTTCGGTAATAAGCTACGGCGGCGTATGCAGCGGGCGAAGCGTCGCAAAACACGTGCAGTTCTATGGTGGTCTCTTTCACGCCCGCGCTATCGCTGTAGATGTGCATCGGCAGGTGTTCGTTTTCTATCTCACTCGTAGGTATAGTTATGTGAAAATGATATCTTGGTATGCGCAAGTGTTGAAGTTTTCGTAGTTCGATTAACCAATCTATAATATTTTTGTTTTCATTTTCAGGTATCGTCTCGTCCCACTTAATATCCATTTTCCATATATTTTGCAATACGATTTTCGCTCTAATTGTAAATGGTGCGAGGAGCCCAAAAATATCAAATATAGACATAAGTATGCGCAGTAGTTCTCTTTTGGTAGGTGTCCTAAGTGAACTCAGTATTTCCGCCGGTATTCGCTTCAATGATAAGTCAAACCCAAAAGTATCGCTTAACGGAAACCAAAGAAGTCCGAGAGTACGTTCGGGTAAGTCGTCGCAACCGGTTTTCATCCTTATGGCCTTATCACTTAAGGTTTCTTTTACTGTGCCTTCCAATACATTCGGCTTATTGCATATCCAGTTTCTTATCTCGAATCCACCTTCACTATGGATTTTAGACACTTCTCCTATTAACTTCATGGCTGTATGTTCATCATCCACCGACTCGATGTAGTCATCCATATAATGAGATTTCAGGATGGCTTCAGTAGCTTCAGGCATTTCATTTTTGAATCGCAGCGCATTTTTATTTTTAATATGTTGCGCTATGAACGGTGAGCAGTTAGCACCGAATATTAATGAGGTCATGACATAAGTGTTAATCTCGCATTTATTATTTTCTCGCCATAAAAAACGGAACGCGTGCTGATCTTCTTCGTTTATTTTCACTCGAAGGAACATGTCTCTAATGTCACCCACAAATGCGACAGGCTTCTCGCGAAATCTCAGCATGATTCCCAGCAAAGACTGTAATAAGTCAGGTCCCTGCAGTAGGTAATCATTCAGCGAATGACCTTTGTTGGTGGCAGCGGCGTCAAAAACTAATCTCATTTTATTTTTATTAGGATTGTCCACGCCAAAATGCGGCAAATACCAGATGCGTTTTCTGTGCATTGCGATCTCATAGTCAGTCAACTTCCGAGCGTAATTGTTATCAAATAAATGACTCATCCTTTCTATATATCTCGAGGCAAAACTATCATTTAGTTTGATTTTTCGCTCAACGCCTAAATATCTTTTATAAGCGTTCTGATAGCTATTTGGCATTTCTAGATCATTTTTCCAAGGTAAACAAACCTCCCAAAATCCATTTATTAATTTGGCAGATTTATCAATGCAGTCGATTGCGCGAATTTCGTCCTTATTTACTCGTGGCTTAGAGTTCACTCCAATCGCTTCAAATGTGAAGGAACGTCGTACTAACTCGTGCAATTGTTTACATTCTGAGTTATCAATGCTATCTATGTGTGCATTCACATCCCAGGTTTGTTGCATTGTGTGTGCCCGCTGAGCGAGCTGGCTGTCCGCGAGGCTGGCGGCGGAGAGGGGCGCGACGGCGGCTGCAGCGCCGGCGTTGGCGGAGCGAGCGGCGGCCGGCGGCACCGGCGGCTGGCTCGACAGTGTCATAACACACGTGTGCTCAGATAGTAACGATTGATTACGAGGGAATGTAGTGGCGGGTACGATTCCGTGTAAGCACCACCCGAGCGGTGTAAGTGTCGCGCACGGTTCGTTCTTGCCGCGATAAACAGTCTTTAGAGAAACTAACAATTGATAATTGTCCTGACCGATTAATAACTTAGGCTTAACATCACTGCTACACAAATAATGTTTTAAGTACTGTAAATGTTCGTACGCGTCGATGTTAACTTTCGATAAACGTTGCATAGGTAGGTCCAATTCACTAATCGCGCGCGCGCGCACCTCGTACACTTCATTGTTATTGTTTGAGAGTTTAAAGTTAATTATCTCACTTTGACACACTACATCAGAGTTCCACGCACCACGAATTCGTATAGTTTGGGGTTGACCTTTTAAGTCAATACAGTCCGCAAGATCGGCTGACATTAATGACACCGTAGCTCCGTCGTCCAATAAAGCGTGCGTACTTATAACACCTTTGGGTCCATGAATGTTTACGCGCACTATTTTTAGCATTACACTACTTGCGTTTGGCGACATTATAGTTGTGTTTGTAACTGTTCCGTTAGCCGAATTGTTAATATCACTTATACTAGTTGTCATTAAGTTTGCAGCAGTCGGTACTTCGTCGTCGTTGGAGACTTCATTAGCTGATGCAGTTTTCTTTAAAGGCCAATGAAGTAAGCGGTGGTGGGACATACCACACTCGTCCACATCACAGGGCGCGGCGGGACAGGCGTCTTTACTGTGGCCGGGCAGCAGGCAGTTATGACACAGTTTGTTTATTTTGACGATGCGCCACCTGTCTTTTCTCAATGCTCGCTTGAATTGTTTGCAGTTTGAAAGCGAGTGTATGGCGACGCGGCAGACTTTACACTTGGCATTTGGTTCACTATTATACAGCACAGAGTGAACTTGAGTTCTGCGCTCATCACTTTTCTTGTGTCCTCTATTTTCTGTTTGGCTATGAATGTAACTTATTCCAGCAGAGGCTATCTTTATGGCTTCTTTGTGTAAAAAATCTGCAAATATTTGTAACTTAGCTTTGCTGTCATCTTGGTGCTCATATAAGTAATCTACCCATTTATTTATCAGCGTACTGGGGCACTTGGCCATGACGGTGTTCAATAGTTCTGGACTTCTCATGTAGTCGGTTTGCTGAATAGACTCGGCGGCCGCAACGTAGTTTCTTATTTTAACAGCAAATGACACTAAGTCAGTGTGGTAAGTCCGCGGTAAAGGTTGCAAATTCTTAAACTGTGTAGCAATTTTATGAATAATCAGCTCTGGTCTTCCAAAGCGAAGTTCTAGCGCTTCTATAATTACACTTGGCTTTGTATTGCAGATAAGTAGTGACGAGACGGCTTCTCTTGCTTCACCACGCAGACTTTTACAGAGACGTGAAACATTTTCACTCTCACTGAAGTTGCAGAGTTTAGTGGACTCTTCGTAACTATTTTTATATTGTAGCCACTCAAACGGGTCTCCAAAAAATAAAGGTAGGTCCTTGGGCGTAGCTAGTCTTGACAGCAGTTTTGTATGTGCGCTGCAGGTGGCCGTGGCCATCCGTTCCATTGCTTGTGCCAGGTGATGAAGGTCCGATGTGGAGGCGACAGCGGGGGGCGCCGGCGGCGGAGTAGCCGCGCGCTGCTGCTGTGACTCCTGTTGACTCTTATCTAGCCACTCTTCCACCTTGTTTGAAGCTTCAGCATAGGAGTTTATTTGACTGCACTGCGATTTCCGAGATGACCCACCTTCAAGAGCGGCGAGTTGAGCTTCTAATCTTTTTTCTATGAGTTTCTTTTCAATTTCAGCTTTGGCTTCAGCTGCCTCTAGCTCCAGTTGTTTTCTACGTGCCGACAAAGAAGATCTATTGGAACTTTTCTTGGAATTAACTGATGGAACAGGACCGGTAAGTTCAATTTTTAAGCTACCTTCTTTTTTCGATAATTTATTTGCAATTTCTTTCAGCTCATTTTTGGGAATCACTATGTCAGATTGCACTTTGCGTGAAAGCACTTCACTCTTTTCCTCAGCGGTATGCGACAACACTTCTCTTACGAGAGCTCCGCGCGTTTTAACCATTGTGCGCGGCGGTGTATTGAACATTCCTTTGTTCATCTACGGCTTGCAGCTTCTGAACTCCTGGGAGATCCGGCTCGAAGGACCACTTTGTAGACGATGTCTGTTAGCGCGGTGATCCAGGATTCAAAAATAAGAACACGTAGACAAGTAATTTGGAAAATAGCTTTCGCGATGCGACATGCGGGTGTCTGCCTCGGGTTTGACAGTGCAACTGACGTTTGAAAAATACAGATAACTTATGGCACCGATCAAGTCATTAGTTAATTAACGACACCGACACACACATGCTCACACCCTACGGCGTACTTTATTTTACAAAGAAAATTATTATTATATATTATTATAAATATAGCAAATATAGGAGCTGCGTCGTCTACAGTACTAATAACATTAGATTGTCCAGTAACTCATTGTCACTTCGGTAAGTAAACGTTTTCCTCTGGCTATTTGACTTTTTTATCATAGAAATTTCTAAGCATTATAAAATAATCATACTGAATCATGAAAACATCACCAGAAACATTCAGCGTCCAGCAGGGTTGCCGATGCAGCACAGGTCTGTTTACCCGATGACGCTGGTTCACGTTGCTCGCCATGCTGCCGGTGTCGGTGTCGCTGCTGCCGGTTGCACCGCAGTTGCTAGTAGCGCCCTTCCCCGTGCCCCGCAGTGATGGTATGAGCGCGTGGGCACATGTTTGTAAAAGGATCCGTGCCTCTAAATCTAAAACATAACACCAGGCGCGTTTGGTCGATGTTTGACAAAATAATTAGCACTAAAAATAATGTAACGATTACATGACCTTTTATTATCCTTGGAGAGGCAATCGGTGCTGCGATGTCCCAGTTTCCCACACAAGAAGCCGTTTTGTTTTTGTCCTTTAAAAAGCTTTTAAGCAAGGCTTCACTAAGCAAGGCTTCACCAAGCAATCACTAACGCAGTGCACTTTGTACATTTTTCTCGGCTATACACTCACATGGAGCATGTAGCAATCCATACGTCGACTGTAGCTACGCACGCGTATTAACTCCGGTAATGAATCTCCTTATGTGCTTTCTGAACATCATCCAATTCTGATTTTGCTGTTCCAACATCCGTTGTCATTTACGATAAAACTTGGCATCGTTTTCTTCTAGTTGTTCGCGTCGATTACATCCTTAGAGCAAAGGTTACATCCCACTTCTGATGTCGGGGATGGAAACGGATTTTGTTTGAAAACGTCGTCTCCGTCCGCCATTTTGTGCGTAGAATAGAGTCAGTGCGCACACGTCCGGCACAGTCGAGCTCCAGAAGTAAAGTGAGTGCGAGAGTGAGTTTCACAAACTAACGTTACCTCACTGACAAGTGACAGTGACAGATGTCATAGACTCACTATGCTCCCACTACTCGCTCGAACTACTGACTCAGGGATAATTTCATAATGCCAAGCTATTCTGCCAAGCTATTCAGCCTAATATCGATAGATGCCGTTACTAGTCTATGAAATAACTCCGACATATATATATATTAGACAACATCACATACATTGTTCTGATCCCAAGGTAAGTAGCATAAGCAGTATGGAAATCAGAAACAACGACGGTACCACGACCACCCAGACCCGACACAATATCGAAAAGTTCGTTTTCGACATTGACCCGATCGGGAATCGAGCCCGGGACCTCAGAGTTAGCGCCGCCCAAAGTCCGGCGTGCAAGCCACTTGGCTATGTAAGTCGTAATTCCGTGCTAAGCCTGTAACAACGCTTATTAAAAAGATAAATAAATTGTTAGTGCGTTGCTCTGTGATATACTTAAAGCTTAATTTTACGACCAGTGTTGTTCTTTATTATCTGCTAGTAAAAAACTTTTTCTTAAAATTTCCCTAAATTGTACTCGTTTTATTTTACACTAGCTGTTCCCCGCGGTTTCACCCGCGTTAAGCTCCACTCGTTAGTCATAGCATGATGTAATTTAGCCTATAGCCTTTCTCAATAAATGGACTATTCAACACAAAAATAATTTTTCACTTCGAATCAGTAGCTCCTGAGATTAGCGCGTTCAAACAAACAAACAAACTCTTCAGCTTTATAATATTAGTATAGATATTGTTTTATTCTGACCACGAATGTAAACTCGTATAAAGAGTAAATTCGTATCAAAATGTTTAGTTGATAAAGAAGCATGGTTTTGTTTAGTTCTTATCATCATCATCAGCTCATTTTATGTCCCCACTGCTGGGGCACGAGCCTTCCCTATGGATGGATAGGGAGAACGGGCCATAAACCACCACGCGGGCCCAGTGCGGATTGGTGGTTGTTAACGACTGCTAATGCAGCCGGAACCAACGGCTTTACGTGCCTTCCGAAGCACGGAGGAGCTCGAGATGATAAATTTTGGTCACCCATCCGATGACCGGCCTTTGCGAAAGTTGCTTAACCTCAGCATTCGCAGACCGGGCGCGTTAACCACTGCGCCATCGAGCTCCTCATATTAGTTCTTATCACGATTATGTATTTATTTTATGTAGGATCACTAACAAGGTTTATATCAACACCTTAAATGAAGAGAACCAGAAACATAACTAAACACATATCTTACCTAAAGGTAGCCACATCATGTTCTACAATAAGCAAAGAACTAATCAAAAGAAATCCTTTGTATCGCTAAGGCGATTAACACACTGCCACGCACCACGCTGCATGTTGCGTGTCGACGCATCTACGGGCATCTGCATGAACGCGCGTGGATGCATTTTCTTTGTGTTGGACTGTGCGTGTTTTCTATACAAACGGAGATACTTATAAGCAACGTTAGAACACGCATTCACGCTGCGTGGTGCGTGGCAGTGTGTTCACTGCCTAAGTCATACGTAAGTTAAAGCTCCGAGTACAGTTTCTTGAAATTCTTAAAGTCATTTGAAAACTTGAGGAGTTTGGTGGCACAGTGGTTACGCGCCCGGTCTGCGATTGCTGAAGTTAAGTAACATCCGCAAAGGCCGGTTATCGGATGGGTGACTATCATCTTGAGCTCCTCCGTGCTTCGAAGGACTTGTTAAGCCGTTGGCCCGGCTGCATTAGCAGTCGTTAATTACTACCAATCCAAGCTGTGCCCGCGATGTGGTGTATGGCTTGTTCCTATTGTGTCTTCATCTATGGGGAAGGCCCGTGCCCCAACAGTGGAATCATAAAATGAGCTAGTAATGTTTACGTCGTTCACCATCGTCTCAGTGTTTCGGAAGAAACGTTATGAAACTGCGTACTATGAAAAAACTTAACTAAAAACTAAAAAAATAACTTTTAAAAAAAATTTTTATTTAGTTAATCTTGGCTACTAGAGAGACAATTTTGTGATCGTCCATAGTATACCAACTATACTTTTTATAATACAATAAGATAAATCGCAGCGCCGCATAACCGCATCATAAAAGATTTATAGCATTATTAATTTTATCCATATCACTAATTTAATTACTAACTAATTTACGAGACAGTTATATCAGATTCTAGTTAATTCCCTTTAGGTACCCACCTAATTTATAAGTCACTGCTACGCGAAGTTAGCAATTATCTTTAAATTTATTAGTCCTTTGTTTGTTATTTTTCCAATTTATTACAGTCAGTTAGCGGTCGTACACAAAACTAGTATTTAAAAAAATCCTTGTTCTCCAGACTAATGGTTCAATATCTGTGCTCCGAGGCACAACATAAAGAGACTGCCGAAAGTAAGCTTCATACATGACGCGCTCGAGCACACCGAATCTCGCAACAGCACGGGACGGGACAGTCCGAGCGCAGCTGTTGCAAGATTCCGTGTCCATGGGAAGTGTGTATGTGGACGTTGCTTAAGCGCATCATGTATGTTTGGGGGTTAAAGTTACTCGCGTCCGTAGGTTTACCCTTGAGACCCTATACGTGACCCCTGGGTGGTGCTAAATGAGTGACACTGTCTGAGTGGTAGAGTCACGCTGCGTTGCAGCACGAAATGGGCCGGCTCGCCCGGCGTAATGCTACTCTCTCACAGAATATCGGCGTGAAACAATGGCACTCGTTACTGTTGTTTCGTCTGGTGAGTGAAAGTACCGGAGGCCCATCTCTCACCTCCCCCTCCCAATTCCTACTTCCTCCTCAAGATCCAACTCCTTCCTCAAGGCCGGCACCGCATCTGCGATTACTTTGGTTTTGCGGAGTCCATGGGTGGCGGCGATCCCACAGGTGACCCGCTTGCTCGTTTGCCTCCTTTTAATAAAAAAAAATAATACTAATGTAGCTTACCTTCTGCAGCCTTCTTTCTTATTTTGTGCCCGAGGGTTCAATGAACGAGGCGCTGTTAAAGGGTTCAACGAAATATAAACAGCACTTTTCACACTGTTAGTACAGATTAATCGAGCACATTAAGCGCCATAACTTAGACTTAAGGCCTCGTATTATGCCGAGCTCGATGTTCGCGTTTTCATTAAGGTTTTGCAAATTAAAATGAGCAAGCTACATTTAATTAGGTAATCTTAACAAATCACGAAACTCCTTAAATATACAAAGATTCAGGCGGAATAGGAAGCGCGTAACGCTGCGGGGGTAAGCTAGTACAGTGTAAGCTAATTAAATGAAAGTGTCTAGACACGCGGTAGCGTGTCAAGCTAATTAAGTTAAGCTAACAGAACTGGGGAGCAGCACCGTGTGTTATTACACGAACCATTTGGAGCCACTTTTGACCCCCTCATAACTAAAAAACTATTTCACATAAACATGTCAAATTTGACTCATATATTGAGACTTGCGAGATACATACTATATGCTCCAAATTTCATAAACACACAAACGGTTATTTAAATAATAGCGTCCAAAAACCGTCATTTTTATCACTGACTGACTGACTGATTGACTGATCTATAGATAGAACAAAACTCTAACCTTGTTCCAGATGACCTAGAAAATTAAAATTTGCCATCTAGATAGGTAGTTGGGCAAATACAAAGGAGTATCAAAAACTAGTAAATTTTTATCAAAAAACAATAAATTATATTTTTCAATTAATTGATTCTATTAGAAACACTTACTTATAGATGCTTGTAATGTAAGAATCAGCAATCAAAATTGATGACAGCCGGTCTTTCAAAGGATTTTAAGGTTTTCACGTGAATATAACGAGTGGAATACCATCCTTAGTTTTTTTAAATCCAGACATATCAGTTTTAGTACTTATATAATCTCTTTGAGTTGAATCTTGTTAAGTTCAATGCGCCAAGAAAACACTAACCAACAAAACTAGGTGTGTGCGTTCACGGCAAAAAAGTCACCATTCCTTCCCCTTCCTACTCTTCAGGGTACATCTCTTAGCCTTCAGAGCAGTATCAACATGCTCGGTATGACGATTCGCTGCGATCTGAACCAAAAGGACTATATCGAAGCCGTGATCAAAAAGACTTACGAAAACTCAGTATTCAGATCAGGGTGCGGCGATTATTTACGCCTGACCAGTTGTGCCTTTTGTACAAGACACAGGTACAGTCTTGCGAAGAGTATTGCTCGCACATCTGGGACGGTTCCACAAAGTACCTTCTCGATGCCTTGGACAGATTGCAGCGTCACGCTGTACGTATAATCGGCAACGCAGAAGTCGCAAATACTTTGAATCTCTGCAATTGCGTAGAGATATTGCGTCACTCAGCGTGTTTTACCGCTTATACCATGGCGAGTGCTCTGAAGAAATCTTTGACCTCATCCCACCTTCTCCCTTCCTCCATAGGAGTACACGTGCTGTTCTCCGGAGTCACGGTTCACTGTCTAAAATATTCCATCGCGCACTAAGAAATTTGGTGACTCGTTTCTTTGTCGCTCCTCCAAAAGATAGAATAGTCTACCAGCACACGTTTTCTCTCCTTCCTATGATATGGGGTCCTTCAAACGAGGCGTGAAGAGGCACCTTGTGGGCCGGCAGAGCGAGGATAACTGATGCCGCGTTGTTTTCACGCTGCACCATTTGTCGTCGCATCTGGATTCCATATTCACTTAACATCAGGTGAAATGGAGTAATTTGCCATGCTACGTATAAAAAAAATAAAATAAAAAAATTACTACTTATAGCTAGGAGTATAGACGACTTTCTTATTTATTACGTTATTACTAACTGGGATTTAGTATTAATACTTACTAATAATTTCTGTACAAAAAGTAACGATATCCCATCAAAAAAATTAATGTGAAATGAGAGCCAAGTTCAATATTATGATATGCCTATGCCTTGATTGTTGACTTCAACGACAAAAGAAGTGAGATCTAAATGGGTGCCACAATGGGTACAACATAAAATATTTTATAACTACTTAAAATATCATTTCTTCTTATAACTTAGGATATTAATATATTGTAGCCTAAGGGTCTGATTTGGCTAGTTTTCATATACGAATAATATTATAGCCTTCGCAAGTTCTAAAGCTGTAAGTTCTTATTTTATTGTTCCGAAAATTAGGCTGACTGGTAGAAACTAGCCATCGAACATAGGGCTCTTCCATGACTGTTTTAGTAGGTATTTATTAATAAGTAATTCGTATATGAGAATTAGCCAATGATGAGGTGGATGAGAGTAGCCGCTGATAATGCTTAGTTGCTTACTCTTGGAGAAGCATGGCAGTGGACTAATATAGGCTGATGATGTTTTTTAAATTATTTAATACATTATGTTAAACAATACTTCATATATCCCCTTATAAACTGTGTCATTTCAAAATGTGACACTCCGAATAAAACATGTCTAGAGCGACAACACGGGAAGAGTGACGTTTAATAAAAACTAACATAGCGAGACATAAAGGTAATAAAAAAGAAAACCTACCCCGTAGTGGGTAATGGATACATCGCACTACAATGACAAAATATCACTGCCTCTGTCGCGTGGAGACCTACGCGCGCGTAAAAAGCAAATAATAGAGTTAATGGAACGAGCAACTTTATCGTGTCGAACAGTTATCAACACCATTCATTTTGAAAGAATATTATTATTATTATTTTACTATAGTTCCAAAACCTCTAACTTACGATCGGGCGAAGGTTAAGGCACACTAGCGCCGCTAATGAATTTTATTTGATAACTGCTAAACTGAATTTTTTTTCAAACATTGCGGACCTTCCGACACTAGGCAAACATCTATTATTTGATAATTGTGCACTACTTTTAGGTTTGTTTTTGTATTCATTCGCTAACACCAACAGTGGCCATTGTTTGTGAATAAATGCGATAGCCCCTTTTATGAATAAACCACGCAACAAAAAGTAGTTCACAATTATTAAATAAATACTATGGATGCTTTCCTGTTGTCGGACGGTACGCAATGTTTAAAAACAGATCCGGTTCGTTAGTAATTGTCAAATTATCAATTGGTGGCGCTAGTGTGCCTTACCCTTCGCCTTGTTCTCAACGTCCCACGACTGGGATCTGGCCCTGGATCTGGGTCTCACATGGACAATAGGTGAGGTGAGATGAGACTTTAACCTAACATGACGAGGGCGCAATGCAGGTTGGTGGGTCGAATAATGTTTTTCTCTCTTTAACATTTGTGTTTATTATGGAATATTTATAAAAGTTATTTAAGGTTTTTAAAGGATTATTTAATCAACAATCTTGCACGCCTACTGGCGATTATCTTTTATTGGAGAGAGTTATCTGTTTGTCTCAGGCTTCGGACTTTTTGGGGGCGGCGAGAAAAGGACTCCTCAGCTGTGTAATCGAAACACCGTCAGAAGGTTTCTAGAATGAACGGCATCACGCAAGCGTGTCCCCTTTTCCTACAAGATTCTTCGAGGAGTTCGGATCGGATCGGAGTGCACCTACTGCGCTCTCCTGAGCGGAGCGGGACATGGAGCGTGCAATGTTTGCGAACGTCCTATCCATTACCTGGAGCAGTTGCAGAATCGCGAAACCACCTTTACACTACTGGTAGAGAAGCGCTTTGTCTCCAGTGCACTTGATAGTAAGTATCTTAAGGGGGTGCAGCGCGGACGCAAAACTGCGAGTTTCAAGTTTCTTTATGATAGCGAGCGAGCGGCGCGTGGCAGTGGTGTGACAACGGCGCACGACTACGAATACGCACGCACACTAATATCTGTACAGAGTAGGCTGGTGATTTAATTAGAGCAATGTTTACTTTTGTAAAATCATAGGCGTTTAGGTAAAAAATAATAAAAGTCTTAATATTTTCATATTCATGTTTTTTAATTGAAAAATAAGACAACAGTGACCTGCGGAATATCAATACAAACATTTTGATGTCAGATCATTGTTTCATTTGTGCTATATTTACAAAGTTTCTCAAGAAATAAGTTTTTAGATATCATTATTTTACGTATTGTTTATGCAGTTTCTGGGTATTTGTTTCAAATTCAAAGACAACCACGACCTTGTGAAAGGATCAAGCTTACCTACACTAGTCCTTTTAATATATAAGACCTATTCAGCGCCAAGCACCAGTGACTTAAAAACACGTAAATTTTCAAATTCCACGCTGCACCCCCTTAATAAGGTGTTAATTAAAACGACAATACTTTTAAATCTTACATTTAGTAATGTTATCTTTGATTATTTTAAATTTATCATTAGATTTGCAATCACTTCTTTATCGAATTTTTAGGCAAAACAGGCAAATCAAAGTTTATAATAATGATAATAATAATGATGATGATAATGATAATGATAATAACCAAGTGACCAGGATTATCCACCAGCAACTTGCTTTGAAATACAAACTTGTGGATTCTGAGGTACCGTACTACAAGTATGTGTTTGATCCAGTTCCCGAAAATGACCATGTCACGTTGTACTGGGATCGATCTATCATCACCGACAGGACTATTGTAGCTAATAAGCCTGACATTGTGGTGATAGATCGATTAGCGCGCCGCACGATGATTGCCGATATCACCATTCCCCATGACGAGAACCTCGTGAAAGCTGAGAAAGAGAAACAAATCAAATATCTTGACTTAGCACACGAGGTTGTCGATATGTGGAGTGTAAGCAGTTCTCCTCGATACGGCACGCATTGTGAGGAGGTTTCTGTCCCTGGAGCCCTAACCAGCGGTAGCTTGGACCCTGGTCCTGATGCCGGCGGACCCCTATTTTTTAAAATTTTTAAATGTTTTATTTATTTTGTTTTTAAAAAATATTTAAAAATGTAAATTTATATGAGGAAAAATAAATAAAGGAATATAATAATTATTGTTTTAAATATTTCATTTTATGTTATGTATATTATTTGATAAGGACAAGGTCTGGCTTACAACTTTGAAAAGTACCTAGCATTCGCTTTGAAATTTAAATAACACATTCGGGATTGCTGTATCTGGCGCAAACGCTTTATTTACCGCATGCCGAACGATAGACAGTCCATAATGAATATGCATGTCGAATAGGCTAGCCGATATCAAAAACCGTGTATCTCTTGTGTCCACGCTTTTGAAATTATTTTTGGAAAAAAAATTGTAAGCCTCTCGTAACCAATTCATTAATATTCCGGCCGACGGCTGCGCGTGTACGTCGCTTGTTGTGGGAATAGACAAATCAAAAAGTTGCCGTTTCAGGGTTCCGTAGAGGAAAAAGGACCCTTATGGTTTTAGCAAGTACGTTTGTAGGTTCATCACAATCATTTTACTAGATAGTCTTTCTGATAGTCATTAAATACATATTCCTATTAATAGGAATTCATGACTTTGTATATTTCACAAAAACATTAGAACCCCTTTACGTTATAAATTATCTAGCATAGGCATTGATAGGCGATGCGCAGCGCAGTTGCCGCCCGCGACGACGCAACGATCTATTTCTACCTACCCAGCGCAGCTTCAATAAAATTACGTATATCAGTTTTTATTATAATGTTTAGTTTACTCAGATACTAATTATAATGTTTACTAAGTCTATTACACCTCGATGTACGTGTATGGTCTGCTCACTAGAACTTAGGGATGCTTTTTCATCCGCTGCTCCGGAAAATCCATTAGCTTCTACCACAGGCATGATCCGACACTCACAAGTACGCCTTTTGGGGCAAGAGCTGGCCTAATACCATAAAAACTTCGAACCAAAGAGTTCCGTAGTTTAAAGTTAACGAAGTGAAAACTATTTCAAACTTTTAAAAATAGTTTTAAACTCTCAAAAGTAAAAAAAATAGGTTTTATTACTAATAACTACGGAACTCTTCATCGCGCAAGTCCGTCTCGCAGTTGGCCGTTATTTTTTGTTATGCAGTTCGGCATTTGGCCGCCACGCCGCCGGCCGTGTTTGCGTCGTTCTCTTTTTTGCAGTTGCATAACAAATTTCACTTTTACTTTGTAGATAACTTTACAAAAATACAAATGTTGAAAAAATTCCCACGAGCAGGATTTGAACCTGCACCCTTCTGACATACCGGGTTAGGTGCTCTTCCAATTGAGCTATCGTGGTTCTAACCAGCCCGCCGAAATTATTCAACACTTTTTACTTTGAAAGCCAAAGGCGCCCATTCAATGTCTACAACTGCTGTCGTTAACATCCGATCATAATATTTTCACAAGGGGGTGCAGCGCGGACGTAAAACTGCGAGTTTCAAGTTTCTTTATGATAGCGAGCGAGCGGCTCGTGGCAGTGGTGTGACAACGGGGCACGACTACGAATACGCACGCACACTAATATCTGTACAGAGTAGGCTGGTGATTTAATTAGAGCAATGTTTACTTTCGTAAAATCATAGGCGTTTGGGTAAAAAATAATAAAAGTCTTAATATTTTTATATTCATATTTTTTAATTGAAAACTAAGACAACAGTGACCTGCGGAATATCAATACAAACTTTTTGATGTCGGATCATTGTTTCATTTGTGCTATATTTACAAAGTTTCTGAAGAAATAAGTTTTTAGCTATCATTACTTTTACGTATTGTTTATGCAGTTTCTGGGTATTTGTTTCAAATTCCAAGACAACCATGACCTTGTGAAAGGATCAAGCTAACCTACACTAGTCCTTTTAATGTATATGACCTATTCAGCTCCTAGCACCAGTGACTTAAAAACACGTAAATTTTCGAAATTCCGCGCTGCACCCCCTTACAAGCTATTTATAAAATGTTCAAATAATTTTTAACGCAAATTTTGTTGCGAACAAATTACAAAAACACAAATGTTGTAAAAATTTTAGTTACGTTTAAAAAAAAAACAATAAAAAGATTTTATTAATAAACTTTTCTGAATTTTACACTACCTAGCTTTAATTAATAAAAATGATAATTTTGTTAAGCATTTTTCATGTTTTCTTCTCGGTGCTTACACTTATATGGGAAGTGCGCAGACGACAAATTTTCGCTTTGTAACGTTCAGTCCCTCGTGTAACTTAGGTATATGACATATTACAAAACTAAAAGTATAAGTTTGTTTTATTGACACTTATCGTCCACACTAATAAAACATGCTACCTATGATGCTATATAACATGTTTTATAATATTATTATAGTCTGGACGCACCTTTAGTCGATTAAGTTGTAATCTATTATGACGGACATTTTATTTTTGCAGAAGACGATATTCGTTAAGACCTCACCAAATCTTCTCATTGGCTAATGTTCATGTATTTTTTTTATTTGACCATAATCTCACCTGATTTTAAATGATTATAAGGCCGAACGAAGGTGTTCTAAGTCTGTTAATCAATCAATCAATCAAATATTTATTTGCTTAAATATGGTACAAAAATGTTCTTAGAATAAAATGTTAACCAGCATATTCTATCGTATACGATGTGCAAATATTCAAAACTATATTTAAACTATTACAAATCATTATTCAAATTAATTAAATTATTATTCATTCTATTACATAACTTAAATTACTAACAAATTATAATAAAATCTAAGTTAACGATAATACAATTAAATAAAGCATGTCAAATATTACGAAAACACAAATGTTGAAAAAAAACGTTCGCAACAAAATTTGCGTTAAAAATTATTTGAACATGTCAAATATTATCATTTAAATAGTCGTTAATTGTTAGAGGTCGGAACACAAAAATCTTGGTTACAATGATTATATGGCGACATTTTTAGATAAAATGGTAGGTAGTAGCTGCTAGCCAGGTGGTCTCAAAACAAGCCTACCAAGAACCAAACCGAGTAGTATCATATACCCCACGCTGGAAATCGAACCTGAGACTTCTAGGTCTAAGACCAGTGGCCTTAACTGTTAGAATATTATTAGTCCATGCTGAGACCTCGGAGGACCTCGAACCCAGTAAGTTACTTATAGTCTGATAATATAATGAGTTTGGAGAATATTTTAATGTGTGTATACACGAGACTAGTCGTAGGCAAAATTCCATTCCCTATGATTTAGTATGTCAATCTATCATAAAATCCGTTTAATTCTATCGACAGTAGCTTTTAAAGCGTTTATCTGTGGTCATATTTCATCTACTCGTATGGCGTTCGATCTCTATTATCTGACCCAAGCATATATCACAGCAAAGGCTCTGCAAGGGTAAATGAGTTTTGTTGAATGAAACTGAAGTCGCTAGAATGTATCGTCAGCAATCGAAATTATTAAAACAATTTTAGCATAGGTACACTTGTTCTAGTAGTGATTACACTTGACGGTAATTCATAATCCTTAATCCATACGAAATAAGGTTTAATTTGAAAATTTAAATTCTTTAAAATAATTACACAATTAAAAAAAATAACAACATAACTGTTATAAAATTTAAAAAAAAACGTTTATAATTTCAAAACAGGAATGTTTATTTATAATTGAACGAAATTGAAACTTTTGAAAAAGACGACTTAGTTATCGACGCGAGTTGATAGCCTATTAAACAAAGTGCTAAAAAAACTGCGGGACCACAAAATATCTCAGATACTCGGTTGCTAACTTTAAAAAACTTTCGACCGATTTGCAAAATGGTTTTTCAAATTTGTATTCAAAACCTACCTGGATCTACCTGAGCCTGTGTCCTTTTCAAGCGTTATTTCCATTATTCTTTACATTAAACTCTTTAAAAGTTATGTGCCAAATATTTCGGTGGAGGCATACCTCCGGTCCGCCCACAACTCGTGATTCCGCAAGATTAAGCGTCACCGCAATCTTAACTGTCTGTGGGAACAGCCGTTTTGCGGCAATCGGCCGTTAATGCCGACCAATAAAACACCAGAAGTCTCCACCTGGAAAAAGCGACAACCTTTAAGACTCACCCTGGCTTTTAACCTCGCTCATAAAATTCGCATTTTTCTACTTTACCCATTGGATTTCCTTGCCGTTCTGATCTGAGATTGCAAGAAAATGCGTTACATTGAAAATAACGCGCTCTGCAGACAACAAATGAAAACGGCACTTACCGACCAACGTGAAAGGTCTTTATTCCCGTGAATGCAGAAACAAAGCGTCAAATCAAAATCTTAGTCGAACCGCTGCCCCTTTTTTTTCGTCGAAAACGACTTACGCCTTTATTCGCCTAAGTGTTTAGAATACGGTTTTATTACAACTGTTCGTTATGCTCAAGCTGGTTTTGTGTCGGAAATATTTGTATTCTTTTACGTTTCTTCTTGTTGACGGTGATTCTTGGTAGATGTTCCGGATGAACGTCATGCAGCTATCAGGTCGTTTACCGTTAGCTCTCAGTCATATTGTAGCGGTGTTGTGGTTGCGAAAAGGAAATATGTGAATACACGCCGCTACACTCGTTTCGTTATCACAACTGAAATCTCATTGCAGAAAAGCTCTTGGTACATATATCACCATCATCACCATCAGCTCATTTATGTCCCCACTGCTGGGGCACGAGCCTTCCCTATGGATGGATAGGGAGAACGGGCCATGAACCACCACGCGGGCCCAGTGCGGATTTGTGGTTGTTAACGACTGCTAATGCAGCCGGGACCAACGGCTTAACGTGCCTTCCGAAGCACGGAGGAGCTCGAGATGATAAATTTTTGGTCACCCATCCGATGACTGGCCTTTGCGATAGTTGCTTAACCTCAGCACTCGCAGACCGGGCGCGTTAACCACTACGCCATCGAGCTCCTCGGTACATATATCACAATATATAGGTACAATGAAATAAGACTCAAGTGTTTACATATGGTTACAAGTACAAGTACAAGTGCTTGTGACAGATGGTAACATTACCAAAATGTCATTATAAAGAAGTTTATAAAAATAAGCAAATAAAAATGGAACATGAAAGTCTTCAGTGTATTGAGTATTTTCTAAATTCGGCTCTCACAAAGTTAAAGTCAACATTTTTTATTCTGATATTTTTTACATTCAGGACGTCTATTTTTAGCTGTTGTAAAAAAAGGCGCACAAAACTGCACCAACCTTAATATAAGTAACGATACTTACAAATTATATTTATATATTTAAGTACAACATATTATATAGGTAAAAATATTGGAAGATTCAAAGGCACTTATTCTCAAGTTTATTTAAATAAAAAATATTTTCCATTATGTGGATTATAAAGTTAAAACATAAAACTTTACCAGGAAAAAACAACCAGTCTCAAGAATCTCGAGTGGAAATCGAACCCACGACCTTCGGATAATCGGTCCAATGCCGACCCCTGAGCTAACGAGACCTCAGTAAAATTTCATCTCGTGAATAAAATATTTTATCTTGAACTTTAACTTTATTATAATTTAATACATTTCCATCCTACTAAGTAACAAATCGTAAATAACAGCTAGGTAAGCCTCTTTTAGGTGTCTACGATAAATATGTTCCGGCCTGTTGATCACGATAGCGCCTGCCGGCCGGCGAGCCACTCCAGCACGTTTGAAGGACACTCGCGTGCCCTCTGAACCTTCAAGTCAAGTTGTTACGGCGACTCAGGCTTGAGCCTCGATTTTATTATTTAAAAAAGGACTAAATTGTTTTTTATTTTTTTATACAATCCTAAGCCAATTTTGAGGCCTGCATTGGAAAGTTACAAATTGTGTGTATTCGCTTTTTAATTTTTTTTCTACTAAATATTTAGATATTCAAAAAAATATTTAGGTTTCTAAATAAAAAAAGGACTAAAACTGTTTTTTTCTCTTCAAACGTTAGCCAATTTTGTGGCCCACATTAGAAAGTTTCAAACCGTATACATGTATTATTAGCTTTTAGATGTTTTCTACTAAATTTTGAGTTTTCTATTTTCTTTGATTTGGGTGAAAAGTGTTAAGAAAATATCCACGAGCGTGTTCACAACAAAATTTGCGTAAAATTATACAACATGACCTTACTACGCTCTGGACAAATATTGAAAACCCGTGTAACGCTACTTCACAGAAACGATGTTAACAATATTTTTTTAAATTAGAAGATAACATAAAAATCTTCGTTTTCTAACAAATTTAATCCCAACAAACGACAAAAAACAGTACAATTTTCACCCGATTTTGCCAAGTGTGAAAATGTTTATTATAATATAATTATAGAGGAGCTCCTTTTTATTATAGAGGTGCTCCTCTTGTTTTTTGGAATGGTTAACGCACCCGTTCTACGAGTGTTGAGGTTAAGCAATCTTCGCAAAGGCCGGTCATCGGATAAGTAACCAAAAATATACCATCACGAGCTTCTCCGTGCTTCGGAAGACACGTTAAGCCGTTGGTCCCGGCTGCATTAGCAGTCGTTAACATCCACCAAATGGGCCCGCGTGGTGGTTTAGGGTCCGTTCTTCCTATCCATCCATAGGTAAGGCTCTTGCCCCAGCAGTGGGGACATAAAATGAGCTGATGATGATGATGAGGATGAATATAATTATAGTGTTTGTGTATGCGTGTGTGGGGGTGTGTGTTTGTGTTTGTGTGCATGTGTGTGAGAGAGAGAGGGTGTGAGGGTGTGTGTGTGTGTGTACATGTACATACAGGCTGCTTCAAATTTATTACTAAATAACTTTGATTTTTCAAATAATAATTTCATTCCAATGTGTAGTGTTCGCGGAAACTGTAGAAAACAATATTTTTTGGTAAATATTTTCGTGATATTTCACATACTGGTGATAAATACCTTAATAAAGGTGTTAATTTTTGTCCAGAGGCTAAGGACACCTGTATATATCCATAATTCATTATAAAATTGGTTTATTCGTTTCAAAATTTTTCAACTTTGAATATTGTCATGGGATACCGAAATGTATTTTTAAAGCTTTAGAATTTGGTTACTCATATGAAATGAAATGAAATGAATTATTATTTAAGCAAACTTGTTAGATAAGCGCTTTAGAATCGTCACAATATATTTTACCTACCACCCTTGGCTTTAAAATTCACAGAACACTTTAGCTCTTTGTTAAACTAACAAAATTATCTATCAGGCGCTTGTTAACTTTTTGTGAAGCTATTACGACATGGTACTAAGGTGATCAGTGACTTATGTTGCTTATAGTACCTTCGATACTATGCTACATCGCTATATACTCGTCTTGTTAGCCTATAAGTATATATTTTATTATTTACCTGTAGCATCCGATTACTCCCGCAAACACTTTTATGGGTATAGCATAATAAGTAACCTAAATCACAATATGTCTTATTCCACAAACGGAAAAGTGTATTACTTAAAATAAGCAAGACAAGAGATTTTCCAATCCCGTCTAACCGCCCATAAAATCAGCGATACATTTCAAAATATTGAACGCCACAAACCGATAAATATAACTCGTAGTGATTACAGTGCGGAATCGTATATAATAAATATGACAATCAATCAATGCCTGGTAATAATGTTATTTGTTTAGGCGGAAAAATTGCTTCATCTGCCGCTGTCGGGCTGCTTAGTACTGAACTGGGCTTAGCAAAAGGTATCGAAGTCAATTGTATGACACAAATTTATAATCAAGATGGTTTCGTAAATGAGACTTTTTACAGACATATCATCATCATCATGGTGGCCTCTTCGAGATCTAGTCTTGGATGTCCTCTTCCCTCTTCTTCCATTTCTGCCGATCCTGTGCCCGGCTCATCCAGTCCCAGCCTCCATGTCGTCTAATGTCGTCCATCCAGCGCTGCGGTGGTCTGCCGCTCTTGGTCTCCATTCAAGGACTCGCCTTGTCCAGCGACAGACATATAGTTTAAAGTTAAGGAGCCCTAAACGGTGCGAAAGGTCAGGGTGAACGCGAGAAGATCCGTAAAAAGTGTTTCATTCAATGTGTACAAAATACTTACTATAAAAGAAAAACAGTACAATTAAGTACATATAGGTACATATAGGTACTAAAATTAATTGATTAAAAAAATATTAATA
Source organism: Eudonia mercurella (assembly GCA_963082485.1). NCBI lineage: Eukaryota > Metazoa > Arthropoda > Insecta > Lepidoptera > Crambidae > Eudonia > Eudonia mercurella. Next base: position 19,105,020 of record OY720031.1, on the reverse strand, counting down.
AAACTCACAATTTATGTGAAAGAAGTTCATTTTGACAGATGCTAAAAAGTGTATCTACTAAATATATTCACTAATTTACTCGTGTGCTAACATGCCAAACACCCAACGTTTTTGAAATTCGAAACTCTCAAGTGACCTACACCAAGCGTCATTTGTTTTATGTCATCAATAACGACAAAAATTGTAATCTAAAACAAATGAGCTTCATTAAAATCGCGCACTCTGAGGTAAATCATTTGCGATAAAACCTTTTTAATTGGGTTTCGTACTACCCCCTAACAAGAGCGATCAATCTACATCACAATGTAACATATGAAATTATTTATTTTTGGGGAGATTTTTCGTGCTCCGATAACAGAGGGGAAATTACTGCTGTTATAATTGTTTCGGGCGGAGTGGGGTGACTGTGAAAGTTTATCTGCCCTTTTTATATGGGACCTTTTGGGGGCATAATGACATTTTATTTTTTATAGACCTGAATTTTGCTGAGCACCAGCCGAAATGCTTTTAATTTCACGTAATAATTACTTTCAATAATACTAAACATTTTTGAGCGAGCACGAAATCTCGGACACAATAAAACGTTTGTGACTTCGAATTTTGCAGGTAGGTTCCATAAAAGGAAGTATACTGTGTATGAAGGATTTTTGTATAATTTCTCGTATACTGGTGTTAACTCGAAAAAAAGTCACGGATTGCCAATCCGTTGTAATAATGAATGTCAATAAACATAATATATTGCACCAATTTTTATAATGATCTGACGAAAACAGAACGACACTCTAAAAAAGTTGAATGGGACAAGTCTTCTAAATATGAACAACTAGCTGACCCGGCGGACTTCGTACCGCATTTCTTTTTTTCTTCTTTTTTTTTTAATATAGCCTATGTTACTCAGCGCTAATGTAGCATAGTAATGATAAAAGAATTTTTTAAATTAGTCCAGTAGTTTTTGAGTTTATTCGTTGCAAACACACATACAAAAATACTAAGGTTTCCTCTTTATAATATTAGTATAGATTTGTCTATACTAATATTATAAAGAGGAAACCTTAGTATTTTTGTTGACTTTGGTCAAGCAGTTAATCCTTCCAGCATAAAACCTCTTTTCTGTTCCTGCCTACAAGCCTATCGGATCCGTTCTCAAAGGTGTCAATACGGCAGAACCGTAACACCTCATCGTGTCATAAATTGTGAGAATTCGCTAAAAGCACCTACTTGGTATTCAACCTGCATCTCCAGCCTTCAGGGCCCTGTCAGGCATTTAAAGACGTGGGGTTTATGCTGGAAATGAAAAGACAGTTACATGTTACTATATGTATATAGGTACACTTAAAGTTAGTTTCCTTTAACATGACTATCCTGAAACCTATAACAACATAGTACCTGTATATGACCACTAACAGCCGAAATTAATAACCTATCCTCAGCAAGAGATAGGCCTACAAGAGATTTGTTGCTTAGTAAATTCTGTTAACTCTCGGAAAATAACAGCGGTTGCTTGGTAACTAAACTAAGATAGGCCTATATCTGGTAAGAACCAGAGATAGGTTATTAATTTCGGCTGTTAAACAGCATGCAGCTTTTGATAAGTTGTACTAAATAAGAGCATATAAGTACCTAACTCATCATCAGCTCATTTTATGTCGCCGCTGTAAACTACTACGCGGGCCCAGTGCGGATTGGTGGTTGTTAACGACTGCTAATGCAGCCGGGACCAACGGCTTTACATGCCTTCCGAAGCACGGAGGAGCTCGAAATGATACATTTTTGGTCACCCATCCGATGACCGGCCTTTGCGAAAGTTGCTTAACCTCAGCACTCGCAGAGTACCTAACATCGAGTACCTAATTATACCGTTCAAAAACGTTGTGAACTGAACGCAAACAAAAAAAAATTAAAGTCTTTTATTTCGTTAGATAATGAAAACAAACTTCGAGACTATACCATCTGTAGTAAAAAAGAGTTATGATAAAAAAATAACACACGCCTACAGAAGGTTATTAAGTTTTTGTGCGTAGACATTTCTCTAAAAGGGAAACTTTTAGGCCTTATGCCTGGTCAAGAGTTTTCCCTTTATAACTCACTCACGTTAAATTTAGACCCTCCAAAGTTACTAGTCCTTTTAGCCGTTTTACTTGGAAGTATTTTACTTGGTCAGTGAACGCCAGTAACGGTCTGCCAGAGTTAAGGTCAAGGGTAACACTGCTCAGCCAAATTGATTTCTATTTTGTGGGTGCTAGAGTCGAAGTTGGGCAATGCTCAAAATTTTGAAACTTTGAACTTTGTGTCTTTCCATTAATTTTGATTTTAAATTCTTAATCTTAATATGTATTTGTTTTTTGGCAGCCAGCAGTGTTAACGCGCTCGGTAAGCAACTTTTGTAAAAGCCGATCATCGGATAGGTGATAAAACATTTAATATCTTGAGCTCCTACGTGCTTCGGAAGATTAAAGCCGTTGGTCTCGGCTGCATTAGCAGTCGTTAATAACCACCACCAATCCGTACTGTGCCCGCGTGGTAGTTAATGACCCGTTCTCCCTGGGGTGTTTGCATTCAAGGGGAAGGCTCGTGCTCAACAGTGGGCATAAAATAAGCTGTTGCTACGGGAAGGGCTTTCTAATCATAGCGAAAATGAAGAGGATTTTTGAGAGAGAGATAATAATAATGATAATAATAGAAGTTGGCTCATGGTCATGACGTCACACGTTAAACGTTACATTACATTTGCTTTGCTTTCTCGATGCCTTTACACAGAGATGGTGCGAAATATCTAAGGCTACCTCTTGAAATCAGGATGGCTACGAGTCGTGACTCGTGACGCTTTTAAAAAGAAAGTCCGTATGCTCTTTTTTGATAAAACCTTGGCAGAATCATCTCAGTAACGTCCTATATACCTATGTATTATGTATTATACGTTTATTTTTATACTATATTTATAAAAGTAGCTTATTTAATAATATACATAATATTTTGTTTATATTAGTACACTATCTGTGCCCCGTTTCACCCGCGTTAAAAAATATTTTCCCGTTTTTGCAACATTTTTCATTGCTGCTCCACTCCTATTAGTCATAGCATGATGTAATATAGCTTATAGCCTTTCTCAATAAATGGACTATTCAACACAAACATACTTTTTTCAATTCGAACCAGTAGTTCCTGAGATACGCGCGTTCAACCAAACAAACAAACAAACTCTTCAGCTTTATAATATTAGCCACACAGAACAGGTGCTTTTCGTGGCAGCTTTCGTTATGCTGCCACGAAGTGTTGGAACAACTTACCCCCTCCGATAAGGCTTTATAAATCGTTGGCCTCTTTTAAAAAGCATCTTAAAGAGTATTTAATTAATTTACAAAGATATTAACAATATAGCACCTAACAATATCATTGTTATTTTATTTATGTAATATGTATATATGTCATGTAGCATATTCCTTTTGTTTTTTTTTATTCTGCCGGATTGTACTAAAACTGGACGCAAATTAAAATAAGACGTAAGTAAATCTTTATGTAAAATTAAGTAGCATCTCTCTCACTGGTTTCCACTGAAAACCAGCGTCATGGCTCGCCATGACACATGCTGAGTGGCGACCATTTTGGCTGCATTAGTTGTTAGTTTTAATATTTAATTATAATACCTATTCTAGATGTAAGGAATTTGATATTATTGTTGTCAATGTGTTGTTGGTGCACCAAATAAACATTTTCTTATTCTTATTAGTTTAGATTTATATAAATTGTATATATGTGGTACCTATACTGTGCGTTTTATAATATATTATTTTTATTTGCAAATCGTTGTCTTCACCCAATTGCACCTACCATGTTATTTCTGTACCACCCTATGGTTGACTGGTAGAGAATGCCTCAGGCATTAAGTCCGCTATGTAATATATGTTGCAAAAGTTTTAAATAAATAACTAAATAAGAAGGGTGGGTATAAAAAAGATTATCTTTTCCTTCTATTCGTGTCAATGGATTTATTTCTTTCCGATCCTTGGGTATCGCAAGGTATTAATGCTTTATATGATTGGTATACTTATTGGCGCTGAAATAAGGTCACAATCGAAGCGATTAACGGCCTCAACGCAACACAGTCAGCAAAGCTCGTGAAACGCCGAAAGCCGCGAAGCCGAACGTCAACCTCAATAATTATTTCCACGCAAAAAAAAGGGCGAACAAAAAAGTTCCCGCAAAAAGTTAAAGGCCCGTGATTGAAAGTGCTATTTTATCTGAACAGCAATTTATAGAGGGTGGCCCGCCCAATCGATGGGGTGCTAACCGTTGCCCAAAACGTCCGAGATAAGGATTATAGTCTTACGTACGTTTTTTCAGCGAAACTTTCTCGTATTCGCAGGAAAATCGAGTTCCACTAGTAAGATAAGCTGTGCAATTGTTTTCGAATAGCCCTTAACACGGATCGCTTTGCAACACTATAACGCACCCGATTCACGATCGAGTGAGGAATTTTAATGGTCGCACCATCACTTTTGCGGTCTGGTAGTTAAACCTTTGGTGTTAGACGCAAAAGTCGCTGGTTCTAATGCGAACAATATACGATGTTCCGCTGTTTTATTTTTTAGGTATAATTTTAATTGATTTCTCATAAATAAAATGTATAAGTAGCTAAGTCATTTATCTCTACTGTATGACTTTGAATAAATTATTGTAGCGTAAATTAAGTCCTTTTGTTTTATGCCTGTTCCTATTGCGACGGAAAGTGTCCTTATATGATCGTAAAACGCTCTCAATTTTAAACTACTGTATGATCTTAAGCTACTTTAAACTATTTCTCTTGCTTTCTTTTTTAAAAGACAGTAGTAATACTTGAATGATTATTTGTTGGTGAATTAATTTCTCTGACTCTGACTCTGCCCTTGAAGTTGTGGACGATTATGTTTACCTTGGGCAAACGGTCCAGCTAGGTAGGTCCAACTTCAGTAAAGAGGTCAATCGTCGAATCCAATTAGGCTGGGCAGCGTTCGGTAAACTATGAAATATCTTTTCGTCCGATATACCGCAGTGTCTCAAGACGAAAGTCTTTGATCATCAGTGTGTGTTGCCATACGGGACTGAGACGTGGTCGCTCACTATGGGCCTTATCAGAAGGCTCAAGGTCACACAAAGAGCAATGGAGAGGGCTATGCTCGGGGTTTCTCTGCGAGATCGAATCAGAAATGAGGATATCCGCAGAAGAACAAAGGTAACCGACATAGCCCGAAGAATTGCTAAGTTCAAGTGGCAATGGGCAGGGCACATTGCTAGCAGGACTGATTGCCGCTGGGGCGGAACAGTCCTCGAGTGGCGACCGCGTACCGGAAAAAGCAGTGTGGGCAGGCCTCCAACAAGGTGGACCGACGATCTGGTGAAGGAAGGATGCGAGCAGCACAAAACCGTTCGTTGTGGAGATCCTTGGGGGAGGCTTTTGTCCAGCAGTGGACGTCTTTTGGCTGAGATGATGATGATGTTATTGATGATGAATTGATTTCGAAATATTTCATAAATACTTTTTTTTCCATACTCTTGTATATTCATAATACGAGCTGAATATTTTTTCATTTCTACCTCTGGTGAATTCCGTATCACTAAGCATTATATTACATTCAGAGCACCACTATTCAAGCGAAATAAAGTAATCTTATCTTGTCTTTTCATTTGAATACATATTTGTATGTATGGAATGAAGGCTGTGAATCATTTAATGCGAAGGCACTGAAGTGTCGCTTTGTTGCGTATTGCTGAATACTCAGAACCACACAGTTTATCAGTAAACGTTTTCCCTCCTTCCTAAGACATAGGGTCCTTCAAACGAGGCGTGATGACGCTCCTTGTGGGCCGGCAGGGTGAGGGTGACTGATGGTGCTTTGTTTTAACGCAGCACCAGTTGTCTTCATGGACTGGACCCCGTTTCCACTTAGCACCAGGTGGAGTAGTCACATGACGTTCTAGTTATAACCGCCTCTGTGGTCTAGTGGCTAAGACCATCGGTTTAGATCCAGAGGTCCCGGGTTCGATTCCTGTTTGTGTACTCGGTTTGGTTGGTGATAGGACTTGTTTGTCCACCTGGCTAGCTACCACCATCTTATCTAAATATGTCACCATAACATCAATGTTTGTAGCATTGTTGTGTTCCGGCAGCTAGAGGTAAGATAGCCAGTGCCTGACTAGTTGAGGATTCCGGGTGAAGTGCGCTTCCATCATTGGCCTTATCATCACTTAACATAAGGTGAGATCAAGGCACTGTGCTCACCCGTTAATATAAAAAAAAAATATTAAAAAAAACTTGGGTAGGAGACTTCTTGGCGGGAAAGTGAAGAGTCATGTCTGCGGTTTTGTTATATTTTCTAAAATTTGCGTTATGTCGAATATTATTGTGAAATAATGGTGGATTATTAACCATTAAGTATTCGTATGTGTGCATAAGTGTTGGCAAATAAAACAAAACAGTGCAACATCACTTTTCAAATTCTCTGAAGAAGTCCGCCCGAGTACTTAGTAAAGCCCCACATCTTTACTAAGATACTCGAGGGGTTGGGGGGTATATAATTTCTCACTTCTCATTTCTGTTAGCATTCATCATCATCATACAGGAAGAAAATATTTTTTATATAAGTATTACTTGTAAGAAAAAAATACTTTGGCTAAATGTGCTAATCGCACGAAGTCATCAACTAAAGGGAAAAAAAAACTTGGGTAGATTTTTGATAGTTCAGCTGTACACAATACAGACTATGACTGAAGTTCAACCGATAGTTAACTATCACGAAGTAAAAGAAACAATTTCCCTTTTTTGAAATATAAGTTCGCTGATTAAAGATATGATCCTCAGTAGTTGAGCATACCGAGTGAGGTTCGCTTCCATCTTCAGCTTTATAGTCACTTACCATGAAGTGATATGAAAGGTGTATCCTCCGTGCTTCGGAAGGCACGTAAAGCCGTTGGTCCCGGCTGCATTAGCAGTCGTTAACAACCACTAATCCGCACTGGGCCCGCGTGGTGGTTTATGGCCCGTTCTTCCTATCCATCCATAGGGAAGGCACGTGCCCCAGCAGTGGGGACATAAAATGAGCTGATGATGATATGAAAGGCAAGCGCTGTTCAACGGAGAAGCTCTTGCGTAAGTATTCAAATAAAGTTCCTGTAGCACTATTAATAAAGCTTACTTTTCCAAGACCTCCAGTTTATGTCGTTATTAACAAATGGTTATCTGCTGTATTAATCTTAATGTAATCCTGTATGTAAAGTACAATTTATTATCATCATTTATTTGTTTATTAATATTAAAAAACAATGTGTAATATAAACGCTATATCTTGTTTTCTACGAAAATGCCATTTTTAAAGTATATAAATAATTATTTTGCTCTTTCAATAGCAGTGAGTAAAGGAAATGTTCTTGAGCGTAAGAAACACAATTTCTCAGATAATGTCTTCCAGGAAAGCTGACTTATACAGTAAGCCTCTTAAATATTTAACGGCACTTAATAAATTACGCAATAAGGGCACAAGGTCATTTTAAAAGATTTTTTAATTCTGTTGAATAAAGCTATGGTAGCTACAAATTTTCTTTATCGTTATTGTGTGGAAATGGTCAAAAAAAGTCGTAGTCAGAACTCTGGAAGATGTTGATATGCGAACTATGATGCCAACTGACCAATTAAAATTTGTATAAATAACACAATTTTTGGAATAACAAGCAACTGGCATTAAAATTAAAGCTGTCACTTCTCATCAATCTCACTTTTGAAGATGCAAATTTTAATTTTAATTTATTAAAAGGAGGCAAACGAGCAGGCGGGTCACCTGATGGGAAGCAATCACCGTCGCCCATGGACACCCGTAAGACCAGAGGAATCGCAGATGCGTTGCCGGTCTTTAAGGAAGGAAAGAGGAAGGAAGGCAAATGATTAAACCTTATATTTATTCAAATACTTCGTATCATCATCATCATCGCAGTTCATCATCATCTAAGCACCCATTGCTGAGTATAAGCCTTTCCTTTAACTCGCCAAGTTATCCGGTCCCGTGTGAGCCTCATCCACTGCCCTACTGCCATCCCGGCGATATTGCCTTACCAGGCAGGTGGTCTGCGTCGAGCCCGCGTCCCATCTCTGGGCCACCACTCCGTCACCGCATTGGTCCATCGGTCGTTGTCCCTTCTAGCAGCGTGTCCTGCCCATCTCCACTTAAGACATCCAAAACGCATACACTAACATCGACTTTTTTAATACTTCATAAAGTAAATAGTAATTTTATACTTCCTAAAAACGCTACTAAAGGTGAGCTTACTTAAATAAAACATGATTTACTTTACTTCAATCCTGGAATTTCCAAGAGCAACCGAGTTCCACAAGTAGGATAAGCAATGCAATTGTTTATCGGCCATCCAGATTCGCGGGCAGTCACTTCTTAGCGGTTGATTTTTTAATTCCGCTCTCCTCTCCAATGGTTCGGAAATGCTGAATGCATTTTCCACTGGATCAGATTCCGGAAAAAGAGTAGAGTTGAATCTAAATGAAATTTCCCTCTTATTTTTTCTTGAAGTGAGTGAGGAATGATATTCGTTTTTTTTTGAATTCAACTTACTTTCTTTTATAAATGTTAAGTTGGTACATGTTTAAATATTTGTGGTGATGCTATTGAACTACTTACTAACTAAGTTATACAAACTGTAATTTGGAAAAAGGTTGAAAAAATTCCACATGTTCTTCGAACCCGCTCCTCCTGGTACCTCCCGGTTTGTCACCGGGTCAGGTGTACTATCAATTACGCTATTGTGACTCTGTCCAACCCGCCGTTTATCAACACTATCTCTATACTCTTACTTTGTAAGCCAAAGGAGCTTTAATTAATGAAACTATGTAATTTTTTTCAACACATTTCCAAATCGTAATTTGTTAGTAACCAATTTTTATTGATGTTAAGTGGAAATGGAGTTTAAACGCGAAGACTAGTGCAGCGTGAAAACAAGGCAGCATCAGCCCCCGATACTCTGCCGGCCCAAAAGGTGTTATTGTCTAACTCTGATACCTATCATAATACCTTTCAATTTGTCATTTGAAAGCTATTCAATAACTTCAAAGTAATTCACAAGTGTCAGTAATTGCGATCGCGACGCGTTTTCGAATGATGTCGAGTGAACGGCAACGTCAATTTAACATCTATTTTATTTGGAATCGTCTATGCAAAATGACAAGCGTAAATACCCTTGAAAAGTATCGTGAATAGACGTTAAAATTAGACAATAAGCAAAGGCACTAGATTCACTGAAATTACATAGTGATAGAAGCGTAAGAACTGATAAGTACTACAGGGTTGACAAAGCGCGCGTGAATACTCTTAGTGCCTTACAAATAAACAGAGAATAAGCTTCGTATATTAATTCCGTGTTTTGTCTCTTTTACTCTAATCTGAAATGAAGTTTACATGACGGGAACAAAACACGGAATAACTATTCGCAGCTTATTCTTTGTTTATTTGTGTTGTAAGCGTCCATGGGCTATGGTGGCTGATTTCCATAAGCTCGTTTGCCGCTCAGCTACATAAAAAAACGGATAAGTTTTATATCGCCAGTCTTTCCCCTCTCAGGAATTTATTATCTACAAGAACTTTATATCTTGTGTTTTATATAAAAAGAAGAGTTTTAGTCAAACGTTTAAAACATTAAAGCAAACTACGATCCCAGACATACCTTTATACTTGACGATTCGCCCGAGTTGCACCGGTCGTGGTTTTTTTTTATTTTATTGTAAGATGGGCTTACTCTTGGCCTCATTCTAATACCTAGGGCTAAGAAGAGGCCGACGATGGAACGAGCTTGCCCAGAAAAAGCCTATTCACTCGGGCTTTAAAAACTTTAGGGTTATATGCACTCGGGAATAGAGACGCCGGTAGGGAATTCTACTCTTGCAATGCACACTTGCCGAGTTTCTTGCCGGTTCTTCTCAGTACAAGATCTCCCGCCCAGAGTAGACTTAGAACCGATGGCATAGTGACATTCACAAAAGCTACTTGTAGCCTAAACTGTATAAATGATTTTGAATTTGAATTTGAATGGAATGCTAAAATGGCACGCAAAAGTTGAATGGTGTATAAAAAGTTTAATTTCAATAGTTTTTGAGGAGCTCGATGGCGCAGTAGATAACGCGCCCGGTCTGCAGTTGCTGACGTTAAGCAACTTTCGCAAAAGCTGGTCATCGGATGGGTGACCAAAAATTTATCATCTCGAGCACCTCCGTGCTTCGAAAGGCAAGTAAAGCCGTTGGTCCCGGCTGCTTTAGCAGTCGTTAACAACCATCAATCCGCACTGAGCCCGCGTGGTGGTTTATGGTCCGTTCTCTCTATCCATACACAGGGAAGGCTCGTGCCCCAGCAGTGGGGACATATAATGAGCTGTTGATGTGATTTAGTATTCATTTTATTGATTCGCATGCAAGGCAAGGCAACCCTTATCAGGGGGTTATTAAAAATGTGAACAGTTTATGAACGGCAAGATTAATATTGCGCTGGCGAAAGCAGTAGTCTTTTTAAGCTAGCTTCCGTGAAGCTTTGAGAAAATGTCGATTAACACTTTTCAACCTCTACTATTTCTTTGGTGAGAACCTGCAGGAGGCAAAAAAATACTTTGGACATTATAATTTAACGTGGTGTGGTTAATTAAATCCAAAGAAATTCCTAAGTAAAATTTTTATATTAATTATTTATTTTTGTAAAGAGAGGATATTGAGTAGACTGATGAATGATGATGACACAGTGCCAGGTAACCAAAGTGGTGACAATTTTTTTTAAAAGTTTTTGAAATTTATTTATAAGGGGCAGAACACGGTCAGTCAATTGGTAATATTAGCATTGGCATATTACCAATGGATTCAGATTGATTGAATATCCAACAAATTACTTTTATCAAACAATTTCTTACTTCTTTTAGTTAAAAATATATTTTCTTTTCTGGGTAAATTGGTCTTTTTTTTAGATACAACTGTTACAAGCGTCGTTAAAATATGACGCCAGACTTTCATGTTTATCAGTCGACTAGGGCGGTCCACTGACTGGCTGACCAATTAATCAATCAAGGGGGCTCACTCCGGACAAATGGGGGGCTGTTCGTTTTTATTTCCGTTTAGTCATCCATCATTTTTCTGGTATGCTTGTTTTGTAACCACCTACGCACGACACGCCAGCATAGTATACTGTCTTTGACTGGAGTTTATTATTTTTAGTAGTCACCCAGTGGACTGTAATTCACTAAATATACAATGTGGAAGCAATGTTATGTCATCCATATTATACATACATTTTATATTTCTGCACTCCTTTAACATAATATAAACTTAAGCTATGCCAAATGTCTTCTTCAAAGGTTTTCTTTACGTATTAATATATCATAATCATCATCTCAGCTAAAAGACATTAAGAAAAATATATAAACTAAAAAAACTAACTAGAATGGCGCAGCGACCCAAAGTGAGTCTTGGCCTCCGATAATAAGAGTCACCATTTGGATCTGGGAGAGGATCGTGCTGTAAAACGAACGTACACGGGACGTCCTAATGACGACCGGTTGGACGACCCAGGTACCGCTGGGAGGACGAGGTCTTTAAGGACTTGCGCGAGCTCAACGCGGACGACTGGCACCAGATGGCGCAGGACAGATCCAAGAAAAATATATAGATATAATATATTACTTACTATTAAAAAATAAATATAAATATATTACCTATATAAATATATAAAATTAAATAATATTCAGTCGCAGTAAACGAAAATGCGGAAAGCCGCTGGATGCGGGCTGCACGAAACCGATCGTTGTGGAGATACTTGGGGGAGGCCTTTGTCCAGCAGTAGACGTCTTTTGGCTGAGATGACGATGATGATAATGAAACGAAATTAAAACCAAAGTCAAAGCCATAAGGTTTTTTTTAAATTGAACATTTAATCACCTTTCACTTTCATTTGTTTCGACTGTTTGACAAAGGAGTGGCCGCATTTTGTTTTGTGGGTAAGAATATTAAAAATGCCTGAAATAAATTCAGTAGCCGATTCTTACAAACTATTTTCAGTGTGGGCGTTTATTATGTAACATGTTGTATAAAAAAATCACAATGGCGTAGAGAGCATTATGGCTGGACTCGTGTTATATAGCATTTTTACGATTCCTCCTTATCTTGAATTGTGAGGGCATGTCTCATTTGCATTGCAAATGTTTTATGTCGGCATTATGATTTGCTAGCGGAGAAGAAAACTAAAACTGAATTACATGGAATACGCATTTTTGCAGTAGCAAAGTGCAAATTTCTTCTGTTGATGTATACCTTAGTGAGTGAGCTTACAGCTCCGGTAACCTATCCGGATATTAGGTAGTGGACTTTACGTGTTCACGGGGCAACTAGCTTGAGACACTAGTCTTAAAAGTACCGGATGAAGAATGCGCTTCGGCGGGTTCTAATCTGGCGTTATGACCTGACGTAGATGGTCCCTTGTGCTTGCGCAAGGATGTCTGACACCTTTAGCTTTATAACCGTAAGGTTGGTAGGGGGTGTCAGGATAAACTTTAAAGTCGTGTGGAGTTGGATGTTGATGTGTACCTCCAGATACAGAGGTCAAAAGAAAAGGGGAGTTTGATTTTTATAACAAACTCGAAGGAGTTTAATTATCGAAAACATGTAAACGTCCCGCTTTTGGGATAAGGCCTTTCCACTAAACTACTAATAGCACATGGGAGACTGGGCTCAATAACATTTAGACCACTTTGCATAATCATATGAAGATACTGACCTGAGATCTGATACTGAGCTAGACCTGGGCGCTTTTCCCCACCCACACGACCCGGTCAACCCGAGCCGAGGTCATAGTCTTTAAAGGCGCCCTCGAGTGTTTCTGCCCTCGATACGATTCGAACCCCTCAAGAATCTAGTAGGGTACGGGAAAACGCACTAGTGCGTGATGCCATTACCTCTAGAAAACCTCTGATGGTGTTTCGTTTCATACGGATTGTGGAACCCTTTCAGTTTCTCGCCGCCGCCCTCAAAAAATGTCCGGTGACGCTAAAAGTGCCGCTTGAGGTAATTAGCAGCTCTGAAAAAACGGAAAAACTTTTCGTTCTAGAGAGGGTCATTCTACCGCACTAACAGATGTCAAATAATATTTATAATAGTGCATTATTTACGAGTCTATATGTCTAGAGTTCTATATGTCAATACAGTCACAAATATTTTTATCATAGTTTTCTAATGACATCTCTAAATGCGGCAGAAAGGTGTCCAACCACAAACGGAATTGAATTAAAATATACCTGTGATTATTTACATATAATTTTACGCAAATATTAAAAAATCCACAAAAAAAAAATTCATGTCATGGGGTGCGGGTTCGAATCCCATATTTACCTGGATTCCATATTTACTTAACATCAGGTAAATTGGAGTCATTTGCCGTGCTACGTATAAAAAAAAAAAAAAAAAAAATCCCGCTCGTGGAATTTTTTCAACACTTTGTCTTTTTTAAATTGTAATTTGTTCGCAACAATATTTGCGTAAAATTATATGTAAATAATCATAAATATAGCTTGCCTAATTCTTAACTGATCTTTCATTATTTGTAAAAATATTAAGATTGGATGTTGATGACGTAGTTGTCGACATTGAATAGGCTCCTTTGGCTTATAAAGTAAAAATAGATAGTGTTGATTAATTTCGGCGAGTTGGATTGAGCCACGATAGCATAGTTGGCAGTGCACCTGACCCGGCATGTCATGGGGTGCGGGTTCGAATCCCGCTCGTGGAATTTTTTCAACACTTTGTCTTTTTTCAAATTAAAATATACCTACCTGATATAATTTTACTAGAAAAAGTCAACCAGCCTCAGGAATAGTATTGTGAACACAAAATTCAAAATAACAAAAATATATATCTACCTACTTCGTTTCTTTTTAAATCGAAGTCAGTAAAACAGTTGTACAAAGCCATTCATATATAACAAACCAACGGTTTACAGCAGCATAAAGCTCACGACGGCCGCCTCAGCGAAAGTTTAGCTTAAAGCGAAACAGGTTGACAATAGCGGACTTTGTAAAGGTCGTCGGTCGTCTTTATTCCTTGGGCTTTACTAGCATTGCTGGTTTACGACCCCGCCCGCCCTGCGAAATCCCTGAGCCCAGGTTATGACGCTATTAAGAGGACTCGGGAGTACTGGATGCTAGCGTCAGATTTTTGCTAAGGCAAATAACTGTCGCGTGTAACGGACTAATGAGGTTTACACACGGCCTCCTAACGAGATGTCAGTAACACGGCGCCTTATGTTAGTGTTGTGTAAAACTCGAAACCGGGAGTGTAAATTTATAAACTCGACTCAATTTTGCAGGGTCGATAGCGTGAAACGGTCACGGAACAGAGCTGCATCGAGCGCAAGTCTACGGAGTACGGACTCGAGTCCTAAAGAACTCGAGTCTAACCTAACTTAGGTCCATGGGGCCCAGGTGCTTACAAACTCTTTGAAGATATATCTATAAAATTAGTAGAAACCACCTCGGGCCACAGAGCTAGCAGCTACTTGGCCCTCGTATAATTGTGTGTAAAAAATAAGTACTTATTGCTATCCAACGTGGCAATGCTGCTGGCTTACTGGGCACTCTGCCTGATGGGGATGATTTGGGGCAATTTTTTTATTTATAGTTAGTATTAGTCTTGATGACCTCTGTGGTTAACGCGCCGGGTCTGGCGTCGCGTCATCTCTAGGTCCCGGGTTCAATTCCCGGTGGGGTCAATTTAGAGAAAACTGTTTTTCTAAATTGATTTCGGGTCTGGGTGTTTTTCTATGTTTATGTTAATTTTTTTAATTTTTTTTTTTAATTAATTTATCCGTTATCTAGTTTAACCATATTAACGAGTTTCAATAGAAGCTTATCTTGGGCTAGAGGGTTGGTGTGAGCGTAAACAAAAAAAAATTTAAGTACATATTATAGTTTATAGTTTTTTTATAAGTATAATTATAAGTTTTTTTATGCCTTATCAGACAGCTCTTGACCTCGATCTCACCTGATGGTGAGCGTAGATGAGGTCTACGATGGAGCGAGCTGCCCCAGACAAGTAGTAAGTAAATAGTTTAATTTAATTGTTATTGTGGTACTTAAATTATTTAGTTTTGTACTACTTATCAAAGTGATAACGAATACGATAAGCAGGGTTAATTTTTCCTGTTTTATTTTTATCATTTAATTGTCCACCGGCCGCAGCCTCGCCCGCATGAGGTCCCAATCGTAAGACCCACACCAAACTATATTACCCGTCACTGAATACTGAGCTCTCTTACTTAGCAGACTGTTACATTATCAGATTCAAGCATGCAATAGACTCGAGCCTATTCGGAAACTTGAAAGCTCGTACCTACCGCATCGAGTAGTAGAGTATCTATATTTCAGAGTCAAGTCTTGTGATAAGAGTTGGACTCGAGTTATTCACAACACTACTTTACGTAGGTACTGCAACCTATGTCGTCACATTTCATCAATTGAAATTTCCTTATTTACTTCTCTGACGTTTGTACGAGATTTTTCTTTTGGAAAGCTTTATTGGCATAAGGAGATCGATGGTGCGACTTGCGTGTTAAGAAAGATAGCAACCTTTTTAATGTCGTTTGACTGGATGGGAAATCAGGTAAAATATCTAGAGATCCTCTGGCTAATAAAAAAAATTACTTATAAAATTTCATAAATTTTTTACTGAATGAAACTTAGGAAGCAAGTGGTTTAAAATAAATTGTTGCTATAGTCAAAAATTTGACTTTTAAATGACTCATCATCATCTCAGCTAAAAGACGTCCACTGCTGGACAAAGGCCTCCCCCAAGGATCACCACAACGACTGGTTTTGTGCTACTTGCATCCAGCGGCTTCCCGCGACCTTCACCAGATCGTCGGTCCACCTTGTTGGAGGCCTGCCCACACTCCGCTTTCTGGTACGCGGTCGCCACTCAAGAACTGTTCCGCCCCAGCAGCCATCAGTCCTGCGAGCGAGTCTTGCCCACTGCCCCTTGAGCTTAGCAACTCTTCGAGCATAGTCCTCTTCGTTGCTTTTTGAGTGACCTTGAGCCTCCTTATGAGGCCCATAGTGAGCGACTACGTCTCAGTCCCGTATGGCAACACACACAAGACTTTCGTCTTGAGACACTACGGTATATCGGACGAAAATATATTTCGTAGCTTGCCAAACGCTGCCCAGCCTAATTGGAAACGACGACGATTGACTTTAAATGACTAAAGGAAAATAATATCTATAACCGGTTCCTGTCGAACTCTGGTGCTTTTGAGTTCGTTAGCCGCAGTAGTAAGTTGAAGTAGTCCACTTCAACTTACTCTGAAAGATCTGTGACCTGCACTGGTAAACATTTCAAATTTCGTTTCTTACCGAAGTAGATGTTGTGAGTGAATTATCAAAGGTATTCTCTAATTATCTCTGCACATTACAAACACGATTCTCACATTCCGTTGGCTCCCAAAAGATTTGAACTCATATTAATTCGGGGCCGGCCATCCGGAAATATCGTTCACGCTTGTATCCCCGCCGTTTGAGATCAGACTGATAAAGTATTTACCTGAATTTTATTTAATGTTAAACGGTGGGCTTTTAGAATTGTTTTTCACGAATTAAAGTGTCAGTGTAAGTCATTTTATAGTTACAGAGACCCCTGTAATAAAATCAGAATAAAATAATTACAAAATTAAACGTGATTTAATTCGCAAACTGAGTTTCACTTCAATGTGTTGTTAGCCTTAAAAATAATAGACACAGGACAGAGTGGGTTTGTCTTTTTTATATCTAGTAGTTTTTTTATGTACAAAACTTTATTTATGTAAGAAAAAAAATTGTTTGTTACCTAGTCGTTGCATTCTGCACACACCTGTAACAGTCATAGCACTAATCTAGCCATGTTTTCTTAAATACTCGTTATATATATATACATGTATATCACGTCAGACATTGGTGTTACGTTTGTCTTGTGTCTGTGTTGAAGTAAATGTTTTTTCATGCGTTCATTTTTTCAACATCGACATATTAGGTTGTAATCGTAAAAGGCAGAACGCAGCAGTAAAACGATTATCGACTTATAATGATGATGAATTGTGTCATTAATGTTCATTTAAAATCGACATTTTAGGATTCGATAACGTTTGTACAGGTATAATGATAGATATTGACTTAAGCATAGCTTCTTGATTAGGTTTCTGCAACGAATTTTATCCCATTTTCCGGATCAAAAATGCCAAAATAAAGGTCCCTATCCGGGAGCTCCCTAAATACACAGCCCTTGATAGACGCCCTTGTCGCCTTTTACTCCCGAAATTGATTGGGAGCCAATTCTGGGTCAATCGTCGCTTGCTCAACCGCAAATGTGTAAAATTTAGATTGATTCGTCGGCGAATGGAATTGTCTCTAATACGAGGATATTTTATACGATGATTATGCTGAGAATGTTGTGTTGAAATGTACACGAGATGATTGTTAAATGTGTCAGGTTTGATTTTATTTACACACTTTCAAATTCAACATATATTCAATTTTGGGCTACGCGAACACTTCACATTGAAACTATTAAACACTTTAATATGAACTCGTTTCTTCAAGACAGTTTGCTGATTGCCTCAAACGGCTTTTTTTGCGTCATGGGACATTTTTTGGGGGCGGTGAGAAACTTAAAGGGTTCCTCAAGCCGTGTGAAACGAAGTCCGCGGTCTTTTAGAGGGAATGGCATCACACACTAGTGCGTGTCCTCGTTCCCTTCTAGATTCTCCAAGGGGTTTGGATCGAAACGGATTAAAAACTCGAGTTTCAAAAAAAAAATATTTTTCGGCCTTGGTCACACTAAGACTATGAATGTTTCTAAGCTGTTTAGTTCGTATGTTTATGGCGCGGAAGACCTTGTTCTGAGAAGGGTTCGACGCAGTTAGTCTCATTCGTCATTTGGCCACGCAGACGCAAAAGATCGGCAACAAATTCAACTCCAAAATTTTTGAATAATGTCTTAATACAGAAGGACTCTTTCCATCACAAATTCATCTATAAGTAACAGAAAGTAAAGTGTGTATAAAAAGCGTTATCATGACAAATTCAAAATGGTTAGACTACCGATCCCAGACCCCAAGTTTGATTTCCAGTGGCACATTATTATTATTCTCAGTTTAGATGGTGGTGGGACTATTTTTAAGTCCACCTGACTGTAAGTATGGTATTATCAACTTATCTAAGACTTTCGCTATTACAACTTTTGTCTTCTGTAAGCATCTTTAAATCGAAATCATGAATAAATAAAATAACATTTTTGTGATATTGTTCTTTTAAAATCATTACAAAAAAACATTGGAAAGCGGAATATACCTACAAAGATATTACATAAGCAGAATTTTGGTTTGAAAGTGAGTTCTGTGACTCAAATGAATTTAAGTTCAAGTTTTGATATTTTATAAAATTGGGCTACTCTCTCCCAGTCCCAGCTGCCAATGAAATCTATAAAGTAAAATACCTACCTAAATTATTTTTATTTTTGCAGTTCTGCAAGAATACAGCGACACGAATAAATGCTTCGCAACACAACCCATTGGACAATACCATAAACCCACAATCACGTCACACATCATAATGTTATGCCAACATGAGCGAGGGAGAAATCTCTCGGAAAACTTCAGTTATAATGCTAAGTACCTATTAGGGCTGCTCATTTAACATCTTAACGCATATCGTTGCTATAAATCATTATGAGTGCTTCCTTTATATATTTGTCAACGTTTATCCGCAGTCTGAATGATCGCGACTCATTAATGAGGAGACTCCGTCTTGAGGCCATTGAGGGCAGCCCTCTTCGAGGCCTATTTGTCCTCGAGGCCAGTGATAAATGGGAGTGTCCCAACCAGCGTAATTAACAGACTACATCGACGAGAGCCGGTTATGTATCTTTGAAGTGTAAACATACTGACAGTGTGTGTGAGGTGCGCGACCGCCGCTGATTTAAGAGCGATATGTTTGTATAGGTAAGTAGGTAGGTACCTTATCTAAGTTGGAAATGTAGTGAAACTAACAAGTTTATACATTTTCATTCAATATAAATAATTTTGTTTCTAATTCTGATTCTTAAAGTGGTTTAAACCTACATACATAAGCTATTATAAAAATTGTCTGCTTTTTAAAAGTTTAAAAGTAAAAATTTGTGAATAATTAAATACATATTAGTATTTTAACTATTTCAATTAAATTTCGTTGTTATTACAAATTTAGATGGCAAGGATGTTGAAAAACATATAAGATAAGGCACTCGGGACATTCCGCGGAAAAGAAGTTGTTTACCGCTTATGGCCTTTACCTAGGTATATCGTAATGGTAGGTTAAGGTAGGTAACCGAATTCATAGGCAGTGAGAAACTTGGTTCTCCAAAGAGTAACGGCAAAACCAACCATGGCGTTTCCTTCCCCTTCGCATATGTTCCCAAACTTTACTAGATTATATGGAGCATTCGAATTGGACCTACAGAGTGGAGTGTACCGGAGAGCGCCTCTGAAAGACTAAGATCTCGGTGTCGGTTGACGGGGACCTTCTGGCCTATAGGTAAGCCAGAGCACGTAGGTAAAAAATGACCAACAAAATAGAACAGCCATACGAAACTACATTCATAAAGTTATTTACAGCATTTGCAGTCGAATGTTTTCCAGAAATAGTACCTACCTATTATCAGAATTACTTTAACAACACGGAGGACGAATCAACGCGTTCTGTATTCTATGGCACTTACGAATAAAGGTTACTTTGCTCAGAGTTTCACCTTCATAAATATGATGTTATGAATGGTTATTGATGCTTTTTTTTGTCGATATTATAGAGATGGGATACATAATTTATCTATTAAGTAGTTGAATGCGTATCTTTTGAGGGGGCTTTTACTATTGATTTGTGTTGGAAACGCTGATGGCAAATTGGTTATTTTCAGGCTTTGATTTGTGGGGGCTTTCGGTTAAAGGGAATATTCTATTTATATACCTACTGCTTGCTGCCTAATAGTTTTTTCTTCCATTAGGCGAAGGAAAAGGAATCGAGCTAACCTCCGCTTTAATGTTTTATTAGTGATAGTAATTTAAAAAAGGATGGTGTTTCCCCGACCTTTTAAAATCCAATTTGGAAAATTTCAAATCAATGAAATATGTCGAACAAAATTTTCCTAAGCATTATGAAGTTTCATTAGAGTAGCTTTTGTTTTGAAAAAACTTAAACTTTATAAGAAATGGGTATTGATTTGAAAAAACCTTTAACTTTGTCTAATACTAGCTGACCCGACGGACTTCGTATCTACCGCATTTCTTTTTTTATTTTTTTTAATATAGTCTATGTTACTCAGCGCTAATGTAGGTATCATTCTAATGGTGAAAGAATTTTTTAAATCGGTCCAGTAGTTTTTGAGTTTATTCGTTGCAAACATACATACATACATACAAAAATACAAAGCTTTCCTCTTTATAATATTAGTACCTATAGAAGTACATGTCTTTCGCGGGCGTAGGTACGCACGAATTACATTCCAAAGTTCCATCGCTATCGTATGAATGGTAAAGGAAAGCATACGAGACAAACTAAAATAGGTATATTTTAGCGGATGTCAGAATAAACTTTACGTGCCTTACAAATAAACAAAGATTATGCTCCGAAAAGTTATTCCGTCTTTTGTTCCTGTTACGTAAATGTCATTTCAAATAAGAGTAAAAGAGACAAAACACGCTTATTCTTTGTTTATTTGTAAGGCACTACATATATTTTTTTTATATTTTATAATAATCAATATTTTGTTAAATGTCCCTATCGTATGAATGGTATAGGAAAGCATACGAGACAAACTAAAATAGGTATATTTTAGCGGATGTCAAAATAAACTTTACGTGCCTTACAAATAAACAAAGATTATGCTCCGAAAAGTTATTCCGTCTTTTGTTCCTGTTACGTAAATGTCATTTCAAATAAGAGTAAAAGAGACAAAACACGCTTATTCTTTGTTTATTTATAAGGCACTACATATATTTTTTTATATTGTATAATAACCAATATTTTGTTAAATGTTGTATTTTTTAAATAATTTATATCTTTATCTTTATATATAAAAATCTTCTATGCGTGTGTGTTATTGAACTCTTTCTAAACGGCTGGAACGACTTGGATGAAATTTTCTGTGTGTGTTCAAGTGGATTCGAGAATGGTTTAGATTTACAATTGGACCCGGTAGGTAGCGCTGCTATAGAGATTCATCGTGGTATACGGGTGTTCTGAAGCGGACGAATGATTTGTTTGTTTTGTTGTCATGGAAACGTTAACTGTCAAAGCGGTACAAAGTCCGCCGGCCGGTCAGCTAGTTTTTTATATAACTTGTAGTGGCATTGGTGTTCGACAGGAACCAGTAAATAACACTTTTTTCCTTTAACGCATTCACTGCCACTCCTTTTTCCTGGACATTCGCCAGGTGCCGCACTTTGATGTGTGCATCAAACGCACATGTGAGTTCAACCAACTATTACCTAGTGCCTCCAACGCACATATGAGTGCATACTAATTTGACATTGGTTTGTTCCCATAGGAACCAAATTAGAACTAGGTATTTATTCTAACACGAGAAACACCAACCGCCAGTCTTGTTTTGAATAAAACATGATATTTAATAAATATTATTAAAGGGATTATTACCATGTTTTTTGTTATGTTTGAGTATCCGATGATATTTCAGATGATTTACATCCGATGATTTACAGTACATCCGTGATCATGGCGCATGCAACTGTGCTGAAATATCATCGGATACCAAACATAACAAAAAACATGGTAATAATCCCGTTAATAATATTTATTCTAATGTAAGTGACCATGATAGTTTAAAAAGTTATATGATATTTTATATTTTATATACTTTAATCATATTAAACCTGTCGATTCTAATTAAGCTTGACAGACAAGTAAAATTGCGAATAAAGCATAATTTCAACAAAACGGCTCGTATCGCATCGGATCGGAACGGATTTTACTAATCTTTAAACGATATTAAATCATGTACACAGTATTTAAAGTCTATATAACCAATCGCTCGTCGCAGCTTACTTTCGGCTACGATCGCGTGTCATGCTGCTGTGCGTGGCTTAGCAATATAGACTTTAAATACTGTGTACAATCAGTGCCCCAATTTCCCAATAATAGGTATTACGTATTTATAGTATAATTTAGGATAATATATATCTTCTGATCCAAGAAGCAACATATTAGACATAAGTAGAACATTTCAAAATTCAGAACTCACATATGCGTTGAAGGCACAGGGCGAAAGTCACTAAATATTATGAACGCGTCTGAGCGTTCAAGGCACTAGGAAACAGTAATGTATACGCGTTGCTGGCAGTGAATGCGTTAATCATTAAAAATAGGGGCTAGTGATTTTTGACTCCTTAGCAACGATTGAATACATACCACCTGCTTCCTAATCAGTCAGTCAGTCATCCAGTAAAATTTCAATGGAATTAAGTATTAATTTTGGCGACGATAACTGTTGTCGAACTCTGGGTTACTGTGTCAAACTCTGGTGCCGCTACGATATGTTGGATACCTAATAAAATTAAAATCACTTTTCCAATAAAAAACACTTTATTTCGGTCCATTATACTTTCGTACAAAAACATTTATCTAGATATACATAAAATACTAAACAATGGTAATTCAACAACACAAAACACACCCCATACATATACCTAGTGATAGTTGTAAATTAACGAGTTTGGTATTGACTTTCATAACTTTTAACTCTGTATAGGTCTATGTCGATATATTGGACACTAGGATTTATACTTTATTGCTTTGACATAAGCTCGAAAACCAATGGCTGTACATGCTGTGCCAGGGCCGTAATCACGATCATTATGCGGCCTGATTCACACATCACCACATCTTGATACTTTATCCAATCTTGGAGACGAAGAAGCTTGCTGCCGATAATAACCTTCCTAGTAGGTACGTTCTCAGCGCGCCCGGCGGACGTTTGTGACTTTATCTGCCTAAAGATCCATAGGCCGCAATAACGAGGGAAATTATGAAAACGTAACATATAAGGTCACATTTTATCAACTGCAAATATTTTGAGGATAAATTCAGCAACATATAAAAACTATTTTTTATGAAAAAACCTTAAATTTTTATACGCTCGTTTTCAAAAAAAACGCCAAAAGACATTTCGATTAAAAAGAAAAATAAAGCACTTTCGGTAGTTTCAATTCAAAGAAGCCGAAACAGAGGCCGCAATGCCTTCACCGCTTACACGTGCCCAGTTTCATTAAAAAGAGCCAACAGAGAGGCCGCTCTTAAAAATATTAAAATTTTTGTGTCAGGAAAAGTAAAAAAAAAAATCTTGCCTGCATTTTTTTTTATGCTAGGGCCTTATTTCTCTGATATAATGAGATGTTTTGTCAAAATATTTGCAGTTGATAAAATGTGACCTTATAGAAAGTAAAGGTCAAAAAATCTTTATTCAAATTGCTTGCTTGCTATTTGCTAAGCACTTTATATCATCTAAACCTAGCGTTCTGTACCAGTTTCATTATTTTCATTCAATCATTAAGGTCGAAGAGACGAATAAAACTTAAACGGAATTTATTATCAATAAAACACTTAATACAAGTTCAAAATATATTATTAACTCGTTATTTTACAAGTACACAAAATATAATTGCTTTATTATTAATATTATAGATATTTACAAAAGCAAAAAATATATCACATTAACAATTTGCTATAAAGGTTGGCTTACGACTGACTATCTGTGAACAACCACAATAAAAGACAGTAATATGTATGTATCTGTTGCATGATTAAAAGTAGAAAAAGCGACCGTTACATTTTATAGGATTGTGCGATAACAACAAAATATTATGAATTATTAATAATTAAATATCACATTTCGAATTACTTTAAACACTCACGTAAAGCGTATGAAGTTACTTACATTCAAAAATATAGAGAGACAGACTGAGCAATACCCTCAAAAAATTACCACTTTCTAGAAAGAGACAAAGCGATTATGCGGCTTATACCTGTCTCAATGTATATGTATGTATGTTCATTTATAGCCTACGCAAAAGATACCTTACAGACTTAAATAATTGTATAGAAAATACACAGAATGCAAAATTATTCATCCTGCAAGCCTGTGGAGTGGGAAATCAGAACGAAAGAAAGAGACAACTGCTGGCCGCACGATCGTTTCGTCTCTTACAATTTTAAACACTGACGACAAGTCACAATATCACTTGAAGACGAAATAAGTAGAATTCAACACGAACAGACGCCTGCTCATCAGACTATCAAAAACTATATATTCAATAATGTTCAACATTATGCTCTAACTTGCATAATATGACATAAAATTCAGTCTGTTGAGGTTTGATAGTTTGTGGTAGTCTGATAAGCAGGCGTGTGTACTAGAGAAAATAAAGAGACACTAATTGTTGACTGGTAATCAAGTTCAAAGTCATTCAAGGCATTCTATAATTAATTGTACTCTTGTTTACAAAATGGTAACTGTTACTCCTATGAATTGTTATCAAAACGTTTATATCAGTCTATATATAAGAAAACGTGCGTATATAAGACAGCAATGTGCCGTAATCTGTTACGATGACACTATGCGCAGGCATTAAATACAATCACTTTAGCAGGTACCCACTTGGATGTTTATTACGTAATGCATCTGAAACTGTATGGCGCTCGCAGTGTGGATTTGAAGAGTCGTTACCTGTATACGCAGTAGCTTGTGGATGAGACGTACACTTATATGTCGATAAGGTATGAAATATATTCCGTGCTACATTCAAGTGGGTCAAGTCAATCCTGCTTTAGATACAGTTCAAATGTCACTTTGTACACAAAATAAGGAGACAGTAAGCGTAAGGTAAGCTTAATACATGCCGCATTCGAGCGACGCACACATACACCCTCTCACAGACACGGATTCTTGCAACAGCTGCGTTCGGACTATTCCTAACTTTTTATTTATTTTTATAATCGATAGGCTTGCATTTGACTACTATCTCACCTGATGGTAAATGATGACGTAGCCTACGATGTAACATGCTTGCCTAGAAGGTACCGATTCACTTCGAAGACTTCAATATTATATTTTAAAGGAAACACAGACTGAGGCGAGGAGTTCCACAGCTTTGCGGTACGTAAGAAAAACGTAGGCGCAAAACGCTTCGTACGCATGGGTGGAATCTCTACTGTGTAACTATGGCGTCGCGCGGTTTGTCTGGTTGTCATGTGATAGAAAGGTGATGGAGGAATCAAATCGAACAATTCCATTGCACACTCTCCGAAGTGAATCCGAGAAAAAATCGAAAGACTTGCGACCTGGCGTCGATGTTCTAAGCTCTGCAGCTTGGCGTGAAACAGTTCGTCATCGTCAATGAGGATTCTGGCTGGTTTTGAGGTTGTCTATGTGTCCGTTGCTCAAGCGCGTTTGTATGAAGCTTATCATCTGCAGTCTCCTTATTTAGTGCTTCGTATCAGTGCAAAGCCAACCGCTACATGCATTATAACTAAATGATACAAGAGTAGTCGTAGCATGACGACTCTTCCCGTTTCCTCTCCTCGTTTGATATGCGAATGTTGGACGAGGCACCGCCCGTCTCCCATAGACCCGGAGTCTCGATGATCTAACAGAAAACATTTTGGATTTACTAAAACTACCGAACTTGATGGTGCAGTAGTGATTGCTAAGGTAAATCTATTTTCGCAAAGGCCGGTCATCGGACGGATGACCAAAAATGTATAACTCGAGCGTCTCTGTGCTACGGAAGGCATGTAAAGCCGTTGGGTCCCGGCTGCATTAGCAGTCGTTAACAACCACTAAACCGCAAAGAAATCGTGTGGTGGTTTGGCTCGTTCTCCCAATGCATCTATAGAGAAAGGAAGGTGCCCCAGCAATGGGGACATAAAATGAACTAGTGATGATGGTGATGGTCCTTAGCGTTAGCACGAACATTATTTTTGGCCGCAACAATTGTAAGCTTTCTATCGAGGTGTTCTTAACTGAGTACTCGTACATCATGGGGTTCTTCAAAAAGGGCGTTAAAAGGTTTCCACAGAATCGGCAACGAGTGATTAATAGCTCTGGTATTGAAAACATCCATAGGCTACTACGGTAATCGGTTACCATCACGCGGGCCGTGCGTCTGATTGCCACATTAGTTGCATGAAAAATAAACTAGAAGTAGGTATAAATCGTTTGAATTGATCTCATACCAGCTCAAAACCTAATTTAGGTACAGCCGTAGTCGACGCGTCGACGTTCGGTAATTTAATGTCAATATTATTTTATCCTAAAGCCTGCCCTGTCCCTTCTTACGATAAATTAGCGTGAATTTAGGCTTGTTTCAATTTGCGCAATTTCTGCGCCACACACAAATTTTCGCAAGGCAAAATAGGCGGCATTTCGGATGCAAACTTTTTCAAAAGTGTAAACCCACTTTCATGGCTAACTGACTAATTGTATCTATTTTCAAAATGTTATTTAAAGAAGACATCAAGCTTAGGTTTATCAAGTAACTTGCACAAACCTATTTAGTGTCGGCCCTAGGGTAGAGCGAGTGGAACAGTCGCTCTAGACGCCCGGTGGCAACTGGCAAGGGGTGCTAATATGCTACACGCGAAAACAATTTCGATGAATAAGTGACATGCTTTATTTTAATTCTCGCTCTACTTATCAAGGTCTAGGCTCGGCGCTGCACCTATTACTCTAACATACAGTTTAAAAATCATTTCCACTGAAGTTTGAGAACATACCTTCTGCACGAAGGCTAAGCTGATACCCTCTTGTGTTTTGGCACTGCTCTCAATAAAGAGCATCCTGTGTTTCTGTGCGAAGGCTTGTCCGCGTTCCCGGGGCACCGCGCGTGGCTAAGGGTACACAGGGTTCTTTTTTTCAATGTCTTCCTAAGGGGGATGAAGTCGGTAAGGACTTGAGCGGGCTCCGCGCGGACGACTGGCAGGAGGTGGTGCCAGACAGACCCAAATGGAGGCTCTTATTATCTGAGGCCAAGACTTACTTTTAGTCGCTGAGCCAACTCAGTTTATTTTTAAGTCTTCCTAAGGCCTTTACGAACACAAGCGTCTTGCAAAGCGTCAAACGAATTTTTAGTTCATTTTTAGCACGTTATACTATATGTGCCTTACAATTAAACAAAGAATAAGGTCCGAATATATTCCGTGTTTTGTTCCTGCCATGTAAACGTCAGTTCAAACTAGAGTAAAAGAGACACAACACGGAATAACTATTCGGACCTCATTCTTTGTTTATTTGTAAGGCACCATAAGTCTTAGTAAGCAGTATTATAAAGAACATAATGCAATGAACAGAGAAATCGTCCGCGGTCGTTTTCGAGCGAGTGTTTAGAGGAGTCTATTGCTACGTTATCTTTAAAAAAAACAAAAACATTTTGCCTTTGTATTTATTTGAACGTTTACGTGTCTCGCTTAGCACCCATGCGGATTCATTTTACCTCTATATTTCTTTGAGTGTTTAAAATTAAGGCTGTTATTAGGCTTTGTCTGTCACGAAGAGCTGGCATTTGTAACAGGACTATAGCAATTTTTATAAAATCGGTTTGGAAAATTTTACTGTGATACTATTAATAGAAAGGTATAAGTAACAACTATGTAGATATTCGAATACTTTACATTTCTCTTTTATGCAAAACTAAAACGCTGAGCGGAAACCAATTTGGTACCTATATGAATAAGTGATGTTTTTGTGTTTTGAATATATAAGTACCTATGTGTGATATATTGTACCAAATGAAGATTTCTTCTATTTTTATTTGTATAATAGATGCATATTTTCAAAGTACACACGGCGGCAGATCAACCTATACAAAAACTGTCAAATTTCTACAATCAATTTTGAACTTTATTGTTTGGTTATAAGGATCAATATTCATTGGAGAAATTAGACAGGTTTGGTTAAGTTGATCTATAGCCGTCTGTATAAAACGATTGTTGGTAGTGATAATATATTTTACGAGTACGATTTGTTGATACTTATAAAAATAAATACTCGTAGATAACCAAAGAAATGTTGTAGGTATTGATATTATTTTTTATTAGAGTTGGTAACTGTATACTACTTTTAAAGATGATAATAATCTTAAAGAAAACAAAGGATATACTTAAATTATTTAAATAAATATTTATTTGAAGAAATAGGGTGAAAAATCTTACCTTATCAATTTTATTTCCCACAACTAGACACACTAAGTTTTTCTTTGTCGAATATACTTGGAGTTCTTCAACCCACTCCTGCAGCTTGTCTAGACTTTTAGGATCTGATATGTCATAAACTAATATTGCGCCGTGTGCATCTCTGGAAAGAAAAAAATAACATGCTTTCTTTTTAGCTAATATTTAATACTGAAATATACTACTACTAGATTTATTGTGTATTTTATCTCGATGGCATAGTGGTTTACGCTTTCGGGTTGCAAACTTCAGAGTCAGAAGTGTTCGCAAAGTCAGGATATAGGATGAGTGACCAAATTAAAATATCGCCGTATTATGTAAGGCACGATAAGCCGTAAGTCCTGGTTGTCATCTTTAGATGGCTGTCGTGAAAACCCACTATCCCTCAAGTAGGACCAGAGAGGTCACTTCGCAAAAACATTTAACTGAATAGCGATTCAAGCCGCCACAAAATAAGAGTTCAATTCTAATCACAGATCGCAAAGCGTGAGGTGCGGCTAAGAGATAGGTGCGACAGCGACGAACCATCTCTTTCTATCGCTTAGGTAGCTCTTATATAGGTACTGTCGGCATGTTTTAACAGGCCCGCCGATTACCTGTAGCGTTATGTCTAAAGTGCGGAGTGAGACAGGCCTAAGTATTTGATTGTAATATCACCTGACAGAGGAATGATGCGGCCTTGGATGTAGGAACATAGGTACTTACCTATTAAATTAAAATGCCTACCTCTAACTATAAATTACAGAACTGTTGAAAGAGACGCTAATAAGAAAAGGATATTATTTATAACATTAATGAATAATTTAAAATAAATATTTCCAGATATGGCTATTAGGAAAATTTAACAACATATTTAAAAAATGATGTGTTCTTAAAATAGTTACTCTTAATGGGCGATATGGAAATTTACTATAAACATACAGTTAAAGTATGCCACAGTTACTTAACTATAGTAAACATTTATTCATTAATTAGATACACCATTAGTTCATAATACTTAAGCTAACTAATGTTACATAACAAAAGTCTATTTGTTTAAGTTAAGTCAATGATATTATAAAGTATTGATGCGTTATACGCGCCTTACAATTGTCTCGTGTGTTGAGTTCATTGTCATGGCAATATATTTGTAACAAAAATGCATTCATCTCTTTTTAACCACAGACATAGGACATGTTGGCTTCTATATTTTGGCCCTTTCTTTAAGTATTTTAAATTTAAGCTGTTTTGTATTACATTAAGGCGAAGGGTAATGCACACTAGCGCCGCTAATGGATTTAATTTGATAACTGCTAAACTGGATTTTTTTTCAAACGTTGCGAACCTTCTGACACTAGGCAAACATCTATTATTAAATAATTGTGCACTACTTTTAGGTTTGTTTTTGTATTCATTCGCTAACACCAAAAGTGGCCATTGTTTGTGAATAACTGCGATAGCCCGTTTTGTGAATAAACCACCCAACAAAAAGTAGTGCACAATTATTAAATAAATACTATGGATGCTTTCCTGTTGTCAGACGGTACGCAATGTTTAAAAAAAGATCCGATCCGGTTAGTAATTGTCAAATTATCAATTGGTGGCGCTAGTGTGCCTTACCCTTCACCTTAATGTAGGCGTATGACGCGTCTATTTATAAAACGTCATTGATATAAGTACATAGTCTCAACAACCATGTCATTGGTATAAGGTTTAATTAAGAATTAGAATATAAGAATGCTTAAATTAAGAATTAAAAACAAAGTTTATTAAGCTGTTTTGAAACTTTTTCTCAATTTTGTGTCTTGGAAAATATCAACTTAACAGTCGACAAGTTTGATGTTTGTATAACAGCTTTACAGAAATGTAATTTGCCGAAAATCTAATAACAAATATGCCTATGCTTAGAGGATTTATCATATGTATCATCATCATCATCATTATCATCATCAGCTCATTTCTGTCCCCACTGCTGGAGCACGAGCCTTCCCTATGAATGTATAGGGAGAACAGGCCATAAACCCGAACATGTATAGTAAACATTAATCTTGGCACTTGGACTTACGTTCCAGCATATCAGAAGGTTAAGCCAGAAACTGGTTCAAAACTAGTAAGACTTTTCAACATTTGTTTTGACCGGATCTTTTTTTAAACATTGCATACCATCCGGTAACAGGAAAGCATCCATAGTATTTATTTAATAATTGTGCACTACTTTTTGTTGCGTGGTTTATTCACAAAACGGGCTATCGCATTAATTTACAAACAATGGCCACTTTTGATGTTAGCAAATGAAATCCAAAACAAACCTAAAAGAAGTGCACAATTATTAAATAATAGATGTTTGCCTAGTGTCGGAAGGTCCGCAATGTTTGAAAAAAAAAACCAGTTTAGCAGTTATCAAATTAAATCTATTAGCAGGGCTAGTGTGCCTTACTCTTCGCTTTAAATAGTTTCTTACCTGTAAAAGCTAGATGTGAGTGTCCTATACCTCTCCTGCCCAGCTGTGTCCCAAATGCCGAGCTTCACTTTAACTCCGTTAACTTCCATCACCTTACATTTGTAGTCCACTCCGATGGTAGCTGGGAACGATGCATTGTAATCGCCAGTTGTGAATGCCAGAATTATACTGAAAATAATAAAAGTATGAAAATATTGTTTAAGCAACTGTTTATATGTTGGCCATGCAACTAGCATTAGTAGCATTAATTTTTGATTGTTTTTGATGGCTGACTTGTTGTTGAAAACCAGTACTTTTTATTTTTATATGAATAGCTTTGCAAATGACTCCACTCCGTATGATGTTATGTGGAAATGGAGTCCAGACATGAAGACAACTGCACTTTAATGTCTTTTATAATATTTTTACTTTTGAAAAAATCGAAAAAATTTTAACAATCCCAGTTTCCACAGTGTCTACAGACACATATCAATGAAATTTTATTTTTTAATTTGGTAAACAAATGAAACAAATGTCAAGGGTGAATCAATTTATGAAACAATATATTGACCTTGGATAATAAATATGATTCATTCAGCTACTATTCTATAAGGTTAGGTATCATTTTGTTTCATAACTTATGAAATAGAGAAATATAATTGTAATTGAATATAAACCCGATAAGCTATCAAAGTATTGAAGGCAAAGAAGTATTTATTTGGTGTAAACTATTAAACGCAGTTGCCTAACATGCCATGTCGCACTGTTGTGCTAAAGACACAATCTGCGTTCATGTAAAGGGCAAAAACTACCTACAAGAACAATATCCTTAGCATGTTAATAACAAAGTATTCATAGAATTATAGCCTCAAAACTTTACCTGGATTTACCAACCCCGCTTTCTCCGATAACAAGGATCTTAAGAGTAGTAACATAATCCATTTTTAGACAGTGGAACTTATGATATCACCAGGAAATCAAGACGAAAACAACAATCAACTTTATCGTGGTTCTAGCGTTGTTTTTCGAATTATTAGTATGCTATAATGTCTAATACTGCACTATTATTTTTTGTAAAGTGAGCTAGGCACTAAATAATCACAATTTGACCTTAACTTTATTGCACAAAGAACTTCCTTCTTCAAAATAATAAGGCTGACATTTTGCGTATTAGGAATGACGTTGACAGATGACAGTGGCGTTTGCGTTTTGTTGCGCAAAGAGAAGTCTGTTTTGATAATTTTGAAAATAAAAAATGCATATTTCAAGATTTTGCTATTTAAAAACGTTGTTGGTTGGAACCTCCTATTGAGCAAAAGATTTTTTTTTTACTATTAACAATAACAATGTATTCTAATGTATTTTATTTAACCTTATTTATAAATACAACCAATTCTTATAAACTAAATAAAAGATCTCCAAACTGTTGCGTCAAGATAAAGTCTAGGTGCCAAGAGCAACCCTTGGGATAGGGGTAGCTGCATGGGCTACTTCACATACCTGGGCCGCACTGCTGGGGTGGGTAATACTATCCTCCCGCAGACACTCTTCATAAACTCCTTGAGGCGTAGATGCGTCTCTCCCGCACCCGGGGGTGGGGCGCCTTATTAAGAAACGTGTCCAAAGGGACCACCGCGCCATGTCGGGTTGTGAACGACTCCTCAGAGTTCTTGGGCTCCCAGCGTTATCAAACTTATGAATCTTTGCTATTAGAATAGAATAGAATAGACACTTATTTGACTAACACGAACATTCACATTCATAAACAAGAAAAAAGTTGGTAAAAAAAATAAACAAATGAATATAAAAAAAAATAATAATCTAAATAAAACAGTACACTGTCGAGTTATGCATACGTTGCTGCATGCACAGTGTCGCCAAACAGGGTCTGCACTCAGCATGAGCTACGGCTTATAATTAGGGTTCATGATTTCTCGAGCTTATCAATTTCTCGGGTCTCGAGAATTCTCGAGGCTGATTTCTCGGGACTTCTCGGGTTGTCGAGAAATTTACATTTACGTACGTTTTTGAATATTTTTTCGGTTCCAATAATGTGAATTAATCACCAAATGCAGTGGTTTTCATTTGCATTTTTGGCTGATTAAATAGAAAAAAAAACAACTTAAAACTTATTAACAAAATAAGCTTCTATTAAACAAAACAAACAAAAATTTCAACATGAAAACGTTAACATTATCTTAACTTATAATTAAATTACAAACACAGCATCATTTTTGGCATGTTCATTAGAAAAAAAATCAAATGAAAACTTTGCAAGATCAAAGAAACATCTCAAGCTGAACATACAGGTATGTACGTAACAATTAGGTCAGCTTACGCTGTCTGGTAAAATATGCCTTTAGAAAAACTAAAGCATTTATAGCTTTATCAGACAGCCGGTTCCTTATTTTATTAACTACATATCCTGAAATAATAATTGAAAACACTCTTTCATTTTCATAAAATATGATTTCTCGAGTTCTCGACTTTTCTCGAGCTTAATTTCCCGGGAACAAAGCCCAACAATTTCCCGGGAATTTTCGGCTCGAGAATTCCCGGGAATGAACCCTACAGTTATAATATATAAGAATAGATATAGTTGACACTGAACACTATAAAATCATATAATATTAAGGGTATGTTCCGATATACACTGCGAGCACTGTCCAGTGCTCTTACTGGTGAGAAATTTGTTCCGTTATGGACTGACAGTATACTGCCGCAGTATCCTAGGGAAATATATGGCGTAATTAATCGTTGCTATTTTTGTACTGTAAGCACTGGCATTTTCGAGGTAAGGTGCTCTCAGTGCTTTGATCACGTAATCAACAGCGTCCAGAAATGACATGGATAACAGCATGGATGACAGTATACTGGACTGCGTTTTAAACAGTAACCAGTCTAACTAACTATAAAGGACCGGCTACGCAGTATACTAAATTGATGTCACACCTTACAGTGCTCGCAGTACATTTCGGAACATACCCTAAGATAAGTTAAGTTATATTACGACTCCTTAGTAAAAATGTATTTATGATTATTTTCCTCCAATAGACCTCGAATTGTTTAGGTAGAAGTCTCAACGCGCACCTGTATTTTCACACACAATAGCCGTTTCTGAATGCATTCTAATGAAATAAAGAAACGTTTTGTCCCCGATAGGTACCCTGTTGCACTGACTCGACTGGGTGTGTGTAGGGTGACCATGGCAATGGTGTATTTGGTTTTATGTAACTTTTTTCAATAAGCTGAAGATACTTGCAGGTTTTTTGACGAAAGCGCAGGCGAGAGGGCGGGTATGGCAAACCTGCCAAAACTCCAGTGAGAGCAGTCGAAGCTGATCGTGTAGAAGAAACATGTATGTATATCTTTAATGTTTTAAATAAATAGATTGACTTGGCAACCGCACTAAACAATCTAATTTAATATAATTTAAGTATTACTTGTGAGATACATTGTGTTTTCTTCATGCGATGGCCAAGTCAATATATTTATTTAAAACATAAAAGATTTTTAATATTGACGTTAAGGTCACTATATAATGAATGAATAAATAAATAAATAAATAAATAAATAAATAAGATGTTGTTAGTTTAGCTAATTACGAAATATGTAACTTAAGACAGAAAGTCCCTTAAGTAGGGACTGAATAATTAACCGACTTTGTATTACATGGATCTCACAACTTTTTACGGTAGAATTGGTTTTTTTTGCAAGTTTGTTTTTGATGGTATCTTATAACTATGTATATACTTAAAGCATAGTGAATGCAAAAAATTCAAAATAAAAAAATATTTATGTAATGTGTTTTGTGATTTATTAACCCTTAATAGATAAATTAGAAAACGAAAAAACGGAATTTCTGACTAAATAATGTATTATTAATTATTTTTCTCAAAATGTAGTACCTATTACAAAATCTCAAGGAAACATAACCGTTTGGTGGCATTACCAGACCTAAATACGCTTGGCTGAATAGGCGCTCCCCTATACTGTTTCAATTCATATCTCGCTGCTTCTGCTTTTCTTCCATCATTTCTGACGTAAAATAGGTCAGAATGAGCTCCTTATATTAAGTCTTATCAGCTCTGCTCACACGGTAAGGTAATAATTAAATCAAATATCAGTGCCTCACACAACACATCTGCATTCAAGCCGTCAGTGATTATTTTGATACTGAAATAAAAGGTATATTAATACTGGCATGTACGTAAATAACCTTTTAGAGAATTAATTAAATAGTTTTATATTAAATAAATGAAAATAATATTCTAGGTCGCGGGAAGCCGCTATCGCCGCGGCTACCGCGATCACATAACAGCTAGCAGCACAAAACCGCTCGCTGTGGAGTTCCTTGGGGGTGTCCCCTAACCAGCAGTGGATGATGATGATAATATTCCATTGTGTATTTTTTGTCCTATTTAATTTTAAGATAGAGGAAACTCTTTTTAGGGTTCCGTATCCAAAGGGTAAAACGGAACCCTATTACCAAGACTCCGCCGTCCGTCCGTCTGTCTGTCTGTCTGTCCGTCTGTCACCAGGCTGTATCTCATGAACCGTAATAGTTAGACAGTTAAAATTTTCAGAGATAATGTATTTCTGTTGCCGCTTTAACAACAAATATTAAAAAAAATTAAGGAGGCTCCTATACAACATACCGAGATTTTTTTGCTCGTTTTTGCTCGATATTGATAACGGCAACAGGTAGACGCTTGAAATATTTACAGAATATTGAGTTATATTATTCATGATTATTTTTTACATATAATTTTACGCAAATATTGTTGCGAACAAATTACATTTTGAACAAAGACAACACTTTGTATTTTTTAAAATTATGTTATTCACTTTAAAAATATATAATTAAAATAATATTAATCCCATACAACAAACGTGATGTTTTCCCTATTTTTTTCTCGGTCGATAACTGGTAGAAATTTGAAATATTTTTATAGATAATGGTAGGTACGGAACCTTTCGTACGCGAATCCGACTCGCACTTGGCCGGTTTTTTTTAACTCATGTCAATAATTTTGACGAAAATAAACATTATAAAAACTGCATTATTCTTATTCATTATATTATTATTATATTCATAGTGTATTTTCTGTCACTTTTAAATTCGTAATCACACCGATGACAATAAAAAATCGCACCCTTGAGTAGGGCAAAGGGAAACGACCAGAAATGAGTCTTCAAATTTAACCTTTCAAGTGGAGTAAGGGTTCGTTCATAACAAATTGTATTTTCCACGATACTGAAAATGGTTGACGTCCAGAAATAATGGTTTTGTATTGAATTGTCATACCATTGTTCATCGCCATTGGGAATCGAGTGTAATTTAACATTGAATAATGAACTGTTTTATTTGGGAAGATGAGCTTAACGGATGAATTTGAATAAGTCCCTGTTAATACCCACCATTTTTGAAACGGCAGGGTTGACTGCAAAAATACATTTTAAAAACTTTTTTTATTAAAGCTTACTTTTACTTACTTACTTTTACATAGCTTTGACGATAGCATAGTTGGCAGTACACCTGACCCGGCATGTCATGGGGTTCAAAGTCAAAGTACAAGTCAAATCATTTTATTCAACACTAGCGGCCCGTCCCTGTTTCACACGGGTGGACATTTTTTTTTAAATATTGCCTATGTTACTCAGCGCTAATGTAGCATTCTAATCGTGAAAGAATTTTTGAAATCGGTCCAGTAGTTTTTAAGCTTATTCGTTGCAAACATACACACATACAAAAATACAAAGGTTTCCGCTTTATAATATTAGAAGATAAGCCTTTACAGGCACTTATGACGTGAAAACAGTTTAAAAAACTAAAAAAGTTGTTTAGACTATTGAATCTACAACCAGTTCGGATTTTGGGAGAGCCTTCGACCGAGAAGAGCTGGCAGGAAACTCAGGGGCTTATTTCTTTTTCTCCATCTTTTCAACCAAATTACAATCATGTAATATAATAGGTATACAAATTTTGTACAATTTTGTACACATTAATAATGCGAGTAATATTCAAGTTAGTGCAGGCGACTTATTTCCATACGCATTTGTCTACAATATAGTAATTTACCTTATAATAAGCTTTCTTAATTAAAACATGTTTAACGTGCGTTTCTAATTTAATAAAGTTCGAATCCCGTTCGTGAAATTTTTTCAACACTTTGTCTTTTTTCAAATTGTAATTTGTTCGCAACAATATTTGCGTAAAATTATATGTAAATAATCATGAACAAGAATGTCCATCAAAATATACCGTTACACAAACACATTAACCTTGATGACTTGATTTCAATGATGGAGGCTTTTGCTCACCAGTGGGAGAGAATATAGGCTATTACTTACATAATTTAATCAAAGATTAGTGTAAGTTGAAGTGGCAGCCCTATACAAGTCACAATGACCGTATAACCCTGCTACTCTGTTGTTTTATTGAAAATCATTATTTTCATTGATCGTGGGCGCTGTTATACTTACTTTTAGTTCTCTCTTACAATATCATGTTTTTATTGTTTTTATGTACATATAAATAAGTAGATTCACATTTTTACTCCAGTCAAGTTACTAGGAATAGTCTACGTAAGATCGATGTGTATGGGCAAACGTCTCAGTAGCTAAGTCACCACTCACCACCGCTAATAAGAAAAATACGAATTTCCGATAAGTGAAATAAATAACCATTATGAATAGATTCATTATGAATTTCAAATCAAGAATCGTTAAAATCGTATTCGTGTTACCGTTATCAAGACACCCTAAAAACCAAAAATAGTCTAAATTAATCTGCCTTTCTTAAAGTCATGTTGTAGTCCAGTCATTTGGTAGTTCTACCTGGAAAGTTTTTCGGAAGTTTGGAAAACCGGTGATTTATAGTCCACTACCTAATATACAGATAGGTTACCGGAGCTGTAAGCTCGTTCACTTCTCGTTGCACTAAGAGTACCTACAACTCGCAATTCCACTGCTCGGGTCGACAACTCTAAAGTCGACTACCAAAGTAATGTCCTCTTTGGTGGCGGAGTTGTAAGCCCACTCACTTCTTAGTACTCATCCAGGCGCCTCGTCAGTTCCACGATCCTTAGCGGCTGACTCATCATCATCATCATAACCTCCTTTTTGAGCCGCATCGCCTTGGCATCAACTCCCCCCCTTTCATTATACGGAACATCTACCGACAGAGCTCAAATATTCTACCTAAATATCAGTACAAGTTTATCGTTCTACAGTGTCGTTCGCATTTTCAGAGCCATGGCTTCGAAGGAAGTGAACTGATTAGGTCTACTGGGGATACCACAAAAAAAACAACGCACCACTTACTTTACCTCATTCATAGTGGTGTGGAAATGAGTTATTTGGCCAAAACGCGTGTTGAAGTGGACTTTGTGGCGCTCGTACGCAAAAGCTATTGATTCTACAAAAAAGAAGTTATTACATTATTTGTAGGAAATTTTCTCTTGTTTAATTTATCACGTAACTATTTTCATCGTAAAATGAGTTGGAAAGGAGTTATTGTCAAAAAACTGTTTTTGGGCGCCAATTCTCGAATATGGCGGTGCGAGCGGCAAAGATACGAGGTGGCAAAAAGTATAAATTTGAATAGAGCACGTCAAAATCTATAAAACCACCAATTTTTAAAACTTCCGGAAAACTTTCCAGCTAACCCTCTTTTTGAACACCAAATGACTGTAAAAATAAGTCCTTTGAATTAAAACTTTTTTTAATGAGACGATATACAAAAACAAATGCGACACACATAATTGACGACCCATAAAATGTTGAGTAGTACGTCCTATGGATCGTGTTCGTTCATTTCAGCCGGTCATTTGTGCTGGTCGGCCAGCGGTTTGTTTGTGAGCTATTATCTAGGCCTATGCTAATGCACACCCGTGATGGGATGAGATTGTTCATGTTATCATGTTAGGTTTTGCACTGAAGTGACTATTTGTCATGCACATCTAGCGCGCCTATTTCGCATTTATGATTAAGTAGGTAGAACAAAGGGTTAATCATTCCACGTTGAAGCTTGATAATGTGAATCCGCTATGCTATGACAAACTTGATTAAGTGAGACTTTGTAGGTAATATCATCAGGTCTTTAGTATTATCGTTGATCCTTGTGCGTTAGAAACAACCTTTCAAAATGCTAGCACCATCCTAAAATGAATTACATGAGGTAAGTTTAGTTTTCTTATCTGCTTAATACCTTTAAACGAGCAATTCTTATATAATAATCTGAATCTCGGAAACGGCTCCAACGATTTTCGGGGGCGACAAATCAATTTGTAAAGGTTTCATTTTTAGAAAACATTATAAAAAAAATAACGAGCAAAGCTCGGTCATCCAGGTATCTTTAATGTCTTCAATTACTAGTTCCTGCCTTATTATTTATTAGGCTTACTACTTATATGTTTTTTATTTTACTATGCGTATTACCAGATTCTGTTATCTTGAGCTACTTTGTGTTTTAAAAAAAATAGCTGTTTGTCCCGGTTGGTGACGGGAGGTGGTAGTCGTTAGCCCACAACCCGTTTAGGTCCATGACTGAAAGATATCCAAACCCCTCTGAACGGGGAAAAGCCTGCGTGATACAATTCCGTCTAGAAAACCTCTGACGGAAGAAGAACTCTTTAAGTTTCTCTTAAAGAGTTGAAGAACTCTTTAAGTTTCTCGCAACCCCCAAAAATGTCCGATAAAGTTGAAAATACGTCCGAAAGAGAGCTGATGATGATGTTAAATAGTATCCAAGTAAGTTTATTTATATAATTATAACATGACTGAAAGTTATTACTTTCAACCACCATTTTCTTGGACTAGGAAGACAATTATTTTAATTAAAAAAAAAAACGGAGAATCGACTTTACGTAACGCCCAAGCGATGCTAAAAGTTAAATTGAACAATTGTTAAATTGTCCACCCGACAGTAAAATAACTTTTAGTACTCAAATAGAATAACATAAAAATCTCTTTTTACTGTGCCACTGTGCAATAAATTTCTGCTGTTATACCCCACCACGTTTATTGTCTAAGTTACGATAAATATAAATAAGTTAGCTCTGTACTAGATACCAGATTTTAATGGGTACAGTATTTGATGGCATATAAAAGTTCCGATCGACTAGGCTCCAGTCAGAGTCTCTGATTGGATAATTCCAATGATCACGATGTGCCATTGTTTATAGGTGATTGTAAAATGGTCTGTCGATTCTTTTGTATCTTTTTTCTATAACGCTTGGTCTCCATTTCTGCCGATGGTAAGAGACGATACGACCGATGATAGACGTCTGTGTGTGCGTCGACTGTGAGATGTTTTAATAAACTTTATCTTGGAGAAAACTCGCAATAAGCACTGAACAATCAAGACTATAGTTAGTCTCTCCCAGCTTCAACTTTTTACTGAGAGCCGAGGTTTCTATTGCGACTTCTATTCACCACTCGTTAAATAGATCACTAAGTTTTTATTTAGAGTATTTTGAGTGTGTCATGCTCTCTTTACTGTTTCTGCGGTGGTAGCGTGTGCGTCGGGTCGTTACGTTCCCTAAAATATGGATGAGCGAAGCGATGGCTGATTCGTATGTCATACTTGTGAACGGGTGCCGCCTGTGGAGGCTGGTCTGCTCACGTATACTTATCTTATTTTTAGTATTATTTACTATAGTTTGACTTTGTTTTTCTTAAACAATTTTTGACTTTTACGAGAGTACTGTAGTGGTACTGTATGACATTGTGGAAATTGAAACTTTTAGCTGATGGAAATTTGTTAACGTATATCTTTTATTTTGTGTTTTATTTTTTATTTTTTTACATGTTGTGGTTGTCTTCGATATTTTTTGTGTTTATTGTAATGGAAAGTGTCTGGTAGGGCGTATGATAGGGCATTTTCCAATATTTTTGACGCTGTAAGGGAGAAAAGAGCTGGACACTTGCTGAGTTTTTTCCCGCCCAGAGTAGACTTACGAACCGATGGCATAGTGACATTCATAAGAGCTACTTGTAGCCTAAACTGAACAAAGGATTTTTAATTTTGAATTTTTGAATTTTGATCACGTTTACGGAAACGTGAATTTGCAACGCCTCTCGGTGATAAAAGATTTTTCATCAAAGTGATTGAATGGTAAATAAAACTCGTATTAAGGACTTTGCACTTTGGTCCTTTAGTCATTGATCACAGTATCGCATGTAAAAAACGCATGCAGCTATGACCTTCCTTAAATTATTAAAAAGATTTGTTCTCAGCCCCATTTTGAGACCCCATTTTGACCTACTGAAAGGATGTCCGTCCGAATAACAAATTCAAAGCGACACAGACGCATTACTTTCGCGCCACAAAACGTGACGATAGTTTGAATGGCAATTCGTACCATTTCATCTGTGCGTCACAATGCGGATACAAACATCCCCGCCAGATATACGACACCGTAACACCAAACGATAAAGTTCAAATTTCTTTGTTTCAACGATAAACTTATCATTGTATCAACACATTACCAAATCACACACGCATTCTCATTTAGCTTCAGATGTAAGGGAGGAGAGCTGGTTTTGGCTTGTTTTGTTATCAGTTTTGTGTTTGTGGAATGCATCTGTCGTGTATGCAACAAAGTTGTGGAATGGA
Organism: Eudonia mercurella; assembly: GCA_963082485.1. Taxonomy (NCBI): domain Eukaryota; kingdom Metazoa; phylum Arthropoda; class Insecta; order Lepidoptera; family Crambidae; genus Eudonia; species Eudonia mercurella. Next base: position 19,063,687 of record OY720031.1, on the reverse strand, counting down.
CCGACAAACTTGCATGGCCCATAACTCTTTTGTCTATGGAAACGTTCGGATTATGCTCGTTTTATGTCATTATTTATGACAGCAGTGGCGTTTTCTTCTCGTTAGTAAGCGGATAGGCGGCTAAGTTTGGAATGACCACATGAGATACGTTTACTTACAGCCGAAATTAATAACCTATCTCTGTTAAGAGATAGGCCTATCTTAGTTTAGTTACGTAGCAACCGCTGTTATTTTCCGATAAATAACAGAAATAACTAAGCAACTAATATCTAGTAGGCCTATCTCTTGCTGAGGATAGGTTATTAATTTCGGCTGTTTGTATGTTCCTAACTGTTTAACTTACGCATGAAAGTACTATGAAAAATATTTAGCTCTATCTTCAGCGGCTTTGCGCGTTAGATATGGTTTATCGCAAATACTTATTTCTATAAGTTACCTCGAAAACATTTTCCCGGTATAAAAAGTAGTCTATATTAATCGGAGTACATCTTCTTGTTTCTCAACAATATTTAGTATCGGTTCAACGTAATAATGGCTACTTACCTAATAAACAAACATTTTTTTTCTTACCTTTCCTTTACATATAGGTACTTAGTATAAAACAAAATCGCTCCCGCTGTCTGTAGGTACGCTTAGAACTTTTAAACCACGCAACAGATTTTAATGCAATTGTCAGCAATAGATAGAGTGATTCAAGAGGAAGGTTTATATGTATACTTGCATATTCATCATCATTTAGTCCCATCTTCATACATTTGGAGATCAGTACTTTTTAAATACGCATTAATTTAACAAAATTTAGATAAGACAACGACTATCGGGTCAGCTGGTAATATTAACTGGTAATATTAACGTCTCGGGTGGCCGAATGGTAAAACACTCGGCCCGACCCCAGGTCAGGTAAAGTGTTTTTCATATTTTTCCAGTCATAGTCGGGTTTCTTGATCACGAACTCGCATTTGTTCAAGTTCAAGTTCAAGTTATTTATTTGCAAATTAAGTGTACATAAGGTCTTAAAGTTAATGTCGTGCTTACAACTTAATTACCCTTCTCGAGTATAACAAATCTTTTACTAAATATAAAAACTTAGTATACTAAATATAAAAACATGCGTTCAAAATTTCAAGCAAATAAGTGTCCACATAAAACAATAATAAAAAGAAGTAAAAATTTAAAAACATACAATATAAAAACATGCGTTCTAATCTAATAAATGTCCAGATAAAACTATTACTATTAAACAAAAGTGAAAATTTTATTAAAATTGTATTTAGGATTATGATGTCAATTTTTTATTATTATTATTATTATTATTGTGTAGCAGTTAGATTAGATTAGGTTAGCTTCATTTATTATAATATTCATCTCTAGAGTAATAACAATTCTCAATTAGGAAATTCTTAAGTTTCAAATTATATAAAGCTAATTTCTTTTCATTTTTTATGTCTAGAGGTAACTTATTAAATATTTTCACTGCCATGTAATGGGGACTTTCATTTAACATTTTTATCCTAGAAGGGGGTAGGAACAGTCTGCCTTTGTGCCGGGTATTAATACTATGTGTCTCATGGACCTTTTTAAATTGATCAATATGCTTAATCACAAATGTACATATATCGAATATGTAAATACAAGGTAGTGTGAGCAATTTATATTTTTTGAAAAATGGTTTGCAACTTTGTGTGTTATCTATTTTTGCAAGTATCCTAATGAGTTTTTTTTGCATTATAAATAAATCATGTGAATTTACGCTGTTTCCCCATAGCACACCCCATATCGTAGCCAAGAATAAGCATAGGCATAATAAGTAGACAAAGCTGTCTCTAAGTTTGTGATATTTATAATTTCAAATAATGCATAACTAAATTTTGATAATTTTGATTTTATATATTCAATGTGGTTTTTCCAATTTAAATTTGAGTCAATATTTATACCTAGCAAGTTATACGTGTCCACAGTTTCCATATTTATGTTATTGTGGTTTATATTGTAATTAATACTGTAGTTTAGAGGTGCAGTATTATAGGATCGAAAGTGTATTATCTTTGTTTTAATTAAATTAATTTCTAAGTTATGCTCCTCAAGCCAATCAGTTATACTTTTCAGAGTGTTTTGTATTAAGAAGGTTGGGTCTGCACCCTTCCTAATCCTAAGCAGTACTGAGACGTCATCAGCAAACAGAATTGGAATTGCTTCAGTCCTACTCAATATTTTCGGGAGATCATTTATATAAAGCAGGAACAGTACACATCCTAAAACACTGCCCTGTGGAATTGATCCAGTTAAATTTTTCTCTTCGGACCGCACTGCTCTGACAATCTGCTTGCTCTCATCATAATGGTCGACTTGCACGATTTGCTTCCTGTTTTGCAGATAAGATTGAAACCATCTATAGGCTGGACCACGAACACCTGAACCGTACAGTTTTGAGAGTAGGATTTTATAAGACACTTTTTCATACGCTTTGGTCATATCAAGCAATAAGCCTAGTACACAATTTTTGTCATTAAGATGTTGGAGCGCATTTTGAATATATTGGTATACTGCTAAGGTAGTTGACTTTGATTTACGAAAACCATTCTGGCTATTGTCTAATATTTTGTATTTTTCAAGGAATTTATAAAGTCTATTACACATTGCTTTCTCAAATATTTTTGCAAAGGTGGGGAGTAGTGCTATGGGTCTGTAGTTTGATGGGTTACTAATATCGTCTTTTTTGTATATCGGTTTTATAAGGGATATTTTTAATAAATCCGGAAATTGGCAGTCTAGAAAACTTTGGTTGACTAATAATGTGAGCGGTTCCGCTAGTTCGTCTGCACATTGTTTTACTAGAATCGGTGGGATGTCATCGATACCGTAGCTATGTTTATTTTTCATTTTTTTAATAATATTTAGCATTTCCTTGATTTCAACAGGGTATAAAAACATTGAACATGTAGGTTGGTTTACAACAGTGCGCCCACTTCTCTCAGTACCGGTGTTCTTAGTTATACCCGCACTTACAAAACATTCATTAAATGTGTTTGCAATTTTCACTGGACTTTTTATTGTATTATTTTGTAGTTTTAAAGAAATATTGTTAAATTGTTTTTTTTTTATTTTTCCAGTTTTTGTATTAATTATTTTCCACATTGTTTTATACTTGTTGTCAGAGTTTTGTAATTGTCTTATATAATCTTTTCGTTTTGATATTTTAACGCTCTGTTTCAAGATTTTACTAAATAAATTATAATATTTTTTAATAACTTGGCTTCCAGTTTCATTAAGGATTATTCTTAACATTCGTTTGTGGTTGCATGATGTTTTCAAGCCAGATGTTAGCCAGCCCTTTTGTTTTGTGTTTTTTATTTTTATATCTATTAATGGTATACACTTATCGAGATGTTTTTTTATCTCATTTAAAAATAATTCATAGTTTTTATTTAAGTTGTCATTTTTATTTTTATTTATTATATTTTCCCATTTTACCTCTTTGAGCATGTTTTTGAATTTTAAAATATTTTCTTTAGTAAATATTCTTTTCTTAGTAAGCAATATTGTCTTATTGTGCTTAAAGTTTTGTTTAATTTTTATGCATACTGCTCTATGGTCAGAGAGACCAAGATTTTTCACGTAATATTCAGATAGTGAAAATTCATTATTTACGAAGGCCAAGTCTATACAACTTGACGTTGATTTTGTTACTCTTGTAGGCTCATTTATGATAGATTTCAAATTAGAAGATCGCATTAAATTTAAGAATTCGGAGACTTGTTTATTTTTAACCAGCGTATTTATATTAAAGTCGCCCATTATGAGTATATTTTTATTTTTCTCTTTTGTATTTAATATTTTTATCAATTTATTAATTTGCTGCTCAAAAACATTTTTATCACGGTCCGCCCTATACAAGCATATAATGATGTAATTTAATTTAGGTAATTCTATTGCACTGAATTCAATAATGAACTCTTTTGATAAGTTAACTATGTCTTTTCTTTCAATATATTCTATGTTTTCCTTTACAATTATACAGACACCTCCCCCTTCATGCAATTTACGACAGAATATTGAAGCTATTACATACCCTGGTATTACAATAGACTCACAAAAATGCTTTTTTCTTCATAATTCAGACAACAACAGAATATCTATATTAGAGGAAGTTAGAAGTTGTTCTAAGAGATACAATTTATTCCCAATGCTTTGTATGTTCTGACATAATATTGTTAAATCGCCATCGTTTCTGACTAGTTTTTTGAACGTCCATTTTTCGTTCCGCCAGGACTCTTTTCCGATTTGTTATTATTTTGGGTGACAGTGGCGGCGGTAGTGACTTCTTGTAGGTTTTTTCTTAATATGTTTAGTTCTTGAATTTTAGTAGATTTTTGATTAAGTTTAAATTCTTGTCCATTTATGTAAAGTCTGTTATTGATTATATTCGCCCGTTGCCCACATTTTCGGGCTTTAATTAGGATTTCTATCATTTCTTTTCTATTTTGTAATGATTCTTCATTCAAGTACGCTGAAACTGCTATACCTGTGCCTTTGAAGTAATGGCTATTTTGAAGAATGTTGTTGGTCACCTTCTTGCTTAAAAGTTCCACAACAATTGGTCTGCGTTGTCCTTTTCTACCTTTTCTCATTATTTCCTCTATGTAACCAGTAAGATTGATATTCATTATTTCCTGAAAAGCATATTGCCAAGCGTGGTGATTAAACCAATACCCATCAACTGTAGCGATGACCTGTTTTCTATGATGGAGGCCTTTGCCCAGCAGTGGGACAGTATAGGCAGTGTAACTGATGATAACCAGAACTCCTCAATGATAAGTATTTCACGGGTGGCGATAACATATCTCGATTAAGATAGTTAAGCGACTATGACGAAGCAAAAGAAGGCAGACACCGGAACTCAGTTCTGATGATGGAATCCTTGAGGAATTGAGGAAATTCCTCAAATATTGTAGGCATACCTATACTTATAGCGATTTTGGTATTTTCAGCCACTCCGGCTATAAATCCTTCCGAACTAATATTGTAAATACGAAAGCTTGTTAGTTTGTTTGTCCGTCTTCCACTGTTGCCTGGAAGATATCGCTTCAAGCGATAAGGCCGCCTTTGTGCACAACAAATGTAAGACTTTTCGTGTATTTGATGTTTCCGTGTGCAATAAAGAGTATCTATGTATCTATGTCACACCGGAACAATGTTTCATTTGTGATATAGTTTCTCTTTATCTTCGCTTGTCTCATTTAAACGGCGCTGTCTCATACGAGCAGCGCGTTTAGTAGGTCTTCCCATATTCGCTTTTGATAAATAGATCGAAAAAAAAAACAAATCACTAAAAAGCGAGATATAAACAAAATTTTAACAAAAAATAAAACCGACTCCATAAAATTAGACTGAAAAAATTGCACTAAAAAGTAAAAGATAATTGCGTAGTTTAGTTTGTTCAATTTACTTGCAATTAACCTATATTATACTCAATCTTATATTCTTTTTAAGGAAAATATATAGGTAGGTACAATTATTGTTATTTTTGGAGTCGGTGCCAGGCAAGGTAACTTTAACATTAACATTTAACGACATACTATAATATAATCATAATAGTACATTCAATCTTATGCATGAAATTTTGACTACAAACGCGGACTGGCACCGACTCCAAAAATTTCGTTGGCTGGTTATATATATAAACAAACAATCTTTATTATTTATAATGTAGAAAACAGCGAGTTTAAGTGTTATCTTTTAATCAAGAAAATTACAAGTATATAGCCTGGTTAAAATATATATATTTTAAGACGTGAAAGACCTCCCCAAAGAAACACTTGAGGCATTAAATATTTACAGGGACGTTAAATGGTTATGACTGTTTGGTAAATTGGACCTGAGATGGAATATAGGTATCTTAAAATTATTCGAAGAAATACAAAGAAAATTAGATCCTAATCCACTGACATTAGGTTATTAAATTTATTTTCTAATTCTAATTTCTATCATCAAAGAGACATAATAATATTTACATTTTTTCTATACGAACGACTTGTTTAAATTATCATCAGCGTGGAGTAGTAGTGATGCTAAAATTCAACAGTACCTTTATCGACACCTTGAAAATAAATTTGGCGTCGATAGTATAAATAATCTATAAGGATCTAGTATACTGGATGAGAGTAGCCGCGGATCGTGGTCAGTGGCGTGCACTTGGAGAGGCCTATGTCCAGCAGTGGACGTGTGTAGGCTGATGATGATGATGATGATAAGGATGTCAATAATATTGATGGTACCTATAGATCCTTGATTTTTTACGCTATTGATACTTTTGCTATCGATAACTGATACGAATGGTATGCTATCAATACTCTCCAGAACATCAATAGTGTCGACAGTTTCTTATTTTTTATAGTATCATGAAAAAAATATGCTACATTACTAAATTGTACAATATAATTGTGTTTTTAATATTGCTGTAACTTCTCATCTCATCTTCCAGTTACCATTAAATAAAAATAAAATAATAAACATCTATATATTATACGTGAAGAAAAACTTTGTACCCGTTTTTACGAAATTTGCGCCGACGGTGGAGTACGAAATTTCGCACACTTATAGTTTATATAGAGAAGGTTATCCGAATGATAATATTTTTTTTAAATTATGCATAAAAAATACATTAAATTAACAAAAAAAACATTACACACACTACCATGTACTTGACACACACGTGTTGTTTGTCTTTAATGTGGCCGACATCTGTCAATGCCAATTCAAACTCACATTCTATCTTTTTTAATTTCTTTATTGCTTAGGATACAATCCGTGCAGCCTTAATAAAATTACGGTCGAATTTCGACCACTGAGCGACCACTAGGAAATATAAAAACACTACATAAAAACTTATCTGTCAAATTATTTGTACTCTGAAATAGGATATAAATGGTGAGATTCGAAGAACAAATTTCGGGCTTGCGATACGTTGCCCAGAGTAACTTATAAATCGACGACGACGTAGGCCCTAAGGGCCCGATACTGCGGCTAGGGTAACCAATATTTCAAGATTGGATGGGACTACGGGTGCTATAAAAGTGCTGAATATTTATTACTTGGAAAAAAAGGAGTCAATTGCGAGACATATTCAACACTATCTTTAATTTATTAAGGTTAAAATAAGAAGAAGAAAAAGCACGTCAATTGTAAGTTACAATTAAAATAATTACATATCATAAATAATTTTGTTTTTAAAAGACACTTCATCTGAATTCGATAAAATTTTAAGATCTTTATCATAATATTATCAATGTGCAATATTGTGCATGTTAAACTGACAGAGTACTTGAGTGTAAACCTTCCTTTAATTGCACTTTTAAACGTTTAACTTACACACATTATCACATATTCTGTTTTCTTTATATTGCTGATGTAGCTTTAGAAAAATTTGATTAAGCTTCATATTACGTTGAATCCGAAGGGGGTGATACATCACTGTGCATAATACATCTTGCATACCCATACAGCCTGTACTCATATATCGTTGTACAAGGAATGCTTTCACAAACTTATAGAGCAGTCTCTCGCTCCGAGTTTTTATGTGAATTTTCCCTAAACAAGGTTCCATTTGGCGTCATTTCGTTTATTTTTCCATGGCATTCTGCATTCATAAGGCGGAGGGGCCATGTTTGTGTATTTTGCTTTTGAAATGTGTGATGGACATGGAATATTTGCATTTCTGTTCCAGGATAAGAGGGATTTGTGGAAATATTTTACGCTTGCAACATTATTATGTAACGACGACGTATGTACGAATGGTGGTACATTCGTAGCTACATACATTTATATAACTATTTGTTTAGCAACTATTAAATATTAAGCTAGTATAATAAGTACTATATTTATTGATTTTTAAAATATGAAAGACAATATGTCAATAAGTATTGTTAAATTGTATGTACCTTGTGACGAGCTTATTGGGTACGTTTAAATACGTAAAAGTTTCTTCTTTCGAGATTTGATTGTCTAAACCTTACTAGATTTCCAGGATAGGATCTATAGATTATCATCACGGGTCGGGCTAATCTTGTTTGTTCTTCAAGTTGAATACAGACAGGAGCAGACAATGTTGCACCACCATCATCAATTTTGCATTCCTACCAGAGCTTTTAACCATGAGTTTAACTATGTGTAGTAAATATCCGATAACACAAAAAGGAGTTTTAAGATCATTGATTGAAACGTAATTCCGTCAATGTCCTGTAAAGAAAATGATCGTTGGTCGCATCACAAGTTCTTGTTGAATTGATAGCGTCGGAGGTGGGTAACATACAATGAGTGTATTGGGAGTTCTTCTTGTCGTTAGCTAAAACAAGCAATCTGTATGGACTATGCCAACAACATGGGGGATAATGTACTGAGCTTGCTCGGGGTCGTCTCCACTGGCAGCAGAGAAAGTAATGGGTGTTTTTACTTTTGGCTTGTTTGCACTAAAATTGGTGTCGATCATAATAGCGACAGCTTCTTGGTATTGTGCGAAAGATAATTGAATAAAAAAGTTTATTTTCATTTGGAGATCTAGATGTAGGTTATTTTATTCTAAACTATCATTTATTATAGACGCTTACTCACATAATTAATATCTTAGCATTAGCACATGCTAATATTAATACATATTTACTTTTTATACAAATACCTAATTAACGCTTATTTCTTAACATGCTGACTACGTCTCCATAAAAAAATATATAAATACATTAATCATATTTGACATAAATCGAGCTCCTCCTTGCCTTAGAACGCACGAAAAGCTGCTGGTCCCGGCTGCATTAGCAGTCGTTAACAATGGGTTGTATTTAATCGATCACCAAACTAACCTAACCTAACCCATAAAAATACTAAGTTAGCACCTAAAAATACAAAGTTAGCACCTAAACTACTATTTAGATGCTAACTTAGCATTTTAGGTGCTAGCCTACTATTTTTTTGTGGATCAATTTATTATTTCTCGTTAACCAATAGGCACTGTGCCTGCGTGGTGGTTTATGGCCCGTTCTCCCTATCCATCCATAGGGAAGGCTCGAGCCCCAGCAGAGGTGACATAAAATGAGCTGGTGATGATGATGATGATGAACTAAATGACTCTGAGGATCTATACCAAAAACGTATCAATGCTCTTTTATTTAAATTACATTACATGATTTATCCCCAAATTCTTAGATGTCCCACGCACCACACCCCAAGAATGTGAATCTTGAGCCGCTCGTAAACATTATCCGTAACCGATGGAGTGACTACTTTGTATTTGGCGCTCGGTTCAACCATAAACCCTTGCTTTATGTGATCTACGGGAGTTCTCACATCGCGGTAGCTGAATTTTTATTTGGCCGCGCCACCCGTGAATACTAAAAGCGTGGTAGAAACGCAACGGTAACTCATCTTTGTAAGATGGTGTGGAACTTTGTCCGTAAGTGTGAGGTATGTACGGATGACAAATTCGAAAGAGAATGCCAGGTAAAAGTAGGGTTTTTAATGTTTTACGGGTAACCACAGTTCCTTGATATCACCTGACGATAAGGCCAATGAAGCGCACTTCACCCGGGATTAGGGTTACCATATCTCCGGATTTGACCTGAGATCTCAGGATTTTTAGGCTCCTGACAGGATTGCGGCCGGATTTTGAAAATCTCAGGATTTTTCTATTTTTCAATGAAGTACCTACTTACCATTTTTCACATTCCTTGTAACTGCAAAATATCAGTAAAAACATTAGATTAGAAGTTACTTTTTTCCACAGAGTTGCAAATTACTTTTTTATTGAAATAATACTTTTTCTCAGGACTTTTCAATTTTCCATCTGGTAACCCTACCCGGGATCCTCAACTAGTGAGGCTCTGGCTATCTTACCTCTAGCTGCCGGAACACAACAATGCTACAAACATTGATGTATGGCGACATATATTTAGATAAGGTTTAGTGCATTGGTTCGTAAGCAGAGCGTCAATGTTTCTATTTTGAAAATACCACAATCGTGTCTCAGTGGCTTGATTCTGACATTTCCCCTACAAAGCCTTACAAAATAAAGAATTAACTTGGAATAGATATTCCGTGTTTCGATGCCGTCACGTTATTCCATTTCAGATTAGAATATAATAAGAAAAAATTGAGAAAATGTTTATTCTTATTCACTTATTCTAGCTATTATTAATAACGTGGTCACAACTAGGAAATAGTGGTATTATATTTGATATACGAGTATACTCCACTCAGCATAATGTAATACGGGATACGACGATTAGAATAAATGAAACGAAACACGGAATAACTTTTCGAAGCTTATAACTACTATATAGTTTAGATGTCAAGTCAGGCTTTAGAAACGCGATATAGACGTTTCAAAATATCAGAATGGAGGCTTTGTTCCGAGGGAGGGAAGTAAACTTACTATTGTGTTTACACTATGTCCAAGGCAGAAATTTCGGCAATGCTGCCTTTCGATTTGCGATTTTGTTGGGTAACGCTGATTCTTTATATTTTCAGGTACTCTACCTACTCGTAGAAACACGCTTCATTTAAATAGCTAAGTGAAGTTCCTGTTATATTCTGTAGGGCTAAGTTATTTAATTGAAAGTCTTTTTTAATAAATTTCAGTTGCTTTTAAACCATTTCGGTTCAAAAATAAAAATAATAATTAATGTTTTTAGTAACTTTGAAACAGAGACTTTATTTTAGGTACAGACGCCTGCATTTTTGACAAAGTGTTGAAAAAATTCCACGAGTGGGATTCGAACCCGCACCCCATGACATGCCGGGTCAGGTGCACTACCAACTATGCTGTCATGGCTCAATCCAACTCGCCGAAATTAATCAACACTATCTATTCTTACTCTGAAAAGGACTCGGAAACAGAGGTAGCACCCCTAGAGACTTTTGTTCAGGACTTTGAAATCTAAACACATCAAAATCTCAGAACATTTAACTGAAACCACATTTTCCATACTTTAGGTCCGGGGTCCTTTGACAGTGTGTGGTTGGTTGATGAGCATATGTGTGTACACATTTAGCTGTAAGTAATATAAGAACCTTTTCTTTGAGATATTATTTATTATTAGATTATTATTACTACGTTTATTTTAAAGCAATGGCTATGTTATTATGATACATGTATAGATACAGTGGCAGTACAATTGCACCGCCATCGCCACTGCTGCAATAAGCGGAGTTAGATGAATGTTTGCGCGGGCGGGGCCTGACGTGTCTCTGTAGCGTCTCAATTCGCATCATGCTATGTAAGCATCTTGGAGCATAACCCTGATCCAGGCCCGTTGCAAACGGTGAGATTAGCTGCCGACAAATTATGTAATATTCAACCGAATTTCTTTGGCTCCGAACTAAGAAACGAAGCCAATAATAGTACATAATATGTTAACAAATTAAAATTCAGTTAAAAAATATCAAGTAATTTAACTACTCGCTCTGCTGTTTTGGTAGCGATTATGGAACCTAAGAAGCTTAAATTCTCATCTTCTATTTAAAGTGGAAATCTTTAATTGTTTTTTTAGTAGAATACAATTTGCTGCTTGTAATTTTAACATCGTAACTGAATGTATCGAGTTTCCTCAGTGACAGAAAAATTTCAGGTGGTCTTCTAGGGGCTGGCACGCTTGCGTATCCCCTCCCTTAATAGACTCTCAAAAGCGTTGTATCAATCGCCGTGTATCTGCAATATTATAGATTTATTAATGTTTCTCAATGTTATTCAATGTTGCTCAATGTTGCTCAATATTGCTTATTGGTGCTCAATGTCACTCAATGTTGATTCGTCATCAACATCATCATCATCATCATCAGCTCATTTTTTATGTTCCCATTGCTGGGGCACGAGCCTTCCCTATGGATGGATAGAGAGAACGGGCCATGAACCACCACGCGGGCCCAATGCGAATTGGTAGTTGTTAACGACTGCTAATACAGCCGGGACCAACGGCTTTACGTGCCTCCGAAGCACGGATTAGCTCAAGATGATAAATATTTGGTCACCCATCCGATGTATGGCTTTTGCGAAAGTTTGCTTAGCTTCAGCACTCGCAGACCGGGCGCGTTAACCACTGCGCCATCGAGCTCCTTAATGTTGATTAACGTTGCGTAAAGCTCCTAATTATACAGAATTTCGTGTATACAGAGTGTGCCGTGGGTCTTCGCTGCATCCGCACGTCACAGTCACGGCTCGCAGACAATGCGGGATGACGAGTTTAATTATTTCGCGCTCGCGTTCGGGAAACACTTTGGTAATGGAGCGTGTCGCAGAAGCTCAGGCTAGTTGGAAGTGTGACGTCACAGAATGTGGGGACGAACGGCTATGACGTACCGCATGATTGAGTTTAACGTAGTTATTAAATCTCTTTTGGTGCATCCACATCGCAGCTAAGCAACTATGAGTAGAATTATTCAAAGATGTACCTAATCATCAATTCAAAACAAAACCGTGTAGAAGGTACGACCACTTACAGTTTACTACCATGATAATAGGTATGAAGTGGTTAAATTTCAATATTTTTGAGATAAGTACACTCATTTAGACTTACCAGTGTAATTGCAAAATGTAACTCAACGTTTTGTAACTGCTAATTTTCCCAATCGCCGTGTGAATGCAAGTGTGCCGCGGGCCTTCGCTGCATCCGCATGTCACAGACACGGCTCGCAGACAATGCGGGATGACGAGTTTAATTATTTCACGCTCGCGTTCGGGAAACACTTTGGTAATGGAGTGTGTCGTGGAAGCTCGGGCTAGTTGGAAGTGTGACGTCACAGAATGTGGGGATGACGACCCGGCTGATGGAGTTAAACGATATTTTAAAATATCTTAGAGTGCATCCACATTACAGTTAAGCAACTTTGAGCAATATGATTCAAAGATGTACCTAATTATTAAATCAAACCAAACCATTATAGAAGGTACGAGCCCTTACCGTTTACTATCGTGCTAATATGAAGTAGGCAAATTTCTATATTTTTGAGATAACTTACCTATGTAATTGCAAAATGTGACTCAGCGTTTTGTAACTCCTAATTATACCCAATTCCCAATCGCCGTGTGAATGCAAGTGTGCCGCGGGCCTTCGCTGCATCCGCACGTCACAGACACGGCTCGCAGACAATGCGGGATGACGAGTTTAATTATTTCGCGCTCGCGTTCGGGAAACACTTTGGTAATGGAGCGTGTCGCGGAAGCTCGGGCTAGTTGGAAGTGTGACGTCACAAAATGTGAGGACGAACGGCTATAACGTCTCGGTTGATTGGGTTCATCGCCATTGTCTATGTGTAGTAGATTCCATCCTTTTTTCTGTGACAATATCTTCAGGTTTTTTAAATGTATATAATTTAAAACCAGCTTTATGGGAAACGGCGAGCGCAACCTAAGAATGCTAACGACATAAAAGGCAATACGCACGCTTTGCTGATTACTTAAGCCTTAGTACTTAAATTTGTTCGCCATGTAATTTTACTGGATGTAGTAGGTAGGTACTCTTTATACTGGAACGCAACAAAGCAAAATAATATTTTTTGGCGGCAGATTTCGGTACAGTCACATGTAAACAATGTAACTCTTAATCCAGTGGAATAAATAAATGAATGAATGAATGAAAGTTTATTGGACTACAACACACAAGACAAATTAAAAAGAAATAATAATATGAGTCAAAACTAGACAAAAGTGTTTACATGTTAATGCTCGTGACTGTACAAGGTGATCGTCATCCTGGCAGAACCACAATAAGTTTTTTGTTTGTAAATTAAAAAGCCTAAATTAACGTAACCCTCTGTTTTATATGACAAATGAAAGAAGCAAATTAAATCAAAAATATTAGCTCACAAAAACTTAAATAAACCTAGACCCGTAGATACGGACGTCGAATAAATTCTCTTTATTAGGAGGTCCCTAATAAAGCCTACACTGGCAAAAATAGTGGTTGGCCGCAAGCTCCCAACTCCCAGGGGGCCGACGGTAATAGAAACGGGTCACATTAAAGGGTTAACAGAGTTCTGCGCATCGTTTTGTTCCTATTGTGAAACGGGTTACTTTAAATGATTTCGACTTTGCTTAATAAAGATGGTGAAATGTGTTTGCCGTTTGCGGTTGAATTAAATTATTAATGACTTTTGTTTTCTTTAGCTGGTATCCTAAAACAAGTATCTTGGTATCCATGTATCCTAAAAAAGAATAACTATAGGATCCCGGCACTATGTTAAACTTTCTACCCGATATCAGCAACATAAATTGGACTATAATAAATAATAAATAAAATTGTTTTTTGAATTTGGACTAACATTTAAATTAGAAAAGAATAGCTTTGTAAAAAATTATCGTATCATACAGATCGGTAAAGGTTAATAATAACCCTAGCTCCAACACCACTGGAACACCAAAAGATATTGTTAGCACATTAAGCGTGAAAAGGAACGCATCCAATTAAAAATAATTGACAGTAGCAAACCGGTTTCAAGACGATCAACTCCTCAATCCCCTTGACCACGGACTTCTACAAAGGGTACGAAACATTAAAATAACAAACTGAAGAACTTTCTAACCACATTCTGCTTTCCTCTATAGGAAAATACGCGTGCTGCTCTCCTGAGTCACCGCAGGCTGTACTGTCCTGCTTCCATCGCGCACAAAGACATTTGGTGACTTTTTTTGTCTTACTTCCAAAAGATGTAATACTCTTAGTCTACCAGCAAACGTTTTCCTTTCTTCCTATACGAGGTCTTCAAATCGAGGCACCTTGTGGGTCGGGCCTTGAGGGTGACTAATGCTGTGTTGTTTTTCTACTTAACATCAAATGAAGTCAAGTCAATTGCCGTGCTTGCTATTAAAAAAAGCACGAGTAAGTTCGTACAAAGTGTATTATTCACTTCTTGGCGGGAATGTGAAGAGTAATGTCTGCGGTTCTGTTTTATTTTCTAAAATTTGTGTTATATCGAATATTAATGTGAAATATAGGTGGATTATTAACCGTTAAGTGTTCGTGAGTGTGCATGAGTGTTGGCAAATGAAACAAAACAGTGCAACGTAACTTTTCAAATTCTTTCAAGAAGTCCGCCCGAGGACTTAGTAAAGACCCACATCTTTACTGAGATACTCGAGGGGTTGGGGGGTATATCATTTTTCACTTCTCATTTCTATTATCATTCATCATCATCATACAGGAAATAAATATTGTTTATTTATGTATTACTTGTAAGATAAATTACTTTGACACTGGCTAAATATGCTAATCGCACGAAGCCATCAACTAAATAAAAAAAGTGTATTATTTTAAATGAATTGAATTGAATGAATTGATTAACTACAGAGGCACTTACCCAAATTTTAATGAATGGCATCTGTATTTTAGCAAACAAGAAATCTAATACTAAAAATTACTGAGAGCAGCGACTATCAGCTAAGATATATCACGTACAAAATGTACACTTTGCTCAAAAATATGTAAAACCCGCACACACGGGAAGGCAGGAAACGTGCGAGCTGCGACGGAAGAACCGGGTATGAATAACAGGTCTTTATGTCGCCAAATACGAAACTTGCGAACGCGGCCCTACCATTAGTTCTCGCATTCACAAAATTTTACATACAGAGATGAACAGCGCTTTCTTACAGTCATTTGCACATTGATACATTAGCACCGAATGCCGTCACATTATAAAATGGAGACCCAAATGGTTGTGAAACTGCTAGTCACCTTATTTGCACAATGAAAGACATTTTTTTAGCTCTACGTAAGCATGTGCCAAGCCTATGTAAGTAGAAAATAGTGAGATGACTTGACAAATTATCTTTATTTGACTGTGTCGTTAGGTACCTACACATAAGATTAATACGGTCTATTATTACGGTACCTATATTATCTTATAAAAGCTTAAATGTTCCAAAGACTAAAAAAAACAAAATTTTTAAGCTCTTTTAAATAGTTTAAATCAAATGTTGACTTACCTATTCATTGTGGTCTTTTAGCCGTGGAAAATAATGAGAGCAAGAACTGCTAAGCTTTCAATATAAGTAACGTTCCACCATATAAACATGTTTATTAATGACTATACGAGTATGATGTCAAGAATTTATATTTAATAATTACCTACAATGTACGAAATAAAAGGGGGCACATAAACTATGCGTAATATAGACGCCAGTTGTGATCGCTAGCGAGTAAGAAGTGAGTAAGCGATTATAACATTGATGGTAGGGCCTCTGCACACTGGGATCGCCGTTTAGCGTTTTCATATTCATAAAAATGTAACTGTGACTTTTATTCGCTGTCATCACAGCTCTTTTGGTCCAGTGAAGAATTATTTTTATGTATCTAATAAACGAGGAGCTTTCTGGCGCATGGGAATACCAATGTGAAGCAGCAAATATTGAGCAATAGCACCTAGTCTTCTCTTAGACGGTTTCCGAGTGAAGTTTTCGATTTTGATCTGTCTGATGTAACTGTTACATGAATGCATTTAGAAAGAGACAAATGCATTGTTTCCTTGTGAAAACTGTTTTGAAAATGTATAGTTATATTTAATTCACTTTCGATTTTTCCTATATAATTGAAATGCTCTTTATTGTTTCAAGTGTTCGTTAGGCTGCTGGGTATAGTAGCCGCATGACAGTTTGCCAGCTCAGTCCGATTTAAAACAATTGGTATAAAGGACATGCGCTTATGTGCCGAAGTGGCAGGGCTCGGCTCAATATCTGGAGGCCCTGGGTTCAATTTCCAGGTAGGGAAAAGTCTCTATTGATGATTAAGCCTACACCCTAGCTAATGTTAGACTTTGCCCAGCAACAGATCAGTATAAAGGCTCGTTACTAATCTTTACTATCAACAACCACTACACTAACCTGATACTTAAAAAAACAAACAATTTGTCACAACCCCCGGCCGTATCATTTTCCATTACCGAGATAAAGAGGTATCTTATCCTCAGCCACAAAGCAGTTGAAATTAAATGGTCGCAGAGACAGCGGGTAAGCCGACAATGTTTGTGTCTTGCTTGGCCATACTTGGCACTTTAATTAAACATGGCCCCGCAGCTTGTCTTAAATAGGTAGTTCGTCTTAAATGGAATGAGAATTGTGTAATGCAGTTACAGGAGTGATATGCTGTTGTGAGCTAGGGGTATATAAACCTAGTTCATTGTGAAAATTGTAGTCGTATAATGGCAGTAGTTTAAACCTTTGTACGACAAGTGCAAGGTTATTAGATAAAACAAGCGAAATAGCTTTTTCAGTATCATCATCATCATCATCATCTCAGCCAAAAGACGTCCACAAAGGCCTCCCTGAAGAATCTCCACAACGATCGGTTATGTGTTGCTCGCATCCAGCGGCTTCCCGCGATCTTTACCCAATCGTCGATCTTTTTTCTGTCTTATATTTAAATTATTTATTTTTTGTATACGTTTTGTATACAAAAAATAAATAAAAAATAAATATAATAATTTTATTAACAAAAAAACAGCCTATATTTACAAAACCAATGTTGATAATTTGAAAAACAATTTAAAAAAGTGTTGATAAATCTGTTTTGATAGCCAGTCCTTTGATGATTCTTAATGACCACTCCATTTTGCGAGAGCAATTCGTTTAACTCGGTCTCTTCTATTACAATGTCATAAAAATAAAATAAAATTTCAGGTAAGTAAGGTACATAAGACGAAGCACCGACTGGTGGAATAATTAATATTTTACTACCGAATACAGAATAGACCTACAGTTAAAATTATAGAACCAGTATGAAACCATTTTAAACTTTACAAAATTTATTAAAAGGCATCGGCTTATTGTTGTCTACGCTACCACAGATTATGACATTTATGACGCTACTTATAAGATTGCAAATAACTCTTTGAAATGTGATATTAAAATAAATGCCACTGTAAATTCAACCTTAATTAGGGTTCCGTAGTCAACATAGGGTTCCGTAGCCATGTCCGTCTGTCTGTTTGTCTGTAGCTAGCAAGCTATAATTTAGCATGAATATACATATTTATCACGCCGACAAAGTGGTGAAGTAAAATTTTGAAAAATATTTTTTTTAGGTGTAGTGAAGTGGGGATGTAATTGATGATTGAGGCATCCGTTTGTGAACTATTAAGCTTTAAAATACAAAATTTTGTTAGAGTCAAGTTCAAGAGTCAAGTAAACAATATTTCTTTCCTGTATGATGATGATGAATGACAATAGAAATGAAAAGTGAGAAATGATATACCCCCCACCCCCAACCTCTCGAGTATCTCAGTAAAGATGTGGGGCTTTACTAAGTCCTTGGGCGGACTTCTTGAGAGAATTTGAAAAGTGACGTTGCACTGTTTGTTTCATTTGCCAAGACTCATGCACACTCACGAACGGGTCTCTATCGGATCGCCTAATTTTTGTACGCCTAATTGGCACCCAAACGAAAAGCCTAAATTTTTTTCGCCTAATTTCACTCTTCAGAATCGTGTTTGCCCTAATTTCACTTCGCCTAACTTTTTATCGCCACATTGTCATTTACCAAATGCGTCATTTGGCAGAACAATTCGTAATTCCTAAAGTTTACAATTCCTAAATATTAATTCGCACAAAATTAAAAATAAAACATGCAACATGCATGCAGACATGCAGCATAACATGCAACATGCATGCAGACATGCAGCATGCAAGCAGAAACACAGCATGCGTGCAGCATGCATGCAGATATGCAGCATGCGTGCAAGCATGCAGCATGTAAGCATGCAAGCACGCATGCAGCATGCGTGCAGGCATGCAGCATGTAAGCGTGCAAGCAGGCATGCATCATGCAAGCAGGCATGCAGCAGGCATGCAGCATGCATGCAGGCATGCAGCATGCATAGCTTCCGTCACGGCTTCGGCGCTGCGGGGCTCCGGCGGTCCCACGCGAGCTTTTCGTCGCACATGGTTTTCGCTCACCACCGAGGCTTCGGCTTGCTGGCCGGCTTCGCCGGCCAGCCTCAGCCCTGGCGGCGAGCTCAACCCACCTGCTCCTTAGCTCGCGGGCCGCCTCGCCCCTCCGCGCCTACGCGCTTTTATATTGCACTCTAGCGTAGGGCAGACAAGACTACGTGGAGTCGGGTTTGCAGCGATTCGCTTCTGTCAATTTATTTTCTCAATAAAATTCTATGCTTTTATTCCAATACATTATTGGCACATTTAATTTTAGATATGCTAAAATTAGAGCTTTTATAAATTTTGCGAAATAATCGTTATGCCAAAATAAAGTTATGCCAATATAGTTTAGGCTATTTTACATTAGACATTCTAAAATTAGGCCTTTCAATTCTTAGGCCAAACTATAATGGTGGCAAAACAATTTTTAGGCGAAACAATAATTGTACGTTTTAAGTTTAGGCCAAAACGGTTTGGCCAAACCATATTAGGACAAACAATTTTAGGCGAACCGAAGGGCACCCCTCACGAACACTTAACGGTTAATAATCCACCATTATTTCACATTAATATTCGACATAACACAAATTTTCGAAAATAAAACAAAACCGCAGGCATGACTCTTCACTTTCTCGCCAAGAACCATCAAATGATTATAATTGAATGAAGAAAGCACACTGAGTGGCCCCCCACTGCGATTGAGTTAGGTATGTATTCTTTTTATGATTATCTATTGATCGTAAAACTGGGTAATATTACCGTTTTACGGCTTGATCAGTCCAGATTCACGATTACATTTTGTTTTTCTTTGAAATAATAATAATTTACTGAGATCAGTATTTAAATTTGCTGGTATCAGGCACTAGGCAATCTCATTTTGACAACGTTCTTACAAAGTTTAGGAACACTAAATATTTTGCTAGGAGGCTGTTGTTCAACAGTACGATGTATAATAAAATCAGGGCGAAGTCTCACGACTTCGATATTTTTGGGGTATCGCATTATGTTTTTAGGAGTGGGCTGCTGAAACAGTTAACGGTTTTTTTCTTTATGTAAAATGTAATCTGTTTAATAATTAAAGTAGAATTAATATTTGTAAAGCAGTTAGTAATATAATTAAATTTTTTTTAGATAGTAAGGAAAGAATGCTGTGTAAGCTAATTAATAGGCCTGCACATATGTTATTTTAAAAGGCAATGATTTGTTGACCTACTTTTACGTGTTTATAAGCTTACCTCTTAACAATAAACTTTTAGAGAGGTTCTAGCAAACGGTGGCATGTATTTGTACACAATGAGATACAGGCCAATAGCAACAGCTTAGGAACTACAACTACAAATTAGTATCTTGGATCATAATGCTGGGTGTGGATTCCCATTTGTACACGATCGTTAAATAGAATTTATACGGTATTGAATTGAAACAGCGTCACGTAGTAATGAACTTGTTAAACTAGCGAACAGATAGCGTTGCCCCATATAAAACGTAGATAACTTTAGCGACTTTCTTTACTGAATAAAACTTGTTCCAGGAGTCCTTATAGTCAGATAAACTCGACGGTAGGGCTTCCGATCTCGGTATCCCTACCTACCGATAACTTGATATAGCAGGATCCCGCATGATTCTTCGGACCTGCTCACTGGGATTAGAGGTTGAACATTTTCCGTACGTCAGGTGTTTTCGTTATAAATGTAGAAATAGTAATTTGCCTGCAAGCGTACAAAAAAGAATTAGAAGCTGAGCGGGCGTTCTCCACTGCCGCTAATCTGGTCAACAAGATATAGAATAGTTTAGCTGAAGACACTTTGAGAATGTTTATGTTGCTTCCGAAATGCAAAACTAATTAAAACTATTTAAACATATACCTAAAGCATAGCATAAATTATACTATATAGTGCAATATTTAATTAAATCAAATCAAATCAAAATATTTATTTAGTTTCAAATTAAAGTATTAATCAAAGTTTAATATAAAATAAAGAAGCGAAACTGAAAAGGACCTCAACACATGTTGCAGCATGAACGTTTGTGTGTGTGTGGACTTGCAGAAGCAGAAGCGACAAGAAGCGCCTCGCTTTTACCTTTTTAAATAATTAGTTACATTATTTATAAAATAAACTTATTTAATGAATGACACATAAAGTAACAAATAAAATTGGTTGATATAAATATTTTTATTTTTTAAACTTTAACAACTTTAATAAAAAAAAAATCATCCCTCCTGTAATACTGAGATCTCGGAAGGACATGCGGGATTGAAAGCCCTACTCGACGGTTTGACGATTATTTCACCGGACCATCGTTTGCAAAGGCCAGTACAAGTCGTTGCACAAAGTTGTGAGGTGGTTCGGAGAGTTCAGTGTGTTGTTTGGCAAAGGCGGGTGACGGAAGTTCAGTGGCGCCATCTGTAAGTAAAAAGCTTTGAAGATATTTATTTGTTGTGTTTGTTGAATAGAAAGAGCTTTGGTACAGTCAGTAAAGACAATCGTCATCATCATAATCAACCTATATTAGTTAACTGGTCTTTGCGCTGGCAATAATCACCATGTGTTTTAGATATACTTTGTAAGGAACGCTTAAACACGGAAAAACTATTAGTCGTAACATACCTAATCATCATCATCATCGTCATCATCAGCTCATTTATGTCCCCACTGCTGGAGCACGAGCCTTCCCTATGGACAGATAGAGAGAACGGGTCATAAACCGCCACGCGGGCTCAGTGCGGATTGGTGGTTGTTAACGACTGCTAATGCAGCCGGGACCAACGGCTTAATGTGCCTTCCGAAGCACGGAAGAGCTCAAGATGATAAATTTTTGGTCACCCATCCGATGACCGGTCTTTGTGAAAGTTGCTTAACCTCAGCACTCGCAGACCGGGCGCGTTAACCACTGCGCCATCGAGCTCCTAGCGAGCTCCTAGAGCACCGAACGTAACATAATGAATACGTAAAGTTACCTGCATAATATTGAAATTATCTATATCTTAATCTTTTTTTCTATCTATAATGAAGACGAATATAGTATGTGCATATTGATGTAAGAACCAAAAAAAACTAAAAAACTCAAACATTGGGAAAAAGCACAGCGTCTTTTGTAGGCGTAACGACGATAGGCCTCTTCAAGTGCACGCCACTCAGCGTGATCCCTGTCACTCTCATCCAGAATTCACCAGTAAAGACATTAGCTGACAGTATTACTGTTGACGCAACTAAAGAGTATAACGGGCGCTTGTCAAGTCAATGTTAGGTAAATTATTATGACATACTATAATGTTCAGCGACTTTTGTTGTTGGCTGTACACTTTTTGGGGTTTTTTTTTAATGTCAAAAGAAGGCAAATGAGCAGGCGGGTCACCTGATGGAAAGTAATCACCGCCGCCCATGGACGGGTGTCCATGGGCGGCGGTGCAAAACCAGAAAACCCGCAGACGAGGAATGAGTTGGATCTTTAGGAGGGAGTAAGAATTGGGAGGGAGGAGGGGTTAGAGATGGGCCTCCGGTACTTTCACTCACCGGACGAAACACAACAGCAACGAGTGCGATTGTCTCACGTCGATATTCTGTGAGAGGATGGTATTACGCCGGGCGAGCCGGCCCATTGCATGCTGCAACGCAGCGTGGCTTTACCATTCAGACAGTGTCACTCATTTAGCACCACCCAGGGTTCACGTGTAGGGACTCAAGGGTAAACCTACGGACGCGAGTAACTTTAACCCCCAGCAGTTTCGCAGCAAGCAGGTGTTTGGTATTATAGTTTCGTAATTTTAACCGTCTCTTTGATCTAGTTGTTAGACCATCATACCAAATGGGTCTGGGTCTGAGGACCCTAGAGATGTGAAATAAAATGGCCATCTTATTAGAGAATCAAATAGTCAGACAGACGTCTGTTAAAACAACAAATTTATTTAGGCATATATAGCTTAATTTCTCCCTGAATAAAGTTACCCTGAACAAATTACCTAATAATAATACTGATGAAAGTCGGTGTTACCCTCAGTAGAGATTGAATAACCTCCTCCTTCTTTAAACTCAACTAAAAATAGAAAAGTATAAATGTGTAAATGTTTCTAAGAATAGGTCACTTTAATGTAAGAAAAAAAACATATTTCGTCTCAACAAGGTTCAGTTTCCTCCAAATCGATGTTGAAAGTGATTTTTTGTAGAGAGAAATGCAAAAACCACCCGCGGCCCTAAAAGGTCGACCCGACAATGTGTTCCATCGAAACTCACTTAGGGCCCGCATGCAGAAAATTGGTGAATCAATGTTGAGTAGAGTGTTCTTAGTTGTAATATGAGGAGGAATTTGCTCGCAAAATGGAATTACATGTTTCCACTTCAGCTCGAGTGTGTAGTGGTGACAACTCTTGCTCTCGACACTTTTTATGACTCTACATCGAATTGTTCCGATGTACTCGTAATAAGTGGTCAAAATAACTGGTTATTTCTTAAGGTTTCTTTTTTTCTCTATTTTCTTGCAAAATGGGATTACATGTTTCCATTTCAACTTGAGTGTGTAGTGGTGACAACTCTTGCTCCCGACACTTTTTATGACTCTACATCGAATTGTTTCGATGTAATGTAAGTGGTCAAAATAACTGGACGTTACCGAAAGCTTCTTTTTCTTTCTTTTCTTGGAAAATGGGATTACATGTTTCCACTTCAGCTCGAGTGTGTAGTGGTGACAACTATTGCTCCCGACACTTTTATGACTCTACATCGAATTGTTTCGATGTAATAAGTGGTCAAAATAACTGGTTATTTCTTAAGGTTTTTTTTTCTCTATTTTCTTGCAAAATGGGATTATATGTTTCCACTTCAACTTGAGTGTGTAGTGGTGACAACTCTTGCTCCCGACACTTTTTATGACTCTACATCGAATTGTTTCGATGTAATGTAAGTGGTCAAAGTAACTGGACGTTACTGAAAGCTTATTTTTCTTTCTTTTCTTGGAAAATGGGATTACGTTTCCACTTCAGCTTCAGTATCTAGTGGTGACTACTCTTGTCCCGACACTTTTTATGGCTCTACATCGAATTGTTTCGACGTAATGTAAGTGGTCAAAATAACTGGACGTTTCTTAAGAGCGGTTATGCCGCACACTAGCGCCGCCAATAAAAAAAATAATCATATCTGGTAATTAGAGATAGAAAATCAAATTATGCTCAACAAACTATTCGAATGAAGTAATTTAGCATTTTTACGTCACCTAATGAACATCTGACATGTTATGATTTAGTTAAATACGGCGTTATAGTTAAAAGTGGCGGTTTTTAGCTGTAACGTCTTATTTAACTCAACCATAACATGTCAGATGTTCATTAGGTGACGTAAAAATGCTAAATTACTTCATTCAAATAGTTTGTTGAGCATAATTCGATTTTCTACCTCTAATTACTAGATATGTTTTTTTTTTCATTGGCGGCGCTAGTGTGCGGCGTAAATGCTCTTAAAGCTTCTTTTTTCTCTATTTTCTTGGAAAATGGGATTACATGTTTCCACTTCAACTTGAGTGTGTAGTGGTGACAACTCTTGTCCCGACACTTTTTATGACTCTAAATTGAATTGTTTCGTTTCGTTTTTTTATATTTTCTTTTTTACCCTTTTTTTTAAGTGAATAACATAAATATGCGGAAACATGTCAATAGTACATAGTGTCAATTTAGTATATGTTAACAGTTAATCATCACTGTATGTTTTCCAAATAAAGCAAAATAATATAATAAATAAATAAATAAAATAACTTGTTGATTTCGATTAAATTAAACTGGACTGGAGTTTTATTTATAAATGTCGTTATTGTTGTAAAAACTGTGCAGTACCTTACACCAATTTTCCTCCACAGCTTCATTAAATTAGAACAGTGATCGCTTGGTGCCTGGTGTCTCGAGCCACAAAGAGTATGCACTCCTGCGCCCAAAGAACTCCTCGGAATTGGGCAGAGGTTTTTCTCCGCTCATAAATCGGTTTAAATGATATAAGTGGCCAACAGCAGATATTTTCAAAGAGAAAATATGTTTCAGTCCATCGAGCGACCAATAATAAAAATAGGTCTACCGATGCTTTTCAATAAAATTTTTGTTTAAATAAAAATATCAAACATTCGCTTTGAAACAAAATACTCCGGTCAGTTTTTCTATTCTCATACCAACCAAATGGGTACTTGTGGGTAGGTACTTGATTTTTTTATTCCGACTCGAAAACTTTTAACGCTAGTATTTTTATTCACAATACTCAGTACGTTCGGACGATTCGTTAGGATTTGTAGTTCGTATCAATTAAAACGTCGATTCGACGCCGTGAATAGTGTCGGCCAACGGTGGGGGCAAAGCTGGAGACACAGCGGGAGATTTATTTAGACAGCCACACTTTTAAAATAGCGGATTGGTATTTTTAGGGTTCCGTACCCAAAGGGTAAAACGGGACCCTATTACTAAGACTCCGCCGTCCGTCCGTCCGTCTGTCTGTCTGTCTGTCTGTCTGCCCGTCTGTCACCTGGCTAGACAGTTGAAATTTTCGCAGATGATGTATTTCTGTTTATTCTGTTATTTAAGGGGCGCCCATACAACAAACGTGATTTTTTTCCTGGTCTTATTAACGATAACAGGTAGAAACTTGAAATATTTTTATAGATAATAGTACGGAACCCTTCGTGCGCGAGTCCGACTCGAGCCACTTGATGGGAAGTGTCATCACCGGTCATGGACAATTAACATCGGCAGCACCCGGGGTTCTGCATATGCGTTACCGATTTTGAGAGCCCCATTTACACGTTCCTAGCAGAACCTCGTGTTAAACCACAAGGGTACAAAGTAATTTAATTGCCTTGTGAATTTAACAACTTCCCTGTCCTATTACTCATATGTAATAAGTAAAAGTTCACCTAAAAAAAAGAAAAAGAAAAGAAAGTAAAAGTAAAAGAAGAGCACCTGACCCGGAATGTCAGAAGGGTGCAGGTTCAAATCCTGCTCGTGGAAATTTTTTCAACATTTGTGTTATTTTTTTTTTTTAATTAAAAGTTGTTTTAATTTTTGGACAGTGACATTGTTAAACTAAACTTATTATTGTAACATATAATCCAAAACAAATATTAATATTCATAGTAAGATTTTGTAAAAAATAATTGTTGGCAGGTAACAAAACGAAGACCAGGACCCAGCGAAATGACATTGAGAGATACCTTAATGTTACTGATTCATTATTTAAAAAGCTTTAAAGATTAACTTATATAGGTCAGACATCATAATTTACATTAAAGATCATAAATAAGCTACATTTCGCAGACAACGTTGCGCATTAAATAATTCGCAGATATTTCCAATCACCGACCAGTCAATTCTATTTATATTTACATAGAACTGACCAATAGAAATCGATTAATTTAAAAAATTAAACTAGAAGCGTAGTTACTTTTGCATAAAACATTATACTTTATAACATTAAGCAGGAATTATAATAAATAATATTCGCTAAACAATAATAATTGTTACAGTTCTGGCTCTCGCGCCGCTGCTGCAGTACGCTCGCTTCGCTCGCTCGGTCATATGATGTTTTGGTCATTGTTCCAACCCATTTTTAACTGCTAGAAATGTAATGTTTACTCGCGGACCTGGAACTTTGTAGGGTTCTCCCTCTCCCACCTTGCCAATTTTCGTGAAGTCCAACGGGTTGCAGGGGCGCTGAATACCTCGAGGGACTAAATAACGCAGACCCTACCTATACCATCTCAACACTTGTGGAAGTGGCTTATTGCTGGACATAGGCCTCTCCAAGTGCACGCCACTGAGCACGATCCACGGCTACTTTTGTCCAGCTCTTGCCAGCCTCCTTGCGAAGATCGTAGCACGTATCGTATAACATAACCTTTTTTTTTATTGCTGTGAAAGTTCCAACATAACCTAACAAAACACAACTAATTAAGATTTCGAGTAACATTGGGTTATTTATTTATGTCAACTCAATTGAATATCACATAGGAACAACCAAAACCATCCATATTATATACTCGTACATCAAAGCCTATGTGTAACACACAAATATTTTAGGTAAATAAGTTCTTTGTAGTACCATCAAAAAGAAATGATTTTCCTCCCAGCACACGTCCTTTTTTTAGGTGTGAAAAAGCCACTTGCGGGTCGGCAAGTCGAGGATGGCACAATCTGCTCCACTAACTGTTCTGATCTGATCTGTATTTTCATTTAATTTAATTTAACTTCATTTCATTTCACTTCATTTAATTTAATTTAATTTCATTTTCATTTCATTTGATCTGCTCTCTGTCAGGCAAAGTAGACTCATTTGCAAACTCATTTATGGAAAAAAAATCCGACTCCGCTCCAGAAAAATCCCAGTTCTCTCAATGTGCTCCGGTAGTAAAGCCGTTAGCTCTGCGTGGATAGTGCTCGTGACTCATTTGAGCTGATCCTGAATGGAAGCGACCGATTTTTATACTCGCCTTCCCACTGCATTCAGCGAGGCGGCAGAAAGAACTCTATGGATAAGATTTCTTTAGAATTCAGGACAAAATGCCAAGTTGTAGGTACTCTAAAAGACGGAGATTGGTATTATTTGTCAAAAGATGATGTAACAATTTTTTATTTTTTTATTTAATTATTAAAAGGCGAGAAAAAATAGTTTTTCGAAGGAGCTCGATAACAACGTTTAACAACTTTACAACAATACCGGCTTATCTGATGAATGGTGGTTGATCACTTCTAGTAAATATTTATCTTGTAACTTTATATAAGTATAGCTTTATGAATGCAAAAAATTTTAAAAATAATAAAAATATCAATCCATCTAATGAAAAGGGAAAGACTGGAAGGGCTAAACTAATCAAATAATATCTACTACGTAATATCACAAAAGTAATGTTTGAAAGCACTTTAATTATAACTTTTCTGTATAGCAAATATTGGTTGACAATCAGACATAGATGAGGAAAAATAATAATGAAAAAAGTTATTTAATAACCTCCATAGCAGACAAAGGGAAGTTTGCAAAAAAAATGTCAAACAAGCCCGCTTGGCAATGTAGATGTTTGTCGAAATATGTTCAAACTCGTTTCGACTTTATAAGGGTTTTTATATATTTTGGAATTTAAAAATGCAACTACAATGTATTTCATTGTTGACAGCTTGACTACATTTTTATATTATTCGGTAATTTAAAAAAATAATACAATAAAATAAATTTGAGTTTTTTTTTGTATGGTGTTGCTTAGTATCACTTTTTACTTGATTTATGTTTCGGGATTATATACATATTACCAAACAATCCGAATACCATTTAAATGACTGGTAACTGGTAACTGGTTCTTCTCAGTACAAGATCTCCCGCCAGAGTAGACTTACGAACCGATGGCAAGTGACATTCACAAGAGCTACTTGTAGCCTAAACTGAATAAATGATTTTGAATTTTGTATGAAATTATACCAATATTTATACCACAAAATTGTTATTTGATGAAAGTCATGTAACTAAGAGAGTGATGAATATAAGTATTGATGGGCGGAGGATGAGAGGGAGACCCAAGAAAGGATGCATGGATTGTGTGACCGATGATATGAATGTGAAGGGAGTGACTGTACAGGTGACGACTGATAGAGGAGAGTGAAGGAAACGGACAATTTGCGACCCCAAGTAACATAGGACTAGGGTAGGAAGAAGAAGGAGAAATTGTTATGTTGCATTCGAAAAACTTTATTAATATCGGTACTGAAATGTTGTAATGTTAGTTTAGATAAAAACAAAGTCACATCCACACTAAGCCATAGTTTGGAGACAATGCCCGTAGAGACAAGTGGATCGTTACCGTTGAAAATCATCGATATTACTGTCTGACTGCGGATGCAGATCTCGGGGGCGCTACCTGTCGGAACAATGGCATCACGACTTTTTAGACTTATCTATATAGTTTTTATGTCTAACATTTTATTTTTCTTTCTAGCATTTACAGCAGCTCATTTAATGTCCCCACTGCTGGGGCATGAGCCTCCCCTTTGGATGTTAACCACTGCGCCATCGAGCTTCGAGATTCTAACATTCACAAACAAGATAAATATACAGGGTGGAATTTTGTAATGCCACCTGAAGGGAAAGTACTCTTAATACTGTAGATAGAAAATTTTACTCAAAGAAAACATTCCTTTATAAAAAAAAGAAAAAAGAAAACTGCATTTAAAGATTTTCGAAAATTTGCTTGCCACACCCGGGAATCGAACTGACTAAAATCTGTAAAAATTACACCTTGTACTTTTATTGCATCGATCGTTAGGGTCTGGTTTGGTAATAGGTGTATAATTTTAATATTTGTTTTAAAAAAGCAGATGAGAGACTTTTTCAATATAGTTTTACATCAAGAGATAACACAATTAAACATAAAGATTTTGTTGCGGCTACAAAAAATATGTGTGAAAAATATTAGCTTTGCAACCACATCACCAAACTGGAGAATCAAACATCAGAACCCCTAAAATTAATTAAAAGTCGTCACTGGTAAAGAACTTTTAAAATGCCGCCAGCGACGATTACCCGACCCATTTAAAATGATACAGCGAGACCGTCCCGTGCCAAACACTTGTGCTGGCGCTCGTGATTCGTATTGCCACCATGTGACTATTCTGCAAATGAATGCAGAGCTTTACGGCATGTAAATAGAAATCGACGTTCAACTTTTTCGACGCAAGTAAGAGCGTGAAAACTTGACTAATTAAATATGATTAAAAGAAAAAATGAATGAATGAATAAATAAATACATGAATGTATGAAAGAAAGAATATATGAAAGAATGTGAAAATGAATTAATGAATTAAATAATGACGGAATGAAGGAATGAATTCATGAATTAATGTATAAATGAATGAATCAAAGTTTATTTGGCACAAGATTACCACAACTGGTATACAACAAAAACTTAAAAACAAAGACACTGGTATTCTGTGGATACCTTAACACATGGTCATGCATAAACATCAATCAGTCAGCTTTCTTTGCTGAAAAACAAACAATATCAATTTTAGAATAAATATTATTAACGATTGATTACCATTTTTTTTTTGTTTTTTTTTGTATCCGATATTTCGGCACAGTTGCATGCGCCATGATCACGGATGTACTGAAGTTATTGCGAGTGGGTGATATTACCCTTTTCTTTAGTCGTTTTTTGCGCTCGATAATCGTACCACTGTCTCCTAAGTCACTATTCACTCAAATCCAGGAATTAGCTTATGTAAAGACGGCAAAAAGAACAAAAGTGCTGTTTCGCGACCTGATACGGTCAGTGCAGTGTGTCGAGAACAAGTTCAAGTGAATAGTGACTTAGAAGACAGTAGTACGAGTATTGAGTGCAAAAAACGACTAAGGAAGAGGGTAGATCGTTTGTCTGTTCATGATCACCTACCCGCAATAATTTCAGTACATCCGTGATCATGCCGCTTACAACTGTGCCGAAATATCGGATACCCAAACATAACAAAAAACATGGTAATAAAACCGATAATACCTAATATTTATTCTAGTGTAAGTGACCATGATAGTTTAAAAAATTATAATAGTGTTGGTACTTAATCTTGACAATAAAATCTTTTTAGGGTTCCGTACCCAAAGGGTAAAACGGGACCCTCTGTTACTAAGACTCCGCCGTCCGTCCGTCTGTCTGTCTATCTGTCTGTCACCAGTATCTCATGAACCGCGATAGTTAGACAGTTGAAATTTTCACTGATGATGTTCTGTTGCCGCTATAACAACAAATGCTAAAAAAATAAAAATAAAATATTTAAGGGGTCTCCCATACAAAAAACGTGATTTTTTTGCTCGTTTTGCTCGATATTGATAACGGCAACAGGTAGACGCTTGAAATATTTACAGAATATTTAGTTATATATTCACTTTAAAAAGAAAAAATAAAATAAAAATAAAATAAATATTTAAGGGGGGCTCCCATACAACAAACGTGATTTTTTTTCCTCGTTTTTGCTCGATATTGATAACGGCAACAGGTAGACGCTTGAAAAATTCACCGAATATTGAGTTATATTATTCACTTTACAAATAAATAATTAAATTAAAATAAAATTTATATTTAAGGGGGCTCCCATACAACAAACGTGATTTTTTCCACTTTTTTTCTTCGTTATTAAGGAATAACGATAACAAGTAGAAACTTGCAATATTTTTATAGATAATGGTACAGAACCCTTCGTACGCGAGTCCAACTCGCACTTGACCGGTTTTTTTTATATTGCAATTTGTTCTAGCGCATGGCGTTACAATAAAAATAGTATCTATCAATAGATTTTTGGTATATTTAATATTGCTTGTATTATATTGTCCTATTGCGAAGGCAAAGGCTTCATTGAACTCAAGACATCGATCGCTACAAATAATGAGTAGGTATTGGCTAAATAACCACGCTTGGCAAATGCCAAAGTAAATACGCGATCGCAAACGCGGGCTATAAGTAGGTACCTCAAAAAAAAAACGACGGGTTGCACTCTGGGAGTGCCGGCAGAAGTGAAAACTTGAATATTAACGTTGTGCATTTTCGATATTTTGGAATGGTTAGGGAATAATTTTGCACGAATTGCTTTAATTATCAGTATAAAAGTATTCTCATTTATGTGGTAGAATACAATATTTATTTATTGGGCTATCGTACACAAACATGACAATTTATATTACATTAAAAAGTTATATTAAGTTATATTAAAAATTTATATTACCCCGCGCTAGCTGTCTACTCTCCATCCGTCTTACGAATTTTCGATCAGGTCACGTGTCCTGACGCGAGTTTAACATTTTTACCCATTCCTCTACTCTCCATCCGTCTTACGAATTTTCGATCAGGTCACGTGTCCTGGCATTCACGTGTCTTGACGCGAGTTTAACATTTTTTACCCATTCCAAAAAAAGTGCACAACGCCGCTAAAGAAGTTTTCACTTCAAAAACACAGTTTGGTCCACCTGTGAATTGAACCGAACACCTCCAGATATCGGGCCACACTCTTTGCCATTTGGCCACCGAGGCAGTACAGTTGCTAATCCTTTTTATTGAATACTGGAAATACAGCATAAAGACATTATTAACATTAACATAAATACATAATTAGTATAGAAAACGGAATAAATAGGGGGATGCGGTAATTTCAAACGCAGAACGAGATTCGTTATCAAGCGTGTGACATTGAATGACTTTATCTCATTACCCCAATTAACCCATATACGTTTATGAAAAGGTGTAATTGTATTATTTGAGAATTAGCAACAGTATGTCAGATTCTTAGGAGGTTCTTCCCTACTCGTAATCATGAATTACTTTGGTTTGCAGAAAATAATTATGTAATATATCGATATAAAAATGAGAGAGAACGAAATGATGGTTAGATTACCGGTCTCAGACTCAGGGGTCCATTCCTTGGGCTCGGTTTCAGTTGGTGGCAGGGTTTTTTTTATATCGGCCTGGTTAGCTACCGCTGGTTCAGCTAGTATTTTATCTAAATACTAGCAGAACCGGCGGACTTCGTACCACTTTGATAGTTTTTATGACAACAACACAAAAAAATCGTTTGTATGGCAACAAAACAAACAACTCGTTAACTAGTTTACGCGTGAAAAGCGTGTCAAACAAACAAACAAATTTACTTTTTTGATAATCCTATGTCTATGATTAAATACTCTTAAGAATATGTGTACAAAGTTTCATGATGATCGGTTGAATAGTTTACGCGTACAAGCGTAACAAACAACAAACAAACAAACTCACTTTCGCATTTATAATATTAGTTAGGATGTTATGTGGTTATAGTAGTATTTTTGAATTTTGCAACTTGCATCGTCGCATATTGTACCGTACGTGGTTTTTGTTGTACACATCTAGAATAGGAATATTCTCACCTGTCACCCCGTTTTGTCCACCAGGGTGACAGATAGGAAGAAAAAGTTTCATCTGTCCCCCTGTCACTAATAGCGTGACAGATAATACTTTTTAGATTGAAAAAGTTTCATCTGTCCACCAGTCGCTATTATAGAACTGAAAAAGCTTAGGTAACTCAAAAAAAGTGAGATTCTGTTGAAACGCTGCGAGTCGCGAGTTGCCGTAATACGGCCTACGGCGACGGGCAAATTTAACCGAATGCATAAATAACGAGCTTAATTGAGGGTAGACCGTGCAGCAGTTTTGATGGACCGCTTAAATTTTTAACTGTTACTGCCCAAACTGGTTAACATATGTTTTTGGGGTAACGAGAGTTTGTAACGGATAATTGAAAATATTGTTTGCGTCAACCGAATGTAAAGTAAACAATCATTTTTGATTTTACAGTGCTAAAACTGAAAATAGCAGTTGAAAACAGACATATTGCCATAACAATTAGAAATCTTACAAAACATAAGTTGGTCACATATACATTGGAACTATTATTAACGGGATTATAATATGATGATGTCGATGTCGGTGAAACGCTAAGAAGAAAAAGGATTATTACCAGTGATCGGAATAGGTAGGGCTAATTCACCTAAAGTTCGAAGAACATAGACAAAAGTTAATGGAGAGTTCTTTATGACAATATTTTTTTTCGGAACAACTGTCCGGGTCTTCGGACATCACTTGAGAACATTAAAAATTAATATTATCAGCACAGTAATTAATTTTATTACTTATTTGTATCCCGGAATTGCCGAAAATAAGTAGACACGTTTTTTATTGTTTTCCAAAATGAAAGACAATCTCTTCGTTATATTTAACTTATTTTTTAAATTAAAATCAGTTAAAAATAGTGGGTCGCCCGCGAAACTACGCGTTTATATAACAGATTTTTTAGGAAGTCGAAACCCATGAGAGGTTTTGTTTTGATTTCATTTCATTGTAAACTGCAAGTCACTCATCTACATTTGGCGCCAACATTATGAAACCTTTTTTATATGAAATTTTTATGTCAAATAGTATACGTGAGTTCAGTTAGAATTGGAGTTTGTAAATAACAATTTACTTTTATTTTGTTAAGAATATACTTTTACAATTTAAAACTATAAACATTGTTATTTGAAAAATAATAATTTGTTTAATAAATGGTCAATGCATTGAACTGTGAGCATTGTATTTATTGTAACATCTCGCGTGCGACAACGTTTCCGGTGAATGGTCCCTCCATTAATGACACTATGCTGCGAGTTGTTGAGTATTATTTGTATCTTGAATGAGTTTTCAGAACGGACTCGAGACATTGCAACGTATAGTTGACCATGTGCGAAGTCGGAGCTCGGCAAATAAAGGCCGACTTTGTCCAATGTTTGTTCTTGAGTCTTGTTAATCGATATGGCAAATGCCAACTTGACTGGGAATTGGCGACGCTTCAGAAGGAAAGGGAACGTTGTGTTTGAAGGTGTGAGATCGATGCGGGGCAAAGCACTCGTTTGCCTTTAGCGTGAGAGACCGGTTGATTAATTTAAAAACGGAAAAATCGATCAACTGCCTTTAGAGAGGCTCCTGATGCCATTGGCCCTGAACATGCCAGAACAGTGCCGATGGTAGCACTGGTGTATGTGATGCCAGACGATGTCTTATCAGTCAAGTTCAATGGAAAACGGAACCGGTTGTGAACTGTACGGCCACCAGGAAGAATCATTGCAGCGATGCCAGTCCATGCAACAGCCACAAACGTATCACCTGATCCTGTAAGAAGGAAAAGTCATATTGATTTTTCTTTTTTTCATATTAAAATTTTCACGTCAGCAGCGAAAAAATAAAACTTACTTGATTCGAGATAAACGTTTTCATAAACTTTCGTGGTGTTAAAACATTTTCACCACTTATTAAATATTTTTTAAACAAAACTAAGAACAACGTATGTCGTAGTAGGTTCGCACGATTTTCATTAGTTTTTTTATACAGCCGTAGCGCCGCTCTCTAACCGGCCAGTAACTTTTTTCCGCTCTCTAAAATTTAATCTGTGTTATGTTGGCAATAGAACCTATTTGGTAGTTTTTATACTTTTTGATTGTAATTTTGACAGACTTTTTCCTTTTAACATTTACTTTTATTTTATTAAATTCTTTTTCTTCTGACATTGCATTTGAACGGTGCGTTTCATTTCTAAATCTATATTTTTACCTAACTATTATATTTTAATATAGTCTACAACATTTTGTTCTCTTTATTTTTCTGCACATCTACGGCTGGAGCTCTTCAAATTAAGACCATAATCGATTTTTTATGTGCAGCTATCGTCTCATAATCACTGGGACAAAAATAGGCTTACGCTATTAATATATAAGATCAGGCAAGCTATATTTATGATTATTAACATATAATCACATACAATCACGTGATGATAACTTCACAGTCGCTTTCGCCGCTACATCGTCGAAAACGAATAACTCCAGATTAATAATCTCATCATCTTCTCAATCCTTCCGAATGCCCGAGTTACTTTACGACTTTCGACTGTGTCATTAATCGCAGTCGCAAACTGAATTTAACCCAACTTCGCCGAATCACTCAACGCCCAGCGCGTTGACAAGTACTCGTTTAACTTTGCCGATTAACTCAGTTCGTTTTTTTCTCTCATTCCCTTTTGTTTTCTAAAAGATCGATGGCGTGGTAAATGTTAAGGTTCAGTACATATGGTTTTGATAGTGAACAAGATTCAAAATTCAAAATCATTTATTCAGTTTAGGCTACAAGTAGCTCTTATGAAAGTCACTATGCCATGGACAGAAACAAAATTCGTGTTTGTCAAATCTCACTCATTCTTATTTCTTTCGTAGCACCACTTGTGCTCGTCCTCGGTTTCGGCGATTGGTCTGAAAAATCAAAAACACACTCTGCCCGACCTAGGACTTTCGGATATCGGGCCTAGCGCTTTATTACTCTGCCACCGAGGCATTTGCTGTGAACGATGATTACCGATAATATACCTTGACTACTATTCTAAGGCAAACAAAAAAAAACAAGCGAGCCTTACAGTAGTCGCATATGATACGTAACATTTGACATCTCACCTTTGTAATAGGCAATTTTAACATTATATTCTGAAAAAATGGGTCTAGTATTACATCACTTTATAACTATAAAATAAATGCAGTAAATACTCATTAGAAGACATTTGACATCAAAATGACCTTTGATAGTCAAATGACACAATATGTCACATATAATAATATTATGTCATGTTCATAATATCGATTTTAAATTTACAAAATGTCGAGCGCTTGCGCGCTTCTTGCCCGATTTCCTGTTACACTGTTACACATACTTTCGTCCTATTTCACGAAATCACTCCCACAAATTGCTTATATAGAAAGCGAGCGGAAAGATGTTACACACCAAAAAATGGTGGCTCGTTTTCTGTGTCACATCACCAAAAAAATGCTCTCTCAACACGCATCTTCCCTCCTTACCACAACAGGGGTTCATTAAATAAGGCGTGAGGAGGCAATTTATAGACGATCGATGTTTACAAGTTGATAACAAGTGCACTAACCGTATAACCGCTCAGCTTTGACCACTGGCGACTTGCGTTGCGACGAGCGGATTTCTAATTCATTACTTTTTTCCTGTCACCGTTGACTTTGTCTGCTCTAGTAAAAAGCGCAATGAACTAGAAATCCGCTCGCCGCGTCGCAAGACGCTTGTGCTCGTGGATGAAGAGACGTGTTAAGATCTTTAATCATAATTCAAATTTTCTTCCACAACTTTTATTTCATCATAAATTCTTAGATTTATCCTTAATCGTTATATTATTAGCTGTGTACCAATAGCGAGTAGCTGCTCGTTGACATCACCAATGCCGCTAACTCCATAAACTCGGGGTTTATTAAATGTTCCGTTAAAGTATTTGCTAGGATTCCATCGAGTCAAGTTCCGAGTAGCTTGTGTTTACTTCAGAAAATAATATTACTTTTAATCTCTTTAATAATCTTCTTACTACTTCTTGGATTTGTTGTCGATATTGTGCTTGCATACAGCTTAATAAGGTTTTATAATACTTGGAGAAAGCACATGGCCTTCATCTTACCTGGTAAGTAATTAAGGCCGAAGCTGGAAGTGCTTATTACCTGGAATCGTGATAAACTGAGGAGCTTGAGGAGCTCAATGGTACAGTGATTAACGCGCCCGGTCTGCAAGTGCTGAGGTTAAGCAACTGTCGCTAAGGCCGGTCATCAGATGGCTGACCAAAAATGTATCATCTCGAGCTCCTCCGTGCTTTGGAAGGCACGGAAAGCCGTTGGTCCCGGCTACATTAGCAGTCGTTAACAATCACCAATACGCACTGGGCCCGCGTGGTGATTTATGGCCCATTCTCCCTATCCATCCATGAGGAAAGCTCATGCCCCAGCAGTGGGGACATAAAATGAGCTGACGATGATGATGATGTGTTAAACTGGTTACATTTTTTTCCTAGTAGTCGGAATTGTTGTAATGGTTACATAATGTTTATAGCTCAGATAAGATTTACAGCATAATTGTAAAGAGGTAGCGTTGCTTTTATATAAGATTTTCATATTATTATTTCGGTAGTTCTTGAGAATACCAAAGTCCAAAAATTTTGAAAGCAAAATGTAAGTAGGTATGTACATTTCAGAGTGAAACAAACTTTCACCTCCAACCACATTGTGTCATCATCAACATAATTTTGTTTTTTTTTACATGTATTGGTTGTCTTTTATATTTTGTGTGTTTATTTGTAATGGAAAGTGACCTGCCATGACAGGGCATTAAAAGAAACGCCCGCCGTTGAGTTTGTTGCCGGTTCTTCTCAGTACAAGGTCTCCCTTCCAGTGTAGACTTACAAACCGATGTTTTTTTTACTTTTTTTATATATTTTCTTTAACGTAATTTTAATGTAGTTTTAACAAAATGAAGGTGATAATACAGCACCTATATGTTTACACATCATTCTTATTAGCGAACAGCCATATAAACGGAGCTGGAGAAATCGGGCGCGCCACAGATGTGTGGAACGGTCGCTGCGACAAATTGTTTTATCGAAAATTACTTCCAGCCAGGGGAGCGGATGAATTTCCATTTTTCTAATGGAACGGAATCGAAACCCCCGAGTGAATGTTACATTCCAATTACGGTCGCGTTACCGATCCTTGCGTTACGTGATCGCTCAGGCCGGGAGTTATTAGTTTTTTTTTTCTTCTTTTCTTTAATATATATTTTTCACGCTTCCAATACGATAAAGATGCTGTGTGCGATCTGGGATTTATTGAAACTGCGCGATCGGTTTTTTGGTTTTCAGTAGGCATTTGTTTTTGAGATTGAAAAGTGTATGTCCAGTAGTTGAGTAATATTGGCATATGATGATAATGAGGCAATGCTTTAATACTATTGTTGGCAATCGCTGTTATTGTTGCGATACTCAATAAGGAGACTAGAAGTCAAGGAGATTCTGAAGGCGTAATTCGAAAAAGGCGGCGCCACTGGTGCAAGATATGACTTATGGACACACCTTCATGGTTATGACAACTTGCTGTGCAGCCATCGATAAGTTATTTTTGCAGGAAGCGTTATTATAGCAAAGTTCGAGTCGTATCGAAATTAATTGATTATTTTGTGATTTGTTATAATTGTAACCAAATAAATATCTGTTCCCCGTGTGGTGCCGGGGGTAAAGAATTGCACCACCCCATCTCTTCCCGTGGGTGTCGTGGAAGGCGACTATGGGACCATTCCAGAGGATGGGCAGCAGCGTCTCTCTGTGATTATTCTCACCTTACTGCGATCGCCAACCCGCCTGCCAAGCGTGGCGATTATGGCAAATTCCCCTTAAAATTATTTATCCTTGAGGGAGGCCTTTGTCCAGCAGTGGACGTCTTTTTGGCTGAGATGATGATGATGATGAAATATCTGTGAATAGCTGGTTTCAGTTTTTGTCAACACTATACATATTATCATTATCGTTAACGTGATTGAATGGCAAATAAAGCTCGAACTAAGCACCCCGTTCACATTTGTTCATGACCGGACCGTAGATATAAGTTTCATTTCAACTAAACAAAATATTCTTTTGAATTGAAAAAAATATGTTGATATTTATTACTTACAATTGTTGTTTTTTTTTAAGAACGTCTAATTCCAAAATCCCTTTTGTTATTCTGTTATTTTAATGACCCTAGTTCAATTTAGGCGACAAATTAGACTGAGTCCCAGGCATTGGGGGGAACGAAATATAAATTACCATCTCCACAATTATTATTCTACAATAGTCCAATAATTTCGTCCAAATTCAACAACAGCTTAACTCTGAAATTAAATTTGATTATTAATTTTGTTCATCAAACGTCTAACCGAAGGTTTATTTTGCTCGGCAAACATAACATTATATAGTAGCACAAATCTGCATGGTATATTTTAACCCACAATGTTACTACCGATCGTTATAATTATATAGCGATCAAAAAATGTAATGTTAGTTAACATTTTTTTCAAAGAAACTAATAGTAATTTTCCGGATAACTATGCATTATTCTATATGATGAATAATAAAAGAAGATTTTTGTAAAAATATCTTGATACAAAAAACGACGGGTTGCACTCTGGGAGTGCCGGCAGAAGTGAAAACTTGAATATTAACGTTGTGCATTTTTGATATTTTGGAATGGTTAGGGAATAATTTTGCACGAATTGCTTTAATTATCAGTATAAAAGTACTCTCATTTATGTGGTAGAATACAATATTTATTTATTGGGCTATCGTACACAAACATGACAATTTATATTACATTAAAAAGTTATATTAAGTTATATTAAAAATTTATATTACGCCGCGCTAGCTGTCTACTCTCCATCCGTCTTACGAATTTTCGATCAGGTCACGTGTCCTGACGCGAGTTTAACATTTTTTACCCATTCCAAAAAAAGTGCACAACGCTAAAGAAGTTTTCACTTAAAAAAATATTTTATAGTGTTATTTGGTAATAAATTTCTTCAACTAAATTATTTTTCGTTAAGACTTCGAAAAGGTAAGTTTATTTTAATTATTCTATTTTATGCGGCATTTATTGTTATTTTTTATTGAGGTTTGGTTTCCACTGTCTAACAAAACAAATAAATCTCTAAACTGAAGTATATATAGTGACGTAACATAGTGTTACATTAGGTGATCGTTATAACGATCAGTAGTAATACAAGCGACTAAATTGCTTGCTTTTATTTTTAAATCTGGTGTAGAAAATATTGACACTATATGATAATTATCGTCGTATAGGAATGCAAGAATAACGTGGACCCAAGGCCAAGTTAAAGAAGAAATTCTACCACCAGAAAATTCTATTGCTAGCAGTAGAGTTGGAGATTCAGGAGATGAGGAGTTTCTATCTCTACACTGAAAAAATATTTGTACAACTTAGGATTTTTGCAGAGTTATTTCATGGAGGGTGTCAGCTAAAAATTTGAGTAGACCTTATCTAGCTGGATCTAGTCAAGCAACCAGCGCTAGGTCTACTTAAGTTTTTATGCAAAGTCCTTATGTTATTCCTAGTATACAACAAATAATATCTTGGAAATACAGTACTTGAAGGTGCTTATTGCTTAGAATTAAAACTTATAATGTAAATAAGGGAGACGGTGACAACATTGGTCATATAGTCGAACAGTACATCTGTACGTGGCAAGTAATAGTTTTTATAGAAATAACTTTTATGGTGTGCACAAGTGCAACGGTGGACACTGCGATAACCTGACGATCCGTAAGGTTATGGCAAATAACTTACTAGAACTCCACAAGCAGATCAAGAAGCGTGGACCATGCCCTACACTTGAAAAGTATCGAAAAACTAGACAGATGACAGGCTTGACCATTTTGAATACCAGGATAATGTACAGACTGTAACATGTTTTGTAATTATAATTATTATATTCAAAGACCAGTTTTTGTTATATTATGTTAAAAGATATCATACGAGCGACGTAACTATACGTACGTTTATAATAATAAAATAATCTGTGTCAAAAAATTAAACTTATCTTTTCATATTACTTATACTTTTGTGTTTCAAAGGTCAGAGTTATCACCCCTTTTATTACTACTGATCGTTATAACGATCATCATTTTCCAGCTTTTCCAGGATCGCAAATTTTTTTTGTATATTTACCCCTTTTATGTACTATTAAGTAAGTACATGTGTACTTATTAATATTTTTAAAAATCGTAACAATCTGAGATCAAAAAAAGTTTCAGTAACAACTGGGTTAATAAATAATTAAGCCTTTCGATCGCTTATTTGTCTCAAAGAGTCTGTCTGTCTAATAGTCTGAGGTGGATTATAAAAGTAATTTCTTAAACTGTCTAACCGCCGATATTTCAAAAACTGAATTTTTATATTTTTTCGTAACAAAAGATACTTAGTTAATTTAAAATTTCCTGTCTACTTAGTGATTCAAGCTACAACAAAGTAATTAGGTTATATACTGTTCCACAGTTGGGAAAATGTCGCCATTATTTATCAAAGGGTATAATTTGAACGCTCACCAGAAATATTTTTTAGACCTTAAGCCTAAGTACCAAA
The DNA here is from genome assembly GCA_963082485.1 of Eudonia mercurella. Taxonomy (NCBI): domain Eukaryota; kingdom Metazoa; phylum Arthropoda; class Insecta; order Lepidoptera; family Crambidae; genus Eudonia; species Eudonia mercurella. Next base: position 19,022,269 of record OY720031.1, on the reverse strand, counting down.
TAAATTAAATGACTGTACAAATATTATTTTTGCTTCCCAAAATGGATAAATGCTCACCAAATTACACTATTATTCAAATGATTGAGGATACTAGCTGCCCTACTCCTGTAGGTCACGTGATAGGTTAGATAGATTAGAAGGTTATTTTTTTTATTAGACAACAGAAAGCAAAAATTACCAAATTGAAACTCGAGGCATAAATATTGGTGTTATCTATTTGGTGACAAAATAACACATTTGGTCTGAAATGCAGTTAAAAGTTATTCATATATTTTTAAGGCATTTAATAAAAATATAAATTTTATCCTTTTTATAATATTTTAGGAAACAATTTGATGAGCATTTATCCGTTTTGTTTAGCGTTTCGAATTGTATTGGTAGTAGAATTGATACATTTTTGGTAGGCGTTTAAACACAAGCCTTAATCAAATTCATTGAACGATTGCTAGGTATTGGCTAAATCACCACGCTTGCCCAATGCGGTTGGTGAATGCAGGAAAAATCCTAAACACACTTTGCCGGACTTAGGAATTGATGAATACCTTTGGATTGCCATGAGCGTTTTACCACTCGGCCACCGAGGTGAGCCGATAACAAATATTTACAAATTTTATTGCTTTGATAATAGATCACTCGACACTCAACTATTACTAGTAGTTGATAATTAATTTACAAATAACATTACATACTTCGATTTAATCGTTCAAATCGTTTTACGATTAATAATCGCCGCTGAAATGATAGAACGAGCATAGGTATTTAGAGAATCTATTAATCCTTTTCAGCGCCTATAGATGTGATAACATTTCTCACATTTTCAATACAGAATTTGGGTCAGCGAATAAGAATGCGATCTGCGAGGCGTCTCTCTAAACCGCCAAGCGGTATGCCATCGCCATCGATTTGTTTTCGTCTTCACTCTAAAGTTGATGGAAACAGCTCAACTATACCCATTGGCTCTTGGTAAACAAATAAACGAGTACTATTATTAGGTACAATCAAAGCGAAACGACTGGTTATAGGAAAAGTTCCTTGAATTATTACTCGGCGGTTCATCAGATATGGGATATCTTTGGCAGTGCTATTGACGGCGAGATATATTGTGGCTGTATACTGATAAGTAAGGCTTTTTATACTATTTTTATTATGTATTTCGTGTATTACAATAATCTTGGTTAAAACACTGCAAATTAAAATTAAGTAAGCAAGAAGAGGAGCTCGATGGCGCAGTGGTTAACGCGCCCGGTCTGCGAGTGCTGAGGTTAAGCAACTTTCGCAAAGGCCGGTCATTGGATGGGTGACCAAAAATGTATCATCTCAAACTCCTTCGTGCTTCGGAGGGCACGTAAAGCCGTTGGTCTCTGCTGCATTAGCAGTCGTTAACAACCACCAATCCGCACTGGGCCCGCGTGGTGGTTTATGGCCCGTTCTCCCTATCCATCCGTAGGGAAGACTCGTGCCCCAGCAGTGGGGACATAAAATGATGTGATGATGATGATGAAGCAAGATTGTTAGCGAGTAGATTCGTAGTAGTTTTTCCATCAACATTACATAGTATGTAGTTAATTTATGCATATAATAGTAACCAAAATAGGAAAAATAAATAAACAAACGGACGATGTACAATTTCAAAACAACGAGTTATTCAATCAATTTGTATGAAACTACATATTATGTGACAAAAGAATATTAAGAGTTTATTATTTTGTCAAGCTTTTGTATTCAAATTCGTTTGATTTCACTTTTAACGAGTCGTTATTGTGGGAAACATTCATACAGATTGATTTCAGCAATTTTCCTTATTGGTTTACGAGTACCTACATATACGAAGTGATCTACGTTTGTAAGAGAATCTTGTCCCTCTTGATCGGCTTACATCATGATTGACAGCCCTATAATAATCAGAGCTTGAGAAGGCACGTAAATCCATTAGTCCCGGCTACTTTAGCAGATGTTAACAACCACCGCACTGCACTGGGCCCGCGTGGTAGTTTATGACCGTTCTCCAAAGCTGTTCTGCAGTGTTTCTATCCACTGGGAAGGCTCGTTGCCCAGCAGTGGGGACATAAAATGAGCTGCTGGAAAATGGTGATAATAATCGCTTCGATTATATAAAGGTGTAAGGACCTGATAGTTAGTCTGTTGTTGGTGGTCACGGGCCACTTTCGCTAGGGAGATGGTACTGCGTTTTTAAGTGGATATGTCTCCTGCGCCCCTTCAAATTTTTTGGAGTTGGACAGGGTGCGAAAGAAAGAGCCTCGCATATCTCGTGGATATCCCCAGACGCGCGAGTATCTATGCAGTATAATGCATTTTAAGAAGTATAAAAAAGGACGGTGCAATGTATAGGCTCTATTCCTCAAATCTAAAGTTATATAAAGAATAGCTGTCCCATATCATACTTAATGTTTGCATAACAATACAAAAGTAGTCATAACGTGTTTTTTTTTTTTGAGAGAGTTTGCTGATTGCCTCAGACGGCATTTTCAGCTACACCGGGCTTTTTTGGAGGCGGCGGGGAACGTAAAGGGTCCCTCAAGCCGTTGGAAATGAATCACCTTCGGAGGTTTTCTAGAGGGAACGGCATCGCGCACTACTAGATTCTCCGAAGGGTTCGGATCGGATCGGGGGGCGGAACCACCCGAGGGCGCCTCTAAAGGCTCGGACCTCGGCTCGGGTAGACCGGGCCGTGGAGGAAGAGAGAAGCGCCCAGGTACATGTCTGTACCTGGTATAGAGCGCGTGTGAACCGGTTCTTCGTATCCTTGTGCTACGAGTATGGTGTCTTGGACCTAAGCTAGTGTGCATGTTTAGTGTATTCTGTAAATGTGTAGTGACATTTAGAGGATCGGGCGAGGTAGTCATAACGTGTTTAGCAATACATATATCAAATATTTTATATACGGAGTGGGCTTGCTGAAGTATGCCAAAAATAACGTAGGTACCTACTTATATTGTAGTAAATAAAGTATACAATTTATAAGGAAACGCAAGGTAAATAACATGAACCAGATAAAATCGTCAGTGAGTTTCGCGGAAGGAATTTGTCTCGTCAATTTATAAGCGGAGAATAAATCTAAAGGGATAGATAGACAGGGTGTGCCGTATTCAATGAAAGTTCGCAGCCTGGCTACAGACAGTATATTGAATGAAAGAATTGTATACCTTATTCTTTTCAGAATAGTCGGACTTAAAAAAGACTTGCCTATACATTTCTTAGTTTTTTTTTAATTTTGTTCACTTCATTTATACTTACTTAACATCCCTATATATACTTAAATTAATAAAATGTTTTTGTTATAAATAAATGTTTAGCGATGTCACTAAGTAATGTTTATAAATTACCACTTAGTCTGTGACTTACGAACTGTAAATTATATTGTTTCATTAGGAGAACGAGGAACTCTACTACTACAACGCTGAGTAAATTTGGATTTTATTTTATAGTTGATTATTTCACGGGTTCTGACATTTAGATACTGGACTTCGTAACTCATTAGTAGAAGTTAATAAAATTATATTTTTATGGTACTGTCGAACTAAGATAAGAGCTGTCGGCTAGATATTGAATCTCTAACCTTAAAGTAATGTTAAGGCACTACCAACATAATTTTATTAAAGTCCACGCGCTCCTTCGTGCTTCGGAATATATGATATCGCTATTGTCCACGCGGCAAGGCCGTAGCTTAGTAGTGCCAGCCCACTGATTGCTGGAAGACTCGTATAAAGTGTTTCAATTAATATTAGGAAGTGTATGCATAGGTCAGAAAAAGAAGTACTCTCAAAGCCAACCATTTGACTAAGTGAAATAAAATTGCTGCCTTATTCTTCCGTAGAAATTCGCAAGATCAGCGATGTTAAACGAACTGGAAACGAGTATGCCAGTTAATTTCGTAGATCTATTGTATTGTTTAAGAGTTCCATTTTCGATACTTTTCGATTTACAGTTATAGAGGCTTTATGTTTTATGGGTTCATTATCAGTATCAGTAAGTAAACGTCGTCTATCGTCATTAATTTGCGAAAACGTCTTCATTACCCATGCGCCTTAATCATCCGCTTAGCTCTAAATAAAGAGTTTCTTAGTACTTAGTAGTACTCTAAAAAAGTGTTGAATAATTTCGGCGGGCTGGTTAGAACCACGATAGCTCAATTGGAAGAGCACCTGACCCGGAATGTCAGAAGGGTGCAGGTTCAAATCCTGCTCGTGAAAAAAAAATTTTTTTTTCAACATTTGTGTTTTTATAATTTGTTCGCAACAAAATTTGCGTTAAAAATTATTTGAACGTTTTTAGTACTTTTTAAATTTAAACAAGTTGTCAAGTTTATGCCCTCCACAACCCCAGGCAAAGCATGTCAATGTCACCTTTCCTCGAAAACAAAATTAAGTCATCTAACTGAACAGCTAATTAGGACTAAAAATCGCAAACACACACGATAAACTCACTCCAAAACAAATTTTAGATAAATCGCGTGTTAAGCCGTTTTTGATGTGAACTTCCAATTATTTAATGAACAGTTGTCATTGTTATTTTATACAAGCAATTAAGGCTTTGTTTATTTCTGTAATTTAATGAGATTAGAAACGGATTGCAGTTTGAATTCAGCATTAATCCTGATTAAAACCTAATGGCAACGTAGTATAATTATAGTAGGTATTATCAGTTGATTTTAGATGTAACAAATTGATTGGAACAGTTAGAGCCTTTACACAATTCGGTATCAGATACAAACTTTAAAGTTTAATATTTTTAAACCCATAAGCCCATTCTAATAAAATTTACTATGAATACTAAATTATAGGTGTACTATGGAAAGCTTCAAATCTCTAAGATACTGCAGCAGGTGGACCGATAGTCCGGAGAGGTTTTGTGTGGAAATCTTATCACCGACTTAATCAAAATTTAAGAGCAGAAAGTAGCACATATTAGCTGTCGATAAAATTGGCCATATACACGGTTAGCCGCAAACTGCCAGTGGCATTGAAACTAGTAGTCGTCGCCATAAAACCTTCGTCGGTTTATTTAAAAAAAAAATATGCAAGACGATACCGTTATCAGTGAAACAAAACACGGCAATAAAAACGCTAATTCAAATAAAGAAATAGACAAAAACCCATAAGTTTGGTGAAGGAGATTTGTAACTGATGACGGACCAGTCTGGTTCTACGCACATAGGCTTAATTAGGGTGAATTAATCATAGAGGCAACCGTAAAATAAGGAGACCCCAGAAGGTAAGCTTAATATTAGGTGCTTTCGTATGAAATTGACGTTTTGTATGAAGTTTTTATAAAATTATATTTATCATACTAACGTTTTTTTTTAATTTTCTTAACATATACTAATGTTAACACTATAAAAATTTAAGGGTAGTGTGTTTGTTTCACTAGCAAAATATACCAGACATTTTCAAAAGAAAAAAAATCAAGCCCCTTCAAAGCTACAATGAAACATAACAAAAAAGAAGTCAATTTAAAAAAAAAAATGGGCTATTATACAGACATAAAATGAATAATCATTGTTATGACTGAAGCCTAAGTAACATAGTCCTAATTACAGTGTATAATAATATTAACAACCGGTATTGACTTTTAGAAGTAATACACTTATTTTACCGCCTCTGTGGTCTTGTGGCTAAGACCACCGGTTTTGACCCAGAGATCCCGGGTTCGATTCCCAGCGGGGGTTACCTGTTTGTGTACTCGGTTTGGTTGGTGGTAGGGCTTGTTTGTCCGCCTGGCTAGCTACCACCATTTTATCTAAATATGTCGCCATAACATCAATGTTTGCAGCATTGTTGTGTTCCGGCAGCTAGAGATAAGATAGCCAGTGCCTCACTAGTTGAGGATCCCGGGTAAAGTGCGCTTCCACAGATTTGTTAATAGTTACTACGCGCTACCATCATTGACCTTATCATCACTTAACATCAGGTGAGATCAAGACACTGTGCTTACCCGTTAATATAAAAAACCCTATTAATAAGTGAGAAAAAAACGTCAATTTCATAAGTAAGGATCCAATAGATGCCACCGCTCAAGCAACGGTTACGGAATCTCGGACCAACTATAACCAGTCTGAGCGTAGACGTTGCGAGATTCCATTTTCGTGAAAGTTTCTAAGTGTGCGATGCTTGAGCGCGTCTGTATGAAGCTCATCTTCTGCAGTCTTCTTATTTTGTGGAAGTAACACAACGTATGTCGTCGGTAGGGGCTGACGATGGGGGTTTAATCCGACAACCGGTAAGTGTAAATCTATAATACATGATACAAATGCAATCAGAGGGTTATCGGTCAGATTAGGTGAAGCGACGATCTTCGCAAGGTGGCTGGCAAGAGCTGAATGAGAGTAGCTGCGGATCGTGCTCGGTAGCGTGCACTTGGAGAGGCCTATGTCCAGCAGTGGACTAGTAAAGGCTGATGATGAAGAAGAAGAAGAAGAAGAAGATGATGATAATGATGATGATGATGATGATGATGATGATGATGATGATGATGAAAAGTGTGGAAAGCCTAAATGTCTCATTTAACAGTCGTCTTCGAGTAAAACCAATGAATTAACGTATTTTTGACAGTTCAAAACATGCATAAATTTCCACTTTAAAATCGATACGACCACATTAGAGACTGGTCCGCCCCAATTAAAATTAATTAATGTCGGTCTCTTTGCCAACTCAAGAATGCATAAAATGATAAAGATTGAAATAAAAAATAAATCAAATTATCTTTATTTACTTATCAATAATATTCGTCAGGGCAATAAGCCAATTCTGTTTTTGATTAAGAAAGATCAAGTTTTGAATAAACTTGTTTCTAATAGTTATAAATTATTTAGTTCGAGACAGGCGTCTGAGAATTTAAACTCTAATGTCACAACAGGCCTACGACCTTTCAAGTATTCGAGAAACTTCGTTGTAGTTATTAGCAATTCGCAACTAAACAAAATTCGATTCCAAGATCTGAATGCGTTGAAATTTTAAAGGGGTTCAATTGTTCCTCTAGTAATAATTGGGTATTGAATTAATGTTGACATCTTTAACACGATGCTTTTAAAAAAAAATCTTGTGTCAATCACACTGTTTTAGACAATAAGTAATGTACCTACTGTAATTATTGTCATTGAATTAGTTAATGTCGTAGCCCATCTTAATGTTATTAATAAGGAAGATGAGCTTTAAAGCGACCAATGCATTGTTTTAGGCACTGAATAATATATGAAAGTCATTGTTTTCGAATTGAATTGTCAGTGAATTGGCAGCCATCACCACACACAAAGAGACAGAAGACAGAGAGACATATAGTTACCTTTTGTTAATTATTTTTATGCTATGGAAGAGTTTTATGCTTAAAATATGGCTATAATCATGTTTACCATCATAAATATTATACAAGTACTGAAATAAACAGTGTTTTTACATTATTACTTTGATAAATACTTACAGTCATTATGCGATAATCGACGAAGCTCACGCAGTTTAAGCCGTTCCTCCAGCAATTCCTCGGAGATGTACGCCCCAATCTTTCCATCAGTTTTGAAGGACCCAGAGGAATACATTTGTATTCAATCTGTGCCCTTATCGGTATGCCTCATAGCAAAGTTCAATCAATAGCACATCAAGAAACGTCATCGTGACTATTTTTCAGTGGGTGTCCCGCAAATTTTATAAAATAAGTTACCGTTCACATTTGTCGCGCGTCCCCTGAAATATGAGTGAGCTCAATGTCCACTCAGTCACGATCCAGTTCTGCTAACTTGCGGTACTCAATCAATATGTATTGAAAAGTTTCTCCCCCAGGCCCCGGTTGCACTCCCGATACGTCTCGACGGGATTCGCGATAAAAGTTATTTATTTGCGACTTAGTACGTGTATTCCAGCTTACATACGATAAAGCTGGAAGTGCTTTTGTGGCTTTAAAATATTATCATTTGGTTCGCGTGTCTAAATTGTACAGCTAGGAATAATCTCGTCGTATTTGAGATCTGTGCTATTCATTTTTAATTAACGCTATTATAGTTCTTATAATAACTATTTAGATTATTGTAATTTTATCTAAAATTCATTTTAACTAGCAGTATCCTCAAGTGAACGTAGTGAAACGTAGGCCCGCACTAAGGACTGATTTTTCAATCGTCAGTTAAAATTTATTCATTGAATAATATTGACATAATGACAAATTCTCCTTAGAAAATATGTCACATTGACAAAATTATTCGTTGGATAAAACTAATCTGAGAATTGAAAAATCGGGCCTAAGAAGATAAATGGCACTAAATATAACTGCCACTTTATGTACAAATGTATATTTTACCCATCTATACATTATCAGCCTACCAAAGTCCCGATTTTGAGTTCTAATCTTGATTAACAGCACATGGAAGCTCGTACCATAGCTAGCAAACATTGCAGGCACAATCAGGACCAACTTTTCGTCCCTTTCGCAGCACGGAGGAGCTCGAAATAATGTTATTTTGTCTCCAATCCAGTGATCCGGTATTGTGAACATTGTTTAACTTGCAAGATCGCAATTCGATCGCGCAAGCCGTTGCGCCAACTCCTCTAACAAGCAGAAACAGTATTATAATCTTACTTATCCACCCTAAGGGCGCTTGGAGGTATTCCTCTAAGCGCACCCATTTTGAAGCGCACCCAATGAAGCGCACCTAAACTATTCCTTGAAGCGCACCTTTTAGTTGCGCTTACGATAGGTATTAAAAATATTCAAATTTTATTCCTCGAAGCGCACCTATGTTTTAAAATAGGGAAGAGCATGAAGTAAACGTACTAAATGATATCGATAATGTTTTAAAACTCATTTGTACTCATCATCATCATCAATGCTTCACCAAAATTAACAGATAGACAGCAAAAATATGTTCTTAATTAGCGTACTAATGTGTTGTGTATTTATATAGTAAGGGATATTAATAAATAAAACGCATGTTTAGGTATATAACGTATGTTTAATAATCTCATCATGGCAAAACCCAACATAATATTTACAAAATCACTTTGTGTTGTGTTATCATAAATATTGTTTTATAAATGATTTAATATTTTTTTAATGATTTTAACGTTATGAAATTGTTAATATGACATAACAAAGATAGGGGCTGTCAGCTAAAAGTGGCATGGCGCATTACATCATGAAAGGCGACATATTGCCATTATGACATTATTATCATTTTATAAATTGTTATAAGACATTGTGGCTGATAAATAAACTGAGTTGTAACTACTCTTAAAACGAGTAGTGTATATAAACTCATAAATCATCATAAACCATTCCAATACTAAATAAAAAAATCAAATATAGCTTCTTTTTGTTACAATTGGTTTTGTTTAATTGTAGTTATAGCCTGATTCATATTCACTAGAATAATTAAAAATAAAACTGGTGTTGTGAAATAATAAAAAAAAAATTATTATCTAAATATGAAATTTAAAAAAAATCACAGATTGTTTCGTTGTCTTAAAAACATTGCTTAATTGTAATATATTTTAAGAAAAGGTATAAAAAGAAATAAAATCTCTGTCACAATGATCAAACTTAAAACTGATAGTTGGATGTAAATATTGAAAACCTTACTTAACTAAACATAATTAAAAATCACAGATGGTTCATTGGCACAATCGGCAGTGTTTAATAATCACATTAATCTTAAATAATCACACAAAAACGTTCACAACTTTACGTGAGCCCACGTGACGCATTCCCGCAACTAGTAAGTTAAAACACAACCGACAAAATATGCAATTTTAATGTAAACAAGTTCCGGAAATGCTCGGCGGGATTCGGGTGGACTCGGTGAACGCAATTATCTAGGATTTAATGGGGAGGGGCGGGGCGATACAGCGGCTCGTGTTGCACTCGTGTCGTGTGCAATGCTCCTGCGCCGCACCGCGCTCTAACCCCTGCGCTATTACCTAATTTTTTCAAAACTGTTCTAAGCTCAAGGAATATAGAGTTCTTGCAAATTGTAAAAAAAAAATAAAGTGCATTACTTGTTATCGATAGTTTCAGTTAGTACCCATCACTATTTAAAAGTTTAAATTAGGTGCGCTTCGAGAAATAAAATTTGAATATTTTTAATACATATCGTAAGCGCAACTAAAAGGTGCGCTTCAAGGAATAGTTTAGGTGCGCTTCATCGGGTGCGCTCCAAAATGGGTGCGCTTAGAGGAATACCTCCGCTTTTGAATTAATCGTTTTGTGTCGGACCGCTGACGTGCATTTGCACTGCGGCTGTCGTGCGGCTGGCGTTTAATATGAACACGGCAGCGGTCCGACACGAAACGTCTAAATTCAAAGCGCCCTAACACTAATCTTTCATTTCATTTCATTTGATTTAATTTTCATAGTTTTTTTCATTTTTATTCATTTCATTTAATTTTTTTTTATTTCAGGTAAACGTCCAAAAAGAAGCAGAAAGAGAACTTTTGTGACCCTTAACCTGTAACGTATAAAAGCCAACCGATAAGAAAAGCATCGGATCGCTTGTACAGCTCACGTTAGTACAAATCCTACCGTTCTTATCGCTTACAGGTTCCCGATATTGCGCCTCTAAGATCTTTAAATCGGAGCCAATAGGCGTTTATTAGAGTTTGGTACCCGCTTGTTCGAAACTTAGCCGTTTGCATTGAATTTTCGATTCGTTATCGAAACACGAAACGAACGCTCTCGACTGCTTTTCAATCTGAGCTTTATCAGTCCAATCTATCGGAGGGTATATCAGGGAATTGTCGACTGAATGTTTTGCACTTTTACCTACGTGAATCTCGTGCATGCATAATATATGTTTCTTTTATTTTCTTTAACGCCTTGGTGGCCGAGTGGCTAAGCGCTCGGCATGATATTTGAAGGCTTCATTCCCAGACGGGCGAAGTGGGTCTTAAATTTTGTGATGCATAGCGAGCTTGTGATTACCAACCCACATTTGGTAAGCGTGGTGATTAATTTTATTTGTTTTTACAAACACGGGTTACGGAGATTGTAGACTAAACTGTACCTACTATAAAAAAAATTACGGCGTTCAATAAATCCGAGCAGAATTTAAATGACCGTCCAAATAATATTTCTTTCATAAATACATAATTCTTAGATTTGTAAACGTAAAATAACAAATTTTTTAACAATTCTTTTAATGATTTTACTTTTTGCAAACTTACTTTTTCATAATGTGAAATAATTATAATTATAAATACTAATAAATTCAATTACTCGAATCGCGACTTCATGCAAGAAAGGGCGAAATCAACGGCCTAGACTTATTCTTTGTTTAAATCTGTATTCTCCATCAAAGGATAGAAAGTGTAGAATGATGTTTCCTGTTCGAGGAACGTATCGCAGCTTTTCCAATATCAGTTGAAGCCATGTATTGAATTCTAAAGACTGAATGCACAGTAAAACATATAACAGATTATAGGTTTCATTGTCTTTACTGTGGAAAACTCAGTAGAGAGATTTATCTTCTTAAAAATAAGCCATAAATATTGATGGCGTAATACAGTTTTCACAAATGTGCATTTTTATATTGTTTTAAAATACTACATTGTGTTCTAAAGTATACGACTAAATCACATTGACTTAAAAGGTTTTATGGTTCTATATTATGCGTTTATTTTACTTTGTTTTATTTAGCCATCCCACAGGGATGTGCTTACATGTAGTTTTTCGTTATGTTCTGACAAGGTGCATGTATCGCTCACACAATTTAGACGTGCGTTCCTATTAATATTAATCAGCAGTTTTTAAAATTTTGTTATAATTAATTGGGAGGCGTTAGTAATGCAGCAAATTATAAAAATCACATTTTTATTTGGTTCACCATGCAAAATTTTAGAACAAATACACAATAGTAAATAATTGTAGCGATATAGGTACACACTTATTTCCAAAACATTGTTCAATTAAAAAAACTTCTTGGGAACCTGTAAGTATCTTAAAATAGTAAAATGTAAAGGTGATCGATGGTTGTGTAACTGCAAAACTGACGTTGGATAATTATCTCTATGTCCTTGTCCAGCAGGTTTTAATTCCCCTAACGTTTGCTGCAAGTCTCGATCTGCGTTCTGTTGTTTTTGATTTTGAAATAGTAATACTGTCGATGAAGAGTTATCTCTATGTCCTTGGCGAATAGGCTGTAATTGCCCTAACGTTTGCTGCAGATCTTTATGTGCATCATGTATCCTTGGTTTTTGTCTTTGAAGTCGCCAAAATGTTGATGGAGAATTGCCTTTATGTCCTTGGCTAATAGGTTGTGATTCCTCTAACGTTTGCTGAAGATCTTTATGCGCATCATGTATCCTTGGTTGTTGTCTTTGAATTTCCAAAACGTTCGATGGAGAATTATCTTTATGTCCTTGGCTAATAGGCTGTGATTCACCTACCGTTTGCTGCAAGTCTCTATTCGCATCATGTATCCTTAGTTGTTTTCTTTGAAATCGCAAAACTCTTGACGGGGTATGTTCTTGGCGAATAGGCTGTACTTGCCCCAACGTTTGCTGCAGATCTTTATGCGCATCATGTATCCTTGGTTTTTGTATTTGAATTCGCAAAACTGTCGGTGAAAAATGTTGTCTGTGTCCTTGGCTAATAGGCTGTGGTTCCCCTAACGTTTGCTCTAAGTATATACGTGCATCATGTATCCTTGGTTTTTGTCTTTGAAGTCGCAATACTGTTGATGAATAGTTATCACTATATCCTTGTCCAATATTCTGAAATTCCCCTAATGTGTGCTTCAAGCCGCTATGCACATCCTGTATACTTAGTTTATCGCTTTCACTCAATACTCTCTCCACAGAGCTAGGTTCTTGGTAAAAGGTGCTTACTTTTTGCACACGGATGTTTCCTCTATCTATAGGTGAATATAGGTAATGATCGAACTTCGGTCTTGGTGTTCTTCCTTGCGGATCTAGTGCATGTACCTGCAATTTTTAATTGTGTTAAATGAGAACTGAGCTTTATAATTTAATTCTTGAATGTGTGGGTTCTTTTTTCATCATTGCAGTGTTAATACAGCTAGATATGGCATAACAAAAAGATTGCATATATCAAACAGAAATTCACTAATAAACAGAGAAGATCTTGCTTGCTCAAGTTTGTGCTTGTGTTTTTGTATTTGTTTTGGTAAAATTAAATATGTATGTAAATATTGGGTATAATATTAGTTATAGAGAATTGGCAATTTTGTTTTGATCATAATCAATGTTATTGTCAAGCTTATTTTTTACACTCGCAGAATACACATTAAACATTGTGATAAAATAAATATTAACTTCAGGTATTGCTCAATTATGAGTGACACATCATTCTTGATTTTACTTAGAAATAAAGTTTCTAATAAGTAGCAAATAATGTAGGTACAATTTCCTGCAAATAATTTCAAAAAGCTAAAAAAGTTATGGAAGACGTCGAGTACAACGTTAAAGTGTAAAAAATATATTTTACGTAATGAAACAAAATTAAATATAATTTATTTACATATAATAATGACATTACCACCACGCGGTACCGCGGCACTGGGCCCGCGTGGTGGTTCATGGCCCGTTCTCCCTATCCATCCATAGGGAAGGCTCGTGCCCTAGCAGTGGGGACATAAATGAGCTGATGATGATGATGATGATGATGATGATGATGATGATGATGATGAAAGACATTAAGATGGAATGAGATGGGTACAGTTCGTCTATCTTACCAACGCAGGGCGTGTGAATTTTAACTGACTTTAATTTTGATTCCAAAACATGCATATAGATAGAGAACACAGTAAGTAATCAAATATTAACCATATTATTAAATTGAAGTAATTTGGCTATAAGATTAGATTATTAGTAATATTATTATTCCTCCTATTTTATGTAAATTTTACAACTTAAATAATAATTAACTGAGTAGAAAAATTTCGTTCTTTATCAAGTGAAGTGCTTTTTTTCTAAAGGCACATAAAGCTAGGTTAAAAAAAGAAAAATAAAAAAAGTTAAAAATAAAATTACACAAAGTAATTCCGTTTTGATTGAGTTAATCAGAAATGATTAAGTATACAAAAAACCGCTCTAAAAGCAAGAAATAATATTGAAATAATATTATTAATTACCACCTATAACCACATATAAACAACGCTTACCTGAATAACTTGATAGTACACAACTAGCCTTCTATACGTCCCTATAATATTTAAAGAATAATCCCCTAATTCCTAATCGTTGAGGAGGTGTGTCCCATCATCATCAGATCAACAATGTCATCAGATGATGACTACAAGAAGCAAATATATGATTATTATTAAAAATTATATGAAATACATAGGTACGTGCCTATAACATTTGAGGGTTCCCTCGATTTCCCTAAGATTCTATCATCAGTTCCTGACTTGGTGACAACGGGACTACCGCGGAAGTATGCTCTTTCAAATAAAAAAGAATTTTCAAAATCGGTTCACAAATGACGGAGAAATCGCTGTACATACATTAAAAAAAAATACGCGTCGAACATAGAACCTACTCCTTTTTTGAAGTCGGTTAAAAAGTGTGCTACACACTTAATTTGCTATTTAATTTTTCAGTATTAGCTCAGATTAGGTAATAGTGTAATTAGTGAATCTTCTTTTTAAGCCATCTCCTATCAAAGGTCGGCTATCATTCATCTCATCATCATCATCTCAGCCAAAAAGACGTGCACTGCTGGACAAAGGCCTCCCTCAAGGATAAATCATTATGAGGGGAATTTGCCTTAATCGTAAGGTGAGAATAATCACAGAGAGACGCTGCTGCCCATCCTCTGGAATAGTCCCATAGTCGCCTTTTACGACACCCACGGGAAGAAATGGGGTGGTGCAATTCTTTACCCCCGGCACCACACGGGGGGGGCTATCACTATTGTATATTATTGGTGGATAAGTATGTGATAAAATTAGGTTAAAATTAATTGACTAGGTGGAACGACGATCTTCGCAAGGTGGCTGGCAAGAGCTGGATGAGAGTAGCCGCGGATCGTGCTCAGTGACGTGCACTTGGAGAGGCCTATGTCCAGCAGTGGACGTGTGTAGGCTGATGGTGATGATGGTGTGATAAAAGGAGATTTTTTTTTTACTATGGTAGCTGGGCTTAAAATAAAAACTCAAGTAACATAAGCAAATGATACATAAAATTAAAGAAAAAAATATTAGGATTACGATCAAAGTATTTATATTATTAAAAATCGCGCATTTTAATTTAATTCATATACAAAAATACATTTTTCTAGCAAGAATAGAAGTAATGTTGCAATAATAAAAAAAAATGTATTGACATAGACGTAACTGCGGTCAGTGCGTTTTGTTATTGATTCTTTTATTACTAACATCACGATGTTATCACAGTCAAAATATTACATTTATCCTTAAAGTAACGTAGTAAAATAAATAGAGCAATAATTATCAACAAATCATAAATTCTATGAACAAAACGCATCGAAACACAAATGCGTGAACGTGCATGACTGTTGGCAAATGAAACAAAACAGTGCAACATCAGTTTTCAAATTCTCTTGAAGAAGTCCGCGTGGGGCTCAGTAAAGCAGTAAAGTCCCACATCTTTACTGAAACTCAATGGGGTTGGAAGGCTGGATGAGCTAGATCCCCTTGCCTTTTGAAAACTCCAAATGCTCCAATAGTGTCGTCATGACATTAGCTGCTGGCTCAGCTGTCAGTTTATGTCACTCAACTGTCTTAAAAGAACTTGGACATAGTTCCTTTCGACGCATTTTTTTAAATAATACATTTTTTACAAAATAAATATGGGCATCTTTTTAAATCTGCAAATAGTGTAGAATGAAAGTAATTAATATTTAAAGTATTAATCAACAGAAATGATCTCTGTTGTATAAATGTTGTCCTTTCGTTTGGAGATCATAATGTTTAGGCGTTATTAATCTAAGAATGCTTACCATTGAGACCTGATTTTCGGGTACTGTCGTAGTCAGTTGGTTGGAAACTGTGCTCAGGCTATTTTTAAATAGTTTTACGTTCTCGCTCAACGTTTGCGATAACTGTGTTGCCTTCTGCGTAAAATCGGTATTTAGAAATTCAGTTGCTTCAGTAACACTATTTATTATTATGAAATTACATATTAAGATTAATACAGATCTCACATAGACAGTATGTTTGGACCGCATTAGGTATACGTTAAAAAATCCCTATCGCCACGCAGCTGGCTTTAATTGAAATCTTATCTTCAATAGAAAACGCTTTAGTTAAACAATGGCATTGTCATATTCATTACAATGAACTTAACCCGAAAATGCGATGTGGAAATCAGTGTGGGTTTGTGCCATTTCTATACTAGGCCACTACACCAATGATCGACATTTTTTTTCTTTTAATCATTATAAATAGGGGTTGGCAGCTGATTTTAGTTTTTAGCAACAATTTTTTTATTAATTTTTTAAATATGATTATTTACCTATAATACCTATAATTTTATGCAAATATTGTTGGGAACTCATTGAATTATATATATATATATATATATATATATATATATATATATATATATATATATATAAATATTATGTCAATGGTTTCCATGACAACAAAACAAACAAATCATTTTGTATTGGGAAATTAAATTGTCGTTTTTAGTATTTTAATATAGCCTATGTTACTCAGCGCTAATGTAGCATTCTAATGGTGAAAGAACTTTTTTAAATCGGTCCAGTAGTTTTTGAGTTTATTCGTTGCAAACATACATACATACATACATACATACATACATACATACATACACAAAAATACAAAGGTTTCCTCTTTATAATATTAGTACATACCTATAGATTGCTTCTTAGCTGTCATCTCGTAAAACTTTAATGAAAATCTATGCTATTTTTTGGCGATGAAAACTGTGTTGAACACTAGGCTAGTGTCGGAAACTGGTGCCATAGGCCTTCTTTTCGTTAATTTACCACTTGTATTGACTAGTGGTAGAACTAGTTGTTAGCTTATCTAGTGCCCCATGGCTGGGCAAATGCCTCTATAGTTGCAATTAGAAGTATAGCAATATTCATTCCTTGTGTTTACTAGGTTTACTAAGTGACTACAGCCAACGTACTAACTAATATATTTTTCCTCTTTATACTCGTAATATCATCATCATCATCATCATCTCAGCCAAAAGACGTCCACTGCTGGACAAAGGTCTCCCCCAAGGATCTCCACAACGACCGGTTTTGTGCTGCTCGCATCGCTGCGTCGTTGCGCCTCCCAACACCTTCACCAGGTAGGCTACTCTCGACGCAAACTCAATCTCAATACAATTCCAATGCGATTAATATGTATCGGTATTGGAATAAGTTTTGCAATTTCGGAACGCCCCAACATCTCGATAACAATTTTTTCACTCAATTTCCACGCAATTTAATTCCAATATAGCGCTATTATGGCTTTTAAGAGTGACATTTGATTTTTTTAGATTTGGGATTGGAAATTGATTATTGCAATTGTGTTTCAAGAGTAACCCACCAGATCGTCCGTCCTTGTTAGAGGCCTGCCCACACTGCGCTTACACTTTTTTTTATAAGCTTCTATATTTCCTCGTCTGTCAATAACGTATAACAATGGTTAAGGGTATGTTCCGATATACACTGCGAGCACTGTCCAGTGCTCTTACTGGTGAGAAATTTGTTCCGTTATGGACTGATAGTATACTGCCGCTGTATCCTTGGGAAATATGACGTCATAAATCGTCGCCATTTTTGTACTGTAAGCACTGGCATTTTCGAGGTAAGGTGCTCTCAGTGCGTTGATCACGTGATCAACAGCGTCCAGAAATGACATGGATGACAGCATGTATGACAGTATACTGGACTGCGTGGACCACTATCAAGCTACCAGAGCATACGCCCGCACCATCGGGAAAAACCCAGCCCAGACAGAAGAGAAGTGCGCATGTTATGTGTGCCCCAAACACGACCCAAAGACACGGGGTAAGGAGCATACCGAAAACCAGTCCACCAACCTGCCTGAGGCCTATAAGGGTGCACAGGCGGAAGGGAGTAAGACGGTGCAAGGAAGCTCAAACCCCAGCAGCACACAACAGGCACGGAACACAAGGGAGCAGACCATAGGCGGGGGAGGCGACAAACAGCCAGGTACCCCGAAGGTGGGCGCCGCTGAGACTCGGAGGCCCTGCCTATTGGACTCTCCCGCACAGCACTGCACACCACACCCTCTCCCTACGACGACGACGCTGAAGGACCGTACACCACCACCAAGTGTAGCACAATTACAGCCGCACTGGTGTGGGGGGTCGAAGCCTGGTGCGGAGTCTAAATAGGGAGGGGACACAGACACAAACACACACACACACACACACTAACAAATGAACACACACAGCAACACACCACAAAAACACACACAAAAAATAAAGATAGTTCAAGTGAATCTTCATCACTGTATAGAAGCCATGACAGAGCTTCACAGATACGTGATGGAAGAGACAATAGACATCGCTCTGCTGCAAGAGCCATACGTCTTGAATGGACGCGTGACAGGGCTTGGCTCTATGGGTAGAGACATCATATACCACGAAGATGGTGAGTCAATCCCAAGAGCATGCATATACGCCAGCAGCAGAGCAAGAACATTAGGACTAATAAAAGCAGATTGTTACAGCGACCTAGCCAGCGTTGTATTAACAATACAGACAGGCGCAGAAACAGAAGAAAGGGTACTCCTAGTCTCCGCATACCTGCCTAGCGAGGGGAACTTCGAGCCGCCATCCCGAGAAATGGAAGAAATTGTAAGAAAATATCAAGGTAAGAATACTCCTATTATTATAGGGTGTGACGCCAACGCACACCATATGGTATGGGGCAGCACAAACTGTAATAAAAAAGGTGACTTACTTCTAGAATTTATAAGTGAAACAGGCCTGGAAATACTGAATGTAGGCAACACACCCACATTCGTCACCAGGGCAAGACGAGAGGTGTTGGACATCACTATTGCAACAGATAGAATAAGCCAACACATAAGGGACTGGAAAGTAGACGAAAGAGACTCTATGTCAGACCACAGACGAATCACTTTCAGTCTGGAGGCCAAGACGGAAAAAATTCTGATTAGAAATGCGAGGAAAACCAACTGGGACACATACCAACACTGTATGGAGAAGTGGAGCCCAGGACGAGACACCCCGCTAAAAGACGCCTTAGAGATAGAAAAAGAAGCCAATAGACTGGACGAAGCTCTAAGGGGAGCATATCACAAGGCATGTCCCCTTAGAGAGATAAGAACAGACAGAGGACAACCCTGGTGGACGAAGGCACTAGGGAAACAGAGAAAAAAGACACGGCGAGCTCTCCACAAGGCTCTGAAAAAGAACGACGACGAGAGCTGGCAAATATATAGAGAAGAAAGAAATACATATAAGAAAGAATGCAGGAGGGAGAACAGGAACAACTGGAAGGCATTCTGCGCAGGAGTCGAAAAATACCCTGAAGCGGCGCGACTAGTTAAAACGTTCTCCAAAGCCAATACGCGTAAGCTAGAAAGCATAAAGAACGGGGAAGAACTAATAACCGACCCGGAAAAGATAATGGAAGTTATGTTGAAAACACACTTTCCAGAAAGCGAGGAATACAGAGAGGATGACACATCAATCCTCCCAGGTCCCACAGTGGACAGGGAGCCAAAGACAATCATCACCGAGGAACATTTATTGTGGAGCATCCGATCCTTCCAGCCCTATAAGGCAGCGGGACCGGATGAGATCTTCCCAAAAATGCTACAGACAGCTATCAAGTATATAAGCAGGGATTTGCTGGCACTGTACAACGGCAGCATCAGAACCAAGCACATACCGAAGAAATGGAGAGAAGTGAGGGCAGTATTCATCCCAAAACCAGGCAGGGCATCCTACCAGGAAGCCAAAGCCTTTAGATGCATCAGCCTCTCTTCATTCCTATTAAAGACACTGGAGAAAATCCTAGACAGACTAATTAGAGAGCAAATAGAGAAAAGCGGACTCCCACTTCACCAAAACCAACACGCATACATGGAGGGCAAATCCACCGAAACGGCCCTCCATAGCTTGGTAACGAGAGTGCAGAGATCACTAAGCAATACAGAGTACGCAATGGGCTGCTTCTTCGACGTGGAGGGCGCATTCGATAGGGCGACCCCCGACTCAATAGAGGCTACCCTAAACCGTGAAGGAATAGACAGCGACGTATCAGACTGGGTGAAAAACATGCTAAGACACCGGCAGATACGAACAGAGCTAGCAGGGATAACACATGCGGTGGTGGCGAAAAGAGGATTCCCCCAGGGAGGATGTCTATCGCCACTACTGTGGTGTCTGCTAATAGACGAACTAGTAATCAAGATAAACAGGATGCACATATACACACAGGTGTATTCCGATGATGGCGTGCTCCTAGTGACAGGCAAAGTTCTCAGTGTCATGTGTGAAATCATGAACAAAGGCCTAAAAGTAGCCCTAGAGTGGTGCAGGAGCAAAGGTCTGAACCTAAACCCTGATAAGACCAAGCTAGTTCTATTCACAAAGAAAAGAAAGAGAGGACATGCTGAACCAGTGAAACTGGACAACCAAGAGCTGGAAACAGTCAAGGAAGTCAAGTATCTAGGTGTGACACTGGACAGCAAGCTCACCTTCAATACCCATATAAGTAACACATGCTTAAAGGCCAAGATGGCCATGATGCAGTGTAAAAGTATAATAGGCAGAACCTGGGGCATGAAACCAGCGATGGCACTATGGATATACAAGGCAATAATCCTGCCAAGGATCTTGCATGGAGCCATCGTATGGTGGCACAGAGCCGCAGTAGGGAAAAACAAAGCAGAATTAGACAAAGTCCAAAGGCTAGCGGCCTTAGTGACCACGGGCGCGATGAGAACATCGCCCACAGCCGCGCTCGAGATCCTACTGGGGCTAAATCCCCTGGACTTAGAAATAAAGAAAAGAGCCACTGAACAATGGTTCAAGCTAAAAAGCACTGGCATATGGACCGGGAACTTCATGGACGAGGGTCATGCCAGTATAAGCAAAAACTACGAAGATAAGCTGTCAATGGTCTTCTCCAACAATGATCTGATACGGAAGGAAAGGATCTTTGACAAAAAATATAGAATACACATAGGAACAAGAGAAAACTGGAGCGTAGAAACTGAAGGCACTATTTGCTATACAGACGGCTCCAGAAAAGAGTCAACAAAGCTCTCTGGATCCGGTGTGCATATTAAATGCGCAGACGGGACGGAGGTGAACAAGTCTATACCGTTAGGCAGATTCGCCAGTGTTTTTCAAGCGGAAATATATGCAATAATCGCAAGCGCCGAGATGGCCGAACACCTTAATATCACAGGAAAGTTTGTCATCTACAGCGACAGCCAAGCGGCGCTGAAGGCACTAGGCAGAGAAGAGACGACATCAGCAATCGTCAAAGAATGCAAGCAATCACTGAAAAGGTTGACCGAAAGAACGGACTTGACGATAGCGTGGGTCCCAGGACATGAGGGAAACACGGGAAACGAACAGGCCGACGAACTAGCTAGAAAGGGAGCAGAGGAAAGCTTGGTGGGACCGGAACCCCGGTTGCCAATAGCGCACAACATCACCAAGGGAGTAATCAGCTATAGTATTATAGCAGAAACCAACCGAAGATGGAGATCCTCGACGGGCATGAGACAGTCGAAAATCTTCATCAAGGGAGTGGACAAGAAAAAGACTAGCAAACTGATGGGACTCTCCAGAGAGAACATGAGGCTAGTCATAGAGATCATAACAGGACACTGCCGATTGAACAGACATCTGACAGTGATAGGAGTGAAAACCGATCCCATATGCCCGGAGTGCACGGAAAGCGAAGAGACCAGCCTCCACCTACTCGCTGAGTGCCCTATATACTCACAGATAAGACGGGAGCTATGGGGGACGGATACACTAGACATAGAGGACCTGAAGAATCTGAAGGTGGAGCAGATAGCAAGATTCACCAAAAAGACAAAAAGATTTGACGGGGCGCCGTGAGGGCTGGATAAACCTTTTGATCCCCTCGAAGGGGAGAACGGGGAAAAGGACGAAATGGCCCGCAGACAACGCGGGCGGATCGTCCGTTCGGCCAGCGACGTCCCCACCAGAAATAATAATAATAATACTGGACTGCGTTCCGTTTTAAACTGTAACCAGTACCTATAGCTAACTATAAAGGAACGGCTTCGCAGTATTTAAATTGACGTCACACGTTACAGTCATAAATAAATAAATTTTATTCAGAATAAATAAATTTTATTCAGAATAAATAAATTTTATTCAGAACTTTTACAGGCCACAATACAATGAGTGTACGATAACAGCCACAATGGTTTCTCAACTGTGTCGCATCTGTTAGCGCCCACCTCCAAAAATTTTAGAGGCATCAGAACGTTCCGAATGTAACAGATTAAATTAAATTTTAAACATTTTTACAAAATCAGTAAAAGTTAGGTCACAGATTAGGTAATAGTTACTTGTTAGGTACCTAAGTGTGTAAGTATGTTTGTGTGAGTGTGTGTGTGTGGTGAGAATGTTTGTGTGTGTGCGGTGAGAATGTTTGTGTGTGTGTGGTGAAAATGCTTGTGTGTGTGGTGTATTTATAGTGTGAGTGTAGTGTGAAAGAGGGGGAGTGTATTATAGGAAATAGGGAGTGGAATCAAACACAAAATAAGCCTCTTTGTCCTATGATGTTAGTCTTGGGATCGGTGAGCAAACCACTAAGAGGATCAGTATGTGTCGTTTTAAAATAAACATTCTAAGAATAAAGTCAGCCATCGAGTTTCTATTGTCTAACAAATGCTCAAGAAGTTTTCCGTGTCCAGGTACGTTAGTTTTAGTAACCAGTTATTTTATATGGATTTTACATTCGCGTAACGTTAGCGTTAGTTATGGTCGCAGTGTATATCGGAACATAGCCTAAATCAATTGTTACGTTCCATAATATGGCGTTTCGACAGACTAGGGGTTAAAATATAAGCTATATAATATAACGCCTCGGTGGCCTAGTGGCAGAGCGCTCGGCTCGAAACCCAAAAGTCCCGGGTTCAATTCCCAGGTCGGACACAATGTATTTCGGTTTTTTCGATGCATATGCGATAATTAAGCCATTACCCATTAATTGTAGTGATGACTTGATTTCAATGCAATAAACAACTTGAACTTGAACTTGAACTTGAATGATGGAGGCCTTTGCCCAGCAGTGGGACAATTATAAGCTGTTTACTTTACTTTACTTATAATATAAGCTTTATGTAGGTATGTTGTCAAATTTTCATCTTGTCAAAATTAACATTTTAAAATATCGGTTAAAAAGGCTTGAAAATAATGGATATATAAAAAAATCTGGTTATTATTTAAAGTAGGGTACATAGATAATTGCTTTAAGCCATATCTTTTGATAACGTATTATTTTCAGTTGTTTCAATATTGTACAGACTGCACATTAACTTACTCAAAACTGTCAAGTTTCTTTCAACCATGTCGACCCTTCCAGGATGAAACGTCATAAAAGCCATTTTGGCCAAAATCTGTTTTCAACGGTTGCTTAGTCAGAATCGCGCGCTCTATCGATCTGTATATTTAAAATGTTCAAATTCGCAAATAAATGTCTTTTACAACACGCTTCGATTTACTGTATAAACCCTGTTTTCTATTTTTTTAAATGTCGTAATGAGCAATTTTGAAAGTAAATTTGAAAATTTATGAAGTAAGATGTAGATAAACGTAAAGTTCAAAATTTGTTAGCCAAATTTTACAGTAGGTGGTAGTATGTTGTGCGGTCGTGTGTACAAAAGCGTCTTATTTTGAAAAGCCTCCTATCAAATATACCTATATAAATGATCAATCGAAATCATTTGTTATTCTCGAATTTACATATCCTACGACCCAGATCTTGGAATTGGTAGACTCATTGGCCTATTTGAATTTCATGATATTGCGTTTAGCAGAATCACGCGAAACTGCATAATGCTGTGTGAAACATACAAATTTTATATTAAGGGAATTCACTACCAACTTAGAGAATTATATAGGTAATCACTAGTGGCCCGCTCGCGACTTCGTCCGCTTCAGAACACCCGTATCCCATGATGGACCCCTTTTGCAGTGCCACCTACCGGGTCCAATTGTGTTTTCAAACCATCCTGGAACCCATTGAAATATACACACAACGTTTCATCCAAATCGGTCAGCCGTCGGTTTCAGCCATTTAGGAGGAGTTAGGTGACAAACACACGTACAGAAGAATTATATCTATACTAATATTATAAAGCTGAAGAGTTTGTTTGTTTATTTGTTTGTTTGTTTGTTTGTTTGAACGCGCTAATCTCAGGAACTACTAGTTCGAATTGAAAAATTCTTTTTGTGTTGAATAGTCCATTTATTGAGGAAGGCTATAGGCTTTATTACATCACGCTATGACCAATAGGAATGGAGCAGCAATGAAAAATGTTGCAAAAACGGGAAATAACGCGGGTAAAACCGCGGGCACAGCTAGTATACTATAAAGAAGTTTTTTTCTAAAGTTTACGCGAAAGTTTACGGACATTGAAATTAAACTACTTTTACGAATCAATTCGCATTTTATTATAAACATTAGTTTAATTTAATGCTCTCTCTCTCTCTCTCTCTCTCCTCTCTCTCTCTTTCTAAGTGTCCTTATGATCATGGACCCTGCAAAGGGTTCGAAACGTCAGGATAAACATTAATTCAAATTAGTGTGAAAATAAACGCGAGTGAATCCGTAAAAGTAATTTTATTTCAGTATTATAATTAGCCAAAAAAGGTCAGCATGCTATATTCATCTCACCTGATGGTAAGTATGGATAAGGGTAAAGATGAGAGCATCGACCCCTAAGGAACTGGCTATAATACTTCTAACTAATGGAACTCTATACATTTGTTAATATTATTGTGAAGACTGACTTAGGGAAAATAATCTGGCGAACTGGCGAACTGATATTGACGCGGTTTTTTTAATGTGTTTCATTGGGTTTTCATGGGTTTCTTGATCTGAGCTTGGCAACGTGTTCTGACCTCTAAACCAAATAGGTAGTTTTAAGTTAGTAGTTTTAAAAATAAACAATTTAAAAGGAGACGATTTGAATCTGGAATAAAAAGCCTTATTATATGAAGTTATTTAAATGATATAACAAAGCGAAAGAAAAATAAAAATAGAACGATATTATTTAATCAAAAAGTTAAGTTAGAAGTAAATATAGTACATGGATACGATTCTAAAACCACAAAACTCCTCAGCGACAAAGAAAGGGTTCACTAAGCGCCACCGAACAAATGGCATTGTTACACATTTTTTTACTTTTTGCCAACAATACTACATATAAGGCACCTGTGCCGGCCTCGACGTTACGTTGTGCCAGAATTGTTTACAAAGGTCGTTATGGGTTTTAGTTCCGATTCAATAAAATTTTGTATTTTAGTCACCATTCTTAATTATGGCGCGAGTCAAAAAGCAGAAATTGATGGTAAGCTTATCTAAAATCGTCAGAAATAACATCCTTGTCGTTGTCTATATTAGATCTAGGATAAAATTTTACGGTTTATAAAAAAATCAACCAGTATCAGCAGGAAGCTCCGTCCAATACTCAGACCGCTGAGCTACTGAGACATCAGAGCATTAGACTGGTTGATAAATAGTCTAGTAAAATTTTGTCTTGTCACTACATATAGCATTAGATCTGTTAGAGTTTTATTATGATATACCTAGTATTTTTGCACATAAGAGATATAACATCATCAATATGCTAAAAGTATAACAAAAGTAATATATTTGCAGAATCACAGTTTAACAAAAGAGTTCACCTAAACGAAGTCCCAGGATATTTCGAACTTACGGGTGACGACGTCAAATCTAATTTCAAAAAGTACGCCAACGACATACATAGTCTGACTGCTGGGAGAAACGTGTCAGTAATATACAAGATAAAGGTGAATCTTGAAAAACCAGTACCAAAAATTAACAAGAAGAAGAAATTGCATAAGAAGGTGCGATCCAAGAAGTACAACGTGCCGTTAAAAAAACAGAACATGAAGCTATCCAACTTTGAGGTTCTGCTGAGGAGATTGGCAGTAGAGAACGGTCAGAAGTTACAGAGCTATAACGACATTTTAGTAGACTCTTTCACCACAAACAAACCGGAGAAGAAAATGTGGACGACAAAACAGGTAAAGCTGAAATATAAACCTATTGTTAGACGAATCAAAACGAACTACACTAAACTCATAAAACCCGTTAGGAGCAAAATAATTACGCTTACTAATTTACCTAGACAGTAAAACTACTAAGATGAAGAATTGTTAAGAATAAAAAAATCGCAGCTAATTGGAATGAATAGACATTTTGCTATGACAACTTTGCCTATAATTTTATATTGTCTATAAGACTTTGACGCATAGTTTAAATCATATATATATGTAAATATGTAATTAGCAGAAGAGTGAAAATGTTCATACATGAAGAAGCAAAATGTCATACGATCTGATCAGAGATATTTTTTAGATAAATAGTCACAGAAAAATTGTGGAAGAAATGTAGGTATTCAAAGTATATAACATAATAAAAATACATTCAAACCGTACAGTTGCATGCAGTACAATGCAATATATGTTTCTATTTCTGTAGTGCTATAAAATCACAATCACAAATCTCTTGTAAAATCAAACTTCTATGTGTAAGTGTGCTGCCTAATCTAACACCAAAGATTTAATGTATCCAAAAACCAACATTTTAAGACTTTGTTTTAATATGGCTGCCTGATGGAGACCAAACTACTTTGTCATAAGACCAAAATATTTAAACTTCAACCAAAATCAAGCATAATCACAACATTCAAAAAGAAAAATTATGTTCTTTTCAAAATTTTGTTCTCTTCAAGTATGTTAATTCATAGTAAGTGCTGTTGTATGTTTAAAGTAAGTTGTTTTCTATTAAGTCATCATGAATTTAGTGACATTGTAACAGTGATCCTGAATTTTCGTACTTTTTTACAGTTTGTTAGTTAAATTAATGAAGATATAACGAAGCATTTTAGTAATTATACGAACGTATGCGTAACATTATCGTGATGTTAGGTAGAAAAACCTTTATAAAGTCTAAAAGAAAAATTGTTGTAAGGAAAATAAACCTATCAGATTATTATTAATAAGTGTAAAAGTGTCATCCACTTGGTATCTCACCCGAGGTATGATGAAATCTGCTCAGCAAGTTCTAAAGACGTATAAAGACTTTTTATTATTTTAATGTTCGCATTCACCTGTTATACAGGTCGACTTTTTTATCACCATCCAAACCTTGTGAGATGACTCTCGTGATACTAACGAACAACTCTTTCTAATGGATCAACTCCCTAACTCGAAAAAAAAATCAACTGTTCCATACATTTTGGTCGAATGAATAATCATGTTTTGTATGGAACAGCTGATTTTTTTTTCGAGTTAGGTAGTTGATTTTATAGTAAAAGTTGTTCGTTTGTATCACGGGAGTCATCTCAGAAGGTTTGGATGGTGATAAAAAAGTCGACCTGTATGTAGTAACAAGATAGAAAGTTTTTACTAGAAAATTATCTGACCGCTGAGCTCGGTAACTTAGCAGTTAGAGCATTGAACCGGTAATTCAAGGGTCATGGGTTCGATTCCCACTTGAGCTTCTTGAGATTGGTTGATTTTTGTAGTAAAAAATATATCTTGTACATGTAAAGTCTATAAAGTAAAACTGTTTCTATTATGAACCTCTTAAAGTTAACATTTACTGAGCAGGCTTTTGCTCCATTTGCTAGATCATAATTTAGTCATAATTATGTTAGTTATAAATGCTGACCTTTGTTATTTTTTACTAGAAAATATAAAACTCAATTAAAGTTTTTTGTACTTTAACAATTATTATTCTATGTGTAACACTTACTAAATAAGAACTATTAGGTCCTTACCTATGAAATTGGTGTTTTGTATAAAGATTTTTTATAAAATTCTATTTTTCATACTAACGTTTTTTTAATTTTCTTAGCATCTACTTAGGTTAATACTATAAAAATTGTTGGACAGTGTGTTTGTTTCACTAGCTAAATATAGCAGACCCTAAAAAGAAAAGAAAAACAAGTACCTTCAAAGCTATAATGAAACAAAAGGTCAATTCCGCTAACAAAAAAAGAAGTCAATTTAAAAAAAATATTTGGGCAATAAAGACAGATTTTTATATAAAAAATATTTAATTCAGCTTAGGTGTAGCAATTAACACTTAAAAATAAAAAGTAAAAATTTACTATAGCGTTATCAAATTTGTGGTATTCATCTACAAAGATGAATCTGCATGTCCATCGGTTGCAAATACCTTTGGATAAATGGTACTAATGTCGCTCTAAAGCATTTAAAAAAAAAACAAAAAGCAGTGACCAAATTCAGCGCTTACATCAGCCTTCCCCAGAAGCATAATGGTCAGTGCAGCCGCCCGGATTGCGGAAGACCCAGGTTCGATTCCTGGCAGGGTGGGTGGGCGTTTAATTTTTTCACTTTATATAAAAATATTTATTCGCGTAAACTTTAGAAAACAGTTTTGAATAAGTGGTGTCAACATAATAACAGCAGAGTTAAGTTAAAAAGGAATGCATTAGATAAAACGCTCGAACCAGATTATGTATTACGGGATGAAATCTTAAGGTTCAACGTCCGATTTATTGCAACCGTTGAAAATGGCATAGAAATGTGTCCAGCCATTTATAACACGGCAAATTGGGTGTGAAGCTATCGGAAACTATTTGGATGATAAGTTGGCGGTATGCCGCTAAATATTTGGACAATGCAGCTCTCTTTGTTCTAAATGATTTAAGACCGAAAGCTCTTTGTGAATTTCCGAAACAATATTCATATTGAAATCATGTGTCGTTACATCGTGCTGATATTTAATCAATGGCGTATTGCACATACTTTGCCTTTTTTATCAGCTTAAACATTGCTTATATTAATCAGTATCCGTCCATAAGCAATAAACTTCTCAAGCTCAACTCAAGTCATCCCACAAAGAGTACTTAGCACATTGGAAACTCAAACCTTAAGCCATCACGTTGGTCCAAAGCAGGTTGGTGGGTTTTAACGACTGTTACCTCATGACAACAATTTTTACAAAACACTTTTGTGTAAGATTGGAAAAATGTTATTCTTCCAAAAAGAAACTACACTATTTAATAACTTCACAACATATTCATAATAACAGAGGAGCTCGATGGCGCAGTGGTTAACGCGCCCGGTCTGCGAGTGCTGAAGTTAAGCAACTTTCGCAAGGCCGGTCATCGGATGGGTGACCAAACATTTATCATCTCGAGCTCCTCCGTGCTTCGGAAGGCACGTAAAGCCGTTGGTCCCGGCTGCATTAGCAGTCGTTAACAACCACCAATCCGCACTGGGCCCGCGTGGTGGTTTATGGCCCGTTCTCCCTATCCATCCATAGGGAAGGCTCGTGCCCCAGCAGTGAGGACATAAAATGAGCTGATGATGATGATGATGATGATATTCATAATCCTATTATAATGAGTCCTTCGTCACTGCATATGGCTTAGACCGCACTTTGTGCTCTGGGCATATGGTACTGTGTTTTGAACCCGCTTGAGATGCACATAGCCTTTTGCGTCGTTCCCGTAAAATTCCCTTCCGGACCTAAGAAAAATTAGGTTAGGTTAGACTGAAATCGTAAATATATTGTATTATCGTATTGTGTATTGTTGTTGTGCTTATTGTTAAACAAAATTTGGTACCTACGATAGGTAGGTACATTAAAGTTTTAACATTCCTCAACTCGGTAGAACAGAAATCGGGATTGCATGCAAAAAATGTCGCCACCATCAAAGTATTTATTCTAGGCAGATTAGTACTTTCTGCTTTTACAAAACCTTCTTCCATGATACGATTTCAATAAAATTCTACAAACGTGATAATAACTTGAAAAAAAACAAGGCAAGCTAAACAAAACCGTTTAAAATATAAATAACACGCAGCGCAACATCTAGTTTGTTTGTTTACTATCGAAGTGACGTCACCTTGGAATCCAATATGGAGAATAGCGTTTTAGACATTTGAAGAACAGATTAAAAAAATATATATTTTCAAATTGAATTATAAAATTTATATTTCATTTTTATGAATAGAAATCAATATTTCTCGTTTGATTTTTTACAAAATCTATCGTAAATAAAATACGTATTTATAGATTTTTTCTTACATGGTGCAAAATACCATATTGCTTTACTTGCAAAAAGCACGGGATGCTCGAGATGATACATTTTGGTCACCCATCCGATGACCGGATTTTGTGAAAGTTGCTTAACCTCAGCAATCGCAGACCAGGCGCGTTAACCACTGCGCCATCGAGCTTCTCATTTGTGTCTAAAAAAACTCTCTAACGTTTAGAAAGGAAATTGGTACGATACTTTTTATAGACGAAATGAATATAGAGTACACCTTCCGCAATTACAAATAAAAATGTTAGATCCCGTTGCCCGAACTATGTGGCCGTAAAAATACATAACAAACTTCCAATTGAAATAAAAAAACGAGCAAGACTTTTCTGTATTCAAAAAGAGTTAAAGCTTTTTGCATTGAAAACCGTTTTTTATCGATCACGAATCCTTAACCAAACGTAATTCATTTAGAAACTAATACTGTGACTAACAATATTCTATTTCTATTTTGTAACATTAAAGTTTGTTGTTTATACTATGTAGATATTGTTGTGTAGTAATTAAGCCCGCTTTGAACTGATCTTGAAAGGGCAACAAAGTTTTTGATTGCCTAAATTAAGTAGGTAGGCCTACCTATATTACTTCCATAAGAACACGTACTTTGCAAATTAGCCAGTCCCGCATTAATTGATGATTTCGGACTGAGCTTGATTGATAGATAACTGGCCTGTAAATGTCATGGAAATATACATCCATCAACAAGACAACATCTTTACTTTCCGATCCGATCCGAACCCTTCGGAGGATCTAGTAAGGCACAGGGACGCGTACTAGTGCGCGATGCCGTTCCCTCTAGAAAACCTCCGAAGGTGATTCGTTTCACACGGCTTGAGGGACCCTTTACGTTCCTCGCCGCCCCCAAAAAAGCCCGGTGAAGCTGAAAATGCCGTCTGAGGCAATCAGCAATCTCTCTCCAAAAAAAAATCTTTTATTTTTCGCTACGATCCAGCCTTGATCACAAAATATCTGATAATAAAGCCCTCTTTAATATCAATGTGTTGACAGATACTTGATTCAAGACCCACAATAAACGAGCATTATTAAGGCAAGCTCAATGACTATGTTGTCGACAATGTGTGTGGAAATAAGTCGGCTCTGCACTAAAAAGTATTAATTTGTACAGAATTGTTTTAAAAGAGATAAAAACAAAAATGTTTAAGTTAGGTAAGTATATAATAATTTGAAGACTCTCCCAGAATCCTAACTTGGATATTTTTAGTTTTTGACATCAATAATTGCATGTGAAGGCTTATACTGACGCTCCTTAATATAGTTTACATATAAGAAAGCCTTATTACCACTATTGGCCTTACCACTATTTGAGATCAGATGAGATGAAGACACTGTGCGTACCCGTAAGGTGTAAAAAAGTTTACAACAAAATGAAACAAAATGTTTACAAAAATAAAGCTTAAAGTATACCAGCCAGACGGCGACCAGAGCGGCTGCATCGATATAGAAACTAAGCTTCAGTGGACGCAGAAATGTAATTTTATTCTTCCATATTTGAGTTTTAAAAATGTAGGGGTCTTGTTGTCACCTTTGTATTGTAGACCATTCTGTATACAAGAAAAATAAAAATAATATTTAGTTTGGATACATTCACTGGCACGGATATTGAAACAACTCATTTGTAATGTTTAAATATATATTATATACTAGCTGACGTAGTACTCGTATTTGACTTAGACTTCGTACCCCTTGACAGCTTTGTTTCCATGACAACAAAACAAACAAATCATTCGTCCGTCGTCGTCAGGGATCCATCGTGTTCTTAAGAACACCCGTATTCCACGATAGAGCAGCGCCACCTACCGGGTCCAATTGTAAATCTAAAACATTTCAAATTCACTTGAACACACACAGAAAATTTCATCCAAACCGGTCCAGCCGTAGGAGTTCAATAACATCCACACGCACAGAAGATTTTTATTTAAATAAAGATACTAGTGGACCCGGCGGACTTCGTACCGCTTTGACAGTTTCCGTTTATTCTCGTAGGAATATCGGGATAAAAACTAAAAAAATCTTATGTGTTAATTCAGGTTATAAACTATCTGTATGCCAAATTTCATCCAAATCCATCCATCCGTTGCAGCGTGAAGAAGCAACAAACATATACTCATACACACAAACTTTCGCATTTATAATGTTAGTGTGATTAGACAACATCACATACTTTGTTCTGATCCCAATGTATTATGGAAGCTAAAGCAAGCTAAAGCATTTGTTTTATGGAAATTAGAAACAACGACGGTACTTACCACAACCACCCAGACCCGACCGACATAATATCGAAAAGTTCGTTTTCAACATTGACCCGACCGGGAATAGAACCCGGGACCTCAGAGTTGGCGCCGCCCGAAGTCCGGCGTGCAAGCCACTCGGCTACGGATGTCGCCGTGTTGTTTTTGTTCAAATACATTTACTAAAATACGGTTTAATTCCAATAAATTCACAATTTTGACGGTTAAGTGTGTTATAGTTATTGTATATATGTTTAATTTGTGTCGTAACTTTTTTATACTTTGTTTGTTTCCTTTGTGCACACTTTTTCTACCTTTCTTTGTGTCTTCTGCTTCTACGGGCCTGCTGGAAGAAATTTCAATGTGAAATAAGCAGCGCCCTTGTACTTGTCCATTCTTACTATGTTCTCCCTTCTTATTCGTTTGTGTGTACATAAATTATAAATAAATAAATAAATTTTAAGGCCTAGCATTATAGGACGGTAGCCTAAATAATTGTAATAATTGTAATATGAACCTAAATTTCACATTTGTACAGCATTACATTATAAGTATCCGTTACAATCATGCTGAATAAAAAATAGTTTACTAATTCAATTAGTGTTTGAGAAATAAAAAACTAGTTTATTTATTTACCTGGCAATTGAGAATCTATAAAACTAGTTTACTCATTCAACTAGCAGTTGAGAATCTAAAAAACTCGTGTACTTATTCTATAATACTAGTTTATTTATATATTCAACTAGCAATTGAGAATCTATAAAACTAGTTTACTCATTCAACTAGCAGTTGAGAATCTAAAAACTAGTTTACTAGCAATTTAGAAATGACAACTAGTCCATGCTAGGTAAACGATACGGCTTCGCATCTCTCAAGCGGAGTCTTCCATTGTAATCAGATCGACTCGCAGCGGCAATGTTGTTCTCCGGCACAGCTTAGCGGGTGATGCATCGTGATAGTCGCCACTTACCGTGCTGTGTTGGGACAGTTTACTTATCGCACCTGCATATCGATAAACTGACTTTTTTTAATTTTTACTTTTTTAAACTTTTGTTTTTTACGTTTGTATGTTCTAGTATTACGATTGTATTAACCCGTAGATAATGAAATAAATTATTTTTTATTTATATATGTATTTATTTCAGACCAGACAAGTTCGGCGTTCTGGTCTCTCGCCAAAGCTATCTTATTGAATTTTTGTCAGCCGTCCTTTAGTGGTAGACCATTGCACAAGACTGATGACTGCCTGGGCCATACTGCAAAGGAGAAAGCCGATCTCTTGGGCACTCTTTTCGCATCAAACTCGACCTTAAATGATGGGGAAAACTCTCCACCAAACATACCGCATTGCGCCAGTTCAATGCCAAACGTTCGGTTCCTACGAAGGTCAGTTTGTAAGCTCTTTTTTTCCTTGATATCCATAACTAGAGTGGGCCTGTGATGATGAGATGAGATGAGTGATGCAGTTCCTTCCATTGTGCGTCGGACGTGTGCTCCTGAGTTGGCGTCGGTTCTAACGCGCTTTTTCCGGCTCTCTTACACTACTGGCGTTGTTCCGAGTTCTTGGAAGACAGCCCTTGTCCACCTGATTACCAAAAAAGCAATCTTTCGAGTGACGTTCAGTTTCGGGGTCATTTAGAAGGTTAAGCTAAATTAGCTTCGAAAAACCTGGGTGTGCTTAATAGAGCGGGTCAGTATTTCATGCCGGCCCACACCGCTTACAACTGTACAAAGCATAGGTCAGGCCGCATATACATACATACATATATATACTTCACCTGTACTTTTTAATTTATATGTAAATGAACTCACTGATGTTCTTAGGGGCACCCGCTATGGCTGTTCAATTGACGGTTATATGGTCAACACAATAAGTTATGCCGATGATATGGTGTTGCTGAGTCCGTCAGTGAGTGCATTGCGTAGACTTCTACAACTGTGTGAAGCGTATGCCATAAAACATGGCCTCCGTTACAACGTGACCAAAAGTGAACTCTTGGTTTTTCGAGCTGGTAAGAAAACTCCTTCTGCTACACCACCAATTAGGCTTATGGGAACTGCCACAGTATTACTATTTGTACTGCACTGAACAAAGTACCGCATTTTAAGAACTTGGGGCACGTTGTGACTGAGGATATGTCGGATAACAGTGACATAGAGCGAGAGCGGAGAGTGTTGGCGACTGCCAACAAGTTACATCGGACTCGATGTAACATGGTCGCTCGCAGGTTTGCTAGGTGTTCAAGCAGGTTAAAATTACCCTATTTATGGCGTTCTGTCAGACTTTTTATACCTGCAGCCTGTGGTGCGACTATACGCAGAAGACTGTCAATGCGCTCTGCGTACGATACAATAATGCATTTAAGATGCTGATGGGACTCCCTAGATATTGCAGTGCATCTGCTATGTTCGCGGAAGCAGGAGTTGATGACTTCCACGGCATTTTAAGAAATCGTATAGCTTCAACTCTGATTAGGGTGAGGGGAAGTACTAATGGCATCCTGATGGTTGTGAAGGATAGGCCTGACTGTTCTATAGTCAGGCATTGGGTCCAAATGCATATGCGTGGATCCAATAAATATTTAAATTAGGATTTTGTTTTATGTGTTCTCTCTACTAACATAGTTTTTATTTTAAGTGTACTAACAACATGGATCAATGGTCTGAAAATAAAGATATTATTATTATCACCTTTATTTATTTTCTTTCTTAAAACTAGATTTTTACAATATTTTAATATAAAAATATTATTATTATATGGTATTCCATATAATCTCCCATCTGCTCCCATCTTTGGGCTAGAGTACCCCAGTACCAACTTCTTCCATTTGTTCGCATTCAACGCAGAGCTGCTCGAATTGTCAATGACACGGTTATTTCAGGTTGGCTCGATCCATTGGCTTTTCGGAGAGACATTGCGTCTCTCTGTATATTGTACCGAATGTATCATGGGAGTGTTCTGAGGAATTGTTCGGCTTGGTCCTTGCCTCTGATTTCCTTCACTGCACTACACGCAATCGACTGCCATTCCATCCACATCACCTTGATGGATGGCGGTCTACTACTGTGCGTTTTTCACGAAATTTCTTGCCTTGAACTACAGTGTTATGGAACCAGCTCTCGGCGGCAGTATTTCCGGACCGTTACGACCTCAGAATCAGATATACAAAAAACGAAGTGTTACAATACATTTTGTCATTAAATAATTAATATTTTTGCTTCAAAAATTGTACCAACACTATTGCGTGAAGAGTGGTGCCGTATTGTGTGTGTCACTAGTGTTGATACTATCGCATTTAGAGGATGGTGGAAAAAACGCTTTAAAAGAGTACAACGTTCAGATATTCACAGTCAAACAGTCCAGATTGAAATCCTCATTCGACAAACAGACAGACTATACTACCCTACCTACTATGTGTAAAACGTACTTTATATAGCCTTAAAATACATATTAAACTTACGATTGAATTTTTTTTTTAAAGTAGCAAAAAATTCCTATATTTAAAAAAGAGTTTAAACCTTTTTATCGCAAAAGATTTTTTCGCCTGAGAAGTGGGCTCACGCCATCACATCGTGGATCGTAGACCAAGTGTTGGAAGGATGATCTCGATGCCTTTGCGGAGGGAAGGTTAGAAGCCGCAAGGGATCGAGAAAGGTGGAAGTGTTTGGGAGAGGCTTTCGCCCAGCAGTAAGACGAAGTAGGCTAAATAAAAAATAATTATGTCAATGTCCCAACACTATCGTGCAAAGAGTGGCGCCTGCTAGTGTTGATGCTATCGCATTCGGAGTACGGCCGGTGCGGCTAATGCGCGCCTCTTCTGTGAGCACGTGTGAACACCGCTTTAGAAAACGTCCGCAGTGTTTGACTGTTAAATGGAAAATGTTTGTACTGAAGCGCTCCTCTTTAAAAGCTTTTCCTTTTGGCGATTTCTATAACAGTTTCGGTGGAGAGCTTTGATTAATCTAATGGTTTAGCTGACTTGTCATCCTTTTCTATGATACAATGGTTTTCTAGTTTAACAACTTTGTTTACAAGTTCATGCATGCTCAATGTACCAACATATTTCAAATGCTTAATTAGTTATATAACTTATAATTCATAAGACATTCTCGACATCATTGAGAGGTCAATCTTTCACCTCTCCCCCCTCCCAATTCCTACTTCCTCCTCAAGATCCAACTCCTTCCTCAAGGCCGGCAACGCATCCGCGATTACTTTGGTTTTGCGGGTGTCCGTGGGCGGTGGCGATTACTTTCCGTCAGGTGACCCACCTGCTCGTTTGCCTTCTTTTAATATAAAAAAAACATCAGCCTATCTAAAACCGTCAAATTTATTCAATAAATGTTCAACCATATGCCATATACATAAAGTTTAAAGTCTATTGAAGAAATTTGGCAGTTTTGGATAGTCTGATGTGCACGCGTGTGTACCGCGTAGGGTACGGCTTTGCCGGAGCCAAACATCTAGCAGCCGGTCAAGCAGTCTGACACGGGCGCTTATTCTCCAACTCCACGTCTTTTTCACACTCAACGCTCTCTTGAACTCCAAAACTAGTGTGGACTTGTTCGCAGGCCGACGACGTACGCAGTTTTTACGAGAATTATAAATAATTCCTGCACTCAGTTAATATAAATAGTAAAAATTAAAATGTAATTAAAAGTTCATAATTGGCTAACAAAAATATTATAATAACACCTGCAGATATCCAATTTACGTGCATTTAACAAAAAAACTTCAACGATCCAAACGGATTGTTTTATTTGCCAATAACAACTCCGACCACTTTATAAATGCCAATGCAATTTACTGATCCTCTACAGAACCAAATGCACAGTAGACTACGTACCGGCAATTGGCCGTAACTTGTTATTTATGGCTGCAGTAAGAATGCATTTTAATTTGTATTACAGCATGAGGAATATTAATGTGGGCGCCGCCCGGTGCGCTAATGTATGTGTTTACTTTGTCTTAATAAAAAATATTGTTTTTAATCCCCTCTCAGTTGAGACTGCACTTAGTTACGTACAGTTTATTGCCAGGTTATTTGGTAGCGCAATCCGGATATTACTGCGTCGGATTTCTGTTGTTTGGATAGGTGTGATATTGTTATTTCATTTTGTATTTAACTTGCTTTTTACACTAATTATTATTAATCATTTATTTTGAGATCATTTCAATTCATTATCAATACAATATTGTGCTAGTAGTTACTTAAGTCTATGTAAGTTTAAAAATAAAATATAAATAAGTAAGGTCCAGTCTTACTACAAAGATCTAATCGCCTCTGTGGTCTAGTGGTTAAGACCACCGGTTTAGACCCAGAGGTCCCGGGTTCGATTCCCAGCGGGGGGTACATCTTTGTGTACTCGATTTGGTTGGTGGTAGGACTTATTTGTCCGCCTGGCTAGCTACCACCATCTTATCTAAATATGTCGCCATAACATCAATGTTTGTAGCATTGTTGTGTTCCGGCAGCTAGAGATAAGATAGCCAGTACCTCACTAGTTGGGGTCCCGGGTGAAGTGCGCTTCCATCATTGGCTTTATCATCACTTAACATCAGGTGAGATCAAGGCACTGTGCTTACCCGTAAATATATAAAAAAAAAAAAAAAAAACATACTGGGGCACTGGTCCGTGTTGTGACTGCCAGTGCCCTAAGATAGGGCCATCTGTGCGCTCCGCGACCACGGCCAAGAGGCTGTTTCGGCTGGCCCGGGTGCGCTGCACCATCGAGCCCGCTCTTTTGCGCATGATGGCATGAAAGCCACCAACACCTCTATAAACATCCTGGAGGCGCTGCAGAAGCGCAGAAGGCAGACGCAACAGCATCCTGAACGCATCAATTTATTGAGCGCGAAGGGAGTCCAGCGCTCGCTTTGTGTTTAACCCATAAGCTGCACGTTGCGTGTCGAGTTGAGAACGTGCCGAGTTGGGCATAAGCCGTAAAAGGATGTACGTAGGTACAATAGGCCCTAATAAGTGTTACCTTTACTAGTTTCGAGCAACGTGCAAACCTGCGGGCTATCATATTTGACCTCTCTGCCAGCGCTCTCCGTTCACGTTCAATATCTGTATCATCTTTCAACTTGTCAGATACAACATGACCGAGATATTTACACTTTTCAACCTGATTTAGTACAATATCATTTATTTTTACTGGAGGCAGGTCTGTCGGGTCTTGGTCCGCCTTGAAAACCATAAGCTCGCTTTTTTTAGTGTTATATTTAGGACCATATTACCGTGCATACGCTTTACAGATACCTATCAGATCTCTCAGACCTCCAATCGACGCGCTCAGCAGAACCATATCGTCCGCGTAACTGATGTTATTAAAACATACACACAACCGACGTGATGACTGCTGAGCGCAACGATTAAATATTTACAGATTGAACAGCGTCGGTGAGCTCAACCCTCCCTGCCTCACCACACACCTCAATTTGTACGAATCGGACATAGCATCCGCCCACCGTTCATTATTGACCTGGTTTCCGTACAGGTACCTTAGACTGGTGATTATCTCAGAAGGCAGGTGTACTTTTTCAAGCTTATCCTACAACAAATCATAGGAAACCAGGTCAAAAGTCTTAGATAAATCTAAGAAGCAGGCGTACATTGGCGTATTCCCACCCGTATATATACGATACAGCATGCTTCATGCACACAATCGCACTTTCTGTCGATAATTTTGTTCTGAAACCGAATTTACTTGTCACTATTGACTTTCATCTCACTTTATAGTAAGGATCATTTCACACCGAAATGAACTGAATATTTGTCGGGACAAATGACTTCACTCCACTTGATGCGGAGCGCGATGCGATGACAGCTAGAGAATCATGTTTGTACCTCACTAACCGTATTATCGATAGACCTGTCGAATATACGAGTATAAGAAATTCTTAGGCCTTTGTTCATAGGCCATTCGTAATGCAAGAAGCCACGTGTGACTCACCTAGCCAAGTATTTCTACGGAAACATGTGACATATGACTGTTCTAATATTACCCTCATTCAATAAGATAGGTGCAAAGAGCTTATTCAGATTAGAATCGAATAAGCAAGTGGAGTAACTAAACGTTCCAAACTTTAATCTGTACAATTAGTTGGCAAAACCTACTCGACCAATTGTCGCACTGAAAATAAAGTTGCCAGGCGGTTAGCTCGCATCCACCGTGAAACCACACTCCATTTATCACTATTATCACTCTTATTACTGGCACAATAGGGATTATCTTGATTTATTTCGGTTGGTACGACAAATTTGCACATTTCTAACTCGGCTTAAGGGATTTTGGATTCCACTTTGATGCTAAACAGAAGCGTTTTGGATACCGTTAAAGCAAAGTTTTGTCCAAAACTATTTAATGAATAGTTTCAACGCTTACAATTTCAGCTGGGTTCTGTTTAGTGTTTTCTATTATTGAAATTGTTTTTCCATTTTTTTTTCCAAAAGTCTTCATTTATAATATTAATCAAATCTAAGCAAAATCAATCCAAAATCAAATCAATTTACTAATGAACTCATATCGTACAATAACGTAAATTACATATACTTAATTCAAATAAACAAAAACTATTTAAATGTACTTCACAGTTTCCTTAAAACAAAAAATAAGAAACAAAATAAATAAACAAAAATATTTTTTTATCTTAAAAAATGTATCAATGCTGGGTTTTCCTGGACTGTGTTACCTATAGCACACGGGGAGATCGGGCCATTACCCACCATGCTTGCCCAATAGGTCTTGGTTGTTTTTAATGACGCCATCTTACGACAGCCGATGACAACAAACACAAGATTGAGAGCCAAACCAAGTCCAAAGTCCCCCGCGTGTCGACGTGCTTACTAAGAATAAGAAACATTTATTGACCTCAATGAAATGCTTTTGTGGCAATGTACAAAATGCCGCAGAAGCGCCGTATTACTACTTTTTTTTATTATTAGCCTCTTTTTGTCCCACTGAACAAACCCCCTTAAGTATTGTGACTGACAAATAAACTATTATTAAAATAAAAGTTTCTTTTTTGAATTTTTGAATTTTTATTTTTTATTTTATTTGGGACAAAGAACGGTTACAATATAAAAACTAAAGCTTACTGTACCATTTAAGTAAGTTTATTTATTCATAGTTTGTAGTGCACCTGACCCGGCATGTCATGGGGTGCGGGTTCAAATCCCGCTCAAATAATTTTTTCAACACTTTGTCTTTTTTCAAAATTTAAATAAAAACAACATTCAAAAAGATCCGGTGATCCTGTATTGCGAAAGTTGTTCAACTTGCAAGATCACAAGACGGGAGCGCAAATGCATGGCATGAAACAACCTACCTATAGTCAAACAAAAAGGTTTTAAGTAAAAAGCTCTAATTGCCAATAAAGGTAATAAAAAAAGAGATTATATTTTTTCTAACAAACGAACCGAGAACGTTATAACCGTATACAATTCGATAACTCGAGCAAACTTCCCCTCGCAGTTTTCCTATGATTTAAGAAACTCCAAGAGCATAACCAAACAAGTTCACAAATTAAATCGAGAACTTTCCGCCGCGAAGAATCAGCCTCCCTTGTTGGGAATATGGATACCGCGACTCAGGAGATCAGAGAATTGTGAAAAGTATATTATTTGTACTCTCTCTACATGTGTTCTTTAATAATAATCTTCTTTTCTTCTTTCATCAACACACCTACTTAAAAAATACCTACAAACAATAGTTTTATATAGAAATCTAAGAGATAGATATAAGTTATTAAACTTAGCTCCGTGCTTAGTGCGAGTTATATTTCATCATCATCAGCCTATAAACGTCCCACTGCTGGGCACAGGACTCCCACATGCACAACAGCACGTGGGGAGATTGGGCCATAATCCACCACGCTGGCTGGCGGGTTCGTTATATTAGTTATATTTACTATTAGTTCAGTGTAGTTATTAGTACAGTTAATTACTATTAGTTATATTTACTATTCGATAATATTATCGAAAACAAGAACTTGTATAGAAATTTAACTACAGAGAAACTGGCTATACTATCTCTGGTAACTGTCGAAACACAGTATTGCTACTAACATTGATCTTATGGTAACATAGATGAAATGGTGGTAGCTAGCCAGGTGAACTTAAGACCAACCCTAACACTAAACCG
Source organism: Eudonia mercurella (assembly GCA_963082485.1). Lineage (NCBI taxonomy): Eukaryota > Metazoa > Arthropoda > Insecta > Lepidoptera > Crambidae > Eudonia > Eudonia mercurella. Next base: position 18,980,605 of record OY720031.1, on the reverse strand, counting down.
AGTCCAAACATGTCTTCCTGGAAATCTGGGACCTGGGAACTCTGGGTCTGAGGGAAGTGGTCACAACCACTAGACCATAGAATCCGTCGTTAGAGCCCTCCAGCCCACATTGGGCCAGCGTAGTAATTGGAGTCTAATCTCCCTATTAGCTAATGTCTATGTAAGAAGACATAAGTCAAGGAGGGGCTGTTAAAAGGACGATGATGATGATGTACGACTTAGAACCTTCAGTAGTGAGCATAAGATTTAAGTTAATTAAACTGTAATAAACATGAGATTGGTCCAACGTCCAACACGTCGCCAATCGGGAACACGTCAAATGAGTTTGCTAGCCCACAAATCGTATTTGGCTAAACCTATATAAAGTTCTGGTCCACAATCAAGCCACATTCACAGCTCTGCATCAAGGGAGGGAGTTCTAAATGTTGTCCTGCCCGATTCTATGCACGGACGTAAGTTTGGCTGCGAGTTATGATTCGGCCTGACACGTCTTAACCCTAGCTACGTATAACTTGGTTACATGACAACTTCCGATATTATGTAGATTCCGTTTGGGGAGTACTGTACTGTGACTCCCGATTGGAAAGCTTCTAGAGTAGATTGAAGGTTGGAAAATTCTTTTATTGCAATACCGAAAAAAGAAAAAACTTGTTATTTTATTGGTGTCGATCTCTTTAGGTCATCCAGACGGATTATGAGAAACTGTTAAATAAAAACGTGGGCAGACAACTTTAGGGTAAAAGAACTACAAGTATATTATTATTATATTGTTGCTGTGGTCGAGTCGCCGGTGTTCCCGGTTGTCGACGTATGTGTGGTTGTGAAGATGGAGGGTTCCATGGCGATGGTAAATAACGACTGCGTCTCTTTATGTGATGTTGTATATTTACAGTGACTACATTGTGACTTACTTATTATCTAAACCTTACAAGACTATTTATACAATATAAACTATGTAGATGTTGGAGAGAGGAAGCCGTGTCTTTTCTTAATCAGATCTATACGCGATCAGGAATGCGTTTACAAACTCTTTAACTACACGTGAGGATAAGAAATTATGTGGTGAACGCAGGCCGCCACATAATATAATACAATAAAATAAATGAAATGAAAAATATTTATTTGTGTCACAAATAAAGGAACAGTCATTCACAATGAAATAAAAACATACACAAAAGCTACTTGTAGCCTAAACTGAATAAATGATTTTGGATTAGGGTTTGAAAAAAAGAGAGAATTGTGACAAAGTGTTAAAAAAAATTCCACGAGCGGGATTCGAACCCGCACTTCATGATATGCCGGGTCAGGTGCACTACCAACTATGCTATCGTGGCTCAATACAACTCGCCGAAATTAATCAACACTTTCTACTTTTTACTTTGTAAGCCAAAGGAGCCTTATTCAATGTCGACAACTACGTCATCAACATCCGATCCTAATACTTTTTACAAATATTAAAAGATCAGTTAATAATTAGGCAAGCTATATTTATGATTGTTTTACATATAATTTTACGCAAATATTGTTGCGAACAAATTACAAATTGAAAAAAGAGAGAAGAGACAAAGTGTTGAAAAATTTCCACGGGCGGGATTCGAACCCGCACCTCATGACATGCCATTTTGCAATTTTATTCAATTTGTACCAGTAGTTTAAGACTTATAACTAGTCAAAGTTTCTTAATTTTGTCACTCACCGACTCACTGACCGATCATCAAAACTCTAAGTGCCTTACAAATAAACAGAGAATAAGCTCCGAATAGTTATTATTACGTAATAACTTAAGACAGAAAGTCCCTTAAGTAGGGATTGAATAAATTAACCGACTTGGTATTACATGGATCTCACAACTTTTTACGTTAGACGAACTGAGTTGCGAGACTTGGTTTTTTTTAAAGTTTGTTTTTGATGGTTACTATTATACGGAACCATTTTGCACTCAAGAAAAACTCGCATTTGACCGATCTATTAATATTAATTTGCTTTTGTTGTTCCTTTTTATCAAACATTCAAGCGTTATATTTTCTTTGATGATGTTGTTGTTAACGTAAATAGTTTTAATATAAATACCACGACACAAAACTTTGATAAAGCTTTGAAAATTGATGAAAGCTTATCCTCGAAAGTGATCCTTTCATTATAAACACAAAATAAAATAGTTTTTGTACTACTTCACTCGGCCTTTGTAAATGTTTCGGTGCGTACAAGTTTCGGGACCCATGTGCTCAGAAGCTTGACTATGAGTAATGTTTGCTTGCATGGACCCTTTCAAATTACCCTTTGAGTTACTTAACATATTAATGTAAAAACTAGAAACGTAGACCAAATTAGTTTTCTAGAAAGCACTAATGGATGCCTGTCGCAAATACTATATTTTATTTTACTGGAAATTGCTCCTAGTTGTTCCTTCGCAGGAAGTGCCGTTTATCAGGCACTCGCTCATCTAACTGGCCACTTAAAAACAGCAGAGCAGAACACCATCTTTAGGGTGACCACGACCACTGTGCCTGACCTACTGTGCTATACCTACTGTCAAAAGACTTTGTTGATGGAACATGAAATGCAGAAAGAGATATCACAAGCACAATGCGATTTATGCGTTTTAACGACAGTTATCTTTCGGTAACAATCGTAACTTACGCCCTATATCACCCTTCAAGAAGGAGATAACCATGCTAGTTGGTGACCTATCCGGTTAATTGCGAAAGTTGGTTAACTTGCAGATTGCAAATCAAACGCATAGCACTCCACTATTGAGCATCTCGAGAACATACATAAATCGTCGTCAAAGCTCGACATATTCCACAAAAAACACACGCTTGAATAGCACCTGAGCGTATGGCACCAGAGGTATTACACTTATGGCACCTACAAAAATTTTCGACAGCTGCGATCCCTAGAATGATATACTACAAAGGTGTACCCAATGAGCTTTTATATATATCATTGGGTGTACCTATATAGTAACAATTCAAAAGTACCGTTTATCCCCCAGCAAAACCAATATCTCGTGAAGAGAAGTATTTATATGCTCGAAAACAAACACACACAATAACCCCAAATCCGCACATTATTGAAATGAAGACGATCAATACAATATTGAAACAATGCTCCTAATACTGACTGAATGTTTTATTGTTTATTCATATCGAAGGCTTGAGATATTGGACAGAAGCCGATCTCATCATCACTTCTGCCAATCTTTACCTACTCATAAAGTATCAAGTGCCAGTATTATAAATATCTTAAAGTTCTGGTAAACAATAGAACTTCTAATTAAAATCACGTGTTGAATTAACACGGCACACGTGCTCTTCCCATCCACCGGTTTATTAAATTACCGGCCGTCAATAGTCTACGGCATCCTAATTAATATCGACAACCAATTTCCGAGGATCTAATAGTAGGGGAACTTCAGAGCGCCGTAAACTAAACACTCGATACATATTAAGACTCCAGTGATTGGGCCGGCTGTAGGCCTCCCAACCAAATTTGCCCTCGCGGTATCTTTACATAAAATTTGCATTATCGATCCCTGTGTACTGGGGTGTTAGGTAACTTTGAAAGAGATTATATGGGCCTCGGAGATACTTATGCCGTTATGGCTCTATAAATTCCATGCCGTCATCGAAATATTCGGTGAGAGGTGTGTTTGGGCGCGATTTTTATGTTTTGAGCCCACGCTTTTATGGTTCCTACTGCTTGTTGTTTTTTGGGATGCCATGTTCCTTTGTTGATTGCGAAAATATAGCATTTCCTTTTTCAAATAATTTTTGGTTTAAACAGAAGTATCTTTAATTTTATTTCCTAACCTCTGTTGATAATAGAGTTAGTTGTGTTTGTTTCTGTTCAGACCTATTAACAGCAACAGCAAGTAGAAAGTGTCGCGGTGTCTGAGTTTATTCAGCCAGCTGTTTAGCACACTGACATTAGATCAGTTTAAAAAAAAAAAAATAGCTGTAGCTGTAGCACGAAGGCAAATCAAGAAAATAAAATATTACCCATCCGAGTGGCAAGACACGCAGCCCGATATCTAAAGGTTCTTGGTTTAATTCCAAGATCGTTTAAAGTGTGTTATTTTTTCAAAATAATGATTTACCCTGAGCTCGTAATCACCAATCCGCTTTCCACAACAAAGATAGCCATCTAAAATCCAAGTGTGACATCTTGGTAGCCGTTAAAAGAAGACCTTAAGCATAACCACATTTCATGTCATGAAACAGTTTACTCTAATCTTTATGACCTGAAAGCTAGCGTCCGAGATTATCCTTGAATTTATCGTACCTGGACGGTTCCCAGCTTTGTTCTGCTGCGGCTGAGCAGACTGAACCTACGGATTAGCTTTTGACTGACGATGGTCAATAAACTTAGATTGTATCGCATTTATTCTATTGTCAATATCTTATTTCGTGGCTGTAGAGTAGGGTTTCATACAGAGGTCAGACCAAACGTCCGCTGCTGAGTGATCTGTCTAACAAAAATAAATATGACCCGTAGGCAGCACCCACCATACGAAAGGTCTCTTGAAGAGCCTTTATACATTTCGGAATATTATTAATATGTTTTTTACTAGCTATTAAGATCCTTGTACTTTCCTTTAGCATAAATAGTTGCATTATATAGATGGATAGGGAGAACTAAATCTTAGAGACAGTTACCGTTTCTACAGTCGTCTTTGCTACTAAAGCTTATGAATTTTAAAACAAAGTCTCCAGTTGTGATAATAATCTTTAGCACGATGCATTATTCTTTTGTACCTCCGGAGCGGAAGATGATCTTATTTACAATATTCAGAACAGCTGTTTGATTATATGAGACTCCTCATTCTTTAAAGATTCTTTCGCTCCGCCAAGGGATTTGAGAATATCATCGCAAATATAATTCTAGTAGCAGGGTAGGGCGTGTCCAGAATGCTGGCGTGTGATGGATTGTTATTGAAGATGGTCCCTTCGACCTAAACTAACAACAGGCAGCTGCATTTTAAGAGCCCAAGGATTAAATTCGCAGGCAAAGTTTGAAGGATTAATTCGGAAGTTATTGAAGGTTGCTCAGCTCATAATAATAGCCACTGGGCGATGACGTTTTATGACATGATAACATTAAGTTAAGTCTATCCGCCAAGACACGTTGGTCTAGTGAGATAAGATGCCCAAAGTGCTTACAGTTCATAATATGGAAGACCTTAGCCTAGCAGTAGAGGATATTTATAGACATATGAGCAACAGCAGTGATACAACTTAGAAACTTAGGTAATATACTAATTAAGGAAAGCTAATTGCAAGTCCTAACTAACAGAGAGCTTTTGCAAAGATTATCTAAAATTGTGATGTACAGTCGGCGACAGATTAACCTTCCCAAAACTGTCAAATTTCTACAATCAATCTTGAACTTTAATGTATAGTAAGGATAGTAGATAAGGATCTATATTCATTGGAGAAATTTGACATATTTGGGTAGGTTGATCTGCCGCCATGTGTACTTTTACAATAAATGTTAAAGTCATTTTATAAGGGTGATAATAAAAGTTGAGAAGTTTCTAATAAGTTTCTGTAATCGGAGTTACCTAATACATTTACTTGTAAATGCTGCGCTATAAGAAATAACTACTGCCTAGGGTAGTATCACTAGTGTTTGACAGGTACCATTGGTCAACACCTTTTATCTAAAAACCCGCCTGCGTAAAAAAATAATAAGTAACTAAATAGAAAATCAACTGAAAAGGCCGGAACAAGATAAAAATTCAATTTATGCAACATCATTCATAACACAAAAAGAGAATGATTTGACTTATCATTAAATTTTATGCCTCCGACTGCATGTTATGTTGATGTTTTTTGATTTTTTTTTATATTTATTTTATTTCTTTCTTTTTAGTTAGACAAACTTCCTGACGTACCTTTTTGAAATCCTTGTGTTGAGCCCTCTAATTTGATAACCATAATGTAGTATTCGAAAAAAAAACTGTTTTTCACCAACTTCAATGGCGTCGCACAGCCGCCATGTTTATTTTTTTTACCTCATTTATCTACAAACACATGGGCAGCTAAGATGAATCTAACGATACCTCAATTATGTAAATTCGTTCAGCGGTTCTGGAGATATAAAGTGATAAAGAATCATACAAGATACGCGCGAAAAACAATACCCTTCCTTTGTAGTCGGGTAAAAATAGGAGTCAGCAACAACTTGCTTCCTAGCTGTTATCACGTAAAATTTCAATGAAATTCTATATTACGACGACCTCCGTAGCCGAGTGGTTTGCACGCCGGACTTTGGGCGGCGCTAACTCTGAGGTCCCGGGCTCGATTCCCGGTCGGGTCAATGATGTTGAAAACGAACTTATCGATATTGTGTCGGGTCTGGGTGGTTGTGGTACCGTCGTTGTTTCTGATTTCCATGAAACGAGTGCTTTAGCTACTTACCTTGGGATCAGAATGATGTATGTGATGTTATCTCTCTCTCTTATTAGGGTTCCGTAGCGAAATGGCAAAAAACGGAACCCTTATGGATTCGTCATATCTGTCTGTCTGTCTGTCTGTCTGTCTGTCTGTCTGTCTGTCTGTCTGTCTGTCTGTCTGTCTGTCTGTCTGTCTGTCTGTCTGTCTGTCTGTCTGTCTGTCTGTCTGTCTGTCTGTCTGTCTGTCTGTCTGTCTGTCTGTCTGTCTGTCTGTCTGTCTGTCTGTCTGTCTGTCTGTCTGTCTGTCTGTCTGTCTGTCTGTCTGTCTGTCTGTCTGTCTGTCTGTCTGTCTGTCCGTCCGTATGTCACAGCCACTTTTTTCTGAAACTATAAGAACTATACTGTTGAAACTTGGTAAGTAGATGACAATGTATTCTGTGAACCGCATTAAGATTTTCACACAAAAATCGAAAAAAAAAAACAATAAATTTTGGGGGTTGCCCATACTAGATGTAGACTAGGGTAGAACTGAAACTCAAAAATTTTTTTTTCATCAAATTCATGTGGGGTATCTATGGTCCATAGATACCCCACATGGGTTCATAGACTATGGATAGGTCTTCAAAAATGATATTGCGGTTTTAATATCATTTTTTTCCTAAGAGACACTTCCAAAGTGGTAAAATGAATCCCCCCCCCCCGTAACTTTAAAATAAGAAAATGATAAAACTAAAAAAATATATGATGTACATTACCATGCAAACTTCCACCGAAAATTGGTTTGAACGAGATCTAGTAAGTAGTGTTTTTTTAATACGTCATAAAGTACGGAAAAATTCGTGCGCGAGTCCGACTCGCACCTTCGATCAGTGTATTGTTGATCGAAGACTCGCACTTGTATATATTTTGTGGCGACGAAACCAGATTGGTGTCGAACTTAGGTGCCACCACGACACCTTTTAAAAGTACTAAATATTTAAGAGATCGATGTATTAGCGCATCGGCTTGTACGTTCTTTTTTGTGTAAAAGTTGGCGAACGGTTAACACACATTAAGTAACTTAGCGCAACAGACTATATCGTGCAAAATTATGAAATATACACTGTTTACCATATTATTCGATTCAGCATTTACATCAGACTCTAAAGCTTAACGAATTTGACGTCTAATCTAGAATACACTTTTACAATTACATACAAATCCTCCAAAAACTAATTGCCTAAAGCTGGTGCTGCTGTGATTTTAGCGAATATGAACTTTGTGAGATCGACATTAAAATAGTTATTCGCTTTAACTAATCGAGATTAGACTCAATTCTGCGGTTGTAAGTTAATTAAACGACTACGATAGTGGCTGTGATGTAGTTTGTGTCCTTTTAGAATGTATGCGCTGACAGATGGACTTGTTTTGACTCGTATGGGATGACGTCAGAAGAGAGGAGAAATTATACGAGAAAATACAAGAAAAAGAGAGACAAAAGAATCACAAATATCTATCCAATTACTTCCGCACCTAGTATGCTGAGTCAGAGTTTCAAACCATTCATAAACTAGAATATATTTTTCAAAGCATAGCCCGGGTTTATGATCACCAACAATGGGCAAGCGTGGTGATTAAGCCATTACCCATCAATTGTGGCGATAAAGACTTGATTTCAATGATGGAGGCTTTTGCCCAGCAGCGGGACAATTATAGGCTGTTTACTTTTTGGCATTTCTCCATCCACCCATAGGGAAGGTTCGTGCCCCAGCAGAGAAAGCAGCAGCAGCAGATAAAATAAGCTGATGATGGTGATGATTGAAATAGCATCTCCTGGTGACAAACAAGGTGAGTTACAATTATTTTTCTTTTTCATAGCATGTATATCGAAGGACATCTGTCAATTTCAAACTTTTCTGTTAGTTTTTAATGTTTTCATCGCCGTGGATAACAATCCCTGCAGCCGAAATATAACATTGTATATTGGGTGAACTACAGTCAAATTTGACCACTGAGCGTCCACTAGAATTATTTAGATACGTAAAATTTGCGCAATTCCAACCGCTAAATGCTGCGTTCAACTTGCGTTTCTCAGCATCTCTATGATCACGGCTATCTTTTTACATTTACACAATACAAAAACAATATCCCGGCGCAAATGTGGAGTATCGGTGGAAGTGTCCAAGCAGCCAGTCGCGGGAACAAATAACTCACGGAAGTAAAACACGTGAGCGAAACTAAATTCTCAACATCTGCCGGCCTTGCTGTAATGCTTCACTCGAAGACTTAACTTTTCTAGATATCCTTTTGTTTCTTATTAGCCACCAACTTATTTTTGTAGCAAGATGTGGCTTAAGATAGAATACTTGAAAAACTTTCTGTTTACTGTAAAACTTAAAAGTAATCATGAAATCATAAAAAATAATGGAATATTTATAAAGATAGGTAAGTAACACGTAATAAGGTCATATAAAACAGTTATAGAAGTCGTACAAAGGGCAGCCTTTTTCTAAGTAATCGCATAAACTTGTACAAGAATAACAAGAAACTACTAATCACTTACAAACAAAGTACCTATTTAATTAATTTCAAAATGTTTGACCCAAACTGGATGCAAACAATAAATGTACTGTAAATACTGTTTCTAATTATACAGTTTCATTACTTACTTGTAAAGTATCTATGTATACAAATCTACTGATCAACAAAATATATTTTAGTGAAGTATTGAAGCAAATACGTTTCCAAAGTACTTAAAGATCAATTAAGTGGACTTGAATAAAGAAATTTTGACTTTGACTTTGCTACTTATGTACATGGATGGCTCAGCGACCCGTAACCAGTATTGGCCTCCGATACGAGATGGCGTCACTGCTTTCAGTTCTGTGTAATCTCTTGCCAAACGCTTTTCCGGGAGCCCAAGCCTCCTTGCTGACCAAGCTGTTCCAGAATTTAGAAGAATAAAGAAGAAGAAAAAACATTTATTCGGGACAAATCACATTATTTCATTACATACAAATAAGAAAACAACATTAAAAAAGAAGATATATCCCAAAACTATCCCGACTCAGCATTATACTGGTCTTGCGACGCGAGTGCAAACACCCAGACGAGTGCTACTGGAAGAGGGGGACCTTATCAGGCTCCACTAAGATAAGATACTAATTCTGCAAGGACTTACTACTTAAATTGAATTGATTTTACAAGCATAGATTTATTTATTATTTGATTTGGACCAAATTCAAAATATCTTGACCTCCTTCTATAAAAAGAATATAATAATAATATCGGGCTATAGCCCGATCTCCATATGCTTAATTTTAATGTGAGAAGGCCTGCGGGGCTAGATTAGATAATGCTAGTAGATTAGAAATCGAATAGAATTATGAACGTATGCGATTGACATAAGCCAACAATACATAATAATTACGGCTTATATCAATCCCATGCGTTAAAAATATTTTTATTTCATTTCTTTCACGAGCGTTATGCCACTTAAGCCCTCTGAGCTTGAACAAAGGCCCCTCACGTTTATAGGCTGATAATTGTGATTGTCTCTTACTTTAAATTAGTATCAGAATAAATATTATTAACGGGATTATTAGCATGTTTTTTGTTGTTTGACTATCCGATATTTCGGCACAGTTGCATGCGCCATGATCACGGATGTACTGAAGTTATTGCGGGTGGGTGATTATAAGCAGACAATACGATCTACCCTCTTCCTTAGTCGTTTTTTGCGCTCGATATTCGTACCACTGTCTCTATTCACTCGAACTTGTTCTCGACACACTACACTGACCGTATCAGATCGCGAAACGACACTTTTGTTCTTTTTGCGGTCTTACATAAGCTAATCACTGGATTCCAGATACGCGATACAACAAAAAACATGGTAATAATCCCTTTAATATTATTTATTCTAATACAAATTGTACTAATATCTAAATGAAATGCCACTTCCATTTCTTCTACCCAACGTTCGGATGTATTGAAGCGCTATAAATTAGGCGGTTTATCTCACTGACCACTCGCGGCACACGTTCTCTGATTACTCGTAACAATGGTTTATTTCGCCCACTATTTTATTTCTGCTTCTACAGAAATAAACTTTCTAGAAATTTGCGAGGCACTAACTGCGCCCGACTTTGGTAAGTAAGCTGGTAGTCATATCCAGTTCTTATTATCTTTAACATTACGCCAATATTATTTCTCTTTTGTATGGAGTTCTGCCGGTAGCAGTTGTTAACGCTACGATGTGAACATAACTTGCTAATAATGTATAAGTAGGTACTTACCTATCTTTTTGCGTTTAAATATTTATAAAATACAGTGAAAAAATTAAATGCCTACCCAAACTAGCCGTTTTTTCACTGTATTTTATAAATATTTAATTCAACTTCAGTGCAGCAATTAGCACTTAAAAATAAAAAGTATAATTTACTATAGCGTTGTGAATCTGTCTGCATTGCCATCGGTTACAATAACCGTTGGATAGATGGCACCGTGCCTCTAAAAGCACTCAAAAATTAAAAAGCAGTGTAAAAATTCAGTGCTTACGTCAGCCTTCCCTGTAGCATAATGGTCAGTGCAGCCGCCCGGAATGCAGAAGATCCAGGTTCGATTTCTGGTTGGGTCGGGTAGGCATTTAATTATTTTACGGTATTTTTTCACTGTATTTTATAAATATTTAATTCAGTTTCAGTGCAGCAATTAGCACTTAAAAATAAAAAGTAAAATTTTTGCATTTAGTAAATAATTATAGCAGTGGGATATAGTGGGGTACAGGGAGTATAGTGGGAACCTTTGAGCCGGGGGTGGCCCGTGATGGTCTTTTAGATTAAGGTTTTAGATTAAAATATTTAATTATTATAATTATTTGTATGTATGAACTTGTAATGAAATTTAATAAAATTATAGCAGTAGACATTTTCTATTCTCAATTCATATAATATGTTCCGGAACAAAAAGTTAATGAAATGTTGCTTCCAAAAAATAATGACAACGATAAAATTTTGCTATGAAAATTGACAAAAGAAATATATTTTGATGCGGGTGTAGCTAGCAGTTGATAAAAGCTACAAAGCTTTTCAAAGTCAAAGTCAAAGTCAAATATTTTTTATTCAAATAAACTTTAGAAAAGTGCTTTTGAATCGTCAAAACAATTTTTACCTACTACCCATACAGGACGTGCTAGCAGTTGATAAAAGCTACAAAGCTTTTCAAAGTCAAAGTCAAATATTTTTTATTCAAATAAACTTTAGAAAAGTGCTTTTGAATCGTCAAAACAATTTTTACCTACTACCCATACAGGACGTCTATTTTTTTAGCTGTTTTTTTGTTTTTAACCTTACCTCCAAATATCGACTCTTAGGCTAAGCGTATGCTGAGACGCAGGTGACACAGCACAGCGCAGTGCAGGGGCAGACATAGGCCGCGAACGCATGCTGCGACGCAGCTTAGTGACACAGCACAGACGTCAGACAGACGTCATTCACGTCCTAGCAATAAACAAATAAGACTTACTGCCGCACTCATAGACGTCAATTAACATTAATGATTACTTAGCACATAAATTGTCTATTGTAAAATAGTCTCTAACAGTGACGATATAAGCACATTTTCGACTGAACAATTGTAGTTGCTAAGTAATCATTAAAGATAATTGACGTCTATGAGTGCGGCAGTTACCGTCCTTGTAGTTTGATGCTTTTGCAATATTCTCCCACAATAACTTATACTTATACTTTTACTTTTTACTTTAAACACTTATACTTTTACTTTAAAAGTCTTTTTTGAGTAATCAGGATGATTAGTGTGTACATCATGTTACCCATTCTGGCATAGCATTGCATTTTAGCGTGGACGTGTATCGGATATGCAGACAAATTAAATTGAATTGAACAGAAGCACAATAATTAGGAAGGTTCATAAAATCAAAAGAAAATCGAACAAAACTGTCATTGAAATATTCATTCAAGTTGTAATAGCATTTTTTTTATTAATTATTGTTTTAAGATATATATTCATATCTGTTTCCATTCTTAGTTCGACTGGCAGGCGGTTGTATATTTTTATTGCGGTGCAGTAAGGACCAGAGCTATGCGGTATTTTGTATTTATTTAGGTTTATTTTCCTAGGCATGTGCGATAGGATAGGTTTCGCGGCCTCAAAGATTTCAGGGTTTTTGATTACAAATTTACACATTTCAAAAATGTACATAGAGACAAGGCTCAGTACTTTTAATTTAGTAAAGTGTGGTTTGCACATGTCCATACCATCGATATTGACTACAATTCGAATGCATTTTTTGAAGTATAAAGATATCTCTGACATCCGTGCTGTTTCCCCAAAGTATGATGCCATAATTCAACCATGGGTGCATAGTGCATATGCTGCGATTGCTGTTCTTTGGTCTGTACTCAACTTCAGCTCATACAGTGCGTACGTTAACCGTGGCAACTTTGATTTTAGTTTATCTATGTGATTTTTCTAATTTAAGTGAGAGTCAATTTCTAGTCCATTAGGACTAAAAAAGGAAAAGGAAAAAGTTATTAAACTTTTTCTAATTTAGTGCGACCAATTTTAAAATTTACATTTAGATATGATTTTTGGTACGGTCTGAATTCGATTAATTTAGTTTTTGTGTAATTTATTATTAAGTTGTGTTCCTTTAGCCAGTTTGTAATATTTGTAAATGTTGTTTTTAACTCTGCATTTAATTGGCTTGTATTTTTAAATTTGTGTAGTACTGGTAATAATAATACTGGTAGATATCACCATACCTCATGATGAGAACCTTGTGAAAGCCGAGAAGGACAAGCTCAGTAAGTACCTTGACTTGGCTCACGAGGTTACCGCCATGTGGGATGTGGATTCAACCGTTATTGTAACGATAGTCGTTTCGGCAAACGGTCTGATAGCGAAGAGCCTCGATCAACACCTAGAGAGGCTCTCGCTGAAAGGTTGGGTTAAAGGTCAGATGCAAAAGGCAGTACTCCTAGACACGGCACGTATTTTCAGAAGGTTCCTCACTCTGCAGCCCTGACCACCGGTAGCTTGGGCCCTGCCCCGCTGCTGGTGGTACTCTAGGATTAGGTTTTTATAATGTTTTATTGTTTTTGTGAGGAGCTCGATGGCGCAGCGGTTAACGCGCCCGGTCTGCGAGTGCTGAGGTTAAGCAACTTTCGCAAAGGCCGGTCATCGGATGGGTGATCAAAAATTTATCATCTCGAGCTCCTCCGTGCTTCGGAAGGCACGTTAAGCCGTTGGTCCCGGCTGCATTAGCAGTCGTTAACAACCACCAATCCGCACTGGGCCTGCGTGGTGGTTCATGGCTCGTTCTCCCTATCCATCCATAGGGAAGGCTCGTGCCCCAGCAGTGGGGACTTAAATGAGCTGATGATGATGATGATGATTGTTTTATATTAAAATATTGTAAAAATCTAGATTTAAGAAAGAAAATAAAAAAGACAATAATAATAATAAATCGTTTATTTCAGATTATTCATCCATATTTGTTAGTAAGACTTACTGATACATCATCAGCAAAAAGGACGCACGGCGTATTTATGATTTTAGAGAGCTCGTTGATGTATATAATAAAAAACAATCAGCCGATAACGCTCGCTCCTGTGGTATTGAGCAATTTAAAACCGTTGGTTTAGAATTGAACTGTTTCCATTGGTCTGATTGTTTGTTTTGGTGGCCGATTTGCACAAATTGTTTTCTATTTATTAAATACGATGCTAACCAATCGTACGCTTTTCCCCTTATACCATAATTAATAACTTAGATAGAAGGATATCATGCCGAACTCTATCATATGCTTTTGTCATTTCGAGCAAGATTCCTACAGCATTATTAAAATAGGTTAATATTTGCTGGACATACTGATAAACTGCAAGAGTTGTTGATCGGTTTTTCCTGAATCCATATTGTTGGTCATCCAGCACATGGTATATTTCAAAAAAAGAGCACAAACGGTTTGGCATTGCACGCTCAAAAACTTTAGAGACTGAAGGGAAGAGAGCTATTGGTCGATAGTTTGTGGGGTTAATTTTATCTCCCTTTTTATAGACAGGTCTTACTATAGAAGTTTTCAATAACTCAGGAAAACGGCCCTCATCAAAAGATTGATTTATTAAGACAACTAGAGGCACCACTAGCTCAGAGGCACCCTTTTTTAATGTATGAACGGTATCTCGTCGTCACCAAAACTATATTGATTTTTGATGTCTGCATCGCACGTGTCTGCGCCGCAGCGTACGCAGCTCTCAGCACATCCATGTATTACAAAATCTGCTCTGCGCTGCGCGGAGCTGCGTCGCCTGCGTCTTAGCATACGCTTAGCTTAAAGTTAGTAAAATAAGGGATTTTGAAAAAAGAAATGGTACGGTAAATACTCAGTTTTGTGAACCCTTTTTTGCGAAGTCATATTTTTTCTTTATTAGACATAGTAGTCTACCAACACTACTACTATAGAGTACTAGAAACAAAATATACAGTTTACCATTTTTATTTTTGCTTTTAAAACGACGTTAAATTTGTTACTTCAAGTGTCGATATGTTGAAATAATTTCTGGTAACATCAAAAGATAGACGAGTAAAAAGCAAAATAATTATTCCGATCAATTTCCTCTTTTTTGAAATTTCTAAGAGCGAATCAAACACTCAACCGTTCGCTACATCTTATTATTAATAAAATATAATTCATCAGTGCAAAAATAACCTTGTCCTCGCTGTCAGTTTTCATTCTAACGAAATTTATTCCGTCGGCATTCTCGACCGACTCTCGTATAATCGAGACGATTTTCCACCAAATGTTGACAGACTCTTGCGACATCCCCCTGGCAAACACAATTTGCATTCTCAACACCTTTCCGATCCGAAATTTACTCAATATTTAACTTTTTACGTGCCCATAGATTCGATAAATATTTTTCTAGTAAATACAAGTCATGTTTACCAAAATGCAATTATATTTGTTTGCCGTTAGATCAATCTTGTGAAATGCGTAGCAGCTAACCGCGGTTCTAGTTTTTTTTATAGATAGTTCGGCTAATGACCATCCCACCTGATGTTAAGAAATGGAGGTTGGAAATGGAGTCCAGACGCAAGATAACTGGTGCAGCGTGAAAACAAACGTAGCATCAGTTAACTTCAGTTTGCCGGCCCACAAGGTGCTTCTTCACGCCTCTTTTGAAGGAATGAGGGGAAACGTGTGCTGGTAGACTATTCCATCTTTTGGAGGTGCGACAAAGTAACTCGGAGGTAGGGTTTTTTTACCCTTGGACTTGGTGCTTACCATTTTGATCTCGAGCCATCTCCGTGACAGAGCAGGGATGGTACTAGGTTTTAGTGGGTATACCTTCCCTTCCCTCGTTGAGTTTTTAGTAGCTGGACGAAGGGGGAGGAGGAGAGTCCCACATAACCCGGAGTCGCCCCTAGCCCCAGTGAATGCGCAAAGCATTTAACCTAAAAAGAGAGGGTTTGTCATAGCCCCGCATGGTACCTATGTCACCACCACCTTATTTAAATCTGTCGCCATAGTAACATTGTAAGTAGCATTGTTGTGTCTCAAAAGATAGAGATAAGATAACCAGCTCCACAGTATCCGAGTGAATTGCGCTATCACCTTCAGTGTTACTTACCATCAGGTTAGATAAAGGTCCGATCAGGTCTCAAAGCAAATGGTAAGAAATTGGCCATTGTAATTCATCTTAAGTGCAGCAATTAGCTCATAAAAATGAAATGTAAAATTTACTATAGCGTTGTGTTATCAAATTTGTGGTATTATAGCCATCACTGTGGTACTATAGCCTGCATAGCCATCGGTTGCAATAACCGTTGGATAGATGGCACTGTGCCGCTAAAAGCACTCAAAAATTAAAAAGCAGTGTAAAAATTCAGTGCTTACGGCAGCCTTCCCGGTAGCATAATGGTCAGTGCAGCCGCCTGGATTGCGGAAGACTCAGGTTCGATGCCTGGCTGGGTCGGGTAGGCATTTCATTTTTATTCATAAATATTCATAATACTAGACAGTCCCGCTTATTACCCTATTTTCCACCTAAAAAAATATGTTACACATACCCGGCTTTCTAAATTACTTCTTGTTTTCACCTCTTTGTCGCATGTAAAAAACGAGATTGATTATTTTCCCACAATTTTTATTAAAATTGTAAACACCTTAATCGTAAGAGTTAAATAAATTTGTATACACTTTTATACTTTCACATTCCATTTTGATCAAAGTTTTTATAACGTTGATTAACGCATAATTGCACCGGTCGTGGTCGCGGGCTGACCGCGTCAACCTGAGTCAGCCCGCAACCAAGACCAGTGCAACAAGTATAAAGGTATATATCTATGATACCTATATGCAGTAGTTTGTGTTAAGCCCCGCTATAAAAACTCTGATAAATTATTTATTTCTAAAAAAAAAATTATCATCATCATCATCATCAGCTCATTTAATGTCCCCACTGCTGGGGCACGAGCCTTCCCTATGGATGGATAAGGAGAACGGGCCATAAACCACCACGCGGGCCCAGTGCGGATTGGTGATTTTTAACGACTGCTAATGTAGCCGGGACCAACGGCTTTACGTGCCTTCCGAAGCACGGAGGAGCTCGAGATGACAAATTTTTGGTCACCCATCCGATGACCGGCCTCTGCGAAAGTTGCTTAACCTCAGCACTCGCAGACCGGGCGCGTTAACCACTGCGCCATCGAGCTGTTGAGAGAGAAAAAAACATGTTTGCATCGAAATATCCAACACACTTGCCAGGGCAATTCACAGGCCAGGACCTTTCGAAATCTTTGGGTTATCGGCACTTGATCACAGAGGTATCGGGTTTGTGATAACCAAACCGCATTCGACAAGCGTGGTGATTATGCCATTATTCATTGACTATAGTGATGACTGAATTTCAATGATAGAAGCCTTTTCCCAGCAGTAGGACAGGGCTATGTACACACGGCGGCAGATCAACCTACCCAATGAATATTGATCCTTATGACTAAACAATAAAGTTCAAATTGATCGTAGAAATTTGACAGTTTTGGGTAGGTTAATCTCCCGCCGACTGTACTTACTTTACTTTTTTACTACCTATATGTACAAATAGTTATAACAACCCAGAATTATGTAGAAGCATTTATAGCTCCAAATAAAGAAGAAGACACGCAGTATTAAACACAAATAAATTGTTTCAAATCAAGTAATAAAAATGTATGAGATTTGTAGCGTTATTGTCATAGGCTATAGGGTTTCATCGTATAGAGCCTTCGGACATGCCCCGAATAGAAAACGGGTGATTTTCGGGTTAAAAATATGTTTTCGGACGATCGTTTCGCGATTAGGTTGTTGTGATCGCAATATAAATTCAAAGATTTAGTGTTAAGTGCGTAGGGATGCTTTGTGAATATTAAAACGGTTTATCAACACCCCATAGCGAAAAGGGTGGGACAGAATTTAACGACATAAAGAATTTGCAAAAGTTTTTTGAGTTTTAGTCAAGTATGACTTCTTGAAGGTCAACTTTGGTTTTTTAATAATGTCAATTTACGAAATTATATTAAAACAGCAAATACTTACGTCCAATTCTTAGGGTTATAGAAAGCTCATCACATATACTTTAAGAAAATCAAATACTGAGACGTTCTCCTAAGATACCCTAAAGAAAATAAATCTCGAAACCCAAACGCTAGCTTACATTTGGGATAATGCATCGTATTGACTTAGGACCACTTAAAAATATTGTGTTAGCACGTGAAGCGATATTGCGGGCGGGCCTTCTCAGCGAAACCTTTCAATTTCCACGGCTCTGTGTGCCTAACATATTTCATCAATCTGCCTAGACAGGCTTTGCGTTAGCGGTTAGTGGATACATTTGTAGAATTTTATATTTCTTGGTATAAAATCTTTGAAGTGATCTTAACAACATCAATCAGTCTTATTTAAGACTCGATTTTTGATTAGAAATGCTTGAAATAAAATCTTGAGGGTAGAAGTCAAGCTGAAGCAAACAAGTGATGCAAACACTTATCAGCAGTTTCAAAGTCAGGACATCGATACATTATTTTAAGGAGACTGGTCGGTATCAGGTGAGCATACAGTTTCGTAGTCACAAACTGTGGATTAATACAACCCTTGATGGTAACTGTGATTCATTCATCATCATCAGCTCATTTATGTCCCCACTGCTGGGGCACGAGCCTTCCCTATGGATGGATAGGGAGAACGGGCCATGAACCACCAGCGGGCCCAGTGCGGATTGGTGGTTGTTAACGACTGCTAATGCAGCTGGGACCAACGGCTTAACGTGCCTTCCGAAACACGGAGGAGCTCGAGATGATTAATGTTTGGTCACCCATCCGATGACCGGCCTTTGCAAAAGTTGCTTAACCTCAGCACTCGCAGACCGAGCGCGTTAACCACTGCGCCATCGAGCTCCTCTCCGAACTGTGATTCATTAGCTTGCGTTCATATTCTTGCAGGAGGTCTATTTCCATGTTTTGCTAACCAGCTTACAAGAGCTGGCACTCCTCAACTAGTGATGATTGACAATCTAATAACATAACGCTTCAATGCTGAACTAAAGAGTAGAAAAATGTATTACTGTCATGTATGATAGTGAACAGTTTTAAATACTTAGCTAGTATATCATATAGCTATACTATAGCTAATCAGCGTTTTGCTCCCGGGCAAATGTATCGCTGAGCCACTGCTGCAGCACACACATAATTTGTCCAACGGCTTTAAATGCTTTCAGTAGCACGGTCAAGCTCGAGGTCATACTTTTTGTCACGGGTGCGCCAAAGTTCACCTAAATTTTCAACTCCGATAATTGGAACTCCGAAAATGTTCTTCCTTACATTGTTCATCCTAACAATAACAATTCCTAACTACTCTGTTTCTAATGTTCATAATTCCTAATCATTCAACTTCATAATGTCAGTAGCAATAAACATCTATTATACTATTATTTGTTTTCCTATATTTTCACCACATAACCGTCTTATACACTATTATTCAAAGTCATATCTTTTTTACTTGAAGCGATTTTAAAATAAATTCGCTAGGTTAGCAAGAAGCAAAGCGACGAGCGGGTTAGGTTTACATAAACACAGCGCGACTTTAGGGCGTTTCTCACATTAATATACATCACTTTACAATGGAAATTATGTTTAGGGATAAAAGCGTTATGAAAAACAACAGTAGGAGTTTAAATATATTAACATTAGTGATATTATTAATTACAATTTTCGGAAACATGGGTGTTATGAACATCGTCTGCAGTACTACAAATTGTATGAATAAAAACTCTAGGAAGAAAAATTTTAGGAAGTGATCATTCGGCTTACAAATCGGTAGGAATAACAATTTCGGGTAAAAAAACTTTAGGTGAGCAAATATGGACCCTTTTGTCATCTATATCCGATGACTTACTTACTTACTCCGATGTGTCAGCGACCCAAAGTGAGTTTTTGCCTCCGACACAAGGAGACGCCACTACTCCCTGTTTTGTGCGATCTCTTGCCAGTCGTAAGAGATCGGATAAACAGAACTCGCTCTTCCTATCCGATGACCGCCTTTGTAAAAGTTGTTTTTTTATATAGATAGCTCGGCAAATGACTCCATCCCATGAAGTCCAGACGCGCATCAGTTAATCTCACTTTGCCGGCCCACAAGTTTAACCTTAGCAATAGCAGACCAAGCGCTTTAACCACTGCGCCGTCCAGCTCATCAACTGCTCACGCTATATATAACGTTGTTATGCTTTCATTGAGTACGCAAGAACTGAGCAACAATAGATAGTCTAGCTTGTTAGTGTGTTGCCCACAGCTAGTAGTTAGATTAAACGACTACCAAGGCTGTTGTAAACTAAGTTCCGTCGAGTTGTACGAGCCATTAACGTTATAGATCGCCAGCCACTATTCAATTTAAATTTATTTGTTTACTTAAACTTTGTGATGCAGATATTGTTTCCTATTGTAAAGTAACTTTTCAACTTGTTGACGGGAAAGTAAAGAGCCAAGTTTACGTTTTATTTAAATTTTTAACATTTGTGTTTTGCAGAATATTAATGTAAAATAATGGTGGATTATTAACCGTTGTGTTCGTGAGCGTGTATGAGTGTAGGCAAACGAAACGAAACAGTGCAACGTCACTTTTCAAATTCTCTCAAGAAGTCCGTGTGAGGACTCAGTAAAGCCCACGTAAAACCTCTCATCTGTACTGAGATACTCAAGGGGTTGGGTGGTATACCATTATCACTTCTCATTACTTTTATCATTCATTATCATTATATCTAAATATAGTTTATTAATATTATTATTACTTGTAAGAACAATTACTTTGACACTGCCTAAATGTGCTAAGCACTCAGCGATCAGCTAAGGGAATAAAAAGTAGCTTTTCACGCGAACAGTTAACATTAATTATTAAAACACAAATGTTGAAAAAAATTCTACGAGCAGGATTTGAACCTGCACCCTTCTGACATACCGGGTCAGGTGCTCTCCCAATTGAGCTATCGTGGTTCTAAGCAGCCCAGCCCGCCGAAATTATTTAACACTATTTACTTTTTTTACTTTGAAAGCCAAAGGCGCCCATTCAATGTCAACAACTACCGTCGTTAACATCCGTACATAATCAGTTAAGATGTAGGCAAGGTATTTATAAAATGTTTTTGTTTTGTTTATATAATTTTAACACAAATTTTGTTGCGAAACAAATCACTAAAACACAAATTTTGAAAAAATTTCTACGAGCAGGATTTGAACCTGCACCCTTCTGACATACCGGGTCAGGTGCTCTCCCAGTTGAGCTATCGTGGTTCTAACCAGCCCGCCGAAATTATTCAACACTATTTACTTTTTTTTTACTTTGAAAGTCAAAGGCGCCTATTCAATGTCAACAACTGTTGTGTTGTGTCTGTGATCGGATGTTAACAAAGGTGGCCATCAGAAAATATTCTCTTATTAAAAAAAAACTTAAAATTATTTAAAAAAGTATTTGTTAACTCCGTCTTTTAGGTAGACTGTGACTAATACAACCCCCATATACACAAAGGGCATTCCAAAATTTGAACAGTAGCCATCTGCAGCGGGAAGTACAACAAAGTTAGCCCCTACAAAGTTCTGCGCCACTAAATTTAGTTGAGAACTAAAAGCTAGACAATCGCTCTCAGTTATAATGGTTATATTGAATTTGGCCGCACAAGTGGTCTCGTGGAGGCTGTTAGCGAGATACTAGGCCGTGGCACTCGCGACCCTGCGTTTAATAATGCTCTCGACTCATTCTATTTTGGACTTTATTTTTATTTAGAGATTTTTAAGAGCGTGAGCATGGTGTGAGCCTTACTTATCAGCGGCTTTTATTGTAAAGTACTAGATTTTATACAGCTGGATGAATACTTTTATTCCTACTTAATGGGATTCAATGCTTAATTCTAGGCGTAATATTATACCTAGTACCTACGGGTCGTGATAGTACCGAATCGCAGTAAAAACTATTTTAAAGTTTGCGAGCGATTTTAATCACAGACAATGACCTATTGGAATTGAGACTTACACCCGTTTGCACTATACTTATGAATCGCCTAAGTCTTGGTTTAACTACTACCCGGTCAAGTTAACTCGGCACCAGAGTGTAAGCGACGTTTTCGAGCCAGGTGTCGACTTAACATGACCGGATAGTAGTTAAACCAAGACTTAGGCGATTCATAAGTTTAGTGCAAACGGGTGTTAGAATTTTTAAGTAAATTGGGATCGTGGAAAATTTACCAACTTTTTACTTATAATATTATACCAGTTAAAAGATAAAATTTCACAAGAAAAAATTAACCAGCCTCAGGAAACGAGTGTAAATCCTCACGAGTGGGAAACGAGCCCACGACTTTTGGATAACCGTTCCAATGCTCTGACGGCTGAGCTGGCTACCAAGGCTGGTTGATTTTTTCTAATAAAATTTGTCATTGTGATTGCAAAATCCAAAAAAATCCGGCCAAGTGCGAGTCGGACTTGCACACGAAGGGTTCCGTACCCTTATCTATAAAAATATTTCCAGTTTCTAGACCAAGAAAAAAATTGGGAAAAATCACGTTTGTTGTATGAATAATATAACTCTACATTCTGTGAATATTTCAAGCGTCTACCTGTTGCCGTTATCAATATCGAGCCACGATAAAAAAAGCAGTGTAAAAATTCAGTGCTTACGTCGCCCGAATTGCGGAAGACCCAGGTTCGATTCCTGGCTGGGTCGGGTAGGCATTTAATTTTTTTACTGTATTTTATAAACATTTAATTCAGCTTCAGTGCAGCAATTAGCACCTAATAATAAAAAGTAAAAATTTTAATACCTATGTCATTTTGGTGATCCTTCTTCTTTGAGGCTGGCTGGCGTGAAGGCTGTTTTCTGAGCATTTTTACTGTCTCAGATATTACATTTACTTAACCTTCGGAAAGATAGGGGGGTGACTCATCACCCCAAAAAAGATGCGATAACTTTTTATACGTACATTGAGGGTAGTTGTGTTTTTCAGTATTCTCTTAGTTTAGCTTACGTAATTAGTAGCATATCTCTCACTGATTTGCGGACGGTCGTGGATATTGCTATATTAACCTCGTTGGGGTGACCGACCACCCCACTATCCTTTTACATTTGTGTTATTTTTCGTAGGGCTAATTGATTTATGGAACCTTCTCGAAGTGATCCCCCTTTGAAACTGCAAAAACGAGCACGGTGCTCAATGTGTCCAAGGAAAAAAGACAAAAATTGTTTGTGTGTCATTTGTTCCGATCACCGTAAACATATTTGTCTGAACTGCATTAAATCACAAATATATATAGTTGTATGCATATAAGCTACTTAAAATTGTTTTTCATTCTTTGATTTGGAACTATACTATATGTTTCTTTAAAAATAAAGTTATATTTTTGTACTTATACATATTGTGTTTTATTTATGCAAATAAGTTGTGGGGTTATGGGTCACCCCGGTATCCTTACGTTACGCAAATTATATTATTGCTTATGTTTAGGTCCTGGGTGAAATTAAATAAACAAAACGCTTTTCTAGTTGTTTTGCCATGCTTTGACACTTCTTTTTATTTATGACTGACGAGTAATGTGGTGAGACGTACCACTTACCATTGGCTTACGTACTTTTTTATTTCCAAGTGCAAACGGCAGTTAGGGATATTTTTAAGGATTCCATACACGCGTCCGCAGTGAACCGCACCTTGTCGGGGAGACGTCGCGTCGTAAAATTATTACTGCCGACTGTCAACGGAGATATTGGGAGCTGTGTCTACTGCTCTACGGTTTATGACTCGATTTTTTCTCGTTCGCTTGTTGCAAATTGAATTGTGTTTTGTCTATATCGAAATAGGCAACGCTTTTAGTAATAAAAAGGCTTTTAGAAGGTGCTCGTTGCTTATAGTGACTTAATTTTGGCTTTAGAACTTTGGAATTACATTTATAACACTGATAATAATCAATACTGGCAAGCAAGAAGGAACTCGTTGGTGTTGCAACTTGCGAGTTATGCAAACTTTTGCAATGCCGGGTCACCGGATGGGTGAACAAATATCTTGAGCACCTCCGTCCTTCAGGAGACAGCGGTACTTTTCAGTATTGGTCTTTTAATTCCAAGTAACGGCAGGTAGGAATTTTTTTAAGGATTCCACACACGCGTCTGCAAAGAACCGCGACTTGTCGGGGAGACGTCGCGACTTAAAATTAGTAGAGGAGAAATGTACTGAATATGGATCAATGCACGACCAATGCATTAAAATTTGAAGGTTCTGAATGCAAGGATGCTTATATTTTTCCTCGTGCTGATCATGGTAAACAGAGTCGCGGGGAGAGGGAGAAGCATCAATACGTCCGATAACCTTGGATGTTTACTTTAAATAATATAAAAATTATTAATTTGAAAAAAGACAAAGTGTCGAAAAAATTCCACAAGCACGATTCGAACCCGCACCCCATGACATGCTGGTAGAGCACTACCAGTAGTATGCTATCGTGGCTCAATCAAAATTATCAACACTGTCTACTCTTACTCTGTAAGCCAAGGGAGCTCTATTCAATGTCGACAACTTCGTCATCAACATACGATCTTAATATTTTTTATAAGAATATTAGGCAAGCTATATTGATGACGTAGTTGTTGAAATTAAATAGAGGGCTCCTTTGGCTTATATATATATATATATATATTTTATACTTCTTATAAGACAGCTCTTGACCTCAATTTCGCCTGATGGTGAGCGTAGATGAGGTCTACGATGGAGCGAGCTACCCCAGAAGATGCCTATTAACTCTCGCCTTGAAGGCATTCAGGTTATAAGTTTTTGGGAACACAGACGATATAACCATTTATAAGAATAATAAAGTCATATAAAAATAAAATAACAAATGATTCATCATCATCATTATCATCAACACCTATATGTGGAGATTTATTTACAAATGGCATTGGTTAACTCATATTGTATAGTTATAGTAATATTTGACTATAAATCTTCCAACAAGCAAATAAATACTAGTCCACTGCTGGGCATAAGCCTCTCCAAGTGAACACCACCGAGCACTATCCGCGGCTACTCTCATCCAGCTCTTGCTATCCACCTTGAAAAAATATTTATAGCTTTCAAAGGAGAGAAATAAACACTACAATACACATAAAAACGAAAGCAACTGGAAATGGTTCAGCTTATACTGTCATGGAATATGATTCCAGACAGCGCTCATTATCAGCCATACCCAACCCATCTCTGAAGGTAATAAATATTTCTTGAAAGAAAAATATTGAAAGGTCTCCATTAGGTACAATTCAAGACGTTATCTTTTTTTTTTACTTTTTACCCCACCCACCCGACCCAGCCAGGAATCGAACCTGGGTCTTCCGCAATCCGGGCGGATGCACTGACCGTTATGCTACCGAAAAAGGCTGACGTAAGCGCTGAATTTTGTCACTGCTTATCTTCTTCTCCTTCATGTGCCATCTTCTATCGGAGGTTGGCTATTATTATGGCCACGTGAGCCCGTGATGTTGTAAAGCGTTATAGCGAAAATTTTATATATTAAAAATACTCAGTACATCAACAAATCCATCTGGCGTTGTTCAATCTGAAATACGGTGCACCTAACCACCTAACCTATGAACAGACGAGTGCACTGCACGCTACTCGTAAAAATATTACTGGCGACTGTCAACGGAGATATTGAGAGCTGGGACGTTCGCTATTCTTCAATTTATGGCTCATATTTATTCAGTATATAGGTTAAACCATTTAAACTTCTACGAGACGTTGGCAAAAACTTCGTCCATTGAAGTCAAGTGATGATAAGGCCAATTGGTGATAGCGCACATCACCTGGAATCCTCAACTAGTGGGCACTGGCTATTTTATCTCTAGCTGCCGGAACACAGCAATGTTTTTTGTAGTGGATAAGCCACCACATACCCGTGCTGCCGTTCAGGTAGTCAGTATCAATAAGGAGGATTCCCTGGTTTAAGAAAAGGACCAGACACCAAGCAGATAACTTTTCTACTAGACCACCGAGACTGCAATTTCTCTATATGTATGTATATAAGTATAAAAAGTATATATTAATTTTTTTTTCCCACTTACACCAAAATTTATAAAATTTTTACAACAGGAAAAAAGAAACAGGTGACAGCACCTGTTTTTTTTTTTCCTGTCGTCGTTTTTTATATATTGGTTGGGTATGATTTTTGTAAATTAAACTCAATTTTTATTTATAAATATATTATTAAACATAGGTTTTCTTTCTTGTTTTTCTTATTTCGTATTCTTTATTTTCTTTTATTATTTTGATACAGTAGATATGAGACTAGACAGATGTGTAACGTATATTAAATATAGAGTTACAGTAATGAGCATAATTAATTAAATTAGAATTGTTTCAATAACTGGTCATAACATTTAATGTAGGTAATATTTCATAATAATGCCAGTTATTTTATCAATTTTGTACAATGCGCAAATGTGGAGGTCCACTGTTGCCAAATTGAATTAATAACTTTCATTGCAAATCAATACATTTTACGAATTAATTTATTTTAGCATAATTAATTAAATTAGAATTGTTTCAATAACTGGTCATAACATTTAATGTGTATTCTTAGTTTTAGTTTAAGCCATGTAACGGTAAATAATTAACTACACAATTGTAACCAGGGTGTATGAGCTATCATTTGGGTGGTGTGAGTGAAATGAAACATAAAACACCGCTTGGTGTTTTATGTTTTATTTTATTACTATTACTATTACTATTCTTAGTTTTAGTTTAAGCCATGTGACAGTAAATAATTAACTACACAAGTGTAACCAGGGTGTATGAGCTATCATTTAGGTGGTGTGAGTGAAATGAAACATAAAACACCGCTTGGTGTTTTATGTTTTATTTTATTACTATTACTATTCTTAGTTTTAGTTTAAGCCATGTAACAGTAAATAATTAACTACACAATTGTAACCAAAGTGTATGAGCTATCATTTGGGTGGTGTGAGTGAAATGAAACATAAAACACCGCTTGGTGTTTTGTGTTTTATTTTATTCTATTCTTTTCTTAGTTTAAGTTTAGCTCTAGTCTGGGCATCTTCGGAAGACCAGCGTTGTAGCATTATTGAAGTGCTATAACACATGCTGAGAAGATGCCTTTTCAGTATCATATACCATGTATATTAAGTTATGAATACTTATGGTTAAAGAACTTTATTACTTCTCATTAGAATTACAATAGATATTCACTTATTTGTCTGAATGTTGTTTGTGATACTGAATAAATGTTTTTCTATTCTATTCTATTCTATTCTATTCTAATATTTCATAATAATGCCAGTTATTTTATCAATTTTGTACAATGCGCAAATGTGGAGGTCCACTGTTGCCAAATTGAATTAATAACTTTCATTGCAAATCAATACATTTTACGAATTAATTTATTTTAGCCTGACGTTTTGAACTTTGTACATTATTTTAATAAACAAAGCTTAGCTTTCGTAACTAATGTATTGCATCAAATAAAATAGCTACAATAATTCATACCTTTTTTGATATTTTCTTTACAATATTAAATGCTATCTTACGCACCCATTTTCCTCTTTGAGTCGAGGGGAGACACCCTTCTAGAATCATCAACATCATCATCATCATCTCTCGCAAAAGATGTCCACTGCTAGACCTTTACTAGATCGACGGTCCACCTTGTTAAAGGCATGCCCACTCTGCGCTTTTTGGTACCCTTATACCACTTACCCTTCTTTATACTGCTCTAAAGTTTATACTGGCAACCTCTACCCACCGATTCGGTTATACGACAGACTATAGACGACATTGTGCAAGTAAACCAACTCCCATAAGGGATCATCTGCATCAGGTACGTCAGATTAGGACACACCGAAGCACGTTAGGAGTCAGGGGGAGAGTCCTACCCAAACCTCTGCATCTCCCCAGGCGCAGTGATATACGGAAAGAAGAACCACGGGTTAAGTAGAACTTTCTTCTCCTTTCAACGATCATCACCATCATCATCACCGGCTTATTTAAAATCCCTACTGCTGGGGAACGGTTTTCATCCGAAAGACTTCCATTACCAAGTTAACGCTTTACCAAGCCTGCCAAATGCTAGTTGTCGATCACAAGCCCTTAATCATCCATTTACTGTGTAATATCCGAAACACACTTTGGCTGACCATGGAACTCAAACTAGAACCTTCAGATTGGACTGAGCGCTTTGCCATTCGGCCGCCGTGGAGTTGCGCGGCAATAAAGCCAATTTTCGGCAGTCATAATTATTAAGAAAATAAAATTCCGGCGTTGCGAGGCAAGGTGGCCAATTAACAGTAGCCATTTTAATTATTTGAAAAATCTCTATAGTGATTATTGAAAAATTACCTACAAAAAAAAAACACGTCTTTAAAATGTTAAATGCTATTTTACGCACCCATTTTCCTTTTTGAGTCGAGGGGAGACACCCTTCTATATAATCCAGGGGAGGGGGGCTTTGTCCACTGCTGGACGAAGCCCCCCCCCCCCCCCCCATAAGGATCTCCACAACGACCAGCTAGTTTAGTGCCGCTCCAGCGGCTTCCCGCGACCTTTACCAGATCGGCGGTCCACCTTGTTGAAGGCATGCCCACACTGCGCTTTTCGGTACCCTTATACCACTTACCCTTCTATAAACTGCTTTAAAGTTTATACTGGCACCCTTTACCAACCGATTCGATTATACGACAGGCTATAGACGACCTTGCGCAAGTAAACCAACTCCCATAAGGGATCATCTGCATCAGGTACGTCAGATAAGGACACGCCGAAGTACGTTAGGAGACAGGGGGAATGTCCTACCTAAACATCTGCGTCTCCCCAGGCGCAGTGGTATACGGAAAAAAGTAATAACATAATACACACAATAATTAAGAAAATAAAACTCCGGCGTTGCCAGGCAAGGAGGTCAATTAACAGTAGCCATTTTAATTATATGAAAAAACTCCACAGTGATTAATGAAGAAAATTACCAACAAAAAAAACACGTCCACTGAACATTTGATTTGCACAATATAATTGGAACTGGAAAGATTTAATTCAATTCGTCTAACCACCTGTACGGTTGACGGGCTTTCATTCAACGCGCGATGAAAAGTAATCAGTCGGATTGAACTTTTTCGGCTTTGTCCGGCCGACCGAGTGTAATCTATTTTAAACAAACGCACCAATGACGGCCCGACTTAATTGGAAACTGATCAATTTCATCAGCTTTTGTCTCAATTTGACAAGTGTATTACCTATATGAAATGTTGTTTTGATAGGCCACTTGTGATTGTGATTCAATTATGTTCTTGACCATCAAAAGTCGTAGATTACTTTTTAAATGACTTTCTGAAGTATTTTATTTAAACTGTGGGTTTAGTTATATATTTTACATGTAAGTTTGGACCAAATACCTATACATTTTTTTGTAAGAGAGAAACATGCCCTTTAAAAGGTATCAAAATAAGATAGTAAGTAAATAAAATACGAATATATTTATTAGAATATATTCCAGACCAAAATACCCATTTGTGGAATATACGCTTTTTAAATCGTTGATTTTGAATAGTAAAAAATGACTTTTTAGGATTCCGTAGCCAAATGGCAAAAACGGAAGCCTTATGGATGCGTCATGTCTATCTGTCTGTCTGTCTGTTTTTTAATTTTACTTCCTCCCCGAGATCCAACTTCTTCCTCATGGCCGGCAACGCATCTGCGATTACTTTGGTTTTGCGGGTTGTCCATGGGCGGCGGCGATTACTTTCCATCAGGAGATCCGCCGGCTCGTTTGCCTCCTTTTAATATAAAAAAAATATCTTCTCAAAAAAACTTATTATACACTTTTTCTCTTTTTTAGTATGTCTTCACAAAAAACTTTTATTTTTTTTTGGTGCGTACTAAAATATCAGTAAAAAATTCAAAACGGATCTCAGACGCGCACCTCTTGGCAGTCAAGTGCCTTACTGCTTATCCTAGTCGTATCTGACCGTTCAAAAGTCAATACTAGTACAAACTAGTTAATAAGCTACTTTATAAGCCAAAGTAAGAAACAAACGTTAACTCTGCGCACGCTTTTATGGTTACGACTGGCTAATCACACATGTAAATATATATAAAAAAATTAATAAAATAAATAAATAAATATTAGTCAACATTAGATACATTGCTCTGACTCCAAAGCACTCGAATTAAGGAAATCAGAATCAACGACGGTACCACAACCACCCAGATCCAAGAATATAGAGAAAAAGTTAGTTTTACTACACTGACCCGATCGGGCATCGAACCCAGGCCCTCGTAGATGGCGGTGTGCGAGCCACTCGACTACGAAGGCTATAAGACTCCCATACTACTGAACTGAGATAAAAGCCAAATATTTTTTTTCAATATTAGTCTTCACAGACCCTTATTGATCAATCTCAACAACAACGCCATTGACATCCAATACACAATATAATACCAAAAAGCTTGGAAGCAAGTTAGCTTTAAATAGACGAACGTAAGTAAATTGCGCTTCTCTCTCTGTCTCTCATACTTGTATATAACAAGTCCAGCCAAATTTGTAGCAAACATAATATAAGCAGATCATATCTTTGGAAAAGGTCCGGAATGAAACTATCCTCCCTATGATGATATTAGGGTCTTCGCACATCGCAGCATGCGTGCGGAATTTCTATTAGGCACCTAACAACGCGTTTTGCTTTATGTTCTTGTAAAGAAACATATGGCACGAAAGTAGCTCATTCATCCTTTTAAATATATATTTTTTATAAATTTTTTCGCTTTCAATTTCTATAATATAAGCTATTAACTAATATCTCTTTACTAATGTATAAATCTCGACGTTTCGACAAAATTAAAACAACAAATACATAAATGCCAAGTGTCGTTGATTAGAGATACACTCGCGCACATACACTATCTAATTTATCAATATCTATCTTGATTTCTGGTATCACAATCTAAAATATATTTTATTTAAATATCAAGGGAGCTCGACGACGCCATTGTTAACGCGCCCGGTCTTCGATTGCTTAGGTTAAGCAACTTTCGCAAAGGATGATATATTTTTGGTTACCCATCCGATAACCGGCGTCGGATAATAACTACAGTGCTGTGAAACCAGCTCTCGGCGGCGGTATTTCCGGACTATTACGACTTAGGGATCTTCAAGAAACGAGCTCATTCCTTCCTTAAAGGCCGGCAACGTATCTGCGATTCCTCTGGTCTTGCGGGTGTCCATGAGCGGCGGTAATTGCTTCCTCCTTCGTACTTCGGAAGGCACATAAAGCAACTGCTCTATCCGATGCCGACTGCTAATACTGCCGGGACTAACTATAGGCCCAGCTGCATTAGCAGTCGTTAACAACCACTAATCCGCACAGGGCCCGCGTGGTGGTTTAAGGCCCTTTCTCCCTATAGTAGAGCCCTAGCTGTGGGGACATAAAAAGAGATAATGGTGATGTGTTGAATTGTGGAGATGACTTGATTTCTATGATGGAGGGCTTTGGCCACAGCGGAACAGTATTATAAGCTATTTACTTACTTTTCCTTACTTGTACTACGATGCTTGGTGTGTTGATGACCCGTGTGTTCCACTGTCAGCTCTCATCCCAGCTCAGAGTGAGCCGCGGACACGCAATATGAGATGAAAGGGATTCTCTGGTGCTCGCCGAGCGGCCGGCTGTCGTTACCTATTTATGGAAAAATGTATTTACTGTGCCAACACTTTTAGGGGGTATACATATACATATAATATATTTGTTGCTGTTGAAGATTTGCTTTTGAAAGGTAGGAAACATAAAAAAATGGTTTATCGAATTTTTTATTTTTAAATTCGGTTGTTGTCGTTTTTAATTTGCAAAAATTCAGTTAAACAAACGTTTTTTATGGTTCCTACTTATTATTGAGATCTCTATATTTTAAACATAGAAAGTTTCATCAAAATTGGCTCATTGGAATTTAAAAGTTTGTATTGGATACCGAAAAGGCTTTTAACTTACAACAAAAACTTTATTTCATGGTTTAAGACATAACTATGAAATTTTTTATTAAGTGGCAACATTTATGATTTTAATTAAAATAATATTTTAAGATTACTCTGATCAAATACAACAAAAGACATGGTAATAATCCCGTTAATAATTACACTGATTCCTTTTAGAAGATGTACAGTGCCGATCGCTCTGAATCATCAGACCGATAAACACAAGCACAATAGGCAGTCGAATTGATTCTAGCCATCGCAGCGTCCCCTACTAAGAGACTAATACGGCTATTATGGTAACAAATCTGCAGCTATCCAGCGGCGACGAATCGTATGTTTCTACATCGTTCGCGAATTAGTGATAATGAGGATAGTATGTGGCGTCTGATGGATCGGCAGCCATTTTGTTTAGTCGGTCGCCATTTTGTGTAACTGTTTGTGGAAAGGATTATGTTAACGTGAAATAAATAATTTCATATAGAAAGTTGATTAGCAAGATTTAGTTATTTTCTTTATTTTATTATAAAACTTATATGTTTGACTCGGCTTACCCATAAAGATAAAATACTTGTTTTTGTGACATTGTAATATTATACTTTTGGACGACAACATCACTGTGTTAAACCCGAATGACCTTAATGAACAGGTAAAAACAGCATAGCAAGTAATGCCAATTTAAACTTTAGGTTCGACTAATTACCACTTAAATGATTTAAGTATATCACTAGAGCAACAAATAAGTAGCATTGTTGTGTAAGTAGCAAACGAGCAGGCAAGCCATCTGATGAAAAAAGGTCATCGCCGCCCATACACATCTGCATCAGCCCGCTTGTTTGCTACAAACACAACAATTTTTCTTACTTTGTTGATATGGCTACACAATGATGTATGTAGCAACAATAAAAAAACGACGGGTTGCACTCTGGGAGTGCCGGCAGAAGTGAAAACTTGAATATTAACGTTGTGCATTTTTGATATTTTGGAATGGTTAGGGAATAATTTTGCACGAATTGCTTTAATTATCAGTATAAAAGTACTCTCATTTATGTGGTAGAATACAATATTTATTTATTGGGCTATCGTACACAAACATGACAATTTATATTACATTAAAAAGTTATAATTAAGTTATATTAAAAATTTATATTACGCCGCGCCAGCTGTCTACTCTCCATCCGTCTTACGAATTTTCGATCAGGTCACGTGTCCTGACGCGAGTTTAACATTTTTTACCCATTCCTCTACTCTCCAGATGTCTTACGAATTTTCGATCAGGTCACGTGTCCTGACGCGAGTTTAACATTTTTTACCCATTCCAAAAAAAGTGCACAACGCCGCTAAAGAAGTTTTCACTTCAATAAATCACAAAGAACTACCTCTATACTAGGAAACTATCAAGATGGCCGCTAAATCCATTTCAATATTCGACGTGCTCGATAAGCGCAACCCGGGTGCGACACGTATTAGTTTGCCAAATGCGCTTGTCAATATCGGCGTCAAACTGCTATTTTATTGAAACACAGATTCCGAAGTAAGGAAGCGACGTGCTCGAATTTAGTGACCAACCATGTAGGCACTACGACTGGACAAGCTAATTTCAACTCTTCTGCCTATCCGCTCAGTCTAATTTGATATGGCGCGGCTGTTGGCATAGTGGTATCAACTAAGCGGTTTGAGCAATTCCTTTTGTTGAATTTACTGACCCGTCAAAGTAAACGGTATGCCTGATTGTGACCGATCAGCGCTTACTTATTGACGATTAACACCGTGATCATAACTTGCGAATTGCTGTAAACTTTTGGCCGCCACAGCATAAATGTGAAGTCGGCCATGCCATATCATGGCGTTTAAGCCAAGCATTCAATTTAGAGTAAAACTTTTCGTAAAAGGTTTTGCTTTTTTGTAAAAGGTTTTCGGAAAAGTAGGCGTATACTTTTATTTTGTGTTTTTGTAAACCTTAAGGGCTGTCGATCATTACCGTCACTGGCGTATGTACAGAGCACGCTATCGCTTGTGATTATAGTGAACTGTGGCGGTCAAAAGATTTGTACGTCCTTGCCTAGACAGATTGCAACTCGCTATGGACGCTTGAGACAGCAATGGTATTCAACAAGTCAAATTACATATATTTTTGGAATATACGCATTCGCCTTAGCTGAAAGGCAAAGTGCACTGCCCAATATACGGGGATCCTGAGTTCTCTGGCCAAACGTATTTATCAATATCCAGTACTCGGTTTTATGACGAGGATTGTGATCACAAATTGCATTTGGCAGAACGAGGTGATTAAGCTAACCCAACCATTGTAGTGATGATTACCTAGATATCAATGAAATAAATAAAGAAGGAAAAGACTTATTCGAACACAGACATGAGACAATAGCAAAAACAAATAATTACATAAAAAACTATTGAAAGTGTACATTAATTAACCTAACAATGATACCAGCAGCATTGCCCGACAGTGGGACAGTAGCTTAATACAATACACAGCATGCAGCATACAAGGTAATAACTTT
The DNA here is from genome assembly GCA_963082485.1 of Eudonia mercurella. NCBI lineage: Eukaryota > Metazoa > Arthropoda > Insecta > Lepidoptera > Crambidae > Eudonia > Eudonia mercurella. The sequence goes on along the minus strand of OY720031.1, from coordinate 18,946,150 downwards.
ACAATGCACACGCACATGTTAATAAAAGAGTTGAGTGAGAAGGCATTGCTACAACCACAGTATATTCTGTTCATTGGGCTGCTTACATAAAAAACAAAACACTTTCATAGCGCGATTCAGATAGGTTACGTAGCAAAATATTATACATAAGTTTTAATCAATGCGCCATCTATTGGTAAGAATATCCTAACATTTCAAATGGTTTTACGTTTCCTGTCGTCCATATCGCATTATAGCCTGTACATCAGTGAAAATGCCAAAGCAAAATTAACTTAGCCCCTCAAACCCAAGCACACATTTATTCCAACACACAGCGAGACCATCGATTATTCCTGCGCACTTTATTGGCTGCACTTCGGCCGATTTATATTCAAACTAAAGACACTGCGCGGAAGTGGGAGGTGCTTTCGGCACTTTATTATCGGCCGGCCGGAAGTTGGGTCAGTAAAGATGTGAATCACCAGTATCCATTCTGAGAATGCAAATAAACATGTTCGGTGGGTTTCTAAGGAAGTGCAGTCGAAATGGACCTTTTTTGGATAAGATTTAGGGGGTGTACGTACACGATACAACGTGGTACTTCAATTCAATTTCAATTTATTTGCATCCAAAATACTTCTTAGAGAAAAATCTCTTTGCACTTTACGCTACAACACAGGATATGTTACGATTGGTCTGTTGCTTTACTAAATAATCAGAAGATTTTATGGCAATAATTTGAAGTTGATAAGCAGTTTATTTAGTAAAGCGCAAATAAAAAAAAATAAGTACGATTTCTTAGACACGACTTAGATTGCTCATAAGTACAGATTCAAAGCAAGCAAGAGCGAAAGGGCTTACAAATGGCGACATGTAGACGTTTCAAAAGAAATATCTCATAATAATATATTTATAATTATAATATTTATATAAAAATACGAAATAAAAATTGACGAGTTTGACGGCTAGGCAAATTTTAATATTTATAAACGTCACTGTATTTTATAAATATTTAATTCAGCTTAAGTGTAGCAATTAGCACTTAAAAATAAAAAGCAAAATAAGCAAATTTTGCTAAGCCCGGTCACCGAAAGGGTAGCCAAAAATGTTTTACCACGAGCTCCTCCGTGCCCCAGAAGACACATAAAGCAGTTTGGTTACGGCTGCATAAATTCAAAATTCAAAATTCAAAAATTCAAAATTCAAAATCATTTATTCAGTTTAGGCTACAAGTATCTCTTATGAACGTCACTATGCCATCGGTTCGTAAGTCTACTCTGGGCGGGAGATCTTGTACTGAGAAGAACCGGCAAGAAACTCAGCAAGTGTCCAGCTCTTTTCTCCTTTACAGCGTCAAAAATATTAAAAAATGCCCTATCATAGCAGGACACTTTCCATTACAATAAACACAAAAAATATAGAAGACAACCAAAACATGTAAAAATAAAAACACAAAATAAAAAATATGCGTTAACAAATTTGCATCAGGTAAAAGTTACAATTTCCACAATGTCATACTGTACATACATAATACATAATAACCCGCGTGGGGGTTTGTGGCCAGTTCTCCCTCTCCATTGATATGGAAGGCTCATGCCCCAGCAGTGGGGACATAGTTTAAACTGGTGGTGGCTAATCACTACATAGTATAAAACAAAGTCGTTTCCCGCTGTCTGTCTGTTCCTATGTATGTATGCTTAGATCTTTAAAACTACGCAACGGATTTTAATGCGGTTTTTTTAAATAGATAGAGTGATTCAAGAGGAAGCTTTATATGTATAAATGCATGCATTTAGTATCAGCATTGCACCCGTGCGAAGCCGGGACGAGTCACAAGTCTTTATATATTGTGTGTATGTTATTGAACTCCTTCTAAACGGCTGGACCGATTTGGATGAAATTTTCTGTGTGTGTGTATTCAAATAGATTCGAGAATGGTTTAGATTTACAATTGGACCCGGTAAGTGGCGCTGCTATAGGGGTCCATCATGTGATACGGGTGTTCTTAAGCGGACGAATGATTTGTTTATTTTTTTGTCTTGGAAACTGTCAACATTTTGTTTGTTTTGTTGTCATGGAAACTGTCAAAGCGGTACGAAGTCCGCCGGTCAGCTAGTACACATTAAAATTTGTTCACCCATCCATCGTCATAGCGAAAGTGGCTCAACTTACAAGATCCGCTGTGTAGTTTATTTTACTTTATATTTTTAAGTGCTAATCGCTAAAAAAATTTAGGGGTGGACTACCCCCAACATTTAGGGGGATGAAAAATAGATGTTGGCCGATTCTCATACACCGGATGACCCGGCAAACGTTGTTTTGCCATATCAAATAAAAAAAATATTTAGGGGTGGACTACCCCTAACATTTAGGGGGATGAAAAATAGATGTTGGCCGATTCTCATAGATACCGGATAAGCACAAAAAATTTCATCAAAATCGGTCAAGCTGTTTCGGAGGAGTATGGCAACGAAAACTGTGACGCGAGAATTTTATATATTAGATTTTATGAAATACAGTGAAAAAAAATTAAACGCCCACTCGACCGAGTAGTATATATTCCATTTACTAATTACTACACACTACAAGCCCATATTCTTTTGTATAATTATACGAGTACCTATTTACCTACTCCAGTCATCGCCAGCTCATTTTATCTCCTCACTGCTGGGCACGAGCTTTACCTTTGGATGGATAGGGAGAACGGGCCGTACGCAACCATGCGGGCCCAGTACGGATTGGTGGTTGTCAACGACTGCAAATGCAGCCGGAACCAGTTTTACGTTCCTTCCGAAGCACGAAGAAGCCCGATGAGAAAAATTTTTGGTCACCCATCCGACGACCGGCCTTTGCGAAAGTTGCTTAACTTTAGCAATAGGAGACCGGGCGCGTTAACCACTGCGCCATCGAGCTCCTCCTACCTACTCCAGTCGCTAAGACGTAATTCAAATCCTAAACCTTCTAAAAAAAACATAATGGCTTTACGACCCGGACCGCTTCTATGCTTACATCAGCACATTACACCCGGCCCGTATAATAAATTCACCCGGCGATGCTCGGGACGAGAGGCTTTACTTTTAAGGAGTTCCCGGATTCCCGTAACGTGTACACACGCCTTGTATTTATGATGGTGGAAGATTTTAAGCTTACTATAATACCCTAGTTAAAGTTTCAATGATGAGAATCTAGTGCAAGGGACAATGGGTTCGTTGCTTTCAGCCCGGTTAATTGCTGGACGGTTAATTGTTGATTGTCGTAATTTTATAAGAAGGCTTAGGAGTTATCTGGAATGCTTGCTTGCCTTAAAATGTCTCACAGCTGCAATTCTTAGCTATGTAAGCAGGCACTGCTAGAGAGTAACAGAGTTATACACACATCTTCCCTTGAGAATGAACCACATGCAGAACATCTCTTTAAATGTTTAGTTTAGTTCTAGCCTGGGCCTATTCGGAAGACCAGCGTCTTGGCATTATTAAAATGCCAAGACAACTGACAAATGCTGATAAGATGCCCTTTCAGTATCATATATTGCATTTTGAGTATTTTATTTGTTCCAGAATTATGTTGTGATACTGAAGAAATGTTTTTCTATTACGTTTTTTTCCTTTTAATACAACTGAATGACATTAATTAGCTTATGTATAAATCCTCTTTAAGGCCTAGTGGTTCAGTATATCCCCATTAATGAACATGTTTTATGAAAGTCATCCTGAAAATTTGCTGTAAAAAAAAATTGCTGTAAAAATTTGCTGCGGTGACATGTCACCTTCGTAAATTTTCAGGATAGTGAAGTAGTAAATTTTTTTTTTTATAAAGCTACGTAATCATCTCTTTAAACGTGAAGTGTTTGGAGAGTGGCATTCCACTGTCATTTTATGCCATTGCATAAAAGAGGATAATACTAAGGGACTTGGATCATGTTGGAGTAAGTAGTTATAAAAAAAAACAAAATAATCGTGGAGTGTTTTTGCTTCTTTCGCACAAACCTGAAATAAGGTTAGGCATGTAAAACAATATTACTGGAGCATAATCTTAACAACTCGTCCTAAACGTGACATCATAAACACCAGACATAATTAACAGAATTAACCCCATAAAACCTGTATCATGAAATAAGGAGACTGCAGAAAGTAAGCTTCATACATGACGCGTTCGAGCAAAGCACACAGACTCGCAACAATCCGTTGGCAACTGTTGCGAGATTCCGTGTCTGTGAGAAGATTTATAAAAACTAGTGGTCGCCCATTGGTTGAAATTCGACCGTAATTTTCCTCCGATTCCATTTTTGAAACAATATTTTATTAAGGCTGCATGGATTGTGTCTTAAGCAATTAAAAATTAAAAAAGATAGAATGTGAGTTTGGATTGGCATTGACAGATTTCGGGCTCCTCTTCCAATTTTGAAATTTTAAAAGCAGTCTCCATCAGTGATGCTCGTGCGCGTTATGTATGAAAGCTTACCCTCTGCAGTCTCCATCAGTTTTGCTCGTGCGCCTTATGTATGAAAGATTACCATTTGCAGTCTCCATCAGTGTTGCTCGTGCGCGTTATGTATGAAAGCTTACCCTCTGCAGTCTCCATCAGTGTTGCTCGTGCGCGTTATGTGTGAAAGCTTACCCTCTGCAGTCTCCATCAGTGTTGCTCGTGCGCGTTATGTATGAAAGCTTACCCTCTGCAGTCTCCATCAGTGTTGCTCGTGCGCGTTATGTATGAAAACTTACCCTCTGCAGTCTCCATCAGTGTTGCTCGTGCGCGTTATGTATGAAAGCTTATCTTCTGCAGTCTCCATCAGTGTTGCTCGTGCGCGTTATGTATGAAAGCTTATCCTCTGCAGTCTCCATTAGTGATGCTCGTGTGCGTTATGTATGAAAGCTTAGCCTCTGCAGTCTCCATCAGTGTTGCTCGTGCGCGTTATGTAAGAAAGCTTACCCTCTGCAGTCTTTATCAGCGTTGCTGTGCTTGTTATGTATGAAAGCTTACTCTCTGCGGTTTCCATCAGTGTTGCTGGTGCGCATTATGTTTGAAAGCTTACCCTCTGCAGTCTCCATCAGTGTTGCTTGTGTGCGTTATGTATGAAAGCTTACCCACTGCACTGTCCATCAGTGTTGCTCGTGCGCGTTATATGTGAAAGCATACCCTCTGCAGTCTCCATCAGTGTTGTTCGTGCGCGTTATGTATGAAAGCTTACCCTCTGCAGTCTCCATCAGAGTTGCTCGTGTGCGTTATGAATGAAAGCTTACCCTCTGCACTCTCCATCAGTGTTGCTCGTGCGCGTTATGTGTGAAAGCTTACCCTCTGCAGTCTCCATCAGTGTTGCTCGTGCGCGTTATGTATGAAAGCTTACCCTCTGCAGTCTCCATCAGTGTTGCTCGTGCGCGTTATGTATGAAAGCTTACCCTCTGCAGTCTCCATCAGTGTTGCTCGTGCGCGTTATGAATGAAAGCTTACCCTCTGCAGTCTCCATCAGTGTTGCTCGTGCGCGTTATGTATGAAAGCTTACCTTCTGCAGTCTCCATATTTTGTGCCTGTAGCAACATTATCAACGGACGATCTGGAGCGAGCAATTACAACTCTTGATAACACTTTATAACGGCCATAAAAATTGCAATAAAACTCTCAGCAGGGCTACGTAAGTGATTACCTTGAATCTACATAAACATAAAGCTGGTCTGCTTAGGAGTTAAGTCCTAGTTTTGCATAAAATGTTAATCTTTAGCCATTGACTATATACCTACTGCGCGTCAATGACGTAATAGGTTTTTTAAAAGGAACGGTTGGTTATAATGGTTATTTTAAGTAAAATGTAAATCTCTCTATTGCTACTTAATAAAAATGTAATTAAAATATTATCTTGTGTTTGTTCCGGTATCTTATTTAAACAAGCTTCCGGAGGCGAATATAAGCATGTATGCAGAAGCAATAAAAAATGCAAGCATTATGCTTACCAACAAATACTCAACACGTCGCCCTTAGAAGTTGTTGTCAAGAGTTGCGCATCGTCTGAAACGGCAACTTTTTTTGTGATCTCCAACCTGCGTTTGGAAAGCGTAGGTAATTAGGCCCACCAATTATCATCATCGTAGTCATATTCACTACCCTAGTATATATCAGCCTTCCCTATGAAGAGAGAACGGGCCATACTCCACCACGAAGACCCAGTGCGGACAGGTAAACGGTTGTACATGGTTGTACACGGAGGACGACCATTAATAGTCATCATCATCATCAGCTCATTTATGTTCCCACTGCTAGGGCACGAGCCTTCCCTATGGATGGGTAGGGAGAACGGGCCATAAACCACCACGCGGGCCCAGTGCGGATTGGTGGTTGTTAACGACTGCTAATGCAGCCGGGACTAACGGCTTAACGTGCCTTCCGAAGCACGAAGGAGCTTGAGATGAAACATTTTTGGTCACCCATCCGATGATCGGTGTACGGTGCAGCGCTTAGTTGACCACGCTACGACAGTTCACCATAAATTTATGAGATGACGTTGATGTATGAGTATTGCTTAAGTATCAGAGATGTTGCGAAGTGTCGAGAAGAAAACCCACAGTAAAATATTCTCCGTTTATTGTGTAGTTTACAGTAGTAGAGTTAGTTAGACACTTAAAATTATTGGTGTTAGTCATAATATATAAACAAAACATAATTACGTAATGTAGGTTATTAGTAAGTGCAATGCACTCCAACGGCTGATCAAGCGTAATGTGCGGAGTAAACCGTACATATTCCCAACCAGCGAGAGAGGAAGAAACTAAGTAAAATGTTCACAATGTAAAAATAATTATAGTAAATAGTAAAAAATATAAAAACAAAAAAGTAAAATGTTAAGTAAAAAATTAAAACAAAGTTATTCAAAACTAAAAATAGGGTTATGTCTTGAAGATTTTTGACGAGAGTTTTTCATGCTGCGAAGTTGCGATGAGCTCGCAGCTGCCGGCACCGGCGCCGCCGTAGATGTAGATGTTACTGTAGCATAGGGCTCCTTGTGCTCTCTTAACTCTATGTCTTCGTAACGCGGATCTTTGACGTATCCTTCTGTTGAGTTATGTTTTTTACAGAATACTTGGTGACGCTTTTTTACGAGCCAAATCATAACTGCAGTCATTGCTATCGCTACTAAAACGTAACAGATAATGTACTGATGTACGTCATGATGTGTTATCGACTTTAAGGATCGTTTTTCATTGTCGATCATAGTTTTTATTCGCCGATCAATCTCTGTTAGTTCTGTATTATTTGTTAAAAATACTTCTGGCTTGTGTAAGGTTAAGTTTACAAACTTATTAACCGATGTATCCAGTCTTGGAATCTGTATATTGGGTTCCGCTTTAAGCTTGCTCTCATACACATTGTGAGAGAAGATTGTAAGCTCCTTTGATTGAGCTATGCAGCTCTGTCCCAGGGTAATCAGATTGGAGGTCGTTAAAGTATGCACTGTGACGTCATCGTTACATATGACACGAATCGGACATTCGCCGGAGCAGCAAGTTGTCAACCAGCTGTTCTTTGCGTGTAGTTTGATCCAGGCGTCCTTGCAAGGTAAGCTCAATGTGCGACAGGTTGATATAGGTCGTTGGCTTATCATTTGTGCTTCGCACAGCGCATTGTTATCGAGTAAGTTGAACACTGGTAAGGCTGCGTTACATAGAAAGCGATTAATATCTTGTGCGACGCATTGCTTCAATTCTTCTGTTGTTAGACTTATATAGGTATTCTTCCGTAGATTTATCGCTATATGTGTAGAAGCCATTTGTAGCCATCGTGTCGTGTCGTTGTACTTCACTGGTAGTGGAATTATCTTATATAAAGTAAAATCATCTTCACTTAATAGTGGTATGTGTATTTCATATAGCACATAGCTTTCGGTGGTTCTTGCCTTTACTTTCAGTAGTTGGTATATTTGTTTTAAGTCTTGTGTCTGATCTATTGGTAAAGATAATGTCTTAGGAAGTTTTCCGGCGATTTCGTTTAGTTCCTTCTTCAGATTGCTCGGTGTTAATAGATGAATGTCAATATGTCCTTGGTAAATCTGGATCATGGAGTTGAATATTATATCTTGTACGGCCTTGATATTATTTAATAATAAATATGCAGTTAATGAAGAGGAACTAAAATAGTTTGCTGCCATCAGGGCTTGTATTTCGTTTTCTATTATTGCAAAACTCATGTTCGTTTGTTCAATGTAGTTGTTTAATGTTAAAAATTGTTTTTGTAAATTCTGTTCGCTTCTTTTGAGTACCTCATTCTCAACTTCGATGATTGAAGTTTGGTTTCTTGTGAGATCTTGTAAATACTTCTCGTTGTTTTGGATGTTCTCTATATCTTGTTGGTACTTGTCTGCAAAGCGTTGGTCCAGAACTCCAAACAGGGTGTTGGCTATGTATCCTATTCCGTTAATCAAAGCTCGCTTCCTACGAAGAGAGAGATGCTTATGAGGTGTTAGTAACAGGTCATTGTAGTGGTCAAGTTGATTTATCTCATGTTTCAGTTGTTCGAGCGTAGTCCGACAGTATCTAGGATCTAGTTTATCGCAGACTTCTTCAATGTTGTTTAAATAATCCTTGATACTTTGAATCGCTTGCCAGTATGTTGTTAGGTTATAGTACATAACTAAGACCCATTCATCGTGCATTAAATTAATGTTTCCGAGTTCGTTGTAGTATACCGGGCGGCCGGATTCCAGTTTCGTAATTTGAGTCGTTGTAGGTACATTGCAATTAGATCCAGTTATCAATGTAAACATTACAGTTAATAGACTTATAAATGTAAACAATGATTGTCTCGTGCTTGCAGGCCTTGATTTATTTGTTTCATTTTTCGTAAATTGTTTGATTTTTTCAGTTTGATCGTCGATCGGGAGTGGTGAAAGTTTTATCATTGGGCGCTTTAGTATCCCTGTCTTGGTTTTTACTGTCGCTACCCTAACCAATCCGTCGGAGCCAGGGTGAACTTGTAGTACTCGACCCATTGCCCATTTCCCGGGCGGTAGGTTGCTCTCTTTTATCAGCACGATGTCATCTGCTTTCAAGTTATTTGTCGGTCTCTGCCATTTGCAGCGAGTTTGAAGCGTTGTTAAATAATCGTTAGACCATGCTTTCCAAAATTGTTCCAGCATATGTTCAGTGAGCTGCCACCGTTTTCGGAGGTCCATGTGTCGATCGTCAGGATGTGGTTGGGGCAGTTGAAGTGTAGGACTACCTGTCAGGAAGTGACCAGGAGTAAGTGAGTTGTAAAATTCTTCGGGGTCTTCTGTCAGAGGGCACAGTGGTCGTGAGTTCATGCACGCTTCTATTTTGGCCAGGAGTGTAGTAAACTCTTCCCAGGTCAATTTTTGTTCCCCTAGGACTCGCCGCAGGTGGTGCTTCATTGACTTTACAGCCGCTTCAAAAAGTCCGCCAGCGCTTGGCCAAGAAGGTGCGTTGAAGTGCCACTGTACTTCCAGCTTTTCAATTTCAGTAAAGAAAGCTGGTGATAAAAGTTGTTTAAATGATTCAAATTCTGTTTTTAGTACTTTTGAGGCACCTACAAAGTTAGTGCCGTTATCGGAGTACATGTGTTCGGGAGTCCCGCGCTTGGCACACATTCTCTGGAACGCTGCGATAAAAGCTACAGTGCTTAGCTCCGACACCAGTTCTATATGGACAGCTTTAGTTGCCATACAAACGAAAATGGCGATATAAGCTTTCGTTGTTTTTACGCCTCTTCCTTTATTTAGTTTCACGTCCACGCTTCCGGTAAAGTCCACTCCGGTGTGCGTAAACGGGCGACTTGGTGTTATTCGTGGCGCGGGGAGATCGCCCATGAGTTGTGATGGGCGACTCGTGTTCAAGCGATGACAAGTTACGCAACGCCGCAAGCGGGCTTTCACGGTTCGGTTCCCGGCAATCACCCAGTAGCGTTGTCTTATGTAGGATAAGGTCAGCCGGGCTCCCCCGTGAAGAGTAGCGAGATGAGCGTGGTCAATTATTAACTCGGTGTAGCGACTGCAGCTAGGTAAGACAGCTGGATTCTTCATGTTGATAGGTAGTGTAGAGTGCTGCAGACGTCCACCAACACGTATAATACCCTTGTTATCTATGTAAGGGTTGAGTTTGTAAATGTTGCTTTTTGATGTTACAAGTTTGTTTTGTTCAAGTAGTTTGCAGTCTTGCGCAAACTCTTTTTGTTGCACGTATTTCAATACGTACTCAGCAGAAGTTTTTAGTTCATCGGTTGTTAAGTGCATGTCGCTATGTCGCGTTTTCTTACGTAAACAAGTTGTATATCGTATGACCCACGCTACAATTCTGTGTATATGAGTCAACGCACTCTTATTGATTAATAACTCTTCAATAAAATGTTTATTTTCGTTGCTATGTAGAGTTTTTGTTTTCAGATGATTGTCTAAGCGAGCTTCATTCGTTGTAAACAAACAGTTAAAGTTTTGTTGAGCTTCTTCCTGCTTAAAGTTTTGTAATAAAGTTGGCCCGTCCCACCAAAGCCTAAAATCATTTATTTTACTCGGTAATAAGCCTCTCGTGGCGCAGTCGGCTGGATTTAGTTCAGACTTTATATACAGCCATTGTGTAGGTCGAATTACAGCCGTTATCTTTTCGACTCTGTTGGCTACATAGCGTTCCCACTTGTTGGTGTCTCCTTGTAACCATGCTAGAACGACTTTAGAGTCACACCAAGCGAATGTGGTGACGTCATGTCCCAGTAGTGATTTTTGGACTTTGTCAATCAGTTGGGTCAGTAGTAGTGCCCCACATAGTTCCAGTCTGGGAAGTGATGTTTTCTGGGCTAAAGGTACCACCTTAGTTCTGGCCGCTAATAGCGTAACCCTTGATACGTTACTCTCATCAGTGACGCGGCTGTATATGACGCATGCGTAGGCTCTTTCGCTTGCGTCACAAAAGCCATGTAATTGTAGACTTGTATTAATGCTTCCCAGCCATCTATTTATTTTTATACTTTTTATTAGTTGTAGTTCGTTGTTTAATTGCGTCCATTTTTGTTTTATTTCATTTTGCAACTCTTCGTCCCAGCCAATTTTGCTTATCCAAACTGTTTGAAATAGTAGTTTTGCTAAAACAGTTATCGGAGATAGCCATCCCAAGGGGTCGTAGAGTTTTGATATCTGAGATAGCAGGTGTCGCTTGGTAAGTTTTTCGGTGCTTGCTTCCAGATTCCAGTTAAAGGTAAAGACGTCGTCTTTTGGGCTCCACCTCAACCCTAAGGTTTTCATGGTTTCGTCGCTCTTGAAATTAAATATATCTGTCTTTGATATTTGATCTTTACTAAGATTACGCAATAACTCTGGGTCGTTGCTACACCATTTTCGCAAGTTCATACCGCCCTCTTTAAGTAGGTCAATGAGTGACCGTTGAATTTGTTTAGCGGAATCAAGTGAGCTGTGGCCCCCTATGACGTCATCGACGTAGAATTGGTTCCTTAAGACGTCCGCAGCTTCAGGATATTTGTGACCTTCATCAGCTGCTAGCTGTTGAAGCGTCCGCATCGCCAGCCAGGGTGCGCTCTTAGTTCCGTACGTAACGGTACATAGCTGGTATTCCTGTAACTTCTCTGTTGGACAGTGGCGCCATATTATTTTTAACAGTGGTTGTTGTTCATGATGAAGCCAAATACAACGGTACATCTTCTCGATGTCTGCTGTATATACATATTTGTAAGTTCGCCATTGCAATACAAGTGACTGGATGTCTTTCTGGAGGTTAGGGCCTTTTTCCATGACGTCATTTAAACTGCATCCACCAATTGTTTTCTGAGAGCCATTGAAAACAGTTCTTAGCTTTGTTGTTGTTGATTGTTCTCGCAGGATACCGTGATGTGGAACATAATTTTGATGTTTAGATGGGGTGTAGTTGCATGGTTTCATGTGTCCCATATCAATGTACTCTTTTATGAAGTCTTTGTACATTAAAGCAAGTTTAGATTGTCTTTCAAATTTTCGTTCCAGTTGTAGGAATTGCGACACAGCAATAGATTTTGATTGACCCAATTTCTGTTCGTAGTCAGGAAATAATGGCATTTTCACAATGTATTTTCCGTTGGCATCTCTTTGTGTTGTTTGTTGGTAGTGAGTTTCACACCAGTCATTTTTTGAAATATCTTCCTGTTGCTGGATAATGTCTTCGGTCTCCCAGAACTTTGTCAGCTCCTGTAAGTCGACCAAAGTCACGTGACAGTTGAACGTGCGTAGTTTGCCACACAGTATCCAGCCTAAGTGAGTTTGTTGAGCCACCGGTGTTTGGCCATTCCCTTTCAAAACTCCTTCTAATAGGACCTGGGAGTACACATCCGCTCCCAGTAGTAAATCAATATTTCGTGACAAATTATATTCTGGATCAGCTAGTTTCAACCCTTCCATATGGGACCAGTTAACTTTCTCAAACGTAGTGTTTGGTAAGTTATTAGTTATTTGTTTTATTATCATTACGTCAGTTTGGAACGTATAGTCAGTGCAATGTGATTTGCATTCCAGCTCTAGAAGTCCCTTGCAGTCCCCAGAGATAGAGCCTACCCCGGAGATAGTCGCGTTGAGCTTTTTTCTGGGTAGCCTCAAGCGTTGAGCAGCATTTTCTGTTATCAAGCTTACTTGCGAACCCTGGTCAAGTAAAGCTCGCAGTGTGATAAAGCTTCCTGATAGTGTTCTAACAAGAATTTCAGCTGTAGTCAATAGTACTTCCTTTTCGATGTTCGATAAGTGGTTCGAAGTTTGAGTGTTTCCAGATGAAGTTGAAGGCTGGGTATTGATGTGATTATTACGTTGACCTGCATTGATTACATTGAACTTTGGCGCAGTGTATTTCTTCGTTGCGTAATGTAGCAGCGTGTGGTGCGGTTTATTACAGTCTTTGCATGTTTTATTTGATGTACATTCAGCGTTTCCATGACTGTACAAACAATTTTTACAAAGTTTCAGTTTTGTAATTGTATTGTTTCTGTTGTAGGTATCCATGTCAATAAACTTTGTGCATTGCATCAACACATGGTTACCATTACAAAGAGGACATTTCCCGAATGATGTGTGATATATTTTAGAGAAAACGTCTCCCTTGCTGTGTTCAAGTTGACGCTTATTGGAGTTGTTGGGGTAATTTTTATTCCCATATGGCATTTTTGTATGTTGAGTTTCTTTTTGATGGCCTCTTGAAGCTTCTAGTGACATGAACTTGTTCTCTAAAAATGTTAGAAATTCGTCTAGGTTCGGAACTTCACGTGGTTGACGCAGATCTCGCGTGTATTCAGAATACGTCGCAGAGTCAAGTTTCTGCGACATTAAGTAAACAACAAGAGGGTCCCAGCTTGTTGTACTCAGACCGATATTATGTAGACCGTTGAGACATTCGTTAATGACGTCATGCATCTTCTTAAGAGAGGAAGAGTTCGGTTGTTGAATGGTTGGAAGCTGCATCATGGTGTTCATGAGATTAGTGAATAGTAATCTGCGATTATCATAACGCTGGTTCAGTATTTCCCAGCAAGTGTCGTAGTTTTCTGAGCTGATCACAAGATGTTGTACCAGCTTCTCAGGTTCGCCTTTCAGTTTGGCTTTCAGATGCTGCATCTTTTGTGCTTTGGAAACCGCTGGATTCTTATGTATCGTTTCCATAAACAAATCTCTAAATGAAACCCACTGAGTATAGTTTCCAAAAAACTCAGGTAATTCGATTCTTGGCGTTGAAGACTGGTAGTAGGAGCTGGAGTGTATCTTCGCGTTAAGCTCTTTTCTCATATGATCGTAGTTGATTTCTTTCGCATTAAATAAAGTATTGTAAGCCTCGTTTGATCCTTTCAATACTGATTCAAGTTCCCAATGTGTTTTTTCTACAGCATCCCATTTATTTTTTAATATACTAAGTTGATCTTCCATCTCCCACTTTTCCGTGATGGTATCAAGGTCTATCTTCATCATAGCCCGTTCTAATGCTTTTAGATTACATTCTTGCCGATCTAGTAGGTCGTTAGTCTTGCCCTCAGTGTCTGGACCGTGCTCAATGGCTACCTTGGGTTGTTTTTCTTGTATTATCATCAGACGTTGCAAGATGTCAGTTCTCGTAGAGTTGTATAATTCTTTTGTTTTTTCATAAATTTTGTCTTTGAAGTATTGAAGGTCTTTGATTTCTTCAAGTTGAAAGCTTTGGTGCCTCTCATGAAAGTCTTGCCAGAGATTTTCTAAGGCCACGAGTCGCTTAGTTAAATAATCAATTGTTTTCCGAGTAGCTCCGTCTTTCTTATAGTTACAACAAAGTTGTTTGATGACTTCAAAAGTTTCCATCTGTTGGTTGATGTTCATCTTGATAGTAGTTGTTGACGTTGAGTTAACAGTAAGTTGTAGTTCAGTATTCGAACAACACGTAGTTCACGTTGAAGTTCAGTTGTAATAGTCGCTTGTAGGCAATAAAGTTATTTAAACTTCAATTACGATATTTGCGCCTTCTCAATTAAACTGGTGAGACCCGCTTGTGGGAGGCCAGTCAACCGATTCGCTATCGCAAAAGAGAATAAATAGTACTTATTACCTGTTCTTTCCTCGAAGGACCATTTGATGTACGGTGCAGCGCTTAGTTGACCACGCTACGACAGTTCACCATAAATTTATCAGATGACGTTGATGTATGAGTATTGCTTAAGTATCAGAGATGTTGCGAAGTGTCGAGAAGAAAACCCACAGTAAAATATTCTCCGTTTATTGTGTAGTTTACAGTAGTAGAGTTAGTTAGACACTTAAAATTATTGGTGTTAGTCATAATATATAAACAAAACATAATTACGTAATGTAGGTTATTAGTAAGTGCAATGCACTCCAACGGCTGATCAAGCGTAATGTGCGGAGTAAACCGTACAATCGGCCTTTGCGAAAGTTGCTTAACCTCAGCACTCGCAGACCGGGCGCGTTAACTACTGCGCCATCGAGCTACTCTATTAATAGTAATGGAAGTAAATAGCCTACTGTCCCACTTCTGGGCAAATGCCTCCATCATTGCAATCATTGCAAAGTCAACACTACAATTGGTATTGGCTTAATCACCACGCTTGCCAAATGCGGGTTGGTGATTACAAATCCCGGGCTATGCAACGCTAAATCCGACCTGGGAATTGAACACGAGACCTTCGGGTTTCAGGCGGAGCTCTTTGGCACTCGACCACCGAGGCGTTAATCATCATCATCATCATCATCATCAGCTCATTTTATGTCCCCACTGCTGGGGCATGAGCTTTCCCTATGGATGGATAGGGAGAACGGGCCATAAACCACCACGCGGGCCCAGTGCGGATTGGTGGTTGTTAACGACAGCTAATGCAGTCGGGACCAACGGTTTAACGTGCCTACCGAAGCACGGAGGAGCTCGAGATGACAAACTTTTGGTCACCCATCCGATGACCGGCCTTTGCGAAAATTGCTTAACCTCAGCAGACCGGGTGCGTTAACCACTGCGCCATCGAGCTCCACAGGCGTTAATAGTAACTTAAAAATATTTGCGGCGTTATGATAATTCAGAATTTTACATCTATATGATGAAATCCAGTCACAAAATAAAACCGCATTCGACAATCCACATTATTTACCTACTTGAAGTTGTAGAGTAAAGGATTCTGAAGATAAACATATTTGTTTTCAGTTGTGCCTTTGGCCTGTGGTCGGAGACCGCGGTATCCTCTTTACGAATTTTGAGCTACGTTTAATTACAGGCATTATTAATACGGGCCCCCAATATTTGTTTAAATGTTGAATAGGTTCAGAGTCCTTTGATAATGTCATATTTGGTTTGGCTTCTATTCTTGTAACTGCGTATGGTTATGTGAAAGAGCTTTTGGTGTTGCAGAAGTGATTCCGTTTGTTGCTTTTGATGATTAAATATATACACTTATATGGCTTTACACTTAAAAGAGAATTTTTCATATCGATGTTGTGTGTATAAACATATTAATGGAGTACGACTTATGTTTGTTTCCTTTCTAATAAGCAATAAATCGAATTGTAACCTTGGATTCGTGAACACCCGTATATTATTAAATAAAGTGTTTTTTTTTAAATTTTTCATCAAAATAAAATACAGACTACACATTGAAAAAAGAGTATTGAAAAAAAAATCCACTACAGGGATTTGAATTGATAGCGACACGTTCTGACTTACCAGGTCAGATGCACTTTTCCGATCCGGCTATCGTAGCCCTGTGAGACCCTTGCAATTATCAACACTATCTACTCTTGTATCTACTTTCATAGGACAAAAGAATGTAATAAATATCTATGACTATGACTATGTCAACAACTACATCACTAACATCGAAATGAATTTTATGTGTTTGCAATAAAATTTGCGATAAAATTATATACAGTGTCAGTCAGACCTTAGACTTCAATATATTATCCTAAGTTATAAGAAGAAATGATACTTTATAATGTTATAAAATATTTTATGTTGTTATAAATACATTTCAGGACTGACCACTGAACTTGGGATCCATTTAGATCTCACTTCTTATGTCGTTGAAGTCAACAACCAAGGCATATTAGCATAATATTGAACTTGGCTCTCATTTCATATTTATGTTTTTGATGGGTATTTTTTATTCAAATAAACATTAGAAAAGTGCTTTTGAATCGTACAAAAATTTTTTTACCTACTACCCATTCAGGACGTTTATTTTTTAGCTGTGGAGAAGAATGAGCGCAAGAAACTCCACAGCTTTAATATAAGTAACGGCATTTACAAAACTATATGCCGTTACCAAGTTAAACAAGTTTAAAATAACTTAAAAATATTTTAAATTAGATATACCTGTTGGAGCGATTGGAGCATTTTAAACAAATCCTTTTTTATAAAGCTTTTCTTGAATGGTGATTTTAAATTTATTAAAATCAAGTTTTTTAATATTATATACTTGGAACTTTATTGTAAAAACGTACTCACAGGCTTCTAAATGAATTATTTAAAGGTACTGCTAGTTTGTTTTTATTTCTAGTGTTTCTTTATTAGATATAGCTATAAACAAAAGACATCCTCTAACCGTGGGAACGGTCGTGGAAACGGTCCCAATAATGCTGGCAACATAGGTAATGTTGGATAATATTATTTATCTCTCTGGGTAGGCAGGCAAATTAAAAACTATATTTTATACCCATATTCATAAAAAGAAGTTACTATAAAAACTTACTATAGAAACTATTAAAAAACTAGAAAGCAAAAAGTACCGAACATGACAGTGTCTCCTCGTTCTACAAAAACCAATCGGCTGACATCAAATGGGCCCAACATAAAATAGAATCTGTCCATCAGACGAGCCACAAACTTCCTTTGTTTCATTCCTAAATGGCTTCAGGAATAGACGAAGCAAATTTTTATAAAGCTAATTGTTCAACACTAAACCACTTTCAACTCTATCTTTAGGCTTAGAAAGGTTGAGTTTGGCGTAAAACGATTGGATCGTGGTCCCAAACGAAATCATCGGACTGAACATTACTATAACGGAGGGTTCAGTATTTGATTGCTTTACTGTAATCTGTATCTGAGACCGTATTAATAATAAATTGAGGTGTTTTGTCGTGGATCGAGCGAGATGGTGAATTAATATTTACTTTATATATAATGAGGTTTCTTTCCCTTACGCCTCTCGGGAGTTTGTTGGCGGGTCGATTTAAATACGTTAGTAGGTTTTGAAATGAGTTAGTTTTTGTGATCCAGTAAAATTTTTAAGGTTATTAATAAGCTATAAACGTGTTATAAGAAATAATAAGAATAAGAAAATATTTATTGACGATCACACACACATTACAGACAGATATACAATAAATTCCCCGTGTGGTGCCGGGGGTAAAGAATTGCACCACCCCATCTCTTCCCGTGGGTGTCGTAGAAGGCGACTATGGGACCATTCCAGAGGATGGGCAGCAGCGTCTCTCTGTGAATATTCTCACCTTACTGCGATCGCCAACCCGCCTGACAAGCGTAGCGATTATGGCGAATTCCCCTCAAAATTATTTATCCTTGAGGGAGGCCCTTGTCCAGCAGTGGATGTTTTTTTTGGCTGAGATGATGATGATGATAATGATGATACAATAAATGAGGAAACATAAAATTTGTGTGTGAAGACCAACTAGGACCCTGCCTCAGCTTGTGCTGATGCGGTGCTGGAAAACAAACACCAACACAACGACGCTGGTATTCTGACAGGGCCTATTTGTGTGACTGAAGTGTTAAGAGTGAACGTGCAAATATAGAATTTGTAAAATAATACTGCTGTACAATCAACAGCAAAAGTTGATGATCAAAATCAGAAATTCATTACTAATGAACGAAGTTGTGTGATATTAAGGTGATTTTAAAGTAAGTGATTGTAAATTATACTATTAATGGAAGATTCTAGAATATTCTCAACCTTTTGTTGAAATCCTATAACACTTTGGAAAATTTCCAATACTTTTCTTAAGTTCAACTAGAGAGAAATGTTTTTAGAGTTAAAAAATTCCAATAATATTTGACAGTTCACTAGTTTTGAATAATTTTTTCACTTCCTAGTTCTGATGTGAATTTCATTTTATAACTTTTGGAGTCAAAATTGATCAAGCATATTTGGCAGCTGTACCAGTAGTTAATGTTTATTATAATTCACAATCACTTATTTTAAAATCACCTTAACGTCACACAATTCTGACGTGAACTTCGTTCATTAGAATTGAATTTCTGATTATGATCATCAACTTTTGCTGTTGACTGTACCACAAAACGATGGCTTAAGTTAGATAATGCTCAAATCAGATGCTGTCACATTTTAGTTACTATTATTAGACAGAGACACAATATTTTAAACACGTATTTAGCTATTGTTTAACTGTTTTGTAGTAAGAGGGTTAATGTTTTAAAATCGTGGACTTTGATTTTCCACTAGGATAAGAGTCATCATCAGCTTATTTTTATGTCCCCACTGCTGGGACATGAGCCTTGCCTACGGATGGATAGAGAGAAGATAGGAGTAGCTTGAAGCGATTGGGTTATTATCTACCAAGCTGACCCAATTCAAATATTAATATGTGGGTTTTAACGAAGTAACTTTGACTATATTTATTCGAATATGTAAAACAAAGACCTTAGTGATTCGAATGTGTAAAATGTAACTGAACTCCTGGGTTAAAATCATAAATAACTTCAATTCAAATTCAAATTTTTAAGGTTTTCATAGTGAGGAACTCAACTTTACTCAACTAAAGCGAAGGACATTTTCATTGACCTAACGATACTACGTACCGGAGCTTTCGTATGGAGTAGTACACAACTCTCTATCTAGAATAGATTAATTTTCAAACTCATGGATAAATGTTTATTCCGTGAGCTTGATTTTTTTCAACACCGTTTCTGTATATTTTTTACTTTTGTAAATGTCTAAACATCAACTGGCTGGCAAGTTGGCTGTTAATGAGGTTCATTTAAATGATCTTTACTTTAATGAGAATAAAGTCCTCAAAGAGCTAAAAGCCCTGGATTCATCAAAAGGTTCAGGACCTCATCAGGAAGAAAAGTATTTATAAACCCTTGTGTATTATTTATAATAAATGTGTTTCGATAGGAACTTTCCCTGAAGTTTGGAAGCGGGCAAATGTCGTACCCGTCTATAAGAGTGGCTCCAAGAACAAGGTTGAGAATTATAGGCCATTAGATGCTGTTGCTTAGTATCTCACTGCATAGACATATCTTTAGTTCAGTAAAATGTGGATAGCGTATTGGACTACATGTTTTTTCTTGCTACTTTAAGTAAATTTTATTTTATAATGTTGTTAATGTGTAGTTGTTAGCTGTTCCAAATAAAGTGAAAAAAAAATATATATCAACAATAATTCTTTCATAATATTTGTACCGTAATATGAGCTATGCCGTTGATGTTATTTTAAAGTCTAATGTGGAAATACTGTACAAAAAACATAAGAATATCAATTTTTTTCTATATTGAATTTGGTATGCGATACCGAAATATATAAAATTAAAAATGCCCAGTAATTTTATGAAAAAGATTTGTGTTAACTGCCCCATTAGGTATTTTATTCACGTAGGTAATTATATACAAAGCCAAACAGTTCCCTATTCAAATACATTTAAACAAGCAACATAGCTTTAACAAACTGTAATACAACACTACAGAAATTTACCCCGACCCATATCAAAAATAATAACCCTAAAATGAGAACCTATCATAAAGAGAGCTTCTTAACCCTTAACAATAAATCCAAAATTCCAATTTAACGCAACAAACAATATATTTTCGCGAATTTTTCCCGGTCCGGGGATAATCCTCGCACGGTCGTGTCGGACACGAGCGGAAAAACAAAAATGGCCGCCATACTCAAACGTTTATTTAGGTTCGGTTACACATTATTATCGTGTTAGCATTAGTTAGTTTGGCTCCTCAGACCTTCTCACAAGAGAGTTAATGTGTATTTCAATCATTTGTTTAAAAAGGTTTTAACATGTGTTATTTTTTTTTTAAAGTTATGAGAATGATGAAGAAATCCCGATGCAAAGTCAGCTATTAATTAACATTGTTGATCGCGTTAAATTAGAGTGGAACCCGCTTCATGCGAAAAGGCCACCATGCAGGTAGATCGAGACGAAAATGGCGGGACGACCTCGATAGGTTCAAGAAAAACTAACGTGACGTCGCAGGGGACCGGAAGGGGTGGGACAAGTGTGGGAAAGCCTTTGCCCAGGATTGGGACAAACCCAACTTAACACTACTTTAAAGTTTATGCTGACACCCCCTACCAACCGTAGTTACAAAGTAGGTGTCAGACATCCTTGTGCAAGCACAAGGGACCATCTACGTCAGGTCATAACGCCAGATCAGGACGCACCGAAGCGCATTCTTCATCCGGTACTTTTAAGACTAGTGTCTCAAGCTAGTTGCCCCGTGGACACGTATAGTCCACTACCTATTATCCAGATAGGTTACCGGAGCTGTAAGCTCGCTCACTTCTCGTTGCATTAAGAGCACAACTCGCAGATTCCACTGCTCGGGTCGTCAACTCTAAGTTGACTACCAAATATCCTCTTTGGTGGCGGAGTTGTAAGCACACTCACTTCTCAGTACCCATCCAGGCACCTTGCCAATTTCAACATCCTACGCGGTTGGCTCAACCGGAGGTATTGCATCTAGCGGGCACCTCTACTAGTTATCCAGACTAGTGCCGGAGATGTTGAAGTTCTGCTCAGTGAAAACCACCGAGCATGACAACCAACTATGGGCAACTCACGTGCCCCGCAAGTCCTTTCGCATCGGGCCCCTCGAGACCGCTACTTGGACCCGCTCGCTGTGCACGAAATGGAAGCCTGGCCACATCAACCAGGCAGACGAACATTCCCACTTCTACAGCTTACCACATGCCACCACGAGTCCAACCCATGTCCGGAACCTGTCGGAGACGCCCGCGAAGGCATAACCGACAGGGGGCCTAGGATCCGGAACTCCCGTGGTACCCTTGAAAAGACAGCCGGACCCGTAGTTCCAGCTGCCATACCCTACCTATCAGGGTCAGTAGATAGGGACATTGGACAGGATTGGGACAGTTAAGGGTAATATAATAGTAACACAGCATGAGAAACTCAAAACATTTCTTTGTAAACATTAGTCCCGAATGCTATTACTAGATGGCGCTGCTTAATCGCACTGTTAAATGGCGCTATCGTTTCGTCTTCTCAAATTTATTTATTAGCCTGATCCTGCCCATCCCCCAACCGCCTAACACTCTCGCTTTCGATCGCTTTGAAAGCGAAGCCCTCGCCTCGCTTTCTAATATAATATCGAAATATAATATCGAATAATATCGAAAGCTACAGCCTATAGCTTTTGATATTGCTTTCATATTGCTTTCGAAATGACAAGATGACGCCTCCTCCTCGCCTCGCCTTCAAAGCGATTGAAAGCGAGAGCGTTAGGCGGTCGACCCCCTGGCCTTGTAAAACCGCCTGATCCGATCCGAACTCCTTGGAGAATCTACTAGGGCACAGGGAGACGCACTAGTGCGTGATGTCGTTCCCTTTAAAACCTCTGACGGTGCTTCGTTTCACACGGCTTGAGTGTGAAACCCTTTAAGTTTCTCACCACCCCCAAAAAAGCCCGGCTAAGCAGTAAATGCCAAGTAGCAATCAGCAACTCTCTCAAAAAAAAATGTATAACCGTTCAGGTAGGCTACTCTTGACGCAAACTCAATCTCAATACAATTCCAATGCGATTATTATGTATCGATATTGGGATAAGTTTCGCAATTTCGGAACGCCCCATCTCGATAATAATTTGTTCACTCAATTTCCACGCAATTTAATTCCAATGTAGCGCTATTATCACTTTTAAGAGTGCCATTTGAATTTTTTAGATTTGGGATTGGAAATTGATTATTGCAATTGTGTTTCAAGAGTAACCCATCTGGCGTAAGCTGATTTCGAGGTCTCACTTGTAATCCACCTATTATCGGTTACTGTCTTAGTCCCATCTCATCTGTATCTTCGTACAGATCGCGCCAAACTTCTAGTCCCCTCTGAAGTTGGCACGATTCGCGTCGCAGTAGTAAAAAATAGGCGTTAGTAGGACGAAGGCGGGGTCGAGCGGCAGGGCCTGACTGTGTACAGCTGCGCGAAGCAACATCAGAGGGGACTAGAAGTTAGGCGCGATCTATACAGCTTGCTTTCTGACATGTTTGTGACTAAATAAATTTATCTTCACACTCGTTCTGCGTGTCTCATTTTTATCACACGAACCTTTGTATGGATCTATGGTATTCTCTCTATAGAAAGAAGGTAGTGTCATCCTTCTTTCCATAGAGATATAGAGAATATAGCTAGAATATTATGTTAAAAGTTACAAGAACAATCACCAATAATAAATGATTTTGTGCCAACATTATTTATTAAAGTTTAAGTACCTAAGTAGTTAAGTAATTTTGACAAAACATAATAGGTACATTATAATGAAACTTTTTGAACGAATCGCTAGCGTTTTGTTTACATAGAATAGAATATAATTAAGTATTGCATATTATTTTATGTTGACGTTTCCAACCTTTTATAATAATCTAACAAGTTAACGTTATTTAGTTACGAGTAACATAATACAATGGATTTCAGATACTACATCGTTATTCGGACGCTTCGTAGAAATACACATTTCCCGTTAAATCACGAATGAGGTACAAACCACTAATTAATTATGACATTTTCAGGTATGTTGTAGCCTATTAACTGTTAAATTTTAATTATCTTTTAATTATCTTCTTGTGGTAAAGTTTTGGTCTCCTCAATTAATTATATTGTAATTTACTGAATTTGTATCTTTAGGCATTTATTTCGACAAAATAAAAACTACCTAATAATAAAACTACATTTGGTAGGTAATCATGTTGCATTGATGACCTAGGTAAATCAAATCAAATTATTTATCGGTCAAAAAATCAAATCAAAAAAACATGGTAGGTGGGTACATGTCTAATATTGATGTTCTAATTACTTTTATATAGTCTAAGCTACTTCATTACTTGTTAAACTAACAGCCACTAACAAATTTTTACTTTTATTTTTATTGTGGTATTCAACTGCAAAGATGAATCTGCATGTCCATCGGTTGCAAATACCTTTGGATAGATGGCACTAATGTCGCTCTAAAGCATTTTCAAAAATCAAAAAGCAGTGACAAAGTTCAGCGCTTACGTCAGCCTTCCCGGTAGCATAACGGTCAGTGCAGCCGCCCGGATTGCGGAAGACCCAGGTTCGATTCCTGGCTGGGTCGGGTGGGCGTTTAATTTTTTCACTGTATTTTATATAAAAATATTTAAGCCTATTGAAACACGTTGGCTTTTCGCAACAGAACAATTTATTAAAAAAAAAAAAGGAATGACGTTACAGTACATGTCATTACTACAAAAATAACATAGATGGCGTTAGTAGTTAGAAATAAGTAGGTTTAGAACATTACTTTTGATATTGAATACTAACACCCCCACTTATCAAAACAAACCAAGTATACAATTTAAAAAAAATAATTACATAGGAACTATGCCAAGCATGTTCATAAATTTGTAATGTTTAATATGACACAGGCCTTTGGTCAGCAGATCAGCAGGCATTTCCTCAGTAGGAATGTATTTAATTTTAACACACTTTTCTTTGACAACATCTCTGATATAATGAAAACGAACATCAATATGTTTTGACCTGTTATGACTCTGGTGACCAGATGCCAATTTGATTGCACTTTGATTGTCACAATTCAAAGTTATTACATGCAAACTCCCAGTAATTTCATAAATCAAATTTCTTAAATAAACAGCCTCTCTAGAAGCTTCGGACATGGCAGTGTACTCTGACTCTGTACTAGACAGACTAACTGACTTCTGTTTCCTGCTTTGCCAAGAAATTGCTGAATTTGACATAATAAAACAAAATCCAGTATAGGATTTTCTGTCTGTAGTATCAGACCCCCAATCACTGTCTACAAAGCCTTGTATATCCAGATCATTACTGGTATACTTTAGACAATACTTCTTAGTACATTGTAAATATCTCAATATACGTTTAGCATACTTATAACAATTTAAATTATAACAATTATTAAATTGACTGAGATAGCTAACTGCATAGGCAATGTCTGGCCTGGTCAATACAGCCAAGTACATTAAACTGCCAATGAGTTGTTGATAAGGAACTTTAGGTAAACATCCTGTAGATTTTTCTATATTCAACTTTGGTTCAATAGGAGTATTTTGTACTTTACAATCAGACATTTGAAACTTAGAAACTAACTGTTCAATGTACTCTTCTTGATCAATAGTAATCACACTTTTATTTAAATTAATTCTCATACCTAGATACTGTCGTACAAAACCTAGATCCTTTAATTTAAACTCTGAACTTAAAACATTCTTCAATTTCTGTGTTTCAGTGTCATTATTTGAAAAAATCAAAAAATCATCGACATACAATCCAATGATTATCTTAACATTGCCATTGGTTTTTGCAAACAAACACGGTTCATATAAACTATTTTTAAAACCCAAGTTAATAAGACAAACTTTCACCCCTTTTATACCAAGCCAGAGAGGACTGTTTTAATCCATAAATAGCCCGTTTTAATTTCAACACATTTCCCCCACTTTTGTTTGCAAATCCCTCAGGTATTGACATATAAATGTTTTCTTTTAAAAATCCATTTAAAAATGCAGTAGTTACATCTAAATGAGTTATATTCATTCCCATTTTAACACTCAGAGCAAACAACAATCTGAGAGTGGAATGACGAATCACAGGTGAAAAAGTTTCTGTATAATCGATACCTGGCTTTTGCGTAAAGCCCTTTGCTACAAGTCTAGCCCGATAACGCACATTATTGTATACATCAAACTTTTTACTTAGTACCCATCGACACTTCACTATTGATACATCACCTGGGTTTTCAACAAGCTCCCATGCATCATTGTCTTCAAACGACTGGAACTCCTCAGCGATGGCACGTCTCCACTGCGCCTTCTCAGGTCCCTCGAGAGCCTCTGAGAACGAGATCTCCTTAGACGCTGGAACAGTACTGGATACACACATGTTGCTTATGCCATAAAATTCAGTCTGTTTTCTTTGCCGCTTGGTTCTTACATCTGGCTCTGGAACTAACGTATTCTGAACTGCAAGCTCTGGAACTTCACTTGATGGACTTTCAACTAATGTATTATTGCCATCCAAGTAAACTGAAGAATCCGAAGAGGTGTTAGCACAGTCTTCCTCATCTGTAACATTTACAGAGGATTCCCCCACTGAAACACTACTGTCTTTCTCCACACTAACCTGTGGTGGCTCCGTGTTATTCTGGGGTGCGCTCTCATCTGTTATCCAGACAGCCTCTTCAACATGTTCACAGCCCGTTGTGTGATCTTCCATCACAATCACATCCCTGCTGAAAATGATAGTCTTCTTGATGGGATCATACAATCTGTATCCTTTTATATGCTCTCCATATCCAACTAAGATGTGAGCTTTGGCTTTCTTATCCCACTTCAAGCGTTTTTCCTTAGGGACATGTGTCATCACTTTGCTTCCAAACAATCTAATGTGACTTAGCTCTGGTTTTGACCCATACCATAGTTCATATGGGGTCTTTGGTATTCCTGATACAATAGACCTGTTTTTTAAATAAACAGCTGTATTGGCAGCTTCAGCCCAAAACTTCTTGTCTAACTTTGAATCATATAGAAGACATCTACCTTTTTCAACCACAGTGCGATTGGCCCTCTCGCAGACTCCGTTCTGTTCAGGCGTGTAGCTGTTGGTTTTTTGATGTATTATTCCAGATTGTTTTAAATAGTTCTCGAATTCTTTACCACAGAACTCTAGTCCATTATCAGTGTGAAATATCTTTATTTTCTTCTCTTGTTGATTTTCTACCATTGATTTAAATTCTTTAAATTTATTAAATGCTTCATTCTTGTGTTTAAGAAAATAAATGAAAGTCATTCGACTATAATCATCGATGAACAGCAAAAAATATCTATTGCCATTCAGTGATGAAACCTCCATTGGTCCACATAAATCGCTATGTATTCGGTGACATGTCTCTGTGCTTCTTTCACCTACATGAGAAAATGGTAGCCTCATTTGCTTACCTTCACAACAGGTTGTACATCCTGACTTTGTGATGTCAAATGAATCATCATATGACAAGCCTTCCACAATGCCATTTCTCATTTTGTTCATATCCTGACAGTTGATGTGACCGAGCCTTCTGTGCCATAGTCTCGCTGTAACTGCAGAAGCTGCCATCAAAGAAATTGGCGTCTGCAATCTCAACTTATAAACCCCATCAGTTAAATCAGCGACCGCCACTAAAACATCATTCTTGTCATAAATATAACAATGTTTTTCTTTAAATATGACATAATTGCCATTCTTTAAGAGCTCGCTAACTGATAACAAGTTGGTTGTCAAACTAGGTACACATAGCACATTCTTCACAGTTATTTGAACTTTTAAATCCGAAACTAGATTTACATCTCCGGAACAAATGACTGATACTTTTGATTCATTAGCGACTACTATTTCTGGTAAACACGGCGATATGTTTTTGTTCATAATCCAATCTTGGTTAGCGGTCATGTGCGCACTCGCACCACTATCGACGTACCATTCGGTCTTGTTGAATTTTCCATTAATAAAAACAACGTTAAATACACATTTTTCAGCGTTTTTCTTTAACAAAGGACATTGGTTTCGATAATGCCCACTATTTTTGCACTTATAACAAATAATTTCTTTTGTGTTATCTGTCATTGAATCTTTCTTGCTTGACGCCATTTTGGACGCAAATGAAGATGAAGATGAACCGCCATTTTTTCTTGGCTTATTGTTGCCAGAATAATTTTTCTTTTTTGCCACAAATGCAGTGGCGCCAGGTTCAGACTCGTTGGCGACTTCCATGTCGAGTAACTTCGACTTTATGACGTCAGCTGTTATCGCAATACCCGAATGTTCAATAGCCATTATCATAGGCGAATAACGTTCTGACAAACCAGCTAATAATAATGATCCCACCCAATCATCGGTTATTGTAAAGCCTGTGCCATCTAACCTTTGAGCTGTTTCGACTATTTGTGTGACGTAGTTAGCCATTGAATCACAATTATCTAGTCTAATTGATATCAAATGTCGAAGCAAGGTTATTTTTCTTGAGAACCCGGAGTCGTCAAACATGGTCTTCAGTTTAGTCCATAATTCTGCTGAACTACTCGTGTTCTTTATATGCACATACAAAGCTGGATCAATCGTCAATATTAGCTTTGCCTTCGTTTTTGCATCTTCCGCTGGCTTTATTTCGAAACCTGCCGGTGGTTTGATGTACTTGTCCATGCCGTCCAAGACTAGCAAACTTTCAGCCGCAAAGCACCATTCATCATAATTCTCCCGGCCTTTTAACTTCGGAACACTTGCAATATAGTTCGAGATCATGTTTCCGCGAAACAACGCACACAAACTTATCTATTTTTCACAAAATAACTGATAAATTTGGGAGATGCCCATAACCTATTGAAACACGTTGGCTTTTCGCAACAGAACAATTTATAAAAAAAAAAAAGGAATGACGTTACAGTACATGTCATTACTACAAAAATAACATAGATGGCGTTAGTAGTTAGAAATAAGTAGGTTTAGAACATTACTTTTGATATTGAATACTAACAAAGCCACTAACAAGAGAATAATAATTATTAACGGGATTATAATCATGTCTATTTGAGTATCCGATATTATTTCGGCACAGTTGCATTAGTTCTGTGGGCCGAGGGCGGGTTATTTTTGACAAACGAAATGGCAATATTTTTACTCTTCTCGTACCTATTGTAAGAAAAACCCTTACCCTATAGTATTATTATTAATTTATATATTAGCACAATAAAACTCACATTCTTTTAAATGGTGTATTTCTCCCAACAACCAGTTACAGCTCAAAATCAACCGTCCACCACGAACGCCCAAGCCAAAGTGACCGTCATTTAGTGACTCGATCCGCCATGTTATTTTCCCTACATTCGTTCCCGCCAACACTCAGTGTTGCCAGTGAAATAAAAACATTAATCTCGTTCGGAAACGAGTAGCATATGGGATATAAATTACTAAATTATTAATCAACCTAACACTATTGCCAGGAGGCGATATTTAAATAAATAATAAATAAATAAAATAAAAAATTGTTTATTTGTCTCAAACACAGTAAAATAAAATAAAAAATACAACGCACATTGACCAACATAACTTGACGTTGAGACAAAATGGTCTATGACTCAGTGGCTGCAGGGGACCCGCAGCCTCTGCTATTCAGCCATAACCAATAACAATAAAATAATTGGTGAGTATATTACTTATTTACCTATTATAGAGGAGCTCGATGGCGCAGTGGTTAACGCGCCCGGTCTGCGAGTGCTGAGGTTAAGCAACTTTCGCAAGGCCGGTCATCGGATGGGTGACCAAACATTTATCATCTCGAGCTCCTCCGTGCTTCGGAAGGCACGTAAAGCCGTTGGTCCCGGCTGCATTAGCAGTCGTTAACAACCACCAATCCGCACTGGGCCCGCGTAGTGGTTTATGGCCCGTTCTCCCTATCCATCCATAGGGAAGGCTCGTGCCCCAGCAGTGGGGACATAAAATGAGCTGATGATGATGATGATGATATTACTTGTTTATAAAAGACTTACTTACTTATTTATATAGATTTCAATGTCACACAAATTTTCATATTTCATTTCAATGTCACACTCACACTAGGCACCCACTACGAGTACCTACCTACATTCGTACACTCATATACAACAAAAAGCATTGTAACAATCCTTTTAATAATAACGATTCTAGTCTCTACAATTTTGCTTGCACTTCAACACTAAGACAATACTGTTGACAGTAGCTTCGCGATTCTTCTCTAACGTTGTTAGGCGCGCCGATCCACCCCTAGTAATTGGCAAATTGAGTTACCCCCCCTTTGCGAGCTCTAAGTAGGTAGCTAAATGTAATATTATTGATGAAGTTACTCCTGGTCTTACTGTCCCTTGATGTGCGGAATTAATTTTCTTATTCACTTAAAGGGTTAAGGTACCATGTGATCTTTTGGCATGTGTCACAGCGAACAATGAAGTTGTTTCGTGTACACTTTAGTTTATCAATGTAATTGTTGAATTGTTATTTTATTATATCATCATTATCATCATCATCATCAGCTCATTTTATGTCCCCACTGCTGGGGCACGAGCCTTCCCTATGCATGGAAGGAGAGATCGGACCATAAAGCACCACGCGGGCCCGGTGCGGATTGGTGGTTGTTAACGACTGCTAATGCAGCCGGGACTAACGGGTTTACGTGCCTTCCAAAGCACGGAGGAGCTCGAGATGATAAATTTGTGGTCACCCATCCGATGACCGGCCCTTGCGAAAGTTGCTTAACCTCAGCACTCGCAGACCGGGCGCGTTAACTACTGCGCCATCGAGCTCCTCATTTTGTTATATGTAGCAATTTAAATTTTTTTTAAATATTAAAAGGAGGCAAACGAGCAGGCGTTTTTACTTAAATTGTTTTAATGTAAACACTGCTTCAGGCCCAAGAAGACAGCTTCATACATATCAAGTTAGTCTGAAAGCATATCCCACATTGTACGCAAAATATATAAGGCATTTTTTTCCCCATAATAGACAATGAATCCGATTATTTTAAAGTATTGTAAATAATCATGATTAGCCTAATCATGCTATCTCACGGCTGGGCAAATGCCTACATCATGGAAATCTCATTGGCAATGACATCTGTTTAATCATATTGGCTTAATCACCACGCTTTAAAAATGCGGGTCGGTAATCACTAACCCGGGCATCATAAAAATCTGAAACACATTGTCGGACTTGGAAATTGAACCCAGGATATCAGGCTTTACTACTCGGTCACTCGTAACAAAAATAAAATTTTATTAAAAAATTGGAAGCTGTATTTTGTTACATTATTATGTTTCACACATATGGAGGATTGGTTTGTAACAAGACTATGTCAGTGCAACCAACGGCTGTTACCTGATGTATGCTAATGCCTCCAGACATCGTTGATAAGCTTATGCTAATCACCCATCTAATATCTATCAAGGCAATCTGGCGAGAATAAGCCTCTTTAGTCAAAGTAGACCGTAAACTTATTTTATATAACATTATTATCGTTAGACTTTCAAAATAAGGTTATAGAACCTCACGTCCCATTAGTGCTGAAAGTAATATAGCACTTCTTTTGAATTTAATTATGCTTGTAATAAAATTGGCAAACATGTCTTGTGTTACACTCTTAAAAGATTAATGTTAGATATTGAAGTACATTTTCAAAGCTAGTATTTAGTAAAACATAAAAAGATAAAGTATTTAAAATTGTGTTGAGGGTGACAGAATAGAAAAAAATAATTTTAAATCTAAAACGAAATAAACAAAATCGCCAGTGTATAGACAAAAAGGTCGAACAAACGCCTCTGTAAATATCACAACACTAATACAAGCACATCATCAAGAAACACATATCTATGGGATGTGTAGAAGGCGAAGAGTGTTTCAGAATGGAATCAAGTGGAGACCTGTAGCCTCTGCCTATCTTCGAGAGGGTAAGTGTGACTCTCCACCAGAGATGTACGAAGTAGCTAAGCGATGCGGGAGGTAAAAATCCATCAATAGGATTCCTTTATTGTCCTTGCAGTGTAAAATGGTATAATCCTATTGGTGGCTTTTTTATTTAGCGATGGGCGTTATGGAGATAGTTATGCAACTATCTATTTGGCTGGACAACGATCACTCGTTATCCAACGACAAAAAAATATCTATTTTCCACAACGCCCTAAACTTCTACAACCGAGCGAATATATACTTTAAGTGAAGGACAAAACGATAGTTTGTTGACGCCTGAGCCAGGCCTACGTCACTCCATGTACTTGCGCGCGTTAGTTACCTACCGAGCGGCTTACCGCCGGCGATATAAAAGCCAGTGGACTGTCGCAAGCGCTCGTA
The DNA here is from genome assembly GCA_963082485.1 of Eudonia mercurella. Lineage (NCBI taxonomy): Eukaryota > Metazoa > Arthropoda > Insecta > Lepidoptera > Crambidae > Eudonia > Eudonia mercurella. The sequence goes on along the minus strand of OY720031.1, from coordinate 18,914,618 downwards.
ATCGTACGCTCGTTCGCTGTGCACGTTGCGTCATTAATAAAACATCGATCATTTGTATTCTATAGTTATTATTAAATAAGTATTGTAAATAGTGAATAAGTTTAATATATATGTTGATTGACATTTGTGTGTTTTAGATTATTGTAAATAGTAATTTTGTGATTAAAAATCGCGTTTTAATAATATAAAACAATGCCACCTGGCAATTTTTGTGAAGTTGATAATTGTAAATCAAACAAAAGGAATAAAACCTGTAATTTTTTAGTTTGCCTGTTGATGAAGAAAGGTAAGTATCTACCTAATGAAACTATTTTAAGTATAGGTACATTATAGATACGTACTTATTTGGATGAATTTATAGAATAGAATAGGTTGGTTTTAATTACTTACTTTCAACATTAAAGGCGGATTTTGAGTCACAACATAAAAATATAAATCTAAAAATGTATGATACAATGTATGTATGAAATCGATTCCGTTCTGACGCGTCGCGACACGACACGTCAGACAAATATAAATGACCTGTGACTATGTCTGCATTAAAGTTTGTATGATGAATGTGGTTACCTATTTTATACTCGAGTTATGGGTGTTTATACTCGAGTTATGGATTATATTCCTTATTTACAAAAAATAAGAAATATAATCCATCTCTATACCCACTCAGTTCTATTTCATATCATAACACTTTCATACGAAGGAAAATCTATATTCCAGCAGTGGGATATTATGGACTGATGATGATGAAGATTTATAACTTTAAGTAGGTAATTCATTTAATATCATAGGTAACATTATATTCCGAGTTCCATGTTTTCATACTGATCATAAACAATTGAGCTTTTCAATTTATCATTCATTTTAATTTACATTACAAAGCTTAAACAAGCCATTTAGACAGAGATTAATTTAGGTACAAGTTATTGTGTGTGAACAATATTTTTATCGTAGCAACAGCCCTATCATTACTACGATGGCAGCAAGGCCGCGCAGCTGCCAATCGATAACAACTCTATAGTCGAGCCTATTAGGTATAATTTAGCACGCAGCGGCCGCCGACGCGTCGCGACGAAATGAAGTAGGCTATTAACGCAGTAGGTATACGAATTTTTGTAGGGAGTGATTTATCTGTTACGAAGTAACTATTACCTAATCTGTGCCTGAGCGGCGAATGAACGAAACTATATTATGACGTTTGCCTAAGTGTGATTATTCATATTTCACTTGCAATATAGCAGTATAGACAGTCCTAAGTCTGGTAAAATACGAAGGAAAGTTAATTGAAAACATTAACAGTAGCTAACAACTCAAACTTAACAACATAAAATGTTAATAATCATACAGCTCGACGACGTTGTGGAAATAGACAGTTGTCAAAAATAGATAGTTTTAATAACGATATTACAAACGGATAACGTTTTCGTTTCGTGATTTCAAAAAACGATAACGACACATCGCTAATTCATCGCGCACCGCTTAGCTACCTCGCACATCTCTGGTGGAAACGCAGCCCAAGACGTGTGTTTAAGCATGTACGCACATGTATGTAGTACATGCATGCGCTCTATACCAGTTACAGTCTTAACTTGGTATAGAGCGCGTGTGAAACAGGTCTTCGTACTCATACGTGCCTATATGAGAGCGAGTGAGAGCCAGGTACACGTCTGTACCGTACAGACATGTACCTGGGTGCTTCTCCCCCCCTCCCCCACGACCTGGTCAACCCGAGCGGAGGTCTTAGCCTTTAAGAGGCGCCCTTGGCCTCCTGTTATCACCCGTACCACTCGAAGAATCTGAAAAGGGACAAGCTTGCGTGTTGTCATTCCTCATAGAAAGCATTTGACGGTGTTTCGATCACACGGCTGGAGTAACCCTTTAAGTTACTCGCCGCTCCAAAAAGGCCCAAGACCATGAGCTAACTCTCTTCAAAAAAAGGGTACGCATTGTTATTACTCATAGAAGATTTGAACAACATGTCATAGGTACTGACAGAGCTAGCCTAATTATCAAATAGTTATGCGCGTCTCCTCTCGCAACGCAGCTTAGCGTCTCGTCACAATATTGTTTATAATGTTTCACCACACAAACAAATTGACTTCCAAACTCTCCTTTGTTACCTAAAACAATAGAATACGGTGAATAGGCGCTGATTGTCGCGTCGAACGAAATCCAATTTCGGTATGATTCACCGTTCGGTGAACGTGAGTGTTAGAGAATATAGCTTTAAACTAGGCCTTCATTAATTTCGCTTGCTATTGTCATTATTTTAGTAGTGTAAGCGGTTTATAACATATATAGGTACTAGAGTTTATATCTATTGTCTATGAACCACATCCATGAAACGAGGAGATGACTGATCGATGAATTCAAAGCCAAAACCGCTGGGGTTGGAAACATTAAGTTTTGTTCAGAGGTTCCTTATAAAATATGTAACAAAAATCTTGATAAAACGACTAGAAACAGACATGTAAATGTATTACTGTTGGCAGTCATTTTCAATGAAAATTTCAATGACTCAGCACTTTGCTGCAGATTAGTTTCTTTTCATAAAAAAATATTAACACTTACAAACAAAATTTATTTTTTAAATTGTACCTATTTATGTTTGATAGAAATGTACCTATCTAACACAATCTAAACTAAAAGTGCAAAAACAAACATTCAAAAATTCTAAATTATTTATTCAGTTTAGGCTACAAATAGCTCTTATGAACGTTATTACGCCATCGGTTCGTAAGTCTACTCTGGGCGAGAGACCTTGTACAGAGAAGAACCGGCAAGAAACTCAGCAAGTGCTAAGCTCTTTTTCCCTTACAGCGTCAAAAATATTGAAAAATGCCTTATCATAAAAGGACACTTTCCATCACAAATTAAAACACAAAATATAAAGGACAATCACAACATGTAAAAAAAAACTTAAAACTAAATCTAGTTTTGCATATTCATCATTTAATGTTTAGATTTATTTGCATTAGATGTAGAAAAGAGCATGTGGGCTTAAATTTTGTTAATATTATTTAACTATTTTAGTATAAACCTTTATACAGTCCCGTTGCTGGGAAAAGGTCTCTATCATTGAAATTAAGCCATTGGCGTCGCTACATTTGATAGGTACATTTCATTATTTCAATCACCACGCTTGACAAACTACCAAATTACCGAATCACCAAACTTACCAAATTCGGGTTGGTGATCACAAATCTCGGCTATGGGCTATGTATACACAACACACACACACACACACTTTGCTCGACCTGTAAAGTGAACAACCTAAGTTCGCTTTAAGGCCGAGCGTTTTGAGACTCGGCCATATCCTCAAAAACAACCTAGCAATATTATATCATCACAATCAAGCTCATTTTGAGTTGGGGCACGAGTTTTCCCTATGGGTGGATAGGGAGAACGGGCCATAAACCACCACGCGGGCTCAGTGCGGATTGGTGGATGTTAACGACTGCTAATGCAGCCGGGACCAACGGCTTTACGTGCTTCCGAAGCACGGAGGAGCTCGAGATGATACATTTTTGGTCACCTTAGCACTCGCAGACCGGGTGTGTTAACCACTGCGCCATCGAGCTCCTCAACAATTTTATATAGAGCTTTTATTCTATTACGCGTAGTCACGTTATATTACTATTCACGAACGTGTCATATCCAAAACAAGTTTAGTAACGTGACCTCCGCCGTTTCAATCTGCAGTAAGAGATACCTCTAAACATCGACTGGCATGAATATTTCATGGGAACGCTAGTTACCCTGCACATTACGTCGCCGATCGTACCCAACGCGGCAATCCATACCGTTCAAACGTAGCCAGATTGGAATACGTCTCTTTTGCATACTGTGCAAGTTAGAAGTGAGAGGCGAGTAATGATTGCAGTGTCAAGAAAAAAATGGTAATCAATTGAAATGTAGTTTAAAGAAGAACTTATACAGATTCAGAATGGCATTGTATTTGACGCTGGAAAAGAAAGGGAGAGAAGAAATGCCTTTGCTTACTTTTTACCTAACTGCAAAGGAAGAGTATTGTTTTTCGCGCGTATCTTGTATGTATGTATGTAATATTCTTTATTACCTCATATCTCCAGAACCGCTAAACGGATTTACATAATTGAGGTATCGTTAGATTCGTCTTAGCTGCCCAAGTGTTCTTAGATAGGTGACTTTAAAAAAAACATGGCGGCTGTGCGACGCCATTGGACTTGGTGAAAAACAATTTTTTTTTTCGAATGCTACATGGGTGTCAAATTAGAGGGCTAAACACAAGGATTTCAAAAAGGTATAATATGATTATCATTACCGTAATACTAAAAAAATAATATGTCATCAGTCTACGATTATAATATTCTACCCAGAGGTGGGCGTTTGTGGCTGCGGTGCAGTTTAATACTAAAGCAGACACTTATGAGCAATACTATTAAAGGCCTAAAATTTAATGATAAGTCAAATCATTCTCACTTTGTGCGTGCCTCCGACTGTGTGTTATGTATGATGTTGCATAAAATTTCGAAGGACTACCGTATTGATATTTTTAATTGTATACAGTAGTTATGTTTGATATTGTTTCGATTTATTTCGCTGGCTTTATGTAATTATTGAATTTTTATCTTGTTCCGGCCTTTTCAGTTGATTTTCTATTAAGTTATTATTTTTTACGCAGGTGAGTTTTTTGTTTTTTTTTTATTTTTATCTTTTACTGTTTCCGCTCAGTTCAAGGTCTCCCGCCTCGTAAACTTAGGAACCGACGACGGTGGCGCAGAAATATTAATAAGAGCTCAATTATTGTAGTTTAAAGTAGGGCTTGATACCGTTACCAAATTTCCACTATAAGTATCGTTAAGTAGGTAACGTTATTATAGCTAAATTAAAATATTTACTTAAACCTGTTATGAAATCTTTAGACTAATTTGAATATAGTAGTGCATGCTATTTTAATAATAAAACATGAGCACCTTCGTTTGTTTAATATTTTTAATTAAATTCCAACACTTTTTAATTTTAATTTCAAATTCTTTTCTTTTTCATCATTGTCAACCATTTTGGTAAATGTTGTGAAGAATGCTCATGCACTTTTAAATTTAATTTTTAAATTGTTATTATTGTAAGTTTTCTCTCTGATTTCCGTTATTGTGCCTTTATCTATAAATAAATAAATAAATGTACCCATCATGAGGAGCTCGATGGCGCAGTGGTTAACGCGCCCGGTCTGCGAGTGCTGAGGTTAAGCAACTTTCGCAAAGGCCGGTCATCGGATGGGTGACCAAAATTTTTTCATTTCGAGCTTCTCCGTGCTTCGAAAGGCACGTAAAGCCGTTGGTCCCGGCTGCATTAGCAGTCGTTAACAAACACCAATCCGCATTGGGCTCGGGTGTTGTTTTTTAGCCCGTTCTCCCTATCCATCCATAGGGAAGGCTCGTGCCCCAGCAGTGGGGACATAAAAATGAGTTGATGATGAACCCATCATGTAACCATCAAGTTTCTTGTAAGTTTCTTTTTTTTCTTTTCTTTCATTTTTTTTTTTCATGACTGTCTTTGTCTTTGCAAATAAGTGTTTATGATTTATGATTTATATAAAGTTAGTCATCCGCCTGTAACTCGGCCTCCATCTTTGTGTAGTCACGATGCAACGCTAAATCGGCGTGCATTTGTTCGTGTAACGCCGCTATTTATTTTAGAAAGAACGCCACTTGCCCTGATCGGCTCCGAGCAGAGATGTCCGTTTGAGTGCCGAGTTTCAACTTTAAATTGCCAATTTGCGCTCGTATGACTTTCGCAGGTGTTGGGCTTTGAAAATAAAGAGCTTTTCTATGTTATTGAGCTGGTAAACTGTTCTTTTGCATCTAAGCCCTTTAATTTCACTGGAACTAGATGTGTAATTTCATTTCAAAGTTTTAATTTTGTAAGTAGACTGAGCAACAGTATTGAGGTGATGCTTTGCCTGGTGGTAGGATTCTGCCCAATAAATTAGGCTATCTTGGATTGCGTTCAAACAGTGCACATTTTAGGTAGCATTTTAAGAAAAGTTAACATTGACCAAGGCTCATTTTCTTTACACTTTTCCAGACTATCAGTAAGGTGTTATGAACGTTCATGGAGTCATGGTTACCTTAAACCAATATCTTAATAGTAGGTATAGCACAAAAAAAAATAACATGAAAATAATACTTGTAATAAAAATACTTACACTATTGGTCGCTTGGATTACAGGGGAAAGCCACCGTCTTCTGCGGAGCTCCTGTTATCAAGTTATAAGACATGCGGAGTAGTGCGGAGCGTATAACGTAAAAGAGAAAAAACTCACTTCTTTTCACAGCTCCGCTCTGCTAGCCTCTGCCTCAGTGTAAATGCACACAAGCTTCGTCAGGCAGACGCGATGCATTGCTCGACGCGTTGTGCGGCGCGGCATGCGGTGCATTATGCAACTCGCGGCCAAATGAAACAATGTACTATTAAATGATAAACTCTATCACCATGTACAGCCACAGATCTTTCAACAACAGCACGGTTTTGTCTCGGGGAAGTCAACTGTTAGCAATTTGTTGGAGTACACCAACTTTATTTGTAAAGCTTTTGGTCATCATGCTCAGGTCGACTCTATCTACACTGACTTCCAAAAGGCCTTTGATAGAGTCAATCATAGAGTATTGATAGCTAAGCTGGAGTCTATGGGTGTACATGGATGTCTTTTGCGCTGGCTGTCATCATATCTTGCAAATAGAAGTCAAATAGTGGCATTGAAGGCGTTCCGCTCACAACCAGTACCTGTTATGTCCGGGGTTCCGCAGGGGTCCCATTTGGGGCCCTTAATGTTCGTCATTTACATTAATGACCTCATCCCTAAGCTGAAAAACTGTTCTCTGTTATACGCAGATGATTTAAAAATTTTCTGTCAGATTAACTCGGTAAGAGACTGCATTCAATTGCAGAAAGACATAGATACAGTGAGCGACTGGTGTAATACTAACCACATGAGACTCAGTATTAACAAGTGTTATGTTATTTCATTTAGCCTTAAAAGGAATCCTATTCTCTTTAGTTACACCATTAACCAAGAGCCACTGAAGCGTAAGTCGACGCTGCGCGACTTGGGCGTTGTGTTTGACAGTAAGCTCAGTTTTAACAGTCATTGCGAAGCATTGTCCAAGAAGTGCAACAAGCTGTCAGGTTTTATTTTCCGTGTTTCAAAGGAGTTTAGGTCCCCAAACAGCTTACTATCGCTATACAGAGCACTAATCATGAGCCAACTTGAGTACGCCTCAGCGGTGTGGTCACCACAATATAACAAGTACATTGATATGCTCGAAGCTATTCAGAGACGTATTCTAAGGGTCCTAACATTACGGTACGGCAAAAAAAGGGAATTGACCACGTACGCAGCGCGGTTGCAATATTTTAAATTAAAGAGTCTTGAGAGCCGGCGCAAAGTTAATGACTTAACTTATCTTTACAAAATTATAAACGGGACAATACATACAACTTTGCTGTCCGAAATTCACCTTAAAGTTCCGTCACGTCCTGCAAGGCGCAACCGTCCTCTTTCGATTCCATTTTGTGACAATAATGTTTCATTCCACAACCCCATCGTCAGAATGTGCCGCGACTACAACACTTTACTAGACAAATTAGACGGTGTGCCTGATATCCACGCTTCATCACTCTTCAAGTGGAAGTCGTCGCTGCATAGGCTTGTTTCAGTAGACTGACATGATGCCATGTAATTTTTGCAATTGTAAACATTTTCATTTTATTTATTTTTTATTTCGTGTTTTTAAATTTGTATTGATTTCCATAATGTAATTGTAATTTTAATGTATAATTCAATTTATTAATCAACATAATAATGTATAATTTTCACAATTTAATTTAATTTTACATGTTTTTTTTTTTTTTTTTAATGATTTGATTTAAAGTTTAAGCATGTTGTTTACACGTATCTGTGGAGTTGCAGTCTACCTATTTTACTAAATCCATGTAAAAACTGAATGGCTGTTACTGTAAATCTGTTTCGTGTAATAAAATTAAATAAAAATAAAAAAAAATAAAAGGAAGCGTTTATGCGGAACCGTTGTCAGCCTCGTTTTCCTTTATTTTTTGTAGCGTTTCCATGAGCGGAATCATATGCGCCTGCCACGTTCCCTGCTGTATGATAGGGAGTAATATACCGCGTCTCCTTGATAGAGTTTATACAAAGTATTAATGTATGTATGTATTATTATTTATTTATAATATTACAAAAAGCAGGCATACTTGTAAAATATTTACCTACTTACCTTCGTGGAAGATTGAATCAATCATTTCATTTCTCGTCCACTGGTATTACCGGGCATAATGAAGTAATACTTTCGGGGAACGAGCAAAAACTTTTAGTATGTTTAAGCTACTCAGAAAGAAAAGTGGAGGCGAACTTTGAAATAAGTTAAAAGTAAACTCAAACAAATCGAACCGCCCTCGTTCGGAAGTCATCAGAGCTGGGGTGGCCAATTTGAGAGCAAACTTATGTTACTTACCGAGGCCGGGAACAAAGTCTGCTCGACCGTCGACGCTAATTTTCATCTCTACCTTCATTTACAGTACCTTAGAAAGTTTGCATTCGTTCTATTTGGAATTCCAAGTGTTTTATCACTCTTCCTTATAAATAGGTATACGGAAGTCCGCTGCATTGGCAGCGGACTTCCGTATACATATAATTATCCGTATGTACATTGGTACATCAGCAACATCAGAGGTGTTGGTTTTGTGTTGCCGGCCTGGGAAATTTTTTTTATACCTATTTGGAAAGATCCATGTAGAAACTCGATGGGAAACCTCGGATGGCAGCGTATTGCATAATTTGATGGTGACCGGAATAAAGCTCGTCTGGCAGTGAACCGTTAAGGATAGAGTTACGGGTATACAATGTTCTACTACCTACCTACTACGAAAGAAACAGAGACAGTAAGAGACAAGATAGCCAGTTCCTTAGAAATTCTTGATGAAGTGTGATTATCTTGACATTACCTTACATCAGGTCAAAAAAGTGTTTATAGGAAGAGAAACAAAAAATTTTTTTCACGTGGAAAAAAATAGCATGCAGCACTTTCGAACTATCTGTACACATTTCGCATTAAAACTATCAGTCAGTAATAGAACATTCACGAAGCAAAGATCTATGAACGACAGGCTGAAATAATACGCAAAATACACGAGAGATGATAAGTATACCTAATGCATTCAATTTCAACGTTAATGCTAAAACAAGGCTTAGTGATTTTGAAGCTCGAACAGGTGTTTTAAGTAAAACAAAAGACTACGAGTTTCAATAAGGGTTAATTCTAGTATACGGTGTCACCGATTTACTGTGGCAACTATTCCATGGCAAACGAAGAAATTTGGTGAATCATTTCTATGTCGCAGGTCCTAAAATGGTATTCCCTCCCAGCACACGTATTTCCTTCTTACTACAATATGGGGTCCTTTAAACGAGGCGTGAAGAAGCAACTTGTGGGTAGGCAAGATGAGGACGGTTAGTAGCAGTATTCTGCCATCCTGCTATACTTAGCTGTCCTCGCATCTGGACCTTGCTTGACATCAGGCAGAGCAGAGTCATTTTTTTTATATTAAAAGAAGGTAAACGAGCAGGCGGGTCACCTGATGGAAAGTAATCGCCGCCGCCCAAAGTAATCGCAGATGGCGTTGCCGGCCTTGAGGATGGAGTTGGATCTTGAGGAAGAAGTAGGAATTGCGAGGGAGGAGGGGTGAGAGATGGGCCTCCGGTTTTTTCACTCACCAGACAAAACACAACAGCAACGACTGCCATTGTTTCACGCCGATATTCTGTGAGAAGGTGGTATTACGCCGGGCGAGCCGGCCCATCTCGTGCTGCAACGCAGCGTGGCTCTACCACTCAGACAGTGTCACTTATTTAGTACCACCCAGGGGTCACGTGTAGGGTCTCAAGGGTTAACCTACGGACGTGAGTAACTTTAACCCTCTAAACGTAACATTTGCCGAAGCTTCAATAAGAAAAACGATTAATCTAGCAAGTACATCGTTTCTGGTCATTCTGGGGTAGTACATAATCTTTGTTAGCTAATAGAGAGTCTATTCTTATTCTTACACAGACACATTGTTTACTCGAGGATCTTATTTATATGAAAGTGAACAGGTTAATTCCTTTTACGATCGGATACCCAATAAAGGTTCTGGAGCAATATATTCTGGTGTGTCGGGGTAAAAATGTTATCGTTTATATTAAACGGCGTCGCTCCAGAAATTGTTTTAGTAACATCTTCTGATATTATCCTTCTTAAAAATTAAGGTATTTTTTCTTAGGGAATCTCTTATCCTTTCTTTATGGAACCCCCACCTCCTTACATTGGTATCTGTCGTCAAGCAGTGTCCTGTAAAACTGTGCTCAGGTGAATTACCATAAGCTTTTATTATGTCAGTGTTATTGCAATTTGTATGAATGAGACGCATGTATATACGCCGCTACACGCGTCTCGTTTTCATAGTTACAATAATACTGGTATGCGATTTCATGGTCAGGGGACTGGTTTGGTAAAGGCAGGCTTCTTTAGCTTACAAAGTAAAAGTAGAAAGAGTTGATTAATGTCGGCGGGTTTGGCAGAGTCTAGTTGCATAGTTGGTAGTACACCTTGACCCAGCATGTCATGGGGTGCGGGTTCGAATCCCGCTCATGGATTTTTTTCAATACTTCTTTTCAAATTATTTAAGGCATTTAATTCAGGAAAATACTGGGCATACAGCGCAAGTTATGCCCATGGTGTTACATGTGTCGAAAACCAGTGGCGATTATTAATTAATGCAATATTATTATGTCCTGTCATCATCATCAACATCTCAGCCAAAAGACCGTCGACAAAGGATTCTCTCTCCCGGTTGTTGAGAAGATGCATGGGGATGACTTTTACTTACCTTATCATGTAAAAATAAACGTAATAATGTAGAAAAAGGAATGCATATCGAAACACAACAACGCTGATTGGCAACAGAAATGGCGACAACTCCCTTCCAGATTCTTATCAGAATCTTCATCACCAGCTCATGTTTATGTCGCCAATGCTGGGGCAGGAGACTTCCCTATGAATGGATAGGGAGAATGGGCCATTAACCACCACACAGGCCTAGTGCTGATTGGTGGTTGTTAATGACTGATAATGCAGCCACTATCAACAGCTTTACGTGTCTGCCGAAGTACAATGGATGGATTTTTGGTCACCCAACCGATGACCGGTCTTTTCGAAAGTTGCTTAACCTTAGCAGTCAGAATTAATTGCCATCGAGCAATTAGAACTCCCTTTAGCAATTAGAACCTTATCAACATAAAATTAATCTATATTATCATATTAATATTCACCTAAATAAATAAATCATAGGTAGGTCATACTCCTATGCCGGTGTAAGGGCTCGAGCTGATTATCGTCCTTTGTTCTCTCGCAATGTAATTATACAGGGCGAAAGTTGGCTAGAGCCCATTAACCTTAATTAATTGTTTTGTTCAGGTGTATGTGTCATCTCACTCAGTACACGCGAAGTGGCTCGATACGTGCGTAATGAATGATCGATGGGATCCGGGGAATGTTGTTCTTGTCGGAAATCATTAGGTTTTCAGAGTGCTACGTCTCTGCTCAAAGAGTTTAGTATCTTTATGTTGTGTTTCAACTGGCTAAATTAACATAAATAAAAATTTAAACCTTTAAAAAAGTGATATAAATAAAAAAAACGTTATATCTATTAAAAATATAAACCCACTGAGGTCCTATTTACATACTTAATAAACACACACACACACACACACACACACACACACACACACACACACACACACACACACACGTTCCGATTATATTACTTTATGTTTTTTTACTTTTTGTAATATTTCTCAATGTGATGTTAAGTGATGTCCTGGGAAAGATTGAGTCATCCCCAATACGAGTATTACATTACTTACTCTCCATGATGGATGTCTCAATACCATGTTAAATTATAATTGAGAAGTAAAGCTATTTTTATTTTTAATTTTATTTTATTTAAAAGTAGTATATGACGAGTTTTTTTGCGATTTCCTTTCGGTGCTACGTTTATATAGCGTAGGGTTTACGAAGCAATGGCTTAGATATGACGTTCAAAAATACTTAGTAAAAAGTTCGCTTTAAATTTAAAAAAGAATCAGATTATTCTTTAATTAGCCTACCTTTTTTTTTTGGTGTGGTACTCCTGCTTACGGATACCAGCGGCCTCTGGTTATGTAGTGACTCTCCTCGTGACTCCTCCCGCCTTGTTCAGGCTTAATCTTGGCAGGCTAGGAGGGAAGGGATATATACCCACAAAAACTTCCAACAGTATCCCTCTTCGCCATATCAGAGCGGTAGGCTCAGGCTTTCCTAAAAGATCCGGATAGTAAATGAAATGTTTAAGTCATATCTCACCTATCTGGCCATCATATTTCATAATAATGCAATTTGATATTGTGGTCATGTTTCTTCACATTTTTTATTATTTTTGGGAGACACGCCAACCAAAATGAAAATTGTAAGTACAAAAGTAATGTCACTTTTTTTTACCTTTGGTTCACTTTAAGGTGATACTGACCGGAGTTTTTTGACGTAACGTAACATGTTCGATGCAAGCATTCGTATTGTCGAGTCCAGCCGAGCGGCTCGCCGCGAACGCCGCCCTGTTTTCGGTCAGTCAGCAATGACGTATCAAGCTCCCCGCGAATATACGTTACGGTAACGTTACGATGATACGCTTTCGTCAGTCACCACTATTAAGAATTTTTTCATAATTATTTATTTATTTGCTCGTTTGAAGATTTACAGTAAAATATCAACTATAACTAGACAATGTGAGTTAACCAATGCCATTTTCAAATCTCGACATATAGGTAATTTTAATTAAGTAAGTTGTAAGATCAAATTTTTGTGAGTATCTTATTTATTGTATATCTAATGTATACTATATATCTATTATTTTACTTAACAATTAAATAAACTAAAACAGTGTGCTTTAAGTTGTGGTTACACGTAAGTTGAATCATGATCCAATACTTATGACTAACTAATGACTAATTATAAACAACTAAGAAAAAATCGTTACATTTAGGTTTCCTAACTGAAGTTGTGCTGGGACAAAACAAGTCTATATCATGGGATAGTTAATTAAATAAGCTACTTGTTCGCAAGACAAATGTGTTTGCTGTGTATCGAGTCTTAGCCGGCAGTACACTTAAAATAGACGTTAGTTTTCAAATTTATTTTAGAAAGTAATTCAACATACCCGTTGGCAATGTGCATAAGATAACAGATGTCTAAATGAAACAACTTTTACGGATCTACTTGCGTTTATTTTACACATTACTTTTTAATGTTTATCCTGACGTTGCGAACCAGACCAAACCAAAAGATACTGTAAGATCTTTCTGCGTAAAACGGAACGCGACTGATTAAATTTAAATGAGGGTATACAAGCTACTAACTAATTTATGAAACGACCAACACCTCAGTCTCCCTGTGACCACGGACCCTGCAAAGGGTTCGAAACGTCAGGATAAACATTAAAAAGTAATGTGTAAAATAAACGCGAGTAGATCCGTAAAAGTTGTTACATTTAAATGTGTAGTGTTCGAGTAAACTTTAGAAAACAATATAACAGATGTCACTGATTTTACGCCTTATTTCCAGAGGGAGAAATTATTAAAACAAAAATTTGCACATCGTGTAGGTATGTCGGTTTTATAAGAAAGTTTCTTTAAAAAAACGGAACAATGGATGTCATCATTAAGCAAGCTCGAACATAAAGATATCAATAAACTTAATCTTAAGTGCTTTTAATCACCATCCGCACCAGGGCAGGATTTGGGCTGCATTAAGGAGGGCCCCGTATATTCCGCGGTAAACGCATCGTAAACTTGTACTTTTACGAGTGTGTGAAAAGATTTACTGCTGCCGGTAGGTTTATTGGGGACCGACACTGGTGATGCCATATATTGCTTGAAAGCAAGGATATTGGCCATAACCCACCAAAACGCCAAAGCCTGAGCTCAGAAATAGGACGTTTATGGTTTTATGATGGTGAAGAATATTTTAAATATACTGGTCTATATCATATAATTAAGGTGGGTACCGCTGCTAAGGGGAACGCTAGGAAGGATTTGAGCGAGCTCATGCAGATGAATTTTCGATGATTCGATGATGATAGCTCGATGGCGCAGTGGTTAACGCGCCCGATCTACGAGTGCTGAGGTTAGGTAACTTTCAGTGACCAAAAATTTATCAGCTCGAGCTCCTCCGTGTTTTGGAAGTCAATGCACGTAAAACCGTTGGTCTCGGCTGCATTAGCAGTCGTTAACAACCACTAATCCGCACTGGGCCCACTATGCTATCGTGGCTCAATCCAACTCGCCGAAATTAATCAACACTTTCTATTTTTACTTTATAAGCCAAAGGAGCCTTATTCAATTTGTTCGCAACAATATTTGCGTAAAATTATATGTAAATAATCATAAATATAGCTTGCCTAATTCTTTTGTCGACATAGAATAAGGCTCTTTGGCTTATAAAGTAAAAATAGATAGTGTTGATTATTTTTGGCGAGTTGGATTGAGCCACGATAGCATAGTTGGCAGTGCATCTGACCCGACATGTCATGTGGTGCGGGTTCAAATCCCGCTCGTGGAATTTTTTCAACACTTTGTCTTTTTCAAATTGTAATTTGTTCGCAACAATATTTGCGTAAAATTATACGTAAATAATTATAGTTTTGGTGTTTTATTTTGTTGCGAATTAACAACTTTACTTAGGTATTTGCAAAAAATAAAAAAAAAATCTATGCGCGATTTGAATCAGTTTGACATACCAAGTCCGGTGCACTTCCAATTATGTTAAAACACTATCTTTTCTCACTTTGCAAGCCAAAGGAGCCCTGTTCTATGACAACAACTACGTCATCAACATCCGATCTTAACCATTTTACAATTTTTTTTATAGAAAGCTCGGCAAATGACTCCATCCCACCTGATGTTAAGTGGAAATGGAGATAACTGGTTCTGCGTAGAAACAAACGTAACATCAGTTAACCTCACTCTGCCGGCCCACAAGGTGCTTCTTCACGCCTCTTTTGAAGGACCCCATATCATAGGAAGAAGGGCAAACGTGTGCTGGTAGACTATTCCATCTTTTGGAGGTGCGACAAAAAAACGAGTCACCAAATTTCTTTGTGAAGCAGTGACTCCGAAGAGCATCACGTGTACGAACGTACTATGAAGGAAGGGAGAAGGAAGAACAAATATCAAAGATCAGTTAAGAACAGATAAGTAACCTGTATTTTATTTATATCGATATACATATAAGTAAATTAAACAGACTACATGGAACTGTCCCAACACTGGGCAAAGGACTTTATCATTGAAATCAACTCATCACTGCAATTGATGGGCATTGGCATTGGGTATAAACAATCAATCAATCAATCAATATACAATATTAGGATATTAGGCAAATTATGTAGCGAAGAAACTATAATGGGTTGAAAGATTTTTTTTAACAAATAATTATCCAATTACTTTGACTAATTAAACTCTAAATGTGGGACAAATCAATACTAATATTATAAAGAGGAAACCTTTGTATTTTTGTATGTATGCAACGATATGTATGTTTGCAACGAATAAACTCAAAAACTACTGGACCGATTTAAAAAATTCTTTCACCATTAGAATACTACATTAGCGCTGAGTAACATAGGCTATATTAAAAAAAAAATTAAAATACTTAAAACGACAATTTAGTTTTCCAATATAAAATGTTGTTTGTTTTGTTGTAATGGAAACAGTCAAAGCGGTACGAAGTCTGCCGGGTCAGCTAGTAATAAACAAATAAAAAACATTTATTTAGTTTATGTTCTATTAAAAATAGCTCTTGCCATATCGGTTCGTAAGTCTACACAGGGCCGGAGACCTTGTACTGAGAATAAACGACAAAGAACCCAGCAAGGGCATTTCTTTTCACCTTAAAAAAGCGTCAAAATATTGGAAAGTGCCCTATCATAGTAAAACACTTTCCATGCAAGGAAATCCCATCTATTCCCTAAGACGTGGTGACCCACAGATAATACGAATTTTAGTGCTGATGCCTTTAATGTGCACGAATAAAGTACCGTTACGTCTCATTTGGGGTTTTATAAAAAGTAGGGGAAATCGGTTAATCATGGCGGGAGTGCTGATTACATCTAGTGATTTGGCTTAGTCGAGGTCTTTAGCTGAGTGTAGTGTTAGAAAGATTGACCACCTTTCAACCGGCTTGAGATTTAGTGGTTAAATCACCGGTCACAGATCTAGAGGTCTCGGGTTCGATTCCCGGTAGAGGAGGGGACATTATCATTGTACTCGGTTCAGTTGATGCTTGCTTCAGATAAAAAGATAGAAAAATTAAATTGTTGCACTAAATTCGGGTAGGCAATTGTCTTAGCTCCACCATGCTTCTCTTAGTTGTTATCGTATGATGGCTTTGAGGAGACCATCATCATCAGAGTTACGGCCCATTCTCCAATGTTTATTTTTAATGTAAGAAAACTTAACCCAGCGCTGGGATGTTTATAAGTTGATAGTGTCTCCAATCCATCTGGTTTCTTCGGCCTTATGAAAATTGCCTAACTTGAAATATCGAAACCCGAAAGCCCAAACTGTGCCATCGAGCCTAATCTCCTATTTCTAATTCGCAGCACCTTCGATTGTACTTAAGAAGACGCCTTTATTACGCAAGTAATTGTAAGTACAACACAAGCTAATATGAATAATTGAATATCTCAATATTACAGTTACAATCCCAACACAATCCTTTATAAGCAGCTCGGGAAGAAACAATGCTTCTGACGCGGTAACCATCAATCAAAATCACAATGCGACGCGTAATATTTATCGACGGTGGAACAATTTGTCTTATGCTGGCGCGCCACCTGCGAGCTAGCAAAATTGTGAGATATTGGCTGTGCATATTCACTTGTTTTAAGTCTAAAAGCGTAATGGACAGTATGAAAACTGTTTTTTTCTTTTCATTCAATATTTGAAAAAAGTTTGTACGACAATAATCATTTAAAACTATAGACTTAGAGCATTAAATGCTCTAAGACTATAGATGTTGTTTCGTGAGATTGAAACGTAAATTGTGAGCTAAAACGTAAGATCGTGCCACCGACTGTAACTTATAAAATACTAGCTGTCCCGGCGGATTTCTGCATTTTTTTTTTAATGTAGTCTATGTTACTCAGCGCTAATGTTACATTCTAATAGTAAAATATTTTTTTAAATCGGTCCAGTAGTTTTTGAGTTTATTCGTTGCAAACATACATACATACAAATATACAAAGCTTTCCTCTTTATAATATTAGTATTGATGAAAGGTTTCCATCTTCTTCATCATCATCATCTTAGCCAAAAGACGTGGATTAGGGCCTCCCACAAGGATCTCCGCAACGATCGGTTTTGTGTTGCTCGCATCCAGCGGCTTCCCACGACATTCACCAGATCGTCGGTCCACCTATATTCTAAAGATGACTTTCTATGGTTAAAAGTATGATATAGGTTAAATATTTTAATATTTTAATCTGTAAGATATTCATGTGTAGTTATGGGCAAATTTTCACTAATTTTACTAAATTAACTAGGTAGAACAACTTCGACAGCAAGATTATATATCCTTAAATCTATTACGATTTTTAAATTAATTGACTGTTTTTGTGTACACTACTTCTCTCAATAAACCAATTATCAAGTACATAGCCATAGTAAAACTTAGTTGTTACAGAATCAGATGCTTGAACATCCTATTAAAATCCTAAATTAAGTAGTTTATTGCTGGAAGGACCTAATTTGCGGTCGTTATATCACTCTCCAACTCAACCGCATTATATGAGTTCATAAATGCGAAGCAATTTTGTTTCATTGAATAATGTTAAAATGTATTAATTAATATAATTTGCATCACAATTAAAATGATTTTATTCATTGTTATAATAACGAACTTGTATAATTGTAAAAGCTTCCATAAGTTAATGACATTTTAATTGCTTATGTTGTTTTTAATTGGTTAGCCTTCACTTTTATTTAATTAATATATATATTACCTTGATAGTACTGAAATGATGCGTTAGGAAGCTCGTTGTCTGTAGCTTAATTCAGGAGCTTCAACCTAAGCTTTTGGAAACAAAAGAATACAATAGCGGGCTCCGCCGCTAGAAGAACGCACCTGTTTTTGTCTCTTTCTACAGCATTCAAATTGTTTATCCACAATATTTCGGGAATGTCCATATTAATACAACGTATCGCAAGTACAAAAAAATGCTGTACCTACTCCGATCACTGCTCATAACCCACTATGAGGACTATAATTGTTTTATTCAGCCATTTTATAAAATAAAAAATGGAAAGCAGAATTGGGGTCGGAATTTAAATAACAAAATGGCTGGTCACAAAACCGTAATTTATCTGAGCGAATCGGTAACAATTTTTAATTAATATGGGCCAGTGGTCGTCCATAGTTTATAGTATAGTAGATTGAACTGGTATAATGTAGATTGTGCTGATGGAAAATTCCTGTAGCATTCCTGAAAGTTTCACTTGACCTCCCTGTACCATAGTTAAGAAGATTGTATTATAAACGTCTCGATGGCCGAGTGGCAAATTGGGTTCAAATCCCCAGGTCGGGGAAGTGTGTTTTGGGTTTTTCAATAAATAGCCTGGAGTTTTGATCACCAACCCGCTTTTGACACAATCAATTGTAGCGATGACTTGATTTCAATGATGCAGGCCTTTGCCCAGCTGTGGGACAGTAATCGGTTATTTCCTTACTTTACTTTTTTGAATAGCCTTGTTAGGTTTAGAACGCCTGTTATAATGTTTATCACTTTAGCCGGTGACCACTTGACTGGCGGTACTGGAGGAAAATTGGGTTTAAAGAGGTATGCCTAGGATAACTAATATTATAAATATGGTTATAAATAGTTTTATGCAAATTTTGTTGCGTACAAATTACAATGCCATAAAATTTTAGAATAAGAAGAAATAATATTAAGAAGTTTGAGTATTATTTATACCTTGTATTGTAGTAATACCCTTTTATTAATACCTTGACATTATAAGAATCAACAAAATAATCACTCAATATCTTTATTACTTAATGCTTAAAAGGTTGTAGGTATTTCATATTCAATAATTTATTAAGAAAAATTTATACATTTATATTTAATATATAACAAGTTGACGTTGTTTCCGAGTACATTTACGTAGGACAATCAAACTAGAAAAAGACAACTTCGAGAAAAAGACCTAATAGAAAGATTTGGCTGGGCTGGGCAGCATTTCGTAAACTCCATCGGCTCTTTTCGTCGCAAATACCACAAAGCCTTAAGACAAAAACCGCCAGAAAACTACTAAGAAACTAAACTGACATGGCTCGGAGGATTAGCAAGATGACGTAGCAGTAGGCTAGTCATATTGGCTGCAAGACCAATATCCGTTAACCGGGTAGACGTGTTCTAAAGTGGAGACCGCGACTCGGCAGACGTAGTGTAGAACGTTCTCTGGCACGGTGGAGCGACGATATACGCAAAGTGGCTGGCAGCAGTTGGATGAGCCGAAGATTGGGCTCAGTGGCATGCATTGAGAGAGGCCTATCTCCAGCAGTGGACTGATGTGAGCTGATTATGATGATGATGATTGACAGAAGATTTAAATGAAACGGAGAGTACCATTCGGTTCTCCCTATGACCAGATACCACAAAAAGAGTTTGAAACGCCAGGTTAAAATAATACAATCAAAACGTATAAACGTATAAAAGTCTTGACTCACTCTCTAACTGATTAATCAACGGCAATCTCAAGGTGGGTATCTACTACGTTCGCGAACATCTCGCGCTTCGTTCTCCTGCAACTGCTCCAGGTAATGGATGGTACTCATGCTTCGCAAACGTTGCACGCTTCATGTTTCCGGACGTAAGCAGTTGCGAGAGCGCGAAGCTTAGTTCGCGAATAATTCATTACTCATCTTCAGCAACACGGTGAACCTAGAAAGCTGAAATGTTGTACATAGGACGAAATTTGCCGAAATTCTGCCGGAGTCCCGGGATACTGGTGTTTATTTTTTACTCTTTAAGAGCACATTGCCTTCGTCTTTCCTAATCTCTAGTGATGATAAGACTGAATGTGGAAGCGCACTTCACCCGGAACCCTCAACTAATGAGGCACTGGCTATCTTATCTCTAGCTGCCGGTTCACAAAAATGCTACAAACATTGATGTTATGGCAACAAATTAAGATAAGGCGATGGTAGCCAGCCCGGCGAACCAATAAGCCCTACCACCAACCAAACCGAGTACACACACATGTACCTACTTCCCACTTGAAATTTAACCTTGGACTTTCGGATCTGAGACTACTGGTCTTAATCACTAAAAGGCGGTATTTACTCAGACGAAGTTGCAGGCGATAGCTAGTCAACATAAACTCAAGAAAATACGTATGAAGTGTTCCATTACAATCTACTGTGTTCTATAACAGTTCTGTTGTACAGCAATACTTTGGAGGTAGAAACGTACGTATTTGCTCTCTACTAGTTCCAACAAGTACTAAACCAGGATCACTCTACTTGTCTACCAATATCAATTTATCATTGTAATTAGCTTGAGTTCAGTCCGGTCCATGACAATTTTCCCAGTAACAGCGGTCTTCTACGAAGAGACTATCTATATACTTGGCTTAGTGTTACGTATGCATAATGGATATTATGGACGGTGAAAATTAATAGGAATTTTTGTACCGCGAAGATTGCAACCAGGCCTGAAGGTAAGCGATTGCCGTAGCCTATGGACGTATCCAGGTTCAGAAGGCATTGCTGACTGTAAATATCTTTTCACGCCTTTTTAATGAACCCTATATTCCTTTGAGAATGGCAGTAGCTCAACAACAAAAAGCTCATTCTATAACTTGGGCCTCAATTCTGTTGCAATTGAAACAAAGACATTGTCAAAAGTAATACACCAAACAAATAGCATGCTCTAGCCAAATAGCATGAAGAACAAATAGAAAACAAAACACGACATGAAAGAAATAGAGCAGAAGAAAAAAAAAACAATATCTAACTCCGCATACAAATGGAACCAAGCGCGACTCGTCGGCAAACAAACTCATGGCGTAATAAATAATTAAAACAAGACTTCGTCTCCGTTACTGTTACAGCCATACATCACACACGTTACGACTGGAAGGAAATTGTAAATAAGTTCCCGCTGCTGGCTGCCACAGACTAACTACGTTCAGAGTCAAAGTCAAAGTCAATTTCTCCTTTACTTTAATAGAAGTATCGATATTTACATGAAATTACAACGAAAATAAAGTATGTCGCTACCAAATCATATAATATTTTATTTCATACATTTACAAATAAAAACTTTCAAGAGCCCGGAATTACAAATAATGCTTACCTCTATAAATTTACTTAACATTACACTTGATTCTAAAATAACGTACTTGGGCACTATGTATGTATGTTTATCAGCAGAGGTTTGGTTCTGTTCTGTTTTGCCTCCCTAAACAAGTGGCATAACGCTAATAAAATAAAATGGAATGGAATGATATCGTATGATATTGACTTAAGTCAACGATAAATAAAAATTACATTTGACTGACTTTATCTCAATCCTATACGTATATTAATTTTTTTTTATATATAATAAAAGTAGGCAAACGAGCAGGCTGGTCACCTGATGGAAAGATGCGTTGCCGGCCTTGAGGAAGGAGTTGGATCTTAAGGAGGAAGTAGGAACACAATAGCAACGAGTGCCATTGTTTCACGCCGATATTCTGTGAGAGGGTGGTATTACGCCTGTCTAGCCGGCCCATTTCGTGCTGCAACGCAGCGTGGCTCTACCACTCAGACAGTGTCACTCATTTAGCACCACCCAGGGGTCACGTGTAGGATCTCAAGGGTAAACCTACGGACGCGAGTAATTTAACCCCCCAATCATCTATTCCTTTTATATTTTACTAGCGTTATGCTACTTTTCTAGAGGGTATGTTCTGTTTTTCCAAAATGATTCTCATAATATTACTTCTTGTTTTCGTTTACGTGATAAAATTCGCACTTAGCGCTCTGTAATATGATATCAATAGGAACCAGTGATTTTGTGATTGATTAATTGAAAAAATATTAATACGGAACTGTCTAACTGTAAAATAGATAGTCTGTGTGCAATCCATGCAAAGTTGTATCGCGAAAGTTAAACGAGTTTGAACTGAAACATAAATAATTTTTGGCGGGCAAAAAGAGGTTTCTCGTAATGAAAAAAATATATCGAACAGTTTGATAGAAGTAAATAACGCAATTAGCTACAGTATCATAATACTTTAAATAACTCTGACCGAGCAGTCACATACCTGACTTACATATAATATACAGAGATGACACATTCCCATAGCCAGGAAGATAGGGATGATTGTATATAATACTCTTGGTAGGTTCTCAATGTATCTAGTTACAATCTAATTACAAGTTAGTATGTAACAATAATAGGAAATATGTTGTGATATCCGAAATTCTAACAAGCAACTATGCGTGTATTTAAAATTATTATCTTAAAAAGACAACGAGTGCTCTGGTATCATCATCATCATCAGATCATTCTATGTCCCCACTGCTGGGGTACGAGCCTTCCCTATGGATGGATAGGGAGAACGGGCCACAAACCACCACGCGGGCCCTGTGCGGATTGGTGATTATTAACGACTGCTAATGCAGCTGGGACCAACGGTTTTACGTGCCTTCCAAAGCACGGAGTTTGAGATGATAATTTTTTGGTCACCCATTCGATGACCGGCCTTTGCTTAATTTCAGCTATTGCAGACCGGGCGCGTTAACCACTGCGCCATCGAGCTCTGATATACCGCTGATATAAATGCATTTTCTCCTGTACTCAAAAAGAGGGTATGCCGGCAACGCGTCTGCGAATCCTCTGGTTTTGCGGGTGTGCATGGGCGGCGGTGATTACTCTTCATCAGGTGACCCGCTTGCTCGTTTACCTCCTTCTTTTATCAAAAAAAAGTGTCTTTTCCGATATTCTACGAGTAATGTTCGAGTGGATAGCTAAACCCTACGGCAAAACTTTTACAAGCAGATTGATGATAATGGCTTGTACTCCAAATATGCAGGCGCTAGATCCCATAAAGTTTGCACTATCGACAGTGCAGCCCTGCCCAACTGATTCGAAGCCGGCCAGCCATCAGTCATAATCCCGCGCAAAAGCAAATCAACCGTCTGTCAGCCAATAACAATAACCGTGTCACAGCCGACGGGACATTCGGAGGATTTACGGCCCTCGTTTATTTCGGCGCAGGTGGCTCCAATAGGATTAGTTGTGGTCAAGCCTCGCGCCCACCGCCTAAACAAAGGACATTATGCATGCTATAAGAAGTCTTGGAGGCGGTATATGGTACAACCTTTTTGGAGCTAAAACGTTGTGGGAAATTTAAATACTTTACTTTATTTACCCAAACAAAAGACAGTGTGCATGCTATAAGAAATCGTGGAGGCGGTATATGGTACATGATACAACCTTTTTTGGAGCTAAATGTTGTGGGAAATTTAAATACTAAACTTGTTTTGTATAAATCCAAACAAAATACAGTATGCATGCTATAAGAAGTCGTGGAGGTGGCATACGGTACATGATATAACGTCTTTGGAAATTAAACGTTAAGGGAAATTTAAATACTTAACTTTTTTTACCCAAACAAAAGACAGTGTGCATGCTATAAGAACGACGTGACGGCGATACAATCGTTATTGGAGCTCAAGCTTTTAGGAAATTTAATACTTATTTTTGTTTATTTTATTTTACAAGTTTATATACTTACACAAATAAAAAGGTTACAAAATAAGTTCTACAGGAAGATGTAGTATTTCTTATATCAGCTTATTTCAGTTCTGAAATATCTACCAGCAGGTCCGCAAAAGAAAACAGAGCTAGTATTATAAATAGAGGTGAAATTAACATGGACCTCTAGTTCTTACTAAATTAAATAAAAAAAAAACAAAATACATAGAACGTCAGAACTAACTGAATAGGTACCTAGTGTTCCTTTAAACGTTTTTAAACCAAATCAAAGTCCAAAAACCAAAGTAAAGTCTCGGCTACTTCATGATGTTGAAAGCACGTTAAACCATTGCTCCCATGGCATTTGATAAAAACCTCACCTTCATTGGGCTAGAGTGTCAAGTTATGGAATGATCTTCCCCTGTAGAAGATTCTAAAAAAAAGATTCTATGAATAATTTTTTTTTTGCTAGGTTTGTGCAAGGCACGTAAAGCCATTGGTCCCGGCTGCATTAGAAGTCGTTAAAAACCACTAATCCGCACTGGGCCCGCGTAGTGGTTTATGGCCCGTACTCCCTATTCATCCATAGGGAAGGCTCGTGCTCCAGCAGTGGGGACATAAAAATGAGCTGATGATGATGATTGCTATGGTTCTCATGGAAAAGCATGGGCGCAACAGTGGGACATTTTTTTTAAATTTATTCGGTACACAAACAAAATACAACATAGTATGTTTAAAAATGTCACAGTATATGTATCACGGACAGGTTGTGGTTCTTATGACGTGTTTACACGTCATGATTAATCTCTCTATGATGATGATCATGAACAGCAATGCAGAGCAGACAGATATCACTTGAGCAGTACGCGTGACTACTCCATTAGCACTACATACCTTATTATATTGCATTAGTGTTGGGAATCGGAGGAATGTCCAAGTCCATTCCATAGCACTACTCGGATACTGCTTAGAGCGTTTCCCAATAAAATGTTCACATTGCACTCTCTATAAGTTGCAAACCCTGTATTATTGACGTCTTACTGCATTTGCCTCATGCAGTTCATACAAGGTATTATAAAAGCTTGAGGAAATACTAAGGTCGACCGACTGATTAATGAAAAGTTGACAAAATAAACGTTTCGTAGTCCCCTGATTCCTCCCCCAAAACTGGACCGACTTAAAGAAAGGCTTTGGCTGTGTCCCTATGTTTTGCTTTTTTATATAATCTCGTCAAATTTTTTGCTGGATGTCTGAATACAGCGAAAATCTGGCCAATTTTTAAGGTTTTTAAAAGTTCATAATATTTTTTTAATTGTAATTATTGTATGTGACAATTATATTTATTTACAACATAATTTAAAAAAAAAAGGAAATAGAAATAAAAATATACACATAATTTTTACAAATAAAAAAGGGACTCCAAATCGCTGCCAAGCGGGAGAGTGCCCAGGACGCTGGCGGCGTTGCCTCTTTGAATGACCAAACTTAAACGTTGGCCAAAATACGCGCCAGCTCGAGGGTCACCAGTGGTCTCTATAAGGCGAGCGGAAATTTCTTTAAATAGCTTTCGAGCTGCCGGTCCCCATGGTCCCAAAGTTTCAACCCCAAACGGCGCAAATATGTGCCCAAGGCTTAGAGAACTATATTTACGCCTTTTGAGGTCCTCAGCCGCTGAAGCTGCCGCGCCAGCACTAACCGAAGTTGCCCTAATGTGGGATGGAGCTAGGGTGTCCACGCACGTCGCATCCCACACCAGGGATCGACCTTGCGACCAGGCAACGAGCGTCATTCCATCGGGCCTCTTTCCATCGTCACGAGCCAGCCCATTGGGTTCCAATACAGCTGGCACATTGACGGTAGAAAGCGCACGGCGAATGACGTCGTTTAGATTCGCGTGTCGCGACAGACGACCAGCGCTTCGCTGGCAAGAAAAACCATGGTGCCCAAAAATATCCACTTCAGTCCCGCAAAGGCAACGATGAGGTTCATTTGTTTTAATGCCCAGGCGTAAGCAAACTGATAAAGTGAGTGTAGGGCCGGTTAAAAGGGTGCCTGTGTTGGGTGAAGGTATGGCGTGTAGCCAAAAACCGGCCTCCCTCTCCGAAACGGCAAGAAGACGAGCTCGTTCCCTATCATTAACAGCACTCTCTATGAGCGCGGAGAAAGTCATCTTACAGAGCGGCTCGTCCCAGTGTCTTTGGGAGTTAAGGAAGGTTGGTAGGTCGCAGTTTTGGCAGATAGCAGACCAGGCATTTCTGGCTTCCGACAGGCACGACACTTCAACGCCGCCCAGGGACGGAAAAATAATTTTAGATGTTAAAGTGAGCGTGCTGTGTACAGAAGACAGAAAAGCCGGTAGTGATAGGTCTTTTATACTGCGAATACCCAAGCCCCCAAACCTGATGGGAAGGGAGGCCTGGGTCCATGATTTGCTATCGAAATGACAATTTAAAACTGATGATAAAGTACTCTGAATGGACGCATCGAGTGATAGAAGAAGATTAGGATGTTTCCACAATGGACAACATCGGAGCAGATAGATAGCCCTTGGAGCAAACAAACAAAAACGGATGATGGTAAAAGCTATATGAGGATTGTTAGGGTCCTAACTAAAGGACTTTAACTGAAAGAGAGAAGTGGACTGTATAACTGGTATAATGTATTATTATGATGTCACGCGCGAGTCTGGTGTCGTCCGTGCTCCGTGGCGAAGTGTCTATATCGGTGTGAAGTGTGGCGCCCGGCTCGAAGGACCATTTGTTAGGTGTTAGGATCCGGCTCGAAGGACCATTTGTTAGGGTCCTAACTAAAGGACTTTAACTGAAAGAGAGAAGTGGACTGTATAACTGGTATAATGTATTATTATGATGTCACGCGCGAGTCTGGTGTCGTCCGTGCTCCGTGGCGAAGTGTCTATATCGGTGTGAAGTGTGGCGCCCGGCGCCTCCGGCAATCGTCCGAAGTTCGCACGGGAACCCCCGGCGGCGGCGGCGCCCGAGCGGTCTCGATGATGCACGAACAGGATGGATATTTAAAAGGCGCTCTACGATGCCGTTGAATTTGAGCAAAAATCACCCCAGTCTCAGTTCGTTCGCCGCGCAGGACGCACGTACGCTCGTGCTCCGTCGCGCGCTCGGCCTGTTCCGTTTGTTTTTTACTCGGTCCCTTTTTACTGTGTACCGGTAAGGCTCCGGTGCACAGTACGTCGCGTTAAAGCGTTCTCGACGCAATTTTCATTGCGGGAGCGCTACCCTTCGCCGTTTCACAGCGATAACTGTCATTGAAAGACTACGCTTAGTAGCCGACTGGTGGATACCTAACGGTGACAACTAAACCAGTTGGGGCACTGACCCGGCTGCCCTCCTGACCCTCCTGGGGGGAAAACACTCCGGAAGAGTTCTGGCAAAGTTGGCCTTGGGGGATCTCCTAGTCAACTCAGAACTATTAGCTACACTTTCAGTTTAGGGACAAACACACCCTACGGTGAATTGATTTTCACCGGAGGACACACCTAGGGCCATTCAGGCAGTAGGTTCTTTTCAAACACACGCCTCCCTGCCTGTGGCGGGGAGGGTCTGACACCAACTCACGCATCTTAGCCATTGCACTCCGGCTAAGATGGAGCTCGAGGTGATAGAGCTCTTGCTAGGGCAAAGTCACCCCGAGGTGTTTGCAGTCCTTAAGACTGCCCACCACAACAAATTGTCCTCCCCCGCGTCCACCCCGCGCCCCTCGCCCTACGCGAAGCCCATACAAGTGCCTTCCGGGCACTTTGTCCCCACGCCCACCGCGCATCTAAACATTAGGCCCATCATTCGGATGGATCAACCCGCGTCCCCGTCCGATCCCGAAATGGAGATGGAGGTCTGTCCCTCCGCCTCCAAAACTATCCCTCCCGTCTCGGACTCCGAGCCCGACGATGTTGTCACGTCGGACTCGGACTACGAAACCGTCACCCGCAAAGGGAAGCGGGCACGTAAGGCCGCCCCTCCCTCTGTCCCTCCGCCTAAGGCCGCTAAATCCAACAGCGCGCCCTCTTCCCGTCCTTGCTCCCCGAGGCCCGAGCCGAGCCAGCCGCGCAAGGAAAAGAAGCCCCCTCCGCTCTATATCCAGACCACCAAGGACTGGGTTGAACTTTCGCGTTCTCTGAAGGCGCGACACAACATTATCCCTTTGAAAATTCGCCTCATTAAAGGCGAAACCGAGATGATCAAGGTACAGCTAGCTACCTCGACCGAATTCCGCCAATGCACGGCGTTTTTCCGCTCAATGAACGTGCCTTTCCACACGTTCTCGCTCCCCGAGGAGCGAGTACTCTCCGTAGTTATCCGCGGTCTTCCCACGGATTGGGACCCTAAGGTAGTACTGGACGACCTTAAGTCGCAAGGCTACCCCGTCCTTGAAGTGACCCGGATGCTCGGCAAGGACAAAGCCCCTTTACGCCTCCTAAAGGCACAGCTAGAAAATACCCCCGAGGGTAAATCCATTTTCGACGTAAAGTCCATTGTAGGCTTCGATGGCCTATCGATCGAGGCCCCTCACAAGCGTGGCATTGTAGGTCAATGCCACAAATGCCAACGTTACGGGCATGCCGCCCGTAACTGCTTCGGCCGTCCCCGATGCGTTAAGTGCCTGGGTGACCATGGCACTGAAGCGTGTGCAAGGCCTAAAGCGCCGGTTCCCGACGACCCGCCCGGTTGCGTAAACTGCGTCGCTTTGGGACACACCGCGAACTATCGCGGCTGCCCCAAAGCGCCGCGTAGTAACGCCAACCGCGGGTCGGGACCGCGACGTAACCCCGCGACTCGCGCCCCTCCGCCTTCACAGATCGCGAAAGTCTCGCTCCGCCCCGCGGCCCCCTTACCACCGCCCCGCAACCCGTGGGCCACCCCGCGGGCTTCCCAGCCCGCGGCTCAAGCCCCCGCGACAGACTCGCTTGTCGACTTTCCTGCGACTGGCCCGGCTCGTGCCCCACAACCGCTTCCGGCTGAAACTCCAATGGAGCAAAGCCCTCCCGAGGCCCCTCAGGCCACGGCCCCTAAGGCCAAAGCCCCCAAAGCTAAAGCCACTAAGGCCAAGGCTACTAAGACCCAGTCCCGTAAGCCAAAACGGCAAACCCCCGCCCCTAAGGCTGCCCCTAAACCCAAATCCAACGATCGCCCGCAACACCCGTTCGCCGCGACTGTAGGTTCCCTCCCAATCACCTTCTCATCCATCTCTACGGTTGTCGAACTTGTAAAGATCTATCGATACAAGGACGAGATCGTGGAGGTGGATAGGAAGTTGCGCGAAGCCGCCTCTGCCCCCAACGCTTGTCACGCTATGATTATAGCGACAATCTTTTCTGATCACGGTCCCCTCCTAGACAAGATCACGTCCCTCATTGACTCTCTTAAAGACTCAAAATGAATAATACGCCCCCACAAAGAATTAAGCCCCGCTCCCTTACGGTTGCGTTTTTCAACGCGAACGGTCTCAGTAGTCAACGCGACGAGGTGTCCGGCTTTCTAGTCGAACACGCCGTCGATGTTTTTCTCGTACAGGAAACTTTCCTAAAACCTTCCATCCGAGACCCGCGTTTGGCAAACTACAACCTTGTCCGTAATGATAGAGTTGGCCGCGGTGGCGGCACTCTTATCTATTACAAGCGGTCGCTTCACTGTGTCCCGCTCGATCCCCCACAGCTATCCGACTTAGAGGCTTCGGTCTGTCGTCTAGGCATGACGGGCCACCCGTCGATTACTATCGCGTCCGCGTACTTGTCCCCCAACAAGCTTCTTACACAACCCGATCTCGAGGCGCTGTTTGCTATGGATAACGCCGTCATTATTGCCGGCGATTTCAATAGCAAACACGCTCAGTGGGGTTGCAACTCAACCAACCGTAATGGTCGGGTGATGAGCCACCTCGCTGAGTCGCTGCTCTTCGATATCGTTGTGCCTATGGAGCCCACCCACTATCCGTTAGTTGATAACCACACCCCCAACCCGTTAGATATGGCGTTGCTAAGGAACGTAACTTTACGGTTGCGTTCCATAGAAACGATCCACGCGCTCTCCTCCGATCATAGGCCGGTTGTTTTACAGTTAGGCCCCCCCACCGACCCCACCCCCGTTATTAAGGTTGTGACTGACTGGGATAAGCTTGAGAAATCCCTCGAGCCTACCGCCGGTGAGTCATTAAACCAAATCCCCGATGTCATTGCCTCGCCTCACGAGACAGTGGCCGCGGTCGAGGCCCTCAATAGTCATCTCACTAACGCTATAAGCGTATCGACCCGGCGGGTTGTAGCGACGGGCGACCATCGCTTCAAACTGCCGGACGATGTGAGGCAACTGTTGAGGGCTAAGAACGCCGCCACGCGCGCGTACGACTCTTATCCCACTTCGGACAACCGAGTTCGTATGCGTTCTTTGCAGCGCGCTGCTAAAGAACGCATAAAAGAGCTCCGCGGTGCGAACTGGGATGGCCTACTTAAAGAGATCTCGCCACACCACCAAGCTTATTGGAAGTTGGCGAGAGCCTTTAAGTCGGACACGGTCACGTCCATGCCCCCGCTCAACAAACCCGACAACTCGATCGCCTTTGACGACGACGACAAAGCCGAATGCCTCGCCGACAGCCTCGAGTCTCAATGCTCGCCTAGCACCCTCCCAGTCCCTCAGGACCATGTCGATATGGTAGATAGCGAAGTCGATAGACTCTCGTCCCTCCCCCCCACCGCTACCCTCCCGCCTGTTACGGAGGATGAGGTGCAAACTCTAATTAGGCGTCTCAAACCCCGTAGTGCCCCCGGGGCAGACGGCATCTCAAACAAGATCCTTAAGATCTTACCCGCCCAACTTATCGTTTTAATCGTAGCTATCTTCAATAGCGCCATGGCAAACGCAATCTTTCCCGCTGAGTGGAAGGATGCGGTTGTCATAGGTATTCATAAACCCGGTAAACCGCGTAACGCCCCCTCTAGTTATCGCCCCATCAGTCTTCTCAAATCGTTGGGAAAACTGTATGAACGCGTTCTAGTATCCCGTTTAAGGGAATACGTCTCCGCTAACAATATCCTTATCAACGAGCAGTTTGGGTTCCGCCCCAAACACTCGTGTACCCACCAATTGCATCGCCTCACGGAGCATATCCTTACCGGTCTCAATAAAAAACGTCCCGTGGGAACCGGAGCGCTTTTCTTCGACGTCGCGAAAGCATTTGACAAAGTCTGGCACAACGGCTTAATTTATAAGCTTTACCAATTTGGCGTGCCAGACAGACTCGTGCACATCATACGAGACTATCTGTCAAATCGCACTTTTCGCTTCCGCGTCGAAGGAACGCTCTCCACCCCTCGTCCTATTCGCGCCGGCGTCCCGCAGGGATCCGTGCTCTCCCCAATCCTTTTTGCGCTTTACGCAAATGACATCCCCAAGACCCCACGCGTAGACCTAGCTCTATTCGCGGATGACACCGCGCTATTTTCGTCCGGTAGAGACAGAGCCGCGGTTTCCAACCGACTCCAAAAAGCCGCTAACACCCTCGGCGTTTGGTTTCGCAAATGGCGGATCGAAGTTAACCCCGAGAAAAGCGCCGCTGTGTTCTTTTCTCGGGGTAACGACGATCGTTGCCCTCCCATCCGTTTATTTGATCGTGCTATCCCTTGGGTAAAGCAAGTAAAATATCTCGGTGTCACCCTCGATAGAAGATTGACGTTTGCGCCTCACCTTAAAATCATCCGTAACAGGGCCGCGTTTATATTAGGCCGGCTCTTTCACCTTATAGGCAGACGAAGTAAAATGTCTCTTAGACATAAGACGACAATTTACAAAGCCTGCATTCGCCCGGTCATGACTTACGCTAGCGTAGTTTTCGCGCATACCGCGCCCTCCTACCTGTATCCCCTACAAACCCTCCAAAACCGTTTCATGCGTGGTGCCACGGGCTGCCCGTGGTACTATCGCAATGTAGATCTCCACCGTGATCTTGATCTTCCCACTATCAAAGATTTCATCAAAGACGTTTCCAGACGTTACTTTGATAACGCCCCCCACCACCCCAACCCGCTTGTTGTGGCGGCCGCCAACTATAACGTTGGTGCCTTTCCACCAACAAGACGGTTCTCATCTAGGCGTCCTAAACACGTCTTAGACGACCCCGACGACCCCATAACAGTTGCGAACGCCCCCCCGCCCGATCCTCTAAATGTCACTACACATTTACAGAATACACCAAACATGCACACTAGCTTAGGTCCAAGACACCGTACTCGTAGAACAAGGGTACGAAGAACCGGTTCACACGCGCTCTATACCAGGTACAGACATGTACCTGGGCGCTTCTCTCCTCCTCCACGGCCCGGTCTACCCGAGCCGAGGTCCGAGCCTTTAGAGGCGCCCTCGGGTGGTTCCGCCCCCCGATCCGATCCGAACCCTTCGGAGAATCTAGTAGGGCACGGGGACGCGCACTAGTGCGCGATGCCGTTCCCTCTAGAAAACCTCCAAAGGTGATTCGTTTCACACGGCTTGAGGGACCCTTTACGTTCCTCGCCGCCCCCAAAAAAGCCCGGTGAAGCTGAAAATGCCGTCTGAGGCAATCAGCAAACTCTCTCAAAAAAAAAAAAAAAAAAAAAACGTTGAATTTGAGGGAGATTGAATCGATGAGAGGCGGAATGGATTCTGAGAAAATGGGAGCGCCTAATAAGGAAAGGGTGTCTTTATTCTGAATTTTGATGTTTGGGGCCAAAGAATTAAATTTAGAAATAATATTTGTTTTTTCCACTTCCGATTTTAAGTTAGAGACATATAATTCGCATTTACTGAAATTTAGATCTAAACCTATGTTTCTGAACTTAGCGATGAGGGAACGGAGATCCTCCAGGACAAAATTCACATCCCCACCAAGAGTGCCATCATCCAAATACCACAGGTAATTAATTTAATAATTAATTTATGAAAAAAGCAAAACATTGGGACACAGTCAAAGCCTTCCTAAATAAGTTTTTTATCCGCTAGAGGATAAAGTAAATTGAATTTAGAACATCGTGTGCACTAAGCTTGTGAATTCAAAACATCATTAAAACTATTTACTTCTACCTCCATGGTGCCGAATTTATCAGTACACAAGTCACTAACACCAACATTACAGTACCTAACCAAAAATATTACACTCAACTTAAGTAACTGTAGCAACGTTACTTTCAATTTTTCTTAATTATACCTAAGTATTATTGGTTATAATTACTTACCTACCTATCATAATGTAGTAGTTAATACCTCAACTGAAATAAAAGTATCTTGTGATTGTAAATGTTTTTTTTTTGCATTTAGTCATTTCCTCGCTGAAGTGGGATGAAAAGTTACGTGTTGCACTCGAGTGCAAAGATTTTTCACCTCGTGCTCTTTTGATTCCTTCGCTAACGCTCAGGATTCTAATTTTTTAATCACTCGCTGTGCTCGTGATTCCATTTTAGAATCCTTCGCTTGCTCGGCATCAAAATAGAGCACGCGGTTAAAAAGCAACTTTGCACTCTTGTATAACAAATAACTATGATACTATAATTTTTGGTCCTCTATGAGTAAGCGATTGCTCTTTATCCTACCTAATAAGAGATAAGCTCTTTGCTGTAACACAACAATGTCCAATGACTTGGGGATCCACACGACTACCACAAACAGTCTCATTTACTTTTGATATTGCACTTTGTTGAACATTTATTGATGAAAAATGTATAATTTTATGCCAAGACCCTGTACATTTACTAAAAAAAAGTAAAAAATACATGTATTTAGTTAAAATAAGTAATACTTCAATACGCTTTATCGTTTTTATAAGCTCGTCTGCGTGAATGTGTCTGTCGTGTGTCTGGTCACAATAGAATTTTAATTTTTATCGGTCGGTGGCCGGTCGCTTGCCACAGAAGGGGAGTAAAATTTTTAAAAGAAACCGAAGAACATAGGTACTATTTTGTACGTTGTCTTGACATTGCTAGAATACCACTGCCATCACGAAAGCTGATCTATTTTAGTGTTTCAGATAATTCTGACATGAAAACTATTCATTTATTTGAAGAAAATATTTCGAGTAAGCTTATTTCATACATTAGCTATCTTTCGGTATTGTGTACGAGGTGTTGGCATTTTCTCCATTCAAAATTAGACATCTCCTTTGACAGTTTTGTATTGGTTGACATGTAGGCGTCTGTACCTAGCCAGATGGACTTAAAATAACAATTAAACACCAAGTACAATAATAGAAATCTAACCCGGGACCTCAGGGTCTAACACTGGTTGTTTAACCGCTAGACACCGAACATCCCAGTCTTCCCTACCACGGACCCTGTAAAGGGTTCCAAACTTCAGGCAAAACACAACGCCAGTAAATTCGTTACGACTGTTTAATTTCAATAAAATATAATTGATCGTAAAAGCACCAAGTAAAAGTTCAAAAAGGTATCAATTCTTGTAAATGTTGTAAAAAATGTAAGTGCCTATTACTAAAAATGTTAAGATTTCGGCAATGGAGTAATTCAATTAGTTAGACAGCAAATGGGTTAAAGGATCAAGATAGCGCTGCTTTAACGCCTAGCAGTAATTGAATTGAATTAGGTAGTATCACCTTTGTGAAAGGTAAAGCTTTAACTAAATTCAGATCTGCTTTCAGGTAACGTTGATACTTGAGAAGAGGGAACGCGACAGAGGGTTCACTTTCCTATTGTTCTAAATTAAACTTTTAATTGTAACCGATCGTGTCGTTTTAATTACTTAGCTAGACTTAGTGCAGTGCTCATTAATCTTGGGGATGAAAATACCCACTGGTTTGTGAAGTAACGATCAGACAAAAGTTGTACCTGCTTCTTGGTAGGTAAAGCGTGTTTATTACAATTTTATGCCCCCACTGCTTGGGCACGAGCCCTATGGACGGATAGGGAGAACGGGCCACAAACCACCATGCAGGCCCAGTTTGGATTGATGGTTGGTACTAATGCAGCTGGGACCAACGGCTTAATGTCATCATCATCATCATCATCATCATCATCAGCTCGTTTATGTCCCCACTGCTAGGGCACGAGCCTTCCTTATGGATGGATAGGGAGGACACGCCATAAACCACCACGCGGGCCCAGTGCGGATTGGTGGTTGTTAACGACTGCTAATGCAGCCGGGACCAACGGCTTAACGTGCCTTCCGAAGCACGGAGGAGCTCGAGATGATACATTTTTGGTCACCCATCCGATGACCGGCCTTTGCGAAAGTTGCTTAACCTCAGCACTCGCAGACCGGGCGCGTTAACCACTGCGCCATCGAGCTCCTCATCGGCTTAACGTGCCTTCACGGAAAAGCTTGAGATGATAAATTTTTAGTCTCCCATCCGTTTACCGGCCTTTGTGAACCTCAGCACTTGTAAGTGCACAAAGCAGGCGCGTTGACCAATGCGCCATCGAGCTCCTCAAAGCATGTATAAAAATGAGTTATATTCACTAAGAAAAATGAGAAAAGAGAAGCTCGATGTCATAGTGGTTAACGCGCTCGGTCTGCGAGTGCTGAGGTTAAGTAACTTTCGCAAAGGCCGGTCATCGGATGGGTGACCAAAAATTTATCATCTCGAGCTCCTCCGTGCTTCGGAAGGCACGTAAAGCCCTTGGTCCCGGCTGCATTAGCAATCGTTGACAATCACCAACCCGCACTGGGCCCGCGTGTTGGTTTGTGACCCGTTCTCCTTCCATCCATAGGGAAGGCTCGTATCCCAGCAGTGGGGATATAAAAATGAGCTGGTGATGATTAAGAAAAATAAATAGGATTTTGATTTCAAAATTTTCGGTAAAAAAAACGTATTTAGTAGGTAAGCAATTTTGCTTACCTACAAAATACGTTTTTTTTACGGGTAAGCTAACAGTGAACAGCTACACCGCTAGTTAAAACAGCACCTTCATCTCACCTGTTGTTCAGTAATAATAAGGCCCATGGTGGAAGCGCACTTCACTCGGAATCCTCAACTACTGACTTGGCTTTCTTATCTCTAGCTGCAGGAACAACTAAAATTTATGACGACACAAACCTCTGTCCGGTTGTCTTGAACACACGTCCACAGGAGACGGCTAAACCTAAATTATGTCAATCTGTAACACAATGAAACCTCGATATAAAATAATATTATTATTATGTAAATAAACGCGAGTAAAATCGTACAAAGTGTGACAGTCTGTTCGGTTAGTTCCAGCGAAGCTAGCTACACTGCAGGTTGAGCTCACCCTGTATCTTTTGAACCCCATCAAGGGTCGCTCGCCGTCTAGTTTTAAGGACCATTAAGGTTTTCCCGTTCCATAAACATCCGGTGGTACTGCGAAAGCTATCTAAAACAAATAATGAAAAGAAAATAAACGGTCAATGCACTTTAGCGTAATAATAAAATGTAGATACCTAATGGAAAGAAAATTTAAAATGGCGGCTTAAATTATATGTACTTGTACTTTTTAATGTGTTGTTTTTTATAAATATTTTACTGATCGAGGAGTTTGTATGGGAAAAGAAGAATGGAAATAGGTCATGTATGATTTTAAGGTGTTAGTGTGGTTTAATATTTGTTCTTGTTTCTCCAACGGTATTTATTATAGTTAACTGGACATCAAGTGTTGCAGTAGCATTCCAGGCGCCACCTCGATAACAGGAGGTCCTGGGTTCCTAAGTCGGGCAAAGCGTGTTTCGGAATACCTGATGCGTAGCCCGTGTATGTGATCATCATCATCATCATCATCTCAGCCAAAAGACCATCCGTCCATCCATTGCTAGACATAGGCCTCCCCCAAAGATATTTGATCACCAACTCTCATTTGGTAGACATGGTTACTATAGAATAATATTATTCTAATGCTGGGCAACGCACTCCGTCGTTGAAATCAAGTCATCGCTACAACTGATGAGTATTGGCATAGTAACCATGTTTACCAAATGAGAGTTGGTGATCACATATCTTTGGGGGAGGCCTATGTCTAGCAATGGATGGACGAATGGTCTTTTGGCTGAGATGATGATGATGATTGTCTATGTTGTATGATGGTTGTCTTTACTGGCTGTACCAAAGCTCTTTCTATTCAACAAACACAACAAATAAATATCTTCACAGCTTTTTACTTACAGATGGCGCCACTGAAGTTCCGTCACCCGCCTTTGCCAAACATCACACTGAACTCTCCCAACCACCTCACAACTTTATGCAACGACTTGTACTGGCCTTTGTAAACGATGTTCCGGTGAAACAATCGTCAAACTGTCGACTAGGGCTTTCAATCTTGCATGTCCTTTCGAGATCGAGATCTCGAAAGGACATGCAAGGTATAGGCTAGATATTTAAGAAAAAATCAAAAAGGTTAAAAGTAAGTGATTAAACATGTATGCTATGTTCCAGAACTTTGAATATTTATAATAGAAGCTATGGTCACATCGATATCTTTAATCTAAAACTATCTAAATTTAAATCAGATATAAAAAAAGCTTGGGTTTGTAGTTTTATAGTATCGTATCTTGTATGTTATATTTAATTGAAGACTCAAAAAAAAATATATTTGTATATATATTTTAAGTAAGTATGTATTTAACGTATTCTTAATCATAAGTGGAAACTGTTTTGGCAAATGTGAAACATAGATTTAGTTATTATATCTGTATTATAAAATGCTGTTTGTTTCCCAATAAATAAATAAATAATCAAATATATCAGCTGGAGAATGCGTGTACGAAATGAAAATGATATGTGTACAGTACGAGCCGCAAACAAACCACTAGCGTTATTGATAATTGTGATTGCGCTGTAACTTTTGCTCTTTTATTTCCAGCGACTGGCACTGAGAAGTGAACCATGAATAATGGAAGCAACGATAATTATTCTTCGTACATAAGTAACTACGTAGAATAATTAATGATGTTGCTATGAAGCAATAATTAAAAATAATTGAAACAATCACAAAAATAAGATAAGATAAGATGAGAAGTCATTTATTTCTCTTTCACATAAGGCAATAGGTAAGTACCAGACAAAAGTAACATATACCTATAACAACCGTTATGTGAGAGACTGGAGCCTGATATAGGTTTTTGTATTAAACCCGTTTTACAGGTCACCAGTGCCCCAGCTACTCCGGTTTTAGTTTTGGTTTTACATGTATTTTGGTTATAGGTATATGAATCTGAGAACTAATCATTAAAAAAAATTAAGAAATAGAAATAGAAATAAAAATAACATATAAAACAATAAAAATGGTTAAACTTAGTCTAACAACTCAAAAATAGGTCATCATCATCATCTCAGCCAAAAGACGTCCACTGCTGGACAAAGGCCTCCCCCAAAGATCTCCACAACGACCGGTTTTGTGCTGCTCGCATCCAGCGGCTTCCCGCGACCTTCACCAGATCGTCGGTCCACCTTGTTGGAGGCCTGCCCACACTGCGCTTTCCGGTACGCGGTCGCCACTCTAGGGCTGTTCCGCCCCAGCGGTCATCAGTCCTGCGAGCAATGTGCCCTGCCCACTGCCACTTGAGCTTAGCAATTCTTCGGGCTATGTCGGTTACCTTTGTTCTTCTGCGGATCTCCTCATTTCTGATTCGATCTCGCAGAGAAACCCCGAGCATAGCCCTCTCCATTGCTCTTTGAGTGACCTTGAGCCTTCTGATAAGGTCCATAGTGAGCGACCACGTCTCAGTCCCGTATGTTATCACTGGCAACACACACTGGTCAAAAATAGGTACTTACCTCCAACACCACACTGCCAGACCAAAATATACAGTAAGCTTTTTTTGCGTAAAACGGAACGCACCCGACATTGTGTTTCTTAACGGAGATTAACGTAGACTACTCAGTATAGGTGTATATATTTAAAGGTGTTAAAGGTGTAATATGTTTATGTATTTATCATTAAAACCCGTTTTCGTCTAAACTACTATCGACTAGGCGAAGCTGTTTACTAAAAGCGCATTACAATCGACGCTTTAAGCCCAGCTTAATACCTGAAATCGAGGTAGGGCAAAAGCATAGATTGGTAGTGTAACGACCACACTGGTTTTGTATATGGATGCAGAAGTCCCGAATTTGTATCCTAGAGGGCAGTACATGTTCAGTCTGTTTGGGTGGTCGGGTTTGTTTCAAGTCCTTCCGGTTAGTAAGTTATCTAAGACGCCAAAGTAAAAACACAAGAAGCCTTTATATGTATTGTGATTTTAAGGGGTTCTTGCGCAAAATATTACAAAGCTAACACTAGTATTTAAAATACATTTACTTACATTAACAACATCAATAGCATTGTTTTATTTCGAAGATCCTATCTACTAAAGGATGGCGGCCTTCCACAGTTCTGTGGAATTAGCTTACAGCGGCGGTGGTATTTCCGAACAGACAACTTAGAGACCTTCAAGAATCAAGCCTAATGATCTTTCAATGGTCGTCAAAGCATCTGCGATTCCTCTGGCATTCCTTTAGCGGGTCTCAGTGTCCGTGAGTGAGTCGGGGGTGACTGCATACATTTAGGTGGCCCATTTGGTCGTATGAAGCCTCTAACGTAAAAATGGAGATGAGATAGTCAGTTCCTCCTTAGTTGAGGATTCAAGGTTAAGGACACTTTCAAAAGTTTTATTGACGCTTACAATCAGATGAGACACGGCTAAACCCTTTCCTGTTTTGAAATAAAAGAAAACAAATGGACAACGATAAATGAACACTTTGTATGTAAGCGGATGACAAGCCAAATGCAGTCCACTGCACTATTTCACAGAGTCGTATCACACTACAAGAACACGAGAGTATGTGCGATTGTTTTTAAAGTAGGTATTGTAGGACCATTCCCACAATACCTACTTAAAAAACAATAGACGGAGAATTCCTTGAAAACAATGAAATATACAATGAGCTCGTTAAGAAGAAATTGTGAAACGTTTCGTCGAAAATGAGAGTACAATTAAACCATTACACAGATTGGTTAATAACAGAGCCCCGGGTAAGGAAAAGGATTACTTAAGTCAAATATTGTTTTAAAGACGTTTCTGTTTCAGAAGTAGCTTTTCAATTAGCACCTTAAAATAGTACGTCGTGGAGAGTGGAATCGAAAAGCGATTGGTAGGTACATCAAGTGGTTTTGTATAATAATCAGTGATCAGAGTAGGTAGAGCAATTTTTTGTATTAGACAATATTTCGGGAATATGGACATTCCCGAAATATTGTCGATAAACAATTTGAATACTGTACTGTTCTTCTAGCGGCGGAGCCCGCTATTGTATTCTTTTGTTTCCAAAAGCCGTGTTGCGCGACAAAATGGTGCGGCAACATCGCGCGTGTGTGCAATGGAAATTGGCAACGCGTCGTTAATGTAAGTTTGAGAACGTCGTGACGCCCACTGCCAATACGTAAGACAGGCTTGTCTTACGTATTGGCATTCTTTTATCATGTTTATATTAAAAAAGTTTCAGTGAGAATATCGCGGAATGTCCATATTAACATCAACGTTAACGGTCAATGAACCAAAATAGCTCTACCTTCTTTTCTTGACCCAGGGGAAGCCATTATGACTACCCGACCTTGAGACGGCCTGTCGGTTATGTGGGACTCACCCGTCCGCCTTTCCACATCCACTGACAAGGAGAGAAGCCCCAAGTCAGCTGCCAGGAAAAAGTCCCAGCTGGAAGGGCGCGACGGAGGGGGATACCCCTGGGGGACCAAACTCCGATAAGCAGAAGGCTAGGTGGCAGTAAAATAACTCTTCCTACTCCGACCACTGATAATAATTTATCAAAACCAACAATAATTTAATAAGTATTACAAAATTGTTTTTTTTTTAATTTTGCATACACAATGCTATATAAAGTTACAAGAGAGGAAACAAGAGTGGGAATCGAACCCACGACCTTTGGATACCGGTCCAACGCTATGTCCGCTGAGCTACCAAGGCCCCAAAAGACCAGTGGCCCCAGAGATCCAGAGGTCGTGGGTTCGATTCTCACTCGAGCTTCCCGAGGCTCTTTGTTTTTTTCTAGTAAAAATGTATCTTGTAACTAAGCAACCAACTAACCTACAATGATGATGATGATGATGATGAAGCAGGTCAAATGCGCAGGAGATATTTAGGTGCACAAACGTACGCGCAAATGTAGGTGCACACGCTCGTCCTCTCCTCCTTGATCTAGTGGAACGGAAGACCGCTACTAGGTACTAGCAGAGGTACGACCAACAATATAACAAACACAATAACAAAAAAAAAATACAGCCAACATTTTAAATTCACACTTCAATATTCGCACTTTTTCTATTCCAAATACAAATTCCTAGCAGTTTGCCTGCGTCGTCGTCAGCGTAGATTCTTATTTTTCCGAACAAAATTCAATACTTCGTTTCCCAAAAAAGTAAACATTTTAAAAATTCTGCTCCTATTTCTACTCTTCAAGTTTAAAATTTTCTTAAAATGCATAAATACTTATTTGTATTGCAATCAATAATTAAAAACCCTGATTTTACATACATACTTCCATACTTTAGTAGAACCTACATACATTATATTTTTGTTTTACTTAAATAATCTAGGTACATACCTTTATCACCTCATAGCTTTTCTATTACTATCTACAATGTTAATTGTTTATTTTTGTTATCTGGTAGCAATTATAGCACTCTCAATTTGTTACCCACAAGTGCGAATATTACGTCATCTTCTTAAGAACAGCAAATGATTAACCGAAACTTAAATTTTGAAAGAATAGGAAGCCCGTCACGAATTATGAAAACGCAGAATATGCGTTGTCCAGTTTCTGATCAGATAAAATTATCTTTTTTTTTAAATATCTTTTAAAACAGCTTTTGACCTCGATCTCGCTTGATGGTGAGCGTAGATGAGGTCTACGATGGAGCAAGCTGCTCCAGAAGATGCCTATTAACTCTCGCCTTGAAAGCATTCAGGTTATAAGTTTTTGGGAACACAGACGATGGCAGAGAATTCCACTCCCTGCCAGTGCGCAGTAAAAATGATGACATGAAGCGCTTAGTACGACATAGTGGAATTTCTACTAGGTGGGGATGATATTCTGCAGTACGTCTGGAGGTTCGGTGGTAAAAGGGCGATGGTGGTATAAGCTCGAAAAGCTCCCCGGCACACTCTTCGTAGTAAAGTCGGTAAAAGACACACAGGCAGGCGACACGACGCCGGTGTGTGAGGCTGGTAAGCTTGGCCTCGACAAGTGCGTCATCACCAGTGGTCGGAGTAGGTATATTGAATTAAGGTCACTGACATCAAACGTATATGTTAATATGGATACTCCTCCGAGTTTCCGGATTATTATGATAAAAATACCGAAACATCGAAATTATTACATGAAACTAGTTAAAAATGTATCAATACTCTCAACGCTATGCTGCTAGTGGCGTAGATGACCAGAATTTAATAGTAAAAAATGACTGGTGTGTAAAAACCTTGTTGTAGTAAAAGTGTTGGAGTAAAAGCCTAAGCATGTATAAAATGATATAATAATAAT
Organism: Eudonia mercurella; assembly: GCA_963082485.1. Taxonomy (NCBI): domain Eukaryota; kingdom Metazoa; phylum Arthropoda; class Insecta; order Lepidoptera; family Crambidae; genus Eudonia; species Eudonia mercurella. The sequence continues at coordinate 18,872,264 of OY720031.1, read as the reverse complement.
ATTCATTTCAACACACGACATCCGGCAAACAGGGTCTTTTGTCCTCTTATCTCTATGCTCAACGCATCTGACCAATTAGAATCAAGTATCCAGGATGACTCATTGACTGTTTGTTCGAAAACAATGCGCTCGCACCGACATCCAGACCAAGTGGCTCACTCACTTATTTCGGTTCGTGGAGTGCGCTTATTTTATGTGTTGTGAATATCTTGACTTGACCCTGGCTTGTTTACTGTCTTCTGAAATCTACTTAAAACGACGAATTTGGCTTATAACTACGGACATCGATTTATTACTCTTGGATTGGGCCCATTTGAAGTTGTTTTTGTACGGGTAAGTTTTAATTATTTTCACTATTTAAGAAGGTTTTAGAACTTGGAAACAGTTAAAAAAATCACTTTATAGCAATCATCACAGCGCATGAGAGTCCGGTACGCACACCGCAGGGCTATCACCGCTTCAGTTAAAAAAAAACACTTTATATGAAACAGAATTTCATTATCGACTTTACAGTTGTGTATGTATATATTGTAAATTTAAATCATTGTTTTAGGTGAGATATAAATAAATATGGCAAAGGTCAAGGCTGAAACAGTGCAAAAGTGGTTATTGCACTATCCTGAGCTACTTTACGATAACGCTAGTGGCATTATATACTGTACAAAGTGTGAAAGTCATTTGAAAGCTGTGAATAGAGGCAACATTACCAAACACATTGAAGGCGCTGTACATCAAGGAAAATTTAAGAGACCGCAAGAGGAATTTTACTTCGACCTCATTAAGTTCCTGATTCTATGCAATATTCCTTGGTCGCAAATGAAAAATCCAGCGTTCAAAGAGTTTTTTCAGAAATATATGTGCAGTACTTGTTGTTGCGTTTGTACCAATCGTAAAGTGGTTGACGAATCACAGTTACGAAAAGTTTATTTGGAGAAGTTTTATAGGAATAAAATCAATTCGATTTATAAAACTAATAAAAATGAGAAACTATGGATATCGCTGGATGAGACAACAGACATTTTTGGTCGATACATAGTCAATTTCCTAATAAAACCATTGCATCCTAGTAATAGTGCAGGCCGGCCTTATTTGATTGCTTGTAAAATGCTAACAGCAGTAAATGGACAAACAATAACACAATTTGTATTGCAATGTCTAGAAAATTTATGGCAAAACACTTTTGAAGCGAAAGTTGACAATATTTTAATGCTTTGCACTGACAGTGTAGCGTACATGCTATCTGCAGGGCGAAATTTAAAACATTACTTACCTGAAATGAAGCATGTGACATGTTTGGCGCACGCTCTTCATCGTGTAAGTGAGCAGATAAGGTCAGAATACAACGATGTTGATATTCTTATATCAAATGTTAAAAAAGTATTTTTAAAGGCTCCTAGTAGGGTAAACATTTTAAAAGAAAAATATCCTGACTTACCGTTGCCTCCGCAACCAGTCATTACCAGATGGGGTACTTGGTTACAGGCAGCATCTTACTACGCTCAACATTTAGATAAAATAAAAGAAGTTTTATCCTGCTTGAGCAGTTCTGATGCTATAGCCATACGAAACGCAAAAAACATTTTGGAAAAACAAAATTTAGAAAATGATTTAAAATATATTGAAGAAAATTACTCTATTATACTACTAGCCCTAAAAGAGTTACAAAAACAAAATTTATCTCTAGCTGATTCACTTTTAGTATTTGATCAAGTAAGGGCTACGCTTAACGAGTGCAATAATGAGAATATAAAAAATAAAATAGAATCAGTTATGGAACGAAATCCAGATTTAGATACAATTAGAGAATACAGCGAGAGTATTGAAAAAAGCGTAGCAAATAATCAGAAACTTTATTTCAAATTCGCTCCATTGACATCTACAGATGTTGAACGATCATTTTCCACTTACAAATGGATCTTAGATGTTAAAAGAAATAGCTTAAAATTAGAAAATATTGAAAAAATTATAGTTATTTATTTTAATTGTATAGAGACAGAAAATCAAAATGTAGAACTTGTAACCGATGAGGATTAAAAATAATTATTTTTAATAAAACTGTAATAATGATTATTTGTATTAACAATAAACAATTTTGTTTGCTTACATATGGTTTTTTATTTTATTACTCTATTTACCAAATTTTTGGAAACTCCGGTACATTCCGGAAGAAATGCATGTCCATGTTATGATATCATGACGCAAGTATCTAAAATCAATATACCTACTCCGACCACTGGTCATCACCGATGAGCCTTATAGATCTGCGTTCCACCGAGTTGAGTGCGGCCAACTGGTATTTGGCAGATCCGTCCCAAAGGTGACTGCAGTATTCCATGCACGATCGGACTTAAGCCTTGGACATGCTAAGTATCTCGAAAAGCTTTTTTTAATAATAGTTTTGTGTCATTACCTACATACACATAATAAGTGAGCTTAAACTTTGAGCAGCATGCTGGGGACTTTCAAGTAATTAGCTCTACAAATGCTGTCCATAACTGCTTGGAAAATGCCTCCATCATTGGAGTCAAGGCATTGCTACAATTGATAGGTATTGGCTTAATCACTAAGCTTCCGAAATGCTGGTTGATGGTTAGAACCCGAACAAAGCTTTGAAAAATTAAAAACAATCATTGCCCGACCTGGGAACTTAACCACTTAAATCATGGCGAACGGCCCCACCTTCGGATGTGCCGTTCGCCATGGTCTGTATGGCTAGTTACAATCATCATCAACTCATTTTATGACCTTACTGCTGAGGGGATGAACCTTCCCTATAGATGGATAGGGAGAACGGGCCATAAACCATCACGCGGGCCCAGCGCGGATTGGTGGTTGTTAATGACTGCTAATGCAGCCGAGACCAACCGCTTTATGTACCTTCCGAAGCACGTAGGAGCCTCGAGATAATACATTTTTGGTCACTCATCCGATTACTGGTCTTTGCAAAAGTAGCTTAACCTCAGCAATCGCAGACCAGGCACGTTAACAACTGCGTGGCTCTACCACTCAGACGTGGTCGTACAGACCTTCGTGGAACACCCTGTTTTCGAGGCTGAGTTCTACGCGTCATAATTATCATTCAGGTTATTATGACGAATTCTCATTCATATCGAAACGTATGTACCCGATAGTATTTAACAGAATCTAAAACAATAACGATCGGCACTGAAACAAATGAACTGTAAAAAACAAAAACGCTAACGAGCTGTCAGTTTACAAATAATTGTGAATGAAGTACGATATATTTTAGAACCCTCCGGAATATATCGAAATTCGGGATAACCCGATATAACCAGTTACATCACAATACCAATAATATTTGTTCGGAGCACGGCGTAATGCGAACAATTGGAAACTCAGCTATAGCGAGTGCAAAATATGAAAGAGTATCGGTTCCAATAATCGAGCCTTTAAAACTTATTGCGATAAGGTTTCATTGTCGCGAAACCAATATCGGGGTGGGACTCTATCCAATTCTCGCACTCTCCCGGCAGGGCACTTTGTTCTTTGAAGGATAGGTTGAAACGTGCAGGGAATATTAAGAGATAGGTATTAGGGGCATAGTCTCTTCTTAATAGTAAAAAATGCTTTTGTAACTATAGATAGATAGATACTTAGATAAACGTTTATTTGGTACTTTATAATATACAGTGTTGTAAAAACGCTCGAGTCGGCGTTTAAACGCGTGAAAGTCTGAGCCTTCAACGCTCGCAAGCCTTAAACGCTCAAGCGTTTAACGCTCGAGTCTAAAATGCGTCGACTCAGCGCTAAACAATTGACGCTCAACGCAAATTTTTACAACACATACACCATAGTCAAATATCATTGTAAATGCAAAAATTCAAAATAAAATAAAAAATTGTATGTTATCTTTGTATCAGATTCATATTTTTGTAAGTACTGTATGATATTCTTTAATTTTTAGTACATTATGTTGCAAAATTAGGCAGGTACTCTAAGATTTTAAAGTGTCCTCTTGTGATGGAGTAAATATACTTTAAATCTGACGCTGTAAAAGAAAAAAAGAAAAGAAACGCCGTTGCTTAGTTTCTTGCCGGTTCTTCTCAGTCCAAGGTCTTCAACATTTCACGCAGCTTTGTAATGTGTAATTTAATATAACTTTATATTTTACCAGATACACCTAAGCTGAATGTTAAAAAAAAAGTTTACAACATTTATCAAAGATTATTTATCAAAATTTTTTATTACTGACAGCTTTATGTAAAAAAAAAATTTGCAAAAAAATTTGTAAAAATAATAGTTATTACCGTAACAATTTGCAATGAAGCAGCCTTTAGCTTTCGCGTCTGATTTGCTCGTCGATTTCAACGACGACTAAGCACCTTCACGCCTTTATACGAGTCGAGTTTATAGCTCAAATAAAATTGTCGTAAGCCGCTATGACGATCTCTATAAAACACCCCGTGTGTCTCGAGACAGCCTCCTTTAAGACAGCGTTCAGTCCACAGGGACGTTAAAGTTTTATAGTTAAAATAAAAAAAGTAAAATAGTCTTTAACATAACTCCTCGGTGGATAAGTGGCAAAGCGCTCGGCCCGATATCCTAAGGACCCGAGTTCAATTCCCAGATCGGGCAATGTGTGTTTCGAACTTTCGATGCAACGACTGGGTTTATGACCAACCCGCACTTGGCAAGCGTGGTGATTAAGCCATTACTCATCAAATTTAGGGATGATTTGATTTCAATGATGGAGGCTGTCCCAGCTGTGGGACATTCATAGGCTATTTACTTACTTACTTACTCTATACCATAAAAAGTTTGAACGCTTGAGGTGTTGGTAGGAAAAGAAAGGTCGGTAAAAAATGTATAAGATCAAAAGTTGAGTACAGACCTACTCTTTTAATAACATTTTCTTTGTGGACCATGAATCCGGCTAAAGTTTCGAAATGTCAGGATAAAAAAATTATTATGTAGAAATAAACAGGACCGGTTCGCCTAGTTTTTTTTTAAATTTTTATTTTATTTTTTATAAGCAAGTATTTGACCGTGATTTCGCCTGATGGTAAACGATGATGCAGCCTAGGATGTAGCATACTTGTCTAAATAATGCCTGTTCACCCTTGCCTTGAAAATGTCCAGGGTGTACAGATCCGCAGGAAGGGAGTTCCACTCCTTAGCAGCTGTCCTCATCAAAAATGATGACGCAAAGCGCTTTGTACGTATAGGCGGTATGTTGACAGCACAAGGGTGTGATCTCAGTCCGCGTCTAATTCCCCGAAGATGAAAAGGAGTAGTACTACTGGACTGGACTAGTGGTCGGTTTTAGATGGGTTCGACTCCCAGTGGAGGCGTTTGGTTGGTGGTGGGGCTTGTCATAATAATAATGACTGGTTGCATCATCGCTTGTGTTTCATAATTTCGATAAATGTAATGAAATAATTGCATTCACGAATTCGAACGAAAATAAAATTGAACAAGTTTTCAGTTGTAGGGTTTTTTGTATATTTTAATGTCTGTTACTAAGCATCTATAATAAGAAATTAATCAAATAAAACTTCGCAGATGCTTTATTAAGTGTCAAAACGATCTTCATAATCCCTCCTTCCATTCTCAACAAAGTTACCAAATCCGAATAACAAATTCAAATGTAGTTCCTCAATTATTTTAAAGTTGTTCCAAAGGTTTTGTTTTAAACTCAATCAAAACATAATTGACTACTCTCCTTCCGAGTTTGCGTGCAAATTTTACAGCCTACCGTTCGCGTTCCAAACTTAAAACATTTCATGACCAACTTCATGGCCAACTTCATGGCAAACTGTGACTATTGTGCCAATTAGGAGCGTCAGACGTTTCGATTTAAATTCAAATTCGTCCAAATCAACTTTGCTTACAAGGGGATCACGGTATTAAGTACCAATAAAGCTATAATAATGAAAGTTTTATTCAAATCTAATATTTACTCAAGATTTCTGCTCCCCGAGGAGCGGAGTTAACAGCCGACAGGTTTAATAAGGGAACGAAGCTAATTCTCAAGTTTTGATGAATGCGATTTGGTGGATACAACCCTTGGCTGGGGCGGTACATAATTTGAAATTTTGATTTAAGGCCCCTGTTTGGTTAATTGCTGCTAATATGTGTGTGTATGACGCTAACACCCTTTGGCAATCTTCTATTCGGCATGTGTTGTTCCGTTACGATTAACTTGATTCGTTCCTACAGTTCTTTAAATAAAAATAAAGTTTTTCCGCGTTTTGTTCCCGTCATGTTAACATTATTTCATATTAGAGTAAAAGAGACAAAACACGTATTCTCAGTTTATTTGTAAGACCCTTACCCCCTTACAAAAAAACAAAGAATAAGCTTTGAATAGTTAGTCTGTGTTTGGTCTCTTTCACTCTAATTTGAAATCACGTTAACATGACAGGGACAAAACACGGAATAACTATTCGGAGCTTATTCTCTATTTATTTGTAAGACCAATGTTCTTAAATCTACTCTTATTGTTACAATATAGACTTCATAAGTATCAAACATGAATTCTGTAAATGTGCAGCAATTTTTAACTAAATTTAACAGTAAAGTAATTTTTAATAATTATTATGGTGACTGTTAGCAATTTTTATTTTTATTGGCAATTACTGGTATTTAAAAAAAATGTTTATAATCAAGCTGTTATAACAGTAAAGTTTGTATTTCTTCAATGCCAAGATATTTTTAACCGCTTATGTTAAAAACGGACTCTGCTCGCCATGTGCTGGCTGCATTTGAGAATTTCTATTTAATTATCTTATAGTTCTTTCTAATTTACGGATACATGAAAGAAAATCATTTAATTTGTCTATTCAACTACAGAGTTTCTCATTGGTAAGTCCAATCCCAAAGACAAAGGCTTTCATTTATCGATGGAGTCAGCACCTATAAATCTTAAGTCAAACCTGCTTGCAATCGCATTCTGCATGTCAGCTACTTTTCTTTAGAAAATAGATTGTTCAACATATCTTAGGATGAAAAGGACATTAGTTTTCTGTTTTCTGTAAGTAAGTTTTTTTATTGTATAACAAGGAAAAGCTTTAAACGGAATTCTTAAAGAGACCGGATAAACGAACAATGCAGTAATGGTAATGTCAGAGTAATTATAAACGGGATTCTTACCATGTTTAAAAAATGTGAGTATCCGATATTTATATCATGGCGCATGTGCCGAACTGTGCCGAAATATCGGATACTTAAATAAATAAACAATGCAATACTAGTAGGGAAGCCCGGGCAAGAAGCATATTGTGGGTAAGAAGGATATCCGATTTTACTAAAACTATACAATAGATTGCGTAACTGTAGTGTTTTATTACGATTTTTGGCTAGGTATGTGTATGAACTTTTTGTATTACGTATCTAGTATTTGTGATTAAGTTTTGTTAGATCGATTGTATGATAACTTAAGTTTAATTTGTGATTATAATTTTTTCTTTACATGTTAAACTTTTTTTGACCTCAACGATTTAAAAATATTGGCGCTTTGGGCTAGACGAATATGAGCAAAACGTATAGCTGTCCGTTTATAGTAAAAACACAAAAATATCTGAGTTCAAAGTTCCAAAAAAAGCTAATAATAGAAAAACAAAAATAACTGAGTTGGAAGGACCTATTAGTGAAATTAAAAAGATAAGGACCGCTGTTATTACCAAAAAAATAAAAAGATAAACCAAGTTGTTTATGTTTGGTATGCACTGAAAAAAACACTGAATCATCCACGAAATACTGTATGCCAGTGTTGCCAGTGTAAAATAAGGGCGCATGAAGACTTATACAGGAATAGGGAGCTATTTCTGTGCCGAATCTAGCGATTAATTTTTTTTTTTTTAAACATATCCCTTTTGCCCCTGGCATGTATTCGCTTTGCCCATGTGGGTCGGGCAAAATGGTTAATATGATTATATTTTTGTTTCCTAAAATTTTGTCAGAAATTGTTTAGGTTTTTAATATTTAATAGCTTTTTCTAAAACATAACAATAATATAGTACAAATTAGAAGTATAAAAAGTTTTGTCGATTAACAGTTTGTGTGTTTTTTTTACCCTTTCCCGTAACATATGCGTCTTGCCCGGGCTTCCCCTATATGTCACCTCTTATGTCACCACATACTATACTATATTACTCTCATAATATTGTGTCCCTGCTAAGAAGTAGACCTCTGATCTAGGTCCGTTATAAATAATATAAATGACAGCGATCGTTAAAAATTTTACGATTCCTAATTTGAATATAATACGTTTCTATACTAATATTATAAAGAGGAAAGCTTTGTATTTTTGTATGTATGTTTGCAACGAATAAACTTAGAAACTACTGGACCGATTTAAAAAATTCTTTCACCATTAGAATGCTACATTAGCGCTGAGTAACAAAGGTTATATTTTAAACAAATGTAAAATAAAAGTACACCCATGAGAAGCCGGGGCGGGACGCTAGTTATTAAATAAATTCGTATAAATCTCCCTAAAACATTACAGAATGCACTAATAATATAGATAGATTGTTCTAATGGTAAATAGAACAAGAACTTTCCAAAGAAACTTATAATCAAGATTACTGAAATTGAAAGGTACCTACAAATGTGCTAGATGTTGGTTTAACGATATTATTATGCATATTGAAATGGCGATGGGCCGATAATATCGCTATTAGAATTACAGATGGATTGTCGGAACGTGTTCTAAACTCGGGTCTACTATGATCTACAATTGGTTTCACATTTATCATTTACTATGAAAGATGATACAAAGTGTAATAGGAGGGTATTGTAAAAGTGAAAAGATCCAAAATGTATCTTCTACGAGTATGCAGAGTTACTAAGACATAATTATTATCCAATTTTCAATTAAATATTCCTATTGTGACGTCACATCAAAACAAACAAGTCACAGCCCTAGTAGCTTAGTAACGTTTGTGATCACTGCTGCTTGCTGCTGCTCTCGCGCCTGACACGCATCACTTCAGTAATACCAATATTAAATTTAAAGTTATTAGTAACAACACATACAAAATCTAAATCGGATACACTTTGCATCTTTTCATTTTTACCTCACCTTTCTGTTACACGTTGTATACTATATAAATTTATTTCAATCAAATTACAGAGACAGCCCCATCTATGTGTCAGTCAGTATGTAGTCATTTTACTGAATTTCATATCCTTAAAACCGGACCATAACAATGCAATATTCAATATTATTTATTCCTTTTACGCAGGTTTACGCTACAGTAATTAAGCTCCAATGGCACAACGTTATTCATAACCCAATTACTACAACTACAATTGCCATTGGTTCGTAAATCTACAGAGCGCGAAAATATTTTGTCTACCACCCATTCAGATCGAGTTTTACAAAAAGAGCACGAACCACCAAAGAGTACCGCGTGCTACTCATTAAGTAATATTAAATCTGTAAGCAACTACTTGCCTGTGACATTAGGTGTTTGTGCATGGAGTCAATATGGTACCTACATAGTATTTATTAATACCATGAATGTGTGTTTGCCAATAAGAAACATAGAATTTAGTATAAGAATACGTACTCTTTGGGAATGCGTACTCTTTGGTGGCTTTAAACTAATATTGTTTCCAGAGTAAAATACTTTTAATTTCATAATTAATCTTAAATTAGAAATACTTGTTAGAGTGCTTGGAGCATTTCGAGTCCACAGCTGTTTTGTTTTCTGTGTAAGTTTTTGAATATCACTTGAAACTTTTTATAAAATAGGTAGATCGATGCCTATAAAATCGCCTTACGTGCAAATTGAATAACATCAGCTTTTATAAGAGTAGAATGATGGCTATAACATCGCCCTACGTGCAAATTTTAATTTAATAACACCAGCGTTTTTGTGTGTGTTTTACGGGTAAAAAGAAAAAACTATGAACAATCCTTGTACTGCGCATGTAGATGCTTATCTCTCCATTGTTAACTACAGTCGGGTCGCACCGTTCCCTATTTTAAACCGTGACACTTCTCTTTAATAGTTCCCTCTAACGATCGTTGGGTACATAAAAGATAAGATAAAAGCACTTTCGACATCGGGAGAGCAGAATTTTCGATGTATTTGATCACTGAGGCGTGTCGGTCGTTATTCTCGACATTTTAAATTTTCATTTTTGCTCCGGGCGGATTACCTTTCTCATCATATTTTCGATTCGTGCAACGCTCGTTGAGTTTTCAATTTGTTTGTGTTACAATAACCTCATTGATATGCATTTGGCGTTTTATCATTTCTGTTAGCATATCAAGGTGGTAAAATTTCGACTAAAATTCGACTGGATTTAGCGGTACTGCTGCTTTAACAGGTCAGGTTATATTAAAGCAACAATAGTGATTTATTTATTTACATTAAATACAGCTATTATTACAGTAAATTTCCTAATCCAATAGTGTAGTTAACTGGAATTACTATTATCATTTAACATTATCAGGTAGAATTTTTACTTTTATTTTTAAGTGTTAATTGCTACACTTAAGCTGAATTAAGTATTTATATAAAATACAGTGAAAAAAAATTAAACTACGTCAAAAACTTAAATTTACGTCGGCCTTCCCGGTAGCATAACGTTCAGTGCAGCCGCCCGGATTGCGGAAGACCCAGGTTCGATTCCTGGCTGGTTCGGGTAGGCGTTTAATTTTTTTTACTGTATTTTATATACATATTTAATTATCAGTTAGGCATATTATAAACTATATTGTATTATAATGTTCTATTACATTAAGTTATTCTATTCTATAACATTTTCCAAGTATTATTCTATTCTTGTTACAATATTTTTTGATACATTATATATTTCTATTTCAATTAGGACCATAACACAGCACTTGTGGAGTCACCTTCTTAATAAATCAATATGTTCTGCAACTACGTTAAGCGTGTGTTGACCGTATCAGAGGTGAGTTGGCCAGCAGGCAGTTCCTGGCGCGGGGCAACGCAAACTGCCGTGGCCGACGCCACCGCCCCGCTTGTTGCTTTAACCCTTTCGAAGGCAATGGCAGCTATGTTGCCACCAAATATTGAACTTTGTGCACTTAGAATTAGATTGAAAACCAATGAAAATCTAAAACTCTATTACCGATGAAAAGTTTAACAGATCTGTAGGCTAGTGATTAAGACCACTGATTTAAACCCAGAGGTCCCGGGTTCGATTCCCAGCGCATGTTTGTGTACTCGGTTTGGTTGGTGGTAGGGTTTGTTTGTCCGCCTAGCTAGCTACCACCGTCTTATCTAAATATGTCACAATAACCTCATAAATGTTGTGTTCCGGTAGCTAGAGATAAGACAGCCAGTGCCTCAGTAGTTGAGGATCCGGGTTAAGTGCGCTTCCACCATTGGCCTTATCATCACTTAACATCAGGTGAGATCATGGCACTGTGCTTACCCGCAAATCATAATTAAAATAAATCTAGTTAATTTAAAGATGCATAATAACTGAAGCTTGGATCAAGGTCGACGTCGTGGTCAAAGGGTCGAGGAGCTCAGCGGCCGGCTGCGTTGACGCAGTAGAACGGAGTCGGGTTTAGAGAGTCTTGGTTCGATCCTATGAAGGACTTCTGATATTTTTCTTATTTAAATGTTCCGGGTCAAAGGGTGGGCAACGCAATGCTTAGTCACACCGCTAGAACAAAAATAATCTAATTTCATTTTGCGTGGAATGGAACGCACGCAATTAAAGTTTACAAAAGCAAATACAATAATTATCAATTTTAAAACGACCATCTTCCTGTGACTACACTTTACTTAGGGTTGGAAACGTCAAGATGAACTTATATGTATAGTAAACGCGAGTAGTTAGATCCATTTATAAAATGTTCCATTTTATTTTGTATTTTGAGTTATAGAAAACGATATAAACCCACATAGTGTGCGTGTGTAATCGCCAATTCATCCGTTCGTTAGTTCAGCCATTAATTAAAAATGAAAAACTGAAAAATATAGAGTCAGCTCTCAATACTGTGAGCTCCATTTCAGAAAAAAGCAGTTTACTTTTTTATCATAATGCTTTAATTTTCCGGAAAGTCTTTGACGATGGCTCTTTTACTGAAAGCATTTTGTTTTTACGAATCATTTCTATGGAATATATTATGAAAGGACTATTGTGTTATTTTTAATGATAAAATTTCTCTTGACTAGGTATTTGTTTTATGATTTTATTAACACTATGGCGTTATTTAATTTATTTCTTGATGTTGTGTAATTATGCGCCGTACCTGTACTCGTAGTACCCTTGCGCAAGGAAATGACTTACAAGTCAGATCACAGGAGGCCACATACTCACATAGGCGATCACTTACAAGCAATCAAGCATTGGACCACTTATGACTGTAAAGAATGAAGGTTAGTTTTGTGCCGACTACAAGGCCCAAGACACCGTACTCGTAGAGTAAAGGGTATGGCGACCCGGTTCACACGCGCTCTATACCAGGTACAGACCTGGACGCTTCTCCCCACCCTCACGTCCCGGTCAACCCGAGCCTTAAGAGGCTAGGACATTGGCTTGGGTTGCCTTCTGCTCCTGATCCGATCAGATCCTAACCTCTTGGAGAATCATGTAGGGAAGAGGGACACGTACTGGTCAAGACAAGGCCGCATGGACCGGCTACGCGGATCGAATCGATCCCCTCTACTTTGACGACGTACCAGCCACTCGAGCGCCAAATTGTCGGGTCGAATTTGTACGGTTGCGAAATACACCAGCACTTATTATACAATGCACTTACCTTTTACTGGACAATATCTCAAGCTACCATAGTTAGAGCTTTGGCCAGTACACGTACTAGTGCGTGATACCAATAATAATTGTATAGAAAGCTCTGACGGTGTTTCGATCACACGGCTGGAACCCTTAACCATTTTTGCCGCCCCTTAAAGGTAGGGAGTACGGGCCATAAACCACCACGCGGGCCCAGTGCGGTGCGGTGGTTGTTAACGACTGCTAATGCAGCCTGGACCACCGGCTTTATGTGCCTTCCGAAGCACGGATGAACTCGAGATGATAAATTTTTGTCACCCATCCGATGACCGGCCTTTGCGAAAGTTGCTTAACCTCAGCACCCGTAGACCGGGCGCGTTAACCACTGCGCCATCGAGTTTTTTGTATGTATTTTTCTCAAATTACGGCTATATCCAGAAAATCGTTGTTATCTTCGAGAGTGTTCTCCACTTTTTTTTCACACTTCGACACTAAAAAGTTTAGTGACCCTGAAAATACCGTGTGAGGCAATCAACAAACACTCTTAAAAAAAAACCCTTATTGCTCAGTATCTGGTACCTACCATTTTTTTCTACATAGTACGGCAAACGACTCCATTTCACCTGATGTTAAGTGAATATGTAATCCAGATGCGACGACAACTGGTGCAGTGTAAAAACAACGCATCAGTTACCCTCACTCTGCCGGCCCACGAGGTGCCTCTTCACGCCTCGTTTGAAGGACCCCATATCATAGGAAGGAGGGAAAACGTGTGCTGGCAATGCAGGAAGGGAGAAGGTGGTATGAGGTCAAAGAGTTAAGAGAGCACTCGCCAGGGTTTAAGCGGTAAAACACGCTGAGTGACGCAATATCTCTACGCAATTGCAGGGACTTAAGGGTATTTCGCAAAGTATTGCGGAACCGTCCCAGATGTGCGAGCAATACTCCACGCAAGACCGTACCTGTGTCTTGTACAAAAGGCACAACTGGTCAGGCGTAAAGAATCGCCGCGCCCTTTCAGACTACCGAGTTTTCGTGAGACTGTTTTGATCACGGCTTTGATGTAGTCCTTTTTGTTTCAGCAACGAATCGTCACACCGAGCATGTTGATACTGCTCTGCAGGCTTAGAGATGTACCCTGAAGAGTAGGAAGAGGAAGGAATGGTGACTTTTTTGCCGTGAACGCACACACCTGTGTTTTCTTGGTTCTATCGTTCTGGTAATACCCTCCGTTTACCCAGTGGTACCGCTCCGTTATTTAGCGTAATTCTGTTTCTTCGTAACTTAGTCGCTACTACGAACACACAGGGATGCCACAATTTCATTATTCCGTGACACCGCCGCATTCTTTGAAGTTCCTATTAGTGGTTTCGGGATAAATCCAAATGAAATGAGACGGTCCTAATTACACTAGAGATCGGCGAAATGAGATTATCTCACGCGAGCGAGCTTCGCACGCGAGCTTTTTGCGCTTAGCGGGGGGAACACTTAAAATTATTATTTTGACGAGACTTGGAAACAGACGGTTATGTTGGGTTTGTCTATGGTGTTGTTGTTGGTGCTTTATTTGAAAATGTTGCATATTAATACTTTTTGTAGTATATAATTTTTTATATTATATCTTACGAGTAAGTACCTACCTACTTAATATTCATCTCACCTGATTTTAAGTGTATCATCGGTGGTGGAAGCGCACTTCACCCGGAATCCTCGACTACTGAGGCACTGGCTATCTTATCTCTAGCTGCCGGAACACAACAATGCTACAATCATTGATGTTATGGCGACATATTTAGATAAAATAGTGGTAGCTAGCCAGGCGTACAAACAAACCCTACCACCAACCAAACCGAGTACACAAATATGAACCACCTGCGGGGAACCGAACCTGGGACCTCTGGGTCTAAGGAATGGGCTTAACAAAGTCACAGAGGCGATTAAAGAATATTAGAGGCGCCTGCAGCTGATGTTTCCCCCTTCCAGTATTACTATAATATATCGAGCCATCGGGATCTGTAGTACCTGTTAGTGATACTATGAAAAGATTTTTATAGTAGGTAAAATTCTGTTTAATTAATAAATGTATGTAACTTTTTACATAAAGAGTTTAAATTTAGGCTCTGGTTTAATGATCGCTGCCCCTATAAAGAATTAGGGTGTAAAAACAACAAATATTTACCTACAAGTGATCGTGTAAGTAAAAATTGGTAACAAAGTATTTATTCTCAAACTGATTTACAATATCTTCATTATACCATTTTGCCTGGATCTTATGCAGTTACGATTTACGACATTAAGATTGTATTGACTGTAACTTGTTTACTGATCCCAAATAAATAAACAAAACACAGCAACGTATTCATTCCACTCGTCTGTACACAAAGCAGTGAGTGAATCGAACATGCCGTTTTTATATAATAAAAAAGAAACAAAAGAAAGGGGAAATTTTAAATCTCCTGATTACTGAAGCATGAAAACAAAGTGTGTGGCGTATCCTGTCGTCGAACAAGCTCCTTTCTTTCATCTTTCTTTAGGATAACAAACCCTCAAAAGATAAAAAGGGTTACCGTTAGTCCGTCTCACGTTCGCGCTGTCTAGTTTGAACTCTTTTCATGTTCTGAAAGGTAACATCATTTACTTTCTATAAAAAATGTTCAAGCTTTTGTCCTTCTAATATAATTTGCAATGTGTCAAAATAATATGCTTATAAAGGTAAATAGTCTGACCGCCTCTGTGGTTTAGTTGTAAAAAAAAACTTACAGTAGGGTTACTCTTGAAACACAATTCCAACAATAGTCGACCATTTGGAATCCACAATACTTGAAATACATAAATTTAATAGACAAAATTCAAGATAAATTCATAAAACGACTACATTTTAGGTTTAAAAACAGATCGATTAATCTTATTCCATTGGCACAGCGGCGCGAGCATAGGGATATCATTTTTCTGTATAAATTAATCAATAATTACATTGAGTCTCCCTACCTGCTAAGTAAAATTTTACTTAGATGCCCTAGGGCGAACATGCGAAATTGTAATACATTTTCTGTACCTATGTGTCGGACGAATTATGCAAGCAATCGATTAATACCAAGAACAAAAAAAACTTATAATTTGAAGTACGGTCACATCGATATTTTTAATCTTAAGCTACGTCAATTTAAATCGATTTTAAAAAATGAAACATAACAGTGTACAATTAATATAAGTTACTTACCTAATATTGTAAAATTCAATATTTTAAGTTATTTTTTTTTAGTAATTTAATAATATGTCTGGCTACACCTACTATTTAATTTACTTTTTATTAACTTGTACTCTAGCATGCAACGTTGCCTTTCTCAACAATAGTTTTATATAAAAGTGGAAACTAATTAGGCTTATCACTATTGTCACTATTATTTGTATGACTGTAACGCTGTTTGTTTCCCAATAGATAAATAAATAAATAAATAAAATAAAATAATCAATTTCCAATCCCAAATCTAAAAAGTTCAAATGGCACTCTTAAAAGCGATAATAGCGCCACATTGTAATTAATTTGCTTGGAAATTGAGTGAACAAATTATTATCGAGATGGGGCGTTCCGAAATTGCGAAACTTATCCCAATATCGATACATATTAATCGCATTGGAATTGTATTGAGATTGAGTTTGCGTCAAGAGTAGCCTACCAGGTCCCGGTTCCGATCCCAGCGGAGGTAGCGTATTTGTAAACTCAGTTTAGTCATTAATATTATTTTGTATTTTGCATTTATAATGCTGGTATAGCATTGTCTCAAGACGAAAGTCTTTGACCAGTGTGTGTTGCCAGTGATGACATACGGGACTGAGACGTGGTCGCTCACTATGGGCCTTATCAGAAGGCTCAAGGTCACTCAAAAAGCAGGAGAGGGCTATGCTCCGGGTTTCTCTGCGAGATCAAATCAGAAATGAGGAGATCCGCAGAAGAACAAAGGTAACCGACATAGCCCAAAGAGTTGCTAAGCTCAAGTGGCAGTGGGCAGGGCACATTGCTCACAGGACTGATAGCCGCTTTGGTGGAACAGTCCTCGAGTGGCGACCGCGTACCGGAAAGCGCAGTATGGGCAGGCCTCCAACAAGGTGGACCGACGATCTGGTGAAGGAAGGATGCGAGCAGCACAAAACCGGTCGTTGTGGAGATCCTTGGGGGAGGCCTTTGTCCAGCAGTGGACGTCTTTTGACTGAGATGACGATGGTGATAATGATGAATGATATATGTGTGTAGTTACAAGATAAATTTTTACTAGAAAAATTCAACTAGTCGCAGAAATCTTGAGTGAGAATGGAATCGGTAATAAATTCACAGTGACATACCTCTGGCTTGCAGCGTAAATCACAAAATACTAGAAAAATTCAACGAGTCTTCTGGGGTGTCGCTAGCTCAGCGGTCAGATTAGACTGATTAGCCAAAGATCGTAGGTTCGATTTCCACTTGATCTTCCTGATACTAGTTAACTTTTTCTAGTAAAATTTTATCAGTTTGGTTAGCTGGCTTAGTTAATTTCAGTCGGCCTAGCCAGGCCGGTAGAAAGCTATCTTATGTATGTACCATCTTACCATATTATGTATGTCAATTTTAGTTACGTTATTAGCATTTTTGTGTTGGTGGTGGATTAATCTGTTCGTGAACGTGCATGAATGATGGATGACAAATGATACTAAACAGTACAACTTCAAATATTTATAAAATATAGTGAAAAAATTTAATACCTACCCGACCCAGCCAGGAATCGAACCTGGGTCTTCCGCAATCCAGGCGACTGCACTGACCATTATGCTACCGGGAAGCACTGATGTTTTCACTGCTTTTATTTTGACTGCTTTTTAGCGGCAGTAGTGCCATCTATCCAACGGTTATTGCAACCGATTGGCTATGCAAATTCATCTTCACAGATGAAATACCACAAATTTGATAACACAACGCTAAAGGTTTTTTTTCACTATATTTTAATTTGCCGCAAATAGCACTTTAAAATAAAAAATAAAAAGTACAACTTCACTTCAAAATAACATTTACTTTAGCAGTGTGACAAAGTGCTCAGCCTGATACCCGAAGATACCAGGTTCAATTTCAGGTCGAGTAAATTGTGTTTCGGATTGTATGATGTATAGCCTGGGTTTTTGATCACCGACCTGCATTTGACAAGCGTGGTGATTAAGCCGTTACCCATTAATTCATCATCATCATCATCAGCTCATTTTATGTCCCCACTACTGGGACACGAGCCTTCCCTATGGATGGATAGGGAGAACGGGCCATAAACCACCTCGCGGTTCCAGTGCGGATTGGTGGTTGTTAACGACTGCTATTGCAGCCGGGACCAACGGCTTTACGTGCCTTCCGAAGCACGGAGGAGCTCGAGATGATAAATTTTTGGTCACCCATCCAAAGACCGGTCTTTGAGAAAGTTGCTTAACCTCAGCACTCGCAGACCGGGCGCCATCGAGCTCCTCTCCATCCACCCATCAATTGTAGTGATGATTTCAATGATGGAGGCTTTGCCCAGCAGTGGGACAGTCATAGGCTATCTACTTTTACTTTACTTACTTTACTTTCACTAGCAACCGCGCCAACCACATTCAGTCATCGAAAAAGACAAAGAAAAACTTATCTTTCCATAAATTATTATACACTATTTAGTAAGTTAGACTAACAAACTGTTCTTTTGTACTAAGACTGATGAAGTACACAACTGTTATTCCTTTGGGGATTCAGTTCCTTACTTCACGCTACCTGAAAGTCATAGACCTGTTAGAAATCCAGTTTGGAATTCAATATTTATCGCTGTTCTTTTTTGTGCATATTTCAAAGCCTTAAAGGCCTAAAAGTTTAGTGGTAAAACCATCAGTCTCAGAACCTAAGGTTTTTAAAAATGCTTTATTACTTACGGGTAAGCAAGCACTTGTCCTTTATCTCACCTGATATTAGTGAAAGCGCACTTTACCCAAAATCCTCAACTACTGAGGTACGGTCTCTCGGTCAGTTAATACAAATCAAAAATAGGAAGGGCCCAAGAATTGACCCCTGCGGAACTCCAATTTTTGCATGAGAACCAGAGGATTTAGTTCCATTTATATCGACAGTTTGTGTCCTAGAACTGAGATACGACTGTATCAATTTTAGTGCAAAATCATTAAGACCATAGTAGTGTAACTTCATCACCAGAGTCCGGTGCTCAACGCAATCGAAATTGTGGTGCTCACATCCAGCGTCTTCCCGCGACCTTGTTGGAGGCCTGTCTGACCACATTGCATTTTCCGTTATTCTAATGAAATGCAAGCACAAAATTATTGTGTAATTAAACATTAAATTATTATATGAGCAGCGAATAATTCTGTCGGCACCGTCATCAATCTCCAAAACGAGCCGCAGAAAATTTCTCACAACCGCGCGTGAGGAATCTAAAAATTTGATCAAGCACAAACACCGAGAAAGGAATCGCACAAAGGGAATCTATCTCCCTTTCGCACATTTGAAAAATGGCCGAATCCGTGCAAGATTCTCCAATGTGTTAATAACACCCCGGAGGCTTCCGCACGTTTCTCTTGCGGCAGATTTTTGTGCGTAAGCGGACAAACGAACTCGCACCAAATAGGTATATTTTATTTGTCGCTGCGCCGCGTCTTAAGGAAATTGGGTCGACAGTTTCTTCGGAAATTTCTTTTGAATACCTTTATACTCGTATGTAAGATCGAAACGTGTCGAGTTTTGCGAATACAGTGAGTTGATACGAAAAAGTACGGTAATAGATCAAACGCAATTAAAATATGTTTTCGCGTTTCTATTTTTTTTCCAGGGATAGCCACATATTGGCTCTTATACTCATTGATAAGTTGATGAGCATAAAGAATATCCACGGAAATAATTATGTGAAATCAAAACAAAAAAAAATCTGAACTAATATACATATTTATTACAGAGGTACAGAACATATCATCATCATCATCATCATCATCATCATCATTTGCTCTACCGTTGGGCAAAGGCCTTCATCCAACTTATGCAGCCTAAAATTAGCGGCTCAGTTTATTGATTTTTTTTTGATTAATTGATTAAACTTAATTTTATAAATTAACTTAATAAATTTGATTAAACACACATTGTTTTTGATTAAGGGGGTGCAGCGCGGAATTTCGAAAATTTACGTGTTTTTAAGTCACTGGTGCTAGGCGCTGAAAAGGTCATATTCATTAAAAGGACTAGTGTAGGGTAGCTTGATCCATTCACAAGGGCATGGTTGTCTTGGAATTTGAAACAAATACCCAGAACCTGCATTAACAATACGTAAAAGTAATGATATATAAAAACTTATTTCTTCAGAAACTTTGTAAATACAGCACAAATGAAACAATGATCCGACATCAAAAGGTTTGTATTGATATTCCGCAGGGCACTGTTGTCTTATTTTTCAATTAAAAAATATGAATATGAAAATATTAAGACTTTTATTATTTTTGACCTAAACTCCTATGATTTTACGAAAGTAAACATTGCTCTATTTAAATCAGCAGCCTACTCTGTACAGATATTAGTGTGCGTGCGTATTCGTAGTCGTGCGCCGTTGTCACACCACTGCCACGCGCCGCTCGCTCGCTATCATAAAGAAACTTGAAACTCGCAGTTTTGCGTCCGCGCTGCACCCCCTTAAGTTTTCTTCATTGCACATACTCAGGTGTAATTGTATGCTCAACACTATTGAATGTATAACTTGTTAAGTGGAAACTTCTTAGGCAAGTGTAAAATTTTATAATTGTATCTATTTAAATGTATTTAAAATGCTGTTTGTTTCCCAATAAAAAAATAAAAATAAATAAAATACAATGTGATGGGTTGTTAGACAAAACATAGATACCTATGTAACTGTAAATATTATTATTTCATTAACTACTCTTTTGTCCATACATTTTCTAAACACATTAAATTCAATTATTAACTAATAAACAGGCATTATTTTGTGTTTTAATATTAAAATTACATTGTCACCACATAATAGTAGTACGACACAAAACTTACCTCAAATTAACCCGCACAATGAAACAGGACAGTGTTGTAATTAATTGGTCGTCCAAACACCTAAAGTGTTCCTTTTTACCTTTATCAGTGTCACGTCATGTTTGCGCACCGCGTCACGCCAAATATCCAGTCAAGCCAAAGGACTAACCCTACCACGTGACTGAGGACTGAGGGCCTAATTCGAGTGTTATTCACCGTCACGTTAATAAAATCGAGAATTTGTTTAGCAAAATTGCGTTTAAAATTGCATCAACCGTCTTTGTGGTCTAATGGCTTTGACCACCGACCGGTCTCAGACCCAGTGTTCCCGAGTTCGATTCCCAGTGGGGGGTACATGTTTGAGTACTCGGTTTGGTTGGTGGTAGGGCTTGTTTGTGCGCGCAGCTTGGTAGCTCCCAAAACCATCTTATCTAAATCTGTCGCCATAACATTAATGTTAGTAGCATTGTTGTGTTCCGGCAGATAGAGATAAGATAGCCACAGCTGAGGATCCCGGATAAAGTGCGCTTTTGCCATTGGCCTTATCATCACTTAACATCAGGTGAGATGAAGGCACTGTGCTTACCCGTAAGACATTAAAAAAAATTGAAATCTATAAGATAAATTGCTTCATCATCAGCTCATATACGTCTCCACAGCAAGGGCACGAGCCTTCCCTATGGATGGATAGGGAGAACGGGCCATAAACCACCACGCGGGCCCAGTGCGGATTGGTGGTTATTAACGACTGTTAATGCAGCCGGGGTCAACCACTTTACGTGCCTTCCGAAGCACGGAGGAGCTCTAGATGATAAATTTTTGGTCACCCATCCGATGACCGGCCTTTGCGAAAGTTGCTTAACCTCAGCACTCGCAGACCAGGCGCGTTAACCACTGCGCCATCGAGCTGCTCGAGATAAATTGCTTGATCCCTTATAAATATAACATCAACTGTTTCAACGTATTTACACAATTTTTTGGCAATAATAATGTATTCTTACCGTACTCGTAGGTATTTTATTTTACAGCTTAACGATTTAGGTAAGGTATCGAATGGAGAATTGTTATCTATATTATTGCTGCTTACCATAAGTGTAATTTATCACGGCTGCCCTTGAAGCATTTTTTAATATTTTGAATTTTTGAGTGAGAATCGAACCCATGACCTTTTGATAACCGGCCCAATGCTGTGACCGCTGAGCTACCAAGACCCCATGACTCCTTGAATTCTTCCAGTACTTTGTTATTTACGCTGCAAGCCAGCAGTATTACGTCACTGTGAATTTACAACCTTCACAGTCGAAAGAACACTTTAGCAAGTATTTAACAAAAGATTTTTTTTGCGCCCTGAGAAGGACAACCCACCTCTACCCGGAGGTGGGAGGAGGTGAATACTACATCTTATGAATAACTTAAGCGGTTGAGATAGACTATGTCAGACTCCTACTGTAAGGGCTGCGTAGGCTGACGGAACCTACGTCAGCGGCGAGGCACGTCGTGGTGAAGTCGGCGCGCTCAGTCTGCAGTGATGCTGCCTATGTCGGCTGACTTCGACGTGTCCTGTGCCGCAAGTAGGCAATAAGACGTAATTCCTTAAAAATATTTTTATTATTTTGAATTTATGCAAATGCTATAGATAACTATCTATAGCATTCTATTTAGAAAAAAATCTTCAAGAAAAAAATAACTAGATTTTTCGTCCTGAATTAAGGCAGCTCAGTGCTTGCCATTCGTGATTCCGAGCCATCCCCGTGTTAGAGGAGGGATGGTATTAGGTCTTTAGTGGAAAGACCTTCCTTCGTAGCTGGATGAGGGAAGAGGAGGAGAGTCCCACAAATCCCGGAATCGCCCCAGCCCCGGTTTATGCACAAGAAGCATTTTGTATGCTTCCGTAGTCGAGTGGCTTGCACGCTGGTTTGGTGTTGCCATCTACAAGATCCCGGGTTCGATTCCCGGTTTTTCTACATTTTTTCGGGTCTGAGTGGTTGTGGTACATCGTGATTTCCATAACACAAGTGCTTGAGCTAAGTCTTTAGAGTCAGACCAATGTTTTTTTATTTAAATTACCTCGTTAAAGAAAAGGTGGGATAAATGCAACCGCTTTTCCCGTCGTGGAATAAAAAAGCGGCTACCGAGTTGCGTGTTAGTAAACACTGGTAGGGCTGCTGGCTTTAATTGAAACACGTGCTTCGGACACGCTTTGCATCCCTAATGCTAAACAGTCAAATAATTCTCGAATGAAACCGGTTTAATGCAAAAACTTCTGGTCGGGGATATTGTTTTCGGCTCTTTCCACTTGAAACTTCCCTCTGCCACCGAATATTTATAAAATTCTGATTTAAATACAGATTAAGGGTGCACAGTTGCGTATTGCCCTTTAAATTTTAAGGAGGTTGCGAACTCTTTTTTGTTTGAACATTTATTATAGGTTGGTATCAAACTTTTTTAAAGCTCTTTTGGGAGGATAAGATGTGTTGATTGCCTCATTATTATATTAACCAGCTCATTTTATGTCCTCACTGCTGGGGCACTAGCCTTCCGTCCATATGGATAAGGAGAACGGGCCATAAACCACCACGCGCGTCCAGTGACGTTGGTGGTTATTAACGACTGCTAATGCAGCCGGGACCAACGGCTTTACGTGCCTTCCGAAGCACGGAGAAGCTAGGAAGATTAGGTCACCCATCTTATGACTAGCCTCTGCGAAATTTGCTTAGCCTTAGCAATCGTAGACCGGGCGCGCTTACCACTGCGTCATCGAGCTCCTCAACTATCTTATTATCAGAGAGAATTTCTTAAACATTTTTTCTCCTAATCTTGAAGGTGGAAGAACAATTCCCCTTTGTCATCAGCTCATTTTATGTCCCCACTGCTGGGGCACGAGCCTTCTCTATGGATGGATAGGGAGAACGGGCCATAAACCACCACGCGGGCCCAGTGCGGATTGGTAGTTGTTAACGACTGCTAATGCAGCCGGAACCAACGGCTTTACGTGCCTTCCGAACAACGGAGAAGCTCGAGATGATAAATTTTCGGTCACCCATCCGATGACCGGCCTTTGCGAAATTGCTTAACCTCATCACTCGCAGACCGGGCAAGTTAACCATTGCGCCAACGAGCTCTTTAATTCCCCTTAAACCCATGTAATTCAGAATAGAGTCTAGAATGTCTAGAATACGTGGTTATGAGGTTATTAATATGGAAGAGGAGTTTTGGCTCAAGGTGTCATGTTCCGACGGTTCCAACGAACGGCTACTTGAGACCACGCTGCGTCGCTGCGCTGTTCCTGTCTAACATAGTTTTAAGATCTATATTTGTTATTAAGTATATTAGGTTAAGCCTGTAAAACATTTATGTATGTATGCATAAGTCATGGTTGCCTGATCTAAATCTTCTTAATATATAAAACAAAGTCGGGTTTGTTGGAACACTTATAACTCGAGAACGGCTGGACCGATTTTCATGGTTTTTGATTTGTTGTGTTTGTCTCCGTTCCAAATAGCAGAATATCGTCACCTGCAGGTTCACTTGGGGTAACTGACAAAACACGATGTTACAGGAATAATAAATAATAATAAATAAATGAATAGCATTTAAAGTTTTTTTTCGTCTTTAATTGAACCTAATTTTTTTTTAATTTAACCTTTTTATAATTTGCTTTTATTGACATGCTTAGAAAACAGCGGATAATAAGCTAAAATGGAAACGATAAAGAAATATATCCTATTTTCGGAAATAAATTTTAGTTACATCAAACTTTTTTGAAACTCTTGACAGTTACACCACATTCAGCTTAAAATGTTTTTGGAACAGCTCAGGTCAAATTGATGTAAAGATAGTTGTAAATAAAATTATTTAATAATTTTCATGCAAGTACCGGTTTATATTTATTTGATTACTGTACATTTCAGTTAAAGTACATAAAATGTAGAGAATAATGAAATATGAACCTTTTGCCTTATACACTAATTTTACTTAAATCCTAAAATGTGATGGTTTAAATAGTTTTATAATCAAAATTAAAACAAAATTAAATAAAAACACTGTATTATTATGAAGTTTTATATTTATTGCGAAACGTTAATAAAAAGTCCACTAGTCTCAAAAAACAGTAAATTATCACACTTGCTAAGCAGAGTAAGCAGAAGAGTTTTCTTCGTCCGTTTGGTTAAGCGTGTCCTGTATTTTTGTAGCATAGGGTAGATTAATAAAATCCCCATGATACCTGCTAGGAATAACGCCATTATTGCATAACTTTGATAAATATTTAAACTACACTTTAAGAAGACACTACCCTTCGAGGATCGAGGCGAGTATGGAGGTATGGGTCGGCAGATTGGGACGAGATGCGGCACTTTTTCGCGTCTTATCCTTGGCGGCAACTGTGCTTCTCTTCGAGCGAACCTTCTGTCTGTGCCGGCGCAATCGCAGACGTGATACGCCAGGTAATGGAATATTTTATCCCATTCTCTGACGTCCCCATAGGCATTAGGGCCCGTCCATGGCTCAATGCTGACTGCGCTCACGCTAAAGCGCGGAAGGAGGCAGCGTACCAAGCCTGGGCCCAGGCTCGCGGTTGCAAACGCAGAGACGGCAGTATCCACGCAAAGAAGAGAGCCTTTAACTCTGCCGCCAAGTTCTGCAAACGGGTGTTAAGGAAAGCACGTTTCAATCATGTTGATCGTATTGGTGTCAAGTTGGCGTCCTTCAAGGTACCCACAAGGTAGCAAGCAGTTTTGGTCCCTTTCCAAATCGATAGAAACCAACTTCTGCCGTCCTTTACTTCCTCCCGTGCTCAAACCAGATAGGACATTGGCCCACACCGCGTTAGAGAAGGCGAACTTGTTTGCATCCCTCTTCGCAAATTACTCGCGCCTTGATTCGGGCTCTAAATCACCACCTAGCATACCTCACTATGACTCCTACATGTCGGAGATCATTTTTCACAACAAAGAGGTTCGTGGAGTATTTCGAAATCTCGACCTCAATAAGGCCAGTGGTCCAGATGGAATACCAGGTAGAGTTTTGAGGAATTGTGCACCTGAGTTGTCTCCTGTTTTGACGCGCTTGTATCGCCTCTCTCTTAAGCAGGGAGTGGTGCCGAAATCGTGGAGGCTAGCTAATGTTCAGCCTGTTCCCAAGAAGGGTAGTCGTGCCGACCCTGCAAACTACAGACCAATCGCCATAACCTCCATAATCTGCAAAGTTATGGAAAAGGTCCTAAACCACAAACTGCTGACGTACCTAGAGCACAACGATCTCCTCAGCGATCGTCAGTACGGCTTCCGCCAGGGACGGTCTACTGGGGACCTTTTAGTGTACGTCACGCACTGTTGGGGCGAAGCCATCGAGAAACACGGCGAAGCCCTTGCCGTGTCCTTGGACATCTCGAAGGCTTTTGACAGGGTTTGGCATAAAAGTTTGTTAAGCAAGCTTCCCGCGTACGGCATCCCTACTGGCTTTTGCAATTGGATCACAGACTTTTTGAGTGAGCGGTCGATCAGAGTAGTCATTGATGGCTGCTCCTCTGACATCATGGCTATCGACGCCGGAGTTTCTCAAGGGTCTGTTCTTTCGGCAACTCTTTTCCTGCTTCACATCAACGACCTGCTTCAGCCAGTGATAGTTGGGTACGCAGACGATAGTACTGTTGCAGAAAGATACATTCCAGGTGCGGGAGCCAGAGAGGGAAACATTTACTCTCTAAGAGAGGCCATGGTTGAGCGAGCAGACATGGGGACGACAACCTGGTCCGTTTCAACGCCTCCAAAACTTAAGCGTGTCTGTTCTCCGCCAAAAGGAGTCCATTTCTTTTGACTCCTACTTTCCGAGGTACGTCCATCCCAATCAAGGGCACCCTTGAGCTGTTAGGCATGGAGTTGACTGCAAATCTCAACTTCGGCGAGTCCAAAGCTCAGACTGCAGCAAAAAAGCTGGGCATCCTGAACAAGGTGCGGCAGTATTTCACACCAGAGCAGATCCTTAGCCTGTACAAGGCTCAAGTCTGATCGTGCATGGAATACTGCAGTCATCTTTGGGACGGATCTGCCAAATACCAGTTGGCCGCACTCGACTCGGTGGAACGCAGAGCTATAAGGCTCATCGGTGATGACGCGCTTGTCGAGGCCAAGCTTACCAACCTCGCACACCGGCGTCGTGTCGCCTGCCTGTGTGTCTTTTACCGACTTTACGACGGAGAGTGTGCCGGGGAGCTTTTCGAGTTCATACCACCATCGCCCTTTTACCACCGAACCTCCAGACGTACTGCAGGATATCATCCTCACCTAGTAGAATTTCCACTATGTCGCACTAAGCGCTTCATGTCATCATTTTTACTGCGCACTGACAAGGAGTGGAATTCTCTGCCATCGTCTGTGTTCCCAAAAACTTATAACCTGAATTCCTTCAAGGCGAGTGTTAATAGGCATCTTCTGGGACAGCTCGCTCCATCTTAGACCTCATCTACGCTCACCATCAGGCGAGATCGAGGTCAAGAGCTGTCTTATAAGGCATAAAAAAAAACTTCACTTCTGATATGGGCAATCTTTTTTTATAGAGGGGTTTCAATTCTTGAATTTAAAGATATACATTTTGCAAAGTGGGGTAAGAAAACAAACTTATAAATCACTCACTTGCAAATTGATGTAACTGACACTCATAGTTCGAGCCAAATTGGTGTAACGTGGAAATGATTAATATGATAGTAAAGTTAAATAAGGTAAGATTCACCTGTTGGAAAGTGTGGATAATAATTTAGGTGTATCCGTGGTTTTTTTTTCACCTAAACTAAACAATGAAAGAGCAATGCTTATAATTAATACACTAATTTAACTTGCAGAAATGAATGAAATGTCTGTTACCTTAACATTTTGACGGAAGTATGAAAAATACATACCCAAAATAAGTAGTGTATCTGCATTTTTTTAAAGGTTAGGGCATTTTTGAATATATCATTCGAAAGAGCAGAAAAATCTAAAAAGAACTGTATAATTAACTCATTTTACGTGTTTTGTCAGTTACCCCAAATGAACCTGCAGGTGACGATATGTATTTATAAACATTGAAAAATTTACGAAAAAATAAAATAAAATAAAAATATTTTCCAAAACAAAATGTTCATGGGTTTAGTAACTGTCAAAAAGAAACATTATTAACGAATAACTGTGTTTATTCATCATCCTCTACCATTGTAAAAGCACAAAGCTCTCGGAAGACCAAAGAGGTCTCACGTTGAAGTTAAATTAAAAAGTTCTTGCCAGCAGCGTGCAGCGTCGGCGTGTTTTTGCCGGACCCGACTATTCAAAGTGCCGAAGTCCGCCGTATTGGAAACACGTCAAACACTCCGCACTGTTTTTCTTGTTGTTGTCTTACCTCTCCGCTCGAAGTGCACACATTCACACTGTGAGGCTGTGAGGATAAATCCGATTGCTGTGTCGCTTTCACTTCGCATTTCACTGGTGTGTTCATTGCTTTTGTGTGGTTTAAGCTTTGGTGCCTTACCATAAAAGCTTTAAGAGCGTTTAACCGCACACTAGCGCCGCCAATAAAAAAAAAACATATCTAGTAATTAGAGATAGAAAATCAAATTATGCTCAACAAACTATTTGAATGAAGTAATTTAGCATTTTTACGTCACCTAATGAACATCTGACATGTTATGGTTTAGTTAAATAAGACGTTACAGCTATGGTTTAGTTAAATAACGCCGTGTTATATAATATTATGTAGTATAATAGTATGCCTAAACACTGCTCCGTGTGCGCAATATGCTTAGAAAATCCTTTGCCCTACAATATAGGATAAAAAGGCTAACTATAACTGTAACTGTAATTTGTTAATTTTAATTTAATAAATTTGTTCAAGTAGCATTTCTGTGATTCCACTAAGTGAACACCATATAAACGGCCATTTTGTTCTCGGCTCGAACTTAGTTCATAACTAATTGCTCCGAACATTGCGTGCGAAGTTCAAAACTGAATTAGTTTCGAACTGAAGTTGCATTTATACATTTCTATCACTGGCTTGTACATAGCTGTATCGCGAACCTTTTTTCTGCCGCTGGGGTCATGTTGAACGGATATGAATTATTATGAGCATAAAATTTATTTTGTTTACCTCCATCCTTTACCTTTGTTATTTATTTATGCTAATTCCAATTCTGTTAGGAACTCGTGTATTCAAAAACTAACTTTTCGTGTTATTTGATTTTGTTGAAAAAAACTCCCATTCTGGTTTGGGACGTGAAACTAATGTATCAGCTGTTTAACTTTTCGAGCATGTCGTAATAGCCGACTAAGGGACAAGACTTCCAAGATACTCGCACATCAAGCGATCGGTTTGCTAACCTAGACACGTTACAAGTTACAGGTAACTATGTTTCTATGTACTAAAACTTAGCAGGTTAGCTAATGCTAATGAGCGTGACGCGAGACAGGAGACGACCGAAGTCGCCAAGCGTGTGTGTTCGCAAGCGGGCTATTTCTGCAATGTTGCATTTTATTGTGTCCCTACTTTCTCATGTCCATCTCCCAAAATAGGGTAAACAGAGCACCAAAATCACCAATTTTGAGTAGGTATACTTGTCATCATTAGTCACCTGATGCCTAATTTTCATAAACAAAGACGGATTCCGAGGTAGAATAGATTACATCAGTGATAGATATCACTAGCCCACTTGCGAACACACACGCCTGTCTCCTGTCTCGCGTCACGCTCACTGGCCTTCATGGGCTTCTGGACTAGGGGGGGGGGGGGGGGGGCAGATCTTTAGGTCGGATTGTCCCCGGCTGTTTTATCATACACACTACGCAAACACACCTACATGAAACATTAGGTATATGTAGTGTAGTGTGTAGGGCAAACAGCCGCAAATGATCCTGCTTTATAGGTAGTTAAATAAATAAAAGTAAATTTGACTTTGCATGCATGCAGAATGTTTGTGCGTGTCACAATCACAACAATGTTTGTGCGTGTATCAATCAGACAGATTTCTATCTTCTTCGTTCTGCGAGATTTCCACTGAAATGTTCAACCTTATTCCAAGTTGATACAGTTCAAAGTCTTTTAAGGAAACTTGACAGTTCTGATGAGTACACACGCAACTTGCGTGTGTACTTTGCTTCTTAAAAATGGTGTTTGTTTTTTATCAGAACTGTATGAGAATGCTTGATTTTAGCACTTAATGTAAATTTGTAAAATTGGTCATTCCTACATTCGACATCGACGACCTCCTTGTTCGAGTGGCTTGCACACCGGTTTTCATGGTGTCGCCATCTCTGAGGTCCCGAGTTCGATCCCCGGTCGGATCAATTTAGAAATACCTGTTTTTCTATATTGTTTCGGGTCTGGGTGTTTCCTATGTATAATAAGTATGTATTTAAGTATATTAAGTATGTTTATCCGTTGTCTAGTTAACCATATAACGAGTTTCTTAAGGAAGCTTTTCTTGGGGCTAGATAATTGGTGTGAGTGTGGGACGCATTTATTATTATTACATTTATTTGTATTACAAAAACACAAATGTTGATAAATATTTCCACGAGCAGGATTTGAACCTGCACCCTTCTGACATACCAGGTCAGGTGCTCTCCCAATTGAGCTATCGTGGTTCTAACCAGCCCGCTGAAATTATTCAACACTATTTACTTTTTTTTACTTTGAAAACCAAAGGCGCCCATTCAATGTCAACAACTACCCTCGTTAACATCCGATCATAATATTTTTACAAATAGGTACTAAAGATCAGTTAAGAAGTAGGCAAGCTATTTATAAAATATTTTTGTTTTGTTTATATAATTTTAACGCAAATTATGTTGCGAAACAAATTACAAAAATACAACGCAACAAAATCTGCGTTAAAATTATATAAACAAAACAAAAACATTTATTTTTATGTTAATTACCGATGGAAAGTTTTTTTATGATAGGTATGGCATTTTCCTTTAATTCTAATGCTGTAAAAGTAACAAAGAAAAGAAATACTCATGCTGAGTGGGTTGGCGAGAAGGTCAAAAATGGCGGAGCGGGCGATGTTATGCTATTTAGTAGACTGTATTTTTTATTGGCGTTACATTAGACTAGGGGAGTTTGAATTGCGAGGGACGACAGGCGATATGAATAAAGAGGTGATCAGTTCAAGGAGGTGGGAAAGACTTACCTTTGAACAGCGACAGCAGACGACGCGTGGGCGGCAGGCGGGCGAGCAGTCGGAACCGGCACGAGGTTGGTGGCCGGTAGCACTTTGCTGGAGTACGGACTTGGAACACCAGCGCGCGGTCTTCGCAGGTGTAACACTCCAAACGCAGATATTGGGATTTTCCATTTCGAAAATGGAAATTCCCAATGGAGGCGCGGCGCGGATATCTCCCTCAAACGTTGTCGGTGCAGTAGTTTTCGGTTGCGGCCGCAGCGCTAGTTGGCGTGCGGCGTTCTATATGTAGGTATTGGAGGGGATATGGGCAAAGGAAGCTAGTATTACGCCAGACTACTTTTATCAACTTTAAACATTACGATAGCGACATCTATTTTTTGCGCAACAAATTTAAGCCACCAACTGGCGCAACCACTGAGTATCTGCTAGTTCTTCTTAGTATTCCTCTGTCGTTGGTTTACTAACCATAAGGTAAAGTGACTTTCAGAAAAGCTCTAATCAATTCTCGTTTTGAATGGTAGTTAGCTCAATACTCAACCGAGCCTAAGTAAGTAAAGTGCTGGGCAAAGGCTTCCATCATTGATACCAAGTCATCACTACAATTGATGGGTAATGGCTTAATCACCACGCTTGCCAAATGCGGGTTGTTGATCACAAACTCGGGCTATGTACAAAATAAATCCGAAACAAACTTTGCATGACCTGGGAATTGAACCAGGGACCTTCGGGTCGAGCGTTTTTGGCCACCAAGGCGGAATAACATAACGTTTCCAAAATAGCTGCTAATTGAAACCGACTTTGTATCGAATTTAGATATAGTGTTTGACGCTGATCGCCTCTAATCGGTTGGCAAATGCTCTTTCATTAAATAAATGGAGAGAAAAGTGCTAGGCACTTCTCTACGTCGTTTCGAAAAATAAAGCACGTCATAAACCAATATCTAATATCAACTTTCGATCGGTTGCCACGCAAATTTCGCTACACCGATTAATTTAATTTCTCTTCCGAAAACGGTCGAATAATGGGCAGGAGTGGCGGCGGACCTGTCCACTCATAAAATCCATTTTACGATCCATTTTGGCCCACAAATGGTCGTTTACACGAACAATGTGTAACCAAAATGGTTACTTCACTTTGCTATTAAAAAACAAACATTATTCTTCGCGTCTTTTTTTTCGGTCGCAAATAACTCGCGATGCCCTGAATTTTAATGGTGTGTTTAGTTCGACAGGTGATATATAAAATGGTTTGTTTGCGTGTGCTGCATATTTTATGTGTGTTTTTTGTTTAGCTTTATAAATGAAAGGTAATTTTGGCTAAGTGCCTTCTATAACTAAGACAAAAACCATTAATTTTATTTAACTAGTTCTAAACCATTTTCCACAATGAGGAATCGCTTGCTCTTTATCTCGCTAAAGTAAAGCACGATCAAGCCAAAGATAGCAGTCTTCACCCGAAGACATATCTTCACTAACTATAAACACACTAGCTTTACAAAAACACAAATGTTGAAAAAAATTCCACGAGCAGGATTTGAATCTGCACCCTTCTGACATTCCGGGTCAGGTGTTCATCCAATTGAGCTATCGTGGTTCTAACCAGCCCGCCGAAATTATTTAACACTTTTTTGAAAGCCAAAGGCGCCCATTCAATGTCAACAACTACCGTCACTAACATCCGATCATAATCTTTTTTTTTTCAATATTTGTGTTTTTGTAATTTGTTCGCAACAAAATTTGCGTTAAAAATTATCTGAACATTTACACTAGCTTTAGTTATTGTTCTGAGGAACTCACCAATACTACTGAGATTATTGTTATAGCTAGCGTAGCCTAATGGTGACAACTGACCGGAGCCTATCACCGTAACGTCACCGTAACGTACCATTCGTGGCGAGCTTGATACGTCATTGTTGTATGAGTTATCACAGTGGCGATACAGTCGCAAAATCGCCGATCGCTGTTGCTAAAAGTAGCATATCTGCGGTGGCTCTTAGAATTTGTATTATTGATAAATAAAAGGCACCGATAAAAAATGAGAAAAAGGTAAATTTAAAAAGACTAAAACAGAAGAACATCAAAACAAAATTGAGCAAAAGAAACTTTTAATTCCAACAGAACAACGTGACTGAAACAGGGAAATAACAGCCAAAAAAGGTTGCTACGAGTAAGTTTGTAACAATGAAATTTAACTTTTTAATTATTATCATTGGTTTTATTCTTATTAATTACATTATTTTGCCTCTACCTGTCTATTACGTCTAGTTTGATGAGCGGCAAAGTAAGTGATGATTAATTCCCAGGTCAGGCAAAGCGTTTCTTCCAATTATTGGTCGATCAGTATGTAGATTATTTTGTAGCAAACACTGTATCTATGTCAACTATGTCATTTAAATTTAGACAGTCTTCTTAATCTATTTAATGTTATTTTAGACTAGCTGATCGCATTTTTTTTAATATAGCCTATTTTCATCATCATCATCATCAGCTCATTTATGTCCCCATTGCTGGGGCACGAGCCTTCCCTATGGATGTATAGGAAGAACGGGCCATGAACCACCACGCGGGCCCAGTGCGGATTGGTGGTTGTTAAAGACTGCTAATGCAGCCGGGACCAACGGCTTAACATGCCTTCCGAAGCACTGAGTAGCTGATAAATTTTTGGTCACCCATCCGATGACCGGCCTTTGCGAAAGTTGCTTAACCTCAGCACTCGCAGACCGGGGCCATCGAGCTCCTATATAGCTTATTTTACTCAGCGTTAATATAGCATTCTAATTGTGAAAGATTTTTTTAAATCGGTCCACTAGTTTTTTAGTTTATTCGTTGCAAACATACATACAAAAATACAAAGCTTTTCTCTTTATAATATTAGTAGGTACATATAGATGTTGAGATACATAACTTTATTTAGTTTACAGAACATTTACAAGGAAATTAAACTACTTAAATCTAGACTCTTAAAAACTATCTAATACAATTTATACATTTTTTTTCCAGATCATTCCCATCAGACAGAGTACCCAGTAAGCCAGCAGCATTGCCTTGTTGGATAGCGAGGCTTATTCGCTGTCCCAAGTAGCTGCTAGCTCTTGGGTCCCGAGTGGTCTCTACTAATTTAATTGATATATCTTTAAAATGTTTGTAAGCAGCCGGGCCCCATGGACCTAATGCCTCTACCCCAAACGGCTCAAATATGAGATCCCCAGTTCAACTTCTAATATTTCGCCGTTTGAGGTTATCTGCGTGAGTTGCAGCCGCGCCAATGCGGTTGATAATTTTTACTACTTATCGCTGGGTAAATACTGTAAATTTCTTTACTGTAATAGGTTATTTATTTTTTTTACTATAAATCTTTCAACAACTTTATTTTTATAGAAAGTTCTGTCTGATGTTATGCAGAAGCAGAGTCCAGACGCGAGTACCTACATCTGGAGCAGGACCAGCAACCAAATACATTTCTTTGTATCACTTCCTTCTGCGGGCCTGCTGAAAGAAATGTCACTCTGTATTAAGCAGCTCACTTATTCTTGTCTATTCTTACTAAGTCCTCCTTTCTATTTGTTTGGGTGTACGTAAATAACAAATAAAAAAAATATAAATAAATAATTTATCCTTGTGTACTTTGAAAACAATCTATTCATAGCAGCTATGTCAGAACTGACTATAAACTGCTGCTGACTGCCCATAAAAATCCACCCGCAATAACTTCAGTCATTCTGTGATTATGGCGCATGCAACTGTGCCGAAATACCGGATACTCAATAATAATAAACATGATAAGAATCCCGTTAATAATTACCCTAATGCAAGTGACCATGATAGTTAAAATAGTTGTTGACTATAAAGTAAGGCTGTTGTTCCAGACGTACCACAGTCAGTCGCGACAAAAGGTAGTCAAGCTGTGGTTACGTGTGAATAGTGTCGCTGCGGCTGTAGCACGGCAAATGTCTCCATTTCACCTGATGTTCAGTGACGCAATATCTCTACGCAATTGCAGAGATTCAAGAGTTTTTGTGACTTCTGCGTTGCTGATAATGCGTACAGCGCGACGCTGCAACTGTCCAAGGCATCGAGAAAGTACTTTGCGGAACCGTCCCAGATGTGCAAGCAATACTCCACGCAAGACCGTACCTGTGTCTTGTACAAAAGGCACAACTGGTCAGGCGTAAAGTATCGCCGCACCCTGTTCAGAATACCGAGTTTTCGTGACGCTGTTTTGATCACGGCTTCGATGTAGTCCTATTGGTTCAAATCGCAGCGAATCGTCATACCGAGCATGTTGATACTGCTCTGCAGGTTTAAAAATGTACCCTGAAGAGTAGGAAGGGGAAGGAATGCTAAAATTTTTGCCGTGAACGCACACACCTGTGTTTTCTTGGCATTGAACTCAACAAGATTATTGGAGCCCCATTTAGATATGAGGTCCAATACCCGATTGAGCTCTTCTTGCGGTTGCGTTGTGTTACCTAAAAAAAATTTACCATATGACCGGCCGCTAGTTCGCGGTGTCACTGGTGATTGCGTTGTGGTTGCGACGTGGCTGCGATGTAGTCGATATCAAACATGCGGTCAATAATGACGGCAAAATGTGACCCGTATGAATTCAACTATTAATTTTTCACGTGTTGTTGATTTGGTGTGGTTGTGCATGTGGTTTGGTTGTGGTACGGGTGAAACAAGCCTTACAATAGCGACGCTTGAATCACATGAGTAAGGGACTTGTATTTACTCATGTGCTTGAATGGTAGACACCGCCTGTCGCCCCCGCGCTGTCATTTGTTTCAAAAGCCATTGTGGTACGACACTCACAACTGTAGGTCTAAATAAGAGCGGGAATGTAATTAAAAAGTTCATTTGGTAGCGGGTTTCCAATTGACGTTTAAGCCACATATTGATGATTTAAATAAATGAGTTTTTATTCAAAAATCTTCGTGCCTCAATAACAATAACAGTTATATTAGTTTAAAGCACATCTTGAAAGTAGTTTGTTGAGAGAGTTTGTATTGAATTGGTTTTATGGTTCATCAAATACTATAATATGAAACTTTACAAATTGCCGAATTTAACGTTTTTTTGTTTGTTTCTGTTGTTATAGTTTTTCTATAATTCAATATATTTATAAAATTTCGGTGACTACAACGGGAGATCTTGTACTGTACTAATAATAACAGGGCCGAAATCTTAGCAAGGGGATTTGCATATAATTTCTTCCTTTCCTTAACAACGCCAAGTCAGTGGAAAATCTCATCCTTCGTATCATAAGAGGACACTTCTCATCACAAATATCAAAGTAAAAAATGTAATCTGAATATTATTAAAGAATCAACAAAAAAAACAAATAGACATATTGTAAAGACAATCATAAAAATGTATTAAAAATTATTTATTAAGATAATTATACATTTACTGATGTTTCATATAACTATCTATATCTTTTTTATAATAACGGATATTGAATATAAAAGCTCATCATCATCATCATCATCATCATCATCATCTCAGCCAAATGACGTCCACTGCTGGACAAAGGCCCCCCCCCCCCCTAAGGATCTCCACAACGACCTGTTTTGTGCTGCTCGCATCCAGCGGCTTCCCGCAACCTTCACCAGATCGTCAGTCCACCTTGCTGGAGGAATCTCACAATCATTTATTTTTCTATTCTATTATATTCTACTCTATTTAGCGTTTTTATCGCTATACCATGGCAAGTGCTCTGCAGAGCTCTTTGAACTCATCCCACCTTTTACCTTGCTCCATAGGAGTACACGTCAGTATATGTAAAGACAGTGAAGCGGTGACTCCGGAGGGCAGTCTCTCCGGAGTCACCGCTTCACTGTCTCAAATCCTCCAGAAGATGGAATAATCTGCCAGCACACGTTTTCCCTCCTTCCTATGATATAGGGTCCTTCAAACGAGGCGTGAAGAGGCACCTTGTGGGCCGGCAGCATGAGGTTGCCTCATGCTGCCGGCCGGTGCTGCGTTATTTTGACGCTGCACCAGTTGTCATCGCATCTGGACTCCATATTCACTTAATATCAGATGAAATGGAGTCATATGCCGACCATTTTTTAATGAGAATATGCTGATTGCCTCAAACGGCATTTTCAGCTTCATCGGACATTTTTGGGGGCGGCGAGAAACTTAAAGGGTTCCTCAAGCCGCGTGAAACGAAACAAAACAACAAAACGACAGGCAAAGTGTGTTTAAAAATGTTTGATGCGAGCGTTAGTTTGAATTCAAACCTCCAATTGAAAAGCACGGTGATTCAACCAATTACATAACAAGTTATAACCATCACATGGCAGTGACTTCGCAGTTCTCACATTTAACGCGAGCAAGGAACAAACGTTCGGTTGGCGTTCGGCACGTGTCGGCGAATATGCTTCGCGGCGCGAACAGTAACAAACAATAAATTCATTAGTACGCATAATCGTTTGATATTCTAATTAGAAAATATCAATTATAGTACAAATTGATTAAGAGTTAGCAAGTAATCCACCTGTTCTGTTAGCGATTACTATATGTATAATATATCTTTGTTAAGTAATAATATTTACCCAACATTTGCGTGTCAATCAAGATTAACAGTAATACGACAAGTTAATCGGCCTCATATGAGATATTGCGAGAGCCACTTAAGCTCTCAGACTTACTGTATGTAGTATCTAGGTAAAGTCTTGAATAGTTATGTATTATAAAAGGTATACGTTACCTACAATGTAAAAAGACATAATGACATAAGCAAAATATTAGCAAATGTTTTTCTTATTTTAGTAAAGTTTTTAGATAGCTATTTATAACTTTGATATCTAATTTATTTATTTATTTATTTAAAATTCACCATATAAACTTACAGCCTGCTTAACCAACACGCTTATATGCTATATAAACTAATCTAATAGTAACAAAAATTTGTAAATTAAAAAAAACACAAAAACACATTGCAAAAATATATATTAAAAAATAGAAAAAAAAATGATTTGAATATTCATAATAGTATATACTATCATATTTGTTTGACTGGTACAGAATGCTACGGGCATTAGTTGCGCCATGTAATGTAATGTTCCAAATGTTTAAATATAAAAATAATTATACTCAATAAATTGACAAATAGATAAGTAGGGTAGAGGCACCCAGTGTTCGACAGGACCAAGTGAACAACATTTTTTTTCCTTTAATCATTAAAAATAGGGAACAGCTACTGATTTAAAGCTCCGAGTCCGAGTTTCTGTGTAATTTTTAAGTTGCACTTAGTATTTAAGTTGTTTTTTTAATTTGTTTTTTTTTGTCTTACTGTATTTTATAAATTGTATTCGTGTTATTGTGTGATATTGTTAAATACGCTTTTCATTCATTCATTCATTCAAATACAGTTTATCTGTGTCTATAATCTCAGGTTTTTCAATACTGCACAGCCTCACCCCAGTACCATTTGAGATTCAAAAAATTTCTCGACAAAAATACAACCCTCCAACTTAAATTGAAGTAATTTTTCCCTGTCTCACTTCAGCGAAACTTGGACGTTTTGTAACTAAAACTTAACTAGGCTATGCAAGCAACTGCATGTTAGGATTTAACGCAAAAAACGTCCCATTTAACTTGCTAAATAGTTTTACGCTCTCGCTGGGACAGACAAAGGACAAGCGGTGGCGTGCATTATTTTCTGTTTCTTATTTTTTGCTAAGGATTTGTGGTAACGGTATCAACTCGTCACATTTAATAATCTAGCTTTCTAGTAATTAATGCGAAGTATGAAATACGCGTCATTTTATAACGAGCAGACTAATAGGTATACCTAATGCTTTGCTACAATTGAATTCAAATTGACTTAAATCGTCATTGCTTAAGAATTGAGAATTTTAGAATTTGAAATTTAGAATTATTCTGAATTCAATCATGTTAGAGGAGCTCAATGGCGCAGTGGTCAACGCGCCCGGTCCGCGAGTGCTGAGGTTAAGCAACTTTCTCAAAGGCCGGTCATCGGAGGGTGACCAAAAGTTTATCATCCCGAGCTCCTCCGTGCTTCGGAAGGCACGTAAAGCCGTTGGTCCCGGCTGCATTAGCAGTCGTTAACAACCACCAATCTGCACTGGGCCCGCGTGGTGGTTTATGGTCCGTTCTCCCTATCCATCCATAGGGAAGGCTCGTGCCCCAGCAGTGGGGACATAAAAGTGAGCTGATGAGGAATCATGTTAACAAAATGTTCAATTCCTAGGTCGGGCAAAATATTCGGATTTGGTAGTTCGGATTTTTCGATTCATAGCCCGGGTTTGTGACCACCAACGCGCATTTGGTAAGCGTGGTGATTAAGCCAGTACCCATCAATTGTAGTGAGGACTTGATTTCAATGACGGAGGCCTTTGCCCAGCAGTGGGACAGTCATAGGCTATTTACTTTACTCTACTTTACTGTGATGGGTTTGCCTACGTCTCGTACGCACTTGTATCGCCACGCCCACTTGCAACACTCTCAGTTATAGAACCCATTTAAGGGCACGCCTTCATCACTCCAAATGTAATCATATAACTACGTTGATTGCGTGGCATTGCTCCGAGTGTTGAATTTTCAAACATCACAAAATCCATTTTTAATTTGGATTGATGGAGTGGGGCGAATGAAGTGCCCGTGTGTTGGAACCTTTAAACATGGGTAAGTGACGAGCAGCAGATGATAGTGCACCTTGTATCAGCCTCTTTAGGTAGCTGTTTTTAATGGCAGAGTTACACAATACATTTTCAATATACCTGCCTACCACAACAAGAAAATGCTTACCTGATGATAAAGGACGATTCAGCTGTCTGTAGTAGCATTGACTGGCTGGCTGGCCATAGTAGAACTGGCTAGTGATAGATTATTAGCCAGGCGGAGTTATAACAGTTACAACCAAAGTGAATATCATGAAGTTTTACTAAGAATCGAACCGGGAACCTCAAAGTCTGATTTGTGGTTAATGTTAAGATTTCTGGTTGGTCACTTTGAGGTAGTTAAAAGATTGCACCCTATGCAATTCAAAGAGACATTTTTCATTATAATAATTATAAGTTTAACTTATGATATCAACCTCTAAATGAAGTAGCGGTTTCAATTACCTCGCAACAGTATTAAGCGAAAGCTTTTGAAAGGAAACGAACAATGCTAAAGTTAAGCCTTGTTAACGTGATATACGTTTTGGTCGGTTTAGTTGGCGGTACGGTTCGTGTTATGTCTACCTGGCTGCACAATGCACAGTGTAATCTAGGTCTGCCGCCGTAATAGAAATGGTAGCAAACTAGCAACACCGTTGAGCGTTCTAACTGACGTGCGCTTAATTCTACAGCCTTATAACTTATCATCAAGTGAGATAGCTGCACTTCCCTAACTGATCTCTTTCCTTCGTACTAATTTATTTATTTTATTTTATTATGTACACAAAACAGATTTGCAGTAAAAGCCGTTCAGTTTTTACATGGATTTAGTTAAATATGTAGACTGCAACTCCACAGATATGTGTGAACAACATTCTTAAACTTTAAATCAAATCATTTAAAAAAAAAATATGTAAAATTAAAAGAAACAGTTAAAATTATACATCATTATATTGATTATTATATTGAATTATACATTGATATTACATTATGAATATCAATACAAATAAAAAACTTAAAAAAAAAAAATTGGTTGCGGTTGCAAAATTACATGGTATCATTTCAGTCTATTGAAACAAGCCTATGCAGCGAATAGAATACTCAAATAGGCTCCGATATAATCCTTTAATGCACAAAGAAAATATAGCATTGAAATATACGTTACACGTTTAGATATTTAATTGTACTATTGAATAGAGTAGGTCGTATAAACTTCGAATAGTTTTTACGTCTTTTGACTGTTTTACTAATTTGAAATGTTTCCATGACGGGAACAAAACACGCCATAGATTTATTCCAATTCCAATATGCTTTCACGTAAAACATTCGTTTTTTATATTTCTAACAAGCAAGTACTTGGCCATCAATCATCATCTCACCTGATCTGATATCCTAGAACCCTTAGCTACTGAGGTACTGGCTATCTTATCTCTAGCTGCTGGAAAACAACAATACTACAAACATTGATATTATAGCGACATATTTAGATAAGATGGTGGCAGCTAGCCAGGTGGACAAACTAGCCCTACCATCAACCAAACCGATTACACAAAGATGTACCCCACGCTGGAAATCGAACCCGGGACCTCTGGGTTTAAGTCTGGTATTAACCACTAGACCACATAGGCGGTTCAATAAAGTTTGCTCACTCTCAGTCATCATTTTTAAATAGCCGATATACCTTTACTCTGTTAGTTCAAAATCGACTAAACTATGACAAAAATCGCACTAAAGACTGCATACTCAAAATTCATTAAAAAAACAACATGGGAAATAAATTTAATGAAACAACAAAACCTCTTTCGACATATATATTTGTATTAAATCAACAATATTTCTTAGTCTTTACATTCTTTGGTATATTTATCAGCTCGTTTAGGTACAATTATTTTTATATTTCTTTTAAATTCACCATTCAAGACCCGTCCGACTGAACCAAATACATCTACCTATTTATAATGTTACTTAATATACCTATGTGTTATTTATTTTTACAGCTTATTTATCGTTTACTGTACACCTATGTGTTGTTTGCCCACGTCAGCAGGATTGGGATGAATAGAATTTGGCACACGTGAATTTTTGTTGCTGACCCTGGCGATGTAACTGTGGAAAGAAAACAAACATTAGGAACCGTTTTGAATGAATATTTATTTGAAAAAAGACAAAGTGTTGAAAAAATGTTGAAAAAATTTAAAGTGTTGAAAAAAAGTGTTGAAAAAATTCCACGAGCGTGATTCGAATCCGCACCCCATGACATGTCGGGTCAGATGCACTGCCAACTATGCTATTGTGGGGTTCGAATCACGCTCGTGGAATTTTTTCAACACTTTGTTTTTCAATTTGTAATTTGTTCGCAACAATATTTGCCTAAAGTTATATGTAAATAATCATGAATATTTATTTCTATAGTTGTTTATTTATTAAAGGACAGCTAGCAAGGACATACACCAAAACAATGCATTGATACACTTCAAGATTTAAATGCCACAGTTAATAGTATTTAAATAGTATTTATGAGCTGCCACGTAAGTATTGTTTTGTCCTAAGGAAATATTATGATGTTAATTTTAGAAAGAAGAGTAAAAAATTCAATCATGTCAATAAATTCTGTTTCTTAATAAAATCAAACGATCAACTGCGGTTAGAGTACTAAACATACCAACTAATCGCTTAAAAGCTGAGGAGCTCGGTGGCGCAGTGGTTAACGCGCCCGGTCTGCGAGTGTTGAGGTTAAGCAACTTTCGCAAAGGTCGGTCAAAGGATCGGTGACCAAAAATGTATCATCTCGAGCTCCTCCAAGCTTTGGAAGGCACGTAAAGCCGTTGGTCCCGGTTGCATTAGCAGTCGTTAACAACCACCAATCCGCATTGGGCCCGCGTGGTGGTTTATATCCCGTTCTCCCTATCCATCCATAGGGAAGGCTCGTGCTCCATCAGTGGGGACATAAAATGAGCTGATGATGAATCGCTAAAAATCTTTTCCTACATAATTATATTACAAAATCTGTCAATATCTGCAGTAAAAAGAATATGACGGTCTATAAAGAACGCAACAGTAAAAGCACGTGTCATTACTGGTCCATCTCAAAAATCCACTTCTTATAGGCAGCGACACAGAATTAGGTTTATCAAAATCTTTTGCCGCCCCCTTTAATATTTAAACGAAACTAATAACTATTAAGAGGAGGCAGCGACGCCAAGTTAACATGTCTACAGTGGCTCAGAAAGCCCTTTGTAATTTAATTTGTCCGATAAGGCCATCGCACAGTGGGGCGCGTGAACGCTCTAAAGACAAAATCGTGATTATGCAAATATAGTATAATTAAGAGCCAATCTTGAGCCTCATCTGACTCAGTGACGAGATTAACTAAATGTATTACACCTTGAGGCCTTTATCTGTTTTATGGGAGTTGGGAAGTTTTCTTTGTTTACCGTTTAAAGTTTGGAGGCTGAAATAATTAAGGCAATGTGTTTTACGTTGCGAACGGTTTTATGGGGTGGAAATTGTGTTGTTTTTTTTCTTTTGCACCGTTACTGTGACATTGTAATTTGAGAAATTCATTGTGACATTTCCATTGTGATGGTAATCTGATTGAATTGCTTTTGTTTTACCAACAAGGGTTAGTTTCGCCCTTACTTAATAGGAGGCAAAATTGAATATTTAGTACTATTGTGGCGTATGAGTAATACAAACATTCTGGATCGACTAACTGTCCCTTTTAAGAAAGAAATTAAACCCTTAGCCCTCACTACTGAGGAGCTATGTTTGTACAAATAAATATTTATTTATATAAGTACCTATCGTCGCTTAAGTTCTAACACCGCGGAACTCAAAAATGACAACTTTTCAAGAGAGCAAAAATATCGTGCCTTTTTATATAGCGATCATAATAATTATCTTTTTGTTTTCAAAATAAAATGCTTCCATTGGTTAAAATCCCTGTTTCTGATTGGTCTAGAGTTGCATCTTTCTATTCTTATCGAATGGCATGCAAAAGTCAAAATGACAAATTTTAGACTTCCACGGTGTTAGAACTTAGGCGACGCTATGTAGATTACTGAAACTTGGCCAAACTAAAACTTGAAAAAAGTGTAACTGAAAAAGAGAGAAACGTCGGCAGGCGTTCTTCCCTCACTTCACTCGAAACGCATACGGGAGAAACAAAGAAATTTTCATTTTCACAAATATAGATAGAGATCTCTCTGGATCGCCATCTTGGTGAGTCTGACACATCTCTCTTCATTTAGATATATCACAATCCACATTTTGCATGCCGTGGCAGTCTATAATAAAGTCAACATTCAGTTTTATTACAAAAGTATGTTTCTACCTCACAGTTGAGAAAAATGGTCAGAGTTAGTAAGATTTTCTTTCTTTTTTTTTGGAGAGTTTGCCGATTGCCTCAGACGGCATTTTCAGCGGGCTTGTTTGGGGGCGCCTAGAGCCGTGTGAAACGTGTGATTTTTTGTCTGACCAATGCTCTAGATTGCTGAGAAGATTAGTGTGATGACTGGTACCTAGGAACTACCGACTTATTTTTTAGCTTTTAGTATATATTGTCTACATCATTTTTTTAAAATCTTTATTTTTAATAAAACCGTTTTTATTAAAGAATTTTTACTTTTTAATTGCATAACTAGAAATTTCAAAAATTGCATGTGCAATAATGTGTACCTTATGAATAATGCTGCATAAAAGAAGTGTACATTACTTTAAAATACTATAAAAATGCACTGTATTAATATTTTTATTAAACAAACGGAGACAGACAGCAACATTAGTTGTCCATTGACAAAATTGCGTAACTTGCACACTCCCAACGCGAAAG
This sequence comes from Eudonia mercurella, assembly GCA_963082485.1. Lineage (NCBI taxonomy): Eukaryota > Metazoa > Arthropoda > Insecta > Lepidoptera > Crambidae > Eudonia > Eudonia mercurella. Next base: position 18,827,944 of record OY720031.1, on the reverse strand, counting down.
AGCTCTTCCATTTAATACACTATCAAAATACATTCGCAGTCCCTTTTGCGTGTTCAACAATAACAACATCGCCTTTAATTATCCCAAGAATGAATTAATGGCGCGCGTCTACCGCCCTCACTATACGCCGACGATGTTTCGCTACGCGTCGAAGATAAATTTATTATCATGGAATAACGCTCCTCTGTTATCCCGAAGGAAATTGTCTTCGCAAATGACTCAGGAAGCAATAATTCATTGCCATCTATGCCCTCTTTGGTGCCGCTGATCTTATTAGGAACGGCTGAAACCTAAATGGGAATTGGGTAAATGACTTGGAAACGTAATAACAGAATACATATTGCGGCGTGAGTGTTGCCGATTTATGATTCAGATTTCATTGTGCTGTTAAGTATTATTAAGTGTTTTGTCTTTGATTAGTGTATTCGGTAAAGATTGTTAATTGGAATAATGGAATTGGTATTCGGAACTTATTATAAATTGTTCTATAAAAGCTGTACAGATTTTGGCGCCCATTCTTTTCCACAGCTAAAAAATAAATGATCCATTCAGAACATTACCTAGGTAAAAAAAATTTTTGACAATTGAAAAGCATTTAGTTAGAAGATAAATAATTTGACAAGAAAAAACTATGTTACTTGTTTTTTTGCTAACTATCTTGTTATAATATATTATAGCATTGTAATTGCAAAATTGAGGAGCTCGATGGCGCAGTGATGAATTGCAAAATTAAAAATGATCTTTAGTATTTGTAAAAATATTATTTAAAAATATATATAACATTTGTGTTTTTGTAAATTAAAAATAATAAAATCGTCTATTTTTAAGTTTATTATTAGAAAAAAATGGCTTTGACTTTGGAAACTAAACCGTCAGCATTCATTTGATTAAAGCATACTTTATCACTTAAATAATTAAGTAAAATAAGTTTTGACGCGTAAGTAGGTATGTCTCCTTTTTCTTAGGTCGGAAATATTGAAAATAAATGGTCTTTTTAAATGACCCAAGAAGCAATAGGTAAGTAATAAGGCTTGGGTTAATGACTTGGAAACTTTAATTTAACAGAATACATAATTTGGGGGAGTGTTTCCGATTTATGAATCAGATTTCATTAAATTCCGTGTTCGTTATTAAAGTGTTAGTAGGAACGCGTTGGTTAATTTGTGTTATTGTAAATTGTTGCTTGTTGAATAAGCGGTATTAGGATTCGGATATTGTACAATTAGCATATACTAAATAAGTTTTATTGCGCATTATTTAAGTGTGTTTTGGTTTAAATGAAATTATACATTATAAGTCAGCAGCAAACACCAGTCAAACGGCAGTAAAGTTTGTTTTAAATGTAAATATATTTTTGACCGCTTCTGTAAGTTGTAGACTGTAGGTACTTCGTATGATACTTTGCTATGTAGGCAACTTAAACATATGACTGTAGTGCTTGCTTTTGATAAAATATATTTTGAAAAATTAACTTTATATCCATCACCGGCTCAATCTATGTCCCCACTGCTGGGGTACGAGTCTTCGCTATGGATGGATAGGAATAACGGACTATAATCCACCACGCGGGCCCAGTGCGGATTGGTGGTTGTTAACGACTGCTAATGAAGCCGGGACCAACGGTTTTACGTCACCATCTTTGGCCACCCATCAGATGACCGGCCTTTTCGAAAGTTGCTTAACCTTAGCTTTCGCAGACCAGGCGTGTTAACCATTGCGCCATCGAGCATATTTTTTTTTATAAAATTTAAAGCAACAAAAGGAAGCATTTAGTGCAGAAAAAGTACACAATTTTTTCATTGTACCGTGAGTAGACACTTTGTCAACTCGCGCATAAATCACTTGATCAGATTGCTTCGCAGTCACTTTGAGCGGATTCGGCAAACTTGACTTTCTCAGAAGTAACTAATCTGATTGAAACCATCCTGGTTCAATAAATAAGGAAGTTGTCCAAATTAATAAATGATTAGACTCCGAACTTTGACGTGTTTCGGCTTTCTAACAGTTTAAAAGGTTTCGTGGAGTTCATTACGATGTTATTTCATATAATGGAACTGAGTTTGGCCAAAATCGTTTAAATAAGTTCAAAAATTACATAAAACATATGCTTTATTATTCTTATGCATATTTTTATTTATTCTTTCACGGGTTTGTACTTAACCTTCATCGTTGAGCGATGATAAGCCCAAAGGTGAAAGCATTTCAACCGGAATCCTCATTCAATGAGAAACTAGCTAGCTACGAACATCGATTTAACGATGACATTTTAAGAAAAGATGAGGTCTAGCCAGTAGGACTCAAAACAAGCCGTACCACCTACCAAAACGAGTACGAACATGATTATATTGTAAGTTGTATTGTAATATTGTAAGTCCCTATGATACGGGGTCCTTGAAACGAGGCGTGAAGAGGCATCTTGTGGGCCGGCAGAGTGAGGGTAACTGATGCTGCGTTGTTTTCACGCTGCACCAGTTGGATCGCATCTGGATTCCATATTCACTTAACATCAGATGAAATGGAGTAATTTGCCGTGCTACGTATAAAAAAAAAGTTGAACCGCAGGACCCACCACTGGTCCACCCACCACTGGTCCCTGTGACCCTCCTTACTAGGATACATCATCATCATCATCATCATTTAGTGCCAACTCATATTGAAGTTTGAAGATACTAGAGTCCCTAAAGGGAGCCCTGGTTATGTGGCGGTTCTCCTGTCCCTCTTTCCTGCCCTGGAGCTTAAGCAATTTTTTTATTTTTTTTTTATTAATTTGTTTAAAGAATTTTAATTTTTTTCTTATAACTAAACATCTATCCTTAGCAAACCCCCGTGGGTTTGTATGCCTTGGAGAGTTCGTTTACACTCGACATTATATAAAAAAAAACTAAACAAAAAACACGCACATGCTCACATATGACGGAGCCCTCGCACCAACATCGGCGGCAGCTGAGATTAGGTATTTGTATACATTATATTAAGATGCACGATGATAATAGTACCGATGTTAGTGCGAACGCTCCCCACACTAAGGGCTGATTTTTCAATCGTCAGCTAAAATTCATCCATCGAATAACCCTGACACAATGACAGATTCCCTTTAGAAAATATGTCACATATATAATACAAATAATAAGAAATAGCATACAGGGGGAACCAATTTTACCCATTGGTTTAAGACCAGCAATCAAGCCGCAAGACCACAGAGACAGCTAAACACCTGCATTGGGCTAGCGTGTTATTTATTTGAAAGAACCTGAGCCTAGCTAAGGTACGTTTATAGGGTGATATGACGATGATGTTAGCATTAACATCCACAACCCGTACTATTCAATCCTGATATCAATTTCCCAATGTGTTACCGTCTAATAAAGAAGGAAGACATGATCCCAGCATTATAATGCTTTCAGACTAATAACTGCGATGACACTCAAAAGTTTTGATACATCCAGATGTACCATTAACAATCTCGCTAACCAAGCTAAGTGGCCATGCCGAGATAAAATCGAATTACCCACTTTTGGGGCACAATATCTGCAATTGCAATTTTGAATGTCCGTTTTCAGTTTAACGGTAGAGATTATGATAATTTTATGAATCCAAACTCGATGTCCGATTCCAGGGCAGTCAGTGCACCGAAATGGCAACAATTTTTATTCTTGTACCCGGTCTGCGAGTGCTGAGGTTAAGCAACTTTCGCAAAGGCCGGTCATAGGATGGGTGACCAAAATGTATCATCTCGAGCTCTTCCGTACTTCGGAATGCACGTTACGCCATTGGCTTCGGCTGCATTAGCCGCCGTTAACAACCACCAATCCGCACTAGGCCAGCATGGTGGTTTATGGCCTGTTCTTCCTATCCATCCATGTCATAGGCAGTGGGGACATAATATGAGCTGGTCATCACCAGCTCATATTCATCATTACCCATCGGTAATGATGATACGACACATTTCCAGCAAAATAATTTAATCTACATTCATTTTCATTTGGAGTCATTGAAATTCGAAGTAGGTTACTAAGGAAACAACCATGTTACACGAGTTCCACAAAACTTATACAATTTCATATGAATTAACTCAAAGCTCAAGTATTGACCGGAAAGTTTAATATTTCACGTGAGGATTACATGAATAACGCACTCGTTTCCCAGAAGAGGGTATGGAGAAGTTGCGTCTCGATTTATCTGTTGAAACTTTGTAGCTTCATATTTTGAGTGATTCTTTTGTTTGCGTTTGTTGATGAAATACTGGTTGTAATTTTTTTTTTTACTTAAAACGGCGCTTGTTTTTATTTAAGCGAGAAGATGGCGTGATGCGAATTTTAAAAAAAAACAGATGTAATAGTAATGTTGGTTTTTTTTATTAACAATATTTTTGTTATGAACAAAAAATGCATAAAGCTATATTTTCGTAATTGCATATATCGAAACGATTTTTTATCCTGATGAATTAATATAGGTAAACTTCTATATAATACTCATACATCGACCGTGTATTTAATATTAGATGTTGCTCCAACTTTAATGTCTAATATCTCACTTGTCTCAATTGTCAACTAACTAACTTTATTGTCAATCTACAAATTGTGCAATAATAAGGGAATAGATCTATATAAAAAACGTAAAATTAATTTAATTTCAACAAATACATATTTTCCCACCAAGAAGTCTTGTCAATTTTCATCTATTTCCCATAACAGAAGAAAAATAAAATAGCTACCAACCTCTTTCAATTTTGGGGTCGCTGTTTGTAAAGTACAGGGCAACAACTGAGTCGTCTCTGTATAGATCTGCTACTCTGGCCTCACAGCGGAGGATGGGCGCCCCCCTCTCGTAGTGGGCAGGCCACAGCTGAACCTGGACGTAGAGCTCGGCGCGGAACAGGCCCTCGTCAGCTGGGAACACCTGGTACATCCCTGGTGTTACCTGGTGGCAAAAAGAACAAAGAATCTTTGGATGGCTGTAGAGTTTAAACGATATCGTCAGATGGTGATGAATTCCAAAGCTTAAATAGGAGTATACATTTGGTGAGATATCTAGTGATTTAAAAAAGACGTAGTGCCTTACAAATAAACAGAGAATAAGCTTCGAAAAGTGTTTTGTTCCTGTCATGTAAACTTTATTTCAAATAAGACTAAAAGAGACAAAACACCGTATAACTATTCGACGCCTATTCTCTGTTTATTTGTAATGCTCTTCAATATACAATTTGGAGGTTGCAGAAAGTTGGTACGATGTCGCCAGATGTTAAACGTTAATGAGTTTCTAAGCTTAGTTAGTGATTCACAATAGTCGAATGTCTGGTGAGTTTCTGGTGAGTTTCTGGTAAGTTTTTTGGAGAGTTAGGACACTGACTCCCAGAAATTTAACAAATGTCAATCGCTAACTAGACTTAATGATAACGATGACTACAAATGATGATTACAAGTATAACAAACAACATGTTAAGTGTTACCGGCTTGATTTAGGCAACACAATTTTGTAGTGAATTGCCTCAATAAATAAAGTCTTGAATTTATTACATCTATTATTAAATAATTGTGCACTACTTTTAGATTTTTTTTGTATTCATTCGCTAACAGCCCGTTTTGTGAATAAACGACGCAACAAAAAGTAGTGCACAATTATTAAATAAATACTATGGATGCTTTCCTGTTGTTGGACGGTACGCAATGTTTAAAAAAAGATCCGGTCCGTTAGTAATTGTCAAATTATAAATTGGTGGCGCTAGTGTGCCTTACCCTTCGCCTTAAGATAGTCATTTCGTGTAACTCGCAGCCTCATGAACATTTACGATGAACTTATCAACAGTTATGTCGCTTCCATTACGTGGGTCGCATTGCTTTAAATCACACCTTTTAGCCGGGCTTGGTAAGTACCAATAGTAAATATCTGAAGTAGCGTACCCAGAACTCTCATAACGACTAAGTTTAATAATAATTATGTTATGTGTATGAATGACAAAAGCTTCGCACAGTAAGATAATGTTATGTAATCAAAAGTTTTCAAGGGTTGCCATTTATTTTGGAACCAAAATTTCATTGTAGCACTGGTGATGATTATAAAAGTTCCGTTTTATACATATATTAGTAAATAGCATATATATGTACTATTCCACTGCGTTGCATAGTACTTCATAATTGAAATGAAGTTATCGATACAATGATTGTGATTTTTGTGTGCTTAGGTATAGGTAATGTATTATAAAATTGAATTGTTGTTAAATATTTTATTTAAAAAAAATTGGACTTTATGGACAACAAACTCCTTCGGGTGTGGATGTATGGTATCCAGCTCTGGGGTAGTGCCTCCGACTCCAATATAAACGTCCTGCAACGCCAACAAAATAAGATCCTGCGATCCATCGCGAAACAAACAAACTCTTGAGCTTTATAATATTAGTATAGATTCCTGTTACCAACCCTTATTATCAAAGCCCCAGTTCCTTACATAATTTGTTCTTATGTAACAATATAAATTATATCACCTCCTTCTCTGACGTAACAATCAACCCTTACCCACAAACTTTGATGAGTTAATGTGATGAACAATTTCCTTAGTAACGTTCTAGGAAGGCCATTTAATTTTACGTTCGAAGGCTATAGTAGAATTATTATATAAGGACTCAAAGAACATATATTACAGTTTCGTTAGAATAATATTTATAAAGGTAGTGTACTCAAATAACAATTGTTAAACATAATATAAATTAGTTTTTTTAACAAAATTATTATAATTTTAATATCATGAATCGTGCTGTGCCGTCTTGACTAGCTGGTCTTGACTGGCCAGTAAAGGACGTATACCGTAATTTGGGCTTTATTATTTAATAAATTAATTTATTTTATTAGTTCGTACACAAATAAACATTTACAATGGTTAACATTTTGGATCGCAATAGTACAGGTAAGCTTATCTCTAAAAAGAGATTTCTTCCAGCAGACCATGTTGACAGGATAGTATGAAAGTAGCTAGTTAGATAGACAAACTGCGCACAGAACTATTTAAAAAATATGATATTTATATAACATAAAGACAACCTCACATTAAACTACAAACTTATATACACAAAAATATGAATACACTACTAAATATAATATATAATCTATATATAAAAACATAACATGATTCAGTGCCACTCAAATAACCGATAGTAGATAACTTTTTAGTTGTTTTTTAAAAGTACCCACAGTGCGACATTCTCGTAAAGGTATTGGTAATAAAGTAAAAGAATCACCATACATGTTAATGCTGCAAGGAGGAAGGAAATTTAAGTGGAGATAGTAGGATGAGCGATGAGCGCGTCCAGATAACGAAAGGTACGAGAAACGCTCCTTGAGGTAATGAGTATAGTATAGTAATGAGGCGAAGATGGGTTAAAAAGAATATTATAAAGAAGAACCAATATATGATAATTACGGCACATTCGTATCGGAAGCCTTTATTGAAATGTTTGTTCTAAATTGTATGCGTTTTAAAGTTAAATTTATAAATTAATATTATACTGCAACAAATAGCAGTAGGGTTAATGGGTAAACTAGAATTAAACACAGAAAAGCAGTTAATAAATAAAATCAGTAAAATGTAAAGAGCAGATGAACATAACAAAACAACAACAAAAAAGATAAAAATGTAACAGTAATTAAAAAGTGTTGCCAAAGAGATAAATACGAAAAACTACATGAAGCAGTTAAAATTACAATATTGCTTCATCATCATCATCATCGTCTCAGCCAAAAAGACGTCCACTGCTGGACAAAGGCCTCCCTCAAGGATTAATCATTTTGAGGGGAATTTGCCATAATCGCCACGCTTGGCAGGCGGGTTGGCGATCGCAGTAAGGTGAGAATAATCACAGAGAGACGCTGCTGCCCATCCTCTGGAATGGTCCCATAGTCGCTTTCTACGACACCCACGGGAAAAGATGGGGTGGTGCAATTCTTTACCCCGGCACCACACGGGGTCACACAATATTGCTTAAGTAAATAGAAACTGAAGCTTGTAAACCTAAGATAAACATGAAACTACATACAGCAACAAACAAAGCTGAAAGGAACCTCGGCTTGTTAACAGGAGATGAACATGAAGAAGGAACAATTAAAAAGCAAAGTACCGACTTGGCTTTATAAAACTTGGTAAAATGTCACCTGCCTAGCTCGCTAGCTAGCTTTGAAAGACAAAGTTGGAAGCCTTATTTAAAATTTCATTTAAAACTGTATATAAATTAGTCTGAGAGTAGTTCTATTAGTATTGTGCATAAGTTTCAACAGTACCTTGGAGGAGAAACACGAAACTATTAAAATATAAGTCTTGTGGACTTTGTCTCTGACGTTTTTCTCGAAAACAACGAAATATTTAGGCATATTGGATTATTTTGTTAGAAATGACAAATAAAATGTATAAAACATTTTTTATTTCTTTATACCCAGATTCCTTAAAAGTATTATTGGCTATATCGTCTTGGGTATTTAAGAACTTATGTAGTACAAAAAAACTAACTTGACAGGCGCGTATAATATCGTTTTTCCTTCTTCTCACACTAATATTTTTGGTTTCAGAAGTTAAGAATTTCATATTGCTTGCGTATTTATATTCCTATATCATATTTCTCGAAGTAGCGATGCATTTTATATAGTAGTGTATTTATATATATATATTTTTAAATAATTTACAGTGCAATAATAATATACCGATCACAAAGTCGTCTTTTTCATGAAGAACTTTTCTCATTTCTCAACAATCCTCATTTAAATAAAGTACACTCTGTAGATTTCAATAATATTTCTACTACCACCTTATCAACGTGAATAATTACATCAATTTTATCAGAGACAATAATTTGAAAAATCACCCATTAAAACTGAACAGGATATCAGCATTAACCCAAACGGAAACGGAGTCAGTAGAATCTAATGAGAAAAGTAAACTCAACTTATCATGCTAACGTACCAGCTTCGCAAAATTCATTATCGGACCACCGGTTTTAACTTTTAAAACCGCTGAACGTGGCTGAACGCTTTGACGAGAAACTAAGCGAGAGAAATTTCAATGTTCAAAGCCTAGTGATAGTTCGTATTATCATAGATAATGCTACGAGTAGTAGCATAGTGGACATCAGTGTCTAATGAAGAAGATAAAGCGTGCAATCTCAAAATATTAATACCCTTCTCTATTTAAGCTAAAATATCTATAATGGTATAGTAATTACAGTCATACATAACTGACGAGGTTATCTATAGTTTTTGTTGTATTTCAGTATCTGTTTGATTGATTTATCTATTAGTTAAATAAAAACTATAAGTTATCATATTTTCTTCTCCTTATGACCCGATCAACCCGAGCCGAAATAGCATTAAGATTTTCCTCTCGTCAACTGGCTTGAATGTCTTGCATATTCCGGTTGGAGAAGAGGACACGCTCACGTGATGCCATGCCTTTTAGAAAACATTCGAGGGTTCATTGTCCATGCTTAAGGAATCTTAGGTCTTTCGCCAATCACAAAATCCGGTTCCGTTTTAAAAGTCAAAGGACAGCAGCAAATATATTTAAAAAAAAAAACTGTAATTGCAGTAAGTCTCGAAGTAAATGTTTCTCTGCTGCAATGTTGTTGTCTATGGTTTAACTGAAGTTTCCGATAAAACTACACTCCGTGTCCGCGAGAGGGCGCTATATGTTTTACATAAAACTTTGCACGTTTTATCCTATGGGCAAACTGTGGCTGTGTAAAAATGTATTCAGGGGAAAAGTTTGCATAGAGCTGGACTTTTTAGGTTAAAATTTTGCTTTCAAGGCTTAATGTAGTTTCAGTGTTTTATACTTCATTAAAGATTAAAATAACGGCTACGGTACGATCCAATTTAAAGTCGTAAAAGAATTTGGTGAGATTTTTTCTATTTACTTAACGGAATTTTTGTTAGTAGAAAGGTAACTTACAATAAAACCAAGTACCCATAATAAAACTGTTCTTTAATAGCTTTTTATCGCTCTTTATTAAGTGCAAAACTGTTTCTTTAAATAAATGGGTAGTTTTAAATTAAATAATTACTTACAATTATCAGTTTTATACGGTTACTTTTTTTACATATTATTTTATCCTGAAGTTCCCTCTGATGGACTCCACAAAGGGTTCGAAACGTCAGGATAAAAGTTAAATAAACGCGAGTACATTAACATAAAACATTTTATTTCAATGTAGATACGCGAGTAGATCCATGTAAAATGTTTTCATTTTAATGTACCATACATTCTGTAGAACAATATGAAACGTATGTGCACATTAACAATTGCTACCACTTTACATATTTGGGTTAAAGACCCCATTTCCTATTTTTATCATACTAATAGTGAAATCTTTCTCTTGGCCAACTTTCAAGAGGCTATAAATGCACGCTTAGTAGCTTTACTCGCATAAATATAACGGGCAAATGAAAAACAATGTTGTAAAATTGAAGTGGATCCACCAGGATATAAAATGAGGTTACGACTCCAAATTATACTTTGAGGATCACTGACTAATGTGTGTTGTTGCTATTTGATTTATGAAATGGCACCAAATATCTTTGGAGTTGCCGAGCTTATCAAGAATGATTTATGTACGAAGTTACGCATTAATTTTCTCTATCTCAATACGCAATAAGTGTCTGCTTGAAGTACGAATTGGAACTAATTAGACTGGTGAGCGATTCTATAATCAATTAACAGGTCTCATTAATATTTCAAAGGAAACTTTGCTTTTTTTATTATTTTACATTGGGGAAGCGTTTGATTATTGACTGATGGCCACTGGGACAGAACAGTTCTTGAGTGGCTACCGCACATCGGAAAGCGCAGTGTGGACAGGCCTTTAACAAGGTGGACCAAAGATCTGGCGAAAGTCGCAAGTAGTCGCTGGATGCGAGCATCACAAAACCGGTCGTTGTGGAGATCCTTGGGGGTGGCCTTTGTCCACTAGTGGACGTCTTTTGGCTGAGTTGATGATGAAAAAGTGCTTGCTCCTCATCATACCTGATGATGAGATTGAAGTGACGATTAGGCCGAAGGTGGAATTGCAAATTTATCTCTAACTGCCAGAACACACAAAGCTACCACTGTTACAAGAACCTTACTAACAGTGTTGTTATGGCGACATACTTAATAAGATGGTAGTAGATAGCTTGGCTTTAATACAAACCCTACCACCAGCACGAGCACGATAATAAACGAAGCCCTGCTGGGTATCGAACCCGGGACCTCTGGGCCTAATACCACCAGACAGGGGTTAAACCACCCCACGACTAACACAAGGGTGGTGGTAAAATCAACAAAAAATGTACAATCTTAGCAAAAACTACATCTTCTTCTTTTTTATTTTTAGACATTCATTAATTTCACTCTTCATTGTTTAGAGATGTTACCCAGATTAAAGTCTTCTCCAGTTTAATTCTGGTTCCTACAAAATGTTTAAAATGCATCGCAGCAACTTCATACTTACAGATCATAAAAAAACGAAACACCCATAATTTATGCCAAACCAAATACGAAATCCCTGCTGCTTTATTTAAAATAAGACAGGAACAATACCACCAAAACTCGGGTTTCAGCAGCGAAAATCTCGAAAGCATCCCGCCGCTATATCCACAGAGGAGCTTGGAAAGCATTAAAACTTACCACTATAGAATCCCCAACAGAAACAACGCAGCTCTATCCCAAGTCGTTCTGCACAAGTTTCCGTTTGTGCATGCTAATAAAGTATTAAAATTTTAAAGTCAACGCAACTATTGTTGTTGATACAAACAAATTTAGTTTGGCCCAACTGGAGGTAAATAAGTCCACGCGTCAATGGTCTTTAATTCGAGTAACACCCAAGTTTGCGAATGAATAAATTAATTGTGTTGGAAGAAGTTTTATTAGAAATTGAATTGGATTGCCCCAATCTTGCTTGCCCGAGGATTGAGGGAGTTCGTTACTCAGTTATGAAGTAATGAAGTGAATGAGTGGCTTCTGTAAGATGTGAAATATTTTAAGCGATTTTATTGCAGGTGACAAAATAGTTTTTTCTTACTGAAGTCTGAACTGACAAGTGAGCATACCAAACGCCTCATGGAGAGAGATTGCCGCAGATAGGTGCTTGTAATATCTGCTAGCACCCTTCGAACCGTAATACGGCAATGCTAAACAACGCTGCGTGGCGGCAATAGTCTAGGGTGGCAGCCATCAGCTAGTCGAGTTGTAGACATAATCCTACAATAAGGCTTTGTTATTTAGTCTTAAACGTATAAAAAGAGTCTCGGCAGGCGTGCGGTGCTTGGCTCATTCCGTTCGTGGTTCTGAACCTCTAGACAGTGAAGGGAACAGCACTATATTTTTTTAGTGGGTAGACCTTCTCTCCTACCGTCAAACTCTTCGTTGCTGGACGAGGGAACCCTTCATCTCTCCCCCTATACGTAAGAGACAGCAAGTAGTGTTTAAGCGTTAAGGCAGTTTTGTTGATGATAAGTAACTTACAGGTGAATCGTTGATGAAGAAGGAGAGTTCCGAGGGCGGCCGGCTCGGTCCGGAGGTGCAGTTGGCCCGCATCACGTCGCCGGGCGTGTAGTAGTGCTGGCTCGTTTGAATGGAGGGCGACGATGGAGGGAGTACTGAAGAGAAGGGTAGATGGTGAGAAAAGAATATTATTGTTATTTTGTTGTAATCAATATTTTCGAACAGTGCAGAACAATTTTCAAAACGCTAGGCTGTTGAGGGTTATGAAACGGGAAGTTGTCTAAACGGGAAGGACCCCTTAAAATAAGCATTTCATGTGGTACTATGCCTATACTCCCTGGATGGATAGGGAGAACGGGTCATAAACCACCACACACTGCAGCTGGCACCAGCGGCTGTACGTATCTTCTGAAGCACGAAAAATCTCGAGACTTAAAATCTGGTCACCCATCCGATGACCGACCTTTGCGAAAGTTGCTCAACTTCAGCAATCAAGACCGAGCGCATTATCATATTTTTATTTTTCTTTTATCTACCCAGTTGACTCACCAACAACTTCCATTGTATTGGACACGATGGAAGTGGCGAAGGAGGGCGCGTCGGCAGTCACCTCGCAGCTGAAGTTGCCCGACAGGCCGAAGCTCACCCGCGTCAGCACCACCTGGCTCTGGTTCGACCTCGCAAGCTGAACAAAAGATAATAATTATGAATATCAAAAACACAAATGTTGAAAAAATTTCCACGAGCAGGATTTGAACCTGCACCCTTCTGACATTCCGGGTCAGGTGCTCTTCCAATTGAGCTATCGTGGTTCTAACCAGCCCGCCGAAATTATTCAACACTTTTTACTTTGTAAGCCAAAGGCGCCCATTCAATGTCAACAACTACCGTCATTAACATCCGATCATAATATTTTTACAAATATTAAAGATCAGTTAAGAAATAAGCAAGCTATTTTATAAAATGTTCAAAATGATTTTTAAAGCAAATTTTGTTGCGAACAAATTACAAAAACACAAATGTTGAAAAAATTTCCACGAGCAGGATTTGAACCTGCACCCTTCTGACATTCCGGGTCAGGTGCTCTTCCAATTGAGCTATCGTGGTTCTAACCAGCCCGCCGAAATTATTCAACACTTTTTACTTTGTAAGCCAAAGGCGCCCATTCAATGTCAACAACTACCGTCATTAACATCCGATCATAATATTTTGATCATAATATATCAAAATAGCTTGCTTATTTCTTAACTGATCTTTAATATTTGTAAAAATATTATGATCGGATGTTAATGACGGTAGTTGTTGACATTGAATGGGCGCCTTTGGCTTACAAAGTAAAAAGTGTTGAATAATTTAGGCGGGCTGGTTAGAACCACGATAGCTCAATTGGAAGAGCACCTGACCCTGAATGTCAGAAGGGTGCAGGTTCAAATCCTGCTCGTGGAAATTTTTTCAACATTTGTGTTTTTGTAATTTGTTCGCAACAAAATTTGCTTTAAAAATCATTTTGAACATTTTATATGAATATCAAATTAAGTCAAAGTCAAAAGGGAAAGAAGCAAATGTTTTTAATTTAAATAAAATTAAATAATTTAATGTAGCTCCGCTCTGCCCTAATTACATTAAATTAGTTGATTATGATTTTGTTCAACTCAGGGTAGTAAAAAAATATATTTTCCTTAAATCTGTTATTTATTTATTTGGTCGTGTAACGCCATCAAAAAATCTTAGCAAATGCAATAAAACGACGCTTAACGCAATCTGCTAAGTATAAAAGCATCATAGAAAAATCTATCATTACCAGGATGGTTTAGAATTAGTTAATTATTGTAATGATTTCTGCATTATTTGTTTCGATCTTATTTTATTAAAATTTATTGTGATTTCTGATGTAAATAATTATACACGCATTCATTTTATTTTAATTTTAATTTTAACTGTAACATGGATCTGCTTTTATTCTATGATTATTTTAATCCTTTTTTTTGGTGATTACTGTGAATTTAGTTTTTTGATTTTTTATTTTGGTTTGTAATTTGGTTAATACTTATAAAATTTATAAAATTAATTAATATATTAATGTATTTAGTATAGTAGGAAAAAATATAATTTATATTGCCGTGCCCAACCAGGGCTCATGTTTTGGTACGTGAGAAATATTAAATGTACACCTATTTTCACCACATGAAATGCAATAAATACCTTTGACTTTGACTTTGACTTTGATGCGCGAGTGGGAATCAAACCCACGACCTTTGGATAACCGGTCCAATGTCCTGACCGCTGAGCTACCGAGGCACAGAAGACTCGTTTACTTTTTCTAGTAATTTGTAATTTACGCTGCAAGCCAGTGGTATTACGTCATTGTGAAGTTACTACCCTCAAAGTCAAAAAAACACTTTTGCAACTATTTAAGAGGGTGCAGTGCGGAATTTCGAAAATTTACGTGTTTTTAAGTCACTGGTGCTAGGAGCTGAATAGGTCATATTACATATTACATTAAAAGGACTAGTGTAGGTTAGCTTGATCCTTTCACAAGGTCATGGTTGTCTTGGAATTTGAAACAAATACCCAGAAACTGCATAAACAATACGTAAAAGTAATGATATCTAAAAACTTATTTCTTCAGAAACTTTGTAAATATAGCACAAATGAGACAATGATCCGACATCAAAATGTTTGTATTGAAATTCCGCAGGTCACTGTTGTCTTAGTTTTCAATTAAAAAATATGAATATAAAAATATGAAGACTTTTATTATTTTTTACCCAAACGCCTATGATTTTACGAAAGTAAACATTGCTCTAATTAAATCACCGGCCTACTGTATACAGATATTAGTGTGCGTGCGTGTTCGTAGTCGTGCGCCGTTGTCACACCACTGACACGCGCCGCTCGCTCGCTATCATAAAGAAACTTGAAACTCGCAGTTTTGCGTCCGCGCTGCACCCCTTTACAATCGATAAAGACGTAATTTCTCATATTTTTTTTTGTGTATTCACAGTTCTATATTGGGTTTACTGCAAAAACCGGCTAAATGCTACAAACCTAGTTTTGAGATATAGTCTTAAAAGCTTGCGTTGAATTAAATCTATAAAAATTCAATAGTTTATACATGTTCTACTAGTCATTAGGTGGAACACATGTTTATGATTTTATTTTTGTTTAATATTATTAAATATGTGTGACAGAAATCTTGCAATAAGGAAATTCATGAGCAAGATCACACGGTTAGCTTGCCTGTAAAGTTGCCAAAATGCCGTATGTCCGAGGTTAATAATGTTTAAGGTGGTCTTTATTCTCACTTAGTTGTTGGTAAATAACTAAGTTTTATGTAAAAATATAGTAATTTAAGAGTGAAATGAAGGTGTAATCAACAAAATAAAAAAGTTAGTTTGTTTTGCCTGTATTTTTTTATTTATGTAGCTAGGCGCTAAATGCAAAATTATTCTGAACATTTTTTAAGTCAACTTTAACTTATTAACAATCATCATTACACTATTTATACTATATCTATGTTTAACACTATATTATATCCATGTTTATTATTATTATTATTATATGTAGATAGGTATATGTTCATATTTATGTAGTATTATTTTGTATGCTTATGTAGTTTTAAGAATATCGTAGTATATGTGTTGTATGTATGTACCTAATATTGTCATTCATAGTTGAGATATTTTTGTTTGCACTTTTGTCGCTTCCTTTTAAGCATGATCCAGTAGTTTTTGAGTATATTCGTTGCAAACATACATACGTACAAAAATACAAAGGTTTCCTCTTTATAATATTAGTATAGATTTATATACTTCTATTGTATTGTATGAAAGTCTTAAATAAATAATTCGCGCGACATCGCAAATTTCTAAATTTATTATTACTATGCTAAATTTTAATTGCTTCTCCATGCCCTTTAACAAGTTATAGATAACTTCGTGACATTTGTATCCAATAACCTTGCGCACATTACGAGTCTGGGAATGTAAATTATCTGTCAAGTTGGAGTGTTTACTTTTAAGTGTCTCAGCGTCCCGCGAAATTATAAAGCTAAACAGATTCACCTTCAAACTCGAGTCGTAATCAAGGAATGTCATGAATTCCAACCAACTTTGGTAGGGTACGTACCCTATTATTTAAATTGCTACCGTGAAACGTTCACTCCAAAAATAAACGGAAGACCTTTTAAAGATATCCGACAACCACAACAAAGTGGAACCTTTCAAACTTCATCAGACAAAGAAGATATTCTTCAGACACTTTTGCCGAGTTAGCGAAACTTTTGCGAGTTCACCGTTCTCTAAAAGGAGCAAAGCGACCCATAAGGTTATTATTATCGGGCGAATAAAGGGTTGGATTTATGAACAACTGCCGCGCGGTAGACGGCGAATGATAGCGCCGTCACCGTAACGTTGCGGGAACGTCGCGGGTCGGACGTACCGTTGCAAAGTAAGAAAGAGGTTTGGCCAGTTGGCACGAGTGCAAACTTTTTACTATTTTCTAACGTAAAAAGTGACGTAACGAATACGGTCATAATACTTCTTGCTTGTTTTCGTAAACGTTTCAGCGAAACTTAAACGTTTTAAAATGAAACTTTTTTATGCAAATGCGAATGTCTGGTAGTTTTGAAACGACAAAATAAATAGTATCTAATAGTTATTAGTCTATATACTGTACCTATACCATATGTATATACTGTAGGCCGCCATCATGTCATCACTACTATAAAATCGATAGGTATTGGCTGAATAACCACGTTTACCCAATGCTGGTTGATGATCACAAACCCCCGGTAGAATTTTTGGTGGGATCAAAAACCTAAAACACACTTTGCCTGATCCGGGAATTCAACCCAGAACTTCCAGGAATACTCGGTCAATAAAGCATAAATACACATATTGTGAGGACATTTGAAATCTTGTTTATGATAACATTATTAACATTTTTAAAACAACCACTAGATCACAAAAGTTTGAATCACCCCGTCAACATCTGAAACCTTAAGATTTTACAAAGTAACAGTATTAGGAGTGTCATAAAAGAAGGTATGAACGAACCGGCTCTTAAAGTAAGAACATTATCGTTACGTAGTAAGAGGCACACCGTTAAAGGGTTGAATTTATGAACATCTGTCGCCAGAGCGACGGCGTGAGATAGAGACTGCTCCAAGAAAAAACGTGCCACATAACTAGCAAATTGCCGGCTCTTTGCAATTGGCAGAGTGAACGATAATTTGGAGTTTCTCTTTTAGGAATATAAGTTGAGGACAAAAAGGGGACAAACGAACAAGTACCCAATTTGCGTTTGTTTAACGAAACATCTATATTTCTGTTAATATAATTTATTCCTTAAACAACTTTTTTATGTGTCAGTAATCAATCAAAAGTTACTATAAAAATAATATGTTATTCAAACGCAAAACCTTCACAATCGCAAAATCACGAAACACTGGTGATTATGACTATGAACGAAGTCGTGGATGGGCCGTTTGCAAAAAACGTACAATTTCTATTAATCGATTCGTCGATTTAAAATCGAGTGACCAGCTAATTTAACTAATTTACATATTTTATACATTAGTTTTAATTAATGTTTATTCTGACGTTACGAAACCTTTGCAGGGTCCGTAATTAAAATAGCTAAGTAACTTTAGAGGAAACCACTGCTATTAGTCTTATCTACATTTTTTTCTTTATTTCTAAGCAGGTAACAGATACTATTAGAATTAGTGTTTAGCTCCTGTACTAACTTCCCCTACTCCCTGTTCTCCTGTACTTATCTATTTTCTGTACCTAATTCAGACTCAGCAAGTAGTAAGGTAATGCTATCAACAAACTATTTTTGCTGTTTTTTTTTGCACAAACAACATAGTAACTCGACGCGAGTTGCAAACGGCTCACTAAAGTTTATTACTCTCGCGCTCGCGGGAGCTACATCTAGTTTTTTACTGTACTCATTTCCTGCTTTTTTTATTTGATATTGTTTTATTATACATTTCGGACCACTACCGTATTACAATATTTGTACTCGTGAAATGATATTAGATTACAAGAAAAAAATTTACAAAAAAAAACTTCCAGCCTCAGGAAGAAAGGATTCAAAAATAACAAAAATTTGATTAATCCTTATTAACGGGATTATTACCATGTTTTGTTGTTTGTGAGTATCCGATGAGTTGTGACTTACGAGACAGAGCGGTATGAGTATCGAGCACAAAAAACGACTAAGAAATATGTTAGATCGTTTTTCTGCTCATAAACACCCATCCGCAATAACTTAAGTACACCCGTGATCATGGCGCATGCAACTGTGCCGAAATATCGGATACTCACAAACAACAAAAAAACATGGTAAGAATCCCGTTTATAATTATTATTCTGAAAAGTAACATTAAAAAATTTGTAATAAAGATATAATATGGAGTAGCTTTACATCATCATCATCATCATCAGCCTATAAACGTCCCACTGCTGGGCACAGGCCTCCCACATGATCAGTAGCACGTGGGGATATTGGGCCATAACCCACCACGCTGGCCCAATGCGGGTTGGTGGGTTTTAACGACTGCCATCTTACGACAACAACCGGGACCAACGGCTTAACGTGCCTTCCGAAGCACGGAGGAGCTCGAGATGTTTTTAATTGGTCACCCATCAGGCGACCCGGCATTGCGAAAGTTGCTTAGCGGGCAAGATCGCAAGCCGAACGCGCTAGCCGCTGCGCCATCGAGCTCCTCAACCAGCTATACAACGAAGTCCAATTCTTAATTTTTTGTATATAGCGTTTTCTCATATTTAATTATAACAATGGGTAACTAATTCATTGCAATATCCATACAGATAAGCTTTATGTTAACCTAATTTGAAATTTAAAATTATGATAATGGTAATAACTTGTCAGTTAAAAAATTGTGAAAATATTGCTTTTCTTTAATGAAACAACCCTTGGTTTTTAGCAGAAAAAACAAACGTTAAAAAAGATGATGAAAAACCTAGAATCTCGTTAGCTCCATTAGAAAAGCAGTCTCTTGGCAGCAGAACAGTTACAAATGATAAAGGCTCGATAAGCTTTATGTTACGGACGGTGATAGCAGGCCTTGTACGCCAACTTACTTATAGTTTAAAAATCACAAAATAACAACATTTGGAAATTTAATGCTTGGCGTATATGACACAGCGTCGCATTTACGCTGTGGCGGTCAAAAGGTTAAAAGTTGTACTTCATTACATCCGCCTCTTTATCTATCTGAGATAATTATAAGAAATTGTGAAAAGCCCCTTAAAAAGCATAATACAAAATCAAATCTTTGTGAAAGGCCGCCCCCTAAAAGAGCAGTTCATTATTCAAATCCAAATCTGGAGGTTCATTATCATCAAGATCAACAGGTAAAAATAATGTAACAAATGGTTTTAGCAATTTGGGGCGCAGACTTATGGGAGATGGGGGCGCACTTCGAAAGATGTATCTTTTCCATTTTTACTTCGAATATTTTCCTCGAGGAGCAACTCCACATCGGTCGTAATAAATTGTGTAGCAAATCAAGTGTTACGCTGACCAGCCAGTGTGAGCGATGCGAATGCGAAACATTTTTAATAACCTTACAGTAACTGATTTTTTACAAACTCAAGTTGACTATTTACATTGATAGTAGGTATAGGAATGAAACGTTATTTATTTATTTAAATAATATAAAATTTAATAACGATGAAGGTAGCAGTTTCATATTAATTGAGAGTCGACTTCAGTCTCCTTTGGCTAATACTATGATTGCCACTACCAGAACAATTAAGTTTTTTAACATTATACCATAAAAATTACCAGTTATCATAGTTATAGTGTTTTAGTTACAAAGTTAGAGGCAACATAGCCACTTCCCCAGTGGTTGCTTTACAAAGTTACAATTTGGCGCTCTTATCGCTTTTTAACGATTTCTTCCAGACAACCAGTCGGATAGAGAGAGCTAATAAACTGTAAGATCAGAGGTGAAACTATTTTTATTTTACAATATCGTCACAATCATATCTCTAAGCGTTCCAATACTAAGTTCAGTTCTCCTCACATGAATTATACATAGGACATGACGAGATCGGTTAATAATTCACTTCACTCATTATAACGCAAGCGATAAACAAAGCTATATCGCTCTCAAAGCTTATTTGCCAGTGGCTGCCCGGCTTCCATGCATTTACATGACGCAGTCGTTCATGACATTTCAACGGAGACAAATCATCCGGTACAGCAAGTCTCGTGCATTTGTACTCGTACTGTGGAATTCATTGGAGTTGTCAAAGTGTGTACACACATCCGTCTTTGGCAAGGCGCTCCCCTGCTGTTACCGTGCGACTAAAATTTGCAAGGAAAAAGTTTAGAAGTGGCATATATCATCGCGTGAGATATTGCAAATGTTAATAAGAAATATTAGGGTACGGACGTAACAAGTAATATGGATGAGCGAGTGCCGCTATTAGTAATTGTAATTTTGAGCAAGAGATAGATGATATGAAATGGAAGGGAGACTATTCAGACGTATTTTGGGACACGATTTGGGTAGAGGCAGAATGGAAATAAATTTATTTGCGACACGACAACATGTGACATCATAAAAGCTTATTAGAATAAGGCCATTGTGATTTTGTTAAGCATGTATATCTCATACTCGTAGTCCTAATGACATTCTTGACTACAAGTCAAGACGAGCAACATAGTGATTGCAAATCCGCGAACAGTATGTGGGCTTGACCCGTCATTGCCGTGACTTAAGCGGACGGGGAGTTGAAAAATCACTTCATCGTTGACGACTATGACAATATAATGCCCAATCTGCATGGCACTATTACTTTTAATCGAATTGTCAGCACCTCCGATTTTTTAGTAGTAGTTTGACATAAACAAAGAAAATTTGACAAGGCCTCATCTGTTTGGTGTAATGACTATACTGTAAATTATTACATAGTAGGTATTTGTTCTAAGTTACATTTTAAAATTATTAATATATATTTAACTAAGACACCTAATAAGTCAGGGCAGTATAGAGAGCAATTAAGGGACGGCCAAGAGGGCGTCGCCGGCCGATTGGGCGTCCTAGTTATCGCTGGAGGGGCGAAGTAGAAAATGACCTACAAGGGAACTCCAAATCGACCCAATGGTCAGACCAATGTCTGAGTGGGGAGAAATTGAAGATTGGCGTCTTGTTGTGTCGGAGGCCAAGATCTAGTACGGGTTGCTGAGCCGGAGCACGGAGTAAGTAAGACCTAATGACTTTGGTTATCCGACGTTTGGTTTGACGTTGGTTATCCGTGGACAAATCAGGGGAGCACCACGTACCACGTAATGCAAAAGGTCTAACACATAATGTAGCCACGGCCTTAACATTGAACGAGAAATATATGGAAACAGAATTGCGTTGTCAAAATCGTAGCCTTAGCTTACCTACCTACCTACTAATTTAATCACGCTATCAGATATTGTGCGAGATGCTGAGCAAACAGCAAAATTTAACCGACAACATAATTATTGTCAAACGTACATACTTTTTTTTTATATTGCCTCGTCATAGTGACCACATCCTGCCTGATGGTAAGCAGCCGATGCAGTCCAAAATAATGAGAGCGCTCATCACCGTGAAACAAGCACGGTAACAAGCGCACCCATTCATGACGGCCTGCATAAATGCCTAAAATATTAGAGAGCTGTTAATTTTAATATTTCATGCTCACGTTTCTTGTCCACAGTTGGACAGCCCTCTTCAAGTGAACGCCACTGAGTACGAACCGCGGTTACTCTATGGTCCTTACTAATAAACAGAGTATCCTCTCTATTGGCAGGCGAACGATATTCGTTCGCTGTCAAATAACCTTCAACTGGCAAGCAGACGAAATTCGTTTGTTTGATCACGTCTCATATTACTCTATGTTTAGTTTACATTAAACTGAACGCAGCCGTAGTCTGAATGCAAAAAAAAATCGTAAGTAAAGCAAGGACAGCCTGGACTTCTTGGCGGGAAAGTGAAGAGTCATGTCTGCGGTTTTGTTTTATTTTCTAAAAATTGTGTTATGTCGAATATTAATGTGAAATAATGGTGGATTATTAACCGTTAAGTGTTCGTGAGTGTGCATGAGTGTTGGCAAATGAAACAAAACAGTGCAACGTCACTTTTCAAATTCTCTCAAGAAGTCCGCCCGAGGACTTAGTAAAGCCCCACATCTTTACTGAGACACTCGAGGGGTTGGGTGGTATATCATTTCTCATTTCTATTATCATTCATCATCATCATACAGAAAATAAATATTGTTTATTTATGTATTACTTGTTAGAAAAATTACTTTGACACTGGCTAAATGTGCTAATCGCACGAAGCCATCAACAAAATGAAAAAAAAAGGACAGCCTACATAGTGACAGACCACGTCACATTAAACAAACTTCTGTCAAAATTTATTTCGCGGTATTCAAGTACCTACTATCCGAATATTCCGTGTTTCGTTCTAGTCATTTAAACTTCATTTCAAATTAGAGTAAAAGAGTCAAAACAAATTAATAACAATTTGAAATTTATGCTCTGTTTATTAGACGGCGGGGATAACTGAAGTAAACAACGAAACACGACTACATTGTAACCCAATACAAAATACATACGTCGACGTTGATCCCCGCAAACGGAAATATCTTGGTAGCAGGCGTCTCGGTGGGCGAGTATCTGTAGAACTCGTGCCGACCCCTGTACCACTTGACACTGTATAGCGGCGCCTCAGTCAGCTCGTATAGGCACGCCAGAATCGCGTCTGATCCCCTCTGGACGACAGGGGGGGATATTCGCAGCTCGATTGCCCTCAGCCCGCCGACACCTGGAATGAGGTTGAATATTAGTAATGTTCGGCGAAATAATACCTTATTGGATATCTTTATATATAAAAATCTTCTGTGCGTGTGTATGTTATTGAACTCCTTCTAAACGGCTGGACGGATTTGGATGAAATTTTCTGTGTGTGTCCAAGTGGATTCGAGAATTGTTTAGATTTACAATTGGACCCGGTAGGTGGCGCTGCTATAATAGGAGTGCATTATGGGATACGGGTGTTCTTAAACGAACGAATGATTTGTTTGTTTTGTTGTCATGGAAACTGTCAAACGGTACGAAGTCCGCCGGTCAGCTAGTACTATGTAATTTTACAAACATTGTGTTGCGAACAAATTGGAAATTTAGAAACGTGTTTAAATATTATCATATATTTAAGATTGGATGTTGTTGTTAGTTGTTGACATTGAATAAGGCTTCTTTGGCATACAAAGTAAAAGTAGGTGATGTTGATAAACGGCAAGTTAGATGGAGCTATGATAGCGTAATTGGAGGCGCACCTGACCCGGATTGTCAGTGGGCGCGGGTTCCATCATGCTCGTGGAAAAGTTTTATCACTTTCCCAAATTGTATTACTGGGTTATTTTTTATTAGTTTATTTAAGATGAAACATGCAAAAATACAGTTAGAAATATTGTACACAAATGTTAAAACAAAACAGTAGCAACCGCACCATAGCTACTTGTATATACTAGGGCTTGGAATACCGGTATTTTAGAAACCAAAGGCCTGTATACCTTGATAGTACCGATACTTTAGTTAGTCTTGCCGGTATCAATCATACAGTAAGTAAGTTAGTTAGTTTAGTTGTAGTAGTAGTTAGTTATTAGTTTAAGAAAGTTAATTATTTTGTATTAAGTATAAGTTTGGCTACAGCTAAGTTTTGAGAAATAATAAATTATTGATTGTTTTACTGTTAATTCTATAAAGATGGTAATATGGTTATAAACAAATATACTATAGTTCAGCAGCTTCAACGTTCGTGTTGCAATCTTGCAAGTAAAGCAACTGTTGCGATGTTGGTTTAACAGTTGGGACAAATATTTGAAGCTTCGAAAGCTTCCGTGCTTCGGAAGACACGTAAAGCCCCCGTTGTTTTAAAATAGCATTTTTTCACTATTTTATATTTCTTGAAGGAATTACTGACTACATTGGGACATTTATTAGTTAATGATAATACAAATAGAAATTTACGGCAAATTGTTTTTGTTTGTGTGTCGCAAAATTATGTTAACGAGATCATAAATATTGTTTTTTTTTTACAATTGGTCCACGATTAAATAGATTATATTATATAATAAACTGTGTAAATCTTCAAAGGAACGAACGACTGAATCATTCATGAGCCTATATAAAACAATTTATGGTTCTTCTAACAGAAAAAGAGAGACTATTGAAATTATTAAGATTAATTGAGGCGCGAATCGGAAGTGGATACATTATTTGTTTTTTCTGATATCTGACTTTTCAGAAAGTATAATTAGTTGATGCTACCACAAGTGCAACACAGTTTTAACGACCATTATCAACCAGGTATATCACAGCTGGATACATATATTACATTAAGAAATCTTATATAGATACATTGATTACTATTGTGTTGCTATCGCTGTTATGCCAGCTAATAAAATCACCAAAATTATTCAACTACATATATCCGGTGGAGGTGGTCGAGGAGCTCGATGGCGCAGTGGTTAAGAGGAGCTCGATGGCGCAGTGGGTAACGCGCCCGGTCTGCGAGTGCTGAGGTTAAGCAACTTTCGCAAAGGCCGGTCATCGGATGGGTGATCAAAAATGTATCATCTAGAGCTCCTCCGTACGAAAGGCACGTAAAGCCGTTGGTCCCGGCTGCATTAGCAGTCGTTAACAACCACCAATCCGCACTGGGCCCGCGTGGTGGTTTATGGCCCGTTCTCCCTATCTATCCATAGGGAAGGCTCGAGCCCTTGTAGTGGGGACGTATATGAGCTGGCGATGATGATGATGATAATTATATCTGGTGTAGGCACCAGTTAGAAAGTCAACCTATTACGGATCATTCTCATCCGTAGTGACAAAGTTGTAAGGTATTTTAAATATGGCAGGCAGTTTGAAGAAAAAAGAAGAAATATATTTATTGGCACTCAATAAGTTCAACAAAAATTATTTAAATATAAAAAATATATAAGACATTTTGAGTGGTCTCTATCTAGTCGGATTCTGGACAAAATCTTAGCACCATAGGTGTATGGAAGTACAGCATGGGGTTCTTGAAAAAAAATGGCGCGAAAAGGTTTCTCAAGGGTCGGCAACGCGTTTGCAAACGTCTACAGGATACGGTACCTTACCGTCGGACCGTATGCCTGATTGCAACCATAATGGTCTCACAAAAAACATCCTGGCATTTTGATATATGTTACCACAGTATTGCATACAATTGTAAACCCAGTTTCGCTCACATCCCGGCAGGATTACAAACAGCACAATTTCCCGGAATTGTCGCCTCAAATTATATGGGGAACGTGACTGAAATTAGTTACCACTTTCACGCGTTGAGCTTAAAACACGCACGAAGACTGTACTGTAGTCCTTTTCCGGGAAAAATATTATCACACTAATATTATAAATGCGAATGTTTGTGTGTATGTGTGTGTGTGTATATTTGTTGCTTCTTCACGCTGCAACGGATGGATGGATCCGGATGGAATTCGGCATACAGATAGTTTAGTTTATAACCTGGATGTGTTAACATAGCATACTTTTTATTCCGATATTCCCACGGGAATGAAACTCATACCTTTTCTTTACTTAGGTCTTGAATTTGATGTTAGGAATAGGACCTATTTGGTAGTTTTTTATATTTTTTTATTGAAATTTTGACAGACTTTTGAAACTGTCAAAGCGGTACGAAGTCCACTAGTAAACTATAATTTGCCTTACGTAGCTATAAAACTGCTTTTATGGTTTCTTGGTTAGACAACCGGTCTTAATCCAAGAGGTCCCGGGTTCGATTCCCAGCGGTACGGTGGGGCAGTTACTTAGTTATACTAGTGCTAGGGCTAGTTTTGAGTATACCTGGTAAGCTACCACCATCTTATCTATCTTATAAATTTGTGGCCTATTAATAGTGCGATTTATTTCGTTTCCTTTTCCCGAAAGTGCTTATTGACAAAGCAAGTTGCTCAAACGATTTGTACAAACATACAAAAATGTTGTTTATATAAATATGTCGCCATAGCAACGGCTGGGCTAGAATGCAGAAATTTTACAACAATCTAGACTACCTACGTGCCGTGCTGGATTGGTGAACGGCAAAAAGTTCTTCCACAGACATTTTATCGGAATAGCGAGCTATTATATCACTGCTATGCCTACATATATTTACTGTGCTGTAGATATACCGTACTTATTAACTCATAATTATTAACTTTATTTAGTATTCATAATCTCCAGCGTCAACTTATTTTGAGATTTAACTTATACATACGAACTTCGGAGGATCTCGATGGCGCAGTGATTAACGCGCTTGGTCTGCGATTGCTGAAGTGACACAATTATCGCAAGGCAATCATCGGATAGGTGACTAAAGATTTATCATCTCGAATTTTTCCGTTTTTCAGAAGGCATGTAAAGCCGTTGATCCCGGATGCATCAGCAGTCGTTAGCAACCACCAATCTGCACCAAGCTCGCGTGGTGGTTTATGGCCCGGTTTCCTTGTGATGATCCCATCTATAGGCAAAGCTTGTGCCCCAGCACATCATCGAGGGGTCCCAACACATCAGCGGGGTCATAAAATGAGCTGGATATGGGTACGAACTTCTGTAACCTAAAAAGATTTGTTCGCAACAAAATTTGCGTTAAAAAATATTTTGAACATTTTATAAAATAGCTTGCTTATTTCTTAACTGATCTTTAATATTTGTAAAAATATTATGATCGGATGTTAATGACGGTAGTTGTTGACATTGAATGGGCGCCTTTGGCTTACAAAGTAAAAAGTGTTGAATAATTTCGGCGGGCTGGTTAGAACCATGATAGCTCAATTGGAAGAGCACCTGACCCGGAATGTCAGAAGGGTGCAAGTTCAAATCCTGCTCGTGGAAATTTTTTCAACATTTGTGTTTTTGTAATTTGTTCGCAACAAAATTTGCGTTGAAAATTATTTTGAACATTTCTAAAAAGATCTCTAAAGATATATTTGAGTGAGGAATAGTAAAGATTAAAGTCAATCTGTCCAAAAAAAAGTTGCTGTAGTTATTATGGCTCGCGAAAGAAATTTGGTGACTCGTTTCTTTGTCGCACCTCCAAAAGATGGAATAGTCTGCCAGCACACGTTTTCCCTCCTCCCTATGATATGGGGTCCTTCAAAGGACAGTCAAAGGGTGCGTCAAGAAGCACCTTGTGGGCCGGCAGAGTGAAGTTAACTGATGCTACGTTTGTTTTCACGCTGCACCAGTTAGTCTTCGCGTCTGGACTCCATTTCCACTTAACATCAGATGGGACAGTATCTACTATTTGCCGAGACATGTATAAAAAAAATGGCAGTTATGAAAACTTATCAATTCCTGTCTGGTTATGATCCGATCTTTTCATTTTATGTTTCAATTCTTGTTGGAAGGTCTAAGCTTAACAGTGAGACGTTTATAGATTTTGTTGATGACAATTATCTCTATAATTAACAAAGGAGCTTAGGCAGTTCTAACCAAAGCGTTATCACTAAAATAGACCACTTGTTTAATTTCCTTTTATTTAACGAGCTCCTCGTCTGCCCGTGACAAATAATATATCACTTCCCAAACCGAACAGCCTGTAAAACATTTCCACGAAATTTCCCCGAAGACAAAAAGAAACTAGATACAAAATAAAACGGAGATCTGTTGCCACCTGCCCCCATAAAGGCCCTTCTATTTTTAATAGCGTTCATTTAACAATATTTTCTCTTCGAAATGGCATTATTCACATAAAGGACGGTCATTCTCGATTCTTCATTGTGTCGATTTTAAGTGTTTCTTCTTTGTGAGTATTGCTTTATTAAGACAAATGACGGTAGCGAATGGATGTATTTTGAGTACAAAGGAATGGGGGGGCTATTACCAAGAGCGACATATCGAACTTTGATGGGTGTCTTCATCGTAAACATTCTGTACAGGTTATATTACTTTCTGTTGTTCTAACATTTCGATTCTGGTACCTTGACTTTGTTTTTTTTTTTCTATGATAGTCTGATTGGTGGGTTTTATCCACTGTTATCTCCCGACAATAACCGGAATCAAGAGTTATGCCTGTAAAGTCTATTCTGATGAATGGAACTATAATTATCTATAGTTATAAATTTTGGTAAGTAGCAATAAGGAAAAAAATACATCCTGTATAAAGTGACGTACGTATATAATTTAAAAATAAGCAGTAAATACAATCTTTTGATGCTACTCTTCCTAGTACAGAGGATTTTCCCTCTTGTGTATAATCTATTACAAAATATGAAATCACTTAACAAAAGTTATGATTTTTGAAATTATGTATTTTTTTTTGTAGATACGTGATGACAATTACAAAATTTATTGGGTTATTTTGTGATGACAGAAAATTATGACGCTATAACAGAAAGGGAGTAAAGAAACGTCCTTAGTGAGTTTCTTGCTGGTACGCGTAAGTACTACCCAGTAGAGATTTAAAGTTACGAACTGAGATGGCGTATTGACTTTCTTGTGAAAGTTCTTATGAGCTCAAAAAGAAGTTAAAATGTTTATTAAGTTGAAAGGAGGTCACTAATAGTCCATACATCTTTGGTCATGTTTGTACCTTGTGGTACATAGTTACCAAAATGTAGAGAAAAATTCGAGGATTCCGAAAAACAATTCTGCTTTTATATTTAGATACAACTAGATAATAAATTAATAAAGTTGTTAATTACTTGTAACACCTTTTTATCGTGTGGTAACATTAGATGTTCAATTGCGTTTAGTATCAGAGTTCTCCAAAACATGTGTTAAAAAAATATTTTATTTGCTGTTAATTATTGCTTATGTATTGTCGTCCATTTTTATTAATACATAATTTAATGGGCGTAAAACAATTAAAAAAATAAAAAATATTAATATTAGAATCAGCAAATAATTGTCTCTCTGCAAATAACAAAACGCTACAAAATGCCAAAATACAATAAAATGTCATAAATGTCATTCCGTTCGTTTGGGCGTTTCGGGGTGCTTCGTTGTTTTCGTTTGCGATTCGTATTTTTTATTTGATTATTATTTTTCCCTATGTTACACAAACTATTGGGTGATGACTTACTCATTTGATAGTTGTTAAAACTCTAAAAATTTTATTATAACTTGATCAATTTCCACGAGATTTTAAAAAACTGCAATCTGGGGGCACGGCAGTGCCCCCGTCAAGATGAGCTAAAAAGCGGCACGCCCGTACCATCTTTTTCTCGAAACAGTTCAGGCCATTTTCGATCCCCTATAACTTCGTTGTGGATAAAACTAGAAGCCTGAATTTTCAGTAACCAAGCAGGCTTTGTATAAACACGGATATTTCAAATTTAATGAAATTTGAAATATACCGTGGAAACTACGGATGTAGTTTAAGAATTATAACTAGTCAAAGTTTCTTAATTTTGTCACTCACTCACTCACTGACTGACCGATCATCAAAACTCTAAGGCACTTCTAGCAGACATAAAAAAGGCGAAAATAACATATGCGTTTATAATATAATATGTGTAACAAAAAGGATTGCTCAAAATGGAAAGATCCAAAGTGTATCCCATCTAGAACTTGTAAGTATATGTTGTTATTAAGACATAATTATTAACTTTAATTTGTCATGCAATGGTTAATTAAATATTTATATTTGTGAAGTGATGCGCGTCAGGCGCGCATACGCAAGCAGCAGTGGTCATAAATGTTAGCACACAGAGGTTACTAAGCCACTAGGGCTGCCTGTGACTTGTTTATTTTGATGTGACGTCACAAATTCATAATAGAAATATTTAATTAAAAATGGCATAACAAATTAAAGTTAATAGTTACGCCTTAGTAACTCTGTATACCAGATCCAGATCAAATACACTTTGGATCTTTTCATTTTGACCATACCTTTCTTTTACACGTTGTATAAAGTTCAAATCCTTTTAAGGAAATTTGCCAGTTTGTTGCAGTCTGAGTGCAGGCGTGTATTATGTATAAACATATTGTCTAAACGCCTAATTTTAATATTCAAAGTTCATTATAATAATCAAGCACTATCCGCTATCCATCCCCAGTCCCGCACAAGCGTAATCCCAAAGCTCCAACCTGTCTTATATTCCATTAGCGAAAAACTAGAAGCAGACAAGGCTCATTAATAATTTATGTCTAATTAGATTTCTTTCGAGTCTCGTGGCCCCGAAGTTGTCGACACTGACACAAAATAAGGAGACCCCAGAAGATAAGCTTAATACATCCCGCGTTAGAGCACATGTAGATTAGTGTTGCCAGGTCCTGTGTGTCGATTTTCGGGACGGAAGGTAAAAATAATAGGAATTTGGGATTTCAAATCGAGACAGCTACAATTAGCATGACGACAGTATCAAAAAATCGACGATTCAATGATTTTAGGGGAAAATACATGTTCAAATCCTGCTCGTGGATTTTTTTTCAACATTTTGGGTTTTTGGAAAATACATTTAAAAAATTAATACGCTGGTTTAGTTATATTCAAATAATTGAGATTATTAAGATTTTCAATAAAATAAAACATGAAAATACTGCAATCAGCCATTTTGACTGAAACACCAATCACAGCGCAGGACGTCACACTTAGGTAAACTCCGCTGTCCTTCACTGTGTTTTGTTGTTGTGAATACTACTGATTACGCATTTGGATTGATTTTGCGTTTACGTGTGATTTATCGACTCCACTTGACTATGACAATGGAACCCAGCTTTGTTAAGGCAAACAGCTCAAATTTGCCCAGGATTGATGTCTTGATGTTGGGCGATTTCCTCGCAACAAATAAAGGATTTTTCTCGTCTGAATTTAGAAACATGAAAAATTCCTTGTAAGTAAATTTTGGATTTATTTATCTTCAACACTAGATACAACCAACTTAAATAATAATCAAACTGTTTTAAACTCATGCGAGTTTATTTTACATGACGTCAGAAACGACGCCATGACACGTGCGAGCTGTTTTCGTGCACTATTGAAAAAATATTAGAAAAATGGCTTAAAATTTCGTTAAACTAAAGGTTTTTACCGAAATAAAGGTATTTTCGTAAAATATAGTAAATATGTACCCACATTACGGATGAGGATTTCAAAATCTTTCGTCCCGCCTATTTCTAAAAAAATGCAAGTTCTTATGAATCGTCATGATTGGATGAAAATAAATGAAACTAAAACTAGATAAACTTCTTCATATTATAACAACATGAATTCTCTCTCCCGTCGCAGGAGAGAGAATTCATTTTTGCTGTCAAAGTTATCGAAAGTGCTCACTAAGGAGGTTATTGAAAAATCGAGACTTTTGGCGTCCCGATCAAGGGTAAATCAGGACCTGTCACCAGACCCCTGAAAATCGGTACACCTGGCAACGCTAATGTAGACCCTCACGGAAACGGAATCTCGGATCATTTAACCAGTCCGAGGGCGGCTGTTGCGAGATACCTTGTCCATGTGAAGTTGTCTTTGTATGCATTGCTCGTTCTCTCATTCGTATGAAGCTAACCTTTTGCCGTCTCCTTATTTTGTGACACTGACCCAATTCTCTTCCCTATTTCGTTGGGATAGATAAACTAGTGGGGCTTATAGGAAAGCTGCAATCGATTAATTATTGCGCTCAACAAAATGCCACTTATCTTAGTTTTATCATGTTGTTTTGTTAGTCATTAATTAATGGTAAGGCTTCCTCGAATTCTAGCCTGAATAACTACCAACCTTATAACTATTTCTGATG
Organism: Eudonia mercurella; assembly: GCA_963082485.1. Taxonomy (NCBI): domain Eukaryota; kingdom Metazoa; phylum Arthropoda; class Insecta; order Lepidoptera; family Crambidae; genus Eudonia; species Eudonia mercurella. The sequence continues at coordinate 18,795,710 of OY720031.1, read as the reverse complement.
ACAAACAAGCGCCTAACGGTGTTTTGGTATGAAAGTCGGTAAAATACTGGGTTTACAGACATAATAACACAGGGTTGAGAAGGCAAGAGAAAATCAGATGCAAGCGAAAATGGGCTCCACTTACTTTAGGTAGATCGTAGTAAGAACTTAGTAAATGTTTATTAATTTATTAAAGAAGGGTTTATGTAGAAGCTTATATATAAATAAGTACGTATTTGAATGAAATCAATAAATTAACTCCGTCAGTTTTTTTTAACATTGTTTATTAAGAGTTAGTAGACTACAGCCGAGATCTGCTAAAAAAGAATAGGCGTGACAACCAGGATACCCTTCTAAAGGACTGGCTTAATGAAGCGACAGAAAGTGACAGCTTGAAGGGGATAGCGAAGCCCTTTGCAAAGCACTGACACATTAAAGTAGAAGGAAAATAAAACTGTAACTCAGGCTAGAAATGTATTTTCTTTTTAAAACTTGCTGTTAGCCGCTGATGGCCTTTACAATGTAACCGAACTTAAAGTGCGATGACAATGAAAATGCCGTACGAGGTTATCAGCAAACTATCTTCAAAAAAAATAAGTATAAAATTTTTTTTTAGTTAAACGGTTTTATTGAAAAAAAAAAAGATTTAAAAAACATTATGTAGACAATGCACCATAAGCTAAAAAATAAGTCGGTAGATCCTAGGTACCAGTCATCACACCACTCTTCTCATCAACCTAGGGCATTGATCAGACAAAAAAATAAAATCGTAGGGTGCACGTAACTTGCGTAGTTATGTAAATTTATAGCATTTTTATTAATATATAGCGGTTGACTTGATAGAAATTTCACACGCCCAACGATTAAATTTTTTTGTCTGATCAATGCCCTAGGTTGATGAGGAGAGTGGTGTGATGACTGGTACCTAGGACCTACCGACATATTTTTTAAGCTTTTGCATTGTCTACATATTTTTTTCAAATCTTTATTTTCAATAAAACCGTTTACTTAACTAAAAACATTTTTTTACTAATTTTTTTATTTTCAAGTTTCATTTTTTTTCATAGTGTAATCTATTTTACTAGTCAATACTTTTTATTCGATACCCATATTGAAGGGGTTGTAAAAATAAAAAAATAACCTGCTATTTAGTTGGCGGCCATATTGGATTTTCATTTTATTTTCATAAAGTACTATTTTACTAATCAAGCCCTTTCATTTGATACCCATATTGAGGTAGTAGTGATAAAATATATATGTTACCCGCCATTATGAACCGGCAGCCATCTTGGATTTACAATGATACCGAATGTATTGAATTATATTGTCATCAGAATTAAAGGTATGTACTAAATTTCAGATCAATCCGTCAACAGGAAGGGGGTCAAATTTCAATTACTAGATTTGACCCAAACAAATAAACAAATAAATAAACAGGGCAAGCTAAAAAAAACCGTTCAAAAAAATGTTTTTAGGAGCGGCAAGAAAGTACTGGTTTCCCAAGCCGTAGCGATCTAACATCCTCAAACAGTTTCTTTGGGGGTGGCATCATGTAAACGATTCCCCATAGTACTATCAGATTCCCCGTAGCCATCCACCAATCGAGAACGGAATAGCCCAAAGGTGTCTCTAAAGACTAAGGACCACGGTTTGGATTGACAGAGTTACTGAAAACGCAGTAGAGTGGAGCAACGCTCGATGTCTCCGATTGAAAGTTAAGCAACTATCTCAATGGCCGGTCATCGAATGGGTGACCAGAAATTTATCATCTCATGCCTCCGTGCTTCGGAAGGCACGTAAAATCGTTGGTTACTGCTGCATTGACAGTCGTTAACTACCACCAATCCGTCCTGGGCCCGCGTAGTGGTTCATGGCCCGTTCTCCTTATCCATCCATAGGGAAAGCTCGTGCCCCAGCAGTGGGGATATAAAATGAGCTAGTGTGGTGTGTAGTAACAGTAGAGTATGGTCATAATTTTTCATTTTATTTGCTTCTGGCAGCTATTATTAAAAAGTTTTAACGATCACCACTGCGTATGCAGTCCAATTAATTGTTTGAATAGGTGAATAATATGTATTATTTGGAAAATGTACAGCAAAAAATGAACATGAAAGTATCTGTTACAGCTTGCTACAAATGGGAATTTTTTGTTGTTATTGTGTTATGTCCTAATAACCTACCAAGTGAAAAATGAGTAGCAGTGCGTTTTATAACACTGCGAATATGTGTTACAGAAATTTAGAAAACAAACTACCTGAAATCCTTTCTAACTTTAAAAGAGTAATGGTTAATGATACACTAACATCGTCTGCCATATTAAAGGAACGCGTTCAGCTGTTCTTATCTATCTCACTATCCCATCAAAAACATAAATGTGAAATGAGAGCCAAGTTCAATATTATGATATATGCCTTGGTTGTAGACTTCAACGACAAAACAAGTGAGATCTTGGGTGTCAAGTTCAATGGTGTCATGAAATTTATTTATAACAACATAAAATATTTTATAACAACTTAAAATATCATTTCTTCTTATAACTCAGGATAATTCGGATATGAGAACTAGCCATGTCAGACCTTAGGCTTCAATATTTTACAATAACTTTTTGTACAGAAATTATTACCTACTTACTTATTCATAATAAAATTATCGCACCGCTCCCCACTCCGCTGTTCCACAGCCGCCGCACCGTGCGCCGTGGTCCGTGGTATTATTTAATTATTTATAAATAATGATCTTACACTATTGATGTGCGCTAATTAACGAAATAATAATTAATACTAAATCCCAGTAAATAATAACGTAATAAATACGAAAGTCTCTTATGTTAAAAAAAAACGTGCGGAAGTACTCTTAGTTAAAAGTAGTTATAAGTACGAAAACTGATATGTTTGGATAAAAAAAAAATAAGGGTGGTATTCTACTCGATATATATTTACGTGAAGACCTTAAAATCCACTTAAAGACCGGCTGTCATCAATTTAGATTACTGATTCTTACATTACAGGCATCTATAAGTAAGTGTTCCTAATCATCATCATCATTATCATCATCATCATCTCAGCTAAAAGACGTACACTGCTGGACAAAGGCCTCCCCCAAGGATCTCCACAACGACCGGTTTTGTGCTGCTCGCATCCAGCGGCTTCCCGTTAGTGTTCCTAATATAATCAATTAATTGAAAAATATAATAAATTGATAAAAGTTTACTAGTTTCTGATTTATTCCTTTGTATTCGCCCAACTACCTATATGGGTGCCAATTTTGAACTATCTAGGTCAACGAAACTGGGTTAGAGTTTTGATCTATCTATAGATCAGTCAGTCAGTCAGTGATAAAAATGTCGATTTTTGGACATTAATATTAAAATCTTTTGAGGTTGAATGACTACTGTGCCGATAACCACTTGGATCTCAACCCGTCTAAATGTAGTGTTGTCACTTTCAGCCGAAAACGTAATGTGGTGTTGTTCGATTATAAGCTAAAAGGAGTTAATTTGCAACGACTAACTATTGTACGAGACCTTGGAGTACTCCACGACTCCAAGTTGTTGTTTGATGTTCATGTCAACAATATAGTATCGAAAGCATCCAAAGCTCTCGGATTTGTTATGCGTAACTCCAAAGAATTTACTCAGATTAAGACCTTAAAATACGTTAATTTTATACTGTACGTTTGTTCGTAGCAACTTGGAGTATGCGTCTCAAGTGTGGAACCCAAGATATCAAACTTATATATCACGAATTGAAAACATTCAAAAAAGGTTTATCAAGTATCTTTGCTTTCGTTCCAAAGACCGGTATGACTCAACGCAATATCTTGGTTTTTGCAAAAGACATCATCTACTTCCTTTGGAAAACCGCCGTGAAATTGCCGATATTTTGTTTCTACTAAAAGCTGCGTCTGGTTCCATTGACTGCCCGGATCTACTGTCACAAATATCTCTCAGAGCGCCTACTAAGCTTCTTCGGTTTAGCCCGCTTTTATATCTGCCCCCTTCCTCTTCCAACTATAGGCAGAACACGTATATCTGGCGTGCGAGTAACAATTTCAATGCCTTATCTAAAAAACTTGATTTTGATCTTTTTAACACAAGCGATGCATCGGCGAAACGACTCATGAGTCAGTTATTTTTTGAGTAGTTTAGTGATTAAGTTTAAGTGTGTGTTTTTCTTGTTAGTGCTTCACATTGTTATTAATTTTGTTTTTATTGGTGAGGACCTATAATTGGCTTTCTGTCACTATTTTTAAGTTTTAAGTTTTTAAGTTGTATCATAGCTGTTGGTCTTCCTATAAATAAATAAATAAAAAAAAAAAAAAAAAGTAAGAAATTTAAAGCACTTACATGTATCTCGCAAATCTCAATATATGAGCCAAATTGACATGTTTATGTGAAATAGTTTTTGAGTTATGAGGGGGTCAAAAGTCCAAATGGTTCGTGTAATATTACACACGGTGCTGCTTGCCAGTTCTGTTTGCTTAAACTTGGCTTGATACGCTTACCGCGTTTCTAGATGAGTTGAGATAATGGAGATCCTAATAATATATCTTCTAAATATGTCTGCATTCTACTCTCTTACTTATGCATCTCTCATCTCTATCACATTAGAGATCGATCCTTAACCCACCACGATGGCCTAATCAATGCAGCTTTGGTGAGTTTTAATGCGTTTCCTTATGATAAGAACTGTGACCAACGGCTAAGTTTTCCAAACCTTGAGGAAAATCCGTGTTGTTGTTAGTTCCTCAAGGAGAATTTCGGCGTTCTGTATCACCTCGCAGCTGTAGTTGCCACTCAGGCTGACTCCGAAGCGAACCAGCACTAAGTGAGTGAAAGTCACTTAAGATCACACTCACCGACGACATCTAACCGCGCAGTGGCGAGCGAATGCGGGTAGGACGGCGCGTTCTGTATCACCTCGCAGCTGTAGTTGCCACTCAGGCTGACTCCGACGCGGATCAGCACTACGTGTGTCTCGTTCGACCTTAACCTCTGTGAACAAAAACGACATTTCAAAACTATCACCCTTACTTTAAACTTAGATTTGTTTTTTAATATACGTATGCTAACGTAACAGTGTCTTTCAGACTTTCAGACCACCTATCCTATTTAATCTTAATCCGTCACCAAAGTTAGTAGCACTGATGTGTTTTGGAAGTTTGGAAATGATAGAGCCAATTCCTCAGTGATAGGATTCCGGGTAAAGTACGAACCTTGGCCTTATCGTTACATACCATCAGATAATTAGATTTTTTTTCGATTTTTTTTTTAAATTTGTTTTTCAATACTTGACAGTAAGAAATGAAATTGATTCTGTGTACATAAATATATTCGACATAAATAAAGAGATACTTTTTTGCCCTGAAAAATCTACCTACTATTTGGTAGCAGCTAATAAAAAAATAACGACACGCCAACCCCAACCACCGTAATTAATTTGGTCAATATTAGGTTAATACTCGTATAAGCTTTTTATTTAAATGAAAAGTAGTTATCGACGAACGACATTTTTCTTTTCTTTTTTATATATTACGGGTAAGCACAGTGCATTAATCTCAGCTGATTTAGTGATAATAAGGCCAATGATGGAAGCGCACTTCACCTGGGATCCTCAAATAGTGAGGCACTGGCTATCTTATCTCTAGCTGCCGGAACACAACAATGCTACAAACATTGATGTTATGGCGACATAATATTTAGATAAGATGGTGGTAGCTAGCCAGGCGGACAAACAAGCCCTACCACTAACCAAACCGAGTAAAACCATTATTTTGTTCCTAGAAAAACTAGATTACGACAAAAGTTAGGTTCAAAAGCAACTGTGAACTTCTTAAAGCTATACTCGTACCCACATCTAGAGCAACATGGAAGCTAGTGTTTGCAAGTTAAATCTTTCCACCTGTGCAAAGTTCCGCCCGGTACAACTTTTACTTAGTCTAGGTTAATATTAAGAAAGTTCCTTCTATTCCATGAAAATAACTATTTATTGAATTCTTTCAACTAAGGAAGTTGAAATATTCTTTTTTAAATTAATAGTCAAGCCTAACTTGCATGAGGATAAAAAGATGACAAGATGTGGCCTTAGGAGTTATATCCTTCTAGTGTTTATTAGTTTTAGAATTGAAGTGTAGCATTATTTCATTTGATGATTTTATAATATTGAGCTTAAAGCCAACAAGGTTCAACAAGGTGGACCGACGATCTGGTAAAAATCACGGGAAGCCGCTGGATGCGAGCAGCACAAAAACGGTCGTCGTGGAGATCCTTGGGGGAGACCTTTGTCCAGCAGTGGACGTCTTTTGGCTGATATGATGATGATGATGATGATGAGCTTAAAGCCAGACCCACTCTTTATTCTATGATACTTTTATCTATATGCTTTATTTATGAAACATTTTCCTGAAACGCTGATTGTCTTATATCGGTGTCAGTTTTGTCATTGCATTCTGCAGTCCGTTTGTAAATTCTACTCGATATTTGTTTTGTTTTAGTATAGAAAAATACTTCAGCGATCAGCGAAAGTGTGAAAAGACTACGAAAATAGTATTCTATCAGAAGGATCGTATTTTCTGCTAGTCCAGTGCATAACTATCTATGCTTCTACTTTTGATATGCGCGAGCACTTATAAGTAAGCGCCGCCAATCAAAAATAATTCTATTGTGTCTGTATTCACGGCAGACGGTGTATAATATATAAATTTTTTAATTTCTGAAATCCAAAAAGTTTTTAAGTAATATTCAAATCGAAAGAACGCACACTTTATAATAAAATTAGTCAAAGTTCGATATCCTACAATGTTTATAAAGAAAGAGAAGCCCTTTTGACAGTTTGCTTAAAGTTTCTCTTTCAACTAACCAGCTAACCTCCTTGCGGCTAACTGCTTGGGTATTCACGAAAGCGGAATAATGTATAAAACGAAACGAGCACATCGTCTTCGTGTAGTGATAATAGCGCCACTATAACGCTTATACGCGTTTAAAATAATAATAAAGGGTGAACTTTGTGTCTGCGCTACGACTAACCTGCTTGGTGGTAAGATTCTGCCTACCAATTGGGTAGCGACTACCCCAATACCTTTTTCTGCTGCCATGCATGGTTTATTTTAAATATTTTACGGGTAAGCACAGTGCCTTGATCTCACCTGATGTTAAGTGATGATAAGGCCAATGATGGAAGCGCAGTTCACACGGGACCCTCAACTAGTGAGGCACTGGCTATATTATCTCTTAGCTGCCGAAACACAACAATGCTATAAACATTGATGTTATGGCGACATATTAAGATTAGATAGTGGTAGCTAGCCAGGTGAACGAACAAGCCCTACCACCAACTAAACCGAGTACACAAACATGTAGCCCCGCTGGGAATCGAACCCGGGACCTATGGGTCTAAACCAATGGTCTTAACCACTAGACCAAAGAAACAGTTTAATATTGCTGTGTTCCTATTTGAAGGTAGTTAGATAAATAAAAAGTTTATTCGGTACTTCATCACACACACAACATTTAACGGTAGATAGCTATAAACAAAAAAAAACAAAGAATAAGAGCGACCACGCGACTTAAAACTTAAATATCGCCTATTTAGAGCCAACTTTTGTATGAAGAAGTTTAACTATAGACAAACTAGAATAAATTTGCTACACTCTCAACTCCCAACAACTTTATTCTCTGCGCGTTTTAATTTTTTTTCTTTCAATTTCAAATATATATTTTTTTGCCATTTTGCGAATTACGTTATCGGCGCAGGTGCTGTCATTTGTTTTGTTCGTTCGTTGAGTGGTAGTTTAAACAATAATACGTATAACACAAAAAATGCACATTTAACAGTATGTGTGTGCTGTAGTAGAGCAATAGCCATAGCTCAGCGATAATTTTGCATGGTTCGATTCCCAGGTCGGGCAGTGTGTTTCTAGTTTTTCGATTAATAGCCCGGGTACACTCGTTACCGTTACCGCAAGCGTTTATGGAGTGCAGCGGCTGTTTTCAATCAAACTCGACAAATACTCGTTTGCCGACTCAATTAAATTTAAAAAAAAAACTTATTGATATATATTTTTTGTATTTTTCCGACTGAACCCGTTTGTTGCTTCGTTGGGACTTAATATATTTAAATGGTCAAGAATTCACTTTTACCGTCTTCTTGTAAAATTGTGTTACAAACTGCGGTCTCGCACGCTCGCGTTTTTTCTCTTTTTCCCATTTTTACATTAAAATGTACTGCTCAATTCAAAGAAAATCACAATTACACATTTTTGATACATCTTTCCGCTCGCTTTCTATATAAGCAATTTGTGGGAGTGTGACAGGAAGTCGGGAAATTTTATAAATTTAAAATCGATATTATGAACATGACATTTATTATTCATCATCAGCCCATTTTATGTCCCCACTGCTGGAGTACGAGCCTTCCCTATGGATGGACAGGGGGACGGGCCATAAACCACCACGCGGGTCCAGTGCGGATTGGTGGTTATTAACGACTGCTAATGCAGCCGGGACCAACGGCTTTACGTGCCTTCCGAAGCACGGAAAATAATCAAAATACGGGCATTTATTATTATATGTGACATATTGTGTCATTTGACTATCAAAGGTCATTTTGATATGTCAAATGTCTTATAATGAGTATTTACTGCATTTATTTTATAGTTATAAATTGATGTAATGTAAACCTGACCCATTTTTTTCAGAATATAATGTTAAAATTGCTTATTACTAATGTGAAATGTCAAATGTTACACATCAATATGCGATTACTGAAAGGCTCACTCGTTTTTTTTATAACAGACTCATAATTAAAAACTCGTAAAAGACAATATAAAAATTCAGGGTGCCCTTCGGTTTGCCTAAAATAGTTTGTCCTAATATAGTTTGGCCAAACCGTTTTGGCCTAAACTTAAAACGTACAATTATTGTTTCGCCTAAAAATTGTTTTGCCACCATTATAGTTTGGCCTAAGAATTGAAAGGCCTAATTTTAGAATGTCTAATGTAAAATAGCCTAAACTATATTGGCATAACTTTATATTGGCATAACTTTATTTTGGCATAACGATTATTTCGCAAAATTTATAAAAGCTCTAATTTTAGCATATCTAAAATGAAATGTGCCAATAATGTATTGGAATAAAAGCATAGAATTTTATTGAGAAAATAAATTGACAGAAGCGAATCGCTGCAAACCCGACTCCACGTAGTCTTGTCTGCCCTACGCTAGAGTGCAATATAAAAGCGCGTAGGCGCGGAGGGGCGAGGCGGCCCGCGAGCTCAACCCACCTGCTCCTTAGCTCGCGGATAGCTAGATATGCTAAAATTAGAGCTTTTATAAATTTTGCGAAATGGCTCGCTGGTGAGCGAAAACCATCTGCGACGAAAAGCTCGCGTGGGACCGCCGGAGCCCCGCAGCGCCGAAGCCGTGACGGAAACTATGCATGCTGCATGCCTGCATGCATGCTGCATGCCTGCTTGCATACTGCATGCCTGCTTGCATGATGCATGCCTGCTTGCACGCTTACATGCTGCATGCCTGCACGCATGCTGCATGCGTGCTTGCATGCTTACATGCTGCATGCCTGCACGCATATCTGCATATCTACATGCATGCTGCACGCATGCTGTGTTTCTGCTTGCATGCTGCATGTCTGCATGCATGCTGCATGTTATGCTGCATGTCTGCATGCATGTTGCATGTTTTATTTTTAATTTTGTGCGAATTAATATTTAGGAATTGTAAACTTTAGGAATTACGAATTGTTCTGCCAAATGACGCGTTTGGTAAATGACAATGTGGCGATAAAAAGTTAGGCGAAGTGAAATTAGGGCAAACACGATTCTGAAGAGTGAAATTAGGCGAAAAAATTTTAGGCTTTTCGTTTGGGTGCCATTGCAAATTAGGCGTACAAAAATTAGGCGATCCGATAGAGACCCAAAAATTCATGCATATTATAAACACAAAACATTACAATATATTCTATTCTAAACCAAACCCGTTCATAATGTTGGTCATTCCACCCGCAAGATGGGTCGTCCCACTTATCAAACAGTAGTCTATTGGGATCTAAACTAGCGTATGTTAGGTCGGCACAAAACTTGTATCCTTGCCAAAGACCATATCGATCTTGTTGGCTTAGCCTGGTTTACTGTGGCTCGTAAATCTCATAACAATAATTGTGACGGGTTCATTCTGTTTCAGCTATAATTGCTCGCAGATGATGGATAAGCGTTGTCATTTTCTACAGTTTATGCGAGCACTACACGTTAATTTGAAACATTTGGTACTACTCTGCTCGCCTGTTATGAGCGCTTTGCAGTATCTGTGCTCACAATGAGACTAAAGAGTTAGGATATGAGGTGTGTTTTTTTATTAAAGATTATTAAATATAGTGAAAAATTAAATGCCTACCTGACTCAGCCAGGAATCGAACCTGGGTCTTCCGCAATCCGGGTGGCTGCACTGACCATTATGCTACCGGCAAGGCTGACATAAGCGCTGAATTTTTTCGCTGCTTTGATTTTGACTGCTTTTTAGCGGCAGTGGCAGTAGTGCCATCTATCCAACGGTTATTGCAACCGATTGGCTATCTTTACAGATGAAATACCACAAGTTTGATAACACAACGCTATAGTAAATTTTACTTTTTATATTAAATTTTTTAAAGATTAATATCAATGCTTGCTAATTATTTTAACTGTGGCCAAGTGGATAAGACTACTGGTCTTAGATCCAGAAGTTCCGTAGTTGGATTGTTTTTATTTGTTTGTCCGGCTTTCTTAGCTACCACCATCTTATCTATATGTCGCCATAACAGCATTGTTGTGTTCCAGCAGCTAGAGATAAGATAGCAAGTGCCTCAGTATTAGTTAAGGATTCCAAGTGAAGTGCGCTTCTGCCTTCATCAGATGAGATGAAGGTCAAGTACTTATTCGTAATCTATACACATATAATGACTTGTCTTGACTGATTCATCATCGCCGAGCCGAAACCGCTGAAGCTAATTAGATGAAATTTAGACTATAGGTTATTTGAGTGACGTAACCAGCCATTATGAAAGGATTTTACGGAAATCATACCCTAAGGGGGTCAAATAGGGGGGGGGGGGAAGTTTGTATCAAAGTCCGTCAGTTTTTAAGTAAAATACATGAAAATTGGTAGGTATTTAGCTTTTTGAAAAGAAATAAAGAATGACGTGTCTCAGGAATTTTGTTTATTTTCCTTGTAAGGAGTAAAAAAGGGAAGAATTTTTTTTTGGGCAAATCGATACACACAATCGATACACACAATCGATTACACTCCACGTCGAATACATGATTAGTGATTTTTTTGGCAAATAACTTTAGAGCGAAAAACAACAAATTAAAATGGCGAATGTTGAGAGCGGTCGGCGGTGATGCCATCTATATCGATCTTTGAATACTTTAACCACATTGGTTTAAAATAAATTGTTTTTTTTTCAAATTATATTTATTTTCATTTATTAGTCATACCTAAAGTGCCTTACAAATAAGCAAAGAATAAGGTCCGAATAGTTATTCCGCATTTTGTTCCCGTCATGTAAACCTCATTTAAAATTAGAGTAAAAGAGACAAAACACGGAATAATTATTCGGAGCTTATTTTTTGTTTATTTGTAAAACACAAAGTGTTTTTATTGCGTAGGTGTATAAATAATATAATAAAAAAGGACCTTGTCATGACATATTATGACTTTTATTATAAATCATCCTCCTAGCGGTTCGTTCCTTTCATGGATTCAAACTCCCAACGACGGATATGAGGCGCGTGACTCCGATTACTGAGCTACCACCACTCCTGATTTTTATTACAAATTTTAGTAAAGAGAAAAGCTAAATATTTGATTTCGAGGCCCTTTTGATTATTATTGAATAATGTCATATAAACATTATCGTATTAAACTAAATTATCAACAAAAAGTATATAAGATGTTAGACATTTATTTTATTACTTATCTTTTAACGACATTATCATGAACTACGAGTACTGTTCTACTTATACTATTATTTCACGTAAGTATAACATTTCCCCACTTTCGGGGAAATTGCTCATTCATTGCTGTTTGTGTGCGTGTAGGCGACCGTAAGCACGTAATGCTCACGCCTACATTAATCTGCTTTTTGCATTACTTTAGGCGATGCGTTTGTATGAAGACTATCTATCTAGGCGTTATTAATCTAAGGTTGATAATATAAACCATTAGTAATCAGTTTATAGCTTAGCGGTCACTATACGGTTCAATCGCTACTATTCAGCTTAACTGCTAATATACGCTTAGGCTTTTTCACTCGTCCGCTGAGGCATCATAATACTAATAGGATTTCAATTAATTGTGTTTTAATCTTGTTGTTATCATTTTATCTATATATTAATATGTGAAGCGAAAACTTAGTACCCGTTTTTACGAAAATTGCGCGGACGGAGGAGTATGAAATTTCGCACACTTATAGTTTAAATAGAGAAGGATATCCGAATGTTAATATTTTTTTTAAATTATGCATAAAAAATACATTAAATCAACAAAAACAACATTACACACACTACCATGTATTTGACACACGCGTATTGTTTGTCTTTAATGCGGCCGACATCTGTCAATGCCAATCCAAACTCACATTCTATCTTTTTTAATTTTTCATTACTTAGGATACAATCCGTGAAGCCTTAATAAAATTACGGTTGAATTTCGACCACTGGGCGACCACTAGTTATATTAATTAATTGACGACCTCCGTATCCAAATGGCTTGGATGCCGGCCTGTGTGCGGCGCTAATTCTGAGGTCCCGGGTTTGATTCCCGGTCGGGTCAATGTCGAAAACGAACTTTTCGCCATTGTGTCGGGTCTGGGTGGTTGTGGACTGTCGTTGATTCTGATTTCCATTATGCGAATGCTTTAGCTACTTATTTGGGATCAGAAAAAAGTATGTGATGTTGTCTCTTTGTTTAAAAACCAAGAAAAAATGTTTTTTTTTGGAGAGAGTTTTCTGACTGCCTTTTGCGGAATTTTTAGCGACACCGGACCTCTTTGGAGGCGGCGAGAAACTTAAAGGGTTCTTCAAGCCGTCATAGGGTTTCCATAAGGAATAGCTTTACGCGTGTCCCTACTAGATTCCCCGAGGGGATCGGATCGAATCGGGTGCGGAAAGTAGTGTCTACGTTCATACTTTGTGCATGCAAAGAGAGATAAATGTAAGTCGGGGTCAGCCATTTCTTTATAGTTTTTCGGGGGTAGTTTATTAATTTTTTCGCTTCGTCTGACGATTTCTGACGTCGAAGGTAATTTGTACTCTTTATAGAGGTCAGAGTCTAGCTAGGCAAATAACTAATCAAACTTAGTAGACACATTTTTGGCCAAAACATTATTTACAAATAAATGGAGTCTGTTCATCTATTTAATGTGTCGTTACAAAAACACAAATGTTGAAAAAAATTCCACGAGCAGGATTTGAACCTGCACCCTTCTGACATACCGGGTCAGGTGCTCTTCCAATTGAACTATCATGGTTCTAACCAGCCCGCCGAAATTATTCAACACTTTTTACTTTGAAAGCCAAAGGCGCCCATTCAATGTCAACAACTACCGTCACTAACATCCGATCATAATATTTTTACAAATATTAAAGATCAGTTAAGAAGTAGGCAAGCTATTTATAAAATGTTCAAAATAATTTTTAACGCAAATTTTATTGCGAACAAATTACAATAACATAAATGTTGAAAAAATTTCCACGAGCAGGATTTGAACCTGCACCCTTCTGACATACCGGGTTCGCTACAAAATTTGCGTTAAAAATATTTTGAACATTTTATAATGTGTCATTGTTTCGCTGACAGACAAAAAGCAAAGTACCTATAGCCCGTAATGTATCTGATAGATGCACATTCTGGCTATCCATAACTGTAATTTTTCTTTAATAAATGTTCAACCATAGTCCATAGAGATAAAGTTCAAAGTCTATTGAGACAATTTGACAGTTAGTGGTAGTCTGATGATCAGGCGTGTGTACTACTACATTACTTGCTAGCTGACCCGGCGGACTTCGTACCGCTTTGACAGTTTCCATCATTGAGTTAAATATATATCAATGGTTTTCATTACAACAAAACAAACAAATCATTTTGTACTGGAAAATTAAATTGTCGTTTTTAGTATTTTTTTTTATATAACCTATGTTACTCAGCGCTAATGTAGCATTCTAATGGTGAAAGAATTTTTTAAATCGGTCCAGTAGTTTTTGAGTTTATTCGTTGCAAACATACATACATACATTCATACAAAAATACAAAGGTTTCCTCTTTATATTAGTATAGATAGTATTACTTGCTATACCAAAATGAATAACATGATCTTATGTAAAATTTCAAGGATTTAAAGGAGCTCGATGGCGCAGTGGTTAACGCGCCCGGTCTGCGAGTGCTGAGGTTAAACAACTTTCGCAAAGGTCGGTCATCGGATGGGTGACCAAAAATTTATCATCTCGAGCTTCTCCGTGCTTCGGAAGGCACGTAAAGCCGTTGGTCCCGGCTGCATAAGCAGTCGTTAACAACCACCAATCCGCACTGGGCCCGCGTGGTGGTTTATGGCCCGTTCTCCTTATCCATCCATAGGGAAGGCTCGTGTCCCAGCTGTGGGGATATAAAATGATCTGATGATGATGATGATGATGTAAAATTTATGATTAGACTTGTTTAATATTCATGGACCGCCATATTGACAGACTTTGACTTTAAATGGTTTAAACCATCTGCTACTTGTCATATTCAATCTTTTTAAACTGAATCTGACTTAACTAAAAACAATGAAACACGCTCCAAACAGAAAAATAGGTCATCTGGATACTCACATCGATTTTAATCCCATTAACAGGCATCACTCTCGTGTTCGGATACTCCAAAGGTGAATATCTGTAGAACTCTTGAGCACCCTTGTACCACTTCACTGAATAGACGCCGTAGTCGTGGTTCTGGTAAAGGCAGGCCATTGTGACATTTCTCCCTTTCTGAGCGACGCGAGGCGTGATGTGGAGCTCCGTGGTACGGAGGCCGCCGGCTTCTGTAGACAAAGGAATGGTTGCGTTAAAGAAGTTTCCAGGTCTTTATTTTTTTTCTTGTTTTTGTTTTTTGTTTTCGATGTTTCTACTAATGAAGTTTGGTAGTTATGACTATGACTATGACAATAATGAAAGATTGCTTTTTTTTACTAACATTAAATAGAAAACTTTTCTTATTAACAATTAAAATACTAAAAAAAATGGCTTGTACAACCTCAATTTGCCAGAAAGTTTTGAAAAAGTAGAAGTCTTGCAAATATTTGGATTATAAACATGGATAGGTACTAGCTTCACATGTATCAAGAGTTGACATGATTGTTGATGTTTTAGGCATTTTCAATAAGAATTGGTTATATAATGAGGTATTTTTTCTGTTCTTTGTGATGTGTATACTGTTTAAATGTGAATTAGAACATATCACATTCACTAACTAAACACTATAAATGGCTTAAATGGCTTAAATGTTTCCCACACTCACACCAATTATCTAGCCCCAACAAGAGCTTCCTTAAGAAACTCGATAAAATGGTTAACTAGACAACGAATAAACATACTTATTATACTTAAATACATACTTATTATACATAGGAAACACTCAGACCCGAAACAATTTAGAAAAACAGGTATTTCTAAATTGACCCGACAGGGGATTGAACCCGGGACCTCAGAGATGGCGACACCATGAAAACCGGTGTGCAAGCCACTCGACCAAGGAGGTCGTCAAACGTAAATCAAAGCTGAGCTGAATATTCGCAATCCTTTAAACCAGCAATCAGTGGTAGGTAACGGCCAGACCTCTACATTTCTTATTAGCCACACGATCATTACATTCATTTTTCCTTTGATTATTTTGGCACCAACAGTCAGTAGACAGTAGCATACCAATAAAGCCGTACAATGACATCAACTCATACAGGAAAAGGTCGGTAACGGCGAACGATGCGAACGTAAACTTATCGACACAGTTATAGAGCTATAGACAGTATAAGCTATAGCGTTGAGCCTCCAATACAGCGATAAGTCATTATTAGCCCGGGTTTATGATTTGTTTCCCCTGCATCCGTTGGAATTCTCGAATTTGTTGTGATAGCTGTAGATGTTGTCTTACCTCCAATGTTTGTTTGACCAGAGAGAATAAGGAAAAATTACTTGTTATCTACGTTTAGTAGTTTCGTGTTTGTGAATGGATACAGTTTCGTCCCGTTGTTTTAGGTGTTACATGTTTTTGTGTTGCTATACAGCATAGAGCAGTGTAAAGCAAAATAAGTTTTTTAAAATCTAAAATGCAATAATTAGTAATTAGTTTGAGTTCGAGAGAACGACCAAGTAAAGTATCTCGGTCAAGTTTCTCCGTGCTTTGGGCATGTTAAGTCATTGATTGTTGTTGTTGTCGTTAATTCGGTACAAAAACAAGGTTTTGTGAAGATTTTTTTGACCTTATCATTGTTGTTGTTTAATTTATATAATTGTATTAATAATACATATTTTAATCTATATCTATATATTAATACGTGAAGTAAAAACTTTGTACCCGTTTTTACGAAAATTGCGCGGACGGAGGAGTATGAAATTTCGCACACTTATAGTTTGTATAGAGAAGGTTATCCGAATGTTAATATATTTTTTTAATTATGCATAAAAAATACATAAAATCAACAAAAACAACATTACACACACTACCATGTATTTGACACACACGTATTGTTTGTCTTTAATGCGGCCGACATCTGTCAATGCCAATCCAAACCCACATTCTATCTTTTTAATTTTTCATTGCTTAGGATACAATTCGTGCAGCCTTAATAAAATTACGGTCGAATTTCGACCACTGGGCAATTACTAGTTATTATTAATACATAAATAGACGTCCTGAATGGGTAGTAGGTAAAAAAATGTATGGACGATTCAAAAGCATTTTTCTTAAGTTTATTTGAATAAAAATATTTGAATTTGACTTTAACTTTGTATCATAACTTATAAAAATCATAACATATCGTACAATTACAGATTAATTTAACATTTTAAGAATAGTATTTGAACAATTAAATAAATATGCCTTGATCTCTTTGACTCTGCCGTTACTTTGTTGGAGTGCTAAAATGTACAAAATAAAACAATATCTGTACCAGTCAGAACGACGTACATTCCTATAGACATTTTCAAAGGCTGAAGTTGTTACGAGCAGCGCAGCTCCGTATTCGCCTAATCCATTTTGTGACGAGCACTCGCTCCTATATCCCGCAAAACCTAAACTGGATTTAGCACCAAAAACTGCTGCAGATGAAACTTTGCAACGGGAGCCGGAATGAATACGAACTCATCAGAGCCGGCAGATTTATTGCGTTCCCTAGCAGCGTCGAGTTAGGAATACCGATTTGGTAATCGACTATCTTATTGGTCGAGCTCTGAGCACTGGGTCTGTTGCCGTTTTCGATAGACGCTTACTTAGAACTGTGAAATGGGTTTGATACAGTTATTTATATATTAATACGTGAAGCAAAAAATTTGTACCCCTTTTTACGAAAATTGCGCGGATGGAGGAGTATGTTTCGCACACTTATAGTTTATATAGAGAAGGATTGCAGAATGTTATTTTTTTTTATTATGCATATAAAATACATGAAATCAATAAAACTAACATTACACATACTACCATGTATTTGATACACACGCATATATACTCTTTTCAAAAATTTCAAAAATGGAAGAGGAGCGGCCGAAATCTGTCAATGCCAATCCAAACTCACATTCTATCTTTTTAATTTTTAATTGCTTAGGATACAATCCGTGTAGCCTTAATAAAATCGAAATTCGACCACGGGGCGACCACTAGTTATGATAATTATACAGCCATTATACAGCATGTAACATTATAAATGCAGTCCTGAAAGTTAATTGTTACTGAATCGATTTCAACCATTTTTTTTATAAGTGTTTTTCGTAATGCGAAACGCTAAGCATTTAATACAGATTTCCAAATATCTTTATTTTGTATTTTTGTAAACTATAATGATTGTCGATCGTTGCCGTCGCTGGCGTACAAGGCACGCTATCGTTTGTCGATTATAGTCGACTGTTGCGGTCAAAAAGTAGTAAATTACAGTTACTCCTTTGTTAGAATTGTCAAGACAAACGAAATGAAGGAGTAAGTGTCGTGTCATGTCTTTGTATTTATTTCAAGTTTTTTCGCTTTCTTTCGTTGTTAAGTAATTACCCTAGTACCAATCATTAAATTTATTTCAATTACGTCTTTGTAATAAAATACACCAAAAGTTAAAATTTTAAGCTTTAAGCATTTGCTCCATAAATGTAATTAAAATATTCAAGAAACTGTCAAAGTAACAATAGGCAATCCAGCATATTGACGAACGGCATCCATTAAGCTGTTTCCCCGCCAATCTCGTACAAAACAAATGGACCCGGAGTCAACCCCATCTTGGCATGCGACTGTACGAAAAAGGATTAATACTCGCCTATAAATAACGTCGCATCTAAAAAGCCGACAAACAAAGCCACTTAGATCCAAAGCTATCATTAGCGGAACTCCCTCACTGGCCCACTTTCATGGACATAACGTGGTTTATCAGTTGAAGAGTGAGGGTTGAAAAGAAGCATTGTATATACTCTTTGGTAAATTTTCAGATTTATAAGCAAATCTAGCTTAGCTGCACTGATTGACCGATAATAAACTAAAAGTCATAATTTTGTGTCTTTTGTTAAAAGTTATATTATATTGAGTTATATTATAAAGTTATACTTCTGTAAAAGCAGAATTCTACTTCTGTAATATGCGGAATTATACTTCTGTAATAGTTAATGGAAATAAATATATAAAAAAAAGATTAAATTAATTTGTAAACTGTAAATGTATAAAGTTATAAACCGGATGTGTAATATTAATGTCATGATGAGCGCATAATATTTTTTATATATTTACCAGCTAACAGCCGGGACTTTGCTCGCCCGTATCCCGTGATCCCGAAGGGATTTCGTAAAATCCCATCTTATCTGTTGTCTTATCAAGAGTTTGGGCTGGGCATTGACGAATTAGTCAGTCAGTCATTAAAAAGTAATTTTAATGCGTATTGATGACTTTTCTGAAAATAGCCTCTGCCGGAGAATAATTAATAATTAAACAAGGTACAAATACTTAAAACTGATGAAAGCCCTGATAAAAACCCGAAAATCCCAGACTTGATTCGAGTAAAGACTGTATATCTTACTTTTTTACAACCATTTTTATCAGTGCGAATCTTTTAGTAGCTTTTAAGTTCTATTGTAAGTTATATTTCATTAATATAAAGCTGATGATTTGCCGAATAAAATAAAATAAAATAAAATTACATAACTATCCTAATATGTTGTAGAGATATATAAGCTGAATAATGCAGATGCGTAAAAAGAAAGAAGATATGTCTAAGACATATAACATATAAACGAGAAGATGAAGTACGCCAACCAGCGTTGATGAATCACAATAAAAAAAATATGTTCTGTTTATAGAGGAGATTCTCGTAAATCCCAAACTAAACGTTTCCAAGTCGGTAGCGAGGATAACGGTAATAGCCATAATTTTATTCCGATATAGAGTGGGTTTTCTTTTATTTTTTGTTGATGGTACACCTGCTGTTTGAGACATTTTGTTTGTTATTTTTAACGGTATAAGTACTAAATTAGGTAAAGTATATGTTAAAGGCTCGGCGGTCGAGTGGCAACGCGCTTGGCCCAATATCCTCAATTCCATTCCAGGTCGGGCAAAATGTGTTTAGTATTTTTCACTCGAGTTTGTGGTCACCTACCTGCATTTAAATCATCATCTTTCATCAGCTTTTAATAGAGAAGCCGTGGATCGTGTTCAGTGGAGTGTCCTTAGTGAGACCTATATCCAGCAGTGAAATGAAATGCACTTAAAAAATAGTATGTACCTACCTATACTATTTCTATGCATATTTTTTAACACAATAATACAATTATAAAATATTTACTCGTAATTTATTAAACAATACATATACTACTGCTGGTTCGGAAGGTTGATTTTTAAAGGTTGATTCTTCAGTAAACAGTATATTATAGGCTTTATGTATACTTACTTACTTACTTACTTACAGTACCTGCTTATTATTATTTTAGATCTGCTCTGCAAAGTATACAAATTTCAAGTCCACTTAGTTACTTAGAGATGCTCCCTGAAAAGTTTCTACAGGATTCCAAATAAGGACGTGAGTTCCGTAAGCTTTATTGTGCACGTACACTACATTAAGAAGATTTATCAGAAACGTCCAAGTTTGTTTGTACTAATGCAAGCTGGAACCAACTGGGTGGTTTCTTATTTGTGCTCGATACACCTGCTTTAGCCGAGCGATACCGCGTTTCGCTTTCTTGTTTTGATGACGAGGACTTAGAGTGGCGCGTAGCGATTTAAAAGTTATTTAATAATAACAATAATAGTAATTTAACCAGGTAATAAAATCCATTATTTGTTCTATCTCTCTGTGTCAGTAAACCTCACCAGCTTATTTCACATTGATATATTGCCGAAAAGGCTTCTAAAATACCTTGACTTTTACTGATGAGTTCAGTACTTTCCCATATGAATATGTCATCGCGCCTATGCCAATCTCCCCACGTGCTAAACGTGGCATATGCGAGAAGGTGGGTTTTACCGACTGAAATCTTATAACAACCGGGATCAACGGCTTAATATGCTTTCCGAAGCACCGGATTTCAGACAATTTTAAGGGCAATGACAATTTGTATGGGGTTGGTGCTTATTTCAAAATTTTGGACGCGAACGGACTCGTTCTATCAATAGAGATTTGGTACACCAACAATAATTGTTATGACAAGTTAGCTCAAAACCGGCAACCAGATTGAATATACTCATATTTAAAACATTTATTAGGCCTACTGTAAAGTCTGAAAGCTTCTTTCGCAAGTTTCTCTTCTTAAGGCACATCATCAAAAGCTTTGTAAAAATCCAGAAAGGCAAATAATACATCCTTTTTTATTTCAGTGTAACAACTAATTGTGGAAACATTATCATCACTACCAGTCATAACTGTAATTAATTGTCATTTTCCACATTTCATTTATATTTCAATAAAGTTTTTACAAATACTTATTAATATCTCCTTTTCTAAAAGACTAATTTCAAAGTTCTTTACTCCCTTCAATCTAAGAAAGTTTCCAACTCACATTAAAGCTTTCGCAAATCTTGGAAATGTTATAAGCAGTGGTACATTCATCGTCGATAGATTCCTTAGGGAATTGTCGATACAAATGTCGATCTAGATTATAATCAAAGGTAGTACTCGGAGATGTATTAGGTCACTTTCATTAAAGTTGAGTATCGAGAAAGGATTTTGCTGTTGTGCTGCTAGCTTTGGTTTTGTTGTAACTTAGAAACTAAAGAAATGTAATATAATCCGAGTTGTAACTCGGATTATATTAAGGTGTACCTTAATTATTTTAACCGCTCAATTATTGCGTTTATATTACTAGCATATAGATTATTAGCATATAGATTATTAGATAGTACTACTAGAGTACCTACTCAATTATTTATTATTAGAGTCTAGAGACTAGAATATGATGTAAGTTCAAGATGTGTCTTGTCTATTTAAACTTACGGAAAGCTTAAATGTAAGTTTATTAACAACGACTATAAAATACGAAAAAAGTGCATTTAAATTAGAAGAAAAGCAGAGTTTGTATATATTTGTATCAAATGAGAAAATAGTATAGTAACAAAATATCGTATCAATGGATGAAGAATGGACAAAAATATTTTTTTATTTTTACTATTTACTATTTTTAATTTCTAAATATATCTCTCGATTTCAATGATGGAGGCCTTTGCCCAGCAGCGGGACGGTTATAGGCTTTTTACTTAATTACTTTTATTTATATCGCTAGAATCATCAATTGTCTGGTAATAATCCGTTAGCAGCTAAAGCATATGTGTCGAAACGGACATAGGCATTCTGAATGATACACAAAATGCCAAAGAGTCCTTGGTAGAAGGACCGTCCTCCTTCCGACCGTAGATTGGTGATTGAGCCAATATTGCTATATTAAAATGTTAGAAAAACTTTAGTGTTCTTCCAAAACCATGTTCATTTATTATTCCGCTATTTAGCGCGCCGAAGTCCCATCCTTATACCGAAAACGTTCCATCTGCACTGAGTGATTCAGATAAGTTTATCCGTTTTGCTCTCAACGTCTGCGCACTAACAAGGCAGTTGCACAATTGAACATATCTATATCTGAAATTTGGTTTATATAGATTTATGCACTGTTAGAAAGTGCACAACGAACTGACGTGAGTCATCGAGAATAATTCTCTTGGCACGCGTTTATTGACTTGATTTTAGATGTACATGAAATATTATGTTTGGAACGGTTTATTGAAAGCTTTGATTAAAATTTTAATTAGTATATCTGAAACACGACATTTCGTTTTCAATAAACAGCGATAAAATAAAGTGAGAAAGTAAGTAAGGAAGTGATAAAATAGTCTTCGGTGAAGCCAATATGCTCTCCCAACACACTTTCAGGTAGGAGGAGACCTACATACAACGTTGGTTCCTTTAAACGAGGTGTGAAGAAGCAACTTGTGAGTCGGCAAGACGAAGACGGCTAGTGCTGCAAAATCTTGATCCACTAGTAGTCATCGCATCAGGACTCCGGTTCTGTTTAACATCGGTGGATCGGAGACATATGCCTACAAGCTACATATTAAAAAAATATTCAAAAATATTTACCGAACAACTTCACTATGTTTGTCTGCGTGTGTATTAGGGTTGGTGTGTGCATGTGTGGTTACTGAAAAAGTTCATCATAAACATTGTTGAAAATTCCTAGTTTTAGGTACTTATAATAATGAATGAGATGTCGAATTACGAGCCCGATTCTACCTAGCCCCTTTAAAGGCTGCGAGCTACGTCAAAGCAATAGCTTTTGATCAGGCAACCGTACGCATGGCACTCGACAATTATTCGAATTCTCTTACCATGTGTACAATTTGCTGCGTGAGAATAATAGCAAAAGGATAAACGCGTCAGTTTGTGAGAATTTTAGTGCGGCAAGGTTCATCATCACCGTTATCGTCTCAACCAAAAGACGTCCACTGCTGGACAAAGACGTCCCCCAAGGATCTACATAACGACCGGTTTTGTGTTGCTTGCATTGATTGATCGCAAGGTTACAATCACTTAATACGCTAATTTGAGACAGTTACTATATTAACAAACATAGCCATGTTTTATGGTTATCAACTACAGACTTCTTCTTACTGTTTTTAAATATCTAAAGGTGTGACCTCAGCATTAGGGGGTTTATAGGCTGATTATAATAATAACAAATAATCTTACTATTGTTAGGGAATGAAAAAGTCAACAAAATAGTTTAGTTTAAATTTATTTTCTCTGTCAATATTTTTATGTTCTATTTGTTCATGCAGAAAGGTCTTTTTTATAGAGTAGAAATATTTATTAGACATAACACTTCGCCGCCTGGGAGACGCAAATGGTTATGTGGGACCTGATCCCCAAGTTATGTGGGACTTAGGGATCAGGTCCCACATACGATCCCACATAGCCAAGAAGAACGGAGGGCATACCCACTAAAATTTCTGAAGTCCCCTCACGTGTTGCCAGGGTGACACGGGATGTTCTGGTTTGTAAATTCCGGTAACGATTCCCCCAGGGTTTAGTGGGTATATATAGTATATATATCTCGCTCAGCTAGCTTTTGCAGTGGGAAAGCGGGACGAGAGAGCCGCGACATAACCGAGCGGCCCTTCTGGTTGCCGGTATCAATAAAGAGGATACTCTGCGTAAAAAAGGCGATGACTTAGAACGGCTTTAAGCAACCAGCATTAGCATGGTTATAAGCTGTTGATAGGCTGATGGTGATTAACCATTGCTTTCACAGTGGCAACTCATCTGGACACTGAATTAAATGTGCATCAATGGACAGCTCAGCACAGTTTGTTTCATTATGAACGTGCGTGATGCACGTGACAACCGTTTATTACCGTTGAATGCCAACCTCGTCGAGGTAATTGAGAATAGGCCGTGACACATTAATTAAAACATATTGCGAATGTACGAACGTAGGTACTTACATAATATTGTATAAATTGCTAACATCAAGTATCAGCAAATAAAAGAATAAAAGACGTAGTAAAACTTAATAAATCTAATTTTATAATAATAGCTAATATCCTCTCTTTTTCTAATTTCATGACAAATGCTGTGCATTTATTTGTGATTGATTTTAGGTACTTTAAATTCATTATTAAAACACGTTAGGTATCAAAAGCAATTAAAAATGTATGAAAATTCTTCTTAATAGAACGCATAGATATATGTATATCTTTTCAAATAATATTATTATATTTGTAACCCAAAATAACGTAACAAGCACAATGAAATAAAATAACTGTAAAAGATGTCCTCCCAATTGGTTTCATGGCAACGGAAAACCTTTTTTCTTATTTTAGTAAATAATTTAAAAAGAGTTTGTTTTGAAAAAAAAAATTCAATTGCTTATCACTCCACATTTTATTATTTGCTAACGATATCACGTAGTTGTGTCCAAATAAGCGATGCACATACGAGTACAAGCTACGTCACTGTGCTCGGATTTTGATTAAAGGAAGGCTTTTCGCGATGTTTCGTAATTCAGTGAACAGAACTCTAATTGTACTCTTGCTGACAGGAGGAACATTAATTACCTATCACCATATTTTATAAAGGCAAACTGTAGGAACACAGCAACAGTTGGACGTAAGAGCCAGTTCTTCAATAAGGAGGTTAAAGATGCAGATATAAATAAATAGTGCGGGTCGGTGTGTGTTAACGATCATCTGACGACAGCAACCAGAACCAGTTTACATAATAATAATGATTTATTATTTATTTCACACCATACTAAGTCCATATTGATGTGTTAGTTATTATAATAGTAAACATTAAAATTAATTTTAAATTAAATCATTCAAATCAAATTATATTTCATAACAGTAGGTATTTCAGTTTTTATATATAAATAAAATCAATAAATTAAAATTACACATATTATTTTATTTTACAATATGGAGAGACACCCAGTGCTGTAGGAGGGAAGATTCCCATCTGTCAGCCAACTCGCACAAGATGCTGTTGTGGCTGGCGCGCACGCTGTTCAGTAGTGAGGCACTATCGCTTATGGACTATGGCGTGGAAGCCGTCCGTCCTCGTTATGTCCCCACTGCTGGGGCACGAG
Organism: Eudonia mercurella; assembly: GCA_963082485.1. NCBI lineage: Eukaryota > Metazoa > Arthropoda > Insecta > Lepidoptera > Crambidae > Eudonia > Eudonia mercurella. Next base: position 18,770,396 of record OY720031.1, on the reverse strand, counting down.
CCTTCCCTATGAATGGATAGGGAGAACGGGCCATGAACCATCACGCGGGCCCAGTGCGGATTGGTGATTGTTAACGATTAAGAATGCAGCCGAGACTAACGGCTTTACATGACCGGCCTTTGCGAAAGTTGTTTTGCAGACCGGGCGTGTTAACCACTGCGCCATCGAGTTCCTCAAATCTTCATGTCGGCAAAGATGCCCGATTATTATCGGTCGTTATTACTCTAGCTAGCTACCAAAGAGACGGCGTAACCCGGCGTATCTGAGACTTCACCTGGGCGCCATTTCCTTGTTTGAGACATCTATTGAACGAGACTTCTGTTATTGGCAGTTTCTGTTTCCCTCTTTGTATCGATAAAATTGCTTGTAACCTTAGTCGTTGTAATGTAAAAGTAAAGCCTTTTATATATTTGTAAAAACAAGTAAATTTTTTAAAGTGTTGCTACTATTCAAACTATGTGATTGTCCAAAATGTATCAAAAAACATACAACCGAATTGAGAACCTCCTCTTTCGAAGGACCTCTTTTTTGAATCGGTTAAAAATGGTGATTGTTTATAAATAAGTAATAGTTGTTATTGATAAATTTCAAATCAGAACACTGCTGAAAAATTGTTAGTTAATTGTATTTCATTATAGATATAATTATAGTGGTACTATATAAAAATAGCAAATAAATCTTTGTCATTGTCCGAGTAACACCAAATTTTCTTGTACAACGTTGAGAGTTTTCAAAATGTCTTATATTACAGCGTAAATTAGTGGCACAAAATATGCAACGACTTAGCGTTCTGAAGCACTAAATCATATTGCACAGCAAAAATGTTACATCAATAATGCTGTAAATTCACTTTTAAGAGCCATCTCAGTAAGCCGGTCACAGACCTGAAGTAAAACAGTTTTTTCTCAACAAGCTTGCTCGAATTGAAAGGCAACTTACTTTTCTCTAACTTCATGATAAACGTGCCTCTTGCATAATGTTGAGTATTTTTTTGCAAGAGCTGTTATAGCGTTAAGTGTTTGAAGGTAGCTTAGTATTTTCTCAAATGCGTCAGCGTCAGATAGATAGATAAGGACAAACACATGCAAGTACAGGTTATTGATTTAAAAAAAATAACACTACGCGCTGAAAACCCAGTTATATGATTATGAACATATAACTTTTTAAAGAAATAAAGTTAGTAAAGAATACATAATTGAAAAAAAATATCTATCTATCTAAAATTAAAGTGAAAGTAACCTTACATCTAAGATGACTCCATCCCACCTGATGTTAAGTGGAAATGGAGTCCAGACGCAAAGACAACGGGTGCAGCGCGAAAACAAACGTAGCATCCTCTAACCTCACTCTGCCGGCCCACAAAGCGCTTCTTCACGCTTCTTTTGAAGGACCCCATATTATAGGAAGGAAGGAAAACGTGTGCTGGTAGACTATTTCATCTTTTGGAGGTGCGACAAAGAAACGAGTCACCAAATTTCTTCGTGCGCGATGGGATATTTTAGACAGTGAAGCGGTGACCCCGAAGAGCAGCACGTGTACTTCTATGAAGGAAGGGAGAAGGTGGGATGAGGTCAAAGAGCTCTTCAGAGCACTCGCCATGGTATAAGCGGTAAAACACGCTGAGTGACGCAACATATCTACGCAATTGCAGAGATTCGAGAGTATTTGCGACTTCTGCATTGCCGATAATGCGTTCAGCGCGACGCTGCAATCTGTCCAAGGCATCGAGAAGGTACTTTGCGGAACCGTCCAAGATGTGCGAGCAATACTCCACGGAAGACCGTACCTGTGTCTTGTACAAAAGGTACAACTGGTCTGGCGTAAAGAATGGGCGCACTCTATTCAAAATACCGAGTTTTCGTGAGGCTGTTTTGATACCGGCTTCGATCGAGTCCCTTTGGTTCAGATTGTAGGGAATCGTCATACCGAGCATGTTGATACTGCTCTGCAGGCTTAAAGATGTGCCCTACAGAGTTGAACGGGGAAGAAATGGTGACTTTTTTGCCGTGAACGCACATACCTGTGTTTTTTTGGCATTGAACTCAACCAGATTATTGGAGCTCCAAATAGCTATGAGGTCCAATACCCGATTAAGCTCAATGACAAGATTCACTCGATTCACTTCGGTTTCGACCCGCCCTGCCGCTGGTTGACCGTTATATCCCCCATGCACCGTGCTATCATCTGCATAGCAATTAATATTTCCAAGTGGAAGCAATCATTGGTATGCGAAGGAACAGCGTGGGGGACAGAACGGAGCCTTAGGGGACACCAGCGTTCACTGACATGAGCCGCGAAGCGCATCCATCAGATAGAACAGGGATTCTATTATATTGATATTGTTTATATTGTTATTGATATTTGTAGATATTCTTTTATTCCTTTCACCAATGAAACTATATAATATAGTGAAATAAATTTGACATTTATAAGGAAGAAGTTATTTCGAAAAATTTGCTTAGTTTCTTAAAAAAGATTCTAAACCAAACACGCTTGCTTATCCCATCGATTCTTAAGTTTATTCATAGGTACAATCTTGGGCTTATTTACATAAAGGAAGTACAAGGCAAGTCAGCTCATGCTTACTCAGACTTAAAGATCTTAAATGCCTTTGAGGGTATCACTCATGGGATTGTTTGTTTATCATTCTCTTAGTGAAAGGAGCCACCTTGAACATTAGCTGTTTAAATGACTGTGTTTATTTTCAGTTGAATACCGTGAACGGGAGACAGAAATGTTATGGTAAAGGATTAGGCGTTTGTTATTCGAATAATGTAATGCGTTAGTAGCCGAATGGGGACATGATCGGGTTGAATGCGAGATTCAAAGCTCACTTTTTATAGAAGTGACTATTAATGATTTAGTTCCATACAAATAAACAAAGAATAAGCTCCGAATAGTTATTCCGCGTTTTGTTCCTGTCATGTAAACGTCATTTCTAATTAGTGTAAAAGAGACAAAACACGGAATAACTATTTGGACCTTATTCTTTGTTTATTTGTAAGGCACTTAAGGTTTAGAGTTTGATTTAAGGTTCAAGAACACGACGAATTTTTTCAAACTCAATCGTGTTATAAAAAAAATAGCTCAGACAATTTTTAAACAGGTATTTTTGTTTTAGCAGACTGTTACCTATGCTGCTAAGCTTGAAAGAGCAAGACTGCTAGTTGTAAATTGTTCTCAGTGGTTCGGAATGTGCGCCTTAACTATTTATTTAATGAAAGCCGTAAAAAACGACCTTCAAAGAATACCCAAAACCTCTTGACATCAAGTAAATAATACGGAACTTGTAGTGCTATTTATACAATAGTAGAGAAAGTTATAGAATTTGCCTTATCATCACTTTACATCAGGTGAGATCAAGGCATTGTGCTTACCCGTAAAAAAAAAAATTAATTAAATCTACAAAATTTGCAAAGACTTGCCGTACATTTTAAAGTGCAAAAAGTTTGGTTAAATGTATTTTTTAATAAAAATCTTTTATATTTTCTATTCCAACTGCGGGTCATCACTCGATAAAAAGAATAAATGTTTCATACGCTCCCAACGCACCGTTCCCGTATTTTTCATTTTCATACACACCTATATTCGATTTTAATTTCGAACATTTATTTGCGGTAATATAAATCACCTAAAAAGATAAAACGTGTCCGTTGCGTCGAGCAACGTTTGTTTGTATTCGAAATATTCGCGGCTGTAAATCATATGCCATCTTTTTGAAGCCACAAAAGCATTCCTAAAAGAAGAAACCGAAAAAATATATGCAGCACTAAAAGCGGGTTTGATTCAGGAACGGTAGCGATGAAATCGTCACATAAATAAATAAAAATGAGGTTATTTTCTTATTTCGATCAGTTTTGCTACAGTTAGAGAAACAAAAAGATATCACAGACTGGAATGCTTAGTAAACACCGACACACAAAAACATGCAAATCTAGACACGCGGCAGCGTGTCAAGCCAAGTTTAAGCTAACATAACCGGCGACCAGCACGAACCATTTGAAACCACTTTTGACCCCCTCATAACTCAAAAACATTTCACATAAATATGTCAAATTTGGCTCATATATTAAGACTTGCGAGATACAATGTGCTCCAAATTTCATAAACACACCTCTAATTAACCTCCAAAAATCGTCATTTTTATCACTGACTGACTTATAGATCAAATTCTAATCGAGTTCCAGATGACCTAGAAAGTTCAAATTTGGCATCCAGATAGGTATGTTGGGCGAATACAAAGGAATAAATCAGAAACTAGTAAATTTTTATCAATTTATTGATTCTATTAGGAACACTTTCTTATAGATGCCTGTAATGTAAGAATCAGCAATCAAAATTGATGACAGCCAGTCTTCACGTGAATATTTAACAAGTGGAATACCACCCTTAATTTTTTTATAACTAAGAGTATAGGCAGACGACTTTCATATTTATTACGTTATTATTAACTGGGATTTCGTATTAATTATTATTTAAATAATTAGCGCACGTCAATAGAGTAAGATCATTACTTACAAATAATTAAATAATTTCTGTACAAAAAGTAATGATATCCCATCAAAAACATAAATGTGAAATGAGAGCCAAGTACAATATTATGATATAGGTTTATGCCTTGGTTGTTGACTTCAACGACAAAAGAAGTGAGATCTAAATGGGTGCCAAATTCAATGTTCAGTCCTGAAATTTATTTGTAACAACTTAAAATATAACTTAGGATAATACATATATTAAAGCATATATGGTCTGACTTAGCTAGTTTTCATATCCGAATTATATTATAGCCTTCGCAAGTTTTTTTATTCTTCCGGAAATTTGGCTGGCTAGCCATCGAACATAGGGCTCTTCCATGACTGATTTAGTAGGTACTTAATAATAATTCGTATATGAGAACTAGTCTTTCCCAAGATCATCACATAGGACGATCCTCGATCCTACAAAGTCATCAGTTCACCTAAGCTTCAAATCTGCTAATTAGTGTACCCTCAATAACCCTCAGTAATACTTTTTTAATACACTTCCTAATGGAGAGTATTTATTATCAATATACAGGACAAAGTGGAACTTCTGCTCCTCCTCCTACTGCTGCCTACGGGTAAGCACATTGCCTTTATCTCACCTGATTGGCAAAAAATCAATAGGTAAGGCAAAGTACGAGTATAAACAAACTAAATGTTACTAAATAGTCGCACACACGCATATTCCTAACCCTTACTCCACACGGTAAAAAGGGCGTTTGAAATACACCCGTGAATCACAGTAGGCAGCGAGGAATGCGTTAATAAGTCCCCGGGGCATTTCTGGACTCCGTGATTGTATGTTCACGAACTTTCGGAAGGCGGCGCGCGGCTAAGTCATGCATATTCCGCCCGTCTCAAAGACATAAATGAGAATTGCTTTGAAAGTAGGCTATTCTATTTGCATAGCAGAAATAGAGTTAGGAACGCAGTGGGCACGTAAACAACGGAGCTGTACCGTACGGTGTTTCGCGATACTATGTGGGTATTTCTAAACATCAATACAAAAACTGACTTCTTCGTCTTGCCCTGGTTCCATGTTATTTGGTAATGTACAAAAATGTACAAAAACTGTTTTTATATATTTGACAGTAGTAATATAATAATAGTAGATAGTAGTAGATAATAATAGTATAGTAGATAATGATAGTACCACTGACAATTTTTTATGATTTGATAGTGGTTTTGAAACTGTTGGCCAAACAGCTCGTGGTATGAATCGCCTAACGACCCTATTATACAAACGTCCCTGAGTCCGTGTTGTTGGTTATGGTCTAGTCCTCCATGTGAGACAGTGTGAGCCTGAGTGTGATGATGATAAAATCGATTTGGAATCGACCGATCGTATAGCTGAACTCTTTTTACCTAAACCTTACCATACTTGGTACATACCTGTAAATGTTATATATATCGGTAAATATGTAAAAAAGCAGAAATAATTATAATTTTTTTATACCTAATACTTTTTCCAAAATGAATATTAAAATAGTTAAGTTCAACAATAGGTTAAGTTATCCTAAAACTACACTGTACGAAATTCAGAGATTGTTAAAACGCTGAATGCGCGTTCCACCAAAATAGGTTGAGCACAAACGGAAATACGTCTTGACCCCCGCTCTACGCTCACAGGGCGAAGATTTTAAGCGCTCCCTTTGTAATTACAAGAAGAGTCATGTGAGCTTTCGTGTGAAGTTTGTGGAAAGCTTGTGACTCTAAAAATTCATGGATATTTAACAAAAGTGTCCATCTATAATTCATTTTCTTATATTTGACGCTGTAAAAGAAAGGAGCAAAGGAATGTCCTTACTGAACATCTTTTAGGTTCTCCTCAGTACAATGTCCCGCACTCTGTAGACTAATGAACCAATGGCGTAGTGATATATTAGTTTATTTAGTTATGAGACGCGGAAACTGATTTAGGTACTTGATATGTCGTTGAAATGTTACATCGACTGACTAAGTTGTCTGCCGTATGTACTTGTACATCGGGTATTTAAAACTTGGTAGTATTAATTAAGACATCGTTCAATGACGTAATAATTACATAATTAATTATAAATTATAAATTGGCTAATAAATTGCGGTCGAACTGGATGACCACCAGGTAGCTCATGGAGATGATTGGTCCCGCCGATTTTTCCACCTATATTCCCATGTGTGACTGGTAAGGGTATGGAATTCTTAGCCCTCGCTAGCCTTACCGCTCAGTCACGAGTCACTGACTCGTGACTCGTGCTCTCGGTAAGACTCCTGTGTGACTCGCAACGTGACTAGTTGATTTTTACTCCATTGCGCTGTCGAAACGCTCACCGCACCCATAAATGCACTAGTCTCGTCGCTATATAGTCGCTCAACTTGTGGCCAGGTGGTTAGGCTTCTAGAGCATGCCTAAACTTCCTGGGGCATGCTCCCTTTGGAGGACCGCTGCTTATGTAAACTCCATTTGCTACCTAGTGCGAACCAAGATGACCCTGGTGACAAGAGTGGTGAATGAAGTACTGCAGTTTTTGAGTGGGCATGCCACCCTGCCTAGAGTCATAGTAGGGTGGGGAGAGTGAGGGCAAAGATCGTGAGAACCGTCTCACATAAACATAGTTGGTTGACAAGTTGTATTTTTATCGATGAAACTCCGCTTTAACCCATATTAAGCAGAAACAGAGTTCAGTGAAACTCACCTTGCCGACCCGCAAATTTCTTCTTTACCCTTGTTTAAAGACCCCTTAATATAGGAAGGAGGGATACAAATGCTTGGAAAGCAATTTATTGTTATTTTTTTGGTCCCACAAGGTTGTCACTAGTTGGAGCTGTTTCAATCCAGAACAAGTTTTAGGGCACTCGGATGCTTTGTAGCACTCAATAAGCTACCGACGAAAACAAGCGGATGTTCGGAAACACGCGTTCGAAAACTGTGTTCCGCTGAAGCTAAATAGCGTCCGTCGGCAGCATTTGCCGGTCGAAAAGTTGGAGCAATCAGCAATACGGCTGTGATGTCATTCCTGTTTGGATCCAATACGATTGGTTGACGTACATTTGGCTTTTGTGAATTTAAAACTGTAAGAGATCGTACCAGTCGAACAGGATGGTGACAAAGTAATAATTTTACTATTTTACGAGTTGTATTAAATTTTACAGGCTCAACCCGGGCTTAATCCTTCGTCAGTGCCTGCAAAATGTAAACCACAACAAAGTCTACTAAGGTAGAGAGAATAAATTATCTCCCAATATGATATAAAGTTAGCGGAACTAAGCACTAGGTCTACATCCATATAAGAAGAAAAATAAGGATTGTGAACCACTGCCACTAGTTTCCAAAACCGGTGATTATGGTTTTATCTTAAGGCGAAGGGTAAGGCACACTAGCGCCGCTAATGGATTTAATTTGATAACTTCTAAACTAGAATTTTTTTTCAAACATTGCGGACCTTCCGACACTAGGCAAACATCTATTTTTTCATAATTGTGCACCACTTTTAGGTTTTTTTTTGTTTTCATTCGCTAACAGCCCGTTTTGTGAATAAACCACGCAACAAAAAGCAGTGAACAATTATTAAATAAATACTATGGATGCTTTCCTGTTGTCGGACGGTACGCAATGTTTAAAAAAAGATCCGGGCCGTTACTAATTGTCCAATTATCAATTGGTGGCGCTAGTATGCCTTACCCTTCGCCTTAAACAGGAGAATGTGTGTGGCATGCCGTACCACTGCGCCCGACGCATATGAACATTCCCGGATTTCTTCTCTCTTTTTTAAAAATATTTTACGGGTAAGCACAGTGCCTTGATCTCACCTGATGTAAAGTGATGATAAGGCCGATGATGGAAGCGCACTTCACCCGGGACCCTTAACTAGTGAGGCACTGGCTATTTTATCTCTATCTTCCGGACACAACAATGTTACAAACATTGAGGTTATGAGGCTTGGGGGGAATATGGAAGGGGTGGGCATACCTACTTATTTTTCTGTACTTCTCTTCACGTGCAGCCAGAGTATTCTAGGACTGGCATACGCAATCACCGGGGTTGGTGAGGAAATACCTTTCACCGGCATAAAAGCAATTTTGTCATAAAGAGGAAATGTCGTTAAGGTATTTTTTCATGTATCTATTAGGGTACCACGAAACGCTTTAACATTTTTGATCATTTAATCAAAGCACCATTACGCTTAATGGTGCGACGAAACATCTCATAAATTACCGTAGCACCGATTTTCACAGCTTTTTAAAACGGGGGGATTTTTCAAGAGGGATTCTGTGCCTTTGGTAAATCCCTAATTATAAACGTGACTGCAAATGGATGCTCCTGTAGGTATATATTTTGTAAACTTAATTGCTCCGAATATTTTTGATGTTTCTTTTACATACACAAATTTATTTTCGAAAAACTTCAGTGGTGGAAGAATTTAACAGAAAAGCCGTTGCTACTGGTGTATTTATTTAAACGCCTTGGTGGCCGAGAGGCAAAGACCTCGGCCTGTAATTGCGAAGGTCTTATGTTCAATTCCCAGATTCATACATAAGCAGGTTTTGAGATAATAAACCTGCATTTGGCAAGCGTGGTGATTAAGCTAATACCCATCAAATGTAGCGATGACTTGATTTCAATGATGGAGGCAGTATATAGGCTATTTATTTTACTTTTACCTTTTTTAATTCAAAAGCTATTATGAACACCTTAAAGCCTCTTCAACATAAATAGCGTGAAAGTGTCTCATCTATAAATGTATACCAGGAAACAAATGAAAATTAAAAACAATTAGAATTTCTTAAAGACAGCCCATCTGAAAGCGTCTGTGAAACGGAATTTGATTAAAATCACTTTACGGCTTGCTTGTTAAGCGCTGATTTATATTAATTGGTACTGTTATATTAATTACTTTGAAGCTTTTTTAAGCTGTTGTATCTATTTTTGTATTACTACCAAGTGTATTATGTCTTTGAGGGTAGTCCTGTGAAGGTCCGAATAGTAATTCGACGACATTCTATTAAAACGTTATTATAATAGCTCACTTAACGCCTTAGTAGGTATGTCCGGCAAGGAAGACGGTAAAGTTACTTAGAAACCCCCAATGCAGGCAAGTTTCTCGCGAAAACGACTAGCTAAAGTAAGTAAGGTAGCCTTCAAGACAATCGCTGACAACAGCCACCTGTCCCATTTACATAACACCACCAAGAGGCAGGACTTACTCGAGACAAAGACAAATCATCTCTTGAGATTTTATTCGCTGAAGCCGCGGAGCAATGCTGCCTTCAAGCCGTTCACTCTGCTAATGCTGACAAACAAGCTAGTTACTTGTTTAAAATACGATTTCTAGCCACAAGGAGTGACAGATTACCTAAGCTTTAATATATATGTATATTTGTTATTGTTGAAATAATTGAGAATTAATTGTGTATTTGATTAAGGCTTTAGATAGATCTTTAAAACGAACAATGAAAGATAATAGTTTGGTAAATGAAATAGCTACAGCAATTTCTTAAAAATTTACATTTAACCTAAATAACTACCTACCTACTAAAATAACTTTTACAACGTTTTATATAATTTATTATATAAACTTACGTACATTAGAGTGGACGACTAATGAGTCAGTTTGTAAGAGTCATGACTTACTTTTTAAATTAATATTTTGTATATATGTTTTGTTTGTTGTTGTACACTTGTAGATAAATAAATTTCATTTCGTTTCATTCTAATAATATAAGGGCTTGCATTGCCCAAACGCCGAATTGCCTAACCCAATTTTGGTAAAACCTCAAGTCAGTCGCTGTCACTTCCAGCGGTTCCCCCTCAAACAATAACAATGACAACTACTCACCAAAACATGTAACCCTAATTCAGCGTGGCGCATTTATCCTGTCATCTAGATTTAGTGTTATCAGCGTTATTACCTGGCCCTGTATTGCCCAAACCTATGTGATCTAGTCAGAGACAATATAGCCAGTTCCATAGTAATTGTGAATACTGAGTAAAGTGCGCTTTAATAATATGGCTTTCATCACTTAGCATCGGATGAGAGAACAAACACTTTCCCCTTGAGGAATTCAAAAACAACATAGTTAAGTAAATTATGATAAACCTCAAGTCAGTCGCTGCCATTGCCAGCTGTTGCCTCACACAATTACAATGATAACTACTCACCAAAACATGTATCCCTAATTCAGTGTGGCGCATGTACCCCGTCATCTAGATTTAGTGTTGTCAGCGGTGCGCAGCGTCTGCCCGAACAAAGGGCCGCAAATCTCCGGCTTACAACCGTCGCTGCTCCTAATCCTATCGCGCTCATCTTTATCTCGTTGCCAAGTGATTCCAGATTAATTTGAAGTATGGCGACTGAGGGATATGAACAAAATTGCAGTTTATTTTTGAGTGGTGCAAAACGTAAAGTGAATTTTTTTGATAATTCTATTCGAAGAATAAGTATACATATTTATGTCACTGGTTGCTAACTGGTTTAACCGTAACCTATTGAAAATGAATATGAAAAAAATAACATTTTAAGCTTTCCAGAAAACTAACGCCTCATCTCCTAGTCCTCTAGCTAAGTTAGATAAGCCCAACTACAACAAAAACCTGTGTTTGTGAACTCATAGAAAGAGCTGGCAGAGCTGGGAATACAAATAGATGAAAACCTTTTATATAAGAAGCAAATATCTACATATAGTTAAATCGCTTAGACGCTCGGTTTCTCCTCACAACTTAAAATGTTGTATATTTCACTGCGCCAATCCATTTTGCTGTATTGCATAGGTGTTTGGGGCGGCTCAGGCAAGATCAATTTTATCGAACTGGAAAGAGCTCAACGCGCTGTCTTGAGAGTTATGCTCAAAAAACCTTTTAGGTTCCCCACGCACTCACTCTATATACAAGCTGAAATACTTCGAGTCCGACAACTGTACGTGTGGCGGGTATGCTGTGCCCATCACAAAAAAGTCAGAAACTCCCCAAATTACGAAGTTTTAATCAAAAAGCGTATTTTTAGAATCCCTTTACCAAACATTCGTGCTTTGTTTGCCAAACGGTTGCCACTTTTTCCCACCGATATGTTTACAACAGCGTTAACCGAAGATGTCCCTTAATAAATCTGACCTCGCACAAAGTGGAAAGAGTAATTAAATCTTGTTTAATGGACCTTAACTATTCCGAAACAGAAAAACTCCCATGGGACACCTCACATGCTGTATACGTCCACACACACACACACACACACCCCCACACCCTCATACACACCCTCACACAACCTTACACACACACACACACACACACACACACACACACACACACACACACACACACACACACACACACACACACACACACACACAAAAACACCCTCCCACATTCTCAAACACACTTTTAATTTTATTTTTTTAAATAAATGAAACTACCGTCAACTGTTTTGTTTGGAAAGAATTATGTAACCGCCTTAGCTTGTAGTTTTACTAGAGAAGAAAGTTATGTCACATCCAATTATTCAAATTCTGTCAGTGCCACCCCGCGCCCGCATTGGCTAACGAACCGTCACGAACGATTTTCTGCAATTAGACTGAATTTATGTAATAATCTTCAGTGAAACAATTGAATTAGCATTCTGGTTCGTGTCTTGATCAAAAGTGGTTAATGTTAATTAGGTATATTAGCTGGTTTCATTAACATTTTTATTGGGTTATAAATAGATTACATTTATAAATACATAGGTATGGATAATTGGGTATTGATGTTACAGTATTAAAAAAAAAGTGTTTGAAGCTGTTAGGTCTCAGACACGAATGTCCTAGGTTTGATTTCTAGCGGGGGCACTATAAATAGTACCTACTGGGTAAGGTCGACTGCAGTCGCTTGTTTTGAATCTGTTTGGGTAGCAACGCATTTTCAAAGACTGCATCCTTAACAAACATTTTAGACGCACGAGAAAATAGTTGAGAAGAAAAAAAAATATACCTAGGTATTTTCTTCGAAAAAATCGTTTTCCGCGTAAGATATTCTGCACATTGCTTTTTAGATTATACTTATTGCGAAATTATTCAAACTTTAAACATTTAAAAACCTAATATTATAGGTTTGAGAAGTATAAATATTTTCAAAATAAATTTCAAAGCGAAATACTTTTGATAAACTTTCGATTTGTAAAGAAAACTTCCACTCAACAGTCTGTCCACTTTAAACGTATTACTCACTCAGCTTTTAATATAATTGACGAGGGAATAGGGATATAGCGGTGAGTTAATCGATGCGACGGTCCATACGGAGGTGGTCTGAAACGTGTGTCGTCCACTCTAAAGAGGGAAATTGAAACATTACTCCGCACCAGAACAGAATAATGTGTCAGCGTAATCCAATAACGTATAGTTGTAGTAGTATACGTGTATATACAGCATTGTAAATGCAAAATTCAAAATAGTACAAATATTTAAAGGAATTACGTCTATAACGATTGTTAAATACTTGCAAAAGTGTTTCTTTTTACTGTGAGGGCAGTAACTTCACGGTGACGTCATACCGCTGGCTTGCTAGGCTTGTATTAAAGTTACCATTTCTTCTCTTCTTATTCTATTAGGTTATGAATTACTTGCTTCAATGCATTGTTATTCTGTAGGAAAGCTGCGCTCCTACTCGCTTCGTTCTCTAAAAGAGATTGCATGACTTGTATTGGACAGTCAACTGAAACTTCGGCAATCGTTTTCATTTCATTGATATCACTTAACGTTTCCTTATGACAAGGTTCAGGTGCACGATAATGCTGGATTTTGTGATTATAGAAATTTAAGCTAAAAAACCTTTGTCGGTACTTACAAAAAACATAGGAGTAACTGATCTAAAATTTAAATTTTATCTACGTTAAATATGAAATAAGTATATTAGTAACTAGATTAACCAATGTAATCGAAGACTTGCCCACTAAATAGTTGTAAAGTAAATATCTAAGCTGCCAAATAGCTAATTTGAGAAAAGTCAAGCCAAAGTGAAGATAAAACTAAAACTAACCTACGTAATTTTTAGTTTATAACACTCAAAACATATTCTGGAAGCGAGCCAAGAGATAACGTAGTGGGATCCGCTCAAATATGAACTACCCATCAAGAGACATTTGTCGAAAATGTAGTTTAGCTCAAACTTTTGAAACATGTTCTTTATGTTTCCTGTTTGGCGCTGCCGTACCAATGTTAAAGTGGTACAACTACGTTATGGTTGTAACTTTGGTATCGCCTAATGTTACTTTAATGTTTTTCCATTTGAGATTTTTTTTTTATTTATTTGGATCACCAACAGTTATGACATGAAAACAATTATATGGTTTACATTTATAGTAAAATATACTTTATCATCATCTCAGCCAAAAGACGTCCACTGATGGACAAAGGCCTCCCCCAAGGATCTCCTCAACGACCGGTTTTGTGCTGCTCGCATCCAGCGGCTTCCCGCGACCTTTACCAGATCGTCAGCCCACCTTGTTGGAGGCCAGCCCACACTGCGCTTTCCAGTACGCGGTCGCCACTCGAGGACTGTTCCGCCTCAGCGGCTATCCTACGATCGATATACCCTGCCCACTGCCACTTAAACCTAGCAACTCTTCGGGCTATGTTGGTAACCTTTGTTCTTATGCGGATCTCTTCATTTCTGATTCGATCACGCAGAGAAACCCCAAGCATAGCCATCTCCATTGCTCTGTGACCTTGAGCCTTCTTATGAGGCCCATAGTGAGCGACCACGTCTCAGTCCCATATGTCATCACTGGCAACACACACTAGTCAAATACTTTCGTACACTGCGGTATGTCAAACGAAAAAATATTTCGTAGCTTACCGAACGCTGCTCAGCCTAATTAGAGTCGACGATTGATCTCTTTACCTACCTAGCTGGACCGTTTGTCCCAGGTAAACATAATCATCCACAACTTCAAGGGCAGAGTCCCCAACCTTCAGAAGAGTGGGTACAACACGTACAACACGTAGTTCGACATAACTTTTGTCTTCTCCATGTAAATTTTAATACCTACTTGTTGAGGGACTCTGTTGAGGTCACCGAGCATTGTGCCGACGTCTTCCAAGGTCTCAGCCATGACTACTATATCGACAGCAAATCGAAGGTGAGTTATGTATACGCCGTTGACGTTGATGCCAAGTCCTTTCCAGTCCAGAAACTTGAAAACATCTTCCAGTGCAGCAGTGAACAGTTTCGGAGATATTACATCTCCCTGCCTCACTCCTCGCTGCAACTGAATAGACTTCAAGCTCTGGTTCTGAAGACGGATGGACATAGTAAAATATACTTATTATACAACTACTTAGAGGTGAACTCTGCATGCATTGAGGAACAGACAGTATCAACAGACTAAACAATGTCTTAAGTATGTAGGCCAATTTGTGTATTGTATGGTATGTGCTTCGTGGTCGTGTAGATGTAGGTGTATGTGCTTACTATATAGTTTACTACTAGATAGGCCCTACATCTACCAAAGTATAGACCTCTCGTTCCCGCATATTGGCGATTTCGTATTTCTATCACGCTTACCGGGGTATCAGTGCAGTCATGTTTTTAATGATTAATTTGAACCTTATTGACTTTGAATTAAAATGCATAAACTATTTAATGCACCTTTTTGTTTCATGAGCAATGTTGTTATCTACTTAATCTTAATCATGATCATCAGCAGCCTATACTAGTCCACAGCTGGACATAGGCCTCTTAAAGTGCACGACACTGAGCACGATCCACGTTTACTAAATTATTATAATAATTTGGTCTAATTATGTTTGAAAAATTTTATTTACTTAGAGTCTTATATTGCTAGCTAATGCTACTAATACTCGTAGCTAAAACGTATTATTGTATCAAAAATAACCATTTTTTCACCAAAAAGTTCAACTAAATTCGAATATAAAATGGAGAAAACAAAATTGCTGAAAGTATTTTTTCCAAGTGTTTAGCATAATTCTTTCGATACGTCTGGTAATTTGCCTGGCGTGGAATGTTGTTAAGCTCCTTTATATTACGAGTATTTTTATTCTATTTACACGTAATTCATTTCTCCGTTCACAGAGCTTTGAGAGCTTTTCAAAAATACCACCGATTAAATAGTTTATTTCACTTTCAACCTTATTCCATTAAATTAAGAGCATTTGCGTAAAGAATCAAAATGATTTATCACAAATGTGAGTTCGGAGACTACATTCGTACCTAATAACCAAATGACGTCAAAGCATAATAAATTCTGTGTAATAGAACATAAATTCCAATTCCCTATAATATGTGGAATTGGAATAGATTTATGTTATTCGCGTGGAATCAGACAGCGATCTCGAATATTAAAATGGTGTAGACCATAATAAAACGAGTAATGGTTTGTATGAGTACGTATTATTAATTTGACTTGAAAAAAATATCGAACGATATATATACGATATATACGATATATATATATATATACGATATATATATATATATATATATACGATATATATAACCGACTTCAAAAAAGGAGGAGTTTCTCAATTCGGCTGTATGTTTTTTTTTCTAGTCACCTTAGAACTCCATCGTTTATACACCGATTTGGAAAATTATTTTTTTATTTGAAATTGGAATTGAAAAAATAACAATAATAGGCGCGACGAAAGATTTTAAAATCCTCTTCCGTAATGTAGGTACCTATTTACTAATTACAAACAGATAAAAATTAAATAATAATAAAAAAGCATGATAAATTGTATAAGAGCTAAATTTCTGTGTACACATCACGATTAATAATAAGCGTATATGGTAAAGTTAACCTAATCTAAAACTATTTCCAATTAGAAACTAATTATATACATAGAATGGTGAATAATAGAAATATAACAAACTGAAAACTTATTCTAGGTTAATGTTGACAACGTTTTCTTAATAAGTGGGAGATGCCGAACCGAGAATTTCCCGGACATTTTTTTTAAATTCATGTATTTTCATGGAAAATATGTCGATGTTGTTATTAAGTGCAACCAGTTCATTGTATAGACGGCACATTCTGACAATGGGATTATAATATGATGTATTATTTTATATATATATATATACAGGGCGTCCCAAATGCAAATTTTTTAAATAATATAATTAAAAAGGTAATTGAACGTAATATTCAAATTCAAACTCTTGGTTTACCTGATGGTAACATACCTAAATATTTGCAATAGAAAATTTGTTGGCACTCCTTATTATGTTTGTCGCGGAGTAATATGTAGATATCGTTATAAGCAATCTCGTGCAAACATGCAAACTCGAAGCATGATAAACACCACACTAATTTGCCGAAACTTTATTCGCACTGTTAGTTGCAAAATATCTGATGGATTACGAAGAGCTGGTGGTGGAATACTGCATATAATCTTACTACATGTCTGTGGCTTTGGCATGGCATGGCTTGTTTATCGAAGAGTAGGTAAATGATTCTGCTCTTATATACCTAATGTTAAGCAGCGGAGTCCACATGCGAAGACAGCTAATGGAGCAGGAATACGTGGGCTAGGAGAGCATTTTTTTTAGTACGAGATAGAAGTGATTTCTATCTCTGCATGTCGCCATATTGGGCCTTGCCTTTTGATTGGATACGGACAAATTCATAAATAGGTAAGATAGATACAATATTGTTTTGATAGATACAAGCTCGATGAGGAGGAGGGGCTCGAGGAGGAGCTCGATGGCGCAGTGGTTAGCAACATTCGCAAAGGTCGGTCATCGGATGGGTGACCAAAAATTTATCATCTCGAGCTCCTCCGTGCTTCGGAAGGCAAGTAAAGCCGTTGGTCCCGGTTGCATTAGCAGTCGTTAACATCCTCCAACTCGCACTGGGCCCGCTTGGTGGTTTATGGCCCGGGAGAACGGGCCATAAACCACCACGTCTACCATAACTATCTATACTATCTATCCATAGGGAAGGCTCGTGCCCCAGCAGTAGGGACATAAAATGAGCTCATGATGATGATGATGATGATGATGAGATACAAGCACTTTAATGATACTTTTTTTTTTCCTTATTAGAACAATATTCTTTATTTACATCTCTCAGGTACAGTTAGCCTACTGTAGCGGCTACGGTAACCGCTACGGCGTAGCAAATGGATGTTCTCAACACCAGAAACATCATTTACGCATTGCTGACCCTCCTTATCTTTCAGTAAAGCAAATTAGCATTATTAATAGTGTTCAAAAATGTTACTAGATACTTAAATTAAAACAAATATTAAATAAAATATTTTTTATTAAATATACTTTATTCTGTACAATTTTAATTAAAAAGTTAAGAACTGTTTGAAAATGTTGTTTAGTAATTTACATCATCGTTACCTACGTCATATTACATACTACATCTAGTATCATCACCTTCATCATCACAATCAGCCCGTATCAGACCACAGCTGGAGTCTAGCATAGCATCGCTATGAGCATAGTCTTCTCCGAATAACACATGAAAATTGAAAAAATTAAATGCCTACCCGACCCAGCCAGGAATCAAACCTCAAATCATTTAATTCAGCTTAAATGTAGCAATTAGCAGTTAAAAATAAAAAGTAAAAATTAACACATGGAAAGTCAATTTCAGTAAGTTACCGAAATGTTACCGGTTTATTTCCAGCTCAGACAAAACGAGTTCTATCTAGGAAACTGTCAGGCCAAAGCGTGTCGCACTGTCACGCTCCAGATGGAAAAAAATATATTTGACACCGTTCCCGTCGATAAATCGTTGATAAAAAAACCCGGGGGGATCAAAATACAATGGTCGCACCGAAAATAATGGCGCTGGCTAGCATAACTTGGCCTGGAGTGAGCGCGTTGACCTAAAGTCAACTATTCGTGCCAGAATAGGGCTGTCTGGCTAACCACGCCCATTTGAATGAATTTGAGTGAGACAACGAAATTCAATTTGCCGAAAAAATGCTTTGATAAAAAGTTTTTTTACGAAAGATGCCGAACAATATAATGGACACAGCGCTGATGGCTCTCCGGGCGACTGTACATTCGTCAGCAAAAGTCTATAATCAAAACCTACCATTGTCAATTTTCATATAATTTACGAAATAAATCGGGTGTGTAAATGTTAGTACTTACCTTTGTTAACATAACAAGTGTCACTTGTTTGCCTAAAATCGCAGAGTATGCTGATCTAGTAATGAGTCTTTGATTTCATGATTATAAGTATTTATTTATTTATTAGTATTGTTATTCTGAATTTATTTATCGACTTCTGCCGTTGACTGTGCTACTACGAAATTCATTTTCAGATCAGTAAAAGGCGAGTGTTCTAGCGTGAAATTCTGACGAGGCGCCTTTGCAAGTAACCGCTAAAATGCTTGATGGGCTCTTTATTAGATTCCTGTGTGTTTGTGTAGAGAATATGTATCCCATTTCTGTATTATTGTCAAACACGATGTCTCCCTTTGCATAATAAAAATATGTCGCAGTGATATTGTTCTGAGGTTCTGTAAAATATAATTTCTCTAAGGATTTGTTAATAATATTTGTTTTTGATAATTTGGCTTCTGTTTTTTTACACGTTTAGGTATTTATCACTCACAAATATCTCAACGTGTTAATATATATTATCTAATTTGCGCATGTTTTTTTCTATAAAATACATATAAGGTCACATTTTATTAACTGCAAATATTTTGAGGATAAATTCAACAACATATATTAACTATTTTATGAAAAAACCCAAAATTTTTATACGCTAGTTTTCAAGAAAAACGCCAAAAGACATTTCGATTAAAAAGAAAAATAAAGCACTTTCGGTAGTTTCAATTCAAAGGAGCCGAAACAGAGAGGCCGCAATGCCTTCACCGCTTACACGTGCCCCTAGTTTCATTCAAAAGAGCCGACAGAGAGGCCCTCTTAAAAATAATACAATTTTTGTGTCTAACTAACCTGAATTTTTTTTAAAATAAAGGCCTTATTTTTCTGATATAATTGGATGTTTTGCCAAAATATTTGCAGTTGATAAAAAGTGACCTTAATAACACCACATCTATTATTATAGCATGTAATCAACCACAGTCAAAAACTTGTCAAATAATTGCTTCAAATGGGTTTGCCACCGTGATATCCTAAAAAAAATCGGACTATTTAAGTATTCATAAATATATTTGTATGTATATATTCATCAATGACTCAAAGCCTAAAATAATGTCAAACAGAAAAAAAGTGCCCCTCACGGGATTCCAACCTATCAAAGCTATTGTGGGTGCCGTTCGGATCGCTAACAATTACCCGACCTTCTCTCTAACCTATAGCTACTAACGCATTAATGACCCACTACACTGTAATTACTTTAACTAAGAATAAAGTCGATTAACCGTAACAGCTAAACGTTCATTAAGTTAGAAGCTATTTAAACCTGCGTTTAGTTTCACTGCGAAGTTAGCGTGCGCATCAAAAACCGCGAAGCGTTGTTGCGGCAACTGAGGCGGTAACTGGCGAATCTGTAACTAGTTCCAATTTCAGTCGAAACTAGTTATTATCGATACAAGTTTGTTTTGCAACTAGTAATAAGCAGCTTGTGTAGGAGAAAACGGAGTCAATGCAACGCCTACTGTGCGACTGTGACTCTCTGGCTAGAAAAAACAAGGTACTCCTGGGTTCGACCTATACGAAACCAGAATACTTCAGGCTCTTCGCTTACGAAGACGTTACCAAACTTGGCAATCATCTTTACAGCGAAAGAAGAGTAAAATTAAAACTTTTTGTACAATTCAATAAGTTGCACTTTTGAACTTCAATTAGTTACATAAAAACAAAAACAAAAACAAAAAAAATATAGTGGGTATATTATAGTAATACACACCACAATATTTATACTTATAATATATAACTTGATAAACAATACACTTATTAAATGCCATTCTACCGCTGGTGGGGCAGGGTGAATTCGCTACGGGTCAATTTATACTAGCGCAGAGTCAAGGCGCATCGAAAAAGACCAGCAGACGCGCGAATTCCGAATAATGAGCGCGCGTCTTTTTAAATCTCAGAAGTAATGTATGCATTACGCTGTGGAGATAAGGTTGAATTTGTTATGTTAAGTTTTGGATTGACGCTTCGATGCGTTTCGATTCTGCGCTAGTATAAATTGACACCTTTGGACCTATCATTAGTATCATCATATATGATCAAGTGAGATAGATAATTTAAAAAAAACTTTAGAGTTCCGAATGCAATGCAGTGTATCGTACACACACACGCCTGCACGTCAGATTACCACAAACTGACAAATTTCCTCAATAGACTTTAAACTTTATACTTTATAGCATATGGCTTAACATCTATGGTTTAACATGTGCTCTCCCTGCTTTACAGTATTCTTTTTAATCCGACCACTCCCTCCTATCTTAAGAATCGATTCCAATTCCTATGCGACTCACACTCACGATTATTAAGATCGTCGAATAACATGACGCTTGATAAATCTTTTACTGTACTGGCTGCTCGATTGTGGAATGCATTGCCTGTAACAATCAGAAATGCTAAAACGTTAGCTTTTAAGAGGCTACTGAAGTATCATTACTTGTCCAAAACCATCGTCACTGTAACATGCTCTTATATTATACTATGCATTCTTATATGTACTTTTAATTATAACTGTTAGTTTGTATCAATAGTATACTAAGTATTTATTATTATTTATTGCTGTGTTAGTTATACTATAATTATTTATGACGACGAGCCCACTTCGGATTAAAATGATCACTCTTAACACCGCCCGCGCGCCCTTTGTACGTGTATTTTTATGTTGTTTTTTTGTGAAATGTTTTATTTTTGGTGTACAATAAAGTTTATTTATCTTATTTATCTATATCTTTATCTATTGAAGAAATTTGACAGTTTTGAATAGGTTGATGTGCATCGATGTACATCGCGATAGTAGAAAATATGGAATTAGACAATGTGCGCATGACGTCATCGAGTCGAGCGCGTTCTAGGCCAACGAGCGTGCGGTTGTAAACCAACCAATCATCACTTCCTACGCGGTGGAAATTGCCACTGTAGCCGTATGAAGTAAGCTGATATGGAGGATATCCGTGGTTTCCGTCAAACACTAGTCCTCTCTAAATACAATCCGCAGCGAAGTTAAATTCCACGACCGAGAAATTCAACACTTTGTCTCTTTTCAATTAAATTTCTCAATGTTGCTGTTATTGTTTTTATGATTGGCTATTTTTTTTTATAATTATATATTTTTACAAAGTGTTTTTTTGTTTTTTTTTTAATTTACAAATTTTTCTTACTATTAGATTAGTTTATATAGCATACGAGCGTGTTGGTAAAATAGGTTGGTAAAAAAGTTTATATGGTGAATTTTAAATCAATAAATGAATAGATAAATAAACGCACTAATGTCCTTCAACATGTTTAGCAACCGCTATTATCTCAATAACCGGTGACCCGGGAGGTAGCACGTTAGCAAGTCACTACACTAAGCTAACTAACTGTTTGATGTATGATATAACAGGTTAGCATTAGAGGATAGCCCGCCAATCACGGTCTGAGGTTAGTAATGAACGGCATTAGCTAGAGTCACGTGTACCGATATGCTAACGTTAATTTGATTTTCTATTTACATCGGCATCATCATCACTGGCCTAAGAGATGCCAATGTCGGTTTCGCGTCTTAGCACTTTAGAACGCAAGGGATAATAAAACCGGTATTTTCGAAAACCGGTTTTAATCATTATTTTTATTACCGGTACCTGTACTTTTATAAACCGGTAAAATACTAGAAAATTAAAACTAGAAACCGGTATTTAATATAACCTGAGTTGATGAAGTTATCGGAAGGTATTGTAAAGGTATAATAATTGTTTCACAAAGATACATATTCACAGCTACACAGTTAGTGGATACTTTTAGTGTTAAAGCATTTAGAATAGCCAAGTCTTGTGAATTTTGGGCACTATAATACTGCAAGAGACGTGTGGTACACCATTTTCCGTGTTTTGTGTATTGCACGGGAAATGACTCCATTTAACCTGATGTTAAATATAAAAGGAGTCCAGGCTTATGGACATATTTTAAAATGTTACTTGACATAGAAGGTGAAAAGATTATACTAATAACTCATGACTGTCATACCTATAAATTAACGCACATGGTTATAAAGCAGCTATTTTAATTAATTATACCTACAAGTTCTTTTCTTAGCATGATTAATGCAACCTTATCGACAAGATTGCGTGCGGGTAGAGCGAAGTGGCAACGTTCGTGAGAACCGATATTAGATACATACCTACCGATATTTAGAGGGAAGTACCGGTACCAAAATCAAGACGATTAGTCAAAACTCAATTTTTTTAAATTATTGTCTTTAACAAGAAAAAATCAGCCATGGCTCAAAGATTGATAAGTCAGTCATTGATGGAGTCAGAACTTTTCTTCATATTTTTTAGCAACACGGCCCGGCTTCGCTCTTGTTGTTTTGTTTACGTAAATCAACCTCGAAAGACGCTCTATCAATTAGAAAAAAACGCATCAAAATCAAACAGACGCGTTCTTATTATCGTACTTTATTTTATACTAGCTGACCTGGCGTACCGCATTTCTTTTCCTTTTTAATATAGCCTATGTTACTCAACGCTAATGTAGCATTCTAATGGTGAAAGAATTTTTTAAATCGAACCAGTAGTTTTTGAGTTTATTCGCTGCAAACATACATACATACAAAAATACAAAGCTTTTCTCTTTATAATATTAGTATAGACTACGTATTTATATTTTATGCGTATTATCATGATATTTATAACAAAGCGAAGTCTCTGTCTGAATCACAAAAGGTAAATTTTAGGTTAATTCCTATAACTTTTAATTAGCCAGGTAAGTTTTTTATATGAAGTAGAAGGGATTTTCTAAAATTTCTTCCTACCTTCACACGATCGAAGCCGCGGGCAATCGCTTGTTATGTACCTATTATTGCGTTCGCAGCAAGCCGTATTGGATAATATCTAATCTTTGATAGGATATTTGATCTAATGCAATCGATTCGTTATCGGCAATGCTATGAGTTTTAGAAGCTTAATGCCGCTAGTGCGTCTCGCAAGAAAGTTTATTTGAAGCGCACCTATGTGTGAGTGCACTGTGGGTGTGCTTCGTTAAGGTGTTCTTCGTAGAATACCTCTCTTTTACAATAGCGGGTCACTAAATGTGTTCGTTAATACTAACCAATCCGCAATGCTATAAGCATGGTGGTTTATGGCCCCATCAACCCTTGTAAAACGCGCATGATCATGTTAGAAGTAATGAGCCCAGTAGTGATATTTTTATACGCTACTTCATGATGAGTTTCAAAGCTGCAAACCTTTTAATGCTGACTTTTGTAAGTTATTTATTTACTATTGTTTTACTTTACAATTAGTTATGATTATTTACATAGGTATAATTTTACGCAAATATTGTTGCGAACAAATTGCGATTTGAAAAAAGACAGTGTTGAAAAAAAAAATCGCATCCGCACCCCATGACATGCTGGGACAGTTGCACTGACTAGTGTTCGACACTATTGTTGTCATGGGGTGCGGGTTCGAATCCCGCTCGTGGATTTTTTTCAATACTTTGTCTTTTTTCAAATCACACTTAGTTACTTGTAGTGTTTGTATATATCAGTATATATATAGGCCTAGCCTTTCTAGATTCTAAGATATCGTTATAAAGCAGGCAGTAGTAACGTGAATTATGTTTTGGTTTTCGTATGGTTAAGTCTACTAACAATATGCGAACATAATGAGATAGACATCTCAATATCTTCAAGGACAAGGTTCTAAACATAACATAGTGTAGTGATAATGAAGTATTCGAACTTTCTAATTTTGCAAATATTTTGTTTTAAGTTCGTTTATTTGGAACTTTGTTCAATTATGTATTATTGATTTAAGAGAAGATTTAAAACTATACAAATATTTGATAAGTTAGAGAGTTAAATCTCATATTTTTTGTTTGTCTTTTTGTTTTAAGCAGTAATCTATAATGCAATAGAACCGATTTTTAGCAAAAAAATATGATTAGTTACATATAATTTTACGCAAATATTGTTGCGAACAAATTACAATTTGAAAAAAGATAAAGTGTTGAAAAAAATCCTCGAGCTGGATTCGAACCCGCACGCCATGACATGCCGGATCAGGTGCACTGTCAACTATGCTATCGTGACTCAATCCAACTCGTCGAAATTAATCAACACTATCTACTTTTACTTTACAAGCCAAAGTAGACGGAGTAGAGTCAGTTGACACGTTTTCAGATGACGGTATATTCAAGGAATATTCAGAATCCAACCAATTGGCGTTCTTTCTTAAAAAGTTATCCTTGTACGCAACAAGGCCTGCTTCACTCCAGCGTTTATTAAACGAAGGGATGATACTCCTTTGAATATTGCCAATAATAAAACATAATTATATTTTCTTCTGAAACTTGTTTTTTTTCCAAATATGTTGAAAGTGGCGCAGTCGTTTTTCCGCCTATATATGACACTATTAACTTACGTTTAGTACAGTGAAAAGTAGACATTTTGAAGAATAAAATAGCCGTACTCTACGTAAAGACCACTGAAACGGTAATGGAGATATATTTTTTACAGCGCTTTTTATATTGTTTCAGAATGTGGAAATTATTTCAGATATCTATTTTATCACGGAAAATGACATCAAAATGATAAAAGCTTAACAAAATAAAATAATTAATTGATAAAAAATACAACAAACTCTGATAGTAAAAGTCAACTACGAAACCGCAGTTGAGAGCAATTTCCGTTCCCAGACTAGTATTCGATTTTTTCTCATATCTTCGTAACGCGCAAAAACTCGCAACTAATTCTTTTATATGTTTTTGATGAGTAACTAAACTATGAATTAACATTAAATTCAAAGCATCGGTAAACGTCGGTAAACGTTAAAAGCTTGACGAAATTAAGGAACACTTTTTTTCCTGCATTTTTTCTTTAAATTATTTTCTATTTACATAGTCGTGTGGAAAACTTTTAATAATATTAGTTTCAAACCTTCGATAGATGAGTTTTTCAAAAATATGTAATACCTTAAATCTTTCAGTTGAACTTTCAAAACTATTTCAGTTTGAAAATCGTAAATGAAGAAATTAATATTTCCCAATTGCAATAACGTTTAACTTTACTATATGAAAACATTTACTTCCAACAAATACAAGATGATTTACGCTACAGAATATTAAACTTCGACTTTCGAACTATTTAAAATATATTTATAGAGTACCCTATTTCAATCAATTGTAAAAATCAATTTTGATATGCGTTTGTTCTACCGTATTCTACAGGCAGTGCCGCGTGGTGGTTTATGGTCCGTTCTTCCTACCCATCCATAGGAAAGGCTTGTGCCCCAGCAGAGGGGACATAAAATGAGCTGTTGATGTGATGTAATAATATAACTCTGGTATACAGTTATTATCAAACGTGTATTTAATTGTCCAAAGCCTCATCCTAACTTTGTCCTCTGTCCAGATTGGCGGACTACCTCTGTCTTTTGTCAGACGTTAGATCCGATTGGTCGGTGAGTCCTTAATTTCCGTTTCTGTCGTCAAGCAGCATTGTTTTGCATTACTACTCCGATTTAAAGGATACTAACTAGTTTAAATACAAGGCATAGATACGTAATAAGGTTTCAAGGTCGACAACATACTCCTAATTTATTTATTTATTAGGTACAGTACACATGCTCATCATATTGTATAGGCTTACATTGCCATCATTCAAAGAAGGTCACTAAAATCTGGCCAGTTAATGTACCTAGGTACACTTTATAGAAAATAATACTCTCTGAAACGCTGAATAATATAGCAGGCCTACTTTGTTAGTTATTTGAAAAAGACAAAAAATAATAATTTCGGTTTGAAAAAATACGTTATTTTAGACCCTGTCTATGTTAAATAATCTGTGATACGATTGTCAACAGGAACCAAATCACGAGGAAAAACGGAATATCACAGGGAATAGCCAAGTTATTAAATAAAAATACGAATCGCAAACGAATACAACGAAGCACCCCGAAACGCCGAAACTAACGGAATGACATTTGTTGTATTTTGACATTTTGTAGCTTTTTGTTACTTGCAGAGACAATTATTTGCTGATTTTAATATTATTATTTTCTATTTTTTATTATTTTACGCTCATTAAATTATGTATTGATAAAAATGGACGACAAGTAGATGCATTAGCAATCAACATCATCATCACCATCATCAGCCTACACACGTCCACTGCTGGACATAGGCCTCTCCAAGTGCACGCATTAGCAGCAAATAAACAATTAACAGCAAATAAAATATTTTTATACTACACCTGCTTGGAAAGTACCTTGATACTTTATCAAATTTACGGTAGAAAGTACGTCATTGCATATCGAACAAATATGCGGGGAGAAAACGCAAAAACCACGTAAGAAATGGATTTTCATACACTTTTCCCTCCCGCTCAGATGCGTTTTCTCCCCGCATATTTGTTCGATATGCAATGACGTACTTTCTACCGTAAAATTGATAAAGTATCAGGTGTAGTATAAAGCACTATGTATCACTCGAGAGAAACTGCGATTCCCGATCTCGGGTGTTTTAAAGCCCTCGCCTACGGCTCGGGCTTCAAACGACACCCTCGACGGTAATCGGTCACTTTCTCCTCTCGGTGAACAATGTACTATTTTAACACTACAGGTTTTGGAGAAGTCTAGTAATAAACGCAATTGAACATACAATGTTACCACATGATAAAAATGTGTTACAAGTAATTAACAACTTTATTAATTTATTATCTATTCGTATTTAAATATAAAAGCAAAATGATACGTTTTTCGGAATCCTCGGAAATTTTTCTCTACATTTTGGTATCTATGTACCTCAAGGTACAAACATGGCCGAAGATGTATGGACTATTGTGACCTCCTATATAACTATCCAACAACTCTCAATTTTAATTTCGAATGAAATGTTGCGGTGCCCAACCAGGGCTCATGTTATGGTACGTGAAAAATATGAAATGTACACCTATTTTTACCACATGAATTGCACTTTGACGTAACTATCGAAATAGTTATACCCCTAAGAGTAGTCCTTCAGTTCATTGACGCTTGCAACTCCAAAGTTGCAAGTGTCAATGAACTGTGGTTTCCGTTTTCTATTAGCGGACCAAAAGCTCGATTCCCGATAGAGGCTTAATTTTGCGTAGTACTGACCGGGATTGATTGGGATGTCCAGCAGTGGACTAGTTTAAGCTGATGATGATGATGATGATGATGATGATGGCCGGAATTTATACTATACCATATTTTCCATATTACGTAGCTGTGTGTAGTTAATGGAACCCTCTTAAGGCTTCATGATTCAATTTAAGAATATTCCAGAAATACTTCTTCTACCTACATAATAGATTTCATTAACAGTTTTCGTGAGCTTTATTTCTCGTAACAATGTTACTTGGTGCAGAGGAAATTAAGTTAAGCAAACGGAGTTTTGAGCTTTGGAAAACTAATACTCGTATATTATGACTTTAAATTGTCATTTTGGTGTACTTTTTAAACCAGCAAGGTGAGTTGCATTACCTACATAACATTAGAAAATTTTATTTCGGAATTTAACATTACAAATACCATAGATATAAGCCCAATCTTTCAATAAGGTTATCTATGTAAATTATGTGGTTTTGTTTTGTTCCTACTAGAATTAATAGTAATACTTAAACATCTGAGGAAAGGTGGAAAAATTGATCTGGCATCAGAGCTGGATCGGCATTTGAACAGGTGAAGCTGTGAACTCACAACTAATCAACATGTAATTCGCGTGACGTTTATGTTATTATGTTATCTAAGAGCTTGAGCACGCGAATACCAGACACAATAGAATTTTAATTGTTATCGGCCACCTGGTAGTCGATCGACGCTCAAGGGGCTAAGGATATTTAACTTTGATTGTGATAGTTTCACAAGGCAACAACAAGTATGTCCTGATGCACTTTTAGCTTACAAAGTAACATTTAATAAACTGATTTGTTCCGGATTCAAAGTCACATGACATTTCGAGGCAATGAAATTACTGATACACTAACAACGCTGAGACACCTTACCCATTTAATGTTGTTTTGAATCGTTCATGAAACTAGATGCTAGTTAAACTATTAATGAGACCTTTAGAGATCTTTAGGGTGTATCATTTTTAGTGTAAAATACGCGAAGGCAAAAACACACAAAGACGGAATAAGTTCATTGCGCAGCAGTAGAGAACACAATTCTGATTACTATTGGCGCCCAGACAGGTACTATTAAATTATTCATCATCATCATCATCATCATCAGCTCATTTTTATGTCCCCACTGCTGGGGCACGAGCCTTCCGACACGAGGGGAGAAAGGGCCATAAACCACCACGCGGGCCTAGTGCGGATTGGTTGTTATTAACGACTGCTATTGCAGCCGGGACCAACGGCTTTACGTGCTTTCCGAAGCACGGAGGAGCTCGAGATGATTAATTTTTTGGTCACCCATCCGATGACCGGTCTTTGCAAACGTTGCTTAATTCAGCACTCGCAGACCGAGCGTGTTAACCACTGCGCCCCATCGAGCTCCTTACTATTAAATTAAATTAAAGTAAACTATTTTTAGCTAACTGAGATCCATATTTTGTTAGTATACCTAGGTATATCCCCTTGAGCGTCGATCGACCACCAGGTGGCCGATAACAATTAACCCGTCCCGCGCTGTAGGTATAATTAGCGGGCCACCTTGTGTACGACCGTGCGTTCATATGGCGCGCGAGGACTTAAAATTCTATTGTGTCTGGTATTCGCACGCTCGAGCTCTTATAATGACAATATTTACCAATTTCAATTAAATTGACTCACTATGAAACAAAACAAATCTTTTACAAAATGTTCAACATAATACAGAAATAAGTTAATATATCTTTTTTAATCTTAATTAATAACTCAATCAACAACTAGCTTTTTAGTTTGTGAAGAAGAAACTAAACCAGTGCAACACTGACTGTGATTGCAACAGTCGGCTACTAAATAATGAGACGACTGAGATCATTTTTACAAAACCAAAAGATTTCAGGTTCTCTAAACACATAGGTATATATATTCTATTTTAGTAACGATTTTGCAATTCTGATACTGTGCCAACAAAATTGAGGGATTCTGGTTGAACGCTTGACAAGCTTGACAAGCTTGAAAACTTCTCAAAAGTTGAGAAACTCTCAAATGTTCTATTTGTTGGAGTCTGGTCACGCAAACAAAATTGCATCACACGGGTCAACATTGTCACATTAAAAATAATTATAGTGTTCCACAAATTGTGATCGACTACATTAACTTAAAGAGGTTGACTAGTTCCAAGAAGCCTTGCGAAAGTTAAAGCGAATAAAGTCTTTGCGGAAGGCTTGTATTCAAATGAAATTGTACAACAAGTTGAAAGATCACGGTGACTGCTGAACTTGCCATTACAGGGTCATTGTGAACTTCTCACTCGCAATATCCAACTTGAGGCATGCTGAAACTTCCTTAATTACTTTCGGTAGACTGTAACGAAACTAGATGGAGATTGCATAAAATCTTTCGGCTTGTTTTAATTCGTTCTCACTTCATTTGTTTTATTGGACCATAATTGAACGGGGAGTGGAACTTTTTGGTTTAAATTTGTCTTTTTTTTTTGTTGAGAATGCACCCTCTCTGCACGTTACACGCAAACATTAAAACTGCATTTGGAAAGTGTGGTAATTAAGACTAAGTCTTGATTAACCCATCAAATTGTAGTGATGACTTGATTTCAATGATGGAGGCCTTTTTTATAAAAAGAGACAAACGAGCAGGCGGGTCACCTTTGCCTAGCAGTGAAACAGTTATAGGCTCTTTACTTTTTTACTTCTCGTATTTATATAAGATCTTGAGGTACTGACTGAGGTGAGAACTAATAAATTCCTCGTCGCCTAAAACCTGCTTACGTAGAGTGACATGTATAATCAAAGCATATAGGGCTAACGGCAAACTCTTTAAAAACAATATGCAACTTCAGTGACTGACTGGCAAAGTGCTCGGCCCGATATGAGTAAGGTTTTGTGTTCAATTACAGGTCGGACACTGTGTGTGGCAGATCTTTTAACGCATAGCCGGGGATTCTGATCACCAACCTGCATAAGCGTGGTGATTCAGCCGATACCCAATTGTATTGCAGCGATGACCTGGTTACAATGATATAGGTCTTTGTACAGCAGTGAGACAGTAACTACATGCTTTCTATTACCTTTATAATACGTATCATTTATACAACTTGACCTTATGCTTTGGACAAATATTTAAAACATGTGTAACGCTACTTCTCAGAAATTCTGTTAAGTTATTAGGTATCTTATATTATTTGAAGACAAAATTAAAATTAGAAAATTCTAACAAATTTAACCCCAACTAGACGACAACAAATAGTAAGATAATGTATCAACCATTGACAATGTTAACATGAGTGGAGTGACACATTAAGTTACATGACACACACATGTCAATACCAAACAAGGTTGGTTGTTTTAGCGATGATATTTTATGTTTTTAAGTATCAAAATTGCAGCTTCAGGAGTTCATTGATTATTGGGTAAATTCTAGACCGATTGTAGTAATACTTACCAATTTGGTCAGAAATACAGGCTAGGGACACCGTGTATACTCTCTTTACCCCTTTTTAAGAGAACGTGAGTATGCATATGTATAACGTGTCCCGCCCACGACCGACTTTTTATAGGACCGATAAAAGGACCGATTTTTTCTCAGAAGTTTTAGTACCGATTTGACACCGACTTTTTGTAGGAACTGTGCGTCGCAACATATAATTTCATACGTTACATTTTCGCCGATTAAAAAATCGTTCACGGATTCTTGGACGTGGGCTAATACTAATACGTACAAGGTAGGAAGGTAGGAACATACGTACACTACCTAATTGCTAATGGTACTTCTCTACTTACAACATCAATCGTAATAAAGCGATCGACGTGGTCGTAAATAACCGATCGGAATCCAGCTTTGCGGTCGTTGCAGCGGACGACTGCGCCGCTTAATCCCCGCTGTTGGGCGAAAGTTGATTATGACGGTGTAATTGGGGGTACTTTATGAGATAGAAACTATGTAAGCTACTCAACGGTATATAGAGAGTTGGGTTACAGTTTTACTGGTTATGCTAAATACGTAAATCTTTTGTAAAACTAAATTAAATACAGCAGTATGCTTGCAAATGTTCAAATAATTTTTAACGCAAATTTTGTTGCGAACAAATTACAAAAACACAAATGTTGAAAAAATTTCCACGAGCAGGATTTGAACTTGCACCCTTCTGACATTCCGGGTCAGGTGCTTTTCCAATTGAGCTATCGTGGTTCTAACCAGCCCGCCGAAATTATTCAACATTTGTGTTTTTGTAATTTGTTCGCAACAAAATTTGCGTTAAAAATTATTTGAACATTTATAAATAGCTTGCTTACTTCTTAACTGATCTTTAATATTTGTAAAAATATTATGATCGGATGTTAATTACGGTAGTTGTTGACATTGAATGGGCGCCTTTGGCTTTCAAAGTAAAAAGTGTTGAATAATTTCGGCGGGCTGGTTAGAACCACGATAGCTCAATTGGAAAAGCACCTGACCCGGAATGTCAGAAGGGTGCAGGTTCAAATCCTGCTCGTGGAAATTTTTTCAACATTTGTGTTTCAGTATGCTTGCCTTTGTTTTTTAATATAAACAAAGGCAAGCCAGAAGTAAATTTTTTATATTACTGACAGCGTTTCTGGAGAATGATTATGTTACTCAGGTTTTGTTTAGTGCATGGACCGACATCTTTTTATGGGATAATTAGGCATGGATGTAAATTAGCGAATTCCCACGATCCCTCAAAAACTAGTGGACGTCCATTCGCCAAACATAACATAGCATAGCGTATATATAAAAATATATAGTGTAGCATACCATTATTGTTTATATACGCTGGATGCGAGCAGCACAAAACCGGTCGTTGTGGAGATCCTTGGGGGAGGCCTTTGTCCAGCAGTGGACGTCTTTTGGCTGAGATGATGATGATGACACTTTTAAACCTTGGCATTCCATAGTTAACAAAAAATTGAAAGAGAGAGATTATCTCAAACTAATTAGTAAAAGGTACACCAGCCCGTGGTCCCGGGCTGACACTATCATCATTTTTTAGTTGTGAGTTGCTTGGTTTTTACTATTATCTACTGTAATTTAAACATGTATTTCTAGTTATAATGTACCGTTGAAACGCAAATTACCGTGCTCTCCGAGCCACGTGTCCAAACCAAAAGGTGTTTTAATGAATCGGCTTTAAAAAAAGGTAAGTAATTAAGCCTTAGATATTCTGAACCCATCCCGCCCCCTAATTTTGCTTCGTTGCCTCTCATTAACGATTTCTCTCATGCTGATTTAGTACGCTCGACTTTTCCGGTTCGCTTGGTACTTTTATTAATATTTATTTTAGGTTGAGGAATTACAAAACTTTTATGTATTAGGTACCTGAATGTTACTAAATATTGAACTAATGTTAACGTAACATTTTGATACCTAATATAATTAGTACAATTTGTCTTTAACTACATAGAATAAAGGATTGCAAGTGAACGTAGTTTTATTCTGAGAAGTACTTACTAGTAACTTACTTACTAAGTTGGCTCAGCGACCCAAAGTAAGTCTTGGCTTCCGATAAGAGAAGACATCCACGGGTTATCGTGGCTACCAACTACCAACAATGTTAAATGTTAAATGTTAATTGTTGGTAGTGCACCTGAAATGGCATGTCATGGTGTGCGGCTTCAAACTCCGCTCGTAGACATTTTTCAACGCTGTCTTTTTTTCAAATTGTAATTTGTTTGCAACAAAATTTGCGTAAGATTATATATAACTGTAATCAGAAGAGAAGTAATTAATTAAATTTAAAAACATTACGCAATTTAAAACATAATGAAAGAAGGCAATATGCGTGATCCAAAAGACAAAGTGTTTTATTACAAAATGCCTTTAAAGCATCGTCATCGTCACCATTTATCTGAGATCGTAAGCTCGATTATTTTGAAAACGATATTTCGACACTGGCCATAATAAATATAATAAAGAAGATAAATCTTCTTTGTAACGGGCAACGCTAAGGTTTGAATTCGGAACAACATGAACACTGCCGGAGTGAAGCATGTAATTCATTACCTTTCGTGTTTTAGCAGTATTAATGCAAACTCTTTTGTGGCAAAGAAAGAAGTTGCTTGTATGCCAGATTTATATACGCCAGGATAGCTTTGTTTGAGAAATGTAAGCGTTTTATGAGTGTAAACAGCAGCGTTGACTTTTGAAACTGCTGTACCCATTGTTAAGGTTTACCCTGCTTATGGTTTAGTTATTTGATGTTGGCGTTGTTTTGGGAGAAATTTGTCTCATGATTACAATATAATATTAGGTTTAAGCAGACACCTAGATCCATTTTTTAGTTACAATATAACCTAAGACTATGTTAGTAAAACATTAAAACTATTTTCATTTCAAATATACATATTCAAATGTATATTTCAAATTCATATTTTTTAAATATTTTTGATTTGGAATCATTAAAAAAAACGTATTTTTAATTTTAGTTTGGAACTAGAGTGCTCAACATGCAGTACCTTAGAAAGCCTTTCATTGACAACGTTTCATTTCATGTCGATTAAAATTGTAAATAATGCTGTTAGAAACAGTTTTATTTTATTTTATTTTGTTTGTGGAGACAAAATAAAATAAAATAAAACTTTTTTTTTTATTTTACGTTTACGTGGCGTGCTAAGTTACGTCTACCTGTTTCACCAACTGATGTACAAATTAAATTAATTACTGATTTCGTATACGGTTTCCTATGAAGCAGATTCCTACTGAGAGAGCTATATCTATTTGACGAGAGCTGTTTTTCGCAACAACATTTCAAACATGTGAGATCTACGCCACGCCGCCGCCGCTGCCGATGCCGGCCTGTGACGACGACGACGCGCTCGCCTCGCTGCGCGTCTCGCTCTACTGGTGCCCTTAATCAGTTATTCATTTGAATACAGGTAAATTAAATAAAGAGAGGAAATAAAGAGGTTTATTTTGCTTTAGATTGGAACTGTTTGGTGAAAATAAACTTAGTTGTATACTCATGTTTACCAACATTTTGTTTAAAAAGTTGTTTTGTGTTTACCAAAAAATGTGTAAACATGGACCAAAGAGACATAGCCAACATGCTTTGACTGGGCCTTAGACAAAGTCAAAATCAGAAATATTTGAAATGCAACATTTTAAACATTCCTTTTGACTTTCTTTTCGCGTATATTTCACATAAATAGTAACTATTTTATCCGGACGTTTCAAACGATTTGCACGGTTCGACACAAAGGTATTTAATGTCAGCATCAATTGATCGAATAAATCTAAATAGGAGAAAAATTGTTATTATTAAGGTAAAATGAGTTTTACCTATTATTTAGATTTAATAAGAAAGAATAAGATCAGATAGTTTTGATTTATATTTTGTTATGTTTAATACTGTCTTTAGTGATATAGCTGGTCAGTTATATATTTTAGTTATATAACACAAAATGGTTACATTTTGTGTTCGTTCAATATTGATGATCGTAATTAATAAGCCTCCTGAGTTTCTTGCCAGCTATTGTCGGTCGATTCGCTCCTAAAATCTTAACTGGTGGTAGATTCAATAGTTTAATTTAAACTATTTTTCAGTTTTTTATTATTATTTGGATTTTGTAGTTAAGACGGCAATATAAGTGCCTGTGAAAGCTTATATTAAATAAATGATTTGACTCTGACATAAAAAAAAAACGAATTTCATAGCCGAGTGGCTTGCACGCCGGACTTTGGGCGGCGCTAACTCTGAGGTCCCGGGTTCGATTCCCGGTCGGGTCAATGTCGAAAACGAACTTTTCGATATTGTGTCGGGTCTGGGTGGTTGTGGTACCGTCGTTGTTTCTGCTTTCCATACAACGCGTGCTTTAGCTACTTACCTTGGGATCAGAACAATGTTTGTGATGTTGTCTATCATATTTTTTTATATATTTTATATTTAACAATGGTTGTACAATAAGGTTTTAAATTTTAGGTAGTAAAATTCAAAGCTTTATTACTCTTTACAGCTATTGCAACGTTTATAGAAAATTAATAACTATAATATTTAGCAGATAGTACACTCGTCGCGACCTTTGATGTACACTGCTCAATTCGTATCATTTCTAATACCACTGACATACGGGAGGATATAGATTTCATTATATAACACTCCCACATAAATAATATACAATTTAATACAAACCACTAATTGATGTTTAAGACCGCAAACAATTAATTACACCTCATCGGATCTCACTGAGTCTATTAGTCATCATAATCGTGACGTTCGCAGTGATCATGCGAAACGAAACCTTATTTCGGAGTATACAGTGTACAGTTTATTGTGTCAGAGTAAGTAATATTATAAGGTGTAGTCACCAAGACTATATAGGTACAACGATTTCTGATATCCTTGATGATATCAATACTATATTGAACGACACGAAACATACAGAAGTTATGGAGAAAATGAGAGCGGGCCCTACAAATTTTCTCTTTTATTCCAACTGACCTTTCAGTCGCACATTCGTCAAAAAAGCACATTGCAATTGTTTGGTCATGTTTTGCGAATAAGATTTAAATGTTCAAAAGTCAATGAAAAACCTATTTTTTTTTAATTTGAAGGGTAAGCATTTCACCTGATGTTAAGTGATGAGGACCAATGGTGGAATCCTCTACGGACGCACTGTTATTATTATTGCACATAAGTTATTGTCTAGCTGCCGGAACACACCAATGCTATAAACATTGGTGGTAACCAACCAAACCGAGTACACAAACATGTACCCTCGCTGGAAATCCAACCCGGGACCTCTGGGTCTAGGATGGACTTAACCACTAGCCCACAGAGGCGGTTACGAGTACGGTAGAACGGGGCTACTTTCAAATCAAGTGTAACATTGATCACAGCTCCTGTTCTCTTCAGTTGTCTTCCACATGAAGTTCTACGATATCACCCTGGACAGAATCGCACTAGAGACGCCTAGATCGCTAGGGATACCCATATTTGCAGCTACTTAAGGATTTATAGCTGCGATCAATGTTACACTTATATCAAAAGTAACCTCATTCTACGCACCTACAAGAATAGTCGTTATTACAGAGTGCCTACTGGAAGTTTTAGTAACTATTCGATCACGTTAACGAACACAATAATTCGTATTGCAAAATTCTAGTTTACATACATACATTTTTAAAATTTCGAGTTCCATAATTAACAAAAAGTTTAAACGGGGATTAACGCAAACTAATTAGAAGTCTCCTCGTATGTCAACAGGAGGCACCGATTCCGCCTATGTGGTCTAGTGGTTAAGACCACCGGTTTAGACCCAGAGGCCCTGGGTTCGATTCCCAGCGGGGGATACATGTTTGTGTACTCGGTTTGGTTGGTGGTAGGGCTTGTTTGTCCACCTGGCTAGCTATCACCATTTTATCTAAATATGTCGCCATAATATCAATGTTTGTAGCATTGTTGTCTTCCGGCAGCTAGAGATAAGATAGCCAGTGCCTCACTAGTTGAAGATCCCGGGTGAGATCAAGGCACTGTGCTTACCCGTAAAATATTTAAAAAAAAACGTGCCTGAATGTCAAATCAAACTGTTACTAGCTCTTCCTATGTCGCGAAGAAAACAAGTGAAACCACCAAAGTAACTATCAGTAGGTATACTGAAAGTGTCTGAAAACACTAACTTTTCGGGGGTACCGCTAAACAATGCTCGCTGTAACTCCGCTACTGCGCAAACAGAACGAAATGCAAATACGGCACCATTCATATGGAATTCGTTCGTTTCTTGAGCGAGAAAATGGAGAAAATTGTTCATGTCCTGTCGCTTTGTCGCCAACTCTGGAACGGCGCCAGAAACTCGTCGCCACGCCAAGCTCACCTGAAACGTATCTCAAGCTTATCTGTTAAGCTTATTAGACCTGATTGGAATCCCAAATAAAAAAATATATGTGAAGATGTGTAGGTTTGACTTCTTACAAGTTAAAACGGCGCAACTGATCGTCTTGTAACGGTCCTGTCAACCCACCTAGAGGACTTATGTAAGGCTATATATGCTTACGATCGTCACCATTCTAAAAAGGTGACCTATTATTGGAGCTCGATGGCGTAGTGTTAAACGTACCCGGTCTGCGACTGCTAAGGTTAAGCAACTTTCGCAAAAACCGGACATCAGGTTGGTGACCAAAGAAAACCTTTTTAAGAAACAAGTTTTTATTTAAATGCGCTAAAAAGAAAAAAATAAACTTTTACTATCAACTTAAAACTTCATTACACAATTTATATGATATAAAAGGTTGTCGCGAGTTACACCTCGCCATTATGTCGCCATTAGGTATACATAGTGGCCGCAAATAAGACATTGAAATAATTAAAACATTAACATCAACCCACTATTGTTTTGTCAAAAGAAAACATGAAGAAGTGCTCTTCTGGGGAAGTTGAATTAACCCTACAGTGGTCGCGCCCCCAAAAGTCACACAACTGGTCGCGCGGATTACATATGTAGTCCATTTTAGTTTCAGGTTTTTTTTTAAATAAAATTCATTTTTATGCCGTTTTCTGTATTAATATTTCGAGAAAACTTATCTACTACTCAATATAAACTGAAAAGAAACTCAAAATCAACATAATTCTTCTAAAAATCAACAAAAACATAAACTTCTTGAAAATTGTCTGTAAATAATCACTTTGGATAATATGAGATCAAAAAATGAGTATTTGTTCATTATTTTCTAAACATGAATTGCACACATATCTAGAATGGTCCGGACAAATTTGTTTGCTGGTCACATTCGTAAAGCCAATTCATTCATTCATTCTGGATTCACGCCCCTTTTCTCGAATCCATTTTTTTTCTACAAAATCACAATAAAAATTATAGTTTTCAATACTCTTAGTCTATATAATATCAATACGTACCTAATAACACAATCAATATTATGCACTACGAACAATACAACTATCTTCAAATGTAAAAATTAGTTTGAAAAAAATACTCACGTAATAGGTCGCGCGGATTACATATGTAGACCGCGCACTTTCACACTCTCTCCCGAAATAACTACCCATCGCCAATGCGCGAGCGCAACCGAGCGGGGGCGGGGACTATCGAGCTTAAAGTACATGGAGTCTGAGCTAACAAATTTGAACATTCTGCGAAATATTCAGTTTTTTACCACCCTGGATTACATATGTAATCCGCGCGACCACTGCAGGGTTAATTAACTTTAGAAAACCAGTCGCTACTGAGACTAATGCAGTTTGTTCCCAAGAGGAGTTAAATACACTACCTCTAGTAAATACATATAGCTGACACAACCAACTACAACTGTTAGTACCTATGAGACGAAATTTAACATGCTGAAATGGGTAAAGTCATACTTTGTTCCTGAAATCATTAGATACCTGTCTATGTCTACATTGTTAGAGATGATTATTGCGAATTGTTTTTTGTATGGAAGATAATAATATATGTAATAAGGAATTGTGTTTGTCTCTTTTCTTTTCTGCTCTTCTAATTTGAGACAGGAGTAGGTATTGCGAATTTTAAAAAGTTATAGTTAAAGTCATATGGTTTAAAAACAAGAACCGAAAATATCAGTACCCAATTCAATTAAGTGAAAATAAATTCCGTATTGTTAACTCAATTATCGAATCCAAACAGTTCATACTCGTTTATGCGTAATGTTGTTTATAGGATTAATAAAAACCTGAAACCAATAAATAATTGACTGCGTACGAACGATTTATACCGACGACAACGCAATAAACACAATACGGAAATTCCAGAGTACCAACGGACTCCACCCAGAAATAAATAAATTACATATATGAAAATTCTTTTGAGCGAAGAGGATGGTGCTTCAAATTTTAAGCGAGAAAAGAAGGGAGCTATAACTTTCAGACGAGAGTGAAAGGGGCGCAGCAACAATAGGAGCGGAACAAGGGCGGAAACTAACTGTGCAGTTTCATTAGGGAGGGCAATTAGTCTATCCCGCGCATGCAGATACCCCGGGCACTGTTAATTATGTTTAAGTGGGATTTTATGACTTCACTGGACATCCAAGGACTAGCAAGGAAAGAAGGAAAAGTCGAAATAGTTTGTATCACGAATGTTCTTAGAAAAATCTTTTAAAAAGTATACTAGAGTAAAGGTAGAGTATATACGTTAGCTCACTTTCCGAAGCAATTTCAAAAATTCTTGATCTATTTAATTAATTATGCTTGCGTTAACAAAATGATTATATAGGTATGTATTTATTTCAATTCTATTCTATCATAGAATTAGGTAAATTAATATATTTGTACCTACAGGTCCGTATATAATGATTTTTTTAAATTATTACGAACCATCTTACACGACACTGCCCAGTATTTTCTAATTAAAGTAAATGTAAATTAATTACATTCCTTTGATTTGAATCCCTATTATTTTAGGACTATAGTCCCATCCATAGAACTATTCATGTGTAGCAAGCGACTGGTCCCCAACAAAAGGAAGATATTCCGCCAGACTAGGTGTTACCCGGGTTTCACAGCTCGTGTACTGCTAGTGGAATGTTTCTTTTGTATTGTGTATTGTTTGCACGTTACACCTTATTTCGCTTTTCACAAGTTGGGACCGCTTAACTTTCGTCTCACTTGATGGTAAGTGACGATAAAGCTTTTTTTCTTTGAAGAGAGATTGCTAGGACTAGGACCTCGGTTTGCGTTAACCGTGCCGTGGGAGTGGGGAATGATAAAGCCGATGAGGGACGGGCACTTTACCCAGAATCCTCAACTATTGGAGTATCGAGGTATCTTAATGTGTCTAAACTGTCAGAAAACAACAATGCTACTAACATAGTGGTGATGACAGACAACATCTTAATACACGTTTGAAGTAATTGTCTTGACATATCAAAGGCTGTCTCTTGCCAGACGAATTGTACCAAGCCTTACCACGAACCAAACCTAGCACAATACATATATTGTGCATACCCTAGCTAGTAATCAAACATCTTTGAATCTGATAATTATGATTTAAATACCAGACCACATAACCGGTAACATTATATTGTGTAATAAAATGTGTATAGTCAATAAAAATAAGAATTTGTAGCATGTAAATGAGCGATACAAAACAAATATACTTCGATGTATATAACGCTCTGGCGAGGAATGAGAGTACTTACTTATCCAAAATTTCTGAATAAAACATGAAATGTTTATCATAGACAGTATATCACATGCAAATATGTGCCCTGGACTCCTGATATATTAGGCTACCTTGAATAACGAATATATTTGTATTTATTGTGTGTATATTTTATGCACAAAAACATATAGTTACATAAACATGAACACAATAAAGAAATATGTTTGCGAGCACACATTACTCATACACCCTACTCCAGTCGCAAAAAAATGTTAGACTTAAATATTAATTTTAACCAATTGCCGTCTCATATCAGTTTGATATTATTGTACAGGGTACTTATCTATCGAATTAAGTGCGAATATTTTCAAACATGAAAAAGCTCACAAAACATAAATAAATTACATACTTAAAAAATTTCAACTATTATTATTGTGTTAGCTTAATAAACTTGAGCGTCTTTAAAATATTTGGCTTGCGCAAATATGACCATGTTTCTGAGTACCGCTTAAAACTCAAGTGGCTTCTTATTCGCTTTCGCTGGAATACTCATATACTATCCCTTCTTTATAACACATTGTTAAATCTCACCTATCCTTCTTAAATTAAAGAACGTTTTAGTTTTCTTAATTGTTCAGGTTCGCGCTCATAACGGTCATCAGAAAACTTAAGACTTAAAACCCCCCCACACAGCACCACCTTGGTTATTCTTTTACCGTCCAAGCTATTCGTCTCTGGCATTCACTTCCAGTTGCGATTAGGCGTGCGAAATGTATGGAGCTCGTGAAAAACTTCTACCTTTCCATTTAACCTTGTCCTGCTACCATATCCGCTACATTCCTACCTGAGACTACTATTATGTTTATGTAGGTTTATTTATTTATATTATTATGGTATATTTATCATTATTATTATTTTTGATTCATTTATAAAATATCACACTATTCTAGTATGTTTTAATAGTGATCTTACAGTTTATTAGCTCTCTCTATCCGACTGGTTGTCCGGAAGTAATCGCTTTAAAGCGATAGGACAGCCAAATTGTAACTTTGTAAGTTATTTATATTTGTGTTCATGTTTATGTTTCATAGTGTTGCAATAAAAGGTATCTCTATTTATTTATCTATCTATTATTTTAGTCAAAATAAAAATAATAATTATATCAATATTCTTATATCTACATCATACTGTAGATGAACCAAAAACTAACTTACGCACTTGAATTCAATGCTCAAGTCGCTAAAATGAATAGAAAAGACACAACAAACAGTAGAAGTTTATTCAGGCGTAAAGGGCTTTACTAAACTGTCCGCAATTCATTCAATATCGCCTTTTACTGAAATTGTTTGTTCAGTTTCAGTAATTTGAAAATAATGTAGGTACTTACAATTGTTTGTTAGTGTTAGCAGTAAAATAAAGGTGTTGTTGTAATAATAATAATTAACTTTATAAGCTTCTAACAAAAAACACATACAGCAGGGCTAACATCTAATAAGCAGAATACAGATTAGGAAAAAACCGGCCAAGTTCGAGTCAGTCGGAAGGGTTCCGTACCATTATCTATAGAAATATTTTTTTTATAGATAATGGTACGAAACTTTTTTCAAGTTTCTACCTGTTATCGTTATTAAGACCGAAACAAAAATTGGAAAAAAATCATGTTTGTTGTATGGTAGCCCTCCTTAAATATTTGTTTTATTTTATTTTATTAATTATTTTTAAAGTGAATATATAACTTAATATTCTGTGAATATTTCAAGCGTCTACCTGTTGCGCTTATCAATATGGAGCAAAAACGAGCAAAAAAAAATCACGTTTGTTGTATAAAATAAATATTTAAGGGGTTAGGGGTATTTGTAGTTATAGCGGCAACAGAAAAACATCATCTGTGAAAATTTCAACTGTCTAA
Source organism: Eudonia mercurella (assembly GCA_963082485.1). Lineage (NCBI taxonomy): Eukaryota > Metazoa > Arthropoda > Insecta > Lepidoptera > Crambidae > Eudonia > Eudonia mercurella. The sequence continues at coordinate 18,727,684 of OY720031.1, read as the reverse complement.
CTATCACGGTTCATGAGATACAGCCTGGTGACAGACGGACAGACAGACGGACAGACGGCGGAGTCTTAATAATAGGGTCTCGTTTTAACCTTTGGGTACGGAACCTTAAAACAGTCCTTGGCATGGATTGCAGGAGAGCTTCAAACCCTGTTATTCTGCCAAACTCTTACGTGATAAGTTAAGGAAAAACAAATAATAACATAATTTTGATTACCATAACAAAATCAACAACCTCTCACAGCACAATGTACGAACCGAACAAATTTCCAGCAACGACAGATTCGAGGAATCAAACGCATATGTTATAGCGCGCATCAGACGGGCCTAATGGACAAAAGAAACAAAGGGCGATAATACCAGACACCATAAATGGACCCTCAAAGAAACTCCTGAACTGGAAACTCGGAGGCAATTTCATTGTGTCAAATAAGGTCCCTAATCTGTTCCTTTGTGACACTTTACATATTAAGCCTGGGAACAAGTTTGTAAGTACAAGAAGTTGCACGAGTCGAAACGAGGGAGACAGCAACTGTTGGCCTTTATTGTTCTCTTGTTTCTGAAATTTGAATTTTCCTAAGCCATAGGTACTTAGGAGTTCATAAAAGTTAGCTTTTATGAGATACGCGACGTGAAATAATTGGCTTCAAAGTTAAATTGGGGTTGTGATTATATTGTTCAAATTATTATTAATAATGATTGAAAACCACCATTGGTTTATTTAAGGTCTGCTGTAAAGTACTTTGCATTCATTTAACGTAACGATATTGCCAAAGATATATATCCAGAATTTCTTTATTATATAGACACACATGTCCCAAACATACAGGAATCTTATAACATTAATTAGGTAACTGAATATTACTAAATGCATAACCAAAAATATATGTTCGTATCATATTTAAATCAGCGTACACTATTACTTATATAACTTATATACTAAATTTTATTCAGAAATTTCTAAAGCTGCTAACGTGATTTTAAATCTTCAAAGCGAAGAAATAACTTTTTAAATACTATCAGAACACAACAACGCTGGTAGACTTATTTTTATATTAAAAAATTATAATGTAGGCAGCCAAGAGTCACTAAGGTAGCCAAAGTTTAGTATTAACCTTCAGAACGAATTAATATTTTATTCTCGCAATGTTGATAATTATTTTGCACCTTCCATTAGTGCCAACAAATTTTGGTGGAAATATTTATAAGACTGATGTTTAATATTTTTAATTAGATGAAGTAATTGTCTTCCATGATCAGAACGCTTATAGAGAAGTTCATATCGATATTCTAAGTATCAACACAAATTGGTTCAACTATTTCGGTAAAGCAAACAAGCTCCCATTATATTAGTTATAATGCTCTCTAGCAATTTTGTCAGTCTAATACTCGTACCATCACAATGTAGACCGACATTTTCAAACATTTGCTTTTCAAAGCAATGGCCTCGATCGACGCGATTCATGAGGAAGTAAATGATGCAACACTTAATGGGCTTAATAGAAGTGTTCGCAATGGAAGTTCCGGCGCTCCGTTTATTACAATATAGCTCTAGTTTATGAAAAGTACTTAAAGGTACTTAGTTTGTAGAATTCTTGTTTAAGTCCTTATAAATATGAATGGTCCAATAATGTTGTTGTGAACTACAGAATTTAATAATTATATCCCTAAGACTTAACTACTTGTTAAAGACGTCAGATTTGCCCTATAGTATAGAAAATGTCCAGTCATTTTGACTTTGACTTTTATTTTAGTATTTGAATACACTTGTTATCGCCAATCAAAATATGCCATTGAGTTAGGAACCCTAGTCAGGAGAACTTGTAAAAAAAGAAGTCGACAAGAAACTCTGAAGAAAAACATCAACTCTTACTCCTCTTAATCATAGTTTTATGCCATTCATTCGATAAACTACGTGTACGTCAGGAGACCTTGTATTAATATGAACCGGTGAGAAATTATAAACCTAAGTTTACTTGATATTAAAGTGCCTGCTAAAGCACGGACCAGGTTGAGGTATTTTAATATTAGTTAGTATTAGTACCTTACCCATCCAGTGACTTAACATTGCTAAAGTTGATTTACTTGCAAAATTGCACCCAAACGCACGCCACAGTGTTATCTCCAAAGTAAATTTACAAGTATATTTTAAAGTAAATGTCTCTTTCTATATTACCTTTCAATTACAGTGAATTATTCCCTATTATTATCATCATAGAACACAGCAAACGGACATAATACATTTGGTCACAAACTAAATTATCTGATACCATCTCAAACCCACTGGCAATTTCAATCATAACACATCATCTATTGTGCTAACGTCTAGAATCTACTTGACCTAAATTAAGACCCGTGTACCTAAGACCTAACAAAGGATGCAAGATTAATTATATTTCCGTTAGGCAACGATACGAGGATCCTTCGACATAGCCATTTGAAGTAATTGACTGATCCTCTTTATACATTTATAAGTATACTTATTAGTTTATATTTTGCTGAGAAAAGGCTTCCATCATTAAAATGAAGTTATCACTACTATTGATGGGTATTGGCTTAATCAGTATGCTTTCCACATGCGGGTTCCTGATCACAAACCCGGGCTATGCATCGAAAAATCCGAAATATACTTTGACCGATCTGGGAATTGAACCCAGAGGGCCCACTACGAACCACGTTCGACGTGTTGCCTCCATGTCACACTTACGCACGAATTTACAAGTGCGACAGAGAGGCAACACGCCGAACGTGGTTCGTGGTAGGTCCTCAGGTCTTTCAAATATTGGGCAGATTGCTACTCGGCCACCGAGGAATTACGTTTTTTAATAAGTGTGGTAAAACACTCTTTGAATCAATTATGGAAGATATTAGATTTGTTTTGTTAAAATGTTTAATTCACCAATTTCATCTACTAATGAAAACTTTGCGGTTAGGTAAACACGATAAAGATTAAGAAATTCAAAGTTTCGAAAACGGGTTGTTTTCTTTTGTTTTAGATTAGTATACAACTTTTATAGTTGCAAACTTTATTTATTACTTATTTGAGACAAACAAAATAGTTATTTTGACGTTTTTAATTAGTGTAATAAATTATATAATAATAAATAAATGTCATCATCATCATCATCATCATTTCAGCCAAATGACAACCACTGCTGGACAAAGGCCAATAATCTCCACAACGCCCGGTTTTGTGCAAATAAAAATAAAAATATTCCTGGATAAATAAATATCTGACTTTATCTATAAAATTTGCGCTACGTTTATGTAAGCAAGCTTCTTCGGACGTGGGATTCGATAGAACGCTCTAAAACAAATATGCAAACTATTGACTTTCAGCTTCGCAACTAAGTTTTCTCTTATAGTATGTTGGGCGTTTTACAATTTTCCACACTTCGTAAAATTAGAGGAGCCAATCTATTTATTAGGAAGTGTCCAGATCTTTTAGTATTTGGTAATCTTCTTCATTTATACTTGATGTACCTTGTAACGGTGGTCCTTCAGTCACACAAGTTTCGGCAACCTACTCGTATCGGCCTCGTAGTTTTCTGAAATCTCAATATTATCTATCATATCTAATCTGTCGGTAAGGATGGCCACATTTTTATTATAATCAAAAGCTTCTACTATAATAAAAACTGAAAGGTTTTCCTTTTTTTTAAAGTTTTGCTGAAGCACACTTCACCTGGAGCCTGCAACTACTGATGTTATATCTTATATCTAACAATTATAACAAAATGTTAATTGGTTTCAAATAGTTGAACAGAAATAATTTTAAAAATTTTTTTTAATGCAAAATTTAGTTTTGTTTCGAAGTTTTTTAACTTCATTATCATCAGCATTCCACGGCTCGGCTTAAACCTTTCCACATGAACCAAAGCAAATGGGTTTTATTTTTATTTTATATTTTCGGGTAAGCACAGTGCTTTGATCTCACCTGATGTTAAGTGATGATAAGGCCATTTGGTGGAAGCGCACTTCACCCGCGATCCTCAACTGGCTATCTTATCTCTAGCTGCCGGAACACAACAATGCTACAAACATTGATGTTATGGCGACATATTTAGATAAGATGTGGTGGTAGCTAGCCAGGCGGACAAACAAGTCCTACCACCAACCAAACCGAGTACACCAAGATGTACCCCCCGCCGGAAATCGTACCCGGTTCGGGTCATAATCACTTTTTTTATATTACACGGGATGTTTATAGGCTGATGACGATAAAGACAATTTCAGTATACACTAAACTGAGAGTGCGAAACATTTAATAGCGTTCATAATAATAAAGTTCAGTGTGCTGTGATTTCAGTAGGTATATCTAGTTCTATTGAAAGTTGGGAGCTGCCAGCAAGGAAATAATTAAATCTCGAATCTCTATTAAACAAGGGCGACGTAGACGAAACTTTCCCATTTACTAACTTGTTTATAGCAAAAACGGTGTAATAGTTCACTACTTATATGCAGTTATACCTATAGAGTAAAATTTGATTTGTGGTATCGTTTTTTTCCGGTGTAGGGGTTGCTGTTAAACATTACACTAATATTATAAATGCGAAAGTTTGTATGTATGTATGTGTGTGTGTATATTTGTTGCTTCTTCACGCTGCAACGGATGGGTGGATTTGGATGAAATTCGGCATACAGATATTTTATCATAATAATCATAATCATAATATTTATTTGCTTTTAAATAGGGTATCATTACAGATGGTAAAAAAATATTATAAAGCATCTTATGCCTATTTAACTATATAACCATAGCATGCAAACATTTTAGTTTAAGCTTAAGACATTTATAAATTATTAATTATTATTACATTTCATTTTATTTATTTAATTTATTTACTTAGGTACATTAAATTCATCATCATTCTCTCATCAAATTCATTATTATTATCATTCTAAATAAGTATCACAATTAATTATATTATTCAGATTATATATTTTTTTATTAATTTACATTAATTCACTTACAAATATATTAGGCTAATTACCTAATTACGATTTGTTTCATAATTTATTTATTAAAATATTACAAATAAAACTGTAAATCGATTTATTCATTCATCGTGTCTCACGAACTCATCAATGGTATAAAGGGTATTATCAATCAACCACTTACATAATACAGTTTTAAATTTACATAAAGGCACTTGTTTAATTCGGTCTGGTATTTTATTAAATATTGTTATAACCTGGATTAACACATAGGATACTTTTTATCTTGATATTCCCAAGGGAACGGGAACCACGCCGGTGAAACTGCGAGCGGCCGCTAGTTCTTAATAAGAGGTGCGGGTATGTGTTCTTTTAATGATATTGAGCCGGCATACAGCCAGCCTGAGTGATGAGTGCCAGTTTTTTTCACCATTTGATCATCAAAATCTCGTTAATGAAAATGAGAATTAGTTTGTCAAAGCCAAAGTCAAATCATTTATGAAACATAAGCCTTCACGGACACTTATTGACGTCAAAACTATAAAATCCAATGATAAAAAGAAAACAAAAAAAATCGTTTAGACTAAACTACTAAATCTACTACCAGGAGACTGGAGACCACTGGAGAGTCTTCGACCGAGAAGAGCTGGCAAGTAACTCAGGGGGCTTATTTCTTTTCTTCTTTTTATCTTTTTTTCTACCAAATAGACACGAGGAGGCACTGCTTCCAAGCTTGACAAATTCTTGTTATAACGAATAAAACTCACTAAGCACTTTCATGGAAAGCGCCCACCGCAGGCAGCCTATGGACATTTGCGACTCCAAATTACTCTGAAGCTGTTCTAATACTCAACTCAGTTTTTTACTTTTGATATTATATGGCGTTGTTTGAAAACGTTTTTAAATAGCAGTATCAAAGCTCCAATTGGTGTATAAGTTCGAACGGACAGTTTTGGTGCAAACCAGCTACATTGTGACGTTGCCAGCTTAAGTTTACAATTTAGTTTTTGCAGTTAAAGAGTATTCAGAGTTGCTGACCTACAAAAAGATACTAGTTACTTATAAACAGGTGCAGACGTGTTTGTGCAGTGTGTTCGTCTCCCGATTAGTATGCTCTATAAGGGTTGTGATAGTTGGTATGATATCAAATAGGCATTAGGAATCAGCATGAATTTATCATGTTTCTATCCTTTGGTCATCAGTCATTACATTATCATTATCTTCATCAACTTGTAGGCGTCCTTCTATTGGGCTTAGCTTTTCCTTCTTTCAACGTATAGGAAAATTGTGCCAAACCCACCACGCTCCGGCTCAATGAATGACTGGCCATTTGTACTTTTTGCTTACTTTCTAAAGCACGGTAAATGTAAAATGTGGCTAGTTTTAATTGACCTCCAAATTGTAAACTCCATTTTGTTAAACAGATGATCTGTGTAGTATTATTAATTTACTAATTAAAATAAAAAGGTGTTTACGGATAGACCATAGATGTACTTGATCTGACTTTACCTTGTACGTTACTAAGCTTGACATTAATAAGCTAATGAATTAACGAATAATGACTGAATTAGATACGCTTACAAGAGTAAACTGAAAACGTATGTATGTACGTGGAAGCTAAGCAACATTCATTTTATCAGGATCCTGGACGTATGATAAAAAAAATCTACTTAAATCTGCTGCGTGTTACAAAGCAAACTTGTTGTATTCATTTTGTTTATGTGCAGTGGTATGAGTTGTTTTAATATACATAAGGCTCGTCTAAAGTTTTTTCGAAATCATTTGAAAAACATCGAGTGCGAAGCGTGGGTCACGGGTCCCGGACCACAGAAATTTATAGGATTATTTGACTAGAGGATCTAAACGCGCTCATTTATAAATGATTTTGTGTGTTCAATAAGTTCAATTAAGTTAACGATAATGTACAATCCTAGTAAATGAAAACGATCCCAAGGATGAAATCCTACGAGATTAAAGAGAGTCAATGCTTCTATTGAATGTGTTATCGCAATGCCATCAACAGAAAACGCTGGAAAAAGATCGTTAGAGAAGCGGTTACACTGGAAAATATATAGCCACAACCACTGAAAGAGTGGTTTGTTTTAGATGGGTTAACTCGGATTTGATATTATGGTTTTTTTTCTGTTGTTTCTGGTCTTGTTTTGTTGTTTGAAGCGTTTATGTTTAACGTTCTCATAAGTTACTTTTAATTTACGTAAAATAGTTATTTTTTTCTTTGAGAAATAAAGTTCTTAAAGCTACACCTATGAGAACGATGACTTAAAGTCTATCAATTGAAATTATACGAATTTTGATCCTACAAACAATTCATGTACATAATGTAAATAATATTCAGATAATATTATCATATATGAATGGTCATACATTTACTATATGACAATTCATCAATTATAATATTATAATTATAATATTATGTTCATTCATTCAATATCATAATGAATTTTCATTTATTTAATTTCTAAGAAATTTCTGACGAACCTTGGTTTATCCTTAAGTTTAGGTGACAAATCTATTCGTGGTGTCTCTAAAAATGAGTACATATGAAACACCACGAGGGAACTTCACAAACTCGATATATTCATAAACGCAATACAATATATTATGACCAGCCTCGGGGGAAAAAGCTCGCTGAATTCAGAATCTTCAAAAAGAAATTATGTATGTACTGCCACGAGAGACCTTTGCAAGCTCGCTACATTTACAATCTTTAAAATCGAAATGTATGCCGTCACGAGGGAGCTTCCTAAGCTTGATAAATTCAAAATATTTAAAAACAAATCAGTAAAGACTTTACAAAATATAAAACAAGATGTTGAGAGATTGAGTTTAATGAAAATGATGAAGTTGATAAAGAAAAAGAAAAACTTACCATAAATCATTGAGATGATAAGAAGGATTGCATTCAAGATGTATGAATGCCGCTTCATATTCTTCAAATTCCTCGCCATTTTGTATTTCTGCTTCAATTTACTTTACACAACTATTAAATATTACTTAATTTAATTTGACACTCTTCTTCTCTTCATTGCCACTTGTATATCACCTTTAATTTAATTTAGCCCTAATTAGTTTGTATTTCAAAAATAGACGATACCTATCTTCCAATTACTTAATTGCCCGAAAGCATAATATCTCTTCACAAATTATCCCCTTGACAACACTACCTGTTTCTACTAAATCTGTCAGCATTTATTTTAGTTCGTAATTAACTCGTTGACAAATATCTCGGCGTCATTCTTGAGCATAAGAAATGAATGCCACACCGTATATTAAAAGTTCATAAAGATAGGGATCTATTTTTACTATACTCTATGGGGTCATACGAGTGAGTGCTTCCTACAAGTTTTTTTTAGCGTGAGCCCCTGCACGGATTACTCGAAACAACATAATGAACATTCGGAAATAAACCTAGTTTCTTCTTGTTTCCCGAGATAAATCTCTTTTTAATCCCGCTGCGTAACTTTAAAAGAAATTTCGCTTTGGCATCCCATTTCCTTTCCTGATTTACGATCACAGTCGAATGCATCACTTAAATCACTATTATTATTTGTTGCTACAAGTTTTTTGTGCACAAGTTGTCACTTATAGTGGCGCGTGCCGAGCGTAAGCCGAGTCACGGCATTTCGATACGATTCCGGCGCAGCACTGGACGCGACTGATCTCCGAGTCTGTGCTCGAAACACTGACTTACATAAGGGTGATAGCTGTGCGAGCCGGGTGTCTGCGGGACAAGGACGGAGCGCCCCCGTAAGGGTTGCAGGTCGTGTGGTATTTGAACAGGAGAGAGGGATGGAAGAGATTTCGCATTCAACTGCGATCTCGCGCCTGAAATCTTGTGTGTAGAAGCAATTAAAATGTGTATAAATCTGAAAGAGATACGTTTTGAGGGCAACACACATGGGATAATAAGAGATTAATCTGACGTATTAAACTAGGATTGCGGTAGAAATTTCTGTAAAGAATATTGCGTTGTATGACGTATTAACGAGAACATTTTATTTTATACTTTTTTGATATAAGGGACGAGATTTAATTAATAGCAAATATTTTTATTTTATAACTTCAAGTTTTATATAATTAATTTGTACTGCAAACACGACTCTCTATTTCTCGACAAGAAATCAGCAAGTTACTTCGCAATATAATGTTTACGTATACTAGAATCTCAAAAGCAACTTTAACTGATCGCTGAGACAGAACTCTCGTAAATCAGAACAATTATTAAGAACTTCAAATGTACCTAGTTGTTTGATTGATTGAATCTTGGACCTTCATTACCTTGAACTTCAGGGTTCATATACAGACGCTATATAGTTAACAGGCTCCGTAGACTTATGTATGTGTTCAGGAATCTAAGACACATAGTTGACCGAAACCTAATAAACAAAGTTTTTCTAGCACTATGCCAATCAATTATCGGATACTGCATATCCACATGGGGTGGTTCTGCTAAAACTCATATGTTAGAACTTGAGCGAGCGCAGAGAGCAATCCTTAAAGTAAGTGCTTGTCTTCCCTTTCGTCACCCAACATTTGATACCTATCAATCCTGGAAAGTGCTCACAGTCAGACAATCGTTTATCTTAGCCATTATTCTAAAAAAGCACACCAGCACCAAATACGATCCCAGTCGTCTCAAGAACAAGCGACGTAAAGGAAAAGTCTGTCCTGTGACGAGATTTAAAACGAGCTTCGCTTTCGCTGTCTTCGCTATCGCTATCTTGGAGGTCATCTATATAATAAAACTAATTACTTTCTGTGGCACTACGCAATGCCATACTCACTTGTAAGAAAACTGTAGCTGACTGGCTTAAGACATTACTTATGAAGCCACTGAGAATATATTAACAACAATGAAATGACAGGTTATTCTAATGAAAGGTAGTAAATATCATAATTACCAATTAGCCGCATTAGCAGTCGTTAACAACCACCAACCCGCACTGGACCCGCGTGGTGGTTTATAGCCCGTTCTCCCTATCCATTCATAGGGAAGGCTCGTGCCCCAGCAGTGGGGACAAAAATGAGCTAGTGATGTGTATGATGATGTTGGCTACATTTATTCGACAAATATAAAAATAAATAAATTTATATAACTATAAGTATGTAAATATATAATGTATATATATTATGTAAGCCTAAGCATATAATAATATATACTATAATGATGATGCGCTAATTTCAGCAACATACCTACTTTATCTCCTCTTTTACTTTAAGTATACACACCTATAATACTTTTGGTTGCGATTGTTTTAGAAGTTGAATCTCTCAATTCATCTGAATTTGAACACCAGTTCAAAATCACTGTCCATCTAGCTTGTAATAAAACACGGGCGGAGTGAGCCTGGTGACCCGTTTAACAGGGGGATCTAATCCTACCTAGCTCGGCCACCAGTTCCCTCCAACTTAAGTTTTGTAAATATAAGATACACAAATTATACAATGTAACAATTGGAGAGAAAAATAAAGATTTATTATTTTTATTTTTATTTTAAAGATTTAGACTTTTTTAATTATAATTATTTCTTTATTTATTTTTTCTCATATAAATTTACATTTTTAAATATTTTCCAAACACAAAATAAATAAAACATTTAAAAATAGGAGTCCGCCGGCATCGGGACCAGGGTTCAATCTACCGGTGGTTAGGGCTCTAGAGACAGGAACCTCCTCACAATGCGTGCCGTATCGAGGAGAACTGCCTTCTGAATCAGGCCCTTGATCCAGCCGCTTAACGAGAGCCTCATTAGATGTTGATCGAGGGTCTTGGCCATCAGGCCGTTGGCCGTAACAACAATCGGTACGATGACAGCCGAATCCACACTCCACATGTCAACAACCTCGTCTGCTAAGTCGAGATATTTGATTTGTTTCTCTTTCTCAGCTTTCACGAGGTTCTCGTCATGTCTAATATAGGTCGTCGTTATTATTATCATCTCCTTTATTTATTTTCTTTCTTAAAACTAGATTTTTACAATATTTTAATATAAAAACAATAAAACATTATAAAAACCTAATCCTAGTGTACCACCAGCAACGGGGCAGGGCCCAAGCTACCCGTGGTCAGGGCTGCAGAGTGAGGAACCTCCTGACAATTATTATTATTATTTGTTACTACGTCTCGCCTCGTTGGTGAACCGCTCGGATTGATGTTCGAAGCTCCTGGGTTTCATTTCCGGGTCGGGTAAAGTGTGTGTTCGGATTTTTCAAAACATAGCCCGGGTTTGCCCGCATTTTGCATATGTAGTGATTAAGCCAATACCTATCGAAGTAGTGAAGGATTGATTTTAGTGATAGAGACCTTTGCCAAGCTTGCTAATTATTTGGAAATCACATTTTCTTATATCTCTAATACTTAGATAATTCCCAGAACTCATTAATCTTGTTTCTCACGACAAATGCTTGCTTTACCGTATTATCTCAGACTCAGTCTCAAATATTACAGTTACAAAGCTAGCTTTACCGACATCCACTAACTTCGCTACACACTGGCATGTCATAATGACTTAACTAGAAATTGACAAGTGACTGTTATATTCTTTAATTTATTTGATAATGCTGATTATACCATTGCATAACGGTATTACATTTCAAAGTTCGTTATTTAAGTAATCCAATATTCATTTGTTTCGTGTCGTTTTGTGCGTTATTAGTGTTCATTTCTTGACTGCAAGGATGTAAAGAGTTTAATGATCCGTGCGCTTAAAACATAAAAACTCCTTGGCATACTAAACCTATTTCGAAGACAAGTGTTATGCAAAACGTTCGCATCAGTCATACTCATAAACGGTGTCGAAAGCTTCATATATGTAGGACCGTAAAGCTCTCGTGAGTGGGAATTTTTGCATAAAATTAATTAAGATCCACCTCTTTGGGAAGATCCTATTAAAATTAAACGTAAATATTTATACCCGCTAAGAGGCAGGGTAGGGTCATCTTAATATTGATTCAGGACTCAAAGCTATCACATTGCGTTTGCTAAAGGACTGCATTAATTGTGTTTCGGACTAGATTCCGCTCGCGGTTTCTCTCGCTTGGAGTTTGATCTGGGTGCCAAGTGCGAGTTTCATTCGCTATTTGATCACGTTAACGAAAACGAGAATTTGTATGGAAAAATGTTAACTCCTTTCGTATGCCGCCAGGAGGCGCTGCTTCAATGCCATACTAATTTTCGTTTTCGTAAACGTAATAATTAATAATTTTAACGCAAATTTTGTTGCGAAACCAATTACAAAAACACAAATGTTGAAAAAATGTCAGAAAGGTGCAGGTTCAAATCCTGCTCGTGGAAAGTTTTTCAACATTTGTGTTTTTATAATTTGTTCGCAACAAAATTTGCATTAAAAAATTATTTGAATATTTATAAATAGCTTGCTTACTTCTTAACTGATCTTTAATATTTGTAAAAATATTATGATCGGATGTTAGTGACGGTAGTTGTTGACATTGAATGGGCGCCTTTGGCTTTCAAAGTAAAAAATGTTGAATAATTTCGGCGGGCTGGTTAAAACCACGATAGCTCAATTGGAAGAGCACCTGACCCAGAATGTCAGAAGGGTGCAGGTTCAAATCCTGCTCGTGGAAATTTTTTCAACATTTGCGTTTTTATAATTTGTTGGCAACAAAATTTGCATATAAAAAATTTGAACATTTCTAAAAGCTTCTAGCCACTAGCTATTGTGTAACATGAAACTTTTTAACGATATAAATTTTATTCTTATTCTTATTCTTATATTTGCGCATTGTCGACAGAGCATGAGAAGGTCGGGATATAACCTACTACGCTAGCGTAATTAGTGGATTTTAACCAACTTAAGATGACAAGTTTTAAACGTTTGGGATACGTTAAAATTTAAACTCGGAACTAAGATACTAAGTATATACACCGCCACCTTTAAATAGGAAATTCCCCATTTATATAATTGTAAAAGAAAATCGAATATTCTCAAGTTAGATTATGTTTTTATTACATTACAATTTAAAAATATTTTTACACGTTTACCATGATATATAAGAAGGTTGGCCCGGTTTTGTGCCGTTATTGTGTGCTGAACATCCAAAACCTGTAAATTTAAAAATATATTGCCACGTCTGTCAGCAACCCATTACTTACCACAATTGAACAACACTACATCAACGGGGCTCTACGAAAAATTCTAACAACTCGAGCTAGCACTAAACGAGCCGTTCAACTATAAATACCCAAAACAATAGCACGCTCAGTTTTCAACTACCGCAAGTATTTAACTAAACACAGCGTGAACCGGCTCGGTGTACCGCCCGCCGAAATGTCACAGCCGCACTCTTGATTAACTGGTCATTGTCATTACAATTTAATTACATAACGACCGTATAACAAATGCGAAGTATTTATCATGGCAAGGGGTTACAAATAAGACTGGTCAAAAAGTTTATTTATTTGTTTACTTAGTTTTTTATTCATCATTTATGCCTTAATGATGCCTAATTCCAATATTTTGACGCTGTAAAAGAAAGGAGGAAAAGAAATGCACTTGCTAAGTTTCTTGCCGGTTCTTCTCAGTACAAGGTCTCCCGTCCTGTGTAGACTTATGAACCGATGGCATAGAGACATCATCATCATCATCAGCTTATTCTATGTCCCCACTACTAGGGCACGAGCCTTTCCTATGGATGGATAGGGAGAACGGGTCATAAACCACTACGCGGGCCCAGTGCGGATTGGTGGTTGTTAACGACTGCTATTGCAACCGGGACCAACGGTTTTACGTGCCTTGCGAAGCACGGAGGAGCTCGAGATGATAAATTTTTGGTCACCCATCCAATGACCGGCCTTTGCGAAAGTTGCTTAACCTCAGCACTCGCAAACCGGGCGCGTTAACCACTGCGCCATCGAGCTCCTATAGAAGCATTCTTAAGTGCTATTTGTAGCCTAAACTGAATAAAAGATTTTGAATTTAATTTTTTGAATTTTGATATGAAAAATGCGTCAGACTGGGCGTCAAATGGGCCTTTCTCCCTCACCCCACCTAAGTTAGAGGACTTCTATGGGAGCAGAAGACCACGAACAACAGTAACTGCACCAACACTTACCGCCAAAAGGGGGTTGTCCAGGATAGTTTAGACACTTAGACTCCCTTTAAGCTGTCCAATGTGGCTAAGGAAAAGGCGTACCTACATGAACTGTTTTACTCAAAACTACTCTTGATTCAATACCGCTGTGGTTGCGTAGGTAGTGTAGCAACATAGCGATATACTACTGTATTTAATTATTATGCAAAATCTTGTAATTGAAGCCTAGCGACACGTATCAGACGTTTGACGCGAAATAAACGTTTTCACGTATGGTTTAACCCAATTTCTTACCATGAGATCGCAAAGAAACCAATCTTAATGCTAACATCCAAGAATTGTGAATATCTTATATAAGGTCACTTTTTATCAACTGCAAATATTTTGACAAAACATCTAATAATATCAGAGAAATAAGGCCCTAGCATTTAAAAAAAAATCAGGCTAGTTTTTTTTATACTTTTCCTTACACAAAAATTGTAATATTTTTAAGAGCAGCCTCTCTGTCGGCTCTTTTGAATGAAACTAGGGGCACGTGTAAGCGGTGAAGGCATTGCGGCCTCTCTGTTTCGGCTGTTTTGAATTGAAACTACCGAAAGTGCTTTATTTTTATTTTTAATAGAAATGTCTTTTGGCGTTTTTCTTGAAAACTAGCGTATAAAAATTGTAGGTTTTTTCATAAAAATAGTTTATATATGTTGTTGAATTTATCCTCAAAATATTTGCAGTAGATAAAATGTGACCTTATATAAGTATTCTGCTGGAGTTCCTATTAGAAGTAAACTTATTTAAAAGAAGAGAGAAGTTCTGACAGACTGAAGAACGATGCTTATCGCTCCACCCAAACTACTGGACCTAACTGCTCCAATTTCGCAGGCAGATTTCTTTTATTGACGATTCCTACGGACGTATGACGAGATTTGGTAGGCAGTTCCTTTCATGACATACGCAAGACACAGATAAAAAAATCAAAATTCAAAATCATTTATTCAGTTTAGGCTTCAAGTTGCTCCTAGCAATGTCACTATGCCATCGATTCGTAAGTCTAAACAGGGTGGGAGACCTCGTACTGAGAATAACCGGCAAGAAACTTAGCATTTTTTCTCTCTTGATTTCTTGATGAAGGACACTTCTTTTCACAGGTTTGCCAAAATTCCCTCGGCCTCTGGGTAGTTCCATGAGGAAATCGTGAGGCAAATAGGAACAGGAGATTAACTCCAAGTAATTTGAACAGTTGTTCTAACCACTGTGAATCAGTAAGCGCTTCTGCATAATTGAACGGCTGCGCAAACTTGCGGTGCTCCAATTGAAATACCGCCACCGCAACGATTAACTGAACAATGTTGCTGAATCGTACCGCAAGTCAGTCGCCACCTCTTCCGACTTACCTTTTGAGGTGGAAGCTAACTAAGACAAAAATAACTTAATAACATTATTAAGTTTTTAGTTTTCAGTAAATTTTTTTACATCAAACCTCAACCACTAAACACTTTTGCGGGCAACTATCCTATAAGATTCGCGGAAGTTTTGAGAAATATCACATAAGAAACAAGCACTTACAAGTTTTGGCAGGAAAACCGATAGCTCGGTTGCCCAATTGTAGGAGCAGTCACACGGACTGTGATAGCTCGTGGCTCATAACACCGCCAGACACAGTAAATGTTTGCAGGTTGCCAATTGCTTCAATTCATCATCAACAGCCAGTAAATGCTAGGAAACCGTTGCTGGTTGTAGATCTCCCTCTGTACCCATCACACAGCTGGTCCCATGCTGATTTATATATACCTACTAGCTGAACGGTGGACTTCGTACCGCTTTGACAGTTTCCATGACAACAAAACAAATAAATCATTCGTCCGCTTAAGAACACTCGTATCCCATGATGGAACCCTATAGCAGCGCCACCTACCGGGTCCAATTGTAAATCTAAACCATTCTCGAATCCACTTGAACACACACAGAAAATTTCATCCAAATCGGTCCAGCCGTTTAGAAGGAGTTCAATATTAACACACGCACAGAAGATTTATATATAAATAAAGATAGCTAAGCCAAGAGTTGAAGGGTTCGATGGTGCAGTAGTTAACGCGCCCGGTCTGCGAGTACTGAGGTTAAGCAACTTTCGCAACGGCCGGTCATCGGATGGGTGACCAATAATGTCTCATCTCGAGCTAGTTCGTGCTTCGGAAGGTACGTAAAGCCGTTGGTCCCGGCTGCGTTAGCAGTCGTTAACAACCAACAATCCGCAATGGGCCCACGTGGTGGTTTATGGCCCGCTCTCCCTATCCATCCTTAAGGAAGGCTCGTGCCCTAGCAGTGGGGACATAAAATGAGCTAATGATGATGATGATGATGAAGCCAAGAGTTGCCTTCGACTTTTATTATATCATCGAGCCACTTCGCCATCGTACGAACACGATTTCTTACGCTGTTGCCGTCATTTATCAGCCTTCACTCGATGAAAGCTATAAATCCATGTTTTATTTAGTAAAATGGCAGTAATAAAAACTTTAAGTAAGTATTTAAGCGTTGTCGCTTAATGAATTAAATAGCATTACATATACATACATATTAACTGTTACTTAAGCATTCAAGCTTTTTGTTAACTAACTAGATCGATATATTTACTTAGACATAGAAATTTTCTTTAGCTTCCTAGTTTGAAAAATTTTGAACTTTGAAATTAAATCTCTACAAATACTCCAACACTGCATTATCGTTTCAACATCCCACTTTATTTGTTTATTTGAACACAAAACTTGGTTAATTACAACTTTTCGTAATATCAATAGGGGAGGGGTTATATGAACAACTCTCGTTATTAATAGATGCAAAACTTGAAATAAGGTTTTACTTAATACACATTAATAGTTAATTACGGATAAATAAGAAACTTGCCCTACCCAACTCCTGGCTCCTTTAATATTAAAGTGGAGACACCATCAAAATTCTCTTTGCGCTCTGAAATTATTTAGTCGTCAAACTATGGAACAGCCATCTTGGATGTTTCCCGAAATCCAGAGATTTGTCAGTTTGGTGCGGTTGTGACGTCTCAGTACTAAACTTATACAAGTTCTATCAGTTATCGATGGGGATGAGTACAAGCGAAATTGATTGATTTTAACCATTTATTTATTATTAGGAAATTCTACAGCTTTTTTTACAAACACATTTTTACATACTTATTTCAAGATACTTAAGCCAATTAGAGAATTCCACAACAAAGACTAATTCATTAACTAGGTACACATTAAGAATAACAAAAGGCACTTGACCACATATTATGCTCGTGTTCAATAATCAGTGTACAATCTGTCTTAAATAACTTACATTTGCACGAATAAATTAAGCCACAGACCAAAACCCTACAATCAACTAAACACATTACATTACATTGCCTACATTTAAACACACCATTGTATCTCATTTCTAAAATTCACGCGAACCGCACCGAGTAGAATACGGACCTACTTGCGTTTATTTTACATTAGGTATTACTCTTGTGACGTAAATCTACTAAAGGGGCTACCCCTTGTGAACAAAGCCCCTATAAGTTAAAATAATAATACTCCTCAAGTCGTCTTATTAAAGCAATTAATTTAGCCGAGAAACTATTCTTGAACTTCTTGATATTGTTGCCATGTAAAAATTTCCGAATTAAATATTTCATCATCATCATCTTCTCATCTTATTGTGATAACATGTTTTAATTACTACGATAGGTAAAAGGTCAAGAGCTTATGTAAGAAAAATATAAACAGTTGACGATCGGCAATCTAACAATCACTATTACCCAGATCAAACTAATCAAAACGATAAACTCAATGATTTTTTAACGATTCCAAAAGACAAATTTTTCGCTTTAAGCACTGCACCGGACAAAGGGGAGCGTTTCATCGGCGGAAGTAATACCCTCAAAGAGGAGACGCCTTTAAACACTGATTTCAATTTGATTTAGAATCGGTCCATATTAAAGAACTGTAATATCTGTCGTGGTACGAAGGAATGTAACTCTTAATTGAAAAAGAAGAAGGAATATAGTGCTCTGACAGTTTTGAAGAGTCTGAGTAAAATTAGAACAGACAGTAAGAGAGAGAGACACGAATTTATAATTAACTGCAATCAACACTGACGTATTGAATTTCAGGCATTTGTACAGTTGCGTACACATTTATGTTTTATTTAATCATAATAAAATATTTTAAAACAAAACCTATATTTGTTTTTTTATATGTTACTAGTAAGTAAGCAAGTTGCGACTTACAAGTACGTGTCGGCTTACTTTTTTACTTACTAATGTAAGTACATTAGTACTAATTTTTTTTATTAATATATTTTATTTCTTAATTCCGTGCTCGGTTGCGTGCACTTGTAGAGGCCCATGTCCAGCAGTGGACTAGTATAGGCTGATGATTATGATGATTTCTTAATTAATTGTAAGGCTCAGGCGATATTTATATCGACTAAGAAATTGTCCAAGTATGTATAATACTAATTTTCATTCGCTTTTTCCTGTTGGATTTAAGTATAACTGTATGTTGAATTTATTTGTCATATCTAAAAGATTATAGAGCTCTAGATCACCTTAACTAATCACTACAGAATCTGAAAGAAAACGTTAACTGACAATTTTTCAGATAGTCGAGCTTACTGTATTTATCTAGCATTATCGTATCAAAGACAATGTCTATAAAAGCTTTACTACAGTATAAGTTCTAAGTTCAACACTGTGTATACGTGTAACTAAGTAACATGCGATCGCAATCAACCTTCATCATAATATCGGAAAGAAAAATAAAAAGGGAGGGGAAAAAATACATCGATTCGATTCGAAAACAGCTTTGCGCTCGGGTGTACGGCGCGCGCCACGACAGATGTTAACATGCGTGTTTGTTTTCTTACTTTCAGAGATATGTTTGTTATTTTTTCTTAGGAAGGGCGGCCCTCCTCTCTCGTTCCCTTTTAATTTATGTCACGAGAAATTAACTGCCGCTCTTGGATGCCTTTAGAATGATAAAATTTTCTTAATCGTTTATTGCTTCGTTGGATCTAAGTTAAGGCATTTTGTAGTGTCAAGGTATGATGCTTATTTACACATCCTTTTAAATCGCTAGTTAGCGCTGTACTATCTACGTAAAATGTTGTTCAAACTGTTGGTATGTACCTATAATATTGCCTTAATTCTAAGCGGTATTGCTAGATGGCGCTGTCGCCTATTTTTAGATCGCGCTTTTTAGTTTTTGTAGCTCAAATTGTGCAAAATATTTCATAGTATTTATAAAGTATTTAATTATTATTTTTACACCTTTGAGTTTATTCAACAGCAAGGTTTGTTTAATGGCCGATAATTTTATTATTAATAACAATTTTTCTTTTAGTTATGTAGAATAATCAATGAACTCACCATTTAAAAACATTATTTTTTGTAAGTTCTAAAAGTACGAAGCCGCGGAATAATTAATTTATAAAAATAAATGTAGGAAGCTTACCTTCACAAAAGGGTCCTTAAGTCAGACAACTAAACATGATTTCAGCAGCAAGAAGATTTTATGCAAATAAAATCTTGCTTACGCTTTTGTGGAAATTTATAAAATATTCATTTCACGCCCGTTCACGTCTAAAAGTGTCTTATATTTTGGTGTTTTTCAACATTCTGCAAGATGAATAATAAAGTTTGAGCTCGCCCGTGCATATTTTCTATTTTATACTGTGATTTAACCTACATTTTATTCTTATTAAGCTGGTTTATAATGGTTTATAATGCTGTATATTTTAAAGTTTGCAGTCACCTTTCTTTAAAAACTTTTATACACAACCAAGAAGTGGAGAAGACCACCGGTTTAGACCCAGAGATCCCGGGTCCGTTTCCCAGCAAGTGTACATTTGTGTACTCGATTTGGTTGGTGGTAGGGCTTGCTTGTTCTCCCGCCATAGGCAAGCAGAAGTTTGCAAGAGTTCTGCTCCAAATACAGCAGAAGAGCCCTCAGCAGGGCATCTGTCTCCATAGAGTAGCGGTAGAATCACCCGACGATTGCCCAGGACGACGTGTGTGCAAAAAAAGGGCTTGTTTGGCCCCTGACTAGCTACCACTAATCTTATCTAAATATTTCGCTATAACGTCAATGTTTGTGATATTGTTGTGTTCGGCAGCTAGATATAAGATAGCCAGTGCCTCAGTAGTTGAGGATTCCGGGTGAAGTGCCTTTCAGCCTTATTATCACTTAACATCAGGTGAGACGAAGGCCAAGTCAGAGTCAAGAAGGCCAAAAAACAACAATAAAAAATCGAACACGGTCAAATCTTAATTTTAGCATGGTACCTACTCCGTATTTTATAAAAAATATCGATAAACATAAATAAAAATTACGAACAGTGGAACATAGAACATCCTCATTTTTTGAAGTTGGTTAAATAAAAAAGGAAACTGCAGTCGATTTGTAGTAAAATTGATCAAGTCTTTTAATTTTTATAGCTTTTACTGATTTAGGCATTATTTATATTTTCAGCATTTCATTTAGTTTTAATATCAGCTCAATAACCAACATTCTATAATAAAGCTTGATTCTTTTAGTTATCTGACTTATATTATGTTTATAAATGAAAGCGTTCAATCTCAGCTAATGCGAAACGCCAAACTATATCGGGCTAAACGAAGGGGACTTTTAAAAATGACTCAATTTTGAGAAGACACGTCACTTGACATGTTTATTTCAGTCCCCTTGTCTGGAACACGAATTTGACCCGAAATTTGTCTTCGTTGCAGCTAAATAAGTGTTTTCGAGTAAATTTAGAATCGTTTATTTGTATGACGGAACACAAGGGAGCAGCGGTTGTTTATCTTACGTCATGTAATTGGAGTTTTTTGTGAGCTCTATTAAGACCTATTTATTGTAAGCAGTTGGTTTTACGATTTGCTACTGTATTTTGATTACAGTTTTAGTTAGTTCTTGGAATTAAAAAAAAACATAATATGTATTTTTTAGTCATCATCATCATCATCATCATCAGCTCATTTTAGGTCCCCTTTGCTGGGGCACGAGCCTTCCCTATGGATGGATAAGGAGAACGGGCCTTAAACCACCACGCGAGCCCAGTGCGGGTTGGTGGTTGTTAACGACTGCTAATGCAGCCGGGACCAACGGCGAAAATAAACTTCAATCGTATAAATTTAACTTCAATACATTTTTTAATGAATAGCGTCACGATATTAGCCACAGCTTCGTAAACCACTATTGGCGATGAAGACTTTGTATTTAGAAGAAGCCGTATGAAATTATTTCCATTAACGTTATAAAATTTAGTTTAGTTTTTGTTTTGCTCAAAAATTAAGTTCAATTAATTTATTGAAATGCAAAGCTCGGATGGAAGATTGGATTTAAGAGGAGGAGGATGTTTTTTGTGTTTTTTTTATCTTAGTTACACATATTTAATATATAAATGATATTGTTTTGGCTTGACTTGATTAAAATCAAAATCTTGTTGAATGGACCTTTTGTTCATTCAATGAACGTCATTTGTTTTTATTGAAAAACATAAAATAACATCGATATAGGTACCTACTTGTATAAATAATAAAGTGTGTCTGATCATGACCTAGCAATTATGAAGACCTATTAAGTCTAATTTTTTTCTGAAAATCACGAACGTAAATTAGATAAGTACCTAACTTGTTTTTCTAATAAACTAAATAATACGATGATACACCAATTTTGTGGATAAATTTGGTATTTTGTTTACTTATTAATTATATTTGTTTGCTCAAGTTCGTTGGTGAATGGCAAATATCATTGCCAATTAAATAAGTCTATTTGCATATCTCTCGGAGGAGAGGAGCTCGATGGCGCCCGTTCTGCGAGTGCTGAGGTTAAGCAACTTTCGCAAAGGTCGATCATCGGATGGGTTGCTGATTGAAACAGCTAAAGATAAATAAAATGTTCAAATAATTTTTAACGCAAATTTTGTTGCGAACAAGTTACAAAAACACAAATGTTTAAAAAATTTCCACGAGCAGGATTTGAACCCGCACCCTTCTGACATACCGGGTCAGGTGCTCTTCCAATTGAGCTATCGTGGTTCTAACCAGCCCGTCGAAATTATTTAACACTTTTTACTTTGAAAGCCAATTGCTCGTGGAAATTTTTTCAACATTTGTGTTTTTATAGCTAAAGACAAACGTAAATCGTATTCAAGGATACGAGTGAGGTTTATAGTTTTCTGCCAGTTTTACTGATACAGAAACAACCTTTTTTCCGAAGAGTATATTTAGTAATGATTGTACACAATAAAATACTCGTCAAAAACAAAACAGAAGCTACTCATATAAGACAAAAACAATTGAAGCATCAAATTTTAAACAGATTTATAACAAATCAAGACATTAGACAAACGAAAATAGCTGTAATGATAAATGAATAAAGATGAAAACAGTTGAATAGAGTAACGATTCACGAAATGCATCTAGTACATTTTGTGTAACTCTTTAAGCCCTAAAACGTTTATTGGAAGAAACAAATCTGAAATAGAATGTAAAATGTACTTTTATCACCTCTTCATTTGTTTCACGTAAACAAACAATCCTCAATAGGTATAATAGTGAATTTTGACTCTTATCTCTTACAACGTAGAGTTTATATTTGAACTTGCACATAATTTATAAGGAGGTGTCATAACGTTTTGTTTAATTATACATACATACAATTCTACATCTAAGCGCAACTAGCAATTTAAATTATTTTTAATCCGACTGTTGTTAGTAATTTGTTTATTTAAAAAAAAGCTCATGTTACTCCAATAATATATACTCAATAATAATTAAAAACATGAATAAACTGTATTTGTAGTGTCTATAGTCATCGCTAATTTTGATGGCTATTTGCCTAATTGTTACATAATAGAGTTATTTATATATTTATTACTAATCAAATAGTTAATTGCATATTCCAAGAATTTCCCTCCCCGTATGCTTAGGTTATAAGCTAAATAAGAATGCCAACGCTATCCCAAGAGAAGAAGGAGTTCGTAAAAGGAGTTTAAAGGTTCATAAGATGAATCTATGTAAGGAGGCTTGAGTCTATCAACTGATTCCCATAACTACATAGGTTTCATAGTAAGTATACTAGTTTTGAGTATATGTTTCTATTGCATGAGGCGTTAGCCTAATAGTGTTAGCAAAATTCAGTTATTTTGTTTATAAGTTTTTAAATGTACCTACTTAATATTTGAAAGCAAACAAAACCATTTTTTTTAAAAGTAAACACACGCCTGCGCATCAGAAAACTACAACTGTCAAATTTCGTCAATAGAATTTGAACTTTATGTCTTAGGCATATGGTTAAACATTTTTGCAGGTACCTCCGAGCTTTTTTGGAAAGATTTTATAATAAAATAAATCTTTTAAAGAAAGTGACTTAACTCGCAAGAATAACCGTATGCGCAATGCGCTGCGCCATCGAGCTCATTTAACGTTTTATTATTAATAATCATAACTTTAATTGCGAATAGATTTTTTCTTTCACATCAAATTAAAATCACATTCTCCTGCTTTTTTTTCTAACAGAAATCGACAGCACTAGAACTTCTCAGCCCCAAGCTCGAACCCTATTCCAGCTATGTTTACAATAGCCAAGTTAAATTTACAAGCACCAGAATTAATCTCCGATCTCTATCGGATGGCTGGCGGATATTTTTGTAGCTACGGATATATTCGGATACGAAAATATCCGCGCGTTCGACGTGTTGTTCGCGACTGTACGCCCGGACGGCCGACAGATGTTAACATATGCCCCTGTTTTCTTTATTTAACAGATCTGTTTGTTGCTTTTTGTACGGATCCGCGGCGCCTCCGGTCTCTCACTTATTATTTATGGCTGCGAATGTACCCTTCACGCGTGCTTTGAATTACTACACTAGAAGCGGCAAGTACCTACTTACTACATAGTAATTGTCTACGTCTTTATATTACTTACTTACTTATATTACTTATATACAATATGTAACAATAAACGTACACTCTGAAAGTAGTTTGTTGAGGAACAACTAAATAATAGATTTCAGCTATTTTTAAACATAATAAGATATTCAAGGCTTTTTTAAATGGACAAAAAAACTTATGTTTTAGTTTCCTTTAATTTGATTGTTTAACAAAGGCGTGACTAGCATTTGATTAATTTCATTTTATGAAGAAAATATTGATAAATTGTTTTCAGTAGCTGATTCTTCAAAAAACGACGTTCGGCTTCAGCGTTTGCGTGTTTTATGTTATGTTATTATGTAGTATATAAAAGCATATGTTATAAATGTTATCTTCTAACTCACATATTTTCTGTTTTTTTCCTTAAGCTAGCTAACAATGCTTAAGGAAAATACGAAAATAAGTTTCATTTGAATTGACTAATTGCTTTATAAAATATTGGACTTTTTCAAGAAAAACTGTAATGTAGGTACGTTGGTAATAAAATGCTCTACATAATATATTTTTTAGAATGTTAGTAAGTTTAAGCCTTTTAATTTTTGATCTCTAAATAATGATAGTATTTATAAATAAGATAGTTTAAATTTAATTGTATCATAATTTTCTTTCTAATTTAGTTTAGAATTTTTACAATGCCCTTGCTTGTCATGTTCTGAACTAAAGACCACTATGTACGTAACACACGATGCAAATAAATATTATAGTTCTGATTAATTCTGCGTTAGCACTTCCACCAAGCTTAATATCTTGTACCCAAATACACACCGAGCAGGCAAGAGCAAGTTTCCACATAACTCAGGCCACTCGATTTGGTAGCAGAGTTTATTATTTGCGCACGATACGCCTCTACATATTTCCTGTTTTATTGCTGCTCACTAAATCTTTTATTTCAAACCTTGAAAGGCTGAAAGTTCTTCCTTATTTCTAGGTCACTACAGCAGGTTGCATTAAACCTCTTTACGTCTTACGTTTCACTGTATAACTTTTATATGTGACTGTACTACCCTGTCTATATCGTGAAAAAACGGTAAGCGCTCTTTTATACTCTTTACTTCTTTTTCTTCTTAGTCAGGTATTCTTGGCAGAGTCGTGGTTATTGGTAGTTCTTGTTAAAAGTTTCTAACTAGTTCTATTGGAAGCATTGTGCCCCATTGAACAAATGACGCCCCATTGAGTATTCTTTGTGGGTTATCTGCACAAAACGCCCTCATATCTTAAGTTAAAATCACTAAAGAACACGCACTGCCGAAGAGTATGCAGTGCTACTAAACAATAATATTAATTATCATTTAATAGCTGACCCGGCGGACTTCGTACCGCTTTGACAGTTTCCATGACAACAAAACAAACAAATCATTTTGTATTGGAAAATTAAATTGTCGTTTTTAGTATTTTTTTTTTAATATAGCCTCAGCGCTAATGTAGCATTCTAATGGTGAAAGATTTTTTAAATTGGTCGAGTAGTTTTTGAGTTTATTCCTTGCAAACATACATACATACATGATACCTACATACATACATACAAACATACAAAGGTTGCCTCTTTATAAAGACTAGCGGCCGCCCGCAGTTTCACCCGCGTGGTTCCCGTTCCACAGTGTCCGGCGTAGAACAAGCCAGGTGGACAAAAGTCATTATCAAATTACCGGAAATAGGTACTTTCTACCTGTAAACAACACCCCTAAATTCCTGATTCCAAGAATTGTTTACGTCTAACATTCCATACTGATGAGTCATCGCTTATCAAAGTAAGCTATAAAGGTAAGTGCAATTAAAGAAATGGGTCAGTTGCATTTTAGCGACACTTGCACTAACATCTCATGGTGGCAGTTCCTAATTTTGTGGAAAGTTTAGTGATGGATTTTACTTCTGAAGGTATGTATAATATATTTTTCTTATTACAATCTTTTAATGTGTCATAAATATTCATTAAGTAGACTATCTATGAATACACAAAAAAATACAATGTTTTTCTTTGTTTTCGAACTTATCGAGCTTGGAAAAGCCATGTATCCTCTTGTATCCAGGCTAAATTTTTGATATGCTTTAGCTGCATGGCTATTAATGATTATGACATATATTTTATGTAGCACACTTGAGTACAACCATTTTTTCTTTTTTTGCAGAAAAGTGTTACTCGGTTAACAAAATAGAGTTTTTCGAAGAGTGGCTTAAGCACGAAAAAGACGTAAGAAATGAACGTCTATTTGAGTTTCTTTCGTCTAAATTTGATTTCTCTGACATCACTGAAGACTGTCAAAGGGAAATTAAGGTGAAATTGGCCAGCATTTCATCGAAAATTGCTACCAAATGGGTGTCCTCGGGAAAGTCGAAAGAGCGTTTCCTTGATAAGAATAAGTTGTGGCTGGAAGGCGAAGATATACAATTCTGCATACGATCGACTCAACCGCAACCTTCTACCTCATCCGCTGACTTTTCTCGACCCGGAAGACCTAAAAAAGTCTTCGAAGAATCGTCTTTTAAAACTAAGAAACGTAGAGTTGAAGATCTAGTTCAATCGCGGAGTGTTGGGGAATTAATGACTGCTGCAGAGGTAGCTGCACGGTCAACTGGGCATAAGAACGTTGCCAGAGTTATAAAAGACATTGCCGAAAATCCAGCTTCTGCAAATGCATGCATTAGCTTCCAACAAGCAAGTGCTGTGCAAAGTGATAGACCGCTAAGTAGTGACGAGGCATTAGCGTATTATATAGATTCAAAATCAACAACTCACACATACAAACAGACTAGGAAGTGGACTATGAAAGTTGGACATCACGTGTTTCCATCATATGAATGCGTTGTAAAATCAAAAAAAGCATGTTATCCATCCGAGGAGCATATTGTTGTGACACAATCTCGAGTAGAAATTGAGCTACAAGCTATTTTAAATAAAACAACAGAACGTTTAGTGGAAGCTCAGAGAGATGTTGTCACAAGTGTGCTACCCAATTCATCGTTTACTCTTGTAAGTAAATGGGGGTGTGATGGAAGTTCCGGCCATAGCACTTACAAACAGAGATTTGAGAATAGCGAAGACACTGATGAGTTCCTTTTTGTTTATTCGTTTGTTCCTCTTAGGTTAATCGACGAAGGTAATAACATTATCTGGCAAAATCCTCGACCATCATCGACGATGTTTTGCCGTCCAATTAAATTCATTTTTGCCAAAGAAACTACGGAGTTGACAAAAATCGAGACGAATAAGGTTTTGGAACAAATAAACAACTTGGAGCCTACATCTTGTGATCTTGGTGGTTCTGAAATTTCTGTTAAGCACAAGTTACTACTGACAATGACCGATGGAAAAGTATGCAATGCTTTGACAGAGACACATTCATCGCAGAAATGCTATATTTGTGGGGCTACTCCCAGAATGATGAATGATGAAGGAAGGCATGTTGATAGCAACCAGGATAATTTTGGCTTTGGTTTGTCAACATTACATGCTTGGATTCGTTCGTTTGAGTGCTTTTTACACATTAGTTATAAGTTAGATATTAAGAAATGGCAAGCTAGGTCTTCAGAGGAAAAAGAAAGTGTAAAACAACGATCAGACGAAATCAAACAACGATTCAAGAATCAAATGGGATTAATTGTGGACAAGCCAAAGCCAGGATTTGGTTCCACAAATGATGGAAACACAGCTCGACGTTTTTTCGGGAACCCCGAAGTGAGTGCTCAGATCACAGGATTGGATGTTACAATCATCAAAAACTTTGATACATTATTGAGGACATTGTCTTCTGGTTTCGAGATAAATCTTGTTGAATTCAACAAGCTTTGTCTCGAGACAAGAAGACTTTATTTAAGTCTTTACTCGTGGTACTACATGCCTGCTACTGTGCATAAATTGCTTGTTCATAGTACAGAGGTAATTAAGACAGCAATAGTTCCAATAGGGCAGCTTTCAGAGGAAGCGCAAGAAGCGAGAAACAAAGATTGCCGGAGGTTTAGAGAGCACAACACCAGAAAGTGCTCTCGTCTTGCCACGAATAGAGACTTGCTCAATATGTTGATTATAACTTCTGATCCTCTGATCAACAGCCTCCGGGAAGTACCAAAAAAAAAGTCGAATAAATTGAGCGCGGAGGTCTTAAAGCTCATCATAGCTCCCACTATAGAGCCTCGACTCCAACTCCAACCAAGACCTCCACAAGCTCGGGAAGACTATCTTCTATCGGAATCATCGGATT
This sequence comes from Eudonia mercurella, assembly GCA_963082485.1. Classification (NCBI taxonomy): domain Eukaryota; kingdom Metazoa; phylum Arthropoda; class Insecta; order Lepidoptera; family Crambidae; genus Eudonia; species Eudonia mercurella. The sequence continues at coordinate 18,699,508 of OY720031.1, read as the reverse complement.
CTGCATCCGATGATTCTGATATTGAGAATTAGTTTAAATGTAAATAGATACCTACCTCTAGCGTTAGATTTATAATTTTTGTATATAATATATTAGTCTAAGGTTGTGTATATATAATTAGCGTCGATATTTGTAGCGATTAAGATAATTATTTTATTCTTATTTTTTTCCTGTACCTTTCATTTCTAATAGAAATCGTGTTTACATGAAATAAAATATTTGTATACATTTTCTTTGCATTTTATTTATAAAAATATATTATAGTACTTTATAATTAACTAATTCATAGATATAGTTCCAAAACCATGAAAATATATTTTTGTCCACCTGGCTTGTTCTACGCCGGACACTGTGCGTTCCCGTGGGAATATCGGAATAAAAAGTATCCTATGTGTTAATTCAGGTTATATGCCGAATTTCATCCAAATCCATCCATCCGTTGCAGCGTGAAGAAGCAAAAAATATACCTACATACACACAAACTTTCGCATTTATAATATTAGTATGCCTATATCTTAATAATGTTTACGGAAGCAATAAAGTTGTACGTAGTACCAATTAATTCCAAGAATGCTTTGTATGCCAATACTACTCGTACACGAACTAGTTCGTAATGCATACTGTTTGGTGGCTCAACCTTACCTTTCCTTTTCATACTAATTGTCACTGCATCTCATTTTCATTTTCTTGCTATGTTACCGTCACAATGTCAAGTCTAATAAATGAATATAGAGTTAGAGAGCTGCTGCTGTAGCAGATCCCATTCAAAACTTTAGAGATTTTACTAATAAACAGAGTATAAGCTTAGAATAGGTATTTCGGGTTTGTTCCCGTCATGTAGGTATACTTCATTTCAAACTTACTGTAAAAGAGCTTAAACACGGAATAACTATTCGAAGTTTATACCCTGTTTAGTACGGGAGTAGCAGATAAATAAACAAGCTTTATTTATTCTCATCACTGCTAATGACTTCCGGGAAAGAAAATTACGCTTCACTTTTTTTATTTTACTATAAGATTAAACGCCTTGGTGGCCGAGTGGCAGAACGCTCGGCGAGAGCGAAGGCCCCGAGTTCTATTTCCAGGTCGGCCAAATTGTATTTCGGAATTTTCAATGCAAAGCCCGGGTTTGTGATCATCAACCCGCATTTGGCAAACGTGGTGATTACACAATTAACCATCATTCTAGCGATGACTTGATTTCAATCAGGCCTTTGCCCAGCAGTGGGACAGTAATAGGCTGTTTACTTACATACTATAAGATTACCAACAAAAACAAAAGTTAGTTTTAATTTAAACAAGGGGCAACAGGCGCAAATAACAAAATTAGAAATTTAAAGAGCGCCCATACAGTTAACACAAACATTTATTCGTACGTTTGAAGTCTTTGTTCCATACGCAAACTAAAAAAGGAAGTCTGAGCACCCTCAAAGCGGCCCGAGTGCTTATTTTAGTGCAAACGTCTAATGACGCCGAACCTGTTGTATTTATTACTGCAGCACTGTGATGTTGGACATAAAGGACGCTCTTTATGTTGCCCAGTCTTTCTCCTGTTCCGTCTTTGTACTGTGAACGACCGATATTTTTGACGTTGCAAGGGAGAAAAGAGCTTGACATTTGCTGAGGTTTGTTGCCGGATCTTCTCAGTACAAGGTCTCCTGCCCAGAGTAGATTTACGAACCGATGGCATAATGACGTTCTTAAGAGCTATTTATAGCCTAAACTGAATAGAAGAATAAGATTTTGAATTTTGAATTTTTTGAATTTTGATGGAAGTTAATAGTAATATATCTTATATAGTACCTATATCTTATATTATTATGAGAATTGAGAAAACATGTCGGTTATCAGACAGATTTCGAAGAAACAAGTAAGTTATTACGGTAATATAACCCCTTGAGCGTCGATCGACCAGCAGGTGGCCGATAACAATTAAAATATTCTATTGTGTCTGGTATTCGCGCGCTCGACCTCATAAATATTATGTTTATTTTGGTTGGTGGTAGGTAGGGCTTGTTTGTCCGCCTGGCTAACTACCACCATCTTATCTAAATGTCGCCATAACAACAATGTTTGTAGCATTGTTGTGTTCCGGCAGCTAGAGATAAGATAACCAGTGCCTCAGTAGTTTTTTTTTTTTTTTATATATTTACGGGTAAGCACAGTGCCTTGATCTCACCTGATGTTAAGTGATGATAAAGCCAATGATGGAAGCGCACTTCACCCGGGACCCTCAACTAGTGAGGTACTGGCTATCTTATCTCTAGCTGCCGGAACACAACAATGCTACAAACATTGATGTTATGGCGACATATTTAGATAAGATGGTGGTAGCTAGCCAGGCGGACAAATAAGCCCTACCACCAACCAAATCGAGTACACAAAGATGTACCCCCCGCTGGGAATCGAACCCGGGACCTCTGGGTCTAAACCGGTGGTCTTAACCACTAGACCACAGAGGCGATTAAAAGTTGAGGGTTCCGGATGAAGTGCGCTTCCACCTACGGCCTTATCGTCAATTAACATCAAGGGCGATGAATGCCAAATGCTTACCCGTATATAATAGACAATATTCAAATTTACCTCGTTTGTCACGAGGCTTGTCTTTCCCAGGTACAGGTTTGTATACTCGGTTTGGTTAGTGGTAAGGCTTTATTAAATACTAGCTGACCCGGCGGACTTCGTACCGCTTTGACAGTTACCATCATTGAGTTAAATATCAATGGTTTCCTTGACAACAAAACAAACAAATCATTTTGTATTCGAAAATGAAAGTATCGTTTTTTTTTTATAGCTTATGTAGCATTCTAATGGTAAAATATTTTCTTAAATCGGTCCAATAGTTTTTGAGTTTATTCATTGCAAACATACATACATACATACAAAAAATACAAAGGTTTCCTCTTTATAATATTAGTAGGTATAGATTAATAATTAATATAGATAATTTTAATTTACCTCGTTTATCACTAGGAGGCTTGTCTTTCCCAGCGCGAGGTACAGGTTTGGATACTCGGTTTGGTTAGTGGTAAGGCTTTATTAAAAATCACCCGGCTAGCTGTCACCCTCAAAGTCAAAGTCAAAGTCAAAGTCAAACATTTTCATTCAAATAAACATAAGAAAAGTGCTTTAGAATCGTTCAACCATTTTTTTACCTATCTACTACCCATTCAGGACGTCTATTTTTTTAGCTGTGGAGAAGAATGGGCCCATGAAACTCCACATAGAAGTAACGACATTTACAAAAAAAATAAAGTACCGTAGAATGGGGTTACTTTTGATATAAATATAACATTAATCGCAGCTATAAATCTTTAAGTAGCTGCAAATATGGGTGTCCCTAGCGACCTAGGCGTCTTCAGTGCGACTCCCTCCAGGGTCATACCGTAGAACTACACGTGGAAGACAACTGAAGAGAACAGGAGCTGTGATCAATGTTACAATTTGATTCGAAAGCAGCCCCGTTCTACCGTATGTCTTTACCAAATCATATATTATTTAATTTAATACACTTAACTACAATTAAATTACTTAAAAGAATTGTTGAGGATTCCAAGTGAAAAGCGCTTTCACACATGCCTTATCATCACTTAACATCAGGTGATATGAAAGCAAAGTGCTATAAAAAAGTAATAAATGTAAACAAATAAATAAATAAAAAAGTCTCCCTATAAAGTCCATGCAAAAAGTATAAATCAGCAAGTGACTCCCGCTAGCTACAGATAAACTAAAATATTTACTGCCGAAGCGTCCTGAAATAGACATGTCCGGCTTTGGAATAATGATGTACGCATTACAAAGAAATGCTTTATACAGTTGAAAATAGAGTCAGTCACACTTTGGACCCTCTTCATTTCAATGTCAGCCTTACTAGATTTATGGTTGACCAAACTATCGGTGACAAAAAACGAGATTGCAGAAGGTAAGCTTCGTACAAAAGTGCTCGAGCAACGCACGCATAGACAACCGCTCACTAATATGGAATCGCGCAGCATCTGCACATGTATTTGGTCACCCATCCGATGACCGGACTTTGCGAAAGTTGCTTCACCTTGGCGAAAAATATCATTTATGATATTAAAATCGGTAAAAGAATAATATTCAGGACCTCTACATGTACAAAATGTGGCCGTTTTTTATTAAACTCAATGAGGTGTATCATTTGAAAGGCATTTTTTTTATTGCTTAACTTTTAACACACTACAAGACAAAAATGTACTGTAAGTTATTTGTGCGAACGCACCCGAATAAAAATAAAAAGTAAGCGGAAAGTTACGAAACTAATATTGAAACGGGACTTCTTGGCGGGAAAGTGAAGAGTCATGTCTGCGGTTTTGTTTTATTTTCTAAAATTTGTGTTATGTCGAATATTAATGTGAAATAATGGTGGATTATTAACCGTTAAGTGTTCGTGAGTGTGCATGAGTGTTGGCAAATGAAACAAAACAGTGCAACGTCACTTTTCAAATTCTCTCAAGAAGTCTGCCTGAGGACTTAGTAAAGCCCCACATCTTTACTGAGATACTCGAGGGGTTGGGTGGTATATCATTTCTCATTTCTATTATCATTCATTATCATCAAACAGAAATAAAATATTGCTAATTTATGTATTACTTGTTAGAAAAATTACTTTGACACTGGCTAAATGTGCTAATCGCACGAAGCCATCAACAAAATGAAAAAAAAAAATATATATTGAAACGACCAACACCTCATTCTCCCTTCGAACGCAAACCTCGAAAAAGGTTGGAAACGTCAGAATAAAATAATATGTAGGTTTAATAAACGTACTACAATATTTCCATTTCAATATGTAGTGTTTAAGTAAAATTTTGAAAAGGTTATTAGTGATCTCACTGATCTACTACCAACAATATTATTAAAGGCATAAGATACGCCATATGACGATCGTAAACTAAAAAACTATTACTAAAATAAATCTGGAACTTCCCGTAAGTTCTACTGAAACTGATTACTTGAAAAAAGGCAACGTGCTTTAAAACTAGAGCCAACCATAAACAATTCCTAAACCTCTTCCCACTGAGCTACCAAGACATTGATTTCCATGTCGATATTGAGTACCTGTTTGACACTTTCAGTCAGCCATCATCATCATCATTACCAGCTCATTTTGTGTCCCCACTGCTGAGGCACTTAGTCTTCTCAATGGATAAATAGGGAGAACAGGCCATAAACCACCACGCAGGTCCAGTGCAGATTGTTAACGACTACTAATGCAGCTGGGACCAACGGCTTTACGTGCCTTCCGAAGCACGGAGGAGCTCGAGATGATTTATTTTTAGTCACCCATCCGATGACCGGCCTATGCGAAAGTTACTTAACCTTAGCAATCGCCGACCGGGCGTGTTCATCAATCATCATCAACTTCGAGCTCCTCCTCGTCGTCCTTTCAGTCAGCGTTGAAACATCAAAATTCAAAATTATTTATTCAGTTTGGACTTCGATCAAAGTTGAGACCACAAAAACTTACTCTTCTGAACGTCACTAAGCCATCGGTTCCTAAGTCGAATCGGGGGGCTTTCGGGACCGGGACCGCGGTCCCGAAAGCCACCTTCTATACAGGGCAGGAGACCGATAAGATAAGATAAGAGACTGATAAGAACCGGCAAGTAGCTCAGCAAGGGCATTTCTTTTCTCCTTTTCCTTTACAGCGTCACATAAAATGTCTTACTTGTCATAGAAAACTTGTTTAAAATAGAGTACTTAAGACGACACCTCGATTTGCGAACATTCAAAAAGGCTGATCCTTACTGAAGCTGTCATAAGATCGAAAATACGTAGCGCCCGCGACAATTGAGTCTTAATATTTTTTATAAAATTAATGGTTTTATTTATCAAAGTATGCAGCTAATAAATTACGAATATTGATGTTATCAATGTATTTGTGTGGTTTCCAAGCATATAAATTAAGTAATTTTGTTGTAATTTCAACAATAGTGAATTTTAGTGGTAGTTTCGAAAAAAAAAATATGGTCGTGTCAAATTTACACAAGCGTATGTTAGCAAATTAAAGATAAAGATATGAATTATATCAATATTTAAGATTCGTTAGTCATATTATAGTCTTACTATTCGTCGAAAGTTGCTGCATTTTTTCAGTGTAAAGTGACACAACATTTGCAGGCGAGCAGACTAGGATGACCACATAATCTTACCATTGACATAACCATAAATTTTATCATCCAGTCAGCTTCTATACAGAATCCTTCCGACATGTATTTGCGTATGTATAATTATGAATATATAAAATATTTTTACCCTTACTTACTTTATAACCTTCACTTAAGAGCTACTTTCGCTCAGTTCACCTGAGTCACTCCGCTGTCATCTAATCATTTCACGGAGGATCCTTTTGAAAAGCCATTATGGACGACAGAAAATTAATGGCCAAGATTTTTATCTATCTTTTAAAATTGTCTTTCGCTCGCTTCACTAAAACTTTTTTTGGTAAAAAGGAACCCAAGTGATATTTAAGGTTTAATGAGAAAAGGTCTAAGACTCTCACACCTAGATTAATTACGCTTAAAGCTTAAAACGATTGCAATTAGTGTCTGTTCCAATAAAGATTTGATTTGATTAAGTAGCGAGTAACTTGAATAATTTAAAATTGCTTTTACTAATTATATTTGTGGAATAAACTGTTTTTAATTACGGATTAATTCATTGTCAGCCTACTCATCGGATTGTTGACATTCCAATTTTAGTGAATTAACTTTTTCGAGAAATTTATTTAATTTATTTATTGCTGGTGACTTCTACTTAATAGTCGGTCTTTTGTTATATTGTATGTTGTAGTAGTTCTTACGCTCTTGCAAGTTAAGCAATTTTTGCAATGCATAGGCCACCGGACGGGTGACCAAAAAGAAAACGAGCCTTTCTTTTTTTTTGGAGAGATTTTGCTGATTGCCTCAAACGGCATTTTCAAATTCAGCGGGATTTTTTGGGGGCAGCGAGAAATTTAAAGCCTTCCTCAAGCCGTGTGAAACGAATCACTTCAGAGGTTTTCTTGAGTGAACGGCATCACTAGAGCGTGTCCCCGTGCCCTACTAGATTCTCCGAAGGGTTCGGATCGGATCGGGGAGCGAAAAACACGCGGGCGCCTGTAAAGGCTCGGACATCGGCTCGGGTTGACCAGGCCGTGGTGGTGGGGAGAAGCGCCCAGTTACATGTCTGAACTCGTGTGAACCGGCTCGATACCAAATGGGTTGGTGATCACAAACCCGGATTAAGATCGATAAATTCGAAACACACATTGCCTATCCTAGAAATTGAACTCAGGACCGTTTCTTTTAGTTCGTAATAAAATGTAGAACCATGAAGAACATGTGCATAATTAAGTTTAACTCATTTCTTTAGATATTGATTTATCTTAAGTAGAGTATCCGGGACATAATGACCACGGTCGTGTAACGATTTTCCGCCGGCGCCGGCTTAAAGTGATATCGTGATTGAACAGCAAGAAAGACTCGCACTCAGCCAAGTGGCTCGTTTGCAGTTTTAATTTTTCGGTCACAACTATCACTGGAAGCTTAAAAACTGACAATCTATTATAAAAAAAATATTTTTAATAACAGCGGGCCACGTTGAGAGAAGCAGAGACAATGAAAATCTATTTGGTTACTAACCCATCCGTTTAGCGCTTTGGAAGCTTAACTTGTACAATCGCAGTACCAATCATCAGACTTATGGTTTGAGTTAACAAAATAGTAAGAAATAGCTGTAACAATACACTGTCCTCGTGGTCACTCCTGATTGTTGCTGAAATTCAGCGATTCACTTGCTATGCGAGTGAATACCACGCAGAGCAACGACCCTTTTGAGATGCTGCGGCACGCACACATTTTTGTATTTTTTTGAGTTTACTGTGTTATGAAATTATGTTTGTTTTTAGTATAATTGTTGTTATTTTACGATTGTATATTGTGTGTGTGTGTGTGTGTGTGTGTGTGTGGGGGTGTCTGTGTGTGTGTGTGTGTGTGTGTGTTTGTTTTAAGTACCATACGAGGACGTAGGCCTGAATACACAAGGAACATCCGAGGACGTTTTCAATCCGAGGACTTTTTTGCGAGTCCTCGGTTTGACTTGACTACTGCATCGTACTCTACGTGCGATTTTGAACCTTTCTATATACTTAATAAAGAAAAGTCAAGAAATCCTCGGATTGGTCTTGGAAATTTCTGTACACACCCCGACAGAGTGTGAACACCAGGCGGCGCCACTATCGATTTATACACACTTGCTATACACATGAGTCATGTATGTTGTACTGTCTGAGGACTAATGTGTAAATTTTACACTCAAGACCTCGGATTAGTATCAGTATCTGACAAAGTGTATTTAGGTCCTCATATGGATAGATTTTCACGTCGTTATCAAAGAGTGTTGTTTTTCCGTCCTCTTTTTGTAAGAACAAAGAATGTAAGCAAAGTAAGTATTTTTTAAATAGATGATCATAACTTTTAATGCAACCTTCATTCTCAAGAAGACCTCCCTATTCGAGTGGCTCGCACGCCGGTCTCTGATGTCACCATCTCCGAGGTCATCATATAGAAAAACGAACTTTTTCTATATTGTCCTAGATCTGGGTTGTTGTAGTACCGTCGTTGTTCCTGATTTTCATAACACAATTTAGGAGGTTATCAATTCGGTTGTACCTACCTATATGTTTTTTTTATGTGTTTGTTCGCGCATATCTCCGTCATTTATACACCAATTTGGATGATTTTTTTTTGATCGCTAGATATTTTTCCCGAGATGGTTGCATTTTTACAAGCTTTTATTTAGTTTCATTCACCTGTTCCGGTGTCTGTAATCAAATCTTGCAGGTTAAATATGATCCACTTCCCGGTTACTGATTGAGCTAAAATTTTGCATGCATATGTAAATCGGATAAAAATGCAAAATTATTAATACATGAAGCTGATCTGATGATGAAACCGGAAGGTGGCCATAGGAACTTGGTTGTTAAATGACACAACCCCATCGAGTTTGGACTCATTAGATTCGTCTTGACGAGAACTTTGGTGCTAAATGGTAACTAGGGTCTGATGATGGAGCTGGAAGATGGCCATAGGAACTCGGTAATTAAACGACACAACCCCATCGAGTTTGGGTTCGTATGGTTCGTCTTGACGAGTACTTTGGTGCTAAATGGTAACCAGGGTCTGATGATGGAGCTACAAGATACCCACAGGAACTCGGTAGTTAAACGACACAACCCCATCGAGTTTGGACTCGTTTGATCCGTCTTGATGAGTACTTTGGTGCTAGATGGTAACCAGAGTTTGATGATGGAGCTGGAAGATGGCCATAGGAACTCGGTAATTAAACGACACAACCCCATCGAGTTTGGGCTCGTATGGTTCGTCTTGACGAGTACTTTAGTGCTATAGCACCTGGTTACAATATATTGTAACCAGGGTCTGATAATGGAGCTAGAAGGTGGACACAGGAACTCGGTAATTAAACGACACAACCCCATCAAGTTTGGGCTCGTATGATTCATCTTGACGAGTACTTTGGTGCTAGATGGTAACCAGGGTATGATGATGGAGCTGGAAGATAACCATAGGCTCTGGAAAATAAGTTCGTTCGTTCGTTCGTTCCGTTTGTTATGAATGTGGATTCTGTCTTTGATTAGATGCTTCTTTGCTTCTTTCAGAGTAAAAATCTCCGGTCCTCAAATAATCATCTTCATTTCTGTCCCTCTCATACATCTGGTTTTGTTCATTGTTTTTTTCAATCCATTCTCCTGTAGAACGCGCTGCCTCTCGAAATCAGGATGGCTACATAAAGAAAGTCCGCGAGCTCTTCTTTGATAAAATCATGGCAGAATCATCTTAATAACGTCCTATTAGAACTACTTATGTATTTTATGTATGTTTATTTATTGTAGTTTACGTATTTACAATGCACGTAATTATATGTTTATGTATATACAATATTTATGCATGTGTTATATACTTACATTTAAATTATTTATAATATATCTTGTTGAACCTACCAATGTTATCTCTGCATCACCCTAAAGTTGTCTGGTAGAGAATGACTCAGGCATTAAGTCCGCCATGTAATATTTGCTGTTACTTTATATGTTGCAAATGTTTAAATCAATAAAAATAAATAAATTTGATGGATTAGATGGATGACCCAATGCTAAGGTGAGCACGTGCCGAGGGCTGAATGGTATGAGGGTGTATAAACATGTCATATTGCTGACGTTGCGCCTCAGGGTACCAGGTCGAACCCTGTTGTACTGAAGCCCTTATACCTACCCCCTACAATGGACCTCTGGGGATGGGCCGTTTTTGTCCTATACTCGTGGGAACAACATGAACAAAAAAGAAACTACTACACAAAGAAAGAGACGTTTAGAGAAGGCGAAATTGAAGCGACAGGAAAAGATTGCTAATGAAAGCGATATCCACAAACGACATTGCTTCTTAGAAAAAAATAGTTTAGCACTAGCTAAACATAGAGAAAACTAAAATATTAAAAAAGTAAAAATAAACTTTAAAAAATAAAAAACCTTTTTAAAAACAAGCTTTTTAATATGCAATACGAAATAAACTAGCTGGTTAGGTACCCATCAATAATCAAACATCACAGACTTCGGAGATATCCTATGGATCTCCTGAATGACGAACAGTTCACATATTGTGATTGGTTATTGTGTTGAATACGAAGAAAAGTAGTTGGTTAGGTACCTATCAGTGGACGAAGGGTCGAGGATTACTGAGATACCACATACAACTCTTTAGGTATCAACAGTACACATATTGTGGTTAGTTATTGTATTGAATACAAAAAAAAATAGCTGGTTAGGTACCTATCAGTAGACAAAAGATCGTGAACTACAGAGATACTCTATGGAACTCCTCAATAAAGAACAGTACACATAATATGAATAGTTATTGTATTGAATACGAAGAATAGTAGTTGGTTAGGTACCAATCAGTGGACAAAGGGTCGTGGATTACTGGAATGCCCCATAGAACTCCTCAGTGACAAACAGTACAAATATTGTGATTGGTTATTCTGTTGATTACGAAGAATAGTAACTGGTTAGGTACCTATCAGTGGACGAAGGGTCGTGGATTACTGAGATACCATATAGAACTCTTTAGTTATCAACAGTACACATATTGTGGTTAGTTATTGTATTGAATACAAAAAAAAATAGCTGGTTAGGTACCTATCAGTAGACAAAAGATCGTGAACTACAGAAATACTCTATGGAACTCCTCAATAAAGAACAGTACATATATTATGATTAGTTATTGTATTGAATACAAAGAATAATAGTTAGTTAGGTACATAGCAGTGGACAAAGGGTCGTGGATTACTGAAATGCCTCACAGAACTCCTCAGTGACAAACAGTAAACATATTGTGATTGGTTATTGTGTTGAATACGAAGAAAAATAGTTGGTTAGGTACCTATCAGTGGACGAAGGGTCGAGGATTACTGAGATACTACATATAACTCTTTAGTTATCAATAGTACACATATTGTGGTTAGTTATTGTATTGAATACAAAAGAAAATAGCTGGTAAGGTACCTATCAGTAGATAAAGGATTGTGAACTACAGAGATACTCTATGGAACTCCTCAATAAAGAACAGTACACATGTTATGATTAATTAATGTTTTGAATACAAAGAATAGTAGTTGGTTAGGTACCAATCAGTGGACAAAGGGTCGTGGATTACTGGAATGCCCCATAGAACTCCTCAGTGACAAACAGTACAAATATTGTGATTGGTTATTGTGTTGAATACGAAGAATAGTAACTGTATAATAAAATGTAACTGTATAGTAAAATATGTGATCAAACATTATCATAACAAAAACAAAAATGTATAAGTAATTGAAAAAAAACAACGTGTTGAAAAAAATCCACGAGCGGGATTCGAACCCGCACCCCATGACATGACGAGTCATGTGTACGCTATCGTGGCTCAATCCAACTCGCCGAAATTAATCAACACTATCTACTTTTACTTTATAAGCCAAAGGAGCTCTATTCAATGTCGACCACTACGTCATCAACATCCGATGATAATATTTTTACAAATATTGAAAGATCAGTTAAGAATTAGGCAAGCTATATTTATGATAATTTACATATTATTTTACGCATATTTGCGAAATATTGTTGTGATTGAGCCACGATAGCATAGTTGGCAGTGCACCTGACCTGGCATGGGTGCGGGTTCGAATCCCGCTCGTGGATTGTTTTTCAACACTTCGTATTTTTCAAATTCTAATTTGTTTGCTCGTTGCTATTTGCGTAAAATTATATGTAAAGAATCGTAAATATAGCTTGCCCAATTCTTAACTGATCTTTCAATATTTGTAAAAATATTAAGATCGGATGTTGATGACGTAGTTGTCGACATTGAATAGAGCTCATTGAACAGAGAGTCATGGGGTACGGGTTCGAATCCCACTCGTGGAATTTTTTCAACACTTTGTCTTTCTTCTTACCATATTTACTTTTTATTTATTTAAATGTAACTGCATATAAAAGAAGAAATAAAGTATATAAGTTGCGAACCCCCCCGCCCGATCCTCTAAATGCCACTACACATTTACAGAATACACTAAACATGCACACTAACTTAGGCCCAAGACACCGTATTCGTAGAACAAGGGTACGACGAGCCGGTTCATATACGCTTCTCCCCACCACCACGACCCGGTCAACCCGAGCCGAGGTCCGAGCCTTTAGAAGCGCCCTCGGGTTGATCCCCCCGATCCGATCCGAACCCCTCGAAGAATCTAGTAGGGCACGGGGACAGCCACTAGTGCGTGATGCCGTTACCTCTAGAAAACCTCAGAAGGTGATAAGTTTCACACGGCTTGAGGAACCCTTTACGTTTCTCGCCGCCCCTGAAAAAAAAGCCCGGTGAAGCTGAAAATGCCATCAGCAAACTCTCCAAAAAAAAACATACCCTAAATATATATTTTTTTAAATCTTAGAATTTTTGTTTGTCCGTCTGTCTATTTGTTTGTTAGGTACTTTATCACACACAAACCGCTCAACAGATTTTGATTCAGTTTTCTTTGTTAGAAAGCATAATTATCTAAAAAAATACGGTGTTACATCTAAATCAGTTGGGTCAGATCATAGACACAGTTTAACTTCTCTGTGGTATTGTGTTCTCACACCACCACCATTCATAGTGGTGTATACGAACTTCTTAAGGTAAAAAAAATATTTAATATCCTTTATAATCATTTTTATAGCTCTTACGAATGGAGTCACGGGCAAATTTTAATTATCCATAAGTTTTTTGTATATTGTTCGCAACAAAATTTGCGTTAAAAATTATTTAAACATTTTATCCATAAGTGACTTTTTTTTATAACCTACCAGAACCTGCCAGAACTTCTAACTGCCGGAACACAACAATGTTGATAACATGGTTGTTATGGCGACATATTTAGATAAGATGGTGGTAGCTAGCCAGGCGGAATTAGAACAAGCCCTACCCACCGACCAAACCGAGCACAATTTGTACCCCCGCTGGGAATCGAACTAGGGACCTCTGGGTTTGAGTTCTTACCACTAGACCACAGGTGCGGTAAAAATTCTTAAATATTTTAATATTTTTTATGACAATTCTACCACCAGTTTTACCGCCTCTGTGGTCTAGTGATAAGACCACCGGTCTCAGACCCAGAAGTCTTGGTTTGATTCCCAGCGGGGGTACAATTTATCGCGGTGGCGCATTCTTAATTTAATACCATAAATATAAATAGGATAATTTATAATAAAACTTCCACGTAATATTTAAAAAAAAAATTTACGATCACTGAAGTCAGAGATTGTGCATTTCGCCTCTTTAACACAATCAAATATTTTGGTCTCAATACGAAAATAGCAGTTCACATATACCCCAACGCGAGTTATTGTAAACTTCGCCGCGCCAAGTCGAAACTACTTAATCCTTACAATTACAAGTCCTGACTAGGTATGACTAATCCCTACTTTCATAAATAGATCTGAGAAAATAAATCTAAGCTTTTTACTATTAAATGTTACATTGTTATTACAATGTTAACTAAACCTTTAAGATTTAAATGTATTATAATATTTTTAATATAAAATCATATATTACGTAAGTGAAATAGGAATCATAATAAATTATCACAAGAAGCTACCCGTAGACTGCTGTAATACGTCCGCACCGTATTGGAGTCTTGTGTGCAATCTGCGGCTACTGCGATGCGTGCGACTTTAGTCACAAGCATCGCTAGGTTTCTTTGATAAACAAAGGCCTACACTTCCACGCAACAAATTATTCGGGATTGGTCATTTTGTCAGCCAATAGTGAAAATACTGTGTTGGAGCATTAAAAAATAAAGGTTCTTAGATGGTACTTCAAACATGTTATTTTTACACATTAGTGGTCCTCGTATTGTATACGCGGGACTCGGGAAAACGTCCTCACATAGTTTGTGTAAAGTCTAACACAAGGTCCTCGCACTGTACTGGGCTCAAGAGAAAGTGTGTGAAATGAGGCCTCGGATTGTCATGTCTAGTCCGGCGATTGGGTCCTCGAAAGGTTAACACAAACGTCCTCGGAAAGATGTCTCCACAAGCGTTGGCAGTGTATTTTAGGTCCCCGCATTGGTCAACGAAAGTTAATAAACAAAATGCTGCGATAACGCTACAAGAATAGACTTGTCAATTAGCAATGTATGTTCTGTTTCTTTCCATCGTATTAAAAAAGCAATACAACGTCATTAACATAGTTTTTGAAAGAGTCCTCGGATGGGTGATATAAAACCATAGTCCTCGAAAGGCCGTCTGTACAAACAGGGGTGTGTGTGTGTGTGTGTGTGTGTGTGTGTTTGTGTGTGTGTGTGTGTGTGTGTGTGTCTATAGTGTCCGAATAAAGATTTCATCTTTTTATCTATCTATCTGTGTATGAATACGCACTACTAAAAAGTAGCGCAGTGCTACTACTCGTAATTCATCATCATCATCATCATCATCATCATCATCGTCATCGTCATCATCATCATCTCAGCCAAAAGACGTCCACTACTGGACAAAGGCCACCCCCAAGGATCTCCACAACGACCGGTTTTGTGCTGCTCGCATCCAGCGGTTTCTCGCGACCTTCACCAGATCTTCGCGTCTGTCCACCTTGTTGGAGGCCTACCCACACTGCGCTTTCCGCTATGCTACTAATTGAATAATATTAAATCTGATAGCAACTACTTGCCTGTGCCATAACGTATGCATGGAGTCAATATGGTACGCAGTATTTGTGAATCCTTTAGAAGAGTTATTTGCCAATAGTAAAAATAGATACCACTCTTTGGCAGTGCGGACTCTTTGGTAGATTTACCCTATAGCTATTTCTTGCCATAGGTGATTCCCTCCTTTGTGCAGAGAGCTACACTGTACTGATAAAATATGGCCTGGGTGCACACAGCGCAGCGTATGCAGTCAATATTGAGGCTGCAACAGGCTAGATTCACTGATACGGTAAAAAAGTACAATGAAAAGTGCTTCATTCGATTTTGTACTTTAAGCTCGCAGGTTTAATTGTTTGTACTCTTTTGAATTAGTAATGAAAACCTTTTTGTTAACAAAATAATCTATTATATAAAAATAAAAATAAAATTTTGTTCGTTGGTAAGCGCATTACTGAGAACGGCTTAACGGATTTCTATGAAACTATGCTCATGGTCACACCATGACCCGGATTAGGACTTAAGATACTTTTTGTTGCGGTAACAAGTTCTAGTGTGATAATTTAGTCCTCGGAAGCGAACGAAGAATCAGTAATTCAAAAATAGGAAACCAGTAGAAGGTTCTACGATATAAAACGTGAGTTTTATATCGTAGAACCGCCGCTGCTTGCCGTGCCGGGTAGCCAGGACTAATCTCCTCGCGAAAACGCCCTTTGTACGGTCAATCCTCATAGTGAACAAAGTTCATAAGAGGATTGATATATTTTTGGGTAATTTGATTGAACTCGCAAAGTTAGTTTTATACGTAGTCTGTTATATGGATTAGTAATAACTAACTTAGTTCTAAATAGTTAACAAAAATTTGTATATTATGTAATAACCTAAAGTAACATAAACTAAAATATGTCGTCAAAAAATTCCTCCGCGTCGCAGTCGACTAGTAAAGTACCCAAGAGACTGGCGGCTTGCCACGTTGTATGGCAATGCTTAGCCTCTGGCCAAGGAAAAAGCCAGCCTTTGGGTCATGGGAAGTGTCAACCATCCGTTTGGAGATTAATTATTTAATTAGTAATATATTTAGTAGATATTTAAGTTAATGATAATACGTTATTAATGTAAGCTTAAATGAAAGTAACTATCGCATTGGATTAGTCTGTAAGGATAGTTGTGTATTGAAATATAATAAATAAATAAAAGAAATCTTAGTTACTTTTCGTTCTGGGTGCCGTAGAGTGAGTTTTGTTACTATCCGTATTCATTCGATTACGTTTACGAAAACGAAAATTAGTATGGCATTGAAGCAGCGCCTCCTGGCGACAAACGACGAGAGTTACAATTTTGCCATACAAATTCTCGTTTTCGTTAACGTGATCGAATGTCAAAAAAACTCACACTAGGCACTATGTTCGTCACTTTCTAACTTGAATTAAATGCTAATGTAAAATTGTAAAATTCTGTCTTTTTTTTTCATTTCTGTTTTTTTTTTACATGTTGTGATGATCCTTTAAATTTTGTGTTTTTATTTGTGATGGAAAGTGTCACTTTATGATAGGGCATTTTTCAATATGTTTGACGTTGTTGTAGAAAAGAGCTTGGCACTTGCTGAGTTTCTTGCCGGTTCTTCTCAGTACAAGCCCAGTGTAGACTTACGAACCGATGGCATAATGACGTTCACAAGAGCTTGTAGCCTAAACTGAACAAATCAATTTGAATTTAGAGTTATTGAACTATGAATTTTAAATTTTGAATTATGTATTTCTTTAGGTAATTAAATAATGTATTCTTTCTTAAGAAATACATTTTTAATTCTTAAACCATATGAAATGAAGTTGCGGGCAACAGCAAGTAAATAATAAATCTTCTTCTACCGATAACTTAGCCTTCATTCTGTCTGATCTAAGCCACGCCCGGAAACCTCAACTACCGAGGAAATAAATACTTTGCGCATACACCGGGGCTAAGAGCGACCCCGGGTAATGCGGAACTCTCCTTCTCTTCCAGCCATTAAGTTTGACGAGGGGAGTACAGATCATCATCATCATCAGCTAATTTGTGTCACTGTTGGGGCACGAGACTTCCGTAAGGATGGATAGGGAGAACGGGCCATTAACCACCACGCGGGCCCAGTGCTGATTGGTGGTTGTTAACGACTGTTAATGCAGCAGGGACCAACGGCTTTATGTGCCTTCTGAAGCACGGAGGAGCTCGAGATGGTAAAGATTTGGTCACCCATCTAATGACCAGCCTTTGCGAAAATTACTTAACCTTAGCAATCGCAGACTGGGCGCGTTAACCACTGCGCCGTCGAGCTCCTCCTGCGCCGTAGCTCCTCCTGCGCCGTCGAGCTCCTCACTGCACTGTCGAGCTCCTCATACTAATACTACTAATGCTACTATTACTAATGCTACTAATTGAACTATATTAAATCTGTTAGCAACTACTTGCCTGTGACATAACGTGTGCATGGAGTCAATATGGTACGCATAATGATAAACTTTTGTTTCCCTAACCGATGACCGGCCTTTGCGAATGTAGCTTAACCTTAGCAAACGCAGATCAGGTGCGTTAACCACTGCGCCATCGAGCTCCACGGGTCTACCTAGTAAAAAACTTAGTACCGTCTCTTCACTGCCTCGACTCGTGATCACGAACAGCAATAAGCCATGTTAGGTGACGGTTGACATAGTAAAACGTCACGTTATGACGTGCTCTTCCAAATGCTTCAGTTTTGTTACCACAAGACTTGTTGACGTCGCAAACGAACGCTCTCTTGTGTACTTTTACGCTATGTAATTTAGTTGAACACTAAATATCGGCGCCGCTCGTAACAAACGGGACAAATTGCAGTCTGATCCAGCGTGCGCGACGCACACTTCATTCTGTCACTACATAAACTATGCAGTGTACATATTCATTCATCTGTTTTATAATAAAGTTGCATGCGACGTGGAAATTGTTCATAGCATTTGACTTTTTTAAATACAGTGTGTTTGTCTACAGTACTCTATGTACAGTTGACTTCAGAAGTGTTATGTGCGTCACACGCTTTTAATTTGTTGTTTTTTAAACGGTTCGAAACGTCAGGATTAACAATAAATAAAATAAACGTGTAAAATAAACGCGAGTTTCATTACATTACTTATTTTATATTTATGTTATTTGTTTCTTTTTGTCGGCTGCCGTAACAACAGACACAATATAATGTTAATTGTTTTGAGGATCCTTGATATCGGCATTGTGGAGTAGATGATAAATCACATAATTTTTAGCAGTCTTACCATGTCATAAAAATAGTAAGAATCCCGTTAATAATAACTCTAATGCCGTGACTATGACGGTTTGAAATTGAAGTCTCATAATACCTCAAATTGCATTCTCATTAGTATTAAAATCGGAAAAATCAAAACATACATCACTTTGAAGTATTTCAGTAACGAGACTATTGCCTATGAAAAGTATCATTCATTTGCTATTGAAAGTGAAACTCATTAGTGCAGCCGGCAGCTGAAGCATAAAACAATCACGAATATCGCGCAACCATCCCGGAGCGACCAATAAAATGAACTCAGATAAATTGGTGTTTACACTCCCCGAATTGCAATCGCTCTTTGGTATTCACTTCATTTTGGCTAGAGTAGCAAATCCGTCAATTTGCATTCAGACGTGGTAGTGTAAGGAATTTTTACAACACTTTTCCTCATCATAATACTTTTACAAAAACACAAATGTTAAAAAAAAATCCACAAGCTGGATTTGAACCTGCACCCTTCTGACATACCGGGTCAGGTGCTCTTCCAATTGAGCTATCGTGGTTCTAACCAGCCCACCGAAATTATTCAACACTTTTTACTTTTAAAGCCAAAGGCAGCCATTCAATGTCAATAACTACCATCAGTAACACCTGATCATAATATTTTCAACATTTGTGTTTTTGTTATTATACTTTTAGTTATACACCTGGTTGCGCACGATAGTGACTTAAATTTGCTGCCCAAAAAGTACTTTGATGCTATACTAGCTACTACCCTTAGTAGCTAGTAGTAGATAGTAGTAGTAGTAAAGGCAGCTTCCTTTACCCATCCCCTCCAATACCTTTCTCGCGCACAAGAAGACCGCAATATGGAACGCCGCACGCCAACTAGCGCTGCGGCTGCAATCGCAAACTTAGTGCAACGACAACGTCTTGAAAAGATGGCCACCCGCACTTAGAGATCTCCATTTTGGTCATCTGATAGCTATTACCGCGCTACGAGTTTTAAAACATGTAAGAGACAATGCTCTGGTGGTCCAGGTCCGTTTTCCAGCCAAGTTCATTCACCGGCCACTAACTTGGTGCCGGTCCAGACTGCTCGCCCACCTGCCGGACACGTGGTGCCTACTGCCGCTTGCTGATCAAAGGTACGTCCTGTTTCCAACTCCTCGAACTGTTTACCCATTGCGTTCGTCGCCATCCCTCGCACTTCGAAACCTCGCCTAGTATAACGCCAATAAAAAATACAGTCCACTATAAATTATAGCATCGCCCGCACCACCATTTTGTAGTCCTCGCCATACCAACACCTATTTTTAGTAAAACATTTCCGTTTTTTTATGTCTTACGGGTAAGCACAGTGCCTTCATCTCACCTGATGTTAAGTGATAACAAGGCCAATGGTGGTATCGCACTTCACCCTGAATCTTTAACTACTGAGCCATTGGCTATTTTATCTCTAGCTGCCGAAACCCAACAATGTTACAAACACTGATGTTATGGTGACATATTTAGACAAGATGGTGGTAGCTAGCCAGGCAAACCGACAAGCCTTATCACCAACCAAACCGAGTACACCAACATGTACCTCCCGCTAGAAAACAAAACCGAGACATCAGAACTTCGTTCCTTCAGCCCAGGCGGTACAGAGGGGCGACTGACAGGTCTACGTCCTATTGACATTTGGTAGTCGACTTCAAAGTTGACGACAAGCAGTGGAAACTGCAAGTTGTACTCTTAGTGTAAAAAATGCGCGTTCCACTGAGCGATTATCTTTCATCCTTCCTACGTGGCCCATATGCCTTAATTATAGCGATGATGTTCGGCTTGGCCGGTAGTTCTTCAATTCCGATAACCGGAATCGGTTCAAGTCCTAGGTAAAGGTAATACGATGCATAGTCCGGGTTCACCAACCCGCATTTGGCAAGCGCGGTGGTTAAGTCATTTCTATCTGATTATGATTTTAATGACAGCAGCCTTTGCCCAGTAATGAGACAGTTTTCGATGAGTGCTATATGTTTAAGAGCCTAAATGCAAAATCTTATCTTTACTAGAGAGGTTCCCAAAATTTCAATGTGGTTTATTTTTAACATTTGTAATGTTGAAATTGTTATAATGTTAATGTGGTTTATTTATTCCATAAACAATGTTAAAGATAATAGAGCACCAGCACTTTGAGAGCCTTGCTTGAAAAGTTATGATACATACGTACATAAATAGGACCCATCGATATAAAATTTATTTTACTTTAAGACTAAAAACAAATGAATAGGTCAGTACTTCACATAAATAGTAATGAATGACCTACTCGGAAGAATAAACCACTTTTCCAACATGACCTCCCATTAATTATGTCGAAAGCTTTGTATTAAACTGCTACATCATTGTATGGGCGAGTGGCATCAACTAACAAATTAGTTGCATTATAATAAGAAAAAACTGTTTCCTTTTTGAAATAGTATTTACTTACACCGTTCTTCGAGTATTTTTTTACTTAACAAATAGATAGTATGTTTGTTAGATAGTGAACAGCGCGTGATGAGTTAGTCAGTAAGTGAATAGCAGAGATATTTATTATTTAGGAGGACAATATAAATATTTAATATAACAATTGTTAAGTTCTTTAAGCAAGTCTCAGGAGAGGTACCTAACGAAGCTGTAATGACGTAGTTATGACAATAAAAAATTCTTTGTTCCATGTTAATTTAAATAAAATAAGTATTTTGCTCTATTTAAATAATATGTAATAAATGGCACCATCAGGTACGTCATTTAGATATAAAAATACAACCATCTTATCGTATACCACAAATAAGGTGGACTAAATCTTTCCACCGCCGAATTTTTCAGCTTTGTTAAAAAGTGTACCTGACTCTTAATTTAATGAGATAAGATTATGGTTATTAAAAGTGTTATCGCAATTGTGTTCGTGACTGTACAATTGTATCAACAAAGAGGCTCGCAAAAGTACATAAACATCAGTAAGCGATACTATAACAAAGGGTTGGCAGAGATCGCTGGAGCCACTACAAGCCAGCTACTTGCTCTGTAAACATCCCACTGCACTGCATTGATAGAGAAAGGCGCAGAAGCGACATGAGGTTTAATTATAATAGTACCTGTCATCTTCATATTAAAATGACATTGCTTGATGGCGCTGTTCTTTCAAGGTAAGTATTTTTCTAACTCGCGTTTTAGGGATTTTTGTTGTTATTTCTTATTTGATTAGATACGTCAAAGTTTACTACTTAAAAGTTTATTTAAAAAAATGATACATAGATACGTCAAACAATGTTGAATACATAAAAGATTATTGAAAAAATTCGTAAAAATAAATATTTATTTCATAATAGTTACCTAATAATTCTTATTATTTTTTCCTAATTTATTCAAATATTGTGATTATTTGCAAGAATAAACTAACAAAACTGCCAACCTCACGAGATCTCGAAATTGGCGAGATCTCGCGGTATTGTTATTCATAAACTCGCGAGATCTCGCCTGAGCCCCAATCTCGCAAGATTGCATTCTCTGAAGACAGCTTGAGATTTAAAAAATGCTGGTATTTCGGAAAATCTTTAAAAACGACAAAGTGAAAACAGGAAAATACTTATTTGCTTGTCCTAAGACAATCTGCACTTAAAAACTTTTTTTTTCATTTAGTTTTTAGGTGAATCCGAGGACCAGATATTAGGAAATTTCTTACATTCACGATCGCAATTCGGCTTCTTACGCTGACGACCTACTCCTTACAGTTATTTAGTAGAAATTCCGAATATTCATCTCTATACTGCAACTATAGGACCATATCGTGAATTGTTAATATTATCTTGACTACTTTATGGGGTCTATTATTCAACGTTAGTTAATAAAGACTGGCGTATGTCACTTAAGCACATACGTTACTTTCACGCTTTCTAAGAAATTAACTATTCGCAAACAGATTTAATGTATCAGCCCCTTAAGCTTCGGGGAGCGCCGTACTAAATATTAAATCATTTAATCAAACTGGATTGATTGTTTATCGCAATGTCAGTCAGACTGTCACTCAGACTGTCAGTCAGTAAGTTAGTCAGTCAGTCGGTCAGTCGGTCAACCCTTTATTATATAATAATGTTAAGATCGGATTTGATGACGTAGTGTTGACATTGAATAAGGCTCCTTTGGCTTACAAAATCAGAGTTCAAGGGTTCGATAGAGCCACGATAGCCTAATTAGTATACTTGGTCAAGTTTGACTGAGTGGTCAAACACTACTTGTGGGATTTTGTTGTATACTTTTTCCAAGTAGTAATTTTGAAACAATTTTTTTTTTAATTTATATAAGTATTCACCTATATTCGCTTGCCAAACAGACTGATAACAAACCCTTTCTACCCACCAATTCTCACCAGTCCACACGACTTTAAAGTTTATCCTGACACCTCCTACCAACCTTACTTGAAAAGACAGTCCCAGCTGCCATATCCTACCTATCAGGGTTAGTAGATAAGGACGTGAAACCACCACAGAAGTGATAACCACATATAAAACTTTTCACAAAATCGATACTTCTTATGATTACTTTTTACCGGTAAAACCGCCTGTCGTAAGTAGAAACAGTGCCGAGACAAGGGTGCCTCCTCGTTTCCGTGCGTGTGTCAAATTTGACAGGACCGTTTTATTCGTCGACTTCAAAGAAAACAGGGTGGCGTACCTACGCCCTCTTGTTTTATGTTTATGTGTAAATCGGCCTAGCAATGTCGTTCATAAATGCATAATAACATTTACGATATGATTAGGAGCTTAATGGCGCAGTGGTTAACGCTTAGGTTAGGTTAAACAACTTTCACAAAGACTGGTCAACGGATTGGTGACCAAAAATTTATCATCTCGAGTTCTGCATTGAAAGGCACGTAAAGGCGTTGGTCCCAGTTGTTAGCAGTCGTTAACAACCACCGATCCGAACTGGACCCGTTGGATCTTGAGGAGGAAGTAGGAATTGGAAGGGGTGAGAGATGGGCCTCCGGTACTTTCACTCATCAGACGACGACCGACTTTGGACTTGGTGAAAAACTATATAATTATGTTTTTTCGAATACTACATTATGGGTACCAAATTAGAGAGCTCAACACAAGGATTTCAAAAAGGTATATCATGAAATTTGTCTAACTAAAAAGACATAAATAAAATAAAAATAAAAAAAAACAAAAAACCCGCCTGCGTAAAAAATAATAAGTAACTAAATAGAAAATCAGCTGAAAAGGCCGAAACAAGATACAAATTCAATTTATGCAACATCATACATAACATGCAGTCGGAGTCATAAAATTTAATGATAAGACAAATCATTCTCACTTTGTGCGTGCTTTCTTAAGGAAGCTTTTCTTGGGGCTAGATAATTGGTGTGAGTGTGGGAAACATTTATTTATTTATTTTATTTGTTTTTTACGCAGGCGGGTTTTTGTTTTTTTTTTTATTTTTATTTCCGTTACTTTGTTCGGTTAAATTTGTTCCAACGTATTCGTACCTCCTGTGAAAATCTATTGAAAGTCCAAGTGTCGTATCTGCGCATCATAATCTATGACGGTTTTATATCAGACTCACCGTTGTCACTACAAGCAATATATTCAATCGGTGTACCAAGCAGGCCGCCGCCCACACCGTACGGTGTAGCCATAAAGCTACTTTATAGATTGTATTGGAAATATTTCGAGATGAGATCTTAACACTAACGGCGGATAGTATCGTTATTCGACTTGGTAACTGCAGCTACTCGAGTCTGATGTTTGGCTCTATACATAATCCACTCTTGCAATATATAAAATATTGTATTAGAGTTTTCTGCCTAGAATTGGACTGGATGGTGACCAATCAGAGGCTTAAAATTCAAAGTTCAAAGTTCTTTATTGCATTCATGTTGTACATATACAGTTGTTAAAAAAGATAAAAAAGAAACAAACATGACCCTGCAAGGGCACAGCAAGTACATCATATAACATAACGGTACTAATCAATTAATTAAATTTATATAACATTATTATAACAAATTCTTAAAATCTACATTCAATCAAAAACAATCCAATCAAAATCAATCAATACGAGTGTATCAGGGATAATTATTATAATATAAATACATAAAAAATATTATCAATTATTTTATAAATTATTCATTCAAAAACTCTTGTAGCGAATAAAAACATTTATTTTTCAGATATTTTTTAATGTTATTTTTAATTTAGTCAAATCTTTTATGTCTTAAGGTTCTGCTATTTCAAAACGTTCAGTCGTATGTCAATGGCCTAGGACTGAGGGTCAATCACATCCAAGTGGAAGTGGATGGCAGCGCAGCGGCTGTCAGTTTCACTGACAAACCATTTTAAGCTAAATGGCCTTTTTATAGAAGCCGGTCGTTTTCCAGTAGTATGCAAAAAAAAAACCAAACATAAATTTTGAATATTTTCTTGTTTACACGATACCTACTGCTACGTTATAATACTTACAATAAATATAACATAATATAGTTTAGAAAGTTATAGTGTTACTACAAATAAATGGTATTTTCGCCTGGCTCGTCATGCGTAGCACCATATTTTCTCTTGTACAGCCAAAGTTTCACTTTCGAAGGACAATAGCTGGCCGTGTATAATAAATACCTAGAAGCGCTTCTGCACAGTTTCGTAACAGTTTTCGTATATTGTTCCCTTTGTTATAACAAGTGGCTTTTGTTTGAAAACTTTTTTTGTATCCGTTCAAAAATAGTCGACGGAATATGATCGAACTTGTGTAGCGCTCAGAGATTTATTTAATGGAGAGTTTGGTTATGTTTTTTTTATTTACTCTATCGCTGAGGTTTTAAGCAAATCATCTTTATCACGATACATTTAAAAGAACACTTTTAAAATTTGTTGCGAACAAATTACAAAAACGCAAATGCACCCTTCTGACATATTGGGTCAGGTACTCTCCCAATTGAGCTATCGTGGTTCTAACCAGCCCGCCGAAATTATTCGCCGACTATTCGATTATAATTCGAATAATTATTATTCGATTAATTACTACAAATTACTTCAACACAGTGAATTAAATCTTTATAAAATAACTTTTACGTAAAAAAACTTGAAAAAATCCGTTATTTCAGTTTAAAGTAAGCATTGTAAAAATGAATCCCTTATGTGAATTTTTTCATTTAGTTGTGATTTTAATTATTTTATTGAAATTTTATTTTAGAAATGATTTATTTTAATTGTGTTTTAAAATTTTGATTTTGTATTTTAATATTTATTTTATTGATTTAATTTAATATATCCTAATGTTTTGTAATGAATTGCCTGTATGATCCAATGAGGTCGAAATAAATGTATTTTATTTCATCTATCTATTATCTATCACCCATAAAATAAATGCACTACACAAACAGAATCGACATTGTTATTTTTTCATACACGTCAAGAAATTCCATCTGGATGTACCCCCAACCACTTCAGCGTGAATTTTCTTGAAAATTCGCTCCGCTTTTGTAAATATTGTGTAAACTAACTTTGTCTCCTGCCTTCTCCCTACGGCAACACATAATAACTCTTTTGTTTCGAATAAACTTTCAAGCGCTATAGTTTATTGTTCAGTATATAACTTTCTTGGCCAATAGTAGGGACCCTAGTGCAAGTTATGTTTGCCATTAATTTGATCACGTTAACGATACAGATATTATATGGGGACATTTTAACTCCTCCTCTGTCATCAGCAGACGCTGCTCATCATCATCATCATCAGCTCATTTTATGTCCCCACTGCTGGGGCACGAGCCTTCCCTATGGATGGATAGGGAGAACGGGCCATGAACTGCCACGCAGGTTTAGTGTGGATTGGAGGTTGTAAACTGCTAATGCAGCCGGGACCAACAGCTTTACGTGCCTTTCGAAGCACGAAGGAGCTTCAGATGATACATTTTTGGCCACCCATTTGCTGACCGACCTTTGCGAAAGTGGCTTAACCTCAGCACTCGTAGATGCCTCTAACTGTCGGGACACAACAGTGCTACTAGCATTGTAGTATTATGGCGATATACTTAAGTCTGATCTAAGTCATAAGATAATGGTAGCTAGCCAGGCACACTTAATACAAGACCTAGAGCACCAACCAAACCGAGTAAAATCATATACAGTGCGGGGCAATCAAGCCCGAGATCACTAAATCTGAGACTGGATCGAAACATGAAATAAAAAATGCGTTTTACATCCTTAAAGAAGGCCATGCCTAAATCCCCATTATACATGTCCACGTGTAGACAGTACGCATGTTAATACTTACATGTATCCCTTTCAGACCGAGATTGCGACGTCCCTCGGACGGAATCTCGACTTAAAATCGCCGGGCTATAGTTTATAACGAGTCGTCGACTAATATTATGATATTAAATAAAATAAAAAATAAAATAAAAATATTATATTTCTTGGTCGCCGCCGCCGGCTTCCAGCTTTTTTTTTAATTTTTTTTTATAAATAAATAAAAAATCCGGTCTAACACAGACAAGCGCAACAATTGGCGTTAAAGGTCAAATCTCAAGACAAAGGTCAAGTGATCGTGGTCGAAGCGCACGACCGTATCAGCTCGGTCTGAAAGGGGTATACACTTTTGACTAGTTTTGACTTTTATTTCATTGTAATATGTGGTGCTTGCTACATGTTAACGCTCGTGACTGTACACACATGAAAAGGTCAAAGCAAGTAGCACCTATTACATTTTCCGACATAATCATTGCCGTTAGCAGATACATATCTGGTTGCGTCTAACCGAGGTAATTATCTGAAACACAGGCATTTTAATAAGGCACCTCATTAAGCTAACATCTCGGTGGCCCTTACTAATTTATCTAAACAAATATCTGTGTTGAGTGGGCAGCCCACGGTTTTGCTGTGAATATGTTTTGCAATGTGTGCAGGAAGTACGAACTTAGATTTAAATATTTTTTTTATTACAAAAACATAAATGTGGAAAAAATTTCCACGAGCAGGATTTGAACCTGCACCCTTCTGAAATACCGGGTCAGGTGCTCTCCCAATTATTATTGAGCTATCGTGGAGAACCACGAAAACCAGCCCGCCGAAATTATTCAACACTATTTACTTTTTACTTTGAAAACCAAAAACGCAATTGTAACGCAAATTGTTGTTTCGCAACAAAATTTGCGTTAAAATTATATAAACAAAACAAAACATTTTTTTTTTTTATATTTTGTCATAATACTGTTTTCTAAAAGTACAAAGGTAACATTTGAAACTGTAAACGTCAAGATACATACCATTAAAAACAAACTTTTAAAAAAACCAACTCTCGCAACTCAGTTCGTCTACCGTAAAAAGTTGTGAGATCCATGTAATACCAAGTTCTCAATATTAAAAATCTTTTATATTAAAAAAAATAGATTGACTTGGCAATCGCACTAAACAATCTAATTTAATATTTGACTTGGTTTTTTTACAAGTTTGTTTTTAGTGTTTGTTTGTTAAAAATCAAAAAGCAGTGAAAAAATTCAGTGCTTACATCAGCCATCCCAGTAGCATAATGGTCAGTGCAGCCGCCCGAATTGCGGAAGACCTAGTTTCGATTCCTGGCTGGGTCGGGTGGGCATTTCATTTTTTCACTGTATTTTATAAATATTTAATTCAGTTTCAGCGCAGCAATTAGCACTAAAAAATAAAAAGTAAAACTTACTATAGCGTTGTGTTATCAATTTTTTGGTATTTTATGTGTAAGATGAATCTGCATAGCCATCGGTTGCAATAACCGTTGGATAGATGGCACTCTGGCGCTAAAAAACAGTCAAAAATCGAAAAGCAGTTAAAAATACAGTGCTTACGTCAGTCTTCTCGGTAACATAATGGTCTGTGTTGCCGCCCGGATCGCGGAAGACCCAGGTTCGATTCCTAGCGGAGTCGGGTAAGCATTTAATTTTTTTATTGTATTTAATAAATATTTACTTAAAATTAGACTTATAAAAACTATAAACTATAACTACTACTAACTATAAATAAAAAAATTGCCCCAAATCATCCCCATCAGGCAGAGTGCTAAGTAAGCTAGCAGCATTGCCACGTCGGATCGCAATGCTTATACGCTGACTGACCCAGGTAGCTGCTAGCTCTGGGGTCCCTGGTGGTTTCTACTAATTTTATAAAATTATCTTTAAAGAGTTTGTGAGCACCCGGGCCCCATAGACCTAATGTCTCTCCCCATAGATCTCCAGTCAGATTCTCATACTTTCGCCGTTTGAGGTTCTCTGCATGATATGCAGCCGCACCAGCGCTAACAGAAATGCTTAGAATGTGGGACGGTGCAAACGAGTCGACAGAAGTAGCATCCCATACCAGAGCCCGTCCCACCCTCCAAGGAACTAGGGTCATTCCGTCCGGTCTTTTGCCGTCGTCACGTGCCAGACCGGTGGGTTCGAGTACCGTTGGTACTCCGGCGGTGACAAGAGCCCGTCAAATGACGTCATTCAGGTTATGATCTTTTTACTTCTATTGTACATAGTTCCAATACTATGCCAATATTTTCAATCGAATGTTTAATGTCTGTCTGATGTCTTTCCATTGGTTTAAAAAATGCGACTAAGATACTACCAAGATGTATATCTCTTTAACCTTTTCACTGTCGTCATATGGTTAGTCTTATTAAATTAATCATATATGTAGCAGTAACAACTTCAAATTCTATAACACTAAAAGCATTGAAATAGAAGAATGGATTTTCTACGTTTATATGGAAAGTTTTGAGAAGAAAAGAAAATCATTGAAATGTATTTGAATGTTTTAGGTCTAATGAATAGGTATGGGCGTTGATAAGCCTGGATTGATTGAGTCCAGATCTGGGACAATCATCACTGGATCTGTTTGTATGTCGTTCTGTGGTAAAGACGTCCTTTTCTATTCAGGCATTTCAATATTCTAACACTGTAAAAAAAGGTAGAATAGATACGCTCTTTCAGAGCTTTTTCTTTTGAGTTTTTTCTCGGTTCTTCTCAATACAAGGTCTCCCGCTGTACACTTGACTTCCAAATGTAGCTTAAAAGGGTAAATAAATAAAAAGTTTATATAACTAGATAATTATAACGATTGCTTTATTAATTCGTTACAACATGAGTAAATAGTGACTTCTATAATAGACCTTTTATTTTAGGTCAAACAATTTTCAAAAGGTATTTTACCACATCCATATTATAATTTGCCCTTCGTAATTAATTCACGTTGGAGAAATCGCTTTTGGCGAATATTAACATTTTAATCCGCAATTTCATTAACGTAACCAAATTAATATAGAATTAGTGGAACTGTTAGATTTATTTAGGCGTACTTTTTCGTATTAATTAACTTATAACGTATAAACTTCAGAACGTATCTAATTAGCTTTTGTTAACGTTTAATTGTTCAAAGTAATCCTAAAAGGTTTTACGAAGGCTTTTATGGATGACTTAGTAGTGCAACGCATATTATTATCAATTCAATCGTATTCGCCGGATGTTATAAAAATACCGAATGCTTTCATGATTTTTGTAAATAAAATGCATTTATGAGAGTAATATATATTTTGTTATTTTTATAGATCTTAGACTATTTGTGGATTATCTTCATTATGTAAGCAATAAATACCAAGATTCTACGTAAATATACACATTTCTTTATTTTGAAAATATTTACTTTTGTATATTTTTTAATAAAACCTTTGAGTTCGGAAAAGACTATGGCCAAAAAGCCAATGAGTGCGTTGCAGTAAAAATTAAAAACTTATTGGCAATTGGAAGATGAAAAATGTCACATCACTATTAAGATGACACATCACTATCGACTTTTGATAACTATCGACTTTTGATAAGTTTCTTGCTGGGTTCTTCTCAGTAGAAACAACCTTCCGAACCAGCAGTAGAATCACATTAAATATATGTATAGTTTATGACATCTTTATATATATAAATCTTCTGTGCGTGTGTATGTTACCGAACTCCTTCTAAACGGTCCAGCCGATTTGGATGAAATTTTCTGTGTGTGTTCATGTGAATTCGAGAATGGTTTAGATTTATAATTGATCCCGGTAGATGGCGCTGTTATAAGGGTCCATCATGGGATACGGGTGTACTCATGTTATTTTATAATATATTTTTTCTTTATTTTTAAGAAATGTACTCGACTTCCAGAATTGCACTATTGTGCCTCATCTGATTTTTTTTTCATTTCATCATTTCATTTCATTTATAAAATCCAGAATATCATCAAAAAGTAAAGCCACGTCCAAATCCCAAACGCAATATGAAAACTTCCATACGTAGGTAGGTAGGTACTAGGCACACAGCAAGGCGAGGCGTTACATCAAAACGTCGCAAGAATAAAGCCAATAGTACCGTAACGCAACTAAAACGCTATTTCTATGGAAGGTTAAGACTTATAGAATATTTGGAGTTTCACATAAAAAGGAACGTTGAAGCGTAATATCCCTCTTTCCCGTTCGCCCCTGCTGAGGAAATTGCCGCCATATATCGGGGCTTATCTGTAGATCTATTTACATCTAAGGAATGTCGCAACGGGCTGGTTCCTTCCGTAAGCTAGAGTTTCGTGAATGATTGTGTTTCGACGTACTTGGGGCGTTACGAACGGCGAGATCTAGTGTTGGTTGGTTTCGTAGAAAAATAAGTTGAAGCCCTCGAGATAATGTAATACAATATAGTTTCTGCGAGTTTGTTTTGTGTATAAATAATGCTTATAATGCTAATAACGGTGTTTTAGTGGCAACAGCAAAATCTAAATCTAAGTTATGTTTTGTAATTATGGTTAAATACATATAATTTTACGCAAATTTTGTTGCGAACAAATTTCAATTTGAAAAAGTCAGTGTTAAAAAACATTATATCGATAGCAAAAAGACATTGTTTAAAAAATGTATTTATAGATAGCATAGTTGGTAGTGCACCTGACCTGGCATGTTATGGGGTGCGGGTTCGAATCTCGCTCGTGGAAATCTTTTAACACTTTCTCTTTTTTCAAATTGTATATTTTGTAGTACTCCTGTTTATTATAAACATTTTTTTAAACTAAAATAACGCCTTGCTCACATTTTTTTTCTTGTACATATATACATATATTTCAGTGTTTGTAGTAACATAGTGGTATTTAAATATCATCATCATCATCATCATCAGTCTACACTAGTCCACTACTGGGCATAAGCCTCTTCAAGTGCACTGTACCTAATTTAGAAAACCCTTACGGCTGACTTCTGGGTAAATAACTTTAGTGCAGAACTGCAGACGCATATACACTAGATATAACTTTAGTGCGGAACTGCAGACGCATATACACTAGACAGCGTTACACTGAATGAAAAGCTAAAAAAATAACAGCACTAGGCCAGCACTGACCTGCCACACGACTGACGTCACTCACTATACAGCTACATAGCTGCACCATAACTTGACGTGATAAATATATCACAAGTTCTGATGCAGCACTCCCCTGAAGTTATCAACAACTGCGGATCTCGCGTACGTTCCAAATTAAGTAACAAACAACGTAACTCATGAGCTCATGACAGATGTTCAGACGAAAGTCGCAACTTTGTTATCACGTCTTTTAAGTTGCATAGTCAAGGATGGAATGGCACAGGATTTACCATTCTCTTTTATATATAACTAGCTTTTGCTCGCGTCTTTGCTTACATTCGCAACACCACTTGTAATTGTTTTTATAACAGCCAAACTTATTAAAGGATAGTATCTGTAGGGATAATCTTGAAATGCTTCATAATTTCTAACCAGGCCAAATATCTTTATATAGTTTTAAGGAATATCAGATTTTCATACAAACTTTTCAACCTTATTTCACCCCTCTAAAAATGCTTTTAAAAAAATGCTAAAACAAGGCGTGTTTTTGACTTTGAATTGACAAATCTATAGATCGATAATTTATTTATTTTTTAGTTATTAATAACGATTTTCCTAAAAAATGCCTTTTTCCCCTTTAAGTGAAAATAAACAAAATTTCTGAGACATGACGTATTTATTTCTTTTCATACCAATTTCCATGTATTTTACTGACGGACTTTCATACAAACTTTCACCCCCTCTTTGACCCCCTTAGGGTATGATTTCCGTAAAATCCTTTCTTAATGGCTGGTTACGTCACTCAATGTACCTACAGTCCAAATTTCATCTAATTAGCTTCAGCGGTTTCGGCTCGGCGATGATGAATCAGTCAGTCAGGACAAATCATTATATGTATTTGTATAGATGAGTAGGTGAATGAAACCCTTCCACATGATGTTTAACACAAGTGGAGTTCAAAGGCGAAGACAGCTAGATGAGCAGGTTTGTGTCTCAATAGCCATTGTCACCTTGCCGTCCTTGCCAAAGCCTTGCTGCTACGGTTTTTTTTTATATCCTACGGGTAAGCACTTGCCGTTCATCTCACCTGATGTTAAGTGATGATAAGGCCAAAGGTGGAAGCGCACTTCACCCGGAATCCTCAACTACTGAGGCACTGGCTATCTTATCTCTAGCTGCTGGAACACAACAATGTTACAAACATTGATGTTATGGCCACATATTTAGATACTAGCTGTGCCCTGCGGTTTCACCCGCGTTAATTAGCGACTGTTCCACACCTATTAGTCATAGCGTGATGTAACATAGCCTATAGCCTTCCTCAATAAATGGACTATTCAACACAAAAAGAATTTTTTAATTCGAACCAGTAGTTCCTGAGATTAGCGCGTTCAAGCAAACAAACAAACAAACAAACAAACTCCTCAGCTTTATAATATTATATAGTATAGATGATTATGTAGCCAGGCGGACAAACAAGCCCTACCACCAACCAAACCGAGTACACAAACATGTACCCCCCGCTGGGAATCGAACCCGGGACCTCTGGGTGTAAACCGGTGGTCTTAACCACTAGTTTTTCAGTGGTTTAAACATTTCTCTCCTACTTATCGGAAAGAAATGTTTAAACCACTGAAAAACTTATTTGCCCCATATGCATAATAGAAGACATATAAAATAAATAAAGTAGATAGATAGAATAGGGATATAAAAAAGGCAGAGCACCCACTGCCTGGGAATGAAAGATGATGTATGAATGTGTAGTATGCGGTATAACAGTGCGAGAGGAAAGACAGAGAGAACTGGAATGAAAGTGTTACCGTACAATAGCTCAGATCATGTTGGAGAGAGGAGTAAAAAAAAAACCACTAGGTCACAGAGGCGGTGCTGTTGAATCCTTCATTCGCAATAACCTCTTTACCTTTTTCTTCTTTTTCCGTTCCATTTCAGGTTATTAAGTCCTACTGAATACGTAAGCAAATTTAGAACTTGGTTTAAAACTATAAAGTTTCAGACACAATAGATACAACTTTTTTTAACGAGGTCTACGTTTCAGAATACCTCATGGATAAACATTGTGTCTTTTGTTGTTAAAGCTTTTTCTTACTTAACTTAAATGACCTATACTTTGAATAGAAATATACAAGTCTAAATTATTTTGAACAACAAAAAATGTAGCGTATTAGAATTGATGTTTCTTGGCCAAAACATCATTTCATTTAAGTTATTCAACAGTTGTGACTTTAACTAGATTCTGCCTGTAACAACAACAAAACAAAGAACCACTGGCTGTCAAAACTAAATATCTTTTGCATTCCTCCAAACTTGAGCCTTGTTTTCCCCGTCCTACAAATTTAAATGCATTCATGCAAGTGTGGTAAGTTCTCCAACTATTTAAAAAAAAAACATATTTTTTGTCAGTAAACAATATCAAGTTATAAATAACTCTTGTGTGTGTGTGTTAGACTTATTTAGGGTACGTTCCGATATACACTGCGAGCACTGTCCTTACAGTTTGTGACACACCTTTGTGACGTCAATTTAGTGTACTGCGAAGCCGTTCCTTTATAGTTAGCTATACTGGTTACTCCGGGCTTCGGAAGGTACGGTTTATGGCCCGTTCTCCCTATCCATCCATAGGGAAGGCTCGTGCCCCAGCAGTGGGGACATAAAATGAGCTGATGATGATGGATACTTGTTACTGTTTAAAACGGAACGCAGTCCAGTATACTGTCATTCATGCTATCATCCATGTCATTTCTGGACGCTGTTGGTCGTAATTAAAGCACTGAGAGTACCTTACCTCGAAAATGCCAGTGCTTACAGTACAAAAATGGCGACGATTTATGACTTCATATATGTATCTCCCTGGGATACTGCGGCAGTATACTGTCAGTTCATAACGGAACATATTTCTCACCAGTAAGAGCACTGGACATTGCTCGCAGTGTATATCGGAACATACCCTTAATAACTAACCTGAAGCATGTCAGTGTTGTTCTTGTTCTTGGTAAATTTGCTTAATAACGCAAAATTATAATCTATTACATACGAATCCTTCCGTGTATTGGCTACCTACGTGATATTAGCAGAATTGTGTTCAGCAGTACACATAAAACATGTTATAAACTTAGATTAATAACGCCTAGATGGATAGTCTTCATACAAACGCATCGCCTAAAGTGATGCAAAAAGCAGATTAATGTAGGCGTGAGCATTACGTGCTTACGGTCGCCTACACGCACACTAACAAAACTTTAATGTGTACAGTGAATGAGCAATTTCCCCGAAAGTGGGGAAATGTTATACTTACGTGAAATAATAGTATAAGTAGTACAGTAGTTCATGATAATGTCGTTAAAAGATAAGTAAGAAAATAAATGTCTAACATCCTATATACTTTTTGTTGATAATTTAGTTTAATACGATAATGTTTATATGACATTAATCAATAATAATCAAAAGGACCTCGAAATCAAATATTTAGCTTTTCTCTTTACTAAAATTTGTAATAAAAATCAGGAGTGGTGGTAGCTCAGTAATCGGAGTCACGCGCCTCATATCCGTCGTTGGGAGTTTGAATCCATGAAAGGAACGAACCGCTAGGAGGATGATTTATAATAAAAGTCATGATATGTCATGACGAGGTCCTTTTTTTATTATATTATTTATACACCTACGCAATAAAAACACTTTGCGTTTTACAAATAAACAGAAATAAGCTTCGAATAGTTCTTCCGTGTTTTGTCTCTTTTACTCTAATTTTAAATGACGTTTACATGACGGGAACAAAACACGGAATAACTATTTGGACCTTATTCTTTGCTTATTTGTAAGGCACTTTAGGTATGACTAATAAATGAAAATAAATATAATTTGAAAAAAAAAACCAATTTATTTTAAACCAATGTGGTTAAAGTATTCAAAGATCGATATAGATGGCATCATCGCCGACCGCTCTCCACATTCGCCATTTTGTGAATTTGTTGTTTTTCGCTCTAAAGTTATTTGCTAAAAAATCACTAATCATGTATCCGACGTGGAGTGTAACCCAATTAACAAAGGCTAATAAAGAGGTGTCGACGAGCGGAAAGAAATCAGCTTTAATTGAACGGTAAACAAATTATCGGCTTTTTATTTTTATGCATTATTATTTTGCCATCTAAAATTGTAAATGCGGACGTTGGAATTGCTATAAAATACTACAATATACAATACAAGTAAAAACTACTTAGAAATAAAAGTATTTCCAAGATCTGGGATTCAATAAAAAGAAATAAACAACATTTTGGTGCTATTAACCACTTTTAGTGTTGTCTTGTCGGCAACTTTAGTTAAATTAGCCACCTTCATTCCGATCACTGCTCATCATTATACCATTACACTAAATAGGGAAAGATATTATCTTACTTAAGGGCAACACTTAAAATATATTATGGTTTCAATAAGATTTAATTTTATAACTAACATACACCAATGAATAATGGGAAAATAATTTCTTCTTACTAGTAACACTTTCATAAAATCGCGGCTTGTAATTTTATTTTTGAAAGTAGTAAATATTTAGCTCAATACAAGTCAATTTGTAATACTTACGTATGAAATGTTATGTTAATAGTTTTTTTGTCCTTATGCGATGCATTGTGACACCCATTAACTGCACAAACCGTCATAATGTAATTAATTGTCGGAGATGTTTGCACTAGCGCTTGATCTTGACAACTGATGTGACGTTCGGGCGGACTGAGCCAAAATGGCTTAGTTTGAATTGCTTCACTTTTCTTGCGTCAACTCGGTTTCTATGCGTTATTATTCTAAGGTTATAAATAAAAGAAGAAGAATAGCCTTGTTGTCATTTACTATCATGAGAGATGAAGACTATCTGGTTCTGTCTGTGAAGGTGCGCCTCTTACATTGTATGTTAACTAATAGGATTTCTTCGTACATTTCTTTTAGGATATTTCTTGTCGGGAAGAAGCCTCATATTACTTCTTAGAGCAGGGCCATTTTATATAATGTAACAGACCATCAATGGGTTTTTAGAACTAATTATTGTATTCTATCTTACAACGATCATACTGCGTCAGTTTTAATGCAATATTCTGTTTCTGAATGTAACCCATTCTCGTTCTGTATACGGAAACTATTTTTTTCTGGTTAATGTTTGCTAAGTCTGAATTGGAGATTTGTAAACTTTCTTCTGAATTTTTAACCACTATGGCCTAATGGATAGTATCACACATATTTCCTTCTCTGTATAAAAATTGTGGTTCTTGGTAAAGAATCAACTAGCGGGTCACCAAACTCTGCTTCACTAGCTGTCTTCTCATATGGACTATGATTATGCTTATCATCAAGTAGAGCAGAGTCATTTGTCTATGTACGTATTAAAAAACGTTACAAATATTTAACTGAAAATTTTGCGAATATATGAACGTTTTTTGTGCTGATAATCATGAATATTTATATGAAATGGAAATATCGAGTAGTAGATAAAGTACCGAAAGTTAAATAGCCTTTTGGTAGCTTTACAAAAGTCCAACGACAAAGTAGGTTATTTTCATTTGGTCGCGCAAAAATAATTGAGCAACATAAATTCGCTATACCGCCGCGCGGTACGAACAATTTGCAAAAGCAATTGAGGCCGTATATCACTGTCTTATCGGTGGATCTACGCGTCGATTGTCACTGTGGATTTGAAGCCAGTTTGTTTTTCCTATTTTTTTTTGTTTTTTTTTGTTTGTTAGGCACTGGTTGCTATTCTGTTTGACGTATCAATATCAACCTATTGTTTTTTTCATTCATAACAAGGAGCTCTTAATTTTTATCAGTTGATGTTAAGATCTAAGATGAAAGCACAATTCAACGGAACTCTTTACACTGAGGACTTGGCTTTTTATCCTTTACCTTCGGAATCCAATAAATCTATAATTTGGAAGTGGCCAGGGCCCAAAGAGGTACTCATAACTTAAAACAGTAAGCTCGACAAAGGCTGTTTAATACTCAACTCTCATCTCAGCCTAAAGACGTTGACTGCTGGATAAAGCCCTTCCCTAAGGATTTCCACAACGACCGGTTTTGTGCTGCTCGCATTCAGTGGCTTCCCATGACCTTCACTGATCGTCGATTCAATAATCTAACACAAAGCAATCAGATAAGTATTATACATTTTGAACACTAAAATTTAATGAAGCACTTGAAAAAATCGTTTACCTCTTCTAATTTTCCAGTTACATAATGACTATTAAGACATGATATCGCCGGGACAAAGTAACTAATAGTTACATAAAGAGGCTAGAGAAATATGATCTAATTTGGCTCGTAATCCAATGTTGTAAACTCAATTTGTTACTGGAGACTTACGACTTTTGGACACGCGTAATTCAAAAGAGATCAGCGTTTAATATCCTCAGCTACTAAATAACTCCTTGAAGTATGATGGTCACTAACATATTACTGAGTTCAATTGCACAGTCAATACATATGTAAACATGGCTCATGCTGCTGTGCTGAAATACAGGATACTTATAAACAGCTGTGATTATTACAACAAAAATTTGGTTTGAAATGAAACAACTCTTACGGATCTACTCGCGATTATTTTACACATTACTTTTAATTAATGTTTATCATGACGTTTCGAACCCTTTGCTTTGCCTTTCCGTGGTCACAGGGAGACTGAGAGAGTCTCAATGTGTAGTGTTCGCGTTAACTTTAGAAAACAATATGTGATCCAAAAATATGGTCTAACATGCTTCAAGCTTCAAGTACTTACCGTTTGCACGAAAAACTTTTGGAGATCTACCAGTAATCTATTTTTCCTTAGGTAAGGTGTACCAGTTTTTGTAGCTACAATAATAATGCAATGCGTTACCACAACTTTTTAGTTTTTCTTAATAACAGGGTTTATTTGTAAAAGTTGGAGCTCAGACTTGTCAAAAGTAGTCAGATCCCATCTGGTATAGTCTTTTCTTACTTAGGAAGGCGCCAAACATATACGTAGCCTGATGGTGTCAGAAAAATGTACAGGCATGAACATAAGTATATGACTACGGACAAATTGATCACAATCTGCTCAAGAAAAGTATTCAACAATTTTTGTCTACACAATTGCAGCTATAGATCGCGCCAAACTTCTAGTCCCCTCTGAAGTTGCTTCGTTGCGCAGCTGTAAGTACAGTCAGGCCCTGCCGCTCGTCCCCGCCTTCGTCTCACTGACGCCTTTTTTTTACTACTGCGACGCGAATCGCGCCAACTTCAGAGGGGTCTAGAAGTTTGGTCCGATCTGTAAAGGTCGATCAATTATGCACTAGAAATCTCGAAAGTGATCCTGTTTGCTCATACCTATACATTTAAATTTCGAATAACAAAATCTGAAAAAACATTGGATAGCATCAGCAACTGTGAACCTTGAATCTTAAATATAAAGATTAAATTAAGGTTGCAAAATATTTGTACTTAATATTTACTGTCATCGCCACAAACGTCATTGTGGCTCCGTGCTCCCAAAGTAACCGACCGTTTTTCAAGCGCTCATCGGGAATCTAGTCATAATTGATACGAAGCAGCTAAATTATAATAATTAGATTATTCTACTAGTAGGTATCTATTATCTTCAAGAAACGAGCGTATTCCTTCCTTAAAGGCCGGCAACGCATCTGCGATTCCTCTAGTCTTGCGGGTGTTCATGGGCGGCGGTGATTGCTTCCCATCAGGTGACCCGCCTGCTCCTTTGCCTCGACTACTAATATTATTTAAAAAATTAAGGTATAATCGACTTGTAATTATAGCATCTAAAATATTTGACAACTTAAATCGAAAATTTAACAGGATAACTGTCTTACTTCTGTGACTGCATTTCCCAACTCCACTGTTAAATTGACATGCATGTCAGTGGCAAGTGACATTTGAGAGCTAGACAAAGAAAATACAGATTTACAGGGATACAGTTATATGCACGTAATTGTACATAATTAAAATTATAAAAAAAACACGCCTTCGCTTCGCTTCGTTTCGATCTTACGCCCAACTCACACTCGTTTTCAAATCCCCCGCATTATACTACAGTTGCATAAACAACTATTGTACCTTCCAAATTGAAACACAACAATGCAGGCATAATCCAGGCCGAACAAGGCTTTCTGGAACAATAAACTCTTATTACTTGCACTACAACCTTAAGTGGGAGTAAAGCCCGATAGGACACCTTCGCCTTAGGAACTGCGACCCTTATCAACATCGTCGTCTGACTTGGATTCCACAGTACACATAGTGTCATCTGACGCAGGATAATTGCTCAAACCATTCTCAGTCTTACAAACGAAACAGTAAGATCCAATTCAGCGTTGGCTACAAGTCACAGTTTGGTCAACGTCTAAGGAGCGGAGGGAAATTTACTATCGGTCGTGTATTAACTCGATTCGGATATTGTTTCGGCCTACTTTATTTCAATCATTGGATGTTCCTTTTTTGCAGGTAACAGAAAACGGTTTGTTTACTTTGTTATCTGGTTATGTTTATTTTTGTGGATAACAGCTATTTTCTAAAGCAACCTTTTTTATTTTTTTATAATTACTTATCTACTTACGTAGATTGGCAAATTACTCGCCTTTACGGTTACCTGATGTTAAGCTGAAACGAAGTCCAGATGCGAGGACAACTAGTACTTTCAAAGTAAAATCTGTACTATTAAGTATTATTCTGTGGTGAAATACAACGAAACAATGCGCTTTTGTTAGTTTAATTTTAAATATTTTAGGTGTCTTCTGCTACTGCTAATGCAGCCGGGACCAACGGCTTTACGTGCCTTCCGAAGCACGGAGGAGCTCGAGATGATAAATTTTTGATCACCCATCCGATGACCGGCCTTTGCGAAATTGCTTAACCTCAGCACTCGCAGACTGGGCGCGTTAACCACTGCGCCATCGAGCTCCTCAGATGGTGGTGTAATAAGTGTTATTTCCTAAAATTTTACAATAACCCGCGTGGCGTTGTTGATAAATTAATATTGTTCCTGATTTTTACGTGCTCTTCCTACAACACACTGTTATTTTCTAGTCCAATAAAAATATAAGAGTGAAAAAAAGTACCCGATTAACCAATCATCTCAATGAAAAATCTTAGACGACAAGAAAGCCCGAAGTCACATTTATCTCCGCCCAAATTTATGTCTACCTTTTTTAGTTTCACAAAGTTAACCCGAAGGAAAACTTGGATTGGGCACAAGAAATATGTGGACAAAGGTACGGAAAAGGCCGATATTGTTAGTCTACCCGTTTAAATTCCGACCCCCGTCAGGTGTCGCCGGCCAGAGTAAGTTATATATATATCTATATACCTATAGGTAATTCGAAATGGCCGTAGTGAACTGGTAGGCTACTCTTGACGCAAACTCAATCTCAATACAATTCCAATCCCAATTCTAAAATATTCAAATGGCACTCTAAAAGGCGATAATAGCGCTACATTGGAATTAAATTGCGTGGAAATTGAGTGAATGGGGCGTTCCGAAATTGCGAAACTTATCTCAATATCGATACGTAATAATCGCATTGGAATTGTATTGAGATTGAGTTTGCGTCAAGAGTAGCCTACCTCAGCGGCCGCTTAGCCAGCTTGGATCTAAAAAAATGTTTGCGCCACCAATTGATTGAATGTTGTCGACGTAAATATTATATTGTTTCTCCGCTTTTGTAAACATTACAGATTGAGACTGACGCCTTGGTGGCCGAGGTAGCAAAGAGCTCGGCCCAATACCCCTGAGGTCCCGGGTTCAATTCCCGGGTCGAGCAAATTTTGTTACGAATTTTTCGATGCATAGCCCGGGTTTGTGATTCATCATCATCATCAGCTCATTTTATGTCCCCACTGCTGGGGCACGAGCCTTCCCTATGGATGGGTAAGGAGAACATTCTGTAAACCACTACGCGGGCCCAGTGCGGGTTGGTGGTTGTTAACGACTGTTAACGCAGCCGGGACCAACGGCTTTACGTGCCTTCCGAAGCACGGAGGAGCTCTAGATGAAAAATGTTTGGTCACCCATCCGATGACGGTTGCGAAAGTTGCTTAACCTCAACATTCGCAGCTCTTCCAGCTCTTCCAGCCACCAGGTTTGTGATTACCAACCTGCATTTGGCAAGCGTGGTGATTAAGCCACTACCCATCAATTGTAGTGATGACTTGATTTCAATGATGGAGGCCTTTGCCCAGCAGTGGGGCAGTTATATACAGGGACAGTTTTCTACTCACTTATACATTGAGATGAAACATTTTATCGAATGGCGGGGATCGATTCACTAAATATTTGACATAATGTACAGTCAACAACAACAGTTGATGATCAAAGCCTACAATTGAAACGGAAGAAAATATTATACCGGTGAAAATGAACTTACTTTTGATGACGTAATAATATTTTTTCTTTTGACAAACATCGCAAAGTATTTATCACCAAAAAAATGAATCATTGGTTACATCTATACTAATATTATAAGAGAAATAATAAACTGATCCACAAAAAAATAGTAGACTAGCACCTAAAATGCTAAGTTAGCATCTAAATAGTGGTTTAGGTGCTAACTTTGTATTTTTAGGTGCTAACTTAGTATTTTTGTGGGTTAGGTTAGGTTAGTTTGGTGATCGATTAAATACAACCCATATTATAAAGCTGAAGATTGTTTGTTTGGTTGAACGCGCTAATCTCAGAAACTACTGGTTCGAATTGAAAAACTATTTTCGTGTTGAATAGTCCATTTATTGAGGAAGGCTATATAGGCTGTAGATCGTTCGCTAATTAACGCGGGTGAAACCGCGGGGCACAGCTAGTTAGTCATAAATGACGACCTTCGCAGCCGAGTGGCTTGCACGCCGGACTTTGGGCGGTGCTAACTTCAGGTCCCGGGTTCGATTCCCGGTCAGGTCAATGTCGAAAACGAACTTTTCGATATTGTGTCGGGTCTGGATGGTTGGCTGGTGATTGTTTCTGATCCGTCGTTGTTTCTGATTTCCATAAAACGAGTGCTTTAGCTACTTACTGGGATCAGAACAACGTATGTGATGTTGTCTAATATTTTTACCATTGAAAATGGTTATCAGATGCAAATCGCCTGAGACGTATTTTTGGCTATAGCTCCGAGGATTTTGGGAGAATCGAAATGAAAACAGTACTTTTTCGGAATTTTGAAAAATGTAAAACATCGGGTTTTTGGGGGGCGTTTGTATACTAAATCGTAAATATATAAAAAAAACCGACTTAAAAAAATGAAAAAAGGGTCCTAGGGTATTAATTTAGCTACAAAATGGCGAAAAATTTTGAAAATCGGTTAATAATTGTGACCTGTGGGTGGTCCCTTTAGATTTGGTATTATAGAAAAACGGGTATTTCCGAATATAAAAAGTGATGTAGCTTCTTTGATTATAGACCGATCGCCATGGTAATGGTGTTTTAAGATGCGGATGCAGGCGAGAAGTGCATTCATGTTGGAATTGTGTTATTTAAAATAAAATTATTTTTTTCGTAAATTGTTGTATTCATTTTCAATGCTCCGATTCTTGCGGGGACTGCTAAATCTGTGAATTTTTATTTTACTAAGTAATTATAATTTTGATCACCGACTTTTGTTTTCGACTGCACTGTGTATTCAAATATCGTTTCAAATTTTTTGCACGGATCGCCTATAATATTTTTTTTAGTAAATTCATTTGGCCAGTACCAGATTAAGAAAAGCTTTGTTTTCATATTATCTTAGGGCATGATCCTTTAGTGAGAAGAAAAAAACAAACCAACCAAAATATCAAGACAAAGGCATGGAAACCTCAGAAGAAAATGAACAAACCAATGTCAATACAAATTTTGCATGGAAATCTCAGAAAAATATTGCATTAGGTACTTAATTGTTCCGAGTTTTTGTGAAAGAATTTACTAATCGCAAAGTTTCAATGTAATATGTTACTGCTATAAATATCGAGTCCTCAAGACGATACACAGGTCAACTAATTATAATTTATATCGCCGTAGCTTTTGCACGTAAAATAACAAGCAGCTCTTAAGCAAACTCAAAAGTTATAATGACATAGGTATTGTATGACTCGACGGAGAGCGGCGCTGGGTTACGACTCCTGAATTTATGTGTTATACCTAATCGTTTTTATAAAATTAAAATAACAATATCGTATATAGTTTAGTCTGTGATTTAACGAAACACTTTCTAAAAATTATTATCGCTGTTTATTTTACATATTATTTTATTTTGACATTTAGACAAAAACTTCTTCTTCCATGTTT
Organism: Eudonia mercurella; assembly: GCA_963082485.1. Lineage (NCBI taxonomy): Eukaryota > Metazoa > Arthropoda > Insecta > Lepidoptera > Crambidae > Eudonia > Eudonia mercurella. The sequence goes on along the minus strand of OY720031.1, from coordinate 18,655,393 downwards.
CATACCATGGTATGAATCGCAGAAGTAAAAAAATATTCGCCGTTTCATACCGTGGTATGAAACTGCCAATTCAAAAAGCGTTCTTGTGCGATTCATATCGTGGTATGAACCACTCATGGTATGAATCGACGAAAGACCCCGGTGCCCGCCCAAAACCGACTTTTAGCAGGACCGACAATCGGACCGATTTTTTCGCCGAGTTTGTTATCACCGATTCTGTAACCGACTTTTTGTAGATACGTTTAATTTTCACCGACTAATAAATCAGTCACCAATTATCGGACCCAAGCGGAGCGCCGAGAAGGACCCTCGATGGCGCAGTGGTTAACGCGCCCGGTCTGCGAGTGCTGAGGTTAAGCAACTTCCGCAAGGGCCGGTCATCGGATGAGTGACCAACAATTTATCATCTAGAGCTCCTCCGTGTTTCGGAAGGTACGTAAATCCGTTGCTCCCGGATCATTAGTAGTCGTTAGCAACCACCAACCCGCACTGGGCCCGCATGGTGGTTTCGCCCGTTCTTCCTATCCATCCATAGAGAAGGCTCGTGCCCTAGCAGTGGGGACATAAAATGAGCTGTTGATGTTGATGATTATCGGACCCACGTCTGATACCGGCGGGCGCGCTTAACGTCGTCGTTCGTCTTCGTGTTCCATTTTTATGTGTAGCGCTCGCATTACCTTCAGAGAACAGTAAATAGTATAACTTTTTACTCGTAAACCATCATTGTCACTTACATCTATGTATACTAATATTATAAAGAGGAAACTTTTGTATGTATATGTATGTATGTTTGCAACGAATAAACTCAAAAACTACTGGACCGATTTATAAAATTCTTTCAACATTAGAATGCTACATTAGCGCTGAGTATCATACCTAGGCTATATTTAAAAAAAAGATTTGCGCTACGAAGTCCGCCGGGTCAGCTAGTTAGAATAATAAAATTATTAACGGGATTATTACCATGTTTTTATTGTGTGTGAGTATTCGATATTTCCATGATCACGGATAGTTATTGCGGGTAACTGTGCGAATTATAATAATAACAATTCTTACAATAACTTAGGTACCTGATATAATTATCATCATCAATCCATGATAATTCTACAACTGAAAGAAGAAAGAAAGAAGAAAGAAATACATAAACAGCACTCAGCCCTTCTGACTATAGATCGAACTACCCATATGCATGGTTATATATAGATGATGATGTATTGTGTAAATATAGGTATGTAATCTACCTTTTTTGTTGGGATTTTTTTTACATTTTTTTGTCTTATTTTAGTTTTTTGTCACTCAAAGTATTTCTTATACTGATATGTACCCGTAGAGCCGTCTAATAAAAGGTTATGTGTTCGAGATCATGAGGCAGTCGCTTCTTTCATTTTTTACATAATATTTTTCTTATAATAATTTTAATAAGTGTCCCAGGTTGAAATAATTTAATCTAGACGTAGCGAGCGCCGCGAGCTGGGCCGGATATTATATTAAAGACTATTAAAATATCAGCTGTCACGGTGATGTTATCTGGGGGCACGGTAGTGCCCCCGCCAAGTCGAGCAAAAAAGTAGCACGGCCGTAGCATCCTTTTCTCGAAACAATTCAGGCCATTTACGACTCCCTATAACTTCGTTATGGACAAAACTAGAAGCCTGAATTTTCAGTAACATAGCAGGCATTGTATAAACACGATGTATTTCAAATTTCATTCAATTTAAATGAGTAATTTAAGAATTATAACTAGTCAAAATTTCTTAACTTTGTCACTCACTGACTGAACGATCATCAAAACTCTAAGGCACTTCTAGCAGACATGGAAGCTTCAAATTTAGAATACAATTAGTGTTTAGTGTATAAATCAAGGAAAAACTAAAATATTTTGCAATTTCGGTCCAGTTTTCTAGATACACCAACTGCATAAATAACTTTGTAGTCCATTTACATTTGCAGTTAATGAATCAGTGTACCTCTATGTATAATATAATGGAATAATAGGTGTAGATAGGTTCCTAGATGGTACTGGAAAGGAAAAAAGTTAAACTATCTACAAAAAGAAATGAGATACCAAAACACACAAACATCCAAACATGTAAAAAAAACCAAGTCTCGCAACTCAGATCTTCTACCGTACAAAGTTGTGAGATCCATGTAATACCAAATTCTTAATATTAAAAATCTTTTATGTTATAAATAAATATATTGACTAGGCAATCGCACTAAACAATCTAATTTAATATAATATATGTATTGCTTGTGAGATACATTGTGTTTTCATGCGATGGCCAAGTCAATCTATTTATTTAAAACATAATAGATTTTTAATATTGAGAACTTGGTATTACATGGATCTCACAACTCTTTACGGTAGAAGATCTGAGTTGCGAGACTTGGTTTTTTTTACAAGTTTGTTATTGATGGTATATACAGCACGGTGGAAAAAAAGACCGTGGTTGGAGGAAAAGCACCCTTAATATTGATGATGGTAAATTTTAATGAAAGGAAACATTCCTTTATTTTCAAAAATAATTAAAACTGCATTTAAAGAAATTTGAAAAATCACCTGTTTGAACCGGGAATCGAAAGTGGCCACTAAGTGTAAAAATGTTTTTCTTGGTCTTTCTTTAACTTAAGATACTATGTTGTTTATAAGAAATTGATCCTTATGAATGACTCTTTCGGTTGGTATCATAAAATACAGAATGTATTTTTTTTCACATTTCACCGGTTTGATTTTCGGCTCAAGCAGGTGATTTTTCAAAAATCTTTAAATGCAGTATTAATTATTTTTGAAAAAAAAGGAATGTTTCCTTTCAGTAAAATTTGCCATCATCAATATTAAGGGTACTTTTCCTCCAACTACGGTCTATTTTTTCCAACCTCTATATATTCATAGGTATTTATTTATTTATTAATTCTTTTTCGGTGCATTACCTGTGTTTGTAATAATTTCAATGATCGAAGCCCAAAGGCTTAGGCAAATCTAGCAATAGGTAGGTTTGTTGAGATTTAACGACTCTAACTATAACGACCGAGACCAACGGCTAGGCTGAGCATACCTTCCTGAGTAATAAGAGAGGTAATCAAGGTTTGATTGGGCGATCCAATATTGCGAAAGTTGCTTAACTAGAAAAACTATGATTATTTTGGATATAGTTTGCTAATTTACAGCATTTAAGCTCCACTGGGCTTATGATCATTTACTTGTAATTTTACGCAAATCTTACAATTTGAAAAAATACAAAGTGTTGAAAAAATCCCACTCGTGGAATTTTTTCAACACTGTCTTTTTTCAAACTCACTAGGCTTTTTTGGGCGAGAAACTTAAAGGGTTCCTCAAGCCGTGTGAAACACCTTCGGAGGTTTTCTAAAGGTAACGGCATCACGCACTAGTGCGTGTCCCCGTGCCCTACTAGATTCTCCGAGGGGTTCGGATTGGATCAGGAAAAACTATGAGATATTTAAAGTGCCATACAACCCACCTCTATGATGAAAAAAGACGAAAATTATTATTGTAAACTTGCATCAGAATACCTAGTCGGAAAAACTAAGTAAACATGATTTTATGAACACTATCTGCAAGATGCGTATCGCGGGCTTCGTAACAAACAGCTGCCTTAGTTACAGCAAAATGTCGTGACGTCTATTTCCGACAGGCGTCGTCGCCTTTTCAATGCAGCTTTTGTACTAGAAATGTTGAACTTTACACCGTTGTTGCATTTGAATTAAGGTTGGGTTTAGTACAACATCAATAGGCATCGTAGTTATTTACGAGTACATTACATACTTACTTGATGTAAACGTCTACAATCGTGCAAGCTAAGCAACCTTTACTATACTGGGTCGCGGATATTTGACCGAATTAAAATAACTATATATTAACTCGCAAAGTTAGTCTTATACGTACTTAGACTCGGTTGGTGACATAGATAACAACCTATATATTACTTATACGTTACCTTAGATTACCTAACATACGTTACTTTACATTACCATGTTACCCAACCTATATTAAGTTCTGATCCCAAGTCAGTAGAAAAAAAACAAAAGAAACATCACTTAATTCAAGACAACAAAAAATTAATAACCTATAAATAAAAAATGTCCTCCAGCTGTGAGCCCATGGGAACGGTCCCACGAATGCTGGCAAAATTACCTCTTTGGATTGCCAAGCTAATACGTTGGCAGAGGTAGCTGCCAGCCTTCTTGTCAACGGAGGATTCAACAAGGCGAGCACTCAACTCTTTAACAAGCTCCTTGGCCTCTGGCCCCCATAGACCCAGTGTCTCCACCGCAAACGGAACAAATAAATAATTGGGACCCAGGTTTGCGTATTTGTGCCATTTTTGGCACTTACCGCAGCAGCCCCCACATGAAGTGAAGTGGCGCGTATATGCGAGGGAGCCGCGGTGTCAAGTTCGTAGTTTGTTTAATACATTAATTATTGTAAAATGAAATCGAATCAAATCATATTATTTGCTTGAAAATCGGGACAAAATAAGATCATCGTAATAAACAAAATAATATAGTGGCTTCTAGTGTATGTGAATAGTTGGTAAGTTTAATTTATATATTATATATATATATATATATTTATATATTATATATATATATTTTATATTTATATATTTATACTGAATGATCTGATCTGATGATGATTCATCATCTTTTTCAGATTCATCAGATTTTTTCTTAAAAAATAGTTAATATATGTTGTTGAATTTATCCTCAAAAAGTTTGCAGTTGATAAAATGTGACCTTATATAAACTCCTTAAGTTGTATTTTTTTATTTAATAAGTAAAGTAAAAAGTAAACTAGCCTATATTCTGTCCCGATGCTGGGTAAAAACCTCTATCATTGAAATCAAGTCATCGCTACGATTGATGGGTTATTGGCTTAAACTAATCTTAAACTGCTGCTCTTAAACTGCACCAAGGCATTTGTTAAATCCATAAAGTGCAAACGTTTCTTTAGATTTTGTAGAGTAACTGATTAACATGCAAGTGAAGCCGGATGCGAAAGCTAGCGTACAATAATATCACTCTGATGTCTATTCTTAAATGGCATGTAGCTTTTATTAACACAACATTCACATAGATCCAATTTCTAAACGTCAAGCGAAAATGTTTCGGCAATAAATTAAATTATTATGGAGCCGTAAACTTTTTTATTTGATGTCAAAACCTACTTGGCATCCTAAGTAGGCGTACGTCTTTTAAATTAAATTACAAACGAAGATTTTTTATTCATTTTTATTTAGCGCTATGGGTCCTTGGAAAACTGTTTTTGCCTATACCCTCATAATATGAAATAGGTATTTTTTTTCTGTAGGAAAACTCTAGTAGCGTTACGATACTTGGTACTTATTACTAAGAATTGTAACGATACTTCTGTCTAACGAAGATACCAGTAAAAAAAGTAACGTTAAACTTAGTATCGTTACCTGGGTTGCATATTTACTGGTAAATTAACGTACCTCTCTACTGCAATGTGGGGACCAGGAGACGCTTTAAAGTAGTGTATGAGTCTCTTACCCCTTATTGTATCGTTAGGCATGTTTTCACGCGGCTCCATCCACATCCGACTCCTGCATCTCCCAGCGCCCAGCTCACACTTTCCACCATACTTTCTGATTCTTCCAACATCTTTTGTTCATCTTTCAACAGTAGCAACGGAACTTCTCTTTTATTGTTATAGGAATAGCAGCATCATAAATATTTAAGTATTCTTAAAATATTTTAATTCTTCATAAGTTATAACTTTTTCTATATTCTTGTATTTTCTTCTTTAATTTTGATTTTTAGTAATAAAGAATTTATTTAGGTTATTTATTTTATTTTGTTGGCTACACTTAAATTTTTAATCACTAAGTAGTATTTAGTATTCATTTATTTTTATAACACTAGTACCTAGTTTTATTGTATTTTTATCAAATTGTATGTCTTTGTTTTACACCATATTTTATTTCGTCCATTCAGTTTGCCGTAATTTAGTTTTATAACTTACATTTTTTTTGCATTATAAACGCAGCCCCGCCCATAGGCAGCACTGGCAAGGTCGCCATGCAATGTAAGGACCGGGAGACGCTTTAAGCTTTAAAGGAAACGAGTGTAGCTTTAGATATGTGATTTAATACTAAGAAAATCATGCCTAACGATACAATAAGGGGCAAGTGACTTACTACGCAGATTGGCTAAAGCGCTTAAGGTAACAAAAAAAATAACGATACTCTTTAGATAACGTTACCTACATTACCCTACATTTCCTTTAAAGAAATAACGTTACTTACAGATACTTATAGTGAGACTTTGGTAAATGTATCAAGCCCTGGATGGTGGGCTGCCTATACGATTTATAGTGTAAATTGTAGGTACTGTAAATCTATGCTTAAGGGACATATAAAAATATGTTGATGAAGACGTGATGAAGTCACGCTGCGTGACTGGGTAATATATTATAGCAGCGAGATACTTTGTAGTTTATCAAATTGTGTCGTTTTTTTGGAAACAGTTTGCGAAAGTCACAACCAGGCGGTATTTTCAACGTCACTGGACCTTTTTTATGGGCAGAGCAGTGTGAAATTAAAGGGTTCCTAGGTCAGGGTTTTCTAGGGGGATGGTATCGCGTGATGCACTAATGCGTGTTCATATCCCCGAGGGGTTCGAATCGTATCGGGAAGTTGGTGGTGGTGCACCACGAGTCCGATAAGGGAAGTTTCAAATCACGTAGCACGGAGGAGCTCGAGATGATAAATTTTTGGTCACCCATCCGATGACCGGCCATTGCGAAAGTTGCTTAACTTTAACAATCGCAGACCGGGCGCATTATCCACTGCGCCATTGAGCTCCTCCAGAAGTAGAAATGTTAAGAAATTAAAATTGTTGTCTCTCCAAACATTAAAGATTTATCGAGCACCATACGACAACGTTGTAAGTGTACTAGTACACTGCAACACGACCGACTTACAATAACATTTCCTCATAAATACAGTGCTTACTTTTAGTTGCCTCTCAAATAAATTGCTGGGAAACCCTTCGCTATATTTCCAACAACTAACAAATGCCAATAAACATTGAACTCTGATCGCAGTGAAGGAGTGAAGAGACAAAATCTCAGTTTATATTGGATTGTATTTCCAGAATAGTTCAGTACTGATGTGTGTTTGAAATATAACGTTTTATCAATGGCTTTATGTAGCTTTAGCGTGTTCTGTGGATGCGAAATAGAGATGATTTACAAACTAGAGCAAACGACTTTACTTGGAATATAAGATTGACTTTTCGTTACTCAATTTGATTTTTATATATCAAACTTACGAAGAACAGCTCTAGAACATCGACTTTCCTCCTCCTCTCTCCTCTGCGTTGGTCTAGTCTAGTAGTTAGATCAAAGGCTTCAGACCCAGAGGTCCCTGGTTGAATTCCTATCCGGGATACATATTAAACTCGATTTATTTGTGGTAGGGCTTGTTTAACCCCCATTAGTTTGTTTGTTGTTTTCCCTTTACATCGGATCAGCAAGCTGAAGTGGCAGTTGGCCGGTCATATTAGTCGCAGAACCGACAACCGCTGGGGTAAACGAGTTCTCGTGTGGAGACCACGTATCGGCAAACGTAGTGTAGGACCTCTCAGACTAGGTGGAGCGACGATCTTCGCAAGGTGGCTGGCAAGAGCTGGATGAGAGTAGCCGTGGATCGTGCTCGGTGGCGTACACTTGGAGACGCCAGTGTCCAGCAGTGGACTAGTATAGTCTGATGATGATGATGATGAGGGCTTGTTTAAGTCCGCCTGGCTAGTTATTTTCATCACATCTATGTCTGTTAGCATAACAAAAACATTAGTTTATTTACTCTATTCTGATAGTCCAAGAGATCTGATAGTCAACTCCTCAGTAATTCAGGATTCTAGTGCCATGATTCCCTTAATGAAAACCGTAACGATAGTCGTTATAACCATTTATGTATTCATATCCGTCAACCGTTTGGGGGTTAAAGTTAGTCGTTACCCTTGAGACCCTTCACGTGCCCCCTGGGTGGTGCTACTTAAATGACTGTAACACGTCTGAGTGGTAGAGCCACGCTGCGTTGCAGCACGAAATGCCGGTCGGCTCGCCCGGCATAATACCACCCTCTCACAGAATATCGACGTGAAACAATGGCATTCGTTCCTATTGTGTTTCGTCCGGTGAGTGAAAGTAACAGAGGCCCACCCCTCGCCCCTCCTCAAGATCAACTCCTTCCTCAAGGCCGGCAACGCATCTGTGATTACTTTGATTTTGGGGTTAAAGCGGAATTATATTGAAGTGGGATGAAAACGGAAACACTCGTTTTGCGGGTTGTCCATGGGCGGCGGTGATAACTTTCCATCAGTTGACCCGCCTGCTCGGTTGCCTCCTTTTAACATAAAAAAAACCAAGCCGATTTTAAAGTCGTTCGAACGAAGGTCCAACCAACCATATTCAGATCTACTGTGTACGGTTAGTATGAAAATGGTTTCAACGACAAATCCGCTACGATGTCGTTACTGTTTTTGTTATGAGAATCGCAGGGGGCAGGTGAAATGCTCTTCTGCAATCAGCCTCATTGTCATTTATTAAACAAAGTTTTTTGACAGGTTTTAACGCAAACTACGAGGTTGGATAGACTGCGGTATATGTATCATAGGCGTACCTTTATACGCGATGTTTAGGTGGAGTTGCACCGACCGTGTTCACGGGCTGACTGCTGGCGCTGACAGACGATATTTTAAAACGTTTTATACATTGTTTTCTAAAGTTTACGGGAAGGATTTAGAACTGCAGAACACTCCAGCACACTATAGGAACACTACATTTTTAAATAAAACAAATTTGATGGATCTACTCGCTACTATTCTATCTATACTATATATATTCTATTATCTTCTCGATTTACTTTTAAATCCCAGCCCCAACACCATACTGCCAGACCAAAAGATACTATAAGCTCTTTCGCGTAAAACGGAACATGCAAGTTACTTTTATGGGACTACCGACACCTCAGTCTCACTGTGTCCACAGACCCTGCAAAGGTTTCGAAATGTCGGAAGGATAAAATAGTCTAAATCAATGTTTAAAATAAAAGCGAGAGATCCGTAAAAGTTGATTTATTTCAACCGTTTGTACATTACACCGACTTCCGCGAAAGTTGGAGCGAGCTGCGAGACCCATAAATCCATATTAGTATAGATAATCCATAAGACGTTCAATCATATTTGATTCGCTATAAATGTAACTAATTACATTAATTGGAAGGAAAAGTGGGTAAGCCGAGGCAGCGTTGTGTGACGTCCAATTGTCGCCATCTGCCTTCTTGGCTTTGTAAAACATTGCTCGATAAAGCGTCAAACAAATTTTATTCATGAAATTTTCAATGATATATCTATATGTTAGTATATTTTATAGGCGATAGTTGCCTGAAATAAAGGTATTCTATTCTATTCCATTCTATATTGTTTATTGGCGATGACAACTGGTGACGAACACTGAGTTACTGTGACAAACACTGGTTCAACTAAAATAAGCTATATAATAGATAGTAGATGAACGCCAGTCACCTTCCCGTGTAAACCTTTATCTCGAGCTCATTTTGTCCCCACTACAGCGGCACGAGTCTTCCTTATGGATAGAAGACCCCAAGGAGAACGGGCCATGATAAACCTTATTCAAACAAACTTTAGTCGAATACACAAATGTTGAAAAAATTTCCGCGAGCAGGATTTTTGTGTTTTTGTAATTTGTTCGCAACAAAATTTGCGTTAAAAATTATTTGAACATTTTATAAATAGCTTGCTTACTTCTTAACTGATCTTTGATATTTGTAAAAATATTATGATCGGATGTTGGTGACGGTAGTTGTTGACATTGAATGGGCGCCTTTGGCTTTCAAAGTAAAAAGTGTTGAATAATTTCGGCGGGCTGGTTAGAACCACGATAGCTCAATTGGAGGAGCACCTGACCCGGTATGTCAGAAGGGTGCAGGTTCAAATCCTGCTCTTGGAAATTTTTTCAACACTTGTGTTTTTGTAATTTGTTCGCAACAAAATTTGCGTTAAAAATTATTTGAACATTTTAGTCGAATAGTATAGGATTATTATGAAGACTAAATAATCTGGAATTTTGATACAGATAAATTCTTACATCAAACTCATTGCTCGCTCAAATACAATTACTTGTTAGAATTACAACGAAATTACGTAACTCTTTAACAGCCGATCACGTACTGGGTACGGGTGGGTGGGATCGTCTCAGGACGCTGATCACGTCCTCTGTACGGCATTGACTTTCTTAGCGTTTGTTTTATAATGACGTCTGTGGTACGTGATTTGCTGTAAAAAAATTAATAAAATAATATATATGTATAGATAGATAGAAATAAATAGTTTTTATTTTATAAATCTTACGATATCGGCGAAAATTGCTGGTGTACCTGGAAAAGCGCACTTTAAAGTAATCGGCTGTTAAAGTGTTAATCTACCTAACGTCATCAATATTCGTAGTTTACTTGTTGCATATTAACTAAACCAATAAGTATATATTTTTAAATATTTTATGATTCTGATAATTTAAAAGCGGTGTCAATTGTCGCGGGCGGTATTTACCTACAACCTTATGACAGCCCTTAAAGAATGGGTGGTTTTGGATGTTCACGAATAGAGGTGTTGTCTCAACGACTGCTAATGCAGCCTACACGGCTGCATTAGCAGTCAGCAACCAGCTATTAGTATTTTATTATTCGCCCATCTTTCCACCCGTGTGCCACACTCGCGGAGACCGTTGCGAAGTCGTTAGACACATTATCATAATACATTATTATAATTTTCTACATCCATTCGGGCCTCGGCCGAGCTATTTGCTCACTTAATCGGGGGTAAATGTATGTTCTTGTAATTACACTAATTAGTCTTTCTTTATGACGAATTAGTGTAAGCAGAATATTTAAAAACAGGTAATATTTAGAAAAAGGTAAGGCTTTATTAAGCAGTGGTCAACGCGCCCGGTCTGCGAGAGCTGAGGTTAAGCAACTTTCGCAAAGGCCTGTCATCGGATGGGTGACCAAACATTTATCATCTCAAGCTCCTCCGTGCTTCGCAAGGCACGTAAAGCCGTTGGTCCTGGCTGCATTAGCAGTCGTTAACAACCACCAATCCGAACTGGACACGCGTGGTGGTTTATAGCCCATTCTCCCTATCCATCCATAGGGAAGGCTCGTGCCCCAGCAGTGGGGACATAAAATGAGCTGTACTATTGTACTTTACTGTGTACTTTTTTATATATCTTACGGGCAAGAACTTGGCCTTCACCTCACCTGAAGTTAAGTGATGATAAGGCCAAAAGTGAAAACGCACTTTCTCCCGGAATCCTCAACTACTGAGGCACTGGCTATTTTATCTCTAGCTGCCGGAACACACCAATGCTACAAACATTGATGTTATGGCGACATATTAAGATAAAATGGTGGTAGCTAGCCAGGCGGACAAACAAGCCCTACCACCAACCAAACCAAGACACAAACATGTACCCTCCGCTGGGAATCAAACATGGGACCTCTGGGTCTAAACCGGTGGTCTTAACCATTAGAGTACCGACACAGTTAAATCCTCAATATCTTTTTATTGCAATACTGCAGCGTGTCTTGGAGTTGCGCCCATTTTCCTTTCCTGTTAAAATAATTGTTTTCTAAGGCTTCTTTGCTTGAAAGATTGAAGGAAAAAGTAATACGTTTTACTAAAGGTATAAATGTATATCTATACTAATATTATAAAGAGGAAAGCTTTGTAGTATTTTTGTATGTAGAAACGCGGTACGAAGTCCGCCGGGTCAGCTGTTACATTATAAGCTTAACAATATCCGTGAAATGTATACCTAATAATTATTTTTTGCATTCATTAAACTTTATTCAAAATCATTGTCTTGTCCCACTGCTGGACTCAATGCATGAAGGCCCCAGAAACAACAGAATAATCATGGCAAGATTGATTAACAACCTACCACACTGGTCATATACGGGTTAATGGGTTATAACGACCGCCATCTTATGAAGGCAGATCTTAAGCATCTTAAGATGGCGGTCGCATCTTATGAAAACTTCGTCTTCTTAGCCTTCCTCAACCGTTTTAGTGAAGGCCTCCTTCATACTATGCCCATACCGTGTTCATAGAGCTTAACGTGCCCTCCGAAACTCTAACTAAATATTTTAGATATTTCCAATTTGATCACCCATCTAGTGTAAGTGTTTTGAATTAAATATTGTATGATTTCGTAACCACATACTTTTCTTTGTTACTTTCTTTCAAAACTGTGCAGTTTCATGCGCTCAATCATATCCATAGCTAAAAATAGACGTCATGAATGGGTTATGAGTAAAAAAAATGTTTCATGACAATTCAAATGCACTTTAGTTTATTTGTACAAAACAAAATTGACTTTAACTTTGACTTTTGTGACTTGCCATATCGAAAGTTGCTTAACTTGCAAAATCGCAAGTAGAACTTCAAGGTTCTCGTAATACACTAACTTAAGAAAACTGTTTGTCGATAGCACACAATGAATGGAATAAAAACAAAAATCCGATATACGAAACACACTAACATAAGATAACTTACATTAGAGTAATTATTAACGGGATTCTTACCATGTCTATTAAATGTAAGAATAAAATGTGTATGTTGTTAATATATTTTTGTTAAAGCTAACAATCCCGTTAATAATTACTCTAATGAATAGAATAGATCTATCATCTTATCCAAATATGTCGCCATTACATCAATGTTTGTAGCATTGTTGTGTTCCGGGCTAGAGATAAGATAACCAGTGCCTCACTAGTTAAGGATCCCAGGTGAAGTGCGCTTCCATCATTAACCTTATCATCACTTAACATCAGGTGAGATCAAGGCACTGTGTTTACCTGAAAAATATTTTTAAAAAAAATTAAAATAGAATAGAAAATATATATTCATAAGCAAGTGCTTTATAGCTATATTAAGTAATCTAGCTATTATTAACAATAACATGGACAAAAGACTTAAAACTAGTGGTGTTGAATTGGTCTCCATTTAATGTCGAGATACCTGGTTGGCACTCCGACGCAGATCTTCCGTAGATACCAGAAAAGTAATAAATAAATAAATACAAGGTAGGTGACATCACTGCACGCCACTCTCCTACGCCGCTCTCCTAATGCAAGTGACCATGATAGCTTAAATAGTTATAATAAAACCGCTTGTCGATGGCACACAATGAATGGCAAAAACAAAAATCCGATATTCGAAACTCATTAGTGGCATCATCAATATAAGTAACTCACCTATTTTAACAAAGAACTTACGGAGACAAACTGCCGAAGCGATCTATCAAACGTTCACTACTAGCCCCTTCGATATCAAAACGTAGTTACTATTGTCCTTCGTCTTATAAAATATGAGCTATGACTTTGACAAATCGACGGGACGTGTTGGAAACGTAGGCACTATTAGGGGAGCATTGGCGCTTTTAATAGAGTCTTAATATTGGCTTGGCTTGTGTGTGTTGCAATTTTTTTAAATATTTTTCATATTATGTAGTACAATCAGCTCTGAGCCCAGTGTTCGACCAAGTTTCCGTCGAATTGAATTGAACCCACGACCAATTTCTGGTCCAATGCTTTGACCTCTGAGCGAGGGGGGGAGGGGGGGGGGGGGGTCTCGGTAGCTCAGCGGTCAGAGCATTAGACTCAGTTGATATTTTCTAGTAAACTTTTATATTGTAACTACATAAAAGTATATTGTGAAAGCAAACATTAAAATAATAAAAATAGTCAACTTAAATTGTATAGATTGGTTGGTTGTTGGATTGGTTATTTTATTATACAGAATTAGTAGTGTCCCTGACTTTTGTTAAGATTTTTAATCCCTTGACTCATTCTCACGCTATGATATCAATTACAATTGCTCCTTTGCTCTTATCTATCGAAAAATTGTTGTGTTGAATAAATCGGCGAGCTGGTTAGAACCACGACAGCTCAATTGGAAGAGCACCTGACCCGGTATGTCAGAAGGGTGAAGGTTCAAATCTTGCTCGTGAATTTTTTTTCAACATTTGTGTTTTTGAAATATTTTGTGTTTAATCTTCATAAACATTACTTGAATCGTTTGCTTGTATATTTGTGGTGGTCTTCTAGCAGGAAATAAACTCAGATTTTTAATATAATTTATTTATTTATTTTATAATTTACAGAACAATGTTACGTCATTGATGCATCTAAGGTGAATGTAACTGATCTCATACCGTCACAATAAATAGTAACGCCTGCGAGTATAATAGAGTAATGTTTTCCGGGCCACCGTTGAGTTCTGTGAATTTGTGTATTGTGTATTTTGTCTTAGGCTATTATGCAAACTTTACTGCTTAGTAATATGTAGTATTAGTAGTGTGCTTACACAATATAAATATTAACATTGATCCGTTCCAATACCTCCCTAACCATTATTCAAATTTCTGTGATTGTAACCCTCTCCTAATATGGTCAAGCTGTCATAGGTACCTTTGATTAACTGTAACCAAGGCGATTGCTCTTTCTGAACAAACAAATTAAGTGTTTAACAAACAAACAACTCGACTTCTAAGGTACGCCGGATGTAAATATCAAGGGTGTTATTACGGGCTTTCCGGTCAGAATAAATTTTCGTAATCATTAATCAATGGGGGAGCGAGACAAAAACTGCTATTGTGGTTTTCACAGAGTCCACGGACGAAAGGCTCCAATTCTGGTGTGTTTTATTTTACGTTTTATCTTTTGACATTCTTTAAGTGTATGATTAAGTGTTAATAAAATTATTTAGCTGTTAAAATGTTATGTAATGTTTACACAAATTAAACATTATTTTATATTATTTTATACATAAAATATTGCAATTTCAATTTCAATTATTTATTGCTTTTCCGTATGTATTACAAAGATCTTAAAATAATGTCAAGAACAGTATGGATCCTGTCGGGCACAGCAAAAAATAGTGGAGAGGAGGACGTTTGATGTGCATTTGTTTTTATTTTACTGTCACAAAATATGTGTCCACAATCGGCCTTTTTTTGAGAGAATTGGCTGTCGGCCTCATGTGGCCTTTACAGCGTCACCGGACTTGAGTTGTTGTCCTATACCTACACTTTCAATTTAATAAATTAGTAATTTTTTGATATCACTAACACAACATGACAATATCAATATGACAATACCTTCAAAAGAGGCGTGAAGAAAGCACCTTGTGAGCCGGCAGAGTGAAGTTAACTGATGCTACGTTTGTTTTCGCGCTGGACCAGTTATCTTCGCATCTGGACTCCATTTCCACTTAACATCAGGTGGGATGGAGTTATTTGCCGAGCTATTTATAAAAAAATTAACGCTAACGCTGTTAATACTACTCAATCTGAATCTCTTCTAGATAAGCTTTAAAATAGTTGTACGAGTATGTCCAGTGTAACGTGTGTTGTTTTTGATTAGTGGACCATCATCATCATCATTAGCTCATTTTATGTCCCCACTGCTGGAGCGCGAGCCTGCCCAATGGATGGATATTGGGAACGGGCCATAAATTACCATGCGGGCCCAGTGCGGATTGGATTAACGACTGCTAATGCAGCCGGGACCAACGGCTTTACGTGCCTTCCGAAGCACGAAGGAGCTCGAGATGGAAAATTTTAGTCACCCATCCAACAACCGGCTTTTGCGAAAGTTGCTTAACCTCGGCACTTGCAGACTGCGCCATAGACCGGACCATGGTGCATGAAGAAACATCGACAGTTTATCGACGAAACTGTGCGTCTATGTTACCTTGCGCGGAAACCGTAACAAATTCGAGGGAGCGAGAATCGCACCCGTGCGACTCTGTTATCGCAACGAAAAAATATTTGTCTTGGCATGAATAGAGCGGGCGACTTTGACAGATCGTTCCAGTCGTGTTTTGTTAAATAAGTCAAGATTCAGGGGCCAGGCCGCCGCGCCGGCCGCCCGGCGTTTTTCGCCAGCCGGGTCTATTTCGTTCTATTGGCGTGCAACCAATTTGTAAGATGTCGCTTTTTCTGCCACTTCGGAGATAAGCCGCTTGTTTACGCTATCTACAATTTGACAAACTTTTTACGGTCTGGTTGCTGTTGTTCTTTTGTTCGAATTTGTTTTGTTCTAAATCGTGAGAGAGGTTAATAAGCGTTATTAATTTGTTGTTGACTGTCTGCCTCTTTTTGTTGAGACTCCGCTCCATAAGCCTCACAGTGATTTCTATGAAGCGATCGGTGATCAGGTACAGTTATGTTGACCACCAGTTGCTCTCATACCATGAAACGCGGAACTTAGTCGCGCAACTTTGACATAGTACAAATACATGCTAGGGTTATTACTCATTATAATGACTTTGACTTCTATTAGTACTGTATGACATTGTGAAAATTGAGATTGAATTTTTTTATTTTGTTGTATTTTTGGGTGTTGTGATTGTCCTTTTTTTGTGTTTGTTTGTGATGGAAAGTGTCCCTTTATGATAGAGCATTTTCCAATATTTTTGATGCTGTAAGGGAGAAAAGAGCTTGACACTTGCTGAGTTTCTTGCCGGTTCTTCTCAGTACAAGTTCTCCCGCCCAGAGTAGACTTACGAACCGATGGCATAATGACGTTCATAAGATCTATTTGTATTTTTTGAATGCAGCCGGGACCAACGACTTAACGTGTCTTGCGAAGCACGGAGGGGCTCGAAATAATACATTTTTGGTCACCCATCCCCACGACTGGCCTCTGCGAGAGTTGCTTAACCTCAACACTTACATACCGGGTGCGTTAACCACTGCGCCATCGAGCTCCTCGAGTTATTGCTAGAGCTATTAAATCCATAAGACATTATTACGTAAATTAAACTATAATCAAAATTGAAGAAGCACTTAGGTTTGAGCCTGAGTAAATTGAACAAACGTAAAAGGTCTTTACTGCGTAGTATTACGAAGTCTGGCAACTCATTATCAACGTCCTGCTCAACGCTCCTGAATGGTCGCTGAAGCATGTCGTGATGGGCAAGCTCCACGGAGCTTTATAGGTTGCTAGCACTACAAATTGTGTCTTCACTACACCGAAAAGCCGCAGCACACAGTACCACCTAAAGAGAGCTGCTCTGTTAGCATAAGAAAGAAAGGAATACATATCTTCTTCTTAATCGGGCACTCTTGGCAGCAGAGTAGTCGTGGCTGTCGATGGAGAGGGTTGCGGGTCGCCGTCGCCACTCGCTGCCAGGGTGGTCGCACGTCGCGCGATGTCCCTCCACTTCGGTCGACTTCCAGCGTTGCAAGTACACTATACTGCGTTCGACTTCGTGGTCTTTTTAATAAGGTCGATCTAACGAGTCGAAGAGCGACCACGTGGTTTTTTTAATGTTAAAAGGAGGCAAACGAGCAGGCTGGTCACCTGATGGGAAGTAATCACCGCCGCCCATGGACACCTACAAAACCAAAGTAATCGCAGATACGTTGCCGGCCTTGAGGAAGGAGTTGGATCATGAGTAGGGAGTAGAAATTAGGAGGGGGTCTGAGAGATGGGCCACCGGTACTTTCACTCACCGGACGAAACACAACAGCAACGAGTGCCATTGTTTCACGCCGATATTTTGTGAGAAGGTGGTATTACGCCGGGAGAGCCGGTCCATTTCGTGCTGCAACGCAGCTTGGCTCTACCACTCAGACAGTGACACACACTTAGCACCACATTTTAGTCACGTGTAGGGTCTCAAGGGTAAACCTACGGACGCGAGTAACTTTAACCCCTATAAGGTCTCTTCCCTTTTGTGTGACCTTATACTACAAGCCTCTTCATCGAGTCTTCGTTTCTGGAGATATGCCTAAAGAACTTAAATATTCGTAACTGCACAATTGATAATGAAGGAATGTGCAGTAAAGCAAAAACTTTTACAAGAAGAGAGCAATGGCCACCATTTAGTTGGCTGGTTTTTTACAGGAGCTACAAAGGCAGCTTTCGGAAAAACTATAAACAAGTTGTGAAGTGAAAGTTGTAAAGGTTTTCGATGCATAGCCCGGGTTTGTGATCATCAACCCACATTGTACAAGTGTGGTGATTAAGCCATTACCCATCAATTGTATCGTTGATGGAGGCCTTTGCCCAGCAGTGGGACAGTTATAAGCTATTTACTTTACTTAATTGCTTAATATTGTGCATATTACATCATAATGCTAACACGTAAAAAAATAAACTCAAAAAAAAATTCTCTGTGTACTCACATTTATAAAATAAATAAAAATAAAAATAAAAATGTTTATTAATCAGACAACATAAAGTCCATTAAATGTTAGTAACAAAAAGACTTAATACCTATGTTAGTAAATAATTTTTAATTTTGAGCGTGTAATTTGGCACATGTGCTCGATAAATGGACAGTCCCCACTATCGGCAATTGCTTGCAGGACGTTGTTACTGCTGCCGCGAACTCGCTTCAAAAGTGAGCCTGCTTTTTTACGAATGATGGTCGGGAAACTGTCGACCTCTGCGTACGCAAACATGCTGGAAGCGCTGCAATATCGCGGCAGCCCTAACAATGCCCTGAAAGCATTATTGTACTGAACGCGTAAGGTGCTGTACGATTTTTGCGTGTAGTTAACCCACAGACTGCCCGAGTAAAAAGAGGTACAGTAGGCTTTGAAAAGCGTGACCTTTACAGGTGCAGAGCATCGAGCAAATCTGCGAGCCAACATGTTGGCCCTAACCGACAGCGCCCTGCGCTCTCTCTCCATATCAATGTCGTCTTTTAGATCCTCTGTAATTATATGGCCTAGGTACTTAAACTGCCTGACTCGATCAAGAGGGGATCCATATAGTCTGATGGGGGGTACAAAATCAGGAAGTCTATTGCCGGACTTGAAAACCATGTACTCGCTCTTCCTGCAATTGTACACTAACCCATGGGCGATCGCATATGTTTCACAGAGACCTAACATTTTTCTAATGGCATTAACTGATGGGGCCAGCAGGACCATATCGTCCGCGTAGCTAATATTGTTAACGCATACGTTATTGATATGACACCCTATCTTCATACTACTGAGCCCCTCAATAAGCGCGTTTACATAAAGGTTGAAAAGCTTGGGGGAGCTCAATCCCCCCTGCCTGACACCGCATTCTAACCTATAGGGGTCCGAGTACTCGTCCGCCCATCTGACACAGTTCAGCTGATTCTCATACCAAAAACGAAAAAGCGATATGGTTTCAGAAGGCAAGCCAATCTCTTTCAGTTTATCCCATAGGATCTCGTAAACGACCAGGTCGAACGCCTTGGAAAGGTCCAAGAAACAAGCATAAACAGATGTGTTTCTATCCGTATAGTACCTGACAGTGCGCTTCAGGCTCAGGATTGCACTTTCCGTTGACAGCTGTGGCCTAAAGCCAAACTGAAGGTCATGAATTTTTAAGTGACAATCCAGCTAAGAGTTCAGCACACCGTCAAGCACTTTGGCGATAATCGTTGCCAACGAAATGGGTCTGTAGTTGGACCTGCTCGATACGTCACCCGTCTTACATTTAGTAATAGGAACTACAATGGTCTTAATTAAGTCTTGTGGCAAGTATGAATGTACCAAAAATATGTTGAAGAGCATTGCGAGTACCCTAGAAAGGTGGGGCCCCGCGTTCTGAAGGTGCTCGACGCTGAGGCTATCTTGACCGGGTGACTTGCCCCTGGTCATTGACTTAATTATTTTGGCAACATCTTTGGCTGTAACTAGCTTATTCATTTGGTCACGATTAGTCCCAGCATCGGTCACCCTCGTACACTTTACACAAGGCGGGGTCCCTGGTCCCAAGCGAGACTTAATAGTGAAAAGCTCTTTAAACATGTTAGCTATATCTTTGGGTTCACTAACACCCTCTATGACAGTAGGCAGGCCAGGTCGAGAGTTTAGCCTATTAGTCGATTTCCAAAAATTTTTGAAATCTCCTTGACTATGACAGGTAGCTAGCGCATCCATTTTTAATTGTTCTTGGTGGTTTTGACACCATTTCAATCTTGCCTTGAAAATTCTGCGACTATTTACCATCGCCTCATAAAGGGTCCCACTTCTAGGTCGACCGTACCTTACCCACAAAAGAAACTCAGACCTAGCTCTACTATAAGCCTCCCTAACATGTAAATTCCACCCTCTCAGGCCTTTAGACATTTTACTACTTTTCATTTCACAAGTTACAGTTGCCGCATTGGATAAGACTGAAACCACCCGATCATACATGTCGTCGATTAGGCGTCTATGTGTTATATTATTACAGGTCCCTTTACAACAAACTTGGAAATCTCTAGGAAAGTCAAACAATTTTAATTCATTATTACATATTTCATGATAACTATCGATTTGACCTTGGGATCGTTCCCCCCATCTTATTTTATTTATAACAGATTTACATGTTGAGAAATTTCTTTGCAATAAATTTAAATTACAAGTAATCAACAACGGAAGGTGATCAGACCAGTATGAGTCATACTTGACCGCAGCACTAGTAACGCACTGCCAAGCTGCCTCCGTAACTAAGCAGTGGTCTAGCCACCTTCTGCTGCCATGCGCATCACTAACATAAGTAAAAGTTTGAGAATCAATGCCCAGTTTACTCACGTCCGCACAAGTCCATGACTGGTCCGCACAAAAATTGTCCATCTCGTTAAAAAATAACTCATTTGGGTGAGCATTAAAATCACCTAACAAGAATGCGGACCGCACGCCACACTCTTCAATTATCGCACTTAACGCACTAAGGCAGTCTGTAAACTCCGTTAGACTTTCGCGACAGTCGCAAGGCATATAAACACTACACACAAGAATAGGGGAGTCGCGAAGCGTTATCAGTATAGCACAAATACGCGGATTTGAGCACTCGATCACTTTAACACACGAAAAAGAGCTTCTTCTCCACAGCAAAGCGACTCCACCGAAAGGCCGGCCCGTAATCATGCCTGCAGTTGTGTCCACGGCGGATGTGCCGGTGCTGCCGAACTCGTTGTCCACCGTCCCAAGATACGATAGGTCATGCGGGAAAAGCCATGTTTCCTGAAGCGCCATAATATCCGCATTTTGACATAGCTTTTGCACACCATCGATAGATCTTTTTATCGATTTACAGTTAAATGTTATCATCTTTATACATGTTAATTCATTATCGTTAATGTTCTTACTTATTGTTGTGTCTCTCATTGTTGATTATTATAATGTTTGAAAATAACAAATTTCCTGAAAGTTATACCCTCAGGCCAAAAACTATCTTCCAGGAAAAGCGTCACCTTGCTCTTCGGTACCTCGATTTTAAAAGAATTATATTGTCTTGGGGTTTTTTGGATTAATTTTGGAAATAACGACTTTAACTTTCGACCTGTCATATATGTACCGCGATATGTCATCTTCCGACGTTTCTAAGGAAACCTTATTAATAAACAAAGACACGTTCATTTCAGCAGCTTTAAATTTGTCGTCAGCTTTAATCGTTCCCTTTCCCAAAGAAGCACTGAACCGATTTCTTAGCCTCTTCCGCTGCACAGTAAGCCATTGCTCGTCTTGCTTCTCATTTTTCCATTTGCGATCTGACTCTAAGACACGCGCAAACGTTTTGTTGCCGGCCGGCGTCGATACAACCCGATGAATCATACGAGTGCCTGCGCTCGCGCTGAGGCCCTCCTGCTGCGCCGGGGTGGTTTCGACGTCCGGAACCGCCGTACTGGCCTCCACGCACCGATCATCCTTATCGCTGCTAGCACGCGCAAGCGAGACAACGTCATTGGCGCCGCTTCGTGGCGGAGACAAGGATGCAGCTATGCAACATTTGCCTTGCGATTGCGAAATACTCTCGCTCGTAACCGTAGCGTCACACTTACTGGGACTTGTGTTTTGTTCCACAATGTGAGGTAGGCCCGTAGGTCCGCTGTCCATATAGTAACTGTCTGTTAAACAACCACCGCCGCCGCCGCGAAATTTATTGACATAGCTATCATAATTATGTAGTGATGGTTTAGAGTGAGATGTGCTTTTAATTTCTTTGAGTTGGTCGACAGTTATGCATGTTTCTTTTAAAGCCTTCAGTTCCTTTTGAATTATCAGTATATCTTTAAGAAATCTTGTTGCATCTATGTGATCGAACGTCACCGGTGGTAATTTTTGCAACTCCCTTGCCACGAATATTGGTGTTTCCTCTGGATCCGTTTCCTTGAAGACAGCGATAATATCGTAAAGGTCCCGTTGTTCTCGACCCACTCGTTTTCTCGTGATTTTGCGCTTCGATGTCGTTATAGATTCGAACAAAAGACTTTTCGCTCGTTCGATCTCTTCCGCTGAGAAAGCAGAAGAGCATATTCGAACAATACTCTCCTCGTCCATCACGTCCACTTTATTTTGAATGAACGCAAGTACCTCACAGATGACTATATTGCATACACTACACTTAACTGTACTCGACATTTTTACAACACGGACACGGAACGGGCGCATGCGATACCAGCGCCGTCCGGCGGAAGACTGATTTATAATCGATCACTTCTGCTATCCGATCTAGGTCGGACACACTTTGGATCTTTTCAGCACTTTTTTGACCACATCTTCTGTTACACGTTGTATATTTATATACTAGCGGCCCGCCCCGGCTTCGCATCCTCATCCATCCATCGCCTTCCTCAATAAATGGACTATTCAACACAAAAATATTTTTTCAATTCGAACCAGTAGTTCCTGAGATTAGCGCGTTCAACCAAACAAACAAACAAACTCTTCAGCTTTATAATATTAGTATAGATTACATAACGTCTTATTTCCAACCACCTTACGGTTATTAACTACCGCCTATTGTATACGATAGATTGCGCAGCTCGTTAATCATCAGTAAATCAGAACTGACACTGTGACATCGACATACAGTATGAGTTATTGGAGAATTAACTAAATGTCAAATGGCCAAATAATGTACCTACATGGGATATAAGTTTGATTAATTAGTATTATTGACGAATGTGGACCAATAGAGAGAGGTCGCTAACGGTTGCATCATTGATTAGCTTTTTATGTTGTTTTCTAAAGTTTACGCGAACACTACACTTTGAAATGAAACAACTTTTACGGATCTACTCGCGTTTATTTTACACATTACTTTTAAGTAATGTTTATCCTGACGTTTTGAACCCTTTGCAGGGTCCGTGGTCACAGGGAGACTGTGTTGGTCGTCACATAATTAGTTAGTAGCTACCTTCTTTTAAATTGAATCAGGTGCGTTCCGTTTTACGCAGAAAGAGCTTACAGTATCTTTTGGTCTGGTAGTATGGTGTCGGGGCTGGGATTTAATATTTTATATGATGGGATCCCAAGCTGGTGGCAGATTCCAACCTTCTTCTCTATTTAAATTTAGGGTGTTTTTTTTAAATTTTAATAGCCTCGCGTATCATACTTTTTAAGTTGCTAGTATTTTTTTTGTTACCTAGTGTAGTGAACCAGTGATCAACATTTTTTTTCTTTAATCGTTAAAAAAAGAGGTCAGCAACTGATTTTAGTTTTAAGCAATAATTGAATACATACCACCTGCTTCTTAGTTTTCATCATCATCATCATCATCATCAGCTCACTTAAGTGCTTACTGCTGGGGCACGAGCCTTCCCTATGGGTGGATAGGGAGAACGGGCAATAAACTACCACGCGGGCCCAGAGCGGATTGGTGGTTGTTAACGACTTCTAATGCAGTCCGTACCAACGGCTTTACGTGCCTTCCGAAGCATGGAGGAGCTCGAGATGATTAACTTTTTGGTCACCCATCCGATGACATGCCTTTGAGAAAGTTGCTTAACCTCAGCACTCGCAGACCGGGCGCGTTAACCACTGCGCCATCGAGCTCCCCAGTTGTCATCGTTGTCTCCTTAGTTGTAATCCCGTAAAATTTCAATATAAATTTATATTATTTTACTAGCTGATCCGGCGGACTTTGTACCGCATTTTTTTATTTCATTTTTAATAGCTGTGCCGCGCGGTTTCACCCGCGTTAATTAAAGGTTATAGTGAGGCAACCTTAAAAGCTAGACATATGTTGTCGCAGACTTTTTTTTAGAACTTTTAAAGGGGAACAATTTCGTAATACATATTTTTTGCGTAACTTTCACCGTTTACGCAGCGCACGCAAGGAAAGCTCTCAAAAAAAATATTTTCCCGTTTTGCAACATTGTTCATTGCCGCTCCACTCCTATTAGTCATAGCGTGATGTAATATAGCCTATAGCCTTCCTCAATAAATGGACTATTCAACACAAAAATATTTTTTCAATTCGAACTAGTAGTTCCTGATATTAGCGCGTTCAACCAAACAAACTAACAAACTCTTCAGCTTTATTATATTAAGAATAGATGAGGATAAAAATTGTGTCGAAAATTGGACTTAAAGTGTCGAACACTGGGGCCCGTACCCTAGTTTGCTTTCCTATCACCCTTTCATATCGAATGGTAGAGGCGTTAAGGTATTAAATCCCATTTTTATGTTATTTCGCAAGTCATAGTACGTATGTACCTACGCCACAAGCGTTAACATGTCAACAATGTAACTCTTATTACAATGGAATAAGAGTCAAAACTAGACTAAGCTGTATACATGTCAAAGAAAAATAACTTGTGACTGTATTCATGTAAAGTCATGAACATGAATGTACCTACAGTCGTTGTCGTGGTTGACATACCATGCTGATAAACGATGCTTTTGAGATGTTACGGCACACACACACTATATTAAAGTTTTCTGCTATATACAACCAACAAGAAAGTTCTTAAAAAATAGATAAAAACCTTTTTCCGATACTAGCAAAGATTTCAAAACAAATCTGGCGTCAAAAGAACGAAAACACAAACAAAGTCAATTTGACCTAGAGACAGGGGCCACAAATATTAATACTAAGCATATTATGCACACATAATAATTGTTGTTATTAATTATATAGCTTACTGGGCACTCTGCCTGATGGGGATAATTTGGGGCATTTTTTTTATTTATAGTTAGTAGTAGTTATAGTTTATTGTTTTTTATAAGTTTAATTTTAAGTATCTTAATTTATATGTAGTTACAAATTTATAATAAACTAGCGGCCCGCCTCGACTTCGCACGGGTGTACTTTTATTTTTAAAGATTTTGTGATATTTATTTTAATATAGCCTATGTTACTCAACGCTAATGTAACATTCTAATGGTGAAAGATTTTTTTAAATCGGTCCAGTAGATTTTGAGTTTATTCGTTTCAAACATACATACATACAAAAATACAAAGCTTTCCTCTTTATAATATTAGTATAGATAAGAAAACTCTTAAAATATTGTCGTAACCTTTTTCTTTTCTTATAATAATATCACATAGTAAAACCCAATCCTACAAAATAAAAATATTCTTTCTGTAATAGGAACTATAAATTACACATACGACGAGTTAATGATGTAGTAATTTTCATAAAAGATGTGAAGGAGCTATCAATAAATATTTTTTCAAAATTTAGAATTTCATTTATAAATTAGAGCTACTTCTTAAACTATGTTCCGTCATGTGTTAAATACTAGACAAAAATACACTTTCAGCCGATGACGTCATCAAAGGCCGTTGCTCCTAGTGCTCTATAAAAGAAACAATAATAATACTAAAAACATTATTTATCGTGACGATTGCAACCTGAGGGCAGTAGCTGTAGTGAAATAAAAATGGAATATAATGGCAAAGGTATGGGATTGACATCATCATCACCTCATTTTTATATCCCCACTGCTGGGGCACGAGCCTTCTCTATAGATGGATGGGGAGAACGGGCCAAATACCACCACCAGGCAAGGCCAGTGAGGATTGGTGGTTGTTAACGACTGCAAATGCAGCCGGGTCCAACGGCTTTACGTGCCTTTCGAGCTCGAGATGATACATTGTTGGTCACCCATCCGATGACCAGCCTTTGCGTAAGTTGATTAACCTCAGCCCTCGCAGACCGGGCGCGTTAACCACTGCGCCATCGAGCTCCTCGATTCCTTCTGGGATTAACATAAACTAATCAAACATCATTTATACGTATCGTTGGCTAAATCAATCCAACACGATAATCATTATTTTCCATTTGTATTCTTTTACTTGTCTAGACCCTCAGGTGCGGTAGCCACTACGCCAACATGTCATAGACAATATGAAAGATACCCCACTAGGTGAGCTGTAAACTGTATCTACGTAAAGTTGAAAGTGTGGGTTTAATCAAAAACAAATAAAAAAATCCAAAATACATAATTTTCATTCAAAAAGAACTTTTACAAGTATTTTTTGAACGTCAAATTCAAAGCCGTGACTTCGTAAACCCTACGGTGAAGACATTGTACCGAAATGATACCTGAAACCGTCAATAACTCTTTCAATTTCTGTCTCTGGTAGTGTTACTAACAGTACAAGTTTATTAAAAAAGTGATAACAATAATATCGCATTTATTCGTCGATCGATAATGCCTTAGATTCCCGATTAAGTACAAATATTTTGCAACCCTAATTTAATCTTTATTTCCAAAAGTTAATAATGTTCATAGTAAGCTGAGTTGTTGATGCTATCCAATGTTTTTTCAGATTTTGTTATTCGACATTTAAATGCACTTTTGTTCCAGATCCTTTATCCAGTACATAATTGATCTAAGCATTCATTACAGTCATTTGCACAGCAAATGCACCTAGGCCTTAAGTCTAAGTAGCATCAAAAGAGCTAGCGCAGTCGGTAAAACAAACTGAGTTTGGAAAACAATAGCTCCTAAACGATAACTACGCCGGACGATGTGGGCTACTCTATGTGCGGTTCTGATTGTACTCGTGGCGGTTGGTCAAGCCCAACTCGATTTCGGGAATAGAGGTAATCTTTATAGAATAGCATTATATATTTCTTTGTTATAATTATTCAATTTAAAACATGTAGTGCCTTACAAATAAACAAAGAGTAAGGTCCGAATAGTTATTCCGTGTCTTGTTCCTGTCATGTAAACGTCATTTCAAATTAGAGTTTTTTTTTTATATTTGGGGGTAGGCACAGTGCCTTGATCTCACCTGATGTTAAGTGATGATAAGGCCAATCGTTGGAAGCGCACTTCACCCGGATCCTTAACAATTGAGGCACTGGCTATCTTATCACTAGCTGCCGGAACACAACAATGCTACAAACATTGATGTTATGGCGACATATTTAGATAAGATGGTGGTAGCTAGCCAGGCGGACAAACAAGCCCTACCACCAACCAAACCGAGTACACAAACATGTACCCTCCGCTGGGAATCGAACCGACCTCTGGGTCTAAACCGGTGGTCTTAGCCACTAGACCACAGAGGCGGTAAAAGAGAGTAAAAGAGACAAAACACGAAATAACTATTCGGAGCTTTTGTCTACACCAATACATTTACAGAAAAGAAATACATGCGCAAGTATTATTTCCAAGCGAAACTAACACTTATAGGTTAATACATAATTCGCACACAACATGGACATAACATTTACAACTATATAGCTTAGATAATATTATGTAAAACATTTTATAATGTCAGACCGAAGTCTGTTAGGTGAGACAGATAAAACATCAAGTCCAGCACTACCACTAAATTCATTTACCAACTTGCAAAGTCTTGAAATAGGAGAATTAGACCCAAATACGGTTTATTTGTAAGACCCTAAAAGTTTTTTTATATTGTTAACGGATAAGTACTTGGCCTTCACACGTGATGTTTAGTGATGACAAGGCTGAAGGTAGAAGCACTTCAACTGGAATCCTCAACTACTGAGGCACTGGGTATCTTGTGTCTATAGATGCCGGAACCCAACAATGCTGCTAACACGGATGTTATAGCGACATAGGTGTTTAGAAGATGGTGGTAGCTAGCCAGGCGGCCCAACAAGTCCTACCACTAACCAAACCGAGTACACAAACATGTAACCCTCGATGGGAAACGAACTCAGGACCTCTGGATCTGAATCCGGTGGTCTTAGCCATTAGACCACAGAGATACGGTTAGTATACTACCAAAATTAGTACACTAAATAGTTCATATATGAAAAAGGTCAATGTTTAAAGTACTGTTAGTTATTTCATTTATTACGTTTAATTTTGTGAAATTTATATTTGTACTAACATTGATGTAATGGCGAAAATTTTCATAGCATCGTTGTTTTCCAACAGTTAGAGGTAGGTAATATAGCTGGTTCCTTAGTGCTTGTGGAATCGAGTGAAAAGCGCTGAATGAGATAAAGACTATGTGCTAACTTTAAAAAAAGTAAAGAAATTATGACAATCTGAGAAGTGTGATTTAGTAGAGTGACAGTTAACACCAACCGGTCCTATAATCCGAAAAATGGCAGTACCTATAATTTTTAATGATAAACGTGTATTCTAAATTGTGAATAAAACAAATATTATAATACTCGTAATAAAGGCTTTTATTTATTATTACACCTTTCATGCAGAAAACGGGAAAAAAGTCCCTTTTCCTACTTTCACCTTAGATTGGCAATTTAATTCAGCATCAAACTATTCTCTATACATAGCCAAATAGCTTTTTTTAATAATGATTCCAGTGATATAAGTTTTTATATAGTCTCCATACAAAATTCCATAGAAATCGTCATTTTAATGAGTAGCCGGAAGTAGTCCGGAAAGATGACCCTTTAATTTCCAAAATGGCCGCGACAGTTGAGGGGATATAATTTCAGTTTGACAAAAACAATTATTTTTTTAAATTCTACTTACAGAAACTCCCTCGTATATTAAACGTGCTTTGCTGCGAAAACAACATGCGAAGCCACCGCAAAGACAAAAACAGAGAACTCTACAAGACTTGACGCTCAAGCAATTGTTCGATAAAGTGAAGGCGATAACCCGCGTTCTCAATATAGACGCGAAGAAAAATGGTTACAAGGTTGATTATAAATTTAGAATATTTTAGTCATTACAATTACGGTGAGGCTCAACCCTTGTAGCTCAACAGAGAGTCCTGGCACAAAAAAGGACACTACAGAAGGTAAGCTTCGTACTAACGATGACGCGCTCGAGCAACGCACTCATCGACAACGTCTGACGGACACGGAATCTTGCAGCAGCTGCGCTCGGTCTGGGTGCCTGCAGTGGCGAAGACTCTATATAACCCGATTCCCATCGGCTTCCCTTTAGAAAATGGTCAACATGTTACTTCATACAGATAAACAGTATTTCTTAACACTCGTTCATATATTCAATCATCCATTTAACATACGGGTCAACAGTTTGGTATTAAAATTACGTCGATAGGTATTGTTTTTGGGGCACAAATTTTTTAATGGGCAGCTTACCTTCTTTAAATTTCCACTCTTCGCCACTGGTGCCTAGTGCGAGTTCATTCGCCATTGGATCACATTAACGAAAACGAGAATTTGTATGGCAAAATTTTAACTCTTCTCGTATGTCGGTAGGAGGCGCTGCTTCAGGGCCATAGCAATTTTCGTTTTCGTAAACGTAATCGAATGAATACGGATAGTAAACCAAACTCGCTTTTGGCAACCTTTCCGAGATCCATGTCCGCGCAAGCGGCGCGGCGTATGCGTGTGCGGTCTTTATTAAGCTTAACTTCTGGGTCCTCCTTGTTTTGTGGTTCAGGGCCTAGCATTATCCAACATACTCTGTAAATATTATTAACAGCGAATGAATATTATCAACTACTTTAACTTAAGAAACATTAGGATAGCATTCTTCATTATGTGTTTTTGTTATTACAAAGGATTTTTTTAATGGTGAAGTCTGTGACCTGTTTCGTTTGTGACTGTAAAAGTATTTTTTTAATATTGTTTAATTTTATATACTTAAATTGTATACAAAGCCTTGTGTAAGCTTTTTTTTTCATTTTCTGCATTCCTGACAATAAATAAATATTAATTAGTCAGTAATTTTGTAAAATAACAAATTGAAATATTGTTTTGTAAAAATACTACACACGAAATCTGTAACATGATAAAATATTATACAAAATAAACGCAAGTTCATAAAAACTATCTTATTTTATTTACAATGAAATAAAATAGATAAATTTGTGTGAGCTAATATTGCCAGATAAGCGCATCCTCAAAAATGAAATCCATCCACAATCTGTAAAAGTAGACCAACAAACATTGTACAAACAAGTCGGTACAAAATTACCCATCCGACGATATTGTTTTTATCTCGTACGTACGAGTACAAAATAAACATGATTTAAGTTCACATAAAATATCACGGCCCACGAGCGGTACTATTTGTTCTCGATTGAATATTTCACTGCGCACGAAAACACAAAGGCGCAATTCCATCGCTGCGTAGGATGAGCACGCAGAAACTCGATCCTTGCCATTCGTGATCCCTAGCCATCTCCGTGGCAGCGATGGGATTTTAGTTGGTAGACCTCTCTTTTCATAGAGCTTTTAGTGACTAGATCAAGGAAGAAGAGGAGAGTTCCACACAGCCCAGGGTCGCCCATAACCACGGTGTATGCAAGCATATTACCTAGTGTAATATGCGTAGGTCCATTTGAGTAGCTGCGTGTGTCATCCTTTCCACTGCATCAAAGAGGGGGGGGGGGGGGAGATATAATAATATAAGAGAGCCCGGTAAGTTTCTTGCCAAGTATTATTACCTAAGTAAATAGCTTATTTGCTGACCCACGCGTTCGGACTGCGATTGCTGATTATATAATTATATTTATTTATATAATTAAAATTTCGAGCTCGTCTGCTCGTCCCGGCTGCATTATTAGTATTTGACACAGACCTATATCAATCTAAATATTTGTCTGTGGTCTTTGACAACCACCAATCCGCACGGCGCGTGGTGGTTTATGGTCTGCTCTCTCTGTGATGTTTCAATCTAAGACTCGTGCCCCAGCAGTGGGGACAAAGGTATATATCACTAAAATATAGTCATCGCGCTCTACATATGATGGCTATCTTCATAATCACCATGCTTGCCGAATGGGTGGTGATTTTATGCTCGAGCTTTGATTATTTAGTACCTACATGATTTTATTTCAGTTTGTCATAAATTATCATAAGTATTGAAAACGATTGATAGATTGAGATAAATACAAAAATTTGGAGGAGACATGACCAGCGGTGGGACGAAATTGGGTTAATTAAAAAAATATAGCTCACAACATAGGTACCTATGATCCAAAATACAAAGTCCAACAATTGACTCAGTAAAAACGGTGGTAGGGGCTATGTTATTTTGAAATTCATAAGTCAACCAGTTTGTGTTTAGACAACAGGACCTAGTTAAACAATAATTTTGTTATTCAATTTCAGAGTTAGGGAACTTATTCAAATCCTATTTTGGTAATGGTACCTAGAGTGGTGCTAGAGCGTAGCTTATATGTTATCTAGTGATGGCTAAGAGCAATACTGAGACTGTGGAGTTGTTTCATGGACTAGTTTAGGTACTAATCTTGTTATTAACTCGATTTCTACTGCGGGTTCTTAAGTAGTTACTACTAATTGCTATTACGCCTCGAAGGCCGAGTGGTAAATCGCTAGGCGGCATATCCATAGGTCAACTCCAAAGTCGGGTAAAGAATGTCGAAGTTTTTCGATGCAAAGCCCGGGTTTGTGATCGCCAATCGACATTTGACAAGTGTGGTGATTAAGCCAATACCCATCGGATGGAGTGTATCAGCTGCCAGGAAGGCAGCCGTTACAGCGACGTGGGCTGATGGGGAGGAATAGGGAGCTGACTTATTTGGCAAGCTGACGTCGACGGCGTGGCCACGACACGACCGTCGCGGAGATGGAGCTGATGCTGGTAGAAGTCGCCTTTCGCGCACACACACACACACGCGGACCGGCCGGTAGGCAATTCACGAGTATTCAGTTCCAGGAGGTTCTTGAGCGAAGAGCTGATGGTAAAACGCGACGTCACGGGTGGGTCGATCGATGCGAACTCTGAGCCGTAAAAGAATGCTGCACGTCTATGCAGCGAAGTGAAGTTAGCGCGCGGTTCGTCAGCACACACTAGCGCCGTCGTCGGCTTGTCCGGCGCAACTTTTATTAGGATGAATGTACCGTCGCGTTTCTGGCGCAAACATGTAGCGATGACTTGATTTCAATGATGGAGGTATTTGCCTAACAGTTGAACAGTATAAGTATAAGCTAATTGTTTTGAAATATTACTTTATAAGTATAAATAAATATAATTTTAATTTTAACCTATTCTTTTTAAATGTATCTGAAGTGAGTTTAAAGCTATACTGAGAAAGCATTATTTTTATTGGTCAGAGCATCATTCGCTAGCCAGGTTTCCTATTACGTCTGTTCGATGTGTTTTCAATTGATCCTTTCAGTCCCACTGAGTTCCTTGTTTCAAATCCCGGCCCGTATCGGAGTACACCTTCTGAAAAGGATTTAAAACGTATTTTCAACTAAGTAGCAAAAGCTCGCAATATAAATAAGTTTTAAGTTGTAAGTAAACACATAAACTGGTTTATTGGATACATGTATATCAGTATACTAAGTCGTTTGCACGTTTGCGCGATAAGCCCTGTTAAATACTTTCTTGATAATGGAAAACGAAAGTTTAAAAGTGTAAAATATTGCAAATTTTCTGATAACTAAATTTCCTATAAAACTATGAAAAATTTTCCAATTTTTTTTGTATATCCTTATTCTGACAATAAATTACAATCATCTAATAGCAGCGAAGACCGCTTACTATCGTCCCGACCGCAACACCTCCTGGGTACAAATTATGTTAGCTACAATTTTGTTTAACAAAATCTAGTTTCATTCATCATCAGCCCATTTTATATCCCCACTGCTGGGGTACGAGCCTTCCCTATCGATGGATGGGGAGAACCACCACGCTGGCCCGTGTGTATTGGTAGTTGTGAACGACTGCTATTGCAGCCGCGACCAACGGCTTTACGTGCCTTCCGAAGCACGAGATGATAAATTTTTGGTCACTTATCCGATGACCGACCTTTGCGAAAGATGCTAAATAGCACTCGCAGACTGAGATCGTCCAGAGTCACTCTAGTCATTATCGCTATCGAATGGCAAATCTTACTCGCAGCAGAAACCCGGACGTACCGAACGCTTTGCTTTGCTTTTCCACTTTAATGTACCTATTTGTATATATTTTTTAAGATAATTAATAATGCGTTAATAACAAATAATTTAGAATCTTAAAATGTATATGCCCACCCAGAGGTTTAAGTCAATTAGTCTAACGGAGCAATTTTTTTTCAAGAGAGTTGGCTTATGGCTGGCAACTTTTTCAGCGTCATTGGACTTTTGTGAGGGCGAGCCGTGAAAGGGAAAGCCGTGTAATTGAAACACCGTCATGGGGTTTCTAGAGGGAATACCATCACGCTTGCGTGTCCCTTTTCCTTTCAAGATTCTCCGAAGGGTTTAGGATCGGATCGGATTTGACGGAGCTATGGGATTGAACCCCAATTTTTCGCATTCATCCCGAGCGTCTATCTGATCAGCTATAGACGCCACGAAACTATAAACAGTCAGTTTTTAAATCTTAATAAAACATACAAAGCACTTGTCGACACTTCAACGCGCCCGGTGTGTAGTTTAAAGCACCCATTTTCCGCATGCATATTTAATGTGTAGCATAAATCAACGTCGTTGTCGGATTTTTGGCTGAAATCTGAAATTATTTTAACCATTTTTGGTGTAATGAATGGCCGCGAAGAACACTGTGAGACTTGATAACGAGAACTGTTATTCGTGTTGTTAAATGCTATTGGTCAGTTGCAACGGCGAATACGTTTTATTATCACGTGAACAGTAAAATGACACGTTAAAGTTTGCTTTTCTGCGTCCGATGTACGTGTTTATGTGGACGTGTTCTTTTGTATGTGCAATTGAGTTGAAGTAACAGTAAACTTTAATATATATTATGTTATATGGAAATGGCGCAGGCGCTGATACCGTTAACAAATTCCCACTTTAAGTAAGATAAGATAAGATAAGATAAGACACATTTATTGACCTGCACAAAAACAAATACAAAAAGATGAGAAAAAATAAAATTAAAAATTAAAATTGAAATAAGTACCGGTAAGTAATGGTATTTCTATAAAGGTAATTTGGTACCGGTAATATAAGTAACGTTATCTAGAAAAGTATTGCTACTTTGCTTGCTTAACATTGCGTTTTAGCCAATGCACGTAGAGCGGTTAGTTAAAAAACCGTGACGATGACGATGAATTAGTATTTACAGGTAACGATACCAAGCTTATGGTACTTCTTTTATTTTTCGTTTGACAGAAGTATTGATACCAATTTTTAACGGTATTCAAAGCCCTGAAATGGCTCTTAATTGCAAAGACAACTGCTGCAGCGCGAAAACGACGCAGCGTCAGTCAACCTCAACCCTACTGGCCCACAAGGTGACTCTTCACACCTCGTTGAAGGACCCCGTGTCATAGGAAGGAGGGAAAACTGATCCATCTTTTGGAGGTGCGACAAGAAACGATTCGCCACGTTTATTTGTGTGTAATGGAATATAAGAGATGGTAAAGCGTTGACTCCGGAGAACACGTGTACTCTTAACGAATGGGGATGGTAGGATGGTCAATAAGCTTTTCAGAGGACTCGCCATGGTTTATGCAGCAGAAAACGCTAAGTGAAAACTACTTATTAAATACGGGTACGCTTTTTATCGTCAACCTATAAACAGCTCGGTTCTTTCCACGTGACTAATAGCACATAGAGATTATACATAACCCACATATTTAAAAAAAGATACCTTAAAAATTCAATATTATTTATTCAGTTTAGGCTACCAATTAGCTCTTATGTATGTCATATGCCATCGGTTCGTAAGTCTACACAAGGCAAGAGACCTCGAACTGAGAAGAACTGACGAGAAACTGAGCAAGAGCATTTCTTTTCTCTCTTTCTTACAGGTCAAAATATTGGAAAATAATACAATAAAATAGTAAATAAGCTTTACAATACTTTCAATGGAAAAAACACAATAAATCATAAAAACGACAATTCCGTCCTAAACTTTTACACACCAAAATGATCTTGTTTTCTTAATCCACAGATTTTTACTACTTTACTATAACACAGCATAACTACCAATAAAGCATCGAGTCTATGGGATGACGTCCACTTCTACCGACAAAGGTCAAATTTGTCAACAGCCCAATTGGATTTTAAGAGGGCGAGCCACAAAAACAAACCGCGACCCATTGAGCGAGACAAAGCGCCCTTTGTGTATCCAAAACGATAAACAAAACACGAAATAAAGAAAATGTCCTACAACTAACCGCGCGACGCTGTTGTTTTTGACACAATGGAGAATGCGAATGCGGGGGTGGTCCGTGATCGTAAACTTGTCACAAACAGCACCAGTAAATATCACATGCCCTCTAGCGGCGACCTGTAACCATACAACTACCCTACTACCCATAAATATGTGGGGTAAAATCTTAAATTGACTTTTACCTCGGATGTTTGGGGAGTTAAAGTTAGTGGTTCGGTCTACCTTTGAACTTCTTTTTGGTAGTTTTTAGGTTTTCTAAGTCTTTAACCGCCGTAGAAGTCACCGGTGACCGACAAACAAAAAATCTACCTTGTCTGATTTTGAGACAGTTGGTATCTAAAATCAATACAACAAAAACTGCATAGTGGTCACGGGGCCTTACATTACGTGTAGCGCGAACGCCAGAAGTACTTTTTATTAATTTTTATGAATGATTGAAGTGAAATAATTGGTCGTATCAACTAATTCCTTGGAGGAAATTTAGGTCAACTTATTAGCTATACTTTCCAGGAAACTCTATGATGATTTTCAAAGTAGTAGTAAAAATAAAACATATTAAAGTTCAAAAGGCATAGTTTTCATAAAATATGTTATCAAAAAAAATGTGTGCTGTTGCATTTTGCTAGAGTGCAAATAATATAATAATAGAACTGAAAAATTTTCAGTTATTTGAGAGCTGTAGCTTATTCTGAAATAGTTTTCTTTTTTTTCAAAAATCGACAGAAAAATTTGGTAACTGGTTGGCTGGGTTAGCAATCACACAATTTGCGAAAGGTAGAATAAAATCCCACCTGAGATAAATCATCTCTTTTCAAACACTTTTTTCGTTAAGGATATGAACAATTACACCATTGAAAATGCTACACAACAAATTAACAATAAACTTTTTGAGTTAAATCTTTTGACTAGCAATCATTTTATTTTTTCTTATTGAATAAAGTGATCTATTCGATCTTATACGAAAGTAGTACCTAGCTAGACTTTATAAAAATAAAAATAGACGAACAAAAGTATAGACCGATTCTCAAAGGGTGCCCGAGCTCGATGCTCCGCTTCTAAAGAATTTGACCAAAGTTTTCCGAACCTGGCACAGTGGGTGCAACTACGAGTACACACATTAAAATTAAAGAAATAATATGCATAATTTCTATTTTCATGTTGAGATCTTAGACCATTTGTTTGAAGTTTGCAATTTGTTTCCACTCACGCTAAAAGTTGTCTTAACTACAAAGCCTGAAAGACAGTCAGTAGTGGGTTGTAGCCCAAACTAAAACTTAAATACTCTACTGCCTAACATTTTGACGTGTTTTCCGAAATAATTACACCTTTCTCAACCTGAAAAAGAGCTTGATGAGGCTGCTGCTTTTATTTTTGGAAAGATATTGCTGTTAGCTATTGTTGTGTATTTGGTATTGGGCAAAGATCGCCACTAACTCGGTTGCATGTGATGGACACCAGAAACGTGGTAGGAGAGCGAAGATAATGAAGAAATCAATAAGATAGACCCAGTAGGACGTTTAAAGGTTGACGAGGAAAATAACACTGAAAAATAGTGCAATTTGCGACCTAACAATGAAAAAATAGAAGGTGTTGGTCGTAAAAACTCTCGTTAAGCGGTAGACTAAAAAAACAATGGTTTCTTAAAAACATCACAGCTCACACGGTCCGTGCCGGTCGTGCACATCGGGCGTCAGTTCTATAAACGAGACGGTGCAATAACACGGAAGTGGCTCTAGAGAGCTCGGATCCAAGCCGCACAGTGGTTCAAGCAGACAACATAACTCACTTTTAATCAGGTATCCGTCACTCGCTTAAAGAGATGGCGTTTACTGATGACTGTATTTCTTAAGACATCAATAAGACTTATTTTACTTATAAACTAAAGTATATGGGATCGCAGAAATTTTTGGCATATGTACTGATCAGCAAATTTCATTATGAAGATGGCACTACTTAAACACTATGTCATCAAAATAAGGGATCGGAAGCGCGATCTCTATCGAATTAAATGTTTATTTTTAAAAATCTAAGGAAAATGTTGTTTAATTTATACTAAAGTTTCAACAGAGTGTCTGAGTCGCCGTTTACTGGGGTTCTAAGCATTTTTGTGTTATGATCGATCTAAAACTTAAGTTTTGCAGTGCCGGAAACATTATTAAGGACATTTTATTTTTAAAATATTGTGCATCTTTGATACTACACGTATATGAAAAAAAAGCATTTTGTTAAATTATATTATAGACAAAAATATAAAAGCAAATAAAAGATAGGTTAAAAAAAATAGCAAAGGAACGTCAAGCAATGATCAAACACCATTTGTTACTATAAAAAATGAAACGCACTCAAACAATTTTCATCAATTTTAGATATATCAAATGGTCTAAAAATTCTAAAGTCTGTCCCACAGTGCTGCTTCAAGATTGATAACACCGCTAAGCGTTCCCCTAGCCTAGCACCTGCTCAAGTTCACAGTAAGAACTAAAGATTAAAATTAAAGTAACGCATCAAGATGTCATGTTACTAAGTACCAATGCAAAATGCTGCTCTGGTACATATTATGATCTTTAATAACTATTAAGTAAAAATAAAGCTTATAACTGTCTCACTGTTGGGCAAAGGCTTCCATCATTGATATCAAGTCATCAGTACAATTGATAGGTAATGGCATAATCACCACGCTTGCCAGATGCGTATCCAAAATTCCAAAAATACACTTTGTCTGACCAAGGAATTGAACCCGAGAGCTTCGGGTATCGGTCCGAGCGTTTTGCCACTTGGTCATTAAGGAATATTGTTGTTTTCAATAACTATTTTTGCGGTAGAGACATTGGGTCCATGGGGGCCGGAGGCCAAGCAGCTTGTTAAAGAGTTGAGTGCTCGCCTTGTTGAGGCCTCCGGTGACAAGAAGGCTGGCAGCTACCTCTGCCAACTTATTAGCTATCCAAAGAGTTAGTTAGTTAGTGAGTTATCCTAATGTTGCCAGCATTCTTGGGACTATTCCCAAGAGCATACAGCTGGAGGACATTTTTTTAATAGTTTTTTTTTTAAATTAAGTTATGATTCTTTTCTGTTGTTATTGTTTTTAATATTATCTTCATTATGTATATGCAAAAAAATTAAAACAACAATAACATTTAATTTAACCAATCTTGTAACATTGTTTTCTCAGCATTGGACTGGTTATCCAAAAGCCGTGGATTCGATTCCCACTCGTGCTTCCAGACTGGTTGATTGTTTCTAGTAGAATTGTAACATGTAACATATATATACTCTTCATGTTTATATTTGACGAGCTGCAGTGCTATTCTCATGGGCTTACTTGTACAACTACCGTTCTGAATCCGCCGTATGATTTCTACACTAGCGCTATATTTGCGAGAGTTACAGTGAGTCATTAATGATTAATTTTGTCCCATTCGGTGTCGAGACCCTTGGTCCGTGGGGTTCTAGCGCTATAAGGCTTTTTAAGGAAATAGCAAATAGGTTAGTCGACATCACAGGAGACCGAAGAGCTGGCAGCTACCTCGGACAAAGAATTATAATAGCTATTCAAAGGGGGAACGCTGCCAGTATCTTCGGAACCTTGCCTAAAGGGACTCCTTTTAATAATTTATTTTAGTTATTTTATTATACTTTTTAAGGATTTTAGTTTTAGGTTCATTGTTCTTTTAAAAAATATGTATTTCTCTAGAATATACCTAGGTGACATTCTGACAAAGTTCTTATGAGATGACGTCACAAGTGCTATTCCATAAAGGAGTACCGCGCTCGCTTCTCGGTCTACGATCCGCACTTCGCATTTTTCTATGCAGAGCTGTCAAACGAATTGATTTTATGGAATCGACACGCTGATGTGGGTCATAATATTGGTGTAACGATAAATCAACTGCTTTCACATATTATTTTTGTTAACATCTTTAGTAGTGCTAGTAATGTTTCTTAGATAATGTTTTCTAAAGTTTAAAATAAACACACATACATACACTTTAAAATGAAATCCCAACATAACAAATAATAGTGCAAATAATAGTATTTATACTTATTTTTATTTATTTGACATAACGATGTTATAACTCTATCATCCACTTCAACTAATCATTGTTAGTTATAAAGCCTAATATTATGTAAATAGGTATATATTTTCGTCTCATATGACCTTATTTATACGAGATGAAAATATCTACTTTGTAGGCAGGTATACGTTTTTATCTTATATGACCTTAGTTATAAGCGATTAAAATATATACTTATCTGTTTTACTATTTTATATTTTACGGGTAAGCACAGTGCCTTGATCTCCCCTGATGATAAGTGATGATAAGGCAAATGATGGAAGCGCACTTCACCCGGGATCCTTATCTAGTGAGGCACTGGCTATCTTATCTCTAGCTGCCGGAACGCAACAATGCTCCAAAATTTATGTTATGGCGACATATTTAGATAAGAAGGTAGCAAGCCAGGCGGACAAACAAGCCCTATCACTAACCAAACCGAGTACACATACATGTACCCCCCGCTGGGAATCGAACCCGGGACCTCTGGGTCTAAACCGGTGGTCTTAACCACTAGACCATAGAAGCGGTTCACAACATATTTTTATCATTTAACAAAGATTGATGAATAAAACGATGATACGAAACGATACGAAACGATGATATAAAACGTAAGCTGTGGGTACTAGAGGTATATCAGAGCAAAGTGGCGAGCGTAAGGTTTATATGAACCAACTGCGCAAACCGAGCGAGCGGAGCGAGCGGGTCTCTGCAGAGGCCGGCGAACTGCCACAAACGAAACCCTTGTTTAGTATGGTAGTTTTTAGTTTGTATGCTTGCTACGAGTTTTTACTGTGTTGATTGCTACAAATAGTAAGTTATTCAAAATTTATAGCGATTATTATAAAATCTATTAAAATAACAAACAAATATTATACTATATGAAATACCTTCTGGTGAAGGTCGCGGGAAAACGTTGGATGCGAGCAGCACAAAACCGGTCGTTGCAGGGATCCTTGGAGGAGGCCTTTGTCCAGCAGTGGACGTTGACTGAGATGATGATGATGATGATGGTGATGAAATAATAAGAATCATATACATATAGTTAAATTAAAAAATAATAATCACAAATTAAGCGCACCCCCATTTATGAAGCAATGTATCATGATTGTTAATCAATTTTATGGAAAAACGGTTCGCTGTCCAAAGCTTCGGAGCACAAAATGCAATTTCGAAGAAATTAAATTGAAAATCCTGATTCTTTATAAAGTTAATGGATTACTCGCAATACCGAGACCGGCGCACGATGTATCGCTGCATTTAGCTAAACGCTAGAATACGGGACCACTTCCCGTGAAAGATGGAGAGTGATGAATGGTATTTCTCCTCCGCCAATTACTTCGAATTTCTTGTATCGGAATATATCCTGTGTTGTGGTAATTTTCTTATCGACATGAATAATGTGGGCCACATATTATTATTGGGGGCGCTAACAATTTGGTTGATGTTGCGGGTTCTAAAAAATGGATAATTCGTTACATTGTATTAAATCAAAAATAATTAAATTCTTAATTTATTCCATGTCTATTTTAATTTTAATTAGACCATCATTGGGCTTGGGCCGTGCCTATACTGGGCAATTGCCTATATCCAACTGTTGTGTTTAAAGCACAGTAGAACTTAAAATTATCAGGGAACTGTTGGCATTATCAACTGATGCGGATCCATTGTATCCATCTAACGACTTCGTGCCTTCTGCATTAGATTGTTTCTTAATCACCCATCTATTTCACTTACATAAGTAGTTTAAGTACTACAGACATAGCGAATGTTGCTTATCTTCCAAAATCGCAAGCCGCACGCTATTCACTCTATGAGCATCTCAACATCCGAAAATCAAGTCACATAAATTCCAAATTCAAAGCTCTTAGACATCCCACCACTTTATTTTAACCCAACTTACCCTTCCAAGGGTGCAAATACTCGGAGAACAGTCGACATACATCACACAGCTGATGTACAGAAACGGTCGTACAATAAACAAGCATCTTAATTTATTAGTACGTAAAAGACAATATTTCGTGCATACGCAAACTGGAATACGAGAGGGGTCAGGCATGTACCTGCGATCAGTCAATGTCAACCCTCTTATTTATCACTGATATTTACCGAAATATTTTGCGTTAAGAAATCAGGAGCGTACCCACTGTGCCACTATATTGTGGCAATAAGGTGACATTCAAAATATGACGTGCTGTCGCGTATTGTTCGAGAAAAAAGCATTATGCCTGATGGTGGTTGAAGGCGAGGAAAAAAGATACCTATGAATTTATTTTTAGACAATACCGTGGGGGTAACAAACGGTTTGTTTAAGAAATACGTTGTGTCGCGCAATGATTTGTAGTTGTTTTCTTTTTTGCATTTTTATATTCTGGCTACTGAATCATACTATCGGTACTGCTTTAAACAAATATTCATTTTTAATATTATTATAGGTATCATCATCATCAGCTCATTTATGTCCCCGCTGCTGGGGCACGAGCCTTCCCTATGGATGGATAGAGAGAACGGGCCATGAACCACCACGCGGCCCGGTGCGGATTGGTGGTTGTTAACGACTGCTAATGCAGCCAGTACCAACGGCTTAACGTGCCTTCCGAAGCACGGAGGAGCTCGAGACGATAAACTTTGGTCACCCATCCGATGACCGGCCTTTGCGGAAGTTACTTAAATTATAGGTATATAGGTATATGACTACTTAATTACTTATCTTCTATCTAAACTATTAAATTTATACAATGTGTTAATAAAAAAAAATTAAAAATAAAAAGCTAAAACTTAAAAAAGTCCAAACTTCAGTATGAAGGTGATGACTAAACGATGATGATTATACTTTATTTATTTTACTAGTTCTAGTACTCTATAAACTGGAACATAGCAACAGAATACATTGGTCTTTGGCGACAATAATAGGCTTTTTAATTATTTTTAAAGTATCTTTGCTGTTGTTTTAGTTGCCGAGTTGCATTGCCTAAAACGTCGAGGATACCTATACGAACCAGTAAGCATTCTCTTTTACTCTAATTTGAAATGACGTTTACATGACAGGAACAAAACACGGAATAACTATTCGGACCTTAGGTATTCTCTATTTATTTGTAAGGCACTTCATTTATAAAGTATCGCGAAAGTTTAAAAACATACATAAAAAAGTTTGGGAATAACATAAATTTGGTACAATCCAGTGCTTGTCTATCCACTCTTTCTTAAAGTTCAATGCCATTTTCTGATCTCTTCGAAACACTTTTTGAAGCCTCCATGCGTAACACCGCTGACAATAATAAATCGCGTATAGGTACTTGTATATGCAGTAGCTATGGTGGCCATTTGCATTTGTCCAAGACTAATAGTAAAAAGTTTAGTATAATAAAAATTTTGTACAATACAGTGCCGATCTGTCCATACTTTCTTAAAACTCAATGCCATATAGTTTTCGATTAAAAATTTTTCGAAGCCTCCTACCGTAGCACCATTGGAATAATTAAATCGCGTACCTACATACGCAGTTATAGCAGTGGTGGCCATTCGCTTTCGTCCAGGACTAATAATCAAAAAGTTTGGTATTTAGTAGAACCCAATGCCGTATATTAACTGTTTCTCTAAGTGTAAAGCCGAATTAATTATAGTTTTCAATCGCTTCGAAAAACTTTTCAAAGCCTCTGAGCGTAGCACCACTAACAATTAAATCGCGTACGGCCATTTGCATTCGTCCAAGACTAATCATAAAAATTTGGTACATACCAGTGCCGATCTGCCCACTCTTTCTTAAAGGTCAGTGCCAATGTTCAGTATTCTAATCAGTTTTCGTAGCCTTCTCCTACCGCAGCACTGTTAGTAACAATTAAATCACGTATATTAAGCTGCTCTCCGGAGTCACCGCTTCACTGTCTCAAATATTCCATCGCGCACTAAGAAATTTGGTGACTCATTTTTTTGTCGCACTTCCAAAACATGGAATAGTTTGCCAGCACACATTTTTCCTCCTTCCTATGATATGGGGTCCTTCAAACGAGGCGTGAAGTGGCACCTTGTGGGCCGGGTCTCTATCGGATCGCCTAATTTTTTGTACGCCTAATTTGCAATGGCACCCAAACGAAAAGCCTAAATTTTTTTCGCCTAATTTCACTCTTCAGAATCGTGTTTGCCCTAATTTCACTTCGCCTAATTTTTTATCGCCACATTGTCATTTACCAAATGCGTCATTTGGCAGAACAATTCGTAATCCCTAAAGTTTACAATTCCTAAATATTAATTCGCACAAAATTAAAAATC
The DNA here is from genome assembly GCA_963082485.1 of Eudonia mercurella. Classification (NCBI taxonomy): domain Eukaryota; kingdom Metazoa; phylum Arthropoda; class Insecta; order Lepidoptera; family Crambidae; genus Eudonia; species Eudonia mercurella. Next base: position 18,611,773 of record OY720031.1, on the reverse strand, counting down.
AATAACATGCAGCTTGCATGCAGACATGCAGCATGCAAGCAGAAACACAGCATGCGTGCAGCATGCATGCAGATATGCAGCATGTAAGCGTGCAAGCAGGCATGCAAGCAGGCATGCAGCATGCAAACAGGCATGCAGCATGCATGCAGGTATGCAGCATGCATGTAGGCATGCAGCATGCATAGTTTCCGTCACGGCTTCGGCGCTGCGGGGCCCCGGCGGTCCCACGCGAGCTTTTCGTCGCAGATGGTTTTCGCTCACCACCGAGGCTTCAGCTTGCTGGCCGGCTTGGCCGGCCAGCCTCAGCCCCGGCGGCGAGCTCAACCCACCTGCTCCTTAGCTCGCGGGCCGCCTCCCTTCGCGCCTACGCGGGCTTATATTGCACTCTAGGGTAGGGCAGACAAGACTACGTGGAGTCGGGTTTGCAGCGATTCGCTTCTGTCAATTTATTTTCTCAATAAAATTCTATGCTTTTATTCCAATACATTATTGGCACATTTAATTTTAGATATGCTAAAATTAGAGCTTTTATAAATTTTGCGAAATAATCGTTATGCCAAAATAAAGTTATGCCAATATAAAGTTATGCCAATATAGTTTAGGCTATTTTACATTAGACATTCTAAAATTAGGCCTTTCAATTCTTAGGCCAAACTATAATGGTGGCAAAACAATTTTTAGGCGAAACAATAATTGTACGTTTTAAGTTTAGGCCAAAACGATTTGGCCAAACCATATTAGGACAAACAATTTTAGGCGAACCGAAGGGCACCCTGTGGGCCGGCAGAGTGAGGGTAACTGATGCTGCGTTGTTTTCACGCTGCACCAGTTGTAGTCGCATCTGGATTCCATATTCACTTAACATCAGGTGAAATAAAGTCATTTGCCGTGCTACGTATAAAAAAAAATTAAAAAAAAATTAAGCAGTAGCTGTGGCGGCCATATGCATTCGTCCAAGTCTAATAGTAAAAAGTTTGGTTTCTTTCTCAAAGAATAATGTCATATTATCGGGGGTTAAAGGTACTCGCGTCCGTAGGTTTACCCTTGAGACCCTACACTCACGTGTCACCCCCTGGGTGATGCTAAATGAGTGACACTGTCTGAATAGTAGAGCCACGCTGCGTTGCAGCACGAAATGGGCCGGCTCGCCCGGCGTAATACCACCAAAATATCGGCGTGAAACAATGGCACTCGTTGCTGTTGTCTTTCGTCCAGTGAGAGAAAGCACCGGAGGCCCATATCTCACCCCTCTTACCCTCCCAACTCCTACTTCCTCCTCAAGATCCAACTCCAAGGCCGGCAACGCATCTGCGATTACTTTGGTTTTACGGGTGTCCATGGGCGGCGCCGATTACTTCCCATCAGGTGACCCGCATGCTCTTTTGCCTCCTTAAAAAAAACTAATAGTAAAAAGTTTGGTTTAACCCAGTGCCGTCAAATAGTTCTTTCTCAAAGAATAATGACATATATAGTTACCGAAGCCTCCAAGCGTTGCATCCCTAACAATTAAATAGCGTAGGTACATAAAATTAAGTAGTTGTTTCAGCCATTTCATTCGTCCATGACTAATAATAAAAAAGTTTAGTAATAATGAAGAATTGGTACAACACATTGCCGTCTGCTAACTGTTTCTCTAAGTCGAATGCCGTATTATTACACTTTCCGATCGCTTCGAAAAACTTTTCGAAGCCTCAAACCGCTAACAATTAAATCGCGTGCGTACATATGCAGTAGCTGTGGCGGCCATTTGCATTCGTCCAAGACTAATATAAGGGTCGCGGACGTGTCCGGCCGCTGTGGTCGCTTGCACTCATGAATATTCCGGGGATAATGCGTCGCGTTTAATATCGGCGTGTGAATAGTGAATCTGCGCTCCGACTGTATTAATCACTCGCCGATGTGCGATAGTTCGGTTTGAATCAATTGAACTGAATTTTAGCTTTGTGAAGTCCAATGTGTGTACATCTGAATATTTACCGTTCATCGGAGGGGTAATCAGTAATGTCCGATGATTGAGATCATATTTATTGAATCACGAGGTGGCAATTCATACCCTTTGTGTTTGAAGTCAATGCTTATTGTTATCTCTATATCGACTTTACTTAGCTATTTACTCAATCTGTCTTTAAGATCTTCTTTGAAATTTACAGAGATATCACAGAATTACTCGTTTCCTAGAACGCCTCGGTGGCCTTGTGGCAAAGTGCTGGGCCCGATACACGAAGGTCTCAGGTTCAATTCCCAGGTCGGGCAAAGTTTGTTTCGGATTTACTTGGTGCATAGCCCGGGTTTGTGATAATCAACCTGCATTTGGAAAGCGTTGTGATTAAGCCATTACCCATCAATTGTAGTGATGACTTGATTTCAATGATGGAGGCCTTGGCCCAGCAGTGGGACAGTTATGGGCTATTTACTTACTTACTTATTTATCCAATTGTTTCTAACAGGTAAAGAAAACGTTAAGAAGAGAATTGTGTAAATTTTCTTTCAATTTCGACCTCAGCCACTCTGATCTGGTTATAGCGAGCGACTCTCGTATAAATAAAAATGGCAAAACATTATTCATTAGCCGATTCTTAAGAAACTACTTTTGGGTTTGCGATTGTAATATTTAGGCGCCATGTTATCTGCGGTAACTGCTAACCATCAAGCCAAATGCTAGTTTGCCGACTTTGTCCATAAAAAATAAGGTCGAGAATAGGGCCACAGCTTAACATGACGAAACTCTTCAATTTCGCTAATATAGCAAGTTTTAATGGATGCTTAGCCCACATCACAAATGGACGATAAATCCACAAACATTTTGCCGTTAATCTTTTCAACTTTGATGCGAACATTATAGTTTGAATTGTCATACTTTTTATGTGTCATTAGAAGGATACAATAAATAATGTCCCATTTCTTAGTGTTATTGACGAAGGAACTGTCGTGCGAATATGTTGCTTTTATTGGGTCATTTATGTTACATTTTCTACATTCAAAGATATCTAATGTCATTTTTACTACTATAGGTAGGATACGAATAGGATCGTTTTCATCTCGTTTGTGACAGATATCGTGACACAGTTTAGTGTCGGGTGGAAGTAATTGGAAAAATGCCTAAGTCGTTTGGAAAGTAATTAAAGAACTTACAAGTAGATAGTGTTGACAACTTTTTGCGTAAGTATTTAGTAAATAAGGACTTTTTGATAATGTGGCAGGACTGATCGTCGCTGACCCCAAAAATGTAATGATATCTAGGTAGGCCAATTATATTTTTGGGACAGATAGCAAGGTATAGCTATTAATATTAAAACAATTTATAGGTTCACTCAGTGCTTCAAATATATAAAAATATGAATTTCTCGTACTGTAGGTAGTTGCTTTTAAAGAGAAATACAGACTGCCAATATTGCATTATATTTACTTTTTAAATAAGAAGTTTGTTTGTGATTATTTACATATAATTTTACAAAAATATTGTTGCGAACAAATAAAAATTTGAAAAAGGAGAGCCAAGAGGAGAACATTCAATAGAGCTCCTTTGGCTTATAAAGTAAAAGTAGATAGTGTTGATTTATTTCGGCGAGTTGGATTGAGCCACGATAGCATAGTTGGCAGTGCACCTGACCCGGCATGTCATGGGGTGCGGGTTCGAATCCCGCTCGTGGAATTTTTTCAACACTTTGTCTTTTTTCGAGTATTTCAAGTTAACTTACTGGTTGATCACTATATTGGATTAAAGTACCAGGAAAACACGTTAAAAGCTCCCATTTATGCTTGTGACAAATAAGTCTTATTTATACCGAAGTAAACATGTTCCCGTCATTTTTTATACGGTAATAGCCATTAGTTGTGCTTACAAAATAAATATTGACGGAACTAAGAAAGATAATATTTTCAATGTAGAAGTGGATATCCCAACTGTCGTTTAGAGAAATAGCGACAAAGTTTTTCAAGAATAACAAATTCTGCTGTAAGTTTATTCTATTAGCATATCGTGTATTATGTAGGTACCTATGTCTTGTAAAAATAATTTTCTTCCCACTCTCACGAAACGAAGGCGTTCAGCCGCGAGTTGGCGCCTACAGAAATATGTTCGGCAATAACGTACACGTACGAATTGTTGCTTGTGCCCTTGCTCCAGGCGCGTTACTTGCTTGAGTGCTTCAAACGTGAGCTGAGAATTCATGTTTCGAAGTGAAGTGAGAGTATTATATTACATTAGTATATACTATAATAACACTATATCGGAGTGTTTGTATATTGAAAAATTGTTGAAAGGTAAATCGAGGATTCCTATGTTTGTAAAATTAGAACATAACTTGGAGCCCTCGTCGTTTTTAACTTTTGTTTTCAATTAACTTCAAGTATATATTATACTATGAGTACGAGTGAGCCCAGTGTTTTAGTTTTTTGTAAGACCGAGCTCTTACATTTCATCATCATCATCATCAACATCAGTAGACTGATGTACTAACTACTAATAGATTAGTCGACGGCTGGACAAATGCCTTTTCAAATGCACGCCACTGAGCTCTAACTTATTGTATATTAGTTTCTTTCTTCTTTTAGTAATTTAACGCAAGTTTTTTTTGTAAATTAACAGAGTACGGCCGATCACTCGTCCAACGGGTTTGGTTACAAAGAGGCGGTGTGAAGGTTTAGTCCAGCCTGCCACGGAATATTGTCTAAAATAATTTATCCCCTAGTCTATCGAAACGCCATATTAATGGTACGTAAAAATTGATTTAACCATTGTTATACGTTATTGATAGACGAGGAATTAATATAAAAATGTTTTTGAGTTTTTACCATTTTAATTTTATCGGTATTTTCTTATCTTAACTAAATCTAAATACATAAAATATGATGACTTGTCCTGACTGACTGATTCATTATCACCGAGTCGTAACCGCTGGAACTAATTAGATGAAATTTGGACGGTACGTTAACTGAATGACGTAACCACCCACTAAGAAAGGATTTTACGGAAATCATACCCTGGGGAGGTCAAATAGGGGGTGAAAGTTTGTATGAAAATTCGTCAGTTTTGTAGTAAAATACATGAAAATTGATATTTGGCTTTTTGAAAAGAAATAAAGAATGACGTGTCTCATGAATTTTGTTTATTTTCATTTAAAGGAGTAAAAAGGGAAAAAGGTTTTTTGGGGAAATTGTTATTTTTAAAGTATTATCTATAAAAATGAATAATTTAATCGATCAATAGATCTTTCAATAAAAATAAAGAAAGACGTGTTTTGCATTTTTTTTTAATCTCCTAAAGGGGTGAAATAAGGGTGGAAAGTTTGTATGGAAATCTGTCATTCCTTAAATTTCGGTATTTGGCTTGGTTAGAAATTGTGAAGTGTTTCAGGATTTTCGGAAAATGATCCCTTAAGTAGGGGATGACAACTTGTACAGTGGGTGTCAAAACGGGTCAAATATTACATTCTTATACAGAGTGATCTTTATTACGTTGTTTTGTGTTAGACACTTTTACTAATTTTAGCTCGCATGGATGGGCTTTTTAATCATAAAAATGAAAATCTTAATGTTGAAATGACGTGACATGTTTAGTTGTCTAACCGTTATTACGTATACTCTTATGATATTTACCTTTAATAAGTTTGGCTTTTATTACGAATAAACACAAGTCGTGTGGCCCACGTGAGCAAAGCCGCGAACAAAAGCTAGTAACCCATAAAAAGCCTGAATAAGTTATTTGCAAGTATATAATTTATTAAGATTGTAATATTATCTATGATGGACCTTATAAGCTAACATCGCATACATTATTTTAAGAGATAGAACAATAAGGATCAACTATAACAACTACCACTACCTACATTACAAATTCTACCGCAGATGTTAAAGTGAAGCTTTAGTTAGAAAATGTGAATTTGACTTGTCGTTTCTAAATACAATATAAAATACAGTGAAAAAATTAAACGCCTACCCACTCACAGCATTTTATAAGTATTTAATTCAGCTTCAGTGCAGCAATTGGAACTTAAAATGAAAAATAAAATCTGTCGCTTCTACTTAATATATATATAAGCATAATAAGCATGAGCATAATAAATAAAAATAAGGGCATTTTATCTAAGCGTTAATCGCGTATAAAATTGCACTTTCTTTCGATTGTTTTCTTTTTTTCAACGTTCCGTTAACAAAACTTTTGCCATTCGGTAATCGACCACTGCCTGTCTAAATAAATGGATTTTCCCACCGTTCTAATGGTACCAAGTCTGTGAGACGTTAACGCAAACATAGTATCTTCAACCGATTATAGGGGTAGCGGCCTTGGTGTGGATTACTTGAGGAAAACCTTCAGGGTTGCGGTATGACGAATTTTTACCCAAAAGGGCAGGGTAGAACACGTAACAGGTACACCGGGACTTAGGACCCAATCAGAATTGTGGACTCGGTTGATTTAATGCTTTGCTGGAAGTCTCATGTTTGGTGCGAGCATTACTTACCATTGCATAGTTAGATTGTAATGTAGTTATGTAATTTTTATATATATATATTTGTTTATTCTTAGGTGAATCAACAGTAACAAAAAAAAAGAGTAGCTATGCAGTTATACATCAGAAAACCAATGACAGATTCACACTTATAGACTTAAAATAGCAGGGAAATTATTGAGCTAACAGAATAAACATATTTCTATAGCTAGGATCTAAACTGCGATCGAACCGCTTACAAGCATAGTAGCTGTGACAGTAACAAGGACATTTCACACCAAAAGTATAATAGGTAGCAATATATTCAATATTAATAAGTTTCAATTTTTATTATAAGTTTCATTTTAGTTTCATTTTGTTTTAGTTTCATTAATAAGTTTCAAGTTTATTTTTATCTTACTTCTTCGGTTGAAAATATTTATCGGTATTTTGGTTTTTACTTCAGCCTAGTAAGCTTTATATAGAATTATTCCGATGGAAAAAAAATTATAGCAGTCTTAATTTTTTTTTGGATATTTGCGCCTAAGTTTGTGGCTAGTACTCAACTGCATTGCTGAAGTAGTTTTTGCAATGTTCAAGTTGTGGTTCAAGTGGCAAGCCAAAAGTAATTAGATTATCTTTACTCATTTAGACGACCTCCTTGGTCGAGTGGCTTGCACACCAGTTTTCATGGTGTCGCCATCTCTGAGGTCCCGGGTTCGATCCCCGGTCGGATCAATTTAGAAATACCTGTTTTTCTATATTGTTTCGGGTCTGGGTGTTTCTTATGTATAATAAGTATGTATTTAAGTATATTAAGTATGGTTTATCCGTTGTCTAGTTAACCATATAACGAGTTTCTTAAGGAAGCTTTTCTTGGGGCTAGATAATTGGTGTGAGTGTGGGAAACATTTATTTATTATTTATTTATTATTTGCTTCACACTGGTAAGTTTTATAACCCCTTGAGCGTCGATCGACCACCAGGTGGCCGATAACAATTAAAATTCTATTGTGTCTGGTATTCGCGCGCTCGAGCTTATAATATAAAAGCTGGTTTATAAGCTTATAATTTCAAAAATGGAACATTTAATACTCAGACCAAATAAAAAGTTTTTATTTGGTCTGAGATTTAATACTCGAACATTTTGCTCTTGTGCTGGTATCATCGGGTTCTTCAATGATGTTTCATTTTAGAATAAACCTAATTAAATGAATTAAATGAAACGTATGGATTTCTATGTTACAATGCATACGTCTTACAAAACATCGGTCACAGAATCATTACTAAAACATCGGCGAAAAATTCAGTCCGATTATTGGTCCTTCAAAAAGTCGGTCGTGAGCGAGAGCCGTTATTTGAATTCCTCTTTACAAAACGGGAATTCACATAACGGCCCCAAATAACCCTTTAGAAATGTAGTTAAAAATAAGTTCTATAAGGTAGGCTATTGCTCGTTTTATAATGATGCTTCATAACTTTAGAACGTATATTTTACTAGCCCTTTGAATCAAAGGAGAAGTGGCAATATTGTTGAAGTCAACTTATAAAGTTTCGTATCACAGAAACTACTCTCATTACCAACTAGATGCAATGTTTATTTAACTTCTAACATTTTATATTTTTTTATTTTTGTTTGTTACATCCATAGAACCTGTACAGCGTTGAAATATCGAAGCCATGATCAAAACATGATCTGAACAGAGTGCGGCGATTCTTTACGCCTGACCAGTTGTGTGTTTCGTACAAGTCACAGGTACCTGTCAGGTACGTTCTTGCGTGGAGTATTGCTCGCACATCTAGTACGGTTCCGCAAAGTAGTACTGTAACACCCGGCTGGGTCGTTACTAGAGGTACCCGGGGGTTTATTCAATAAATAAACGCTTCAAAAGCTTTAAATATCTATATTGCTTTAAACATTAAAATAATAACAATCAATCGTCATCGCGGCCCGTCACCGAGTCCGCGAGGTTCTTCTTTTTTCTTCCATCTCTTTTTCTTCTACACCGTTTGAATTCAGGCCACGGCGGCTGCCAGTCAGTATGCCCGAGCAAGGAGTCTCGGTTACTACAGTACCTTCTCGATGCCTTAGACAGATTGAAGCGTCGCGCTGTATGCGTTATCGGCATGCAGAGGTCACTAATACTCTCGAACCCCTGTAATTGCGTAGAGATATAGCGTCACTCAGCGATTTCTACCGCTTATACCACGGAGAGTGCTCTGAATAGCTCTCTTTGACTTTATCCCACCTCCTCCCTTTCTCCATAGGAGTGTACTCCTATATATGTGCTACTTTCCGGAGTCATCGCTTCACTGTCACAAATATCCCATCGCGCACAAAGAAATTTGAGGACTCGTTTCTTTGTCGCACCTCCAAAAGATGGAATAGTCTACCAGCACACGTTTTCCCTCCTTCCTATGATATGGGGTCCTTCAAACGAGGCGTGTAGAAGCACCTTGTAGGGCGGCAGAGTGAGATTAACTGATGCTGCGTTGTTTTCACGCTGCACCAGTTGTCTTCGCGTCTGGACTCCATTCCTGTAGGTCACGTGATAGGTTTTTTTATTAGACAACAGAATGCAAAAATTACCAAATTTAAACTAGAGGCATAAAATATTGGTATTATCTATTTGGTGACAATATAACATATTTGGTCTGAAATGCAGTTAACCCGTTTTTTGGCCGTTAGCAGGTTACCTAGGAAGTCTGCAGATTAGCATATGATATGTTAATATAAGAACTGAAACATTTTTTTCCACTTTAACGAGCTTCACCAGATAATGTTACTCAGCGCTAATGTAGCATTGTAATGGTGAAAGAATTTTTTAAATCGGTCCAGTAGTTTTTGAGTTTATTTGTTACAAACATACATACATACAAAAATACAAAGCTTTCCTCTTTATTATATTAGTATAGACAAACCAGAAAGAAAGAAATTAAAAGAATCTTGATAATTACCTGTGTTACGTTTATAATGAGAAGGATTAGGTTAAATGAAATCTAAATTAATTTTGAATTAGAATAAGGGGCAAAGCTTTTTTATTATTTAAAATGCTGTGGTCCAAGGCCATAAAGTTTAATTCCTCTTCAATAAAAAACAAACTTTCATCATAAATGAGCTTCTATTCGGCAAGTTTTGGTTTATGGAAGTGATCCGTCCGATGTAATCATCTCTATTAAACGGCTCGATTAATTTTTATGAAATTTTATATGTATATTCGGTAGGTCTGTCAATCGGTCGTAATCTATTTTTTATATCCTTAAGTGATAAGGGCACAATGGAGGGCAATAAGGATAAAATGTTCCCAGTGAATAATACTAAAAATAAGATGCAATGCAATGCAAGAGCAGACCAGCCTCCACAGCCGGCAGTAGGCACCCGTTCACGAGTATGACATATGAATCAGCCATCGCTTCGCTCAACCATATTTTAGGGAACGTAAATACTGACATAGAAACTGTCAAAGCGATACGAAGTCCGCCGGGACAGCGATAATTTTATATATACAATGCCCGATGATAGCAAAAAGAAAAATAAAAATAAAAACAATTGACATGCGCCGCCCGGGAAACAGAAAACATGGACGCCTAAATGATTCTACATACATGCGGCCCGGTCTATTGAAACTGTAATTTATGAGATGGAGCGGTAGACTATCAATCAATATTATTACGACCCAAAGGTCTTGGTCCAGTATTTACGGACCTGCTAGTGACAGAAATTGATATAGCCATCGCAAGGGTACAACAATAGGCCGGAATTTTTGGCGTAGTACACAAGTAAAGTAATAAGAATAACAATATTAAGTTTCGTAAACCCTGCAGACGTAAAAATAAAAAGCGTGTGAATTTTGCTTACATAATATTTTTTTCAATTATATTTAAGAAAGTAGGCAATAAAATATTTACTTTTACACTTGTTTTTTTATAGCCATGTTTACAGTATCTTCTGATTTACAATATTATTTTTACGTATAATTTTTACCTGTTTTAATGAAAGAAATAATTTTCTTTTTTTATAATTGTTTAATTGTATTATACATGTAGTTTAAATTAATTAGCAGTTTTAACAAATTATTCATTACCTCATTTTGAATGGCCCTGTACAACCTTATATAAAATAACTTGTTCCATGACTGACACTCAGTTATTATTATTATTTAGATTTAAAAAGGCAACAAAGATTCATTAATATTGCTAGTAGACTTAAACTTACTATTTGTATTAAATTACAAATTATCAAAATTAATTTTCACATAAATTGTAGGCAAATTTATTAAATTAAAAAATAAATTATATGTAAGTCAATTAATTACACACTGCAAAAAAATACCGTTTAGCAAGTGAACTTTGCCATTATCGCAACAAGACTAAAAATAGAACAACTTGTTAACGACTTTCACGAAGATTTTAGAATTATATTTGGCGTTGTCGTCAAAAGTACTACCTACAAAAAACCATGATGGGGACATTAGCAAATTAATTACTAAATGGTGCGAGGCTGTAGGTATTAGAGAAAATGTCTAAATTAGAATATTGAGACACATACACATATATACATAATACTTTTCTCAATCTATTTTTAAATTACACTTCCTACCATAAATTACATTAAAATCTCGAAATACGTGGAGGCTTCGTGATTAATTAATTTCCTATTATTTCTTGATTAATTAACTTATGACCGTTGACAGATTAACTTTCAAAATAACGGTAATAAAAGTAATGGAAAAGAAACTTATAACTTTTCATGTTTTCTCTGAAATGGAATGCAATGAAAAAAAATATATTTAAGTTCACTTACTAAATAAGCACTTTGAATCGTTACAAAATTATTTTTACTACCTACCACCCATGACGAAAAACGGGCACAAGAAACTTTACAGCTTTTTACAAAATTATGCATATTAATATGCATTATGCATAATATGCATATTTATAAATATGCATTAATTACATCATGTAATTAATGCATACTTATAAATATGCATATTATGCATAATGCATATTAATATGCATAATTTTGTAAAAAGCTGTAAAGTTTCTTGTGCTCGTTTTTCTCCACAGCTAGAAATTCATACCTGTATAAGGTCACTTTTTATCAACTGCAAATATTTTGACAATACATCTAATTATATCAGAGAAATAAGGAATAAATTTTAAAAAATTCAGGCTAGTTTTTTTTTTTACTTTTTCTGACACAAAAATTGTAATATTTTGAAGAGCGGCCTCTCTGTCGGCTCTTTTGAATAAAACTAGGGGCACGTGTAAACGGTGAAGGCATTGCGGCCTCTCTGTTTCGCTCCTTTGAATTGAAACTACCGAAAGTGCTTTATTTTACTTTTTAATCGAAATGTATTTTGGCGGTTTTTTTGAAAACTAGCGTATAAAAATTCAGGGATTTGTCATAAAAAATAGTTTATATATGTTGTTGAATTTATCCTCAAAATATTTGCAGTTGATAAAATGTGACCTTATAGAATATGCTTCTTTAAATTATGGTTTAATTTAAAATTCGGAATAGCACTAACAAACTTTTTGCTACTGCCAAAACGTTTGCAATAACAGCCAAATGAAATCAACAAAGTACCTACTGCTATGTACATTTTCATTACTTACTGAACCTTTAATAAAATTACTTTAGTACATTACGCACAAGCTGTCGATTTTGCATAGAAAAAGCTGGAGGTATTCACGCCGAATAACCTTCGAACTTCGGGGTCGGGAATGATGGAAAATTCGCTTCTTTCACTATACCCAATATGTTCGGGAGAAAATTGCTTTTTTATGCCATACAGGGTGTGTGCCTTCCTATTGCATTATACCTGAGGAACTGTGCTGATAATAGTGAAGTGTTACGTTTCAAACTATAAGTTTTGGTCAAAGACCTCTGGAATCGGAATGCAAGTCCTTTTTTTTAGCTCTAGCGGAGCTATAATTAGCTCGTCAAATTACTCCACTTCACTTATTATTAAGTAGAACGGGGTCTAGGCGCGATGACAACTGATACACTGTGCATCTTTATAATGTGATGTTGAAATAAAACAATCCGTGCCATCACTTTAATTTGCAAAGTTTATAGATGTATATTTCAAGTTCAACAAGGTCATTTCTTGTCGGGACTTTTATATGTCAAATTGCAGGTTTTCTGTTATGACAGTAGCAAATATCACCAATTTTATTTACCTACATGAAGTCAATTGAAAAGAACTGTCAATAAAATATCAAATGCCAATCGAAACCTTGTTTTTTTATTTTGTTATATGATATACCCCTTAAGATACTCGTATAACCCAACCCCTTGAGTTAAGTATCTCAGTCCCAAAGTAGGTATGGGGCTTTACTTCATATAAAGCTCCATACTTTGGGACTAACGCACGACCCTAACGAAGACTTCTTGAGAGAATTTGAAAGCGACGTTGCACTGTTATGTTTTACTTGCCAACATTCATGCATATTCAGAAACACCTATTATTTCACATTAATATTCGTTAACCACAAATTTTTGAAAATAAAAAAAAACCAGACAGTAAAATTACTCATGAGGTAAAAGAGCTGTCAATTGTTTTAAACAATAACTACTGGAACATCGAGATGCTAAATTAAATTGAAAGCTTTTTAATGTACGCCTCAGATCCATGCTATGTTTTAAAATCTTTAGGTTTCAGTCAGTTCTATTGACATTTAAAACTCTTCCCCAAAGACTTATTTTTAAACCAGTTCAAAGGTTAAGCCTGGCAATAACTACATCGTCTGTGCCGAATAAAATTGTACCGGAGGCTTTAGTTCAAATGGATTTAGCCGCTTGGCTTCGTGAGATACAGACAAAAGGAATACCCCAAGGATATGTGTTGTCTAACACAAACTTTAGGTAACACATATATTTTGTTTTCTAGCAAGAATATTTTTACTAACATAATTTAAAAACCTAAACTAACAGTAAGTACGTATGTTGCAAAAATATTTTGTACTTGTAGTGAAGATGTGTTACTGAAAATTCACGTAAAAGAAACAACCCAAAATATATGAATAGAACAGATAACCTTGATAAATAAGTTTATTTGTTAAGATTACGTCGTTTATGGCACTTATTACATAATTATTTAGTAAAAAAAATATTTCGTATGTAAAGTTGATTGACATGTTGTGTACGCTTTTAGATTATTGAATTATCAAAATATTCCTATATATGGAATGAGTGACCAAGGCGGTACAAAAAATATTTTCCAAAATTAGTAAATATGTAATAAAATCTTCCAGCATACCCATTGTTTGCTCGAATAGTTGTTTTTTTAATAAAATAGTATATTACAGACCACAAAAATTGCCTACAAGACTACTAGTTAATCGATTTGGCTCCTACTTGACCTGGCTGCTACTAACTTGAAGAAGGAGTATTCCATAAAATTGTTACGAAGGAGATTTAAAGTACATTGATGCATTTAACTTTAGATTTTGAATGTTTATATAACTATCTTCAATAGCGTCTAGTAAAATTCTATACAAAATCAATTCATTATTTTTCTTCACATTCTTTTCAAAAAGAAGAAGTGGTTTATCATCTTCATTATCATAAATAGGTCGTCGCGACAGCAGTCAGCCCGTGACCACGGCCGTGGTAACTCGGTTGAAACGTCGGGTATAAAGATGGTATGATACCTTTTACTAATTAGTTTGGGTTAATCCCCGTTTAAATTCTTTGTTTAACTATGGAACGCGAAAGTTTAAAAGTGTATATCTTCATTATCAGTTGATAATCGTCTCTCTGCTGGGTCCAGGTCTTTCCACATGAACATTAGCAGCACATAGGGCGAATCTTCTCACTGTTGGGTCCAGGTCTTAGGGCAATAGTCACCCCACCACGGTGGTCCAAGTCAGCATTAAGCCATCGTTGTTGATTATGACTTGAAGTTCAGATTGTGCTATGTGAGATATAATAGGAGGGATTATGTAAAGTGATTTAAAATATGTTTCTTGTACAAATATCCAAGACATGCAACCTGGTAGCCTCATCAATAGCCTGATGGTAAGATTTTGCCCACAGTTCTTAATATCCTATTGCCTCTCCTATTGTTGTGTTCCAGTTTGAAAGATACTAAATCCAAAAAATTGCATAGTCTTCCAGGTGCATAAGAAATTACGCTGCAAGATCGGCAAAAGTATCGAAGGACCAATTTGTTGCGAATTGGAATTAAAAGGTGTTGGTTTCTGTTACGGGTTATGTTAATTTTTGAGGGTTTGGTGATTGCCTCAGACAGCATTTTCACTTTCCAGGATTATATTAGTGTGTGTATTAAAATACTATTGTGTGTATATAAATATAAGTATCGGATGCGAGTACCACAGAACCGGTCAATGTAGAGATCCTTGGTGGAAGTCTTTATCCAGCAGTGGACGTCTTTTGGCTGAAATGATGATGATGCTATAAGTGCCCATGTGCTTCTGTAGTCACTTTCCATTAAGCAGGACGTATGCTAATTTACCAGCTCAGTACTATAAATAAACAGGTAAACAGCAATGTATACTGAATATTTCGAAACTGTCGCACAAGAAGGTGGACGGGTACGCTTAAAACAGTTGCCGTGGAGTTTCCAAATCAGTGGAAAGATGCCAACGCCACATATGCGACAAGGCAGGCTTTTTCTCAATTCTGATGCAATTTTCGGCGGCAGAGACGTTATGAACGACGTTTTGTGAGCTCCATTTCGCTTTGAAGTGCTTTACGTGAGTCTTGCGGCCATTTTGAGGCAAATTAAAGCTCTAGATACGAAAATGGTAGCAGTGCCTATTCACATAATGGAAATGTCTAAACCTAATATTAGAGAAAAAAAAAATAATGGTTTTGTATTGGTCTGCAGCTCCTCCTGCTTCATAAGGCACGTAAAAGCGATGGTTCCGGCTGCATTAGAAATTGTTAACAACCGCCGCACCGCACTAAATGGATATAGATATCCTTATATGGATATCCCTATAAGGATGGCCTTAGGCACGAGGTTTCCCCTCGTGCTCTAGTAGTGGGAACATAAAATGAGTTGGTAGTAGTTTTGTGCACTTTGATCTATTTTAAGACTAATATTATTTTTTCTTTTTAAGTATTATAAGAAAGTCATGGTAGATTCATCGATGTTTTTTATGTAAGTTTAAGATGTTACTAATGCTTCATTGGCCGAGTAGCAAAGCGCTCGATTTGATATCCAGAGAGCCTGGGTTAATTTCCAGATCGGGCAAGGTGGGCTTCAGGTTTTTTGATGCATGGGTCAGGTTTATGATCGCCAACAAATATGATTAAGCCAAAACCCATCAAAGCAGTACAGCTGTTTAGCCAGGCGTCATAAAGCATCATCAATGTTGCAAAGATTACCAAGTAATTTACGATAATACAACAAGTCGTATAAATTCTGGAGCCGGCGTGATCTGCGAACAATAAACAATTGCGAATCAACAGCTCATTCAAGCTTGGGTGAGCATTTAATTTTCAGTAGGTATATATCTGAGGAATTGGCCCTGCTCATAAGTCAGGGTTAGTGATCATCACCAACCCGCAGTGGACAATCTTGGTGATTAAATAAATTTCTATTTAACCAGACTGTGTATACAAACACAGTATAGCTGTATAGCCAGGCGTCATAAAAGCATCATCAATACTCGTACAACAAGTCGTATAAATACTGGAGCCAGCGTGATCTGCGAACAATAAACAATTGCGAATCAACAGCAACAGCTCACTCAAGCTTGGGTGAGCATTTAATTTTCAGTAGGTATACTCGTATATCTGAGGCATTGGCCGCGCTCATAATTCAGGCGCATACTTTATGAGCGGTCCGCGGTTCGGGCGTAAGTCATAACGTTTATTCCGAAGGCATTTGAGGGTTGGCTTATAGAACATTCTAGAAGAGATCAAAACTTGTTAAAATCTACCTTCATCCCATGAAAAGTATCTGGGCTTTGTTACTTAAGTTATATCTGTCACTGGTATACTGATATCTTATTATCATACCATAGTATGTTGTTTAACTGTTAATTCATCTTCTCTCTCACCAAGGGTTAGTTCATAGGTTACAGACCCAATAAACCCAGGTTTATTACCAGCATTATAATAAGTTTGTTGTACACACCTACGGATGCGCGCATTGTTGATTGGGGGTTAACAATGCTCGCATCCGTAGGTGTGTACCCTCGTGACCCTACATGTGACCACTGGGTGGTGCTAATTGAGCATTTGATGGTAGAGTCAGCTCGCCCGGTTATCGACCACCGTGCGGCAGTGTACGCCCGCCAAGTGATCTACCCGCCAAGTGAGCCACCGGTTTAGACCCAGAGGTCCCGGGTTCGATTCCCAGCGGGGCTACATGTTTGTGTACTGGGTTTGGTTTGTGGTAGGGCTTGTTTGCCGCCTGAGTAGCTACCACCATTTTATCTAAATATGTCGCTATAACATCAATGTTTGTAGCATTGTTGTGTTCCAGCAGCTAGAGATAAGATAGCCAGTGCCTCAGTAGTTGAGGATCCCGGGTGAAGTGCGCTTCCATCATTGGCCTTATCATCGCTTAATATCAGGTGAGATCCAGGCACTGTGCTTACCCGTTAATATAAAAAAAAAAAAAAACCCGAGCCTTTCCTATGGATGGATAGGGAGACGGTTTGGTAAATGTTTGCAAATATACTTAAATTGAATTTAAAGATTTATCAAATCACATCAATAATTATATAACTAAGTAGTATCTTAAAAAAAGTCTATAATAATTCTTAATTCCTCTATAATAATTTAAAACTCCTTTGACTGACTGTGGAAACATTACGAATTCCGCGTATTTACTGCTTACTCTGGCGTAAATAAACCGTCAGAACCTCTCTGAAAGGCATCGTAACTACCCTCTGTAGCTCTATACATCCTATCATATATTTGGTAACCAAAGCTATAAAGCTGAACGGACCGTTTGTGAAATATTAAGTGAGATAAACATGTTTCATGTTGTGGTAATAGTAAATATTGTACAGAATTCACTTGTGGTCATTGGTTAGTACCATTTTATTGCTATTATAACTACATTGTACTACATATTTTTGTAATCTATAAAGATCTTTTTAAATACATTTTTAGATCAATTCCAACCACTCAAAGATGTAAATGTGGGTGGGTGATCTGTCCATTATCTTCGCACTTCTATTGCGCTTCTCATTCCTGCAACTGCTAATGGTAATGGATTCGTCCGCAAACATGTAGCCTGCAAACTTGTGGGCCGGCATGGTGACGTTGACTGATGCTGTGTTGTTTTGACGCTGCACCAGTTGCCTTCGCGTCTCGATTCCATTTGCACTTAAGATCAGGTGGGTTGGAGTCATTTGCCATGCTAATTATAAAAAAATAATCAAAAGGACAGAATACTAATAAAACATATCGGTTAAAGTGAGTAAATAATACCTCACATACATAATTATTGCCCTAATGTTGAGTAAAAACCTTAATCATTGAAATCAGGACAGTACAGTGATGGATTTACCATCACGCTTGGCTAACGCGAGAAAATACCGAAACTCACACCCAACCTATGCAATTTAACTAGAGATCTCTGAATACCGAGCTAATCGATTTGCTACTCAGCCACCAAAGATTACCGATATTTTCAAAAAGTGAAAGATCTCGCTTGACTTACATGAGCAATACAAAATACATGGCAGAACAACAATAAAATGCAATATCGTGAAAGTTTAATAAACGTGCGACTGCAAAGAAATCTAATACAACTATATCAATTTCACCAAGACTGCGGGGAGAAGTTGAAAAATTAACGAGTTCACAAGAGTCGGCCATCTGGCGTATAACGAGCTAATTATGTGCCGGACTCTTTGCCGGCACTCGCGATTGGTGCACTGCAGGTTTTTCTTTATTACTTTTAAAACTTCGCGGTGGTTTTCTTAGCTGATTATGTAAGGAAGTTTATGATGAAACCTCTTTTTTCTTTTTTCTTTACACAACCAGTTACATTGGCTTTTACCTTATTAGTTGGCGACGATGTGGTCGTATAAGGAACCACACTATAGTCAGTCCCACCCCGACGACCCGGTAAATCCGAGCCGAGGTCCTAGCCTTCAGAGACGCCCTCTGGTTATTCCGCGCCTGATCCGATCGGAAACCCTCGGAGAATCTAGTTAGAAACGGGGACACACATTAGTGGGTGATGCACTTCCTTCTAAAAACCTCTGACGGTGTTTCGATTACACGGTCTGACACATCTTTTATCTTTCTTGCTGCCCCTATAAAAGTGACGATAAAAATGCATTCTGACGCAATCAGTAAACTCTCTCCAATGCTCAATCACTGAGAGCCTGAAAGCTAACTAACGTAATGTTTTTTTTTCATGTTTTTATTGCATGGAAAAGAAATGTAACATTTTGTTAGTCACAGGTAACCGCTAATAAACCAATATCGTTGAAAAGCTAATCGATTGAGAAAAAAATTTTTTATCGATGAGTAGGCAAGGAGGACCGACGGTCTGGTGAAGGTCGCGGGAAGCCGCTGGATGCGAGCAGCACAAAACCGGTCGTTGTGGAGATCCTTGGGGGAGGCCTTTGTCCAGCAGTGGACGTCTTTTGGCTGAGATGATGATGATGATGAGGATGAGTAGGCATATGACTTTTTTCTACCTGATATTAAGCAGAAGTGTTGTCCAGGTACTAGAGGAGCAGGATTCTGCCTCACTAGCCGTCCTCACCTAGCCGATCCGCAAGTTGCTTCGTAACACTTCGTTTAAAAGACCCTATGTTGTAAGAAGGGAGAATATGTGAGTTGGAAGAGCATTCAGCAGCAGCATGTAGTTTTAATGGTGCGACTAATGAAAATAACAGGCAAGGTGGACTTAGATATAGCCCTTTCCACCAACACTACCGAACATACTTGGCAGGGCTGATATGTCCACATGGCTAGCTACCACCATCTTATTCAAATATATAGCCATACCATCAATGCTAGTAGCATTATTGTGTTCCGGCAGCTAGCGATAAGATAGCAAGTCCCACAGTATTTGAGGATTCCGGTTGAAGTGCGCTTCCACTTTCAGCCAAGGTCACGTGCTTACCTGTAAGTATAAAAAATAAATACTGGTAATCGAACCCGAGTTGTGTCTCGCAGTATATCCTCAATCTTTTCCCCTGTAAAATAACAGTCCCACCATACTCGTTGTCATTTCAAAATGAGCACCTACCGCTCGTAATTTCTATGCCTACCAAGAATTTGCTAAATCATCGTTCATACCATTCAAACGGAGATAAATAAAACAAAACAACAAAAAAAGAGAGAGACAACTCGCAAAAAATACGGTACCGGAAATGAAGACGGCCCGATGACGTCACGGCAGCGGCAGACAAAGCCGGGGGTAAAAATACGACAAATAATGAAACATGGAGGGGGGCTTTTTAATGAGTCATGAAGGAACATTCGTCTGCTGACATTGCCTTTTTATTTGCGACTAGGCTAGAGTGGATTAGGAGTGGACGCTTAATTTTGATAATTGTTATTTTTTTGCAAATAAATAAATAAATGTATGGACAATATATGCACAGTTCTTCGAATCTGCCATTCTTAAACGTGTCGCTACCTCAAAGAAAAGATATTTTGTAAGGATAGCTGACACGAGATACGGAATAGCTCGAGATACTTTGTTAATTCGGTCACCTATCTTACACCCGGCATTGGAATACTGCTAAAATTTTGCAAAAAAATGCGTAAAATAATTGCGATTTAAAAAAAAAATTTCAAAATTTCAAAAATTTTTAAAAATTATCCCTTCGTCACCAAAGACGATTTTTATAAATAAATCAGTTAAACCTGTTGGCAGTTTAGGTTAATTAAATTATTATGTCGATGTGGTATGCTTTTTAACACCATGTGGCTGACAAACAATGGAATCTTCAGTAGTTTAGGATTCCGGGTGAAGTGTGCTTCCACCTTCAGCCTTATCATCACTTAACGTCAGGTGAGTTGAAGGCCAAATGCTTTCCCATAAAAATATATAAAAAAAAACTTTTCTGTCTGGATTTTCTGGAGGTCAACCTGTTAAACAGTAGTATTTTAAACACCATTAATTTTAAGTACCTCTAATAAAAAAGTCATGAAAACAATAAAAAATATTGCGTCTATTGACCGTTTGATTTTACAATTCCACCTTTATTCCTCATGACATAGAGTAGATCGATTTCAGTATATCTCCAACCATTCACGCAGCAAACGGTCGAGGGCAGCTGTTTGAATGGCTTGTATGAATCTGACCCAGTTTCTAATGAATTAGGTATTGTATGAGTCTATTAGATGTGTTAGCAAGATATTGGATACACGCTTTGCTTATTATCAGACGCGGTGTATTGCATCGGCGTATAAATCGAAAAAGTTCCTTGATAGTGATTAGATCCTGTTTGTTAAACAACTTTTGAAATGTGAAAAAAATTAATATGGATATATTGAATCTCCAATAGACATAAGGTGTTGGTCTCATTCATTGTACTTTTTTGATCTCGTTTATTTTACCAATAAATAAACCATGCCTTAAATGTGACATAAAATCAGTTGAACAAGCAACATTATACAGGTTGACTTTTTTATCATCGTCCAAAACTTCTGAGATGAGTCCCGTGATAAAAACGTACAACTCTTACTATTGGACCAACTCCCTAACTCGAAAATAAAATTCAGCTGTCCCATACATTTTGGTAGAATGAATATCTATGTTTTGAAGGAACAGCTGAATATTATTTTCGAGTTAGGGAGTTGGTCCAATAGTAAGAGTTGTTCGTTTGTATCACGGGAGTCATCTCAGAAGGTTTGGACGGTGATAAAAAAGTGACCCTGTTTTATAAAATTATTAACACATACAAACAATTTTTTCTATTATTCTATATTAACTTAAATTGCGATGGATTTTCACTAAATAAATCTAACGATCAACCCATTCCTTCAACTCTACAGCTATTATTAAAATCCGTTTTATAGAAATGATTGTGAAACATCGCAAGGATTTTGAACAAAATCCCGATGAGAAAATGAAATTCATTATCTAAGTGCTCAGTGTAATACAATTAAATTAATTGCTATTTTTAAAACAAGTCTTACACATGAAGTGTTTTCTAGCAAATTATTATTGAGAACTTGATTCATCTTTACAATTAATATTTTCAGTAGAATCTTCAAGTTATTTGTGCAAGTGATATTCATAAGAGCTACTTGTAGCCTAAACTGAATAAATGATTTTAAATTTTGAATTTTTGAATTTTGAATTAAATTTTCGTTAAACTTTTCAAGTTTTCGTTAAACTTAAATCATAAATACTATTTATATTTTGAAGTAGTCAGCTATTGATAGGTTTTATTTTTTATTAACCACAGCTAATTAATAATAATTTAAAAGACTAAAAATAATTAAGATGTTGTATATTATTATTATCTTGTTACCGAACCATAATGTATATTTATCAATCGTAAACTCAGAAATAAAACAAATCTCTTTTCCTGAAGAAAACAAAAACATACAGGTCACGCGTCCAGCAATTGTTTTAGTTGAAAATGTTGGAATGTAAACAAATGCCAATCACCTTTAATAAATGAACATCGGGCGTATCCCTGCTACGCTTACGTCATAAGCCGGGAATCAAAGAAGCGCGCACTTTCACGACAAGCTAAGGAGTATTCATTTACAAGACAAAGTTAATGATAACAATTTTTACATCTCCCTTCCCTCCGTGATGGCTTTTTCGGATGAGTTTTTTGCTCCCAATTTAAGATTGATGAATAGTCTGTGCGCTCTTTTGTTTTTCTTTGGCAAACTTGGGTGAGGTAGTGTTTATAATATTTTCAAGGATAAAGCTGGTTCCTCCTTTGCCTAAAAGTTTTATTCGGTTTGTGACTTTTGTAGCGCTGTGTCACCGGATTGGTGATGAAATTAAAATTATTTTGAGCTCCTCTATGCAGAAGGCACGTTACCGTTGTTGTCGTAAAATGGCAGTTGCTGAAACCCAACAATCCACTTGGACAGTGTGGTAGGTTATAACCTGTGTTTCTCCATGTGTTTCATGTGGGAAGGCCAGAAATCCAGCTGTGATACTGGTGATGATGTATGGTTGAAGTTTTCTTGTAAATTACACCAAAACTTATACCATCAAACCATGATCACGGAGGCGGTTCCCCCTGGGCGAGGCACCTCCATTGCACTGCGGACGGGTTGACCTCAGCGATTATCCCTATGTCGATAACTTGGACGCGGAATTTTTGTAAGACCGCCACCTACTTTAGTACTAAAACTTTCTATTGTTTTCTGTATATTTTAGGGTAGGCACTTTTAGGGTAGGCACACAATTTTGTACTAGATAAAGGATCCGGTACAAAAATGCATCTCGAAAGTCGTCCTGTTTGCTCATACTTAAACTCGAGTTTCAATTTGGTAATTTTTGCTTTCTTATTATTTATTTATTTATTTTTATTTATTTTTTTTTATTTTTTTTTAAACATTTAGTGCCTTACAAATAAACAAAGAATAAGGTCCGAATAGTTATTCCGTGTTTTGTCTCTTTTACTCTTATTTGAAATGACGTTTAGATGACAGGAACAAAACACGGAGTAACTATTCGGACCTTATTCTTTGTTTATTTGTAAGGGGCTTAAATTTCGCATAACAAATGGGAAAAACATTAGATAGCATCAACAACTTGAGCTTACTATGAACCATAAATCTCATAAATAAAGATTAAAATAAGGTTGCAAAATATTTGTACTTCATATTTACGTCATCGTCACAAACGTCAATGTGCCACCGTGGCCCTAAAGTCTACCGTTTTTCAAGCGCTCATCGGGAATCTAACATTATTGGTCGAAGGGCAGGCAATAAAGTGTTTATATATCTATCTAGGTGTAGGTCGCGCCAAACTTCTAGTCCCCTCTGAAGTTGGCGCGATTCGCGTCGCAGTAGTAAAAAATAGGCGTCAGTAGGGCGAAGGCGGGGACGAGCGGTAGGGCCTGACTGTACAGCTGCGCAACGAAGCAACTTCAGAGGGGACTAGAAGTTTGGCGCGATCTATACATATCTACAAATACAACATTTGGTGTAGGTAAATAGGTAACTATTTTGCACCATATTGACAGCTTCTGCACGAGAACTCTTAATCATTTCTTAATCTACGCCATCGTTAGCCGCATTTATAAATCCGCTGATCCCTAGAAATAACTCCTTAAACTTTGCGTACACTCACGTACAAAACAGTGCGAAACGGAACCAATCATATTTACATGCGAACATGGTACTATCTCCGGCGAAAATATGTGTGTGTGAAACACTCTACGCGAAATTAAAATTGGCCTGTAGCCAATATAATCCCATTGTGAGTCGGTATTTATTACATCGGCCTAGGAAAAGCGTGGAGTTTATGAAATGCGAGTTCAAATAGGTACTGTCGGGCACTAGGGGCTTGTTACCGAACCGCGCTGTGTCCAATTTTCATGTGAACGTAATGAAATGATATGAAAAACTAGTTTTTCTTCGCGGCTTTGCTCACGTGGGCTACACGACTTGTGTTTATTCGTAACATGTCACTTTAATTCAACAATAAGATTTTCATTTTTTATCAATAAAAAGCCCATCCATGTGAGCTAGAGTAAGTAAAAAGTTTCTAAAGCAAAACAACGTAATATATCACACTGTATAAGTAATTTTGATCCGTTTTGATACCTCCTGTACATTATTGTCATCTTCTACTTAAGGGATCATTTTCTAGAAATCCGGAAACACTTCATAATTTCTAACCAGGCCAAATACCGAAATTTAAGGAATGACAGATTTCCATACAAACTTTCCACCCTTATTTCACCTCTTTATGGTAAGTTTATCAAAAAATGCAAAAACACGTAATTCTTTAATTTTATTGAAAAATCTAATCTAAATAAATAATTCATTTTTATAATTATTACTATAAATAGGACAATTTCACCAATTAAATCTTCTTCCCTTTTTTGCTTCTGTAAAGGAAAATAAACAAAATTCCAGAGACATGTAATTCTTTATTTCTTTTCAAAAAGCCAAATACCAATTTTTTATGAATTTTACTTCAAGACTGACGGACTTCCATACAAACTTTCACCCCCTATTTGACCCTTTTAGGGTACGATTTCCGTAGAATCCTTTCTTAGTGGCTGGTTACGTCACTCACTTAACCTACAGTCCAAATTTTATCTCATTAGCTCTACCGGTTTCGGCTCGGCGATGATGAATCAGTCAGTCAGGACAAGTCATTATATCTATATTGATACTCGTATAGGAGTGTGAAAAGTGAATAATTACTGCTGAATAAAGGCCTCCATCATTAAAATCAAGTCATCACTGCTTACCCGGGCCTTCTAGTGTCGGGCCGAGCGCTTGGTCACTTGGCCACAAAGGCATTGACTTTTTTTAATAGTTATCATGGCAAGTGAGTCTACTTCAACTGATGTTAAGTGAAAATGGAGACCAGACTTTTTTTGAGAGCTTCCTGATTGCCACTGAGCATTTCCAGCTTCATCGGGCTTTTTTGGGGGTGACGTGAAACTGAAAGGGTACCTCAAGCCGTGTGAAACGAAGCACTGTCAGAGGTTTTCTAGGGAGAACGGCATCACGCCATTGTGCGTGACCCAGTACCCTACTAGATTCTCCGAGGGGTTCGAATCGGATTGGGGAAGTCCAGACGCGAAGACAACTGGTGCAACGTGAAAACAATACAGCACCAGTCACCCTCCTGCCGGCCCACAAGGTGCCTACTCACACTTTGTTTGAAGGTCGCTATGTCATAGGGAGGAGGTAAATAATACATAATACTTGTTTGTGTTACAATACATAAAAATATAGTGTAGGCTTCAGACTAAGGTGAAGCGACGATGATGGCAAGGTGGCTGGCAGCAGCTACTGATGAACAATACATAAACAAACTTAAACGTCATAAAAACAAAACTGAACAAGGTATAACCAACATTAAAATCAAACACGAGCTTAATAAAGTAAATTCTGAACTTGAGAGACCTATATAGATTTTACTAGTTAGTATACAGGGTGGCTCATTCAAATCGGTCAGTATGGGAATGTCTGAAACTATAACACATACGAAGATTTGTTCTTAGGAACCATGTCACCGATTTTGATAAAAAGAAAAACTGCATTCATACATTTGAAAAAAAACTGTACCCAGCTCGGGAATCAAACCCGGTTGTTTTGAAAAAATAAACTTACACTTTTTCTATTTAAATATCGATTGTGTAGGTCTTAAGCTGTAAATGTCTCTAAGAAACATGATGTCTAAAATGAATAAAATGCATTGTTTTGACATACTTTAATTTATCATAGTAGGTGTTCGAAGTGACCACCGTTACAATATTCAACAAGTTCAGGCATGTAAAATTGTCTCTATGGCTGTTTGTATGTACCTCTCTACTTGTTACATACACCTTATCATGTGGCATTAGCATTGCATTAAATCTTTAAAATATTAAAATAATAAAAAATAATTATTAAAATATTGTATTGAAAAAAACGGTGGTCACTTCGAACACCTACTATGTATGATAAATTAAAGTATGTCAAAACAATGCATTTTATTAATTTTAGACATCATGTTTCTTAGAGACATTTACAGCTTAAGACCTACACAATCGATATTTAAATAGAAAAAGTGTAAGTTTATTTTTTCAAAACAACCGGGTTCGATTCCCGAGCTGGGTACAGTTTTTTTTCAAATGTATGAATGCAGTTTTTCTTTTCATCAAAATCGGTGACATGGTTCCTAAGAACAAATCTTCGTATGTCTTATAGTTTCAGACATTCCCATACTGACCGATTTGAATGAGCCACCCTGTATATACCACCAAACGCATTTCACATACTACGAGCAGTACAGACAATCTGCCAAAAACCAGTTCTACAAGCCGCTACTTTTAAATACAAATCTACGCCATTACTGGTTGTTATCTAAAATTGAAACTTCATCCCGATGTCTTCGTAAAGCAGCGCCCTTGACGTAAGCGGTGCCATAAAAATTATATACGCGCCCATTTAGAGATGGGAGTGCAGTTGGCCGGTGGCCAATACAATTATACCGTTTGTAAGTGTTCTTGGCTAAACAACGGTCGACCCACGGCGGATCACCTCTGCGGCCGGCTATGGGGCTGATATACAAACTCGAACTGGGAATAGGAGTGTGTCATGGTAAATCGGCATGTTTCCTTACACGAAAACGGGGTAGAGGTTAGCATTCATTTAATTTAAAACTGATAGTATTCTTTTCTAAAGTTAACGCGAACACTACACATTTAAATGAAACAACTTTTACGGATCTACTCGCGTTTATTTTACACATTACTTTTTAATGTTGTTAAACATTACATCAGAACCCAACCATTACATCAGATTTGATAAATCATCAGCTCTTTTTATGTCCCCACTGCTGGGGCGCGAGCCTTCCCTATGGATGGTTAGGAAGAACGGGCCATGAATCACCACGCGCACCAGCCAGGATCAACGGCTTTACGTGCCTTCCGAAGCACGGAGGAGGTCGAGATAATAAATATTTGGTCACCCATTCGATGACCGGCCTTTGCAAAAATTGCTTAACCTTAGCACTCGCAGTCGCAGAGTTGGGGGCTGCAAGTTCTATTAATCTCGAAAAGAAAGTAGTCAAGGACTATTGACTTTTAATCGGTATGTTTTTGCTATATTATTTCTTCGGGGACAGTTCAAAACCGCGTAAATAGCATTGGTGGATTCCACACAAACTCTCTTAAATATGGATAAAGCTTTTATCCATATTTAAGAGAGTTAATCATAAGATAAAAGCACTTACGCTGTTTTCAGTGTAAGTGCTTTTATCTTATGATTTACGTAGTTCTTTTAGAAAATAACTTCATTATTACATATAGGAGCCAAAACAATTGCTATGTTCTGATTGGTACGTAAAACTACCAAGTAAATAATTAAATAATTAGTTTTCTATCCTATACCCATTCTCTTTGCTCGCCGGGAACCTAGTAATTTGGAGAAGCTTGTACTGGTGGGTCACGTTGAGGGAAGAAGAAGCAGAGGAAGAGCGCCTGCCCGGTGGACGGATGCTATTCTGGAAGCCTTGAAATGCAACACGCAGGTGGCTATCCGCCTAGCTCAGGATAGGACCTCTTGGAGCGCCCTGGTCCGCGATGTTGCTATTGGTGGTCACGACCCTCAGGCATGAGGACTCGACGACGATGATGACCCATTCTCTTAAAAAACAGGTGTTTGACACTTACGCGGTATTCGCCAAATACCTACTACTTACGCGCTTTTGAACGATCCCCGACGATTTGTCGAATGTGAACTGATAAGCGAATAAAAATACAAACAAAATTTGGTAGAACCATTTTGTAGCGAAAACCAGCCGTGAATTCAATATAATAGCAGATTTAGCAATAATTCAGATACTGCATCGAGTTATCAAGTTTTAATCATGTATGGTGACGTAAACAATGTACATATTTTTTAAAATCGATATGTCGATACTTTTATTTTACAGATTTCTTAAAGATCATGCAATAATGTAAGTGCATGATCGAAAAAGATTAAAGGCAAAGTGTAAAAACAATCGTGGTTAAATCGTATTGGATTTCACAAAGGCATAATCACATTGCTCTAAGCATTTTACTATGGATTAGTTTGTATGTTGTAATAATGAAATGGAGGCGTTCACTCTCATTTCACATTTATGTTTTTGATGGGTAATGTAATTTCAGAATATCATACCGACAGATATTTTTGAGACACGGCCGTACAACTTTTCAAATTAATGAATCGGAAAATTCCTTGACATCTTGCTCAACTATCTTGTACCGGACTTCTGTAAGTTATAAATGTAATAATAAAGTATTTGATTTATATTTTGAACCTATAAAACATTTAGATAGATAGATAGATAATAATACTTTAATTGGAACATTATGAAACATAAACATGAACACTAATATAAATAACTTACAAAGTTACAATTTGGCGGTCTAATCGCTTTAAAGCGACTTCTTCCAGACAACTAGTCAGATGGAGAGAGCTGTTAACTATAAGGTCAGAGGTGAAACTATTAAAACGTACTAGAATAGTGTGCATTTCATAAATTAAGCAAAAATAATAATAACGATAAAAATACCACAATAATAGTAACGGATATCCGGACCGAACCGATGTACGGATATTGACACCACATTACCTCAAACATGACGTCACAATATCTTGTGACAACCTTCGAAATTACGAAAGAAAACGTTCAATTTATCTCTTTCCAATACATTACCGAGGTTCATTAGTTAAAATAGTACGAACAGATGTATTTGTATTGCTATTTTAGTACGGTTTCTATCGCTTTAGTTATTGTTCTGAGGTTCGAACAACCCATTGATTGTTGCCTAGCAACACCCATATTGATTTCAGTATTTAGTGTATACAAAAACGTACCCAGACAGATCCTTTCAAATAAATAGGTCAATGTTGTAAATTAATTCTCAGTAAGTTATTAGTGTAATTGTCTAAGTAAGTCAAATAAGAAACGCGCAACTTTGCTGTCGTATTATATAAGTTATACACTTTATCATAATTGCTCGAACTAATATCACAGAATACTTACAAGTCTAAAGTGTTAAAGAGGTTCTCATAGTTGTTTTGACCTCATTACATTATGGACTCACCTCATCACATTTAAAGTAAGTATACAAAATATAATATTTATTGTTTTCCAAAATTTAAAATTGCTTTTGTTAACCCTTAATACCTACGGTTCTATCGTTCTACGGAGATGATGAAGATGATGATGATGAAGTATAGGTATCAACGCGTGTTCACCTCAGCTTATTTTAAAGATTTCTTCATACTTTTCATAAAAAATAAGTAACTTAAGTCAATCCTTCGTTGAACAGTTAAAAATAATTTTGAGAAATTAGAACGCTTTTCAAATAAACTTGGACGCTTTCGATCAAATTTCGTTTGTTTTGACTATTCAATGAAAGAATGACTGTTAATTAATTAAGTCTTGGTTATTCGATGGCTGCTTAGCTAAGCGCTCGACCCAATACCCGAAGATCCTAGCAGGTCGGGTTATGTGTGTTTTTGGATTTTATTAATTTCTTTTTTTTGGAACCCATATTTGGCAAGCGTTGTAATTAAGCCAATTCCAATTAAATATTCAAGATTAAACATTCAAAATCATTTATTCAGTTTAGACTACAAATAGCTCTTATGAATGTCACTATGCCATCGGTTCGTAAGTCTACTCTGGACGGAAGACCTTGTACTGAGAAGAACCGGCAAGAAGATCTGCAACGGAATTTCTTTTCTCCCTTACAGCGTCAAAATATTCGAAAATGTATGTATCTTAAAGGGCACTTTCCATTACAAATAAATTCACAAAATATAAAGGAAACAAAACATGTAAAAAACTAAGTTCGAAAAAATTACATCAGGTACCGATTAAATTTTTTATAATGTCACACACTACTAATATAAATCAAAAATTGTCTAAGAAAATTACACTATAGTTATAATAGTAAAAACATGATAAGTAAGCAAGGGCTAGTTTTAATGGGCAAGAGGAGCTCGATGGCGCAGTGGTTAACGCGCTCGGTCTGCGAGTGCTGAGGTTAAGCACATAGGCCGGTCATCGGATGGGTGACCAAAAATTTATCATCTCGAGCTCCTCCGTGCTTCGGAAGGCACTTAAAGCCGTTGGTCCCGGCTGCATTAACAGTCGTTAACAACCACCAATCCGGACTGGGCCCGCGTGGTGGTTTATGACCCGTTCTCCCTATCCATCCATAGGGAAGGCTCGTGCCCCAGCAGTGGGGAGCTGATGATGATGATGATGAAGCAAGGGCAGACCAGCCTCCAAAGGTGGCACCCTTTCACGAGTATGACATATGAATACATCAATTATAACGATGACTTGATTTCAGGCCTTTGTCCAGCCATGGGACAGTATTATAGGCTATTAACCTTTTATTTTACATTAGTAATAAAACATACCTACATAAAAATGGATGAAGTCGCTTTCATTCACTACCCGATTTTTTTTTAAATTTATTTATTTGATTTACCAACAGCTATTACATTGGAACTTATTCGCTAGGTACATTGCAATGTGGTTTAAAACTAAATGCACAGCCAAGTACAGGTAAACACCTCGTGCAAATTATGGCAAAGAAGCCATTAATTACTACTTATAGTTAAACACTTAAATATAATTATTTTTTATGAACTTAAAACACAACTTAGCACAGGCTTACTGTAACTGTAATTAAACATGCACACTTGCTTAAGCCCAATACTTACTTTACTTTTAGAACAAGAGCACGTATACACGGTTTACAAGCGCTTTATACCAGGTACAGAGATGTACCTGGGTGCTTCTCCACACTCCCACTTGCGTTACGGTGCGCAGACATGGTCTTTGACAGAACTCCAAAAGTCCAGGCTCATTTACCAAAGGGCAATAAATAGAACGCGGTATTCACGGTTTCAAGAGAATTGACCGCACCACCATACTGCGATCAATGACAGGTATTGCCTATGAGGGCAGCAAAACCGCTTGGCTTAAGTAAAACTGGGCAGGCCACACTAGTCGAATCACTTCTAAGAAAACGTGGGCTCACTTCATCACATCTTGGACGCCTGAGGGTGGGACGAGGAAGGCGTTGTCGGGATTAGCCGCGCAAGCGTTAGCGAGATGATTTCGATGCCTTTGTAGAAGGATGATGCGAAGACGCCATGGAACGAAAAAAGTTCAAGGGTTTGGGAAGGGCATTTTGCAAGGAGTGGGATGATCTCCAGCTGCTAACCTGCTAAGCTGGAAGCTGGATGAATATCACCCCTCTGCACAAGCTGGCTTCCGGAGTGGATTCTGTACCATAGATCACATCCATTCAGTCAAGCAGCTGATGGAGAAA
This sequence comes from Eudonia mercurella, assembly GCA_963082485.1. Classification (NCBI taxonomy): domain Eukaryota; kingdom Metazoa; phylum Arthropoda; class Insecta; order Lepidoptera; family Crambidae; genus Eudonia; species Eudonia mercurella. The sequence continues at coordinate 18,580,394 of OY720031.1, read as the reverse complement.
AGTCACGAGTGTAACCGGCCCCTTTGTATGACCTTCGTGGACTACGAGAAGGCTTTCGGTAGTGTCGAGCATTAGGCCGTATTTGACTTCACCATCGCTGCAACATTGACGCTCGGAACATGAATCTGCTCTCTGATATACCGCCAGACAACAATGCAGGTTCGGCTGCAGAGCTTGACGAGCTTGTTGTTGTATAGAGTTACGCAGATTTATAAGGAAGCTATTAGCCGATGGATATCTCATTAAAACAGACTTTATTAACAACAATAGAAAATTCGCTACGTTTAATATGAAGAATTCGTTTGACATCGTATTGTCACAATTATAACAAAAAATGATTTAAATTGACAAGACACTAAGAACAAACACAATGAGGTCGTACTCGTTTGATTTAGCATCTCCTTCAATACGCCCTCTAAAACAATACTAGTGCAGACCTCATCTTCACAAAGGTAGGCTTCGGCAATCCTTTGGTCAGGATGTCTGCGACCTGGTCTCTGGTTCCAACCCTCTGAACGAATATAGCTCCTTTGGACACAAGTTCTCTGACGTAGAAATGTCTGATGCGTATATGCTTCGTCCGTTTATGAAACTCGGGGTTGTGTGCCAATCGTACTGCTGCTTCATTATCCACGTGTAGATTCGGCACATTCTTCTTCTTCGTTAAATCCTCGAAGATTCTCGTAAGCCACACTAATTCTCTGGCTCCTTCACTGGCGGCCACAAGTTCAGCTTCAGTAGTAGACAGTGCTACTGACGTCTGTCTTCTGCTCGCCCATGACACTGGACCTCCAGCGTATCGGCATACGATACCAGTCGTTGATCTTCCGGTAATCGCATCACCTCCATAATCAGCGTCGCTGTATCCTTCCAGTTCTGGTTTCAGGGTCCTCGGCTTGTAATGTATACCTAGAGACGTAGTTCCCTTGAGGTAACGAAGTATTCGTTTGACTCTGTTCCAGTCACTTCTGGTCGGCTTCTCCAAGTTGCGTGATACTACTCCGACTGCGAATGCGATATCAGGACGGGTTGCGACCATGAGGTATGCTAACGCACCAACGGCTTCGCGATAAGGGAAGTTAATCTCCTCGTTTCCTTTCTCTTCATTTAACTGTGACGCAGACAATTTTTCTGTGGCATCAATCGGCGTTGAGACAGGATTACTGTTAGCCATATTAAAGCGTTCAAGTACCTTCTTGGTGTACGCTTCCTGATGGATTACAATCATGCCGTCTTTGCATTGATTTATCTCCATTCCTAAGTAATAGGACGCGGGTTTTGTCGTAATTTTAAGTTTTCTTTTCAGGCTCTCTAAAAATTCATCGGCAAGCTGTTTGTCTGAAGCAGCCACTAATCCGTCGTCGACATATAAAGTAAGTAATATAATTTTCCCTCCTACTTTCTTTGTGTATAGACATGGATCTGCAGTGCTCTGTGTGAATTCGAGTTCAACAAGTACTTTGTGAAAACGAAGATTCCAGCAGCGGGGCGCTTGCTTCAGTCCGTATAAGCTTCGGTTCAGATGACATACACGGGTGGAGCCATCGTGAAAACCTTGAGGTTGCTGCATGTACAGCTCTTCCTCGAGCTTACCGTAGAGAAAGGCTGTAGTCACGTCGAATTGTGTCAAGTACATCCCTTCACTCGCAGCAACGCTCAGCAGTGATCGTATGGTTGCAAATCTGGCTACTGGACTGTACGTTTCTTCGTAGTCGATTCCTTTGCGTTGTTTGAATCCTTTCGCAACCAAACGCGCTTTATATTTGTCGATAGAGCCATTGGGGTTTCTTTTAATCTTAAAAATCCATTTGCACGGTATGGCTTTACGATCTTGAGGTAGTTCTTGAAGGGACCACGTATTGTTCTCTTTCAAAGAATCTATCTCTTTCAGCATAGCTTTAATCCACTCATCTTTATGCGGGCTCTTCATAGCTTTTTTGAACGTAGTTGGTTCAGCGTCTTCATCGGTTAGTGCACAGCAATCTCTGAATTTCCGTGGAGGACGAATGGTGCTCCTATCTCGTAGATTATATCTAGGTTCCGTTGAATCATCTTCGGAGTCAGATGAGTCACCTAGATCGGCATCGTACCACGTTGTACTCGGTGGTCTTGACAGTTCACCATCGGCGGGAGTTTCCTCGTTAAATTCTAAGGATCTGCTGTCTTGTTGCAGCAGCGGTGCACGTTCTTGATCCTGTAGATCAAGTTCCGATTGCTCGTGTTGATGGCTTGGAGTCAAATCTTGAGAAACATCATTGCGCTCTTGATTAAAAGATACTTTCAACTTGTATTCGTTGAACGGTGTTTCTTTTCTCGTTGTCTTCGGTACAACATCATCGCATTGAGTTCGATCAAGCGGCTTCTCGTCGAAGATCACGTCTCGCGATCGAATCATCTTATTATCATCGCACCAGATACGATAGCCATCATCGTTGTCGTATCCAATTAATCTTCCTTTGAGGGCTTTCATAGAGAGTTTCTTTCGTTTTTGTTTGGGGACATGGACGTAGGCTCTGCAGCCCAAGATGCGTAGGTGAGCCACTTTCGGTTTCTTTCCATGCCATAGTTCGTAGGGCGCTTTGTTCTCCGTACGGGAAGGACCGGTTCTGTTGAGAACGTAGGCAGTGGAAGCGTGCTGGGCCCATAACCTGTTGTTGTATAGAGTTACGCAGATTTATAAGGAAGCTATTAGCCGATGGATTTCACATTAAAACAGACTTTAATAACAACAATAGAAAATTCGCTACATTTAATATGAAGGATTCGTTTGACATCGTATTGTCACAAATATAACAAAAAAAGATTTAAATTGACAAGACACTAAGAACAAACACAATGAGGTCGTACTCGTTTGATTTAGCATCTCCTTCAATACGCCCTCTAAAACAATGCTAGTGCAGACCTCATCTTCACAAAGGTAGGCTTCGGCAATCCTTTGGTCAGGATGTCTGCGACCTGGTCTCTGGTTCCAACCCTCTGAACGAATATAGCTCTTTTGGACACAAGTTCTCTAACGTAGAAATGTCTGATGCGTATATGCTTCGTCCGTTTATGAAACTCGGGGTTGTGTGCCAATCGTACTGCTGCTTCATTATCCACGTGTAGATTCGGCACATTCTTCTTCTTCGTTAAATCCTCGAAGATTCTCGTAAGCCACACTAATTCTCTGGCTCCTTCACTGGCGGCCACAAGTTCAGCTTCAGTAGTAGATAGTGCTACTGACGTCTGTCTTCTGCTCGCCCATGACACTGGACCTCCAGCGTATCGGCATACGATACCAGACGTTGATCTTCCGGTTATCGCATCACCTCCATAATCAGCGTCGCTGTATCCTTCCAGTTCTGGTTTCAGGGTCCTCGGCTTGTAATGTATACCTAGAGACGTAGTTCCCTTGAGGTAACGAAGTATTCGTTTGACTCTGTTCCAGTCACTTCTGGTCGGCTTCTCCAAGTTGCGTGATACTACTCCGACTGCGAATGCGATATCAGGACGGGTTGCGACCATGAGGTATGCTAACGCACCAACGGCTTCGCGATAAGGGAAGTTAATCTCCTCGTTTCCTTTCTCTTCATTTAACTGTGACGCAGACAATTTTTCTGTGGCATCAATCGGCGTTGAGACAGGATTACTATTAGCCATATTAAAGCGTTCAAGTACCTTTTTGGTGTACGCTTCCTGATGGATTACAATCATGCCGTCTTTGCATTGATTTATCTCCATTCCTAAGTAATAGGACGCGGGTTTTGTCGTAATTTTAAGTTTTCTTTTCAGGCTCTCTAAAAATTCATCGGCAAGCTGTTTGTCTGAAGCAGCCACTAATCCGTCGTCGACATATAAAGTAAGTAATATAATTTTCCCTCCTACTTTCTTTGTGTATAGACATGGATCTGCAGTGCTCTGTGTGAATTCGAGTTCAACAAGTACTTTGTGAAAACGAAGATTCCAGCAGCGGGGCGCTTGCTTCAGTCCGTATAAGCTTCGGTTCAGATGACATACACGGGTGGAGCCATCGTGAAAACCTTGAGGTTGCTGCATGTACAGCTCTTCCTCGAGCTTACCGTAGAGAAAGGCTGTAGTCACGTCGAATTGTGTCAAGTACATCCCTTCACTCGCAGCAACGCTCAGCAGTGATCGTATGGTTGCAAATCTGGCTACTGGACTGTACGTTTCTTCGTAGTCGATTCCTTTGCGTTGTTTGAATCCTTTCGCAACCAAACGCGCTTTATATTTGTCGATAGAGCCATTGGGGTTTCTCTTAATCTTAAAAATCCATTTGCACGGTATGGCTTTACGATCTTGAGGTAGTTCTTGAAGGGACCACGTATTGTTCTCTTTCAAAGAATCTATCTCTTTCAGCATAGCTTTAATCCACTCATCTTTATGCGGGCTCTTCATAGCTTTTTTGAACGTAGTTGGTTCAGCGTCTTCATCGGTTAGTGCACAGCAATCTCTGAATTTCCGTGGAGGACGAATGGTGCTCCTATCTCGTAGATTATATCTAGGTTCCGTTGAATCATCTTCGGAGTCAGATGAGTCACCTAGATCGGCATCGTACCAAGTTGTACTCGGTGGTCTTGACAGTTCTCCATCAGCGGGAGTTTCCTCGTTAAATTCTAAGGATCTGCTGTCGTGTTGCAGCAGCGGTGCACGTTCTTGATCCTGTAGATCAAGTTCCGATTGCTCGTGTTGATGGCTTGGAGTCAAATCTTGAGAAACATCATTGCGCTCTTGATTAAAAGATACTTTCAACTTGTATTCGTTGAACGGTGTTTCTTTTCTCGTTGTCTTCGGTACAACATCATCGCATTGAGTTCGATCAAGCGGCTTCTCGTCGAAGATCACGTCTCGCGATCGAATCATCTTATTATCATCGCACCAGATACGATAGCCATCATCGTTGTCGTATCCAATTAATCTTCCTTTGAGGGCTTTCATAGAGAGTTTCTTTCGTTTTTGTTTGGGGACATGGACGTAGGCTCTGCAGCCCAAGATGCGTAGGTGAGCCACTTTCGGTTTCTTACCATGCCATAGTTCGTAGGGCGCTTTGTTCTCCGTACGGGAAGGACCGGTTCTGTTGAGAACGTAGGCAACCGCATTAACTAACTCGGCCCAAAGCTTCTGTTCGAAACCTCCGCTGTGCAAAATTGTCCTTGCAGCCTCTACCAAGGTTCTATTTTCTCTCTCGCTGCATCCGTTTTGCTCTGGCGTATACGGCATGGTCAGCCTCTGTTTGATTCCATGCGTGGCGAGGATCTCACGCACTTCCTTATTATCAAACTCGCCTCCATTGTCACTCAGGAGCGTTTCAATCGAATGACCTGTATTTCGTGCTTCGACGATGAATTCTTGCATCTTCTGTTTCACTTCTGACTTGGCTTTCAGAAAATAGACATAGCGATAGCCGGTGAAGTCATCTTTAAACAGCACAAAATAGCGTAAATTTGTAAATGAGTTAGGGAACGGTCCGCACACATCGCTGTGTACAAGTTCTCCTGGTCTTGAAGCTCTAGGTCGGGTACCAAACTTCAATCGATGAGACTTGCCAAGTATGCAGCTTTCACAAATGCTTTCGTCTTGAGGAAGCTCTATTCCCAACTCCCGTTTAACAAATGTTCGTACATGACGCTTATTTTGGTGTACGAGTCGCTCGTGGTACAACTGAGTCTTCGTAAGAATTAAATTCACTTCCAAACTTCTTTTCGGAATGACGCTCTTGACGTTCAGCTTGTATAAGCTTCCGCTTATGCTGCGTACACCTGTCAGCTTCACTTCACCACGCGTCGACATGGTGCAGCTCGTTGGTGTCGACTCAAACTTGCTTTTTGAGTTGCAGTCATGAGCAGCTAGGACAGAGAACAGGTTCTTCGTGATCTGTGGCACGTACCATACGTCCTTCAGGGTGATCTCACATTCTTTTCCACGTACTTCCGATTTGATGACGATATTCCCCTTGCCTTTGGCTTGCAATGCGTTGCCATTAGCCGTAGAGACGGTGTGCATCTCGTCAAATGATTGGAAAGTCTGAAATAGATCTCCGCGATTGCTGACGTGGCATGTTGCGCCGTTATCAACGTACCAGTCGACTGTGCTAGATGAAGTCGTCGATACTTCATGTTCCGATGTCTGTACTTCCATTTGTAAGTACATCGATTCCGCTATTTGAGATTCCTGTTTCTGGGACGACGAAGAGGAAGGCGGGTTTTTGTTTTTAGGAGGTTTGCCATCTTGAAGCCATCTTTTGCAATCCCTCACGCGATGTCCTTTCACCGAACAATAATTGCACTTAATCTTTGCATCCTTACTCTTTTTTTTAGTCCCATTCTGTGTGCTTGTCGTAGCTAAAGCCTCTTGATCTGGTAGCACGGTAGACACCATCAAGTTTCTTTCAAAAACGCACAGACGGTCAGTCAGGTTGTCGATAGTTCGCTCGGACGTAGGACACATCAACCATCCACTCTTAAATTGAACGTATTCGTCCCCTAATGTAGCGAGAGTCTTACAAATAAGAAGAAGGTCCGGAAGTTTCTTATCTTCGCCAAGCTCTTTGTTCAGAGAGGTCCAAATATTTTTCAATTTTGACATATGAGTTGCTGCGTCATCAGCTGGATCCTTTTTCAACCCAAAGAAACTCATACATAATTGAAAGGTCTTGTCTTCGTTGGTTCCGTCGAACATTCGATGTAGCTCTAACCATATTTCTCGAGCGGACGTGAATCTCATCACTTTGAGTAGCATTTCGTCGGTCATGTTATTGGTGATGAAAAAAAGAGCACTGGAGTCAGCCTTTGTGAACTCCGTTACTGCAGCGGCGGATGCTGCAGTTGCACTGGCTTCACTTTTTCCATCCGAGGTAAGTCTGCCTTCGATTACATCGAGAGCGCGGGGTATGCTCTTGAGTACGATAAGAATTTTGTACTTCCATGTTTCCCAATTTATTTTGCCTACTAGAGGTGCAATTTTGTACTTGAAAGTCGAAGTCTCCATCTTTCAGCTAAATTGCAGTAAAACCATAACCTGTTGTTGTATAGAGTTACGCAGATTTATAAGGAAGCTATTAGCCGATGGATATCTCATTAAAACAGACTTTATTAACAACAATAGAAAATTCGCTACGTTTAATATGAAGAATTCGTTTGACATCGTATTGTCACAATTATAACAAAAAATGATTTAAATTGACAAGACACTAAGAACAAACACAATGAGGTCGTACTCGTTTGATTTAGCATCTCCTTCAATAGAGCTCTATCTCTATCAAAAGAGGGTGCGACAGGGGTACATCACTTCACCTAATTTTTTTACGACTGTTTTGGAAGACGTCATAAAAACACTTCTCTGGGACCAATGCGGTGTAAATATAAATGGTGTCTATCTGTCGCATCTGCGATTCGCTGATGATTTTGTGTAGTTTGCCAGTACGATGGATGACCTAGATATATCTTAAAAGGCCTTTTTGATGCGTCTATCGTAGTGGACTTTAAGATGAACATGGGCAAGACCAAGATTTTGTCGAACAACTCTGGTGTTTCGAATCCTAACATTATTGTTGGCGGCGAGAGGCTAGATGTAGTTAACTCATATGTGTATCTTGGTCATGTTTTATCACCAGACGTGTTCAAATGGGGTGGGCAGCTTTCGGAAAATTAGGCGACATCTTTAATTCCTCCTAAACTCCACAATGTCTTAAAACATGTCTTTTTAATCAATGTGTCCTGCCAACTATTACTTACGGTGCTACGCCTGACTAGGGAGTCTTTGCGCAAAATAAGTGTTTCACAAAGAACCATGGAGCGCGCCATGCTTGGCTTCACACTTTTAGACCGCGTCCCCAATACCAAAATCCGCAAACGGGCTAAAGTCCAAGATGCCAGCGAGCGGATATTGAGGCTCAAGTGAAGTTGGGCAGGACACTTGGCTAGAGGACACGTGACGATCGGTGAACTAGAAAGCTGGCCGAGTGGTGGCCGAAAGACGGTTACAGAAAAATGGGACGTCCACGTCCACCAGATGGTCGACGATATAACCAAGACCGTGGGTTGCACTGGGTTGAGAGGGGCTGATGATGATGGGATGATCTTCGTATTGATTGCTGTTACAAGGATCTTTTTTTTTACTTTTTATTATACTTAATTTTTGTGTTTGGAACTCCACACAATGTTTATTATTTTAATTAAACGAATTGAGTTGAACTGAATTGATGAATTGTATTGCAAAGGTTCTTAATCTTGTGTGTCCATCGTCCGTCGTAACAGTCATGTCCTGCCCAACTCTATTTTAGGATGCTTTCTCGTATAGTTTATAATAGAGTGTATTGAAGCAGTAAGGATTTCATCGAAATAGACCCCGGAACATTTTCGGGCATTTTCCTATTAGTTATGGATTAAGCCATCCCACCGCCCACTTGAAAAGTTGATTCTATTTACGCTATTGTTGTAATTCTCAGAAAGATAGTGCGGAAGTGAAATAATATTTTACCAAATCCCCATTACTATAAGAGTCAGTTAAACCACTTTTTATAAGGCTAAAGCTGGTTCATAATATAGTAAGACGGTACCTACCTTAAGCCCGGTTCCAACTAAGACCCCTAAGTTTTAGGTAAACTCCCTCATATTAATTAACAGGGAATAAGCTCGACATACTTATTCCGTGTATTGTTCCTGCTTTGTAAACTTTTTTTTTAATATTAAAAGGAGGCAAACGAAACGGCGGGTCACCTAATAGAAAGTTATCGCTGCCGCCCATGTACACTCGCAAAACCAAGGTAATCGCAGATGCGTTGCCGGCCTTGAGGAAGGAGTTGGATCTTGAGGAGCATGAGAGATGGGTCAGATAGATGGGAAACTTTGTTTCAAATTCGAGTGAATAACGCGCCCGGTCTGCGAGTGCTGAGGTTAAGCAACTTTCGCAAAGGCCGGTCATCGGATGGGTGACCAAAAATTTATCATCTCGAGCTCCTCCGTGCTACGGAGGAACTCGAGATGATACGTAACGTAAAGCCGTGGGTCCCGGCTGCATCAGCAGTCGTTAACAACCACCAACCCGCACTGGGCCCGCGTGGTGGTTTATGGCCCGTTCTCCCTATCCATCCATAGGGAAGACTCGTGCCCCAGCAGTGGGGACAAAAATGAGCTGATGATGATGATGATGTTACTTTCCCACTGCAGAGCAAAAGCCGCCTTTTTCTTGCTCCACTTATCTCTAGCCGGAGCTAGTTCGGGATAATTCTTTACGTCCAGCTCATCCCGCCATCTTGGTTTAGACTTCAACGTTGTCATCGTCCGTTTGTTGGGATCCATGATGTGGTAAGCTCTTTAAATAATAATAATATATTAAATACAAAAAATATTTTTAAAATTTTCTTTCAATTACTTAACTGAATCACTTGAGGAAATACAAAAAATCCTATTATTTTTGTTTTAAATTATATAAATAACTAAAACATAGAGTATGAGAGCAACTAGTGATTGAGTGAACTAGTGAACTAGTGATTGATTAAAGTGATTGAGCTGTGAAAAAAATAAAGTATATTCTATATCTTGATACTTGTATCCACCGCAGTAAAAATATGTACACCTATGTACATACCTATATTGATTGTAACACACTCGTATTGAAATGCAAAATCTCATATTCCCCGCATACCCTATCGGGCAACAACAGTCGGCTAAATGACTGTCATATCTATGCATTATTAAAGCACTGAGACGTACCGAACCGATAACGGACGCCTCCATTGGCTCCGTAGTCCGTACACGCTCGAGTTGGCGTAGTTTGTTAACTAACGTGTACTAGTTGGGACGGACTTTTTGTACAAAGTTTTGTTTATAGAGTTTGCAACTAAAATGTAATAAAAACTCCTTTAAAGTCTTCAGTTTTTATTTCTTAAAAAAAGTTTTAAGTTTTTATTTGTGTGTTTATGTCAAAGAAAAAAGAGGATTGATAAGGAAAATAATTGATTATTTAATTGACAATCTAAAATGTAAGTATTGATAAGTTTAAGTCAAAATACTTGCTAGTTTGTTTACTAACGTGTGCTAGTTGGGACGAACTTTTTCTTAGAGCATTAAATTTGATGCTCAAAAACTATTTGTATAAAGTTTTTTTTTTAAAGTTTGCATCGAGTAGGTATGTAATTAAAACTCCTTTGAATTCTTCAGTTTTAACTCTCTTTTTAAATTTTAGTTTTAGCTGTGTTATATAAAGAAAAAATAGAATTGATAAAGAGAATCTTTGATTTTTGATTAGAGATATTAATTATGTAAGTATAGACAAATTGAAGTTTTCTGCAGTTCTTATTTTCCAAAAAGTTGTGTTTAATAAAAAAGAAGGTTCAAAGATAAAGAAAATAATTGATTATTTAATTGACTATATTCATTATGTAAGTACGGATAAGTTTAATTCAAAATACTTACTTGTTTACTAACGTGTGTTAGTTAGGGGACGGACTTTATGAATTAAGTTTTTTTAAGAACTGCTTTGAAGTCTTCAGTTTCTATTTGGCTAAAAGTGTTCAGTAAGTATTTTATTTTTATGTTTTTATCAAAGAAGAAGGAGGATTGATAAAAACAATTATTGATTATTTAATCGGTTATCTTAGGTATGTAAGTATAGATAAATTTAAGTCAAAATACTAGTAGTGTGTTTACTAACATATGCTAATAGGGACGACTCTAACCGAAGATACAAGACATACCTAGGTAAGATCGGAAAACATACAAATTTTTTCAATAATGTTTTTAAAAATAATATTATTAATGCTTTATAATCACATTAACAATAGTCCTGTAAACCCACCTGGAAATCTAAAATTATGAACTTATAATATGTTAATAGTCCTTGCTTGTGTGAATGGAAAATACCTTTCAAAACTCAAAAAAATCAAAATTCATTATTTTTTATTTAAATGAACTTTTACTAGTATTATTTAACCGTCAATGTAAAGCCATGACTTCGTAAGCCCAACGGTGGAGACCCTGTATCGAGTACCTTGTATCTTGAACCTTGTTCCCCTTGTATCTTTGCTCTTCGACTTATATAATTAATTAGGTATATGTCATTAAATCTATATTTTTTACATACAGCTTGGAACAACCCTACAGACTTATCATCTTATTAATAAGCAGAGTTATTACCTAGTAGGTAATAAAATAAAAACTACATCCTGTACTTCATTGCATCGATCTTTAGGGTCAATTATAAGGATGATATCTCTCTAACAAACTTGATAAATTAAATGAAAGGAAACCATGAAATGTTACGATACTAGAAATGAATTCGTTAGAAGAATTAATTGTGTATCCAAGAAAATGGAGCCCATTTCGAGCAACTAATTTGTTAGTTTAACATTTTTTGTAGGTAAATAATTAAAATAATTTAAGGTTTCATGGTTTCCTTTCATTTAATTTATCAAATTTGTTAGAGAGATTTCATCTTTATAATTGACCCTAACGCTCGATGCAATAAAACTACAAGATGTAATTTTTACAGATTTTAGTCGGTTCGATTCCCGGGTGTGGCAAGCGAATTTTTGAGAATCTTTGAATACAGTTTTCTTTCTTTTTAAAAACAAAGAATTGTTTTCTGTGAATAAAACTTTCTATCTACAGTATTATGAGTACTTTCCCTACAGGTGGCATTACAAAATTCCACCATATTTCATCTACATCATCATCAGTTCATTTTATATCCCCACTGCTGGTGCACGAGCCTTCCCTATGGATGGATAATTAGAGAACGGGCCGTAAACCACCACGTGGCCCCAGTGCGGTGTTCGGTGGTTGTTAACGACTGCTAATGCAGCCGGGATAGAAATAATACTTTTTAAAATAAAACCCACTAGGTCACTACTAGTAAATAATGCGTTTGCCTATATACAGCTATATAATGTAGGTAAGAAAATGGAACACACCGTTTCGTTATCGACAAAATTATGGTCAGTAACAAATCAGTAATTTTATTAAGTTCGTATCAGATTCTCAAAACTGATATTGTGTTATTATGGCGACAGATTTAGATAAGATAGTGGTAACTAGTCAGGCAGATTTAAAATAAGCCTTACAACAATATAAATCGAAGACAATGACTTATAATCCCTACTGGACTTAGAGCCTAGGACCACTTGGTCTGAGACTAGTGGTTTAACCATAAGATCACAGAAGCGATTAGTAACGCTTGACCAGAAAACTAAATGCGTTTTTTTATATTTTATTGAGGGACAAACAGTTTTACAAAACTCAATAACACAAACTTAAAATTAGCTTAAATGAAAACCTACAGTCTCCTAAAGTTAAGTAAGAGCCCAACATACAAAATAAAAGTTATTATTCTTTTTATTAATACCTACTCGCCATATTTAAATGACCGTTCTCCCTATCCATGCATAGGGAAAGCTCGTGCCCCAGCAGTGGGGACATAAATGAGCTGATGATGATGATGATGATGATGATGATAACTAAACCACTTAGGGTAAAGGTCTCCCCTCCTCTTCCAAAATAAAAATATTAAAAACGAAAAGACACAACAAAGCTGTATGGATGTACTCCATTATCCATCCATCCTTAAAAACTATTTTAAAAAACAAAAACAAAAAAAAAAAAGAAAGAAAGTACATAGATAGGCAGTAAGACAGCCAAAAAAGAGAGAAGCAATGATTACGCAAATCATTGTGCAATGCTCCTGCTTTGTTTCACGATTAAATATTGTATTACGAGTATTTTATGACAATTCATTTGTGATGGTACGAAAACAGAGTTTTATTTACCACCAGCACTTCACTCGTGACTTCGTACGTGTGGATTGGAAAATGTACCAAGAAAATCTTTTTTTATGTAAAACTAGCTGACCCGGCAGACTTCGTACCGCTTTGGCAGTTTCCAAAGCAAACAAACAAACAAACAATTTTGTATTGGAATATTAAATCGTCGTTTTTAGTATTTTCCGTTACATATTATTTCTTTCTCACCGTTTAAACCTTCCCTGAACTTCCACAAATAATCCAAAATCAAAATTAGCCAAATCGGTCCGGCCATTCTCGAGTTTTAGCGAGACAAACGAACAGCAGTTGATATTTTTTTTGAAAAAAGACAAAGTGTTGAAAAATTTCCACGAGCGTGATTCGAACCCGCACCCCATGACATGCCGGGTAAGGTGCACTACCAACTATGCTAACGTGGCTCAATCCAACTCGCCGAAATTAATCAACACTATCTACTCTTACTTTGTAAGTCAAAGGAGCCCTATTCAAGTGAAAAAAAAACTAGCCTGAATTTTTTTTAAATGGCCAAGAAAAATATTATTACACTTACTTTCGATTCCTGGCTCAAGCAGGTGATTGTTCAAAAATTTTTAATTGCAGTTTTAATTATTTTTGAAAATAAAGGAATGTTTCATTTCAGTATAATTTGCCATCATCAATAATAAGGGTATTTTTCCTCCAACCACGGTTTTTTTTTCCACCCTGTATACATATATACAAGAATTGCTCGCTTAAAGGTATTAGATATTCAAGCCAGTGCAGGCAACATTTACTGTAAATCGAATTGTAAATAAAACATTCACTAGGCACTCGGTCCTAACAACAACTGATGACTACAATAACAATAACATTATTATTTACAAAACTCGCCCTTGCTTTGATTGGATGTTTCAAAACATACTCTTTCACATTCCAGTCTCTCTAGCGACCATGTAATTCAGTTGTAAAGACATTATTCATCTGATCGATATACTGTATATTTTATCTTTTATTTTACAATAATATAGATCTATGCAAATAGTAAATAATAAATTATAAAACCTGTAGCACCTATATTTGCAATCGATATCTTAATGAACTTAAGACATTTTATTTATGCCTTATCAATAATGTGCCAACCATGCTGTATTTAATACAAGGAGAATAAAAATTGATATTTTCCACAGACCAAAATATAGGTCTGTGATATTTTCTCTTTTTCCGGATTTGTATAAGGATTTGTTTATGGTATTTTTTTCCTATCATTTTTATTAAAATTAAGAATGAATAAAAAAAATCTTATGAAAACTTTAGGTAGCTGCTTACTAAATTCAAGATAAAGAAAATATGTTCTGTACATACTTATCATTTGACTGATAATTAGTCAATCTAGCTTATCGATTTTTAAATCAAAATTCATACTTCATAATGTCTTAATTTCAGTAAAGTACAATCAACATTTGCGTAAAATTTTAATTGGTATGTACCTATTTATTGTGACATTAACACCCGTTTGCACTAAACTTATAAATCGCCTAAGTCTTTACCTAACTACTACCCGGTCAAGTTAACTCGGCACCTGAGTGTAAGCGTCGTTTTCAAGCCAGGTGCCGAGTTAACTTGACCGGGTAGTAGTTAAGCCAAGACTAAGTAAGTGTAACTGTAACTGTAAGTGTAGAAAAAATTAACAAAGGCAATGAATAATTTGATGTCTTTGATATTTACTTATCTTATTCTTCCGAGTATCTATTTGTGTCATTAACAAAAAAATAATTATGTTTATAAACAACATTGTCGATGTTGGAATTAGCTACTGAATAAATTTCAGCCTTTTTTATAATTTTTTCCTAATAAAATAAACAATAAGTAAAATACAGTCACCCTTTGTCGAATCAACGTGTAAATTTTTCCGACACTTTTCAAATTGCAATTTGTTCGCAATACAATTTGCCAAAATTATATATTATAACTATACATAAGCATTATTTCCTTAACGTATGTTATACCTAATTTTGTTTAAGTTACAAGACCATTCGTTTATATAAATTGAAATGGATATTGATAAACAAAGAAAGATTCGGTGAAGATTTCTATTATCTGATAAAACTGTTACCAATTTCTGACTATGACCAGAGTACCGTTACTTATAAAGATACGCGCACATTATGTCGGGCCGCAGCGGGGTGGGTCGCAGCGCAAATATCCGCTCAAATCGCTCGTATGTATTTTATATGAACTATCGCACACTATGCCAGGGCGTAGCGGGTAGCATATTCCGCCGCGGATTTTGGTTGCGTGCGATGCGGCCCACCCTGCCCCGCTGCGCCCCGGCACAGTGTGCTATAGCAACATTAACTTCTTCTTTTAACAACAGGCAAATAAATACATGACATCTTGTTTTTTGCCTTTTAGTTCTTTTTTTGCCTTTTTTGTCATGGCAGTCGTGTTTTTCAATTATTTATTTTTATTTTGTACCTTTTAGTGATAAGTTTAATTTTAATAAAATATGTCATACTAGGTAATTTAAATTGTAAGCATTTTTATACAAGAAGAAACAAAAATTTACCTTTACAGATATCATGCTAAACATCAAATTGTAGTCTCTAACTCCAATAATGACGCATTTTTATCATAAAAAATTTAATTCCCTATTTTACCCACATAGGGGTTGAATTTCCAAATTTTTACTAGCCTATGTTAGTCGGAACGATATGCAAGGATTGTAACGATACCTCATATATCTAAATCGATTTAGGCGTTTAGAAATTATGGTGGAAAAACAGAAACAGAAACATCACATACATACAATACATGAACCCTGAAAACATAACACTCCTTTTTTTGGCAGTCGTGTAAAAAAGGAAGTTCTTTGTCAGAGCTATCCAAAACGTATACAGTTGCACGCGACGTCTGGCAGTACACAAATCGGCGTGTATTCAAAATCCGTCAATGCGCTGCGACCCGGCCCGACACTTATGTGCTATGTAAGCATTTTGCGCTGCGATGCGGCCCGCCCCGCCCTGCTGCGGCCCGACAATGTGCGCGAACCTTAATAGAACTAAATTTTTTTTTCAGATTTTTTGAAAACATTAGTTACTATCGGGCAGTAAAAGTTCAAAACACAATTTCAAAATGGTGGCAATGAGTAAGCAGCTTTTTCAAGATGTCGGTGCTGACTTGTCCTGCTCGAATTTGTACCATCCCTGGGCAGACAATTGCATCAAATCGTGCCCGGGTTTGATCCTTGATTGTTGCAAAGGTAGCGTTCATTTCTACTCCTTTATTTATTTGGTAAGTTTTTATTTTATTATAAAAAAACTAATGAGTATTAAACTCTTTTTTTATACCCCAACTAAATTCCTTTTAGGTGCACTGGGTTTTAACTCTCTTCAAGTGCATCGCAATTTTTTATTAATGTTATTTATTTACCGATGTCGTCGAGGGGAATCTGAATGTCCTGAATTGGTGTCCCGTTTGTTTCGGTCAGTCGGTTCTTTGTGCCTAATAATTACACCCAAAATCGTCGCTACAAATTGATCGCATTACTAGCAGTACGTACCGAAGCCTGGTGGCAATCACCCCTTGCTATTGGGCTTACAAAATTAAATACAGTCCTACCAGTACCTATTTAAATTGTCCCCGATACTGCGAGATGTGCTCTTAGTGCAACGAGAAGTGAGTGAGCTTACAGCTCCGGTAACCTATCCGGATATTATGTAGTGGACTTTACGTGTCCACGGGGCAACTAGCTTGAGACACTAGTCTTAAAAGTACCGGATGAAGAATGCGCTTCGGCGGGTTTTAATCTAGCCTTATGACCTGACGCAGATGGTCCCTTGTGCTTGCTTAAGGATGTCTGATACCTTTAACTTTATAACTTAACGCTATAAACTTTAAAGTCGTGGTTCGCCCGATCCTCTATCTAAACATGACACATTCCCTGCCCGATCCTCTATCTAAACATGACACATTCCCTGCCCGATCCTCTAAATGCCACTACTCATTCACATGATACACTTAACATGCACACTCGTTTAGGCCAAAGACATCGTACTCGTAGAACAAATATACGACGAACCGGTTCACACGCGCTCTATATCAGGTACAGACGTTTACCTGGGCGCTTCTTCCCACCCACAGGACCCGGTCAACCCGAGCCAAGGTCCTTGCCTTTAGAGACACGCTTGGGTTGACCCAATCCCGATCCGATCCGATCCCCTCAGAGAATCTATTAAGTAACGGGGACAAACAAGTGCGTGATGGCATTCCCTCTAGAAAACGCCTGACGGTGTTTCGATCACACTGCTTGAGGAACTTTTCAAGTTTCTCAGCGCCCCAAAAAAGTCCAGAGACGCTAAAAATGCCATAAAAACATAAAAATTATCATCATTTACCATCAGTTAAGATGAAAGACAAGCGCTTTTCCGTAATTGTGAAATAATAAACAAAACAAAACAAGTTCAATACGAAACTCTAAATCTTTATTTATCCAATAAAGACTATGGTAACTGTCGTCTGGGTTATACCACCCTCATGTATTATGTACCTGTGGGTATATACACATTTCAGATACAAAGCAACAGTGCCCTGCAATGCTGTGTTCTCTCTTTGACATACATTTAGTTCGGGCACGCTCTGAATTTCTGATCACTTGATCTTGTTGACTTCTTTAAATGGAATTATTTGTAGCTCATCAAATTCATCTATCCAATCATTAATTTATATTTCCTTACTGAAGGATTGTGTAATATTTGATCGTACTACGTCAGTTTTTTCTTTTTTCGTATTCGTTATTTGTTATTGGAGATCTTTGGGAGAGGCCTTTGTCCAGCAGTGGCCGTCTTTTGGCTGAGATGTTGAGGATGATGATTCGTTAACATCATAATAATGTATTGTTAAATTGTAATGTTTTATTTTGTAACATTGTGTAATTGTCAATGTCTTTGTATGTGCCATTTAAATTTTTGATACTCTGTTATATTCTATTCTACTTTATACTATTCTATTTAACTATGGCTAAAATCAATTCAATAGCTGATTTAACAAACTATATTTTTATGTAGCTTTGATTAAATTTAAGTTAATAGTAATATAAGGAGGACATGAGCAACTTAATTTTTTAGTCTCTTCTGTAAATGCCATGGCTTATACATATTATTATTTTCTTTTCTATTCTCTCTATTCTATTATTATTATCACCGCCCTCTGTGGTATAATTATACTGAGCTGGGGTCTTTTTACCATTGTAACAATGTTCAATAAGTGCTTTAAATGTTGTAATCCTTTACTTTTTAAACTTTTAACTCTTGTAAAAGTTTCGAAAAAAGTTTTACGGTAAGGATTTGATTACGTTCTTACATACCGGGTCATATTCACTTTCAATTATGCTGTCGTGACTCGGTCTAAATTGTGCAAATTTTTCAACACTATCTACTCTTACTTTGTAAGCAAAAGGGATCCTAATTAATTAACGTCATCAACACTCGATCTTAATATTTATTCGCAACTAAATTTGCAACATAATAAAGTACGAGTAACATTGTATATTTTTGAGGCGTGAAGAGGCACCTTGTGGGCCTGCAGAGTGAGGGTAAAATGCTACGTGGTTTTCACACTGCACCAGTTGTCGTCGCATTTGGACTTCATTTTCACTTAATATCAGGTGAAATGGAGTCATTTGCCGTGCTACGTATATAAATAAAATACCCATAATTAAATTAATTTTTGCCATTTACCTATAAGCAATGCATATTGTTGCAGTGTGTAAATTAAATGATTTTTCAGTTTAAATGTCTCTTTTCAGGCACAGCTTGCTTTGAACGTTAAACGATTGAAAGAGAAACAGACATGGCTGAAGCTAATGCAGTATTTCGTCAAATCCCTTATTTTTGGAGCCGCCGTTCCTATCACTTTCGTCATTCATAACTGTATAAATAGGTAAGGTATGTAAAATATGTTGAGCTCCTGATAACAGTAAAATAAGTGATCCCCATCTGATCCAAATCCCTCGGAAAATATAGTAGGCAAGGCGGACACCCATTAGTGCATGATTCCCTCTAAAAACCTCTGACGGTGTTTCGTTTCTCATGGCTTGAGGAGTCCTTTAAGTTTCTTGTTGCCCTCAGAAGAATTTAGTAATGCTGAAGATGCGCAGAGGCAATCAACAAACTCACACCAGTAAAAAGTTCATAATACTGAGAGTATAAAATTATGTTGCCATTGTCACGTGAGTAACTTTAATTTTAGAAGCATATTGTGTTCCGACTGTTAGAAAATAACATAGACTTCCTCAGTGTTTGAGGATTCCGGGTGAATCGCACTTTCACCTTTGGCCTTATGATCACTTAAGATCAGATGAGACGAAGCCAAGTGCTTGCTAAGCGAATAAAAAAGGATAAGAAGTTTAGCTAGTGTAACAACGGTTTACATTAAATCCTAAGTCTAGAGTTAGTGCTTCATCCTGATTAAACCCTCATTGTACTCAGTACGTTGTCAGATGGTGTTGAAACCGAGAGAAGATAAGTGCACGTAGCCCTTAAATACCTTAAATATAACCTGGAGAGATTTATCATTTAGCTAAAATATTAGCTTTCTCTCGCGGCTTCGCTTGCGTGAAATTCAATCTGATACAAAAATAAATGTGAAAAACCTATTTGACCGAAACAAAAAGTAGCTTAGATTAAACAAGGATAGTGTAACTTTATATTAGTAAAAAAATATCGAGAATTTGCTAAATAGTTACAGAGATTACCTACTACATACAGACATTTTATTATAGAGGTTTAGAGACTCATTTTTCAACACAAATTGTGAATGTGCTTACCTCGTATCCCTTTTAGACCCAATTTCATCATACTCAAGTTAGTTAAACATTATGTTGAATCTTTTAACGAACTGTTAAGGTTAATGAGTGTTCCACAAGGTGCTAATGGGCCATTTTGTGTTGCCTGTATGTTCAACTAACTAACAGAGTATGGTGAAATTATAATTATATACTAGGTTATTTTTGTTAAACACACATAGGGGAATATGTTCTCTATCTTACTGTTTCTCGATAGTTTGTCAGTTTAATAAACTTGTATTGTAACATTACCGGAGAAAGAAACAGCCCTTGCCGAGTTTCTTGCGGCTTATTTTCGGTACAAGGTCTCCACCGTAGGGTTTACAAAGTCATGGCTTAGAACTGACGTTAAAAAAATAGTTTTTTTTTTAAATATTTTTTTGAATTTGTTTCGCGTTACAACTCAGAACAGTTATTGTTCTAGGCGTTATGTTAGTAAGACCTGCTAAGGTCTTTTGTGCAAATTCTAAGCGTTACAACCATCTTCGCAGTTCAAGATACCTTCCTTGTATTTAGTTATCTGCCCTCATAACACTATGATCAATGCTACCTTTGTAAGAGCTGCCCCTTATATCCGGAAGTGTCAACGTGCAATAACTTACTCGCGTCAATAAATTCGATGGTCGCTTTAATTCAGAATGTTTAGTCTACTGATATATCTAATTCTGATTGGCTCACGTCCCAAGCTTTCAGGCGCTAATTCTGAACTCTGTACAAGAGACACAGCCTCGCTTCTGCTATTTTGAAACATTTACAATCGTGTGCCGATGGCCTGTTTTTGGCTTTTGTCCTTAAACAAAATAATTAGGCTATCGACACACTATTGAGACGTTATTCAATTAGCAGGCTTGACTCCGATGTATTGGCCACACAGTCACTTTAAAACCATTTCTATTAATTATTAAATAGAATCTACCAGAAAATTACATAATTACAAAATCGCACTTTTTTTTCGAGGTGCTCGATGGCGCAGTAGTTAAAGCGCCCGATCGGCGATTGTCAAGGTTAAACAACTTTCACAAAGGCTGATCATTGGATGGGTGACCGAAAACGTATCATTTTGAGCTCCTCCGCGCTTCGAAAGATCAGCACTTGGCCCGCGTGGTGGTTTATGGCTCGTTCTCCCTATCCATCCATAGGGAAGGCTCGTGCTCCAGCAGTGAAGACATAAAATGAGCTGCTGATGATAATGATGACTTTTTTTTCAGGAATATACTTGGACTTTCACATAATTATTTCAATAGCCTATTTGTGCCTTTCTCATTGAACGCCCTATGCATATATTTGGAGCCGCCTGGCAGAAGGACTTTAGTAATCAATCTATTTGTTAACTTGGTGAGTACCTACGAGCTGATAGACCGTTCAGTATGAAGGTGATAGATATAGCGTTATTATTGTCACTGTTGATGATGACTTGAATTCAATGATAGAGGCTTTGGCACAGCAATAAGATAGATATACAACTTTTTTGATCACAAGTTTAGGACTTAACATGCTGTTTTTAGGGTTCCGTACCTCAAAAGAAAAAAACGGAACCCTTATAAGATCACTTTGTTGTCTGTCTGTCCATCTGTTGGTTTGTCCGTCTGTCCGTCTGTCCGTCTGTCCGTCTGTCCGTCTGTCCGTCTGTCCGTCTGTCCGTCTGTCCCTCTGTCCGTCTGTCAAGACCCTTTATCTTGAGAATGCGTGGAGGTATCGAGTTAAAATTTAAACCATATACTCAAGTATGCGGTCTTTTGAAGCTGTGAAAAAATCAAACTTCTAATTTAACGAACAAAAAGATACGGCCGTTTATGTCACAATAATCGTATATTTCGACACTTTCAAGAGAATCAAAATTCATGGGGTACTTGCCGGTGACCTAGAACTATGAAGTTTGGCAAGTAATATCGTCTTAAAATACTACAAATACAGGAAAAAATCTGAAAACTATACATATTTAATTAAATCACAAAAAAACTGGGTCTTTATGCAAGGAACGGGGGTCCAAATGTTGAAGTAAGTTAACCGTGACATGTGGGGTATCGTCTGAAAGGCCTTCATTTGCACAAGCTTAAACAGATTTTTAATTATTTTTATGATGTATAGTTTTTGATTTATGACGAAGAATGAAAAAAGAAATACCTTTTCCCTCTTTTATATGTATAGGTAGGTACCTAATAACTTTGGTGTATGTAGTACCTAACAGTTTGCACTGTTATGCGTACCGACTTAGTCCTTTTTTTAAATTTTGTTATTAAACACAATCCCAAATAGGTACCTACCTATTTAAGTGTATAATATAAGTAATTGTAGGTTTTGGAAGTTTGGAGTTTCGGGAAAAGTTCGAGACTCGATTCCTGAACTATATAATTATCCAAAAACTTGTACGGAATCCTCGGTGGGCGAGTCCGACTCGCACTTGTCCGGTTTTTTATAAATAAAACAAAAAACCTATTTTTTAAAAAGTTTTATATTATTTTCATTATCAGAAATTTAAAATAGTTTTTTGCTATTTCAGCTTATAGAATACTGTATTAGATGTCTAAGCAGGTCCGGCCATCTTGTGGTGACCAAAACTAAACAAACCATGCTATTCATGATTGGAAGCGCATTACTGTTCTACTTTATGAGGTTAGAAGGGGACAAAGAAAAGAGGACACCGTTGTTCTGGTAAGAAACGTAACTACCTACACAAATGACTAGATGTTTTACTAATAAAACAAATAGGGTATATAAACTTATAGGGAATTTATATAAACTAATATTAAAGAAAAAATAACTAAATAAACTAAATAAAAATACTAAAAGTAATTGGTGGTCGCCCAGTGGTCGAAATTCGACCGTAATTTTATTAAGGCTGCACGGGTTGTATCCTAAGCAATGAAAAATTAAAAAAGATAGAATGTGAGTTTGGATTGGCATTGGCATCATGTCGGCCGCATTCAAAACAATACTACGCGTGTCTCAAATACATATGCGTGTGTGTCAAATACATGGTAGTGTGTGTAATGTTGTTTTTGTTGAATTAATGTAGTTTTTATGCATATTTTAAAAATAATATTAACATTCGGATAACCTTCTCTATATAAACTATAAGTGTGCGAAATTTCATACCCCTCCGTCCGCGCAATTTTCGTAAAAACGGGTACAAAGTTTTTGCTTCACGTATTAATATATAAATAAACTTCACCCAAACTTTTTTTCGATACAATTACAATTAGACAGAAAGGAAAGGATGTTTGATTATATTTTTTATTGATGTTGCCATTGGATTTTTCGATGAATAAAGTCTCCATAGTCAAAAGGAGACGGAAAATTAGTTTTTTTTTCATATATTATTATGACGGAAGCACCATTACAATTTCGGCACATCATTAGAATACGCCGCAGCCAGTGGCGCGAGTCTCGTCACGCCAACCAGACACTTCCGTCTGTGCTTTGGCGGTAAAGCGTTCCTTACATAGAAACGCTTTTAGTATTCACAAAGACGGACTTAGACGCATAGATGCAATTATTTTCTCGGTGCATCCGATTCAGCTGAAAACTCTCTTCTTTTTTAGTCCGTTTTACATTGGAAAAGGAATAATTAAGCGCATTGCTTTTATTGTGCCATGCTCGCGTGCAGCGCAATTCTTATTCTTTTTGAGCAAGCGGGTATTATTAAGTACATGAATGCGTATTCGTATTGGTTATAAAATTATTGTAACGTATCTTAGGTGGTGTTTTAATGACTTTATAATTTGTTTGTTTTTTACAAACATGTTAGATTTTTATATTTTTTCTTTTAAACCGAAATAAATTTTTTCTACAATTCTTTTTTTAGGAAACTTTTTTATCAAAACGTGTATTTTGAGATAATATCTTCAGAAAGCAATAACTTTATACGGGTTTCGTAGATATTGCACTCTTATACATAACTGACGTGATAAACTGACAATTTTTTTATGATTATTAACGGTTAACTCCATTTCAACCCCGAGGTATATTAATTTCTTCATTTTTATATTATGTATTAGCTGGCCCGGCGGACTTCGTACCACATTTTTTTTAATATAACCTATTTATGATTATTTACAAATAATTTTACGCAAATATTGTTGCGAACAAATTACAATTCGAAAAAAGACAAAGTGTTGAAAAATTCGGCGAGTTGGATTGAGCCACGATAGCATAGTTGGTAGTGCACCTGACCCGGCATGTCATGGAGTGCGGGTTCGAATCCTGCTCGTAGAATTTTTCAACACTTTGTCTTTTTTCAATTAATATAACATATATTACTCAGCGCTAATGTAGCATTCTAATGGTAAAATATATTTTTTTAAATCAATATTAAGATAACAAATAGTGAATTAAAGGCTTGTAAAATTATTAAAACTGTACTAAACTAACCAAATGGTCGTCCTACTTATGTTATTTATAAACAGACTTAAATTAAATTATAGATTAGTGTTGGTAATAATTATAGAGGCTTTGGTCTACCAAAGTTAGTTAGTTAGTTATTGTCTATCGTAAAATAGTCTCTAACAGTGACGTTATAAGCACATTTTCGACTGAACAATTATAGGTGCTAAGTAATAATGAGTAATAATAACTCGGGGACTTACTGCCGCACTCATAGACGTCAAATTATCATTAATGAATGATAATTGACGTCTATGAGTGCGGCAGTAAATCTGCTTGGCTATTTAATACTATCTAATCAAACTCAGGCATAACCTTTTCATCTCTATTAGATCGTTATGAACTGTAAAAATCACACATCAAAAAACGTTGCGCCAAGTCTAAAGAAGTACGAAAGTCTTATCGCTTATAACGAATTTAAACTAATCCGGCTAAGTAACGTGATTACGTCGACATTATCGTGAATTCGAAACTGTACTTATGACTGATAACGATAAAGAACATGGTGTGACACACGATTAGTCTCTATGTAGCAATTTAGAATGAAAAAATTAAAAATGCGAAAATTGTTTTATAGAACGTGAATGTACAGGGTGTTTGGTAGTAAAACGTATATAGCAGAAAGGACACCGTTCATCGAACCCTGGAAAATTATGAACATAACTGAAAGTAGCAATTTAGAATTGAAAAATAAGAATGCGAAAATTGTTTAATAAAACGTGTATGTATGTACAGGGTGTTTGGTAGTAATCACGTATATGGCACAAAGGGTACCGTTCATCGAACCCTGGAAAATTATGAACATAACTGAAAAGCATTATATTGCCAAGATATTGAGGTTCTCTGTTACTAAATAAAACTGCAAAGTGACAACCCTAAAACATAAACATAAACATAGCAGGAATAAGCAAAAGAAATGTAATATAATAAGTTGAAGTTTTTTTTATTGAAAAGATAATCTACGTAAAGTGTTCTCTATACGTGGTTGCATGGCTATTTGTTTGTAATTTTTGTATGTAAACCTTAGGCTAAAATATACTGCTCATAAGGCAGGATTAGTCGTATGCGTTACCTTGTATAGTTAAATAAAAAATTAGAACTTCACCTCTTTTTTATTTTATTTGCTTAAAATGTTAATTGTTAATTTGTTTAAACCATTCGTGACCACATTCACATCATTAAATATTCATTAACGTAATAATAACTATAGTAGTACGAGCAGTTTTTTTCCAATTCCAAACATTAAATAAATATATATATTTTATGGCTCTGGTCCAGCAGATTTGAAACAGTGCTTGCTTCTTCGGTGAAAAGAAATAAGGAAAAAAAAACACAAATATTGAAAATTTTTCCACGAGCAGGATTTGAACCTGCTCCCTTTTGACATACCGGGTCAGGTGCTCTTCCAATTGAGCTTTCGTGGTTCTAACCAGCCCGCCGAAAATATTCAACACTTTTTACTTTGAAAGCCAAAGACGCCCATTCAATGTCAACAACTACCGCCACTTGTTAGTGATCGGATGTTATCCGATCATAATATTTTTACAAATATTAAAGATCAGTTAAGAAGTAGGAAAGCTATTTATATTAGAAATAAGGAATTAAAAAAAAAACAATTTAAAAAAGTCTTGTTTAGGCATTTCTAAAAAATAATTGAAGTTCATACTTATACCAACAACTTAATTACCTAATAAATGTTTTCAAATTCAAATCAACAAATACGAAGTCAAATCATTGTCGTGACCAATTTTAGAAATCTTTTCAATAAACATATAAATAGCCTTTCGATTAAAAATGTAATTTCCTAAAAAAAATTTCACTATTTTTTACTATATTATAAAAATATAGTAGCACTTAAAAATATTTTTTTTTAAATATTTTTTCCATTGTTATTAATATGTATAATAATATTCTAACAAGAATAATATACTCGTATGTATGTGAACGATATATTATACTTATATCTTATTATAAGAGACACAAATATAATAAGCTTTTAAAAAAGGTACTGAAAAAATATATGGATAACAATGATTATTATTTCAGGCTGTTTACTGCTGAGAAGGTTAAACGGAAGTCTGATGACTCTAAAACTGTGTGTCCTCACAAAGGCCCCTGTAAGAAGCATATCCTAAAGGTGTTTTTATTTATTTTTTATTTCATCATCATCATCATCATCAGCTCATTTTATGTTTCCACTGCTGGGGCACGAGCCTTCCCTATGGATGGATAAGGAGAACGAGCCTTAAACCACCTCGCGAGCCGACTGCTAATACAGCTGGGACCAACTGTGCCCTTTAATTTAAGAAAGTAGTTCTGCTTTCGTAACAGTGCGATGCCAATATACAACGCGTAACAGAAAGGAGTAGTCAAAATTAAAAGATCCAAAGTCTAGATCTTGTATGCAGAGTTACTAAGACATAATTATTATATTTAATTTGTTATGCAATTTTTAACTAATTATTTATTTTATGACGTCACATCAAAATATCCAAGTCACAGCCCTAGTGGTTTAGTAACCTCTGTGTACTTACATTTAAGATCACTGCTGCTTGCTTATGCGCCTGATTTAATTTACAATTGGATGACAAATTAAAGTTAAATGAAACAACTTTTACGGATCTACTCGCGTTTATTTTACTTTACACATTATTTAATGTTTATCCTGACGTTTCGAATCCTTTGCAGGGTCCGTGGTCACAGGGTCCGTAAAAGTTATTTCATTTAAATGTGTAGTGTTCGCGTAAACTTTAGAAAACAATAAATTGAAGTTAATAATTATGTCTTAGTAACTTTATACAAGATCTAGATCGGATACAGTTTGGATCTTTTCATTTTTACCACACCTTTCTGTTACACGTTGTATACTCTCACGTCCTTCTCAGAAAAAGGAATAAACATAGTCAAAATCGTTAGTTTTGAGTAAACTCGACGTAAATAACCTCGCCCCCACATTTAGCATAATCAAAGTAGCTCTCGGAGTTAGAAAATAGATAACATCAGTGATAGGTTGCTAGCCGATCGCCTGTTGTGGGAGTATCTTGGAACCCTTGTCCCGTCGGCTCTTACGACATGTACATACGGGAAGTAAGGCAGCTGATAAATTATTTTCACGTTTCCCAGACCAACACGTGGGAAGATAATAATGACACAAAAATACACTTTGTTAAACTAGTTTTGGTATTGATTACAATAGTTTGTTTATTTAGGTACACATACCGTCGGAGAATACTAAATGATATAATAACCGCCTCTATGGTCTAATGGTTAAGACCACCGGTTTAGACCCAGAGGTCCCGGGTTCGATTCCCAGCGGGGGCTACATGTTTGTGTACTCGGTTTGGTTGGTGGTAGGACTTGTTTGTCCTCCTGGCTAGCTACCATCATCTTATCTAAATATGTTTGTAGCATTGTTGTGTTCCGGCAACTAGAGATAAGATAGCCAGTGCCTCACTAGTTGAGGATTCCGGGTGAAGTGCGCTTCCACCTTCGGCCTCATCAGGTGAGTTAAAGGCCAAGTACTTACCCATACTATATATAAAAAAAAAGTTAAAAAAATAGTCACTGGTGTATTTAAATATGAATGGAAAGGAGAACTCGTAAATTATTGCTTGAGAAAAATTTATCGGAAAAAGATTTTTAAAAGAAATCTCCTTTTTTACCTACAACTAATTATAGAGTTAAAAGAATAGTCTTTAATAATACCAACAATACCAACCATATAATACCAACAATATCCTTTTAGATTTCACTTTTGTGTTTAAAATTATATGTTTAGTTTATTATTTTATTTTTAGTTTGAAACTGAACAAATATTTTTGAGTTGATTTTAATGTATTGTTTTAAGGGTTCCAGCATATACTTTGGCATCGGTTTGGGCATAAGCTTGGCCAAGCACCTCCTGTCTAGGATAAGAACGCCCATCAAAGCCTTGTCTTCTATCAGAGGCAGACATTTCAAGATGGCGCTGTTTTTCAGCAGTTATATCGGTATTTACAGAGTACGATTCTATTAAATAATTTATTTTATTGGGGATAGTAATGTAATTTTTTGTTATTTAATATTCACAAGGGATCATTTTTTAACATAAAAATAAATCAAAATTATATTTATATGCTGATTTACAGCTGAAATTAATAACCTATCCTCAGCAAAAGATAGGCCTACTAAAGATTTGTTGCTTAGTTATTTCTGTTATTTATCGGAAAATAACAGCGGTTGCTAGGTAACTAAACTAAAATAGACCTATCTCTTACCAGAGATAGGTTATTAATTTCGGCGGTAAGGCGATAATGAAAGATAAGTAGTTTTTGCAGTATTAGTCGCCAAATGGGAATGTAAAAAAAATTTCTTGAAATTTTTTTCCGGTTATTGTTAAGTATTTATTACTTAGGTCAAATAAATGTTTCGGTATATGTTTCAGGCTGTGGTATGCTACATGTGCCGTAAAAAAGGCTATGATTCAGCACTGTATGCCTTACCAGCGGGATACCTTGCCGGTCTGTCAATGTTGTTTAGTCCCAGTACCGGCATGGCAATAGCATCCATCACTGCAGCACTTAAGGTATATAGTTTTTACTTTATTATTATTTATTATGCCGGGGATAAAGAATTGCGCCACCCCATCTCTTCCCGAGGATGTCGTAAAAGTCGACTAACGGACCATTCCAGAGGATGGGCAGCAGCATCTCTCCGAGGTTACCCTCAACCTACTGCGATCGCCAACCCGCCTGCCAAGCGTGGCGATTACGGCAAACACCCCCCATATCCTTGGGGGAGGCCTTTGTCCAGCAGTGGACGTCTTTTGGCTGAGATGATTATTTATTAATAATATTTGATGTTTATTTCTATACACCCAATATAAAAAGAAGTTTAGAGTATAAAGTTCGTTCAAAAAGTATTTTTTGCAAAGTTATACAATATTATCATTTATGCATTATTTACAAGTTGTTTACAAACACCTGTATGAAATTGCATAACCCAATATTCTTACAGATCAGATTATAACTGAGTAGTAACAATAATGTAAATATATTTAATTAACTTGATGCAACAAGTAATGAAATAAATATTTTTGTATTTTTTTGTACAAATATCCCTGCTCCCGCAGCATACAAAACTCTTACGTTTTAACATATTACCTACTAAATAGGTACTAGTTACTTGATTGCTTTGCTAAAGTCAGACTTATGCATAAAAATATCGTCAAGAAAGCAAAAAGGCATTGAAACGCATTAATTTACAATATTAGTTCCTTTACAGCTGTACACAACGATATTGTACGAGAGAAAGGTACTTCCAGACAACATTCCGCTTGCGGAGATGTTGTACTGTTTCTGCCAGGGAATCCTATTCTCGGCAAGATTTGTGGACCCTGAAGGGTGTCCTCCGTACATCGTGAAGCTTATGGACACTGGCAGTAACGGGCAGTGAGTATAACATAAGATTTTACCTATAAGTCTGAGGACTATCGTTGGTGTGTCGGTAATACTTATTTTGCATTTTATTTATATATTATTATATCCTTATCTAAATGACGATTATGTATTGTCATTGTTTGTTTACCCTAATAAATGAGAAAAAAAAAATAATGACAATTGTAGACAAAATATACACTACACAGCTTTTATATTAAAAATATTATCTTTATTTATTAATTTTCTATAATTTGTTACTACATGGTCAAGGCTACGCTCATGGGCACATTATTGATAATTGTTATGGGCACCGTCTTCGTGGTCACTTCAGGCTGTTGTGTTTTTCAAACATTTTAAAAATCACCACGTCGTTTTGTTTTCCCGTAAAGATCACAATGCGGCTGTCGGATACGGTGACATCACGTCATCTGATATAAGCCGACTGCTAGCAAACTAAGCGTGTTTTAAGCTAATTTATTATATACAATAACTTTGTAAATGCTTATCGTACCGAAGTGAAACAAAAACTATATGTTTTGGAATAACATCTTCTATAATGGTATAGGGTAAAAATAAACCTTTTTTTATCTTACCCAAGTCCATTGTAAAAGCAAGTGCGAAATGTATCCGACTTATAGCTATATATTGTTATGATATTTCTAATATCTGTTTATTTCTGTTTCAGTTGCTTGGAGGTATACAAACGAGTTATGGATCATGCAGTAAAAACAGGATATTCTTAATAATTGTATATACCTAGCTTAAAATATTACGTGTAGTAATAATATAAGTTAATATTTAGTTTACAAATTAAATTAAAATTTATTGATTTATTTAACTTTATTGGGTCAGTGCCCGGTGGCTGGTATTAGCTTTAAGAAGCCGTTTTTAAAACACTAAAAAATACTGTTTTTTTTTTAAATATTATTATGAATTTAGCATACTAAGTATTAACCAAGTTTAACTGCCAATCAAAGTAAAATAAAAGCAATTTATACCTACCAAAGAAAAAGCTTGTAAATGTTTTTTTTAATAAATGGCGATGATTTTGTACGGATATTAAGTTAAGTCATATTTTATTATTTGTACTTTTGTGTTCCTAATAAACTGTAAGACAGTCTCGGTTCTCACTTCATCTATTTTTTCCTTTGTGACATGTTTGCTTGTCAAAATAAAACTACTACTTGCTATAAAAAATATATATTGAGCAATCCACCACATCCTGCCACATCCACACCCTGCTTGTGAGTCATGTTATGCTTTCTTAATATTTATCTGGCTCGAAGGACCACCACCACGAAAATGTCCCAGACCAATTGAAAAGGTGTGCATTTATGCCCTGTATGTTTTCCGTTGGTAAATAATATAAAGTGCAGCCCGCTTTCACGAAGTAGAACTTTTTTTGTATTTGAAGTTCTGAAGGAAATCCATGAAAGTGATACTAAATGAAAAAGGCATTCGGATGTTTTCTACATGATAATCGGCTTTGTCCTCTCTCATTACCAGGTGCGGCTTAGCGCATTCTCTCTGTGAAAAACAAATCGACTTTAATATAACGATTACAAAAAGGGCGCAAAACATAAGCCCCGTTTCCATATAACCCCAACATGCAGGGAAATAATCAAGACTTCGCGAAATCTTAACGAGTTACCAGTTAAATCTTATTCAATGAGGTTTTTCTTGCTCAAATTCAATTACCATATGTATTCGCGGTATGAAATTCAGAGCAGCTTTCTCACTTGGGACACATTTGCATTGTTAATTGTGGCTGGCGGCGGGAAGTTCGGAGACACAGTGTGTACCGTGTACAGTCAGAGATGTACGGATCTACTCTGGTTTCTTCTACCTATTTTTTAGTTTAAGTTTACTACCATGGTCGTGAGGAGACTAAGGCGCTCGTCTAAAATTGAAAAGGCTGTTCCATCTACAGTTCTACTGTGTACCACGTACAGACGCCTTCAATCAATCAATCAAAGGGGGTCCTTCAAACGAGGCGTGAAGAGGCACCATGTGGGCTGGCAAGGTGAGGGTGACTGATGCTGCTTTGTTTTCACGCTGCACCAGTTGTCCTTGCGTCTGGACTCCGTTTCCACTAAACGTCTGGTGGAGTGGAGTCATTTCAGTCAGCCTAGCTATGAATAAAAAAATAAAAATAAAAAACCTAACCAAAACTGAATTTCTTCAATACATTTTCAACCCTGTGATATCACACTATAATATTATAAATGCGAAAGTTTGTGTGTATGTATGTGTGTATATTTGCTGCTTCTTCACGCTGTAACAGATAGATGGATTTGGAAGAAATACGGGATACAGATAGTTTATAACCTGGATTAACACATAGGATAGTTTTTATCCCGATATTCCCACGGGAATGAATCAAAACTTTCAAAGCGGTACAAAGTCCGCTGGGTCCACTAGTAAATTATAAGGTTCGAAGTCTATTGAGGTAATTTGACAGTTTGTGGTGATGGTGGATGTGCAGGCGCACATCCACCAAGTGTGTACAATTAAGTATGGAGTTCTAGATTCTTCTACCTGGATGGTGGATCTACTCCGGATTATTTCACCTATTACTTTAGCTCGGTGTTTACCGTAGCCGCAGGGAGACGTAGGTGCTGATCATCTTAAATATGTTCATCATCATCAATATCCCATAAAATCCCTAATATCATAAAATTCACTCAGTGCTAAGGCCTTTCCCACATGGTCTAATACCAGAACCAACCACGTCGATCCTATGCAGGTTGGTATGTTTCAAGAACTGCGATGTCATGATAACAATCGAGAACAACGGCTTCCTTCCAAAGCACAGGATGAGCTCGAGACATTTTGATATGGCCACCCATCCGGTTACCTGTCATTGCGAAAGGTGCTATACTTGCAAGATCGCAACCACTGAAGATTGTCTTGATACTGATACTGTCAACTCACTGGAGTTCTATTAAAAACTAGCTGTGCCCTGCGGTTTCACCCGCGTTAATTAGCGACTGTTCCACTCCTATTAGTCATAGCGTGATGTAATATAGCCTATAGCCTTTCTCAATAAATGGACTATTCAACACAAAAAGAATTTTTCAATTCGAACCAGTAGTTCCTGAGATTAGCGCGTTCAAACAAACAAACAAACAAACAAACTCTTCAGCTTTATAATATTAGTATAGATTGTGAACAGACCATCCCCAAAAATAGATTACATGGTAAAAGCAATACTTGTGATAAATCTCAAAAACCGCAAAAGACGAATCTGTTTCAAGCATTATTGTATAGAAAAGCAAAATTTAATTGTATTAATTTCGTCATAGCGCATAATATAGGTTAGACGTTTGCACCTCTTCAGTTGGCTGTACCTACGCTAGTTTTAGGTTTGTTCTGCAGGCAAACTTGCGAGCTGCATATGTTTTCCCGGATTTCTTAATGACATTTGTAGCGTTAGAGAATGTTTGAGCGACGTAGTTTTAAAGACTGCGGAGTTTCTTAAGGGGGTTGAAAGAGACGACTAACAAAAATAATGGAATCAGGCGTTACTTCCTAGAAATCCATGGCACATAAATATGTAGTATAAATTCTGCAAAATAACTCGTTCATCAAGCTTGGATGCAGTACGCAAGCACCGCATTCCTGCCCACAAAAATATGCACATGCAGACGGATCATTGATGCAAACAAACATGGAAAAACCGATAACCCGACACGTGTTTTACCTCTCCACGGGACATCCTTAGGAACTATTGACTGGTCGAAAGCTGCGCACTTGCGACTAAGAAATGATGATATGACCACAATGCCAATAGCTAGACAACAATGACCCATATTACCTATTACTTAATGACCTCACAGAGGTAACATACGTATACTTGCAGGTAGTTATAAACCTTAATAAACATTTCGTTAGGACAACGACGTGTAACGCTGTAATAAGGAACAGTAAAAGCGAGAATAAAAATAAAGTTAAAAAAAAAGTTACATTCCTTAGAAAATCGCAAGTAGAATATCGCTTTATCAAGTAATAACTGTGTATTATAACCTATGTCTTTAAGGTAGCTTCGTTGAATGAGCTTTCGGATAACAATTTTAAATAATAAATACTTTAATGGGAATATTAAACTTCTTTTTAAATTAAAATTATCGTGGAAATATAAATCCACGAGCCAGACTTACTTTCTTTTTTTGAAACTGCAATAATTTAATAAATAGGTGATACTTGTACGTAGAAGCACAGCCTTGAGCTAGATTCATAAATAAATTCCATTCAAGTAACAATAGAATGCCTGAATTGGAAAAAAAACCTTTTCATAATCATTTCATGTCTGGTCCCAAGAGATGCTTTTGTGTCGTATGACAAAATAGTATGGCGGCTTTTTCTAGTAACATCATAAATGAGCAGCTCGTATATGATAAGGTCTTGCTCTCATATTACTACTTTTTTCTTAATTTCCATAAAGGGCAAGGTTGATCTTGGTCTTGGTCTTACTAGTGAGTGACAATCATGTTGAAGTTTTGCTGAAACTCAAGTTAAAAATCTATTAATTAATAGTAGAAATTAAGTAAATAGCCTAGTTATATGCGGCAAAGGCTTCTTTATAATTAATTCGTCGCTACAATTGTTGGGTATTGGCTTTAACTCCACGCTTGTCAAATGCGGGTTGGTGACCACAAACTCGAGTTATTCTTCGAAAAACCCAAAACACACTTTGCCCGATCTGGGAGTTGAACCTGGGACCTTCGAGTATCGGGCCGAGCGCTTTGCCACACGCCCACTGAGGCGTAAATTAAATATAAATAATGTTATATTATTGTTATGCCGGTAAACTAAGATATAAAATTGTGTTAGTAAATCAGGCAACAAATTATCAGCAGGCGGATCTTAAACAAGCATTTCGTGATATAACCGCAAAACCACAACAGGCAAACACCATAAAACAGGCAAGCGTGTATGAAAAAAATAATGAGAGATAATTAAGCGAAAGCGAAAGAAAGTCTACTAAATTCTCAAGCGACTTATTTAGAAACGGTACTG
This sequence comes from Eudonia mercurella, assembly GCA_963082485.1. Lineage (NCBI taxonomy): Eukaryota > Metazoa > Arthropoda > Insecta > Lepidoptera > Crambidae > Eudonia > Eudonia mercurella. The sequence goes on along the minus strand of OY720031.1, from coordinate 18,546,001 downwards.
TAAGTAACATTAAGTAGATTTTTTTTTAATTTTTCCTTTTAAAATCTCATAAATTTAATAGTTTCATCTATCCGTAAACACAGTATAGTTTTAATTGAGCATACTCAGAAGGTATCATGCTATTTCAATATTTATAAACGAGCGCGATTTTAGTTGCAATCTTGCGTCTGCTAGAATCTCGATGGGAGAGGGGCCTAAGGAAATCGTATCATACCATGTTTTTCACATTGTAATGGATATGCCGCCATTATCTGAGCTAGGCAGATCTAGGCTAACAGGCTTTCAGTCTCGTCTTTCTAGCGGCCAAGATGAAAGGACGCTGCCGTCTGACTTTATTTTGATAGAATAACTAATGATAACGATATCCGTCTATATTATACCTATATCTAAAAAGGTGATAGTAGAAACATAATACCTACATTATTTTCTTTCATCATCATCATCTCAGCCAAAAAGACATCCACTGCTGGACAAAGGCCTCCCTCAAGGATAAATAATTTTGAGAGGAATTTGCCATAATCGCCACGCTTGGCATGCGGGTTGGCGATCGCAGTAAGGTGAGAATAATCACAGAGAGACGCTGCTGCCCATCCTCTGGAATGGTCCCATAGTCGCCTTCTACGACACCCACGGGAAGAGATTGGGTGGTGCAATTCTTTACCCCCGGCACCACACGGGGATTTATTTTATTTTCTTTAGTTTACCTGAATACTATAAATTGTAATGTCACATTGAAAAGAAATTCACGCGCGTCTCACGCGGTCACGGAGTCTCCCTGTGACCATGAATCCTTTAAGGCCTTCGAAATATCAGGATAAAAATCTCCATCATTTCACAATTAATTCGTGAATTATATCATCATCACGGTATTAATATTCTGAATAGACTGTTATTAACTTTTTGTGTTTATTTATGTTAATCTTTATATATTATATAAAAATCTTATGTGCGTGTGTATGTTATTGAACTCCTTCTAAACGGCTGGACCGATTTGGTTGAAATTTTCTGTGTGTGTGAAGTGGATTCGAGAATGGTTTAGATTTACAATAGGACCCGGTAGGTGGCGCTGCTTTAGGATTCCAACATGGGATACGGGTGTTCTTAAGCGGATTAATGATTTGTTTGTTTTGTTGTCATGGAAACTGTCAACGTTTTGTTTGTTTTGTTGTCATGGAAACTGTCAAAGCGGTACGAAGTCCGCCGGTCAGCTAGTGTTAATATAATTTATTAAGATTGTATAGTCCACTTCTCTTAATATACCTAACTGTCCTAATAATTCTAGCACGTAGTGTTCGGTGGCACAAATACTTTGTTTTAAACACATTATTGTCATATTTTATCTTTATCATCCGTGATCGTTATTAACAGCTTATATTAGTCCTCTGCTGTAGGCTCGCCATCGCCACCAGAACACGCCCGCAGCTACCCTCACGCAGATCTTGCCAGCCACCATTCGCAAAGTTCGTCGTCGTTCGTCGCCCTCCTAGTCTGGGTGCCTAATGCGAGTTTCATTCGCTATTCGACCACGTCAACGAAAACGATAATTTGTATGGCAAAATCTTAACTCTTCTCGTATGTCGCCAGGAGGCGCTGCTTCAATGCCATACTAATTTTCGTTTTTGTAAACGTAATGAATACGGATATTACCTAAATGAAACTCACGCTAGGCACCCTGAAGTCGTCCTACATTAGGTCCGTTTACCGATACGGGATCTCTACCTAAGAACTCTTTTATTTCAACGGTTGTCGGTTCTGCGTGTAAAAAGGCCGGCGGAATACTGTAAAAAAAATGTTACAAAATTCACACTTTCGCAATACATAGGCACTAAGAAATGTCAATTTTCACATACAGTTTTATCGGAAAACATAATTTGTTTGATACGGTCGCACTTTATTGTCGACCCGCAGCCAGGCGAAAGAGAGTTTCACAATTTTATTTTATATTGCAAAAAGTTTCGTTATACACAATGGTGTTTCGCTACATCCTTTGCCTTCATATGGTTATCTTGGAGTTAACGCTATTCATACAGGGTATCAATATTATCACCGAACCGAGTAAAGTTATGTCGACAAAGTTTGTACCAAAAAGTAAGTACATAAACACTTTTAAACTACCGCGTTGCATTTAATCAAAGGTTTAAGTAATCATCGGTGCCACTCGATCGAAACGTCGATATATCCAGCTCTTAAGTCCTGTTCTTTTTGATTGTGAACAACAAAAGTTACACCTGGCTTTCAATTGGCGCCATTTCTATCAGCTTAGTGTTATGTAAAGCTGTGTAAGTGTATGTATATTACGAGAACAGTAGTAGAAAAGATAATAATATATCAGTTTATAGGATACTAGCTGTGCCCTGCGGTTTCACCCGCGTTAATTAGCGACTGTTCCACTCCTATTAGTCATAGCGTGATGTAATATAGCCTATAGCATTCCTCAATAAATGTACTATTCAACACAAAAAGAATTTTTCAATTCGAACCAGTAGTTCCTGAGATTAGCGCGTTCAAACAAACAAACAAACAAACAAACAAACTCTTCAGCTTTATAATATTAGTATAGATATAAATAATATCCTATAAACTGTCACCCGGCTGGGCAAAGGACTCCGTAGTTGAATCAAATACCCATATAATAAGGCAACAATATTTTTAGTTTTAGAAAGTAACATGTTTTTTTTATAATTATACATTCCAGTCAAAGTAAAGATGTGTCTCCTCAAGCCAGACTTAGGACCATGTCGCGCCAACATCAAAATGTACTTTTTCAACTCATCGACCGAAGAGTGCGAAAGTTTCATTTGGGGGGGCTGCCAGGGCAACGGGAACCGTTTCGACACCAAAAAGCAATGCAATGACTCTTGCCTAACCAAGCCTGATACGCCCAGTGAGTAACTATACATTTTTACCATTGAAAATGGTTATCAGATGATCAGATTTTTTTTTTTTTTTAATTTGAATTGAAATCGCCTGAGACATATTTTTGGCCATAGCTCCGAGTATTTTAGGAGAATCGAGATGTAAATAGTACCGAGAGTTGAGGAATTTATCAAGACACGTGTGAGCGTTTAAATTTTGAAAATCAGCTAAAACCTTTTTTTGGAATTTCGAAAAATGTGTGACGTGTTTTTTGGGGAGTGTTTACATACTAAATTGTAAATATTTCAAAAAAAAACCGACTTAAGAAAAAATTAAAAAGGGTCCTAAGGTATTAGTTTAGTTACACAATGGTGAAACAATTTTGAAAATCAATTAATAATTGTGACCTGTAGGTGGTCCCTTTAAATTTGGTATTGTATAAAAACAGGTATTTCTTTACATAAAAAGTGATGCAGATTCTTTGATTATTGACCGATTGTCATGGTAATGGTGTTAAAAGATGCGGATGCAGGCGAGAAGTGAATTCAAGTTGGAACTGTATTTAAAAAAAAATTTTTTTTCGTAAATTGTTGTATTCATTTTCAATCCTCCGATCCTTGCGGAGACTGCGAAATCTGTGAATTTTTTTCTGGCCGTTCACAATTGCATGGGTCATAATCGGCATCTTATTAACTTCATTTACTTCTCTCTTCTTACGTAAACTAACTAACTAACCTTGTCTGCCCTTATGATGGTTGGTATTTTTAATAATTGTTATGATACAAAGACAACTAAGGCCATTGATACAGTTTTGGTCGCCCATCCGATGACCGACCTTTGTGAAAGTGCTGAAAGTCAGCACTTGCAGACCAGGCACATTAAACAATGCGCCATCGAGCTCCTCTAAATAAAAATAAAAACTTTAGTTATGATAACAGTTATTTATTTACGAGTATATAATAAATATATTTACCTTCTATCGACGATATATTTGACGAGGATCATATAGAAATTATATTTATTTATGCAGAGAAAAAACCAAGGTATTGCTTACTCGGGTTCGACTACGGCTTTTGCTTCGGTGATGTAAAGAGATGGTACTACGACAAAAACTGGAAGATTTGCAAGGAGGGATTATATTCCGGTTGTGGTGGTAACAAAAACAATTTCTATAGCTACGAACAGGTAAGAAATAAATTTTCTTTTCTTTCGAAACGTTTGATCATTACCTCACCTTATTAATGTTAAATGTTAAATGACGAATGAAATGAAGTGGCTGTCAGAACAACATTATATTAATTTATTATCATTGTTGTTACTACAGACGAGAGAGGTGGCGGTAACTAGCCAGTCGGACTTAATAAAGCCAATATTTTTTTAATATTTTACTGGTAAGCTCAGTTTCTTGGTCTCACCTGATGTTAAGTGATGATAAGGCCAATGATGGGAGCGTACTTCACCCGGGATCTTATCTCTAGTTGCCGGAACACAACAATGCTACAAACATTGATGTTATGGCGTCATATTTAGAAAGCTAGTCAGGCGGACAAACAAGCTCTACCACCAACCAAACCGAGCACACAAACATGTATCCCCCGCTGGTAATCGAACCCGGGACCTCTGGTTCTAAAACGGTGGTCCTAAGCACTACACCCAGATACGGTTAAATCCTTACCGAGTACTTCAATATGTATACCCCGGAGCAAAGCAGAATATAGAATTAGCTATGAAAAAGCGCAATATATTCATCCTAGTAACAGCCAAGCAGCGCTCAAGTCACTCATTTCGCCCCGAATCGACTCTGGCCTTGTTCTAGAAACCACTAAAGCTCTTAACAAGCTAAGTAGACATAACAAGGTGCGATTGATATGGGTGCCAGGCCATATGGGAATCCACGGCAACGAGATGGCGGATGCACTTGCCAGAGAGAGCTCAGAGACCCAGCTTATTGGTCCTGAGCCGTTCGTGGCACTTGCACCAAGTACCATCAACAAGGCCTTAAAAAAGATTACATCAAAAACAGGCACGGCATCGAATGGAAAGAGCAGCCGGGTATGAAACACTTAAAATCCTTCCTATGTATGTGAAAACGCCTTAGGACGGAGTAAGTTCATATGCGGAGGCAGTAGAAGGCAGGTCCGATTAACCATCGGTGCCTTGACAGGGCACTATGCCACAAAACTAATGCTCCACAGAATGCATCTATCAACAAATAGCTTGTGTAGGGCTTGTGAAGAGGAAACGGAGGCAATCGACTCTCTGGCTAGGAAAAGAATGGGACTCCTGGGGTCGGCTTATCCGAAACCGGAGGACTTCAGGCTCTTCGATCTTAAGGACGTGACCGAACATATGGCATCTATCTTTACAGAGGAAGAAGAGTGAAAAGACGGGGTTGCACAAAAGATCCCGATGGGTCGAAGTGTTACTGCAAGAGGCAAACCTCAGCAGGCCCCACTAAGATAAGATAAGATACCCCGGAGGAACCGTAATGGAGAGACCTTTTGATATCTAGACCTTATTTAAATGTACTTATAGACTGATCAAAAAATCAATAATTTTTTTTAAAGATTGTTCGATCTTTAAACTTCAGCTGAGACTGAACTTTTACATAATGTGTAGTCAAAAAATTACAATCTTATTTTCTTTTTTCACCATCGTTTTGTCGAATCTAAAACTTTCTTTCTCGATGCTGTCAATCATTTGATTACGATTCTCTGCAGTGCGACTCCGTATGTAGACTTGCGAAGGGATCGCTGAACATAACCAAAAAGCCGAGGACTGGAGTACGAAAAGTGGTGTACGTATACACAAACGTCACATCGACAACCAAACAGATGATTCCAGAACACAACAGGTCAAAAGCGACATCACCTAAGCCACGATATGGGAATAAGATACGCAACTATTCATAATATTATACCATTTCGAATACGTACTCATATCGAATCACAAGACCAAGAAAACAAACTTAAATTTGGTAAGCATATAGCTATAAATTCTTTGTTATTTATTAGGAAAATTAATTTATTATATTAACATAAGGACTTTTTGTTACAGAAATGAAAACTTAGAACAATAAATTTGGATTTTGTCAGAAAAACTTAAGGCAGTATTTACGATTCCTGAATTCCTGATCCCACAAGAAGCGTATCCGGAAATTATGTTCTACTTAGTTCAGTGAGCCTAGCAAGGCAAAACAACCGAGTTTGTTTTGTAAACTCGTTTTGGAAACCTGCATGGAAATTGGAACAACGCGCTGCAATGTCCGCAAACATAAACTGACAAATTGACAGACGCCATTTTGTGTTTAAATTGGTGTAAAGGCGTAAACGCCTGTAACGCTCGTTTTCTATTAAAACATAACATGAAATATATTCTTCGATCGATAAAAGTACTAGATTCCCGATAACCGCTTCAAAAACAGTCCGGAAAATTAAACCACAAATTCACTTTTGTGGTCTTATTTCAAATTAGGAAGTTCGATTACAGTATTAAGTAAGTATACAAAGTTTTATAATATAACTCGTAATTGATTGATTTAAGGTTTAAAAGATATGATTTATATGTACTAGTGGTCGCCCAGTGGTCGAAATTCGACCGTAATTTTATTAAGGCTGCACGGATTGTATCCTAAGCATTTAAAAATTAAAATAAGATAGAATGTGAGTTTGGATTATAAAAGATATGATTTATATGTACTAGTGGTCGCCCAGTGGTCGAAATTCGATCGTAATTTTATTAAGGCTGCACGGATTGTATCCTAACCATTTAAAAATTAAAATAAGATAGAATGTGAGTTTGGATTGGCATTGACAGATGTCGGCTGCATTAAAGACAAATAACAATACGTGTGTGTCAAATTCATGGTAGTGTGTGTAGTGTTGTTTTTGTTGATTTAATGTATTTTTATGCATAATTTAAAATATATATTAACATTCGGATAACCTTCTCTATATAAACTATAAGTGTGCGAAATTTCATATTCCTCCGTCCCGCGCAAGTTTCGTAAAAACGGGTACAAAGTTTTTGCTTCACGTATTCATATATACCTAGATATGCACAAGATATTTACTCTCTGGTAGGTATATGGATGTAGTGTGTAAACCTAGTAATTTAGTATTATTGTTGATTAAAGCGTTTCTCAATCTCTATTTAAATACTAATAACAGTCAATAAAATAATTAAAATATTATTTAGTATAGTTTACAAAATAACCCTTTTCTACCATATACATATTTAGTGCATTCTTTATTACACACAGGGTGCTAATTAATTGAATTATTATTATTATCAGATAATTTATTATTTTATTAAATAGGTACTTATTTGTTTTTCATTCAATACCCAGTCACGCAGTCTTTCTGTCTTTCATAATTAGCACTTAAAAATAAAAAGTAAAATTTTAATGATTCCCTCGTCAGTATAAAATCGTCGATAGATAGATTGTATATACTGGACGTACCTAAGTAAACTTTACGATTTCGATAGGGGCTCAAGATAGGTCCCTGGCCCACTGATAGCCCTACCATTTGTCGAAAAGAAAGGGTAAGCTATAGGTTTCGTAAACTTATATACAGGATTCCATACAGAAAATCTTTTGAAACTATCGATTACTAACTCTTTCTTTCTTTTATTAATTAAACGTACGGAACGGAATTTACATTGATACATTCTAAAAACTCTAAAAACTGAGGAGCTCGATGGCGCACAGTGGTTAACGCTCCCGGTCTGCGAGTGCTGAGGTTAAGCAACTTTCGCAAAGGCCGGTCATCGGATGGGTGACCAAAAATTTGTCATCTCGAGCTCCTCCGTGCTTCGGAAGGCACGTAAAGCCGTGGGTCCCGGCTGCATTAGCAGTCGTTAACAACCACCAATCCGCACTGGGCCCGCGTGGTGGTTTACGGCCCGTTCGGCTCGTCCAGGCTCGTGCCCCAGCAGTGAGGACATAAAATGAGCTGATGATGATGATGATTCTAAAAACCAAAATATTTTTATTTCCGTCTGAGCTACGTGGCCCGATATATCGACCTGATATTCGAAGGCCCTGGGTTCAATTCCACAGTGGGGTTAAGTGTGTTTCGGATTTTTCAACATGGGGAGATTGGGCAATAACACACTGCGCTGGCCCTATGCAGATTGGTATGTTTACGACTCTTACCAACGGCTTATCGTACCTTCAGAACCACAGAGAGAAATGTGGAACCAGCTCTCGGCGGCGGTGTTTCCGGACCGTTACGACCTTGGGATCTTCAAGAAACGAGCCTATTCTTTTTTTAAAGGCCGGCAACGCGTTAGCGATTCCTCTGGTTTTGCGGGTGTCCATGGGCGGCGGTGATTACTCTCCATCAGGTGACCCACCTGCTCGTTTGCCTCCTTCTTTTATAAAAAAGAACCAGAGGTTCCCGACATATTTTGATTTACTCACTTATCTGGTGACCCGGCTTTGCTAAAGTTGCTTAACTTTAATTATCCCTTATCAATCTCATGAGCCTCTAACTTCTGAAGGTTAGATTAATAAACTAATTTAATAAGTTTGTGTGACTATGTTTCTTATGAAGTTATCTGTAACTGGCTTTCTGACGTAATTGTTTAGTTTCCAAGTTGTATCTCAGCTGTTGGTCTTCCCATTAAAGTACATTATTAATATAATTAAAATTGTCACATACTAAATAAACTATTTAGATTTTTTTATTATTTTGAAATAAGCTCAAGCCACTGCGCAATCTAGTATTTTTGATTCCATATGTGCTACTTATGCGCCATTATGAATAAATATCAAACAGCTAACAAGCTCCGAATAGCCGAGAATAACAAACATATTTCCCGCTGAACGGTCGTACAAGAATCCCGATTTACCTGGATTTCAGCCGGATCTTACAGGAGCCGCTGCCCGGGAAGAAAGCGCTTTCATTGTGCATAGTGCAGTAAGTTCCAGGGTATTTGCCGGAGCCCGTGTCACCCGGCTAAGTATCGACAGCTTTAAATTGTTGCATAAATCCTTGGGTATCCATTGTGAGGCAGCCATTTTGTCTTTGGCTTTTCCCTTTGGATAAGATGGCGGCGATTGATTTAATAACGATATGGTTGGTTTTATTTTTCATAATACTCAATAAAAACTATTCGAAAATGTTTTTGCTACTTTAAATAGTTGCAGACTGCGCTTTCCATTATAAATAGTCATGTTTTCACGGGCGGTACAACTGGGCCTAGAAAAAGGTTATTTAAAAAGTTACGCCTAAAAATATACATAATAAAGAAGCATTTTGTGATAAATAAACCATGTTGTACATGTTAAACATTTTGAGGAGCTCGATGGCGCAGTGGTTAACGCGCCCGGTCTGCAAGTGCTGAGGTTAAACAACTTTTGCAAAGGCCGGTCATCGGATGGATCACTAATAATGTATCATCTCGAGCTCCTCCGTGCGTCGGAAGGCACGTAAAGCCGTCGGTCCCAGCTGCATTAGCAGTCGTTAACAACCACAAATCCGCACTGGACCCGCCCGCATGGTGGTTTACGGCCCGTTCTCCCCTATCCATCCATAGGGAAGGTCCGTGCCCCAGCAGTGGGGACATAAAATGAGCTAATGATGATGATGATGATGATGATGATATATAGCAAAATCGTTAGCAACTGTCGGCCTGCAAATCAGACTACTAACAAACTGTGAAATTTCTTCAACAGACTTTGAACGTTACCTATAATGGATTTATTAACAAGTTCGGCAGTTCAAACTTAGTAGTAAAATAAACAAAAATGAGTCATAAAAATAATGAAATGGACCATTGAATAAATATTGAGCAGTAAAATTAATAAATGGGCAGTTACGTGTGGGTAGTTAATAAATCGGAATTAGTCGGTAAGAAATCTTATTCTAAGCAGTTCTGTAAACAATGAGGTGGTAAAATGTATTCTTCGTATATTAGGGTTTTGAGCACCATACACCACAACCGTGACTGCGCTCCCCCCTTGCGTGACTGGCCCTCAATACGCTGCGCTTCGCTCGGAAAAAAAACTGAACCTAACCAACAACAAGGAATAGAATATAATAGAATAGAAATTATTTATTGTACTCGTATAACTGTGTACAATATAGTTTTTAAATAATAAATAGTATCAACAGTTTATCCATTTCGGACGTACAATGTGTTTTGTGAATAATTCTGTATTAAGTTTGGAATAATATTAAATAAATATAAAATAATAAAAATAAGGGTTAAAACAACCTAAAAGTAATTACTGTAACGCAAAATAATGCCCCCTTCTAACGAAAATTTACCTACCTCTCTTTTCAATCGGTTCGGGTTCTGGTGTCTCCGCTCCCTGTGAACTGACGAACTATTTATCTAACTGCCCATTCTATCATTTTTAGTGGCGATTTATTTATTAGACTGCTTACGTATTTTTACTACTGATATTGTAGGATGAAATAACCGCGCAATTGTTTTGTTACGTCTATGTTTTACTGTTGTACTAAGTTACCAACAGCCGATAAATTAAATAACTGCGTATTCTTTTTTCAACTGATCATAATAACCTCTCGAATGTGTATAACAGTTTAAAGAATTAGTTCCCCTTAATTATCTTTTAGCACTAATTTAAACACAAACACGCCGCAGAAGTGGGTCTCAGTGCAATAGTCAGCGGCGGAGTGCATATTTCCTCAGCGCGGCGCCAGCGTGCGGACACTCCGACGGAAGCCGTGCGCGACCTGTGCGCCGGCGGGAAGACGCCCTCAATAGCGTGCGACAGAGTAACTGTAAGCAGAGATTCTAGGAGGGATTTTTTTGGAAAGAATTTGCTGATTGCCGCAGACGGCATTTTAAACTTCACCGGGCATTTTTGGGGGCGGCGAGGAACGTAAAGGGTCCCTCAAGCCGTGTGAAACGAATCAACTTCGGAGGTTTTCTAGAGGGAACGGCATTGCGCACTAGTGCGCGTCCCCGTGCCCTACTAGATTCTCCAAAGGGTTCGGATCGGATCGGTTTAAATGCCGAGGAGATGGTTACCTTAAGTTCAATTTATTGGCGTTCAGCTTCGCGCAAAATGAGTTTACTTCTTTTTGGTTTGAACACAACGATAAAAACATAGTTGACATAGTTGCTCAATAAATATGTATGTACAAAAAACTTAAGTATACGATCATTTCTCCTGTTCTCAATCGAGCAACCACTAAACGCGCTTAATAATCTTTCATTACCAATTTAAACACAAACCCGCCGCAGCAGTGGGTCTCAGTGCAATAGTCAAAGTGATTTGAATAAACTGATTTTAAGCATGCCAAATCGCTGTGCCTTTGTGATTTTTGTGAATATTAGACATACAGATTATATTTTTTTTTTTACAATAAAATTAATAAAATCAACCTTGTTCTTGCTTTTTTGCCAATTAAGTGACGACCTTAACGTAAGCTAATTTTCTCAATTTGTTAAAATTGCACTTCTTCTCTTCTTCTTTCTTCTTAATTTTTTAAGGGATAGAATTGTTTAGTAAAACATACAAAATAGAGCAAGAAGCCAGTCTGGAAAACCAGATTAGGTAAATATTATTAGATTTTTTTTATAGCTTACAATGTAGGTACTTGACCCCTAGACATTTTTGATGTGTGTATGTTCTTCTTTAATAAAATCAGTTTCATAACTAAACAGTTGAAATTGAATATGCTCCTCTCTCTCTGTATGCGACTACTCTGCGGATCCCACCGGGAACCACCCGCGGACGATGTTTGTTCATTAGAGGTTTTAATTTGATTTTTCTAGCGCGTTCTAATTGCGCGGCGCTTATAATTTTCTACTCATTTATGCACCGAGGAGGCCGCTAACAATTCGTTTCTGGCATTTGTTTTTCTTAATCTCCCCTCCCGGTGTTTTCTACAACGATTTTCTGTTGACGCAAGCAATTTCAGCGGCGCCATTGAATTCATAATTTCTATTAGAAATAAAAGCGCAGAAGTTGTACGTTCAGTTTTGCATTGTTTTAGTGATTGCGACAATCAAGTCGGTAAATAATTTCTGTTGGGCGAAGTTTTTAGTTTGAATTATAAGGAAATATTTCTGAGAAAATTTCTCAAATGAACTATTTAAATTCTACATTGAATTTAACGAGTATTGGTTTTAGAGACTAGGTCACGATTGTATCCCTAACGAGTTTAATTTTTTATAACTTTACATTATATGTCACGATAGCATAGTTGGTAGTGCTCCTGACCCGGCATGTCATTGGGTGCGGGTTCGAGTCCCGCTCGTGGAATTTTTTCCACAGTTTGTATTTCTTTAAAATTGTAATTTGATTGCAACAAAATATATAAAACCATAATCATAAAATAATTCTTGACTGTTATTTAATATTTGTACAAGTATTAAGAACGGATGTTGATGACGTAGTTGTCGACATTGAATAAGGCTCAGAGAGAAAGAGCAAGAGTAGATGAGTTAATTAATTTCGGCGAGTTGAATTGAGCCACGATACCATAGTTGACCCTTTTACCTGACCCGGCATGCCATGTCAATCCCGCTCGTGGAGTTTTTTCAACACTTTGTCTTTTTTTTAAATTGTAGCTTTACAATACCTTCGTCTTCCTTCATCTCACCTGATGTTTAGTGAAGATATGGCCGAACATGAAAGCGCACTTCACCCGAAGTACTCAATTAGGTACTTAGGCACTACCTAACAAAATGGTAGTAGCTAGCCAGGTGGACAAAAAAGCCCTACCACCAATCCGCTGGAAATCGAACCCAAGACCTCTGGGTCTGAGACCTGGCTTACTTGTATCGATAGCAACTGCATTTTGAACTAATACAGAGGTGATAAAAATTTATGACTACCTTCAGTAATTATTTAAGCATATTTTTAATGGTTGTGACAATAAGTTACATTGAATAAAAACTCTTTTCATTAGCTACTTTAGTACTTCTCACGTGAAGAGACGATCATTACATTAGTAATGTCATATTTAATAGTAGTGATGCAGGGCAGGTTAAAACTATTTTTAATATTCATAGTATTCCCGTTGCAAAAAGCAAGATCACTGCGTCACACAAATCCTTTTCTTATTCCATTCCTTTCCCGCTCACTTCAGCAACGAATCAACGGTTGCCTGGGACGATTAGTGCCGTCGATGTTGGCAACACTGTTTTTGTGATGGCGATACTGGCTGTCACGAAGAAGGAAAAAAATAATAACCGTCAGCGCATACGGCTACATATTTAAACCGCTGTTGTAAATCTTGTGAAGTGTTATAGTGAATATCAAGTAAAGTGAAGCTCGAAGATCACCATCCAGTTCAGCCATAAAGGCCGTGCAGCGCATTGCAAACCTACTGTAATTGAGTGAGTCCCATCTTGCCGGTTCTCCTTTTAATTATCCATAAGCCGGCAGGAAACCCACCCAATTGTGTTTTGCAGCAGTGCCTTTAGCCTCCGATCGCATTTTTACTTCTATATTTATTTTTCTTAAAGTCTGCTTTTAAATGTGGTAAAAATTGTAAATGATGATGTTAGCTCACCAAGTAAAATAAGTAGGCAGTCTACGTCTTCGTCCACTTAAATACCTGTTTCCTGTGATGATTTTACCATCTGAGAAACCTTTGCAGGCACAACCACTTACCAGAGTCTCATCGATGATCGATAGGTTCTCCAGTGCTTTGTGGCGTTCGTTGACTTGTATTGTTTGGACAGTAGTACCAAAGTAAAGATAGACGATTTTGAGGAACAAAGGAGGACCAATTGCTTTTGATAGTAAAATAGACAATTTAAAAGCTAGACCAGCAAAAGGTATCACCTACAATTACGTTAACGGGGGTCCTGACATGTCCAGCGTGTGCTTAATACAAAATTAAGATGCAGTCACATGAGGGCGTAACCGCGGGCAAACCAGATCAGATCCAGGAACCAGTGACCGAAATCGGTTATGGGGTATCATCATCATATTCTTATAGGCTAATAAATTACTTAACTGTTTTAGAAAATCAAGTCATGTGAGGTATCAAAAGAAAATATAAGTGTCTCATATAAATGAATGTAAACTCTTATGAGAAATATAATTGCATTTTTGTGTACCTAAACCGTTAGCAAGCGAGTTAAATATTCTAATAAAATTACCATAATTCTATTAAAGTGAATGGCAGTGCAGCAAAAAAATATCTTAACAAAACAATAACTTGAATCAAACAACGATACACGTGTTTACTAATTCATATTTAATTCAATATTTACAACTTCACAATTAAACATTTTTTTTACAATAATAAGTTCTTTGGGTGATAACATTTATAACAACGAATAAATTATAAAATAATCTTAATCTTAAACTAAGCTTTATTCTTAGAAAATAAAATATATATTTCTATGTATACTTAAAAGCTTGGGTGAGACTCAAATAATTTAAGTTCAAGTGTGTAATTAATACAACATTTATACATAAAAACAGCAAAGTGCCCAATAATATGTAAAGTACTTATGTGCCTGTAGAAACAGTTATGCTTGTGAATTGTGTTGGACAAATATAGAGGAGCTCGATGGCGCAGTGGTTAACGCGCCCGGTCTGCGAGTGCTGAGGTTAAGCAACTTTCGCAAGGGCCGGTCATCGGATGGGTGACCAAAAATGTATCATCTCGAGCTCCTCCGTGCTTCGGAAGGCACGTAAAGCCGTTGGTCCCGGCTGCATTAGCAGTTGTTAACAACCACCAATCCGCACTGGGCCCGCGTGGTGGTTTATGGCCCGTTCTCCCTATCCATCCATAGGGAAGGCTCGTGCCCCAGCAGTGGGGACATAAAATGAGCTGATGATGATGATGATGGACACATATAAAAGCATACAGTTTTCTTTATAAAAGAAAACGAAAAGTGTAGTATACATTTTATTTATTAAGACTCGATTCTCTTTAACCTCAGTTTACAATATTCCTGAGGGCCTAGTAAAAGTTTCATAGCCATTCGATCACGTTAACGATAACAGGAATCTGTATGGCAAAATTTTAATTCGTCTCGTATGTCGCCAGGGGGCGCTGCTTCAATCCCATACTAATTTACGGTTTCGTAAACGTAATCGAATGAATACGGAGAGTAAACTAAACTCAGACTAGGCACACGTCAGACTATTCCCAAGCGATATCGAGACCTGGGGGGTAACCACGAGCTCTTATAGCAGTATTATTGCAGTTGTGAAAACGAGAACGTTTCGTGGCGAATATACATCAAATGAATACCAAATGAAATCATTCAATGCTAAGTATGAGACCATATTTAGAAATACTGATTTATGTGAACTGTATTCAAAAACTCAGGGGGGTGCAGCGCGGAATTTGAAAATTTACGTGTTTTTAAATCACTGATGCTAGGCGCTGAATAGGTCTTATATATTAAAAGGACTAGTATAGGTTAGCTTGATCCTTTCACAAGGTCGTGGTTGTCTTGGAATTTGAAACAAATACCCAGAAACTGCATAAACAATACGTAAAATAATGATATCTAAAAACTTATTTCTTCAGAATCTTTGTAAATATAGCACAAATGAAACAATGATCCGACATCAAAATGTTTGTATTGATATTCCGCAGGTCACTGTTGTCTTATTTTTCAATAAAAAAACATGAACATGAAAATATTAAGACTTTTCTTATTTTTTACCCAAACGCCTATGATTTTACGAAAGTAAACATTGCTCTAATTAAATCACCAGCCTACTCTGTACAGATATTAGTGTACGTGCGTATTCGTAGTCGTGCGCCGTTGTCACCCCACTGCCACGCGCCGCTCGCTCGCTATCATAAAGAAACTTGAAACTCGCAGTTTTGCGTCCGCGCTGCACCCCCTAAGTCGACGTACGTAGTCAAGCTATTCCTAAGCGATATCGAGACCTGGGGGGTAACCACGAGCTCTTATAGCAATATTATTGCAGTTGTGAAAACGAGAACGTGTAGCGGCGAATATAGAATACCAAATGAAATCATTCAATGCTAAGTATGAGACCATATTTAGAAATACTGATTTATGTGAACTGTATTCAAAAACTCAGAATATATTAATTAATAAACTAAGGGAATGTCAGGCTGGTGTTTTAACATTGTCAATAATTTAGAAATAAACGTTAATAAATACTCCCCTCTAAAAGGTGGTAGCTATTTAGAATTACCTAAAGAAATTAGTAGTAATACATGCGTCTCTTTTCCACAACTGCAATAATACTGCTACAAGAGCTCATAGTCAGGGGGCCCATACTCTAGCCCGAACTTCTATTCAAAACGTAACTTAAACTTAGAGACATGCCAATGTCACACAACCTGTGAAATGACGTCTATCATTGTTAGTTCCATTCACGGACGTTGTGGCGCTGTATCACAGTCTGTACAATATTGCTATTTACGCTACGATACGAACACGATTGTTGTTAGCGCTGAGCCCAGAATAATGAGTGCGAGTTTAAATCACCCTTCACGTCAACAAAAAATGTTAAAACCGTCAAAAATATCGTGTGATTGAGTAAGTTTTACCAAACAAATTCTAGTTTTCATTAACGTGATTAACTATTCATCAAGTAAAGCAGACGGGATCAAAGCAACGTTACCTGTAGCGAAATCGTGAGTCGTTTGAAGAAAAAACCTTGCAGTCAGCGCTCAGATTTAGAACAAATCTGTCAAAGACAATCAGAGCAACCTGAGTAAAAATCAAGAAAATTCAAAGTTGAAAACGAACTCGCTTATGTTATAGTAGTGTTCTGTCTGTTTTGAAGATAGCCAGTAACACATATTTTAAATTACTGAACAGAACAGCACTACAGTATAATGTTGGCCGTAGCACAAAGTCTATCAAAGTCGTAGAATGAATGTCACTTGTTTCAAAATGACATCTGTCAGTTGCTTGTAGTTTAGAACAGCTTATATTCTAATAGTGTTTGTCAATAATTGTTAGTTCTATTTACGAACGCTGTGGCGCTGCATCAATTTCCGTACAATATTTCTCTTTAACGCTTACGAGTTTAGGCTGCCTGTACATTGAAGCGGAGCGAGGCTACGGTGCGGAGAAGCGAAGAAATATTAACCAATAGGATTGCATTAAATCTCCGCTCCGCTCCAGTGGACATGGATTTGCGGACTTGTTTAAAAATTGGGGCAGCGGAGCGGTGGAGCGAGGCAGCGGAACGGGGGAGCGGAGTGTGGCGGCGGGGAAACGGACGCATGAACTCGGCCTAGCTTCGCACAGTCCGCAACTCCGCTCCGCAATACTCGCTCGCTCCGCTCCGCTACCTCGCTCCGCGTCAATGGACAGACACAGTCCGCAACTCCGCTCCGCAATACTCGCTCGCTCCGCTCCGCTACCTCGCTCCGCGTCAATGGACAGACACAGTCCGCAACTCCGCTCCGCAATACTCGCTCGCTCCGCTCCGCTACCTCGCTCCGCGTCAATGGACAGACACAGTCCGCAACTCCGCTCCGCAATACTCGCTCGCTCCGCTCTGCTGCCTTGCTCCGCGTCAATGGACAGGCAGCCTTACGACAGAAGTTCAATTTTTTATGCTAAGCCTGCTAAACTGAATTCTTTACTATAATTCATTTATACAAACAACAAGTTTCGTTTTTTTCTTGGAGAGAGATTGCTGATTGCCTCAGACGGCCTCTTCAGCTTTTATTTATTTTATGTTCAGTGCAGTATAATAATAAGGCGAAGACATCCATGCTGAGAGTTTTACAGGAAAGCTTGCAACCTACACATAACTTTTACTGTCGTATTCGATGGACGGCTGCACATATAATCTCGCTACCAGACCAACATATTTTTAAAAAATAATTAATTAAGAGTGAGTGGCACAAAGAAGTACCTAAATAGATTTGTATAAGTGAGTACAGTCATAGCAGGAGTGGCCACGGTGCAAGTTTTTTTATTCGAAGAAGCGCCACCTTCGTTGTGCCGTGCGAATAAAGAAGTAAAAATCTGTAGTTCACCGTACGTGAAATAGGCGGAACAAATAAAAAAAAAAAGTTTTTACAAAAAAACTACTTTAAATATCACTAAAGTGGCATAAACATTTCGGTATTCCATTCAAACTTCGAAGTTTCATATTTTTCAAACCAATGCGCGATAAGCCAATTTATAAGAAATGCACAAAGATCTAGTGAGTTATACCACAAATAATAACGTAATCAACTGAATTTAGGAGATATTTAGGCCATAATCGATAGTTCTAAAGAGAAAGGTCCTTATGGAAGAACAGAGCTGGTTATCAACTGCCAGCATTATGCTAAGTTAGAACATTTTTTACAGCAAAATTTGTTTTTGTTGTTCTTTATTTCTTGTGCTGTTACAAATCAATATTTATCATAAATCTTTTTTCGGCGTGCGAACTTCCGAGTAAGCGGTCGTGTGCAGTTTATTTTTAATTTCTATAAATAAAGTATTTAATTTGAGCTGGAGCCCCGGACTTCGCCCTAACCAATGTGAAGACCTTGTGCGAAGCCCCCAGCGTTGTAAGAAGCAAATATTTTTGAAACAAATACTTTGAGGCGCGGCAGGGTTTGATCGCCGGACCTCTGGCGTAAGTAGTTGGCACCTTACCACTCGACCACGGTCACTAGGCGCGGCGCGGTCGAAATTACCGACTACTATCTGCGGCTGAGTCTACGCATTGCTACATCGCATCTACGGAGCTACGATTGCTACGACCTGCTACGGCAACATAACCATACCGCTCTTGTGCGCGCTCGTGAGTCATCGCGCCTGCCCCCGCCGCCGGCCGCCGCCGCTCGCCGCTCCGTTGCCGTTGCCGTGCCGTGAGCTGAAACCGGTCAATCCGTTGCTCGCTACTCACCGCCTCGTGACCGCTGCGCTGATACTGACCGAGACATCCGCTGCATTAATAGTTGCGCCCGCTACACTGTTACACTGCTTACATTTCTCGATAGAGCAGCGATTTAGTTTGACTGGGCCTTAGTTAGCTCGCCAGCCTCTTCAATATCAGCCTTTTAATATCGGGTAATATGAATTGCTCCGCTTGCCACGAGAATATAAGCGGTGATGAAGATCTGGTCCGCTGCACACAAGGCGATTGTGGCAAGTACTATCATCGTTTATGTGCAGGCGGTAATGACTTGGCTAATGAAAACGGTGATTGGATATGCCCTGAATGTCGTTGTGCTGTCAAGAAGGGAGGCGACAATAGTTCTACGCCAGTCGGCGCCATGAAGCAGCGGAATCCGAATGTCACACTTAGAAGAAAAGCTGCGCCCATGTGCACTGAAGTGATACAGGTGCGAGCGGAAACTGGTGAACTTGCAGATGAGATACGTACTTTACGATCGGAAATGAGCAGCCTAAAAAATCAGTTGGCTAAAGCGATATCTATCATTATTGCTCATGAAGATAAATTAGAAAATTACGTTGTTCAAGTGGATAAGTTAAGTAAGAAAATTGAGACTTACGAAAAAAATGCTTTTCATGCAACTGGCGGAGCTGTTGCTGAAATGCTTACCCAGCCGAGGGTACACACATCAAAAACATCTCAGACGCCACAAGCTAAAAATTTAAATTTAAATTCGGAAATAAAAGCATCAGAGACAAAGGCGGACTTATCGAAGAGTAGTTACACTATAATATCTAAACCGCATCCTACTACTGTTCATGAACCTGCAGTTGCTGTGCTCAACGATGGCGTTGTAAAGCAAGGATTGGTAGAAGCAAAGAAACGCGTAAACCGACGACCAGTGTCTTTATGTGGAACTGCGGACCCCGCCAAAACTCTTCTAAAAGCCGTGGAAGAGCGTAAATTTCTTCATCTATGGAATATGGCGTCTGGTGCGGATGATGTGCGTCAGTATTTGCGTCAGCTGTGTCCATCTGGTAGCTGTTCTGTAGAGGAGCTCACAGCTCGTGGTGACTATAAGTCATACAAGATCGGAATTCCAATAGCCTATTATGACAAATGTTATTCCATTGACGTTTGGCCAGTAAATGCCAGAATCAAACATTGGATTAATTACAGAAAACCGGTTGCAGGAGGCAAAGATGCTGCAAAAACTGCTCCTAGCCCACAGTCCTTTCGCAGTCACAGTCAATAAAGTTCACAAGTTTCATATTTTTTATCAAAACGTTCGTGGCCTTAAAACTAAACTTAGCACATGGCGTAACAATCTTGCCTTACTAGATGATAATTTGGTTGCAACGACTGAGACATTTCTGGACTCCTCAGTGGCGGACTCAGAGCTCGAATGTGGCGATTGGAGTGTTCTCCGACGTGATAGAAGGACACCGTGTGGAGGTGTTTTATTAGCAGCGCGTTCCTCAATTACACTGCGGCGCAGATTTGAGCTCGAAACAAGCGAAGGAGAAGACTTGTGGGCGAGTTTCACGTGGCGCGGACGCACTTACTTTGTGTGCGTAGTGTATATAAAGCCCACTGCCAGTGATGAAGATTACATGTGTTGGTTTACTAAGATTGAGACTTTTATTAATAGCATAAATGGATTTGTAATAATTATAGGCGACATAAACTTAAATAGTGCCTCGTCTAGTGTTAAGAATTACTACTGTTATTTTCTGTCTTTCTGTCAATTAGTCGATAAAAACGAGGTAAAAAATGTACATAATGGTATGTTAGATGTAGTTTTAATCCAGGAGGTCTCTCGCCAGGTGTTGGTTGTGGAGGCGGACGGCATAGTTCCACTAGATGCCTACCATCCAGCCCTTGAAATCGAGATAGCAGCTGAATCAACTCATTGTTCCGAGAACATAGAACCAACCAATATAAATCCAGTCAAGGACTGGAATTTCAATAAGTGCGATTATGACTTGCTATATGAAATGCTCTCTGGGGTATCGTGGGACCCTGTCATGCAGTCCAGTAACGTCCATGAGGCAGTAGATATCTTTTATGGTATTATTTATACTATATTTGACTCATGTATGCCTAAGAAACGTCGCGCGAGATCAGTATCCAGACGCTATCCGGTTTGGTTCACTCGAGAAATCATCCTTGACACCAAACGCAAAATCAAACTTCACGCTGCCTGGAAGCGTACCAGCTGTGACGATGATTATAAATTATTCTCAGATCTCAGAAGCTCATTGAAATTTCGGGTTGCGGAAGTTTATAGATATCATATGAGTCGCATAGAGAATGACATTAAAATCAATCCGCGTCAGTTTTGGCGTCACGTTTCCAGTTTGCGGTCTAAGGGGGGTTTTGAGCCTACTGTGACCTATGAAGGTCAATCGCTTACCGGTGTGGCTGCTGCCGAGGGGTTTGCCAACTTTTTCGCAAGTGTTTTTTTACTTGACGTTCCCCAGTTAAACGCTGCAACTACTAGTAATACAGATACAAGTTGTAACAGTAACTATATACACATTTCTGGTTTTAGTCCTGCCGAGGTTGTGAACAGTGTTAAAAAATTAAGGCCGAATAGTTCATTAGGACCAGATAATATCCCACCTTTTATTTTAAAGCAGGCAAAACTATTAATTTCTTTTCCCCTTTGTCATATCTTTAATCTGTCGTTGAAAACAGGCTGTTATCCTTCTCAGTGGAAGACGTCACGAGTGACTCCTATACCTAAGAGTTCCAACAGATCAGCAGTCGAAGAATACCGACCAATCGCAATATTGTCATCACTAGCTAAAGTTTTTGAGCACATCCTTCATAAAAACATTTATGCTCAAGCTGAAAGGTATTTTAGTGATGCACAACACGGTTTTAGAAGTAAAAGATCTGTCAACACTAATTTATTGATACTGGTGGAATACATTTCGGTACAACTCGAACTGGGGCTACAGGTGGACGTCCTTTACTTTGATTTTCGCAAGGCCTTTGACAGAGTCAATAATGATATTTTGATTTCAAAGCTCAGTGCTATTGGCTTTTCACCAAATCTTCTTCACCTTATCGCAGACTACCTTCGCGATCGCAAGCAATTCGTTAGACATGGAATTTATGAGTCTTCCCATTACCACACGCGTTCTGGGGTGAGTCAGGGTTCTATTCTCGGTCCATTGCTCTTCCTGCTTATGGTTAATGACCTGCCAGCAACTCTCCAAAAGTCAAATTGTCTTTTATATGCAGATGACTTGAAGTTATATCGCAGTGTCAGGACAGAGACTGACTGTTTGGCTCTCCAGGACGATGTTGACGCTGTGTATGAATGGAGTTTGGCCAATAAAATGGAATTCAACTCTACCAAGTGTTTTGTAATGAGTTTTGGTCGAATGAGGCGACCCATCACCTTTGAGTATAAAATTAATGGCAACACCGTAACAAGACCCACAACTATCAAAGACCTGGGAGTCACATTTGACAAGAACCTTACATTTCATAGTCATATTAACACGGTCGCCAAGGAGTCATTTCAGCGTCTGGGCTTCGTTCTCAGAAATGCGCGGGATTTCAAAAATGAACACGTGATCCGCCTTTTGTTTAGTGCGTTGGTGCGGAGCAAGCTTGAAGCGAGTTCATGCGTGTGGAATCCTCATGAGAAGACTTACGCTCTGCTTTTGGAAAAGGTGCAGAAGGCTTTTCTGCGTTTCCTGTACAAACATAATAAAGGTTTTTATCCATATATGTATCCCACAAATTTTCTACTAGGGTGTCTCGGCTTTAATTCACTGGAAACTAGGCGAGCTTATGATCAGGTCATAAGCATGTTCAAAATATGTCGTGGCATTGTGGATGCACCAGATCTCCATAATGAGTTGATTCGGCTTTATGTCCCGAATAATTACCGTCGCAATAGGAGACACAAACTGTTAGCTGTACCCGCTTGTCGGACGGTGTCCCGCGCTACGTCTCCCGTGCCGCGCGCGCTCTCCGCAATCAACGCACTTGTGCAGGCCAACCCGGACCTTGATATTTTCGCAGATGAATGGAAGGTGGTCACATCTGTGTCTCTTGCTTTTTGTGAACGTACCTAGTTGCATACTTTACCATGTTATTATTTTTATTAACACTTTTTTAATAATTATTTTATTGTTATTATTGTTATTTTTTTAATTGCTTTTTCATATTTTTTTTAATTTTTAATTTTATTCTTATGTTTGTGATTATTTTCTTTTAATTAATTAATTAATTGTATTAATAGGTATCTTGATTAGTGTAATTGGTGTTTGTAACCGTGCTAGTCAAGTAAATAAATAAATAAATAAATAAATAAATAAATAAAATTTTCTTTCTTTCTTATTAGGAAAAACAGTGCTTATTGGAGCTGCAGATGCACGCAAAAATAATATTAAAAAGTACAAACATTTCTGACAGTGCCCATTACTATTCTCACGTTGACAACTCCAAAACGACTTCTGACATTTAAAAATAACCTTACCAACTATTTCACAGACTAAATTCGTATCTCGTAAAAGTCACAAAGTGTTTTTCGTTTCACTTCAACCACCCACGAGTGACAAGGACAGATGATGGTCCTCCTCCTCGTACGCGAAGCTGTCGTCGAAGTTTTCAAAGCCGTAGTCTTGGCCTATGACCACCATGGGCAGGAAGATGAGTAGGAACAGGAATATCCAACTCTGGAAGCTTTTTGATGCGCTGCCATTCAGGGTGACTGAAATTGTAACAGAAAAAATATCAGTTGGCTCCCTGCAATTGAATAAGTGCACATACATATATAGTTGGTTCCGGCTGCGTTTGCAGTCGATAACAACCACCAATCGGCACTGGGCCTACGTGGTGGTTTATGGCTCGTTCTTCCTATCCATCCATAGGGAAGGCTCGTGCCCCAGCAGTGGGGACATCAAATGAGCTAGTAATATTTAGGCTAGCTAGTTATATTAGGAGGCAAACGAGCAGGCGGGTCACCAGATGGAGAGTAATCACCGCCGCCCATGGACACCCGCAAAACCAGAGGAATCGCAGACGCGTTGTCGGCCTTTAAAGAAGGAATAGGCTCGTGTCTTGAAGATCACTAAGTCGATATGGTGATGTGACATACATTGTGGAACTTATCCAATCTAGGGTAACGACACCGGTATTCGACAGGAACCAGTGATCGATTTTTTTTCCTTTAAATTATTAAAAATAAGGACCAGCAACTACTTTTAGTCTTTAGCAACCAGACTACCTGCTTCCTAGCTGTTATATCGTAAAATTTAAATGAAAATGCATTATTAATTTTTGTTCTTATATAACAGGTATGCCGATCAAAAAAAGCCAAAAGTGTAGTCACGGTAAAGTTGATATAATTGATGAAACAACTATCGTATTACATAAACAAAATATATATTTAGTATCAAAGGAAACGTGTTTACAATTAGTCCGACCCATAAATTCATAACACACAATAGTTTTTCTACAATATAATTTAAAGTTGGGCAAAAATCATGAAAACGAGTGGCGGCGTTTAGTTGATATGTTATAGTTTATCTAAATCATTATAACCCTAATTAAGTCTAAACAATCACCAATGTCTTAACTACAAATCGTCTGTCTCACATTTTCGATTTATCGAGCGGTTTTTTAAATTATTTATTTTCAAATTAACACGTTAAATTTTCCATACAAAATTAGTATGGCCGCGCGGCATCAAATAAATATGGACGAAAACATTTTAAATAAAATATATGACACTTGTCACTTACGGACGGCGCACCCTTACAACTGTGTCAAATTTAGTGTGATTACCTTCGACCAATTATGTACTAGATAAAGGATCCGGAACATAAATGCATCTTGAAAGCGGTCCTCTTTGCTCATACCTAAAGGTACATTTAAATTTCGAATAACAAAATCTGAAAAAAACTTGGATAGCATCAACAACTTCAGCTTACTATGAACGTGCTACGAACCTTAAAAATAAAGATTATGTAAATCAAGGTTGCAAAATATTTGTACTCAATATTTACTGTCATCGCCACAAACTTTTTCTGTTTTTCAAGCTCTCATCGGGAATCTAGTATGATCAAAGGGGTTCGTGTGTTAGGCCCCCGGTGTGTGACGCCCCCGTGGTGGAGGCACCCGATTTTCAATTAAGTTATAACAGGCGATTTTGTCGTAATAAAAGTCATTTGTACTACATACAGGCAGCAACAAAATGTTTCTGAACTAAATAAGTAATTTAATTTCACTGTGAAATTTCATGTTTATGATTATTATGAGTATGATGCGTTACAGGTATAATTATCTGATTATGTACAGTCACCAGGCACTAAGATGTGACTATCAACGGCCTGCAAAAATATCTGATTATTGGTGGAAGACATATATATATATATATATATATATGACGATCTAACACGGTATAAGTATGTGATGATTTGTCGCCGGTACAAATATAACTTCGATAATGGCATAAGTATCTGACATCGGGCCGCTTCAAAATATATGACATTGCACAAAATCAAAATTATGTAACCCACCACCAGCATAAATATTTATTCACTGTGAACATATAACCATCGGATCACAGATGGACCGCATAAATATCTAGCATGATACAAAATCTAAAATATGTAATCAATCTGCAAATATGAACTTTATCTTGTTGTCTTACCAAAATATATTTTTTTTTAAATGTTTAATTATTTTGTTATCAATGTTGTAAATATTTAAGTAGATACCTATATCATTTATAGGGTATTCAAAATTACCTTAATTACATTTTATATTAAGTACTTTAAATCATCTGATTTTATCAAATGTGATTTTAAATTGTAACTTGACTAATGTGATATTATTAGATAAGCAAATTGTTGTTTCACCGACATTATTAATAAAGATTTTATAAAAAAACTAAGACATTGATCATTAAATTTTTCAAATAATTTCACACTTATAAACATTTTTATAATAGGTTACACTTTGCTATCTGACTGTACTTTTGATAAAAATATTCAACTTATAAATTTTATCGCAGTAAAACGAAATCGGGTGCCTCCACCACGGGGGCGTCACACACCGGGGGCCTAACACACGAACCCGAGTTCTTTACCCTACGACGATAATGGTGCATTGCACAATGCACTTTCACAAGATTTTTCACGTACCGGCAACATGTGTATTTACTTTATTTAAGCATTCTTATTATTAAATGCAAAAGGTCTCCCCCTTTTCCGATCTTCAACTGTCCCCGGCTAGCCGCGGTGGAACAAATTTAGATCGTCATGCGGACGACGATTTAGCTACCTTCCTTGGCGAAATATTTTATAGAAAATCTTTTAAAATATTTATTTTTTATTTGGAATAGAAGTCATTTTTAGATACTTCTCTGTGATGGTATTATTCTATTTTTCATAGTCAAGTGTTTCGTTCTAGCAAGTTGACTCTGTATCGTTACGTTATTCCTTATTAATAAAATATATTCTTTTGGTAAATTCTCTGTCTTCCCTGTCATTACCCGACTTGCATTCTTCTAGGCATGTGGCGCAATTGCCTTGTGGCATACGGACGCAAGTGCTCACCGCGCCGCCTCAGCGTTAATTGCGTTTTTTGCGAGACAACAGAATTGCAAGTAGAAAATAAGAAGTGCAAATAAGTGGCGAGGAATTACAGTGCTGCTCTGAGCTTGTGACATGAGTCTGATGGCAGCTAGCAGCTGTCTGACACATAGTGTATGTCTGCACGTATATTGTAGTTGTATAGATAGAAAACAATTGAGCATACTTTGAAAAAAAAAATAGTCTTGTTGGGTATTAACCCAACTTTGTTACCCAACATTACCCTACTTGTTACAACGTGCATATGTATGATAATTCATAAGTAAATAGACTATGTATTGTCCCACTGCTGGGCAAAGGCCTCCATCATTGAAATCAAGTCATCACAACAAATTGATGGGTATTGGCTTACTCACCACGCTTGCTTAATTGCGTAAAGCCGTTGGTCCCGGCTGCATTAGCAGTCGTTAACAACCATCATACCGCACTGGGCCCGCGTGGTGGTTTATGGCCCGTTCTCCCTATCCATCCATAGGGAAGACTCGTGCCCCAGCAATGGGGACATAAAAATGAGCTGATGAGAGGGGGAGTATAACTCTATGGTTCAACCTACTTCTCTCAGGACGTGGATCCGTCTCTGGCGTGAAGAAGTCGAGCGTTGCTTGTTTTACATACAGGTCGTACACCGAAGCGACGCATGTGACCCTCAGCCGACCACTGAGGAAAAGCTCCGGCGTCACCTTCAGATCTACGTTCACGCTAGTCCAGAATAGACCGGTCTCTGATGGGTGCAGGCTCATCTCTGACGAGCGAAGCTGGAATTTGAAAGTAAATAAAGTTAGAGTATTTTAGTGGACTCGTTGGTTTCAAGAATCCCTACCAAAGATAATAAAAGTTTTAAACTAAGTACCTAGTTAATGAATATTGATTAATATTTTTTTACAGTAAGAATGAGAATAAGAATAAGAAACATTTATTGACCTGCACAAAAACAAATACACACAGATGAGAAAAAAAAAATTAAAAAAAGTGTATGATCACCAACCAGCATTCGGAACGCGTGGTGATTAAGCCAAATACAACAATTTGATTCCAAAGTGGGATAGTATAATAAGCTAATTTTACTTTGTCCATTTACAGTATGATACTAATAATTATTTGATTTTCATTGAAATTAAATTAATTAAAAATATATATTTTTTGCTCCTAAACTATTTTATTCTGCTTAAAAATAACAATTTATGTTCATTGCGCGTCAAGAGTGACAGAAGGAACGCAGTGAACTAGAAATCCGCTCGCCGCGCCGCGTTGCAAGACACTACTGCCCCCAACCGCCTAACACTCTCGCTTTCGATTGCTTTCGCCTTCAAAGCCCTCGCCTCGCTTTCTAATATAATATCGAATAATATCGAAAGCTATAGCCTATAGCTTTCGATATTGCTTTCATATTGCTTTCGAAATGACAAGATGACGCCTCCACCTCGCCTCGGCTTCAAAGCGATCGAAAGCGAGAGAGTTAGGCGGTCGACCCCCTGCCCCCCAACCGCCTAACACTCTCGCTTTCGATCGCTTTGAAAACGAGACCCTCGTCTCTCTTTCTAATATAATATCGAAATATAATATCGAATAATATCGAAAGCTATAGCCTATAGCTTTCGATATTGCTTTCATATTGCTTTCGAAATGACAAGATGACGCCTCCTCCTCGCCTCGCCTTCAAAGCGATCGAAAGCGAGAGAGTTAGGCGGTCGACCCCCTGGTCGTAGCTGAGCGGTTAGCGTAAGCTACATTTTTAAGCTTCCCCTTATCACCTAGGTCAAATCTGAAGATTTTTTTATTAACGTACCGGTTCCTCATTGATTTTGATGGTGAGGTTGGCGGCGGGCCGTGCCGGGGACGACGTGCAGTTCGCTTTCAAGCTCTCCCCGGGCTGGTAGCGGTCCTTATCAGCTTTCAGGATAGGCTTCAATGTTGGCAGAGCTGGAATGGATAAAGTGATTGGTTAACATTTTTACGACTTGGAACGAATGGAATGGAACTTTTTTTGGAGAGAGTTTACGAGATGGCTTCTTAACTGCGTTTCAAGCGTAACCGGAATTATCATGGAATGCGTCTTTTTTTTTAAGAGAGTTTTTTTCCCCGGTAGCATATTGGTCAGTACAGCCGCCTTGATTACTGAAGACCCAGGTTCGATTCCTGGCTAAGTCATTTAATTTTTTCACTGTATTTTATAAATATTTAATTCAGCTTCAGTGCAGCAATTAACACTTACAAATAAAAAGTAACTTTTAAGAGATTTTGCTGATTTCCTCATGCGCCATTTTCAGCATCATCATCATCATCGTGGGGGTAGAGAGAAGCGCCCAGGTACATGTCTGTACCTGGTATTGAGCGCGTGTGAACCGGGTCGTCGTACCCTTGCTCTACGGGTAGGTACGACGAGTGACAAGAAATGCGACACTGTCATTGTATTTTTATAGTTGGTCTCAATGCGCGATCAGGTATGATCGTGTTAGTCGAACTTGTGATAGTTTTAAGTCAATACTATATCACCCATTACACATAGAGAGCCGCTTTCTAACTTATGCTTGTTTTACGTGGTATATATACTTCTTCCACTTTAATGTTTTTTTGTTCTTCTATTACAAGATGTTTCCGATTAAAAACGTTATTGTCATGTTAAGTGATTTAGCTGGCATTCCACATGAATATCCCAATTTTAAAACTCGCTTTGACTTCGCTTGTTTATTTCTTTAAAGAATTAAATCTCATATCAATATAAAATAAAAAATATTATTGCCAAAAGGTAACGGATACCTAGAATAAACATTAAACAGACATTTTACACCACTAGTCTGATCCAGTGATCTATAGAATTGACACAATAATTCTATAGGTACGACATTGGAGCCTTTTTTTATTCGAGTTAATTTCCGCTAGAAGGCAAATATCTATGTCTCTGATAATAAATATATTATTATCTGATCTTTATGTTTTATATGTTAATATTGTTCTGACTGTAAGCAGTGCAAAATAATAAAAAAAACAACAAAATACTAAAATTCACACTCATTTATGTTTGGTTACATTATTTAGAAAATAGCGAAGTAACTGTAAATATTAAAACACAAATTCATATTTAAATTCAATCAATTTTGTGGTTTCACATTATAAATTAATAACAGTCTATTCTAAATTTATACGCGTACAAATCAACACTACTGTTGATTTACTTACTCATGTGCTTACGCTGTCATTATTGTCAATCAATCATTCTATCAATCATTATGGCCGGCAACTGCCGCGGGCGAGTTTCTATGAAAGCTAGAGTTAACATTGAATTCAAATACGGTGTTACCTGAACCATGTGCCAACTATTACACTGGAAATAACAATACACGTTTTGCCTAAAACATTTCGTAGCGATTCTAATGTGCCGTTCAATTCAAATTAATGCAAAGGCTGGCGCTAGTTTGGTGTTTCTTTTTATATGTTATTTATCTAATTGAAAAGTATTTCTTGTTTATTATTATCTCCTTTATTTATTTTCTTTCTTAAAATTAGATTTTTACAATATTTTAATATAAAAACAATAAAACATTATAAAAACCTAATCCTAGAGTACCGCCAGCAGCGGGGCAGGGCCCAAGCTACCGGTGGTCAGGGTTGCAGAGTGAGAAACCTCCTGACAATACGTGCCGTGTCAAGGAGTACTGCTTTCTGAATCTGACCCTTGATCCAACCATCAAGCGAGAGCCTCTTAAGGTGTTGGTCGAGGCTCTTCGCTTTCAGACCGTTCGCTGAAACGACTATCGGAACAATGATCGTCGAATCAACATTCCACATGGCGGTCACCTCGTGAGCCAAGTCAAGGTACTTGCTTATTATTATTATTTAGTAAGTAGGTATATTATTGTTTGGTCCGATAGTCTAAACCATCAGTATCAAAGCTAGAAGTCCCCGGTTCAATTCCCAGCAGGGGAAGTACATGTGTCATGTGCGTATATGTTTGTAATTGTATTTTTTATGGTAGAACTTGTTTTTAGTCCTACCCGGCTAGCTCCCAACTATTTATAACTACCTTATTTATCTATTGTCGTCGTAACAGCAATGTCACTACTACTAACATAGTTGTATTCCATGAGCTAGAGATAAAATAGCCAGCTAAAATAGTTGAGATTGGCCGTGTTTAACAAGCTAAAAAAAGCAAAATGTTCAAATAGTTTTTAACGTAAATTTTGTTGCGAACAAATCATAAAAATACAAATTTTGAAAAAATTTCCACGAGCAGGATTTTTTCAACATTTGTGTTTTTGTAATTTGTTCGCAACAAAATTTGCGTTAAAAACTATTTGAAAATTTTATAAATAGCTTGCCTACTTCTTAACTGATCTTTAATATTTGTAAAAATTTTATGATTGGATGTTAGTGACGGTAGTCGTTAACATTGAATGGGCGCCTTTGACTTTGGGTGCAGGTTCAAATCCTGCTCGTGGAATTTTTTTCAACATTTGTGTTTTTTTTAAAAAAAAGCAATCTATAAAAATAGATAAAATTAGTATAAAAATAGTTTGTTATACCAATTTTTTTGAAACATATCTTATTTTCTACATTAGTTACACATCACAAAAGCTTAAATTATATTTTAATATAGATTAAACCTAGAAATTTTACAAATTTAACTAATTTAGTTAGTAAAAGGAGTATACATGTTTACATATACATCAAGAAATTTTAGTGGTTGTTTTCCCGCAGGTGGAACAACAACTTGCCCCAAGAAACATAGGTCAAAAAACTAGATAATTTTTTCACTTTTCTATACAAAGCCTCTATTGTCCGAGCATGGTTAAAAGTTAAGTTAAAAAATTATCTCGTTTTTTGACCTATGTTTCTTGGGGAAAGTTGTTCAGTTTCATGGTCTGATCTACCCACCTGCGGGAAAACAACCACTAAAATTTCTCGGTGTATATTCATTTTTTTTTTAAAAATTAATGAATCGAAATCGTTTTGTCATTGACGATAAATGCTGCTTCTTGTTCTGAAAGAGGATTCTAAGACTTTAGCCTCCGTCAGCGACTGGACTCGTTGTTCGATGAAACAAATTATTGAATGAGACAGCCATTTAAACTAAGTATTTTCAATTCCGGTTTTCATGGTGTCGCTATCTCTGAGGTCTCGGGTTCGATCCCCGGTCGGATCAATTTAGAAATACCTGTTTTTCTATATTGTTTCGGGTCTGGGTGTTTCCTATGTATAATAAGTATGTATGTATTTAAGTATATTAAGTATGTTTATCCGTTGTCTAGTTAACCATATAACGAGTTTCTTAAGGAAGCTTTTCTTGGGGCTAGATAATTGGTGTGAGTGTGGGAAACATTTATTTATTTATTTATTTATTTAATTGCGTCCATTCGATTCCTATTTTCAGCTGCGAAGCAAACTTAACTTCAACTTATTTTAAATCAATTAAGTCTTACGAAGCTTGAACAAATCAATCCCAAGGATCAAGTGGCTAATAACTTACGAAATTGATCAGTTTTAAAACATAATCATCAAAACTTTTGGTACATAATCCTAGCATCTCAACTTTGAATAAACTTTTCGTATTTACTTATAGTATTAGGTATAGGTCAGCGCCAGTAAACTGATTTAACAAGGACTTAACAGTCTAAAAACTTCCTACAACAGAGCTTAGGCCTTCCCACATAAACAATAGCAAATATGGAAGACCGTGTCGTATCCCACTACGCAGTCCAGAAACTAGTGGCTGGGTTTAAACGATTGCTATTTTAGCAATAACCAGGTCCAATGGCTTAGTGTGTTTTCTGAAGTGCTACTGAACGTGAAGATATTTTTATTTGATTATCCATCCGCTGACCAATGGCATTGCTTGCAAGATCGCAACCCAAAAGTGTATATCGCGGCGCCATAGCCTCTAATAAATTGGCAATATATTCTAATGTATGCCCCAAACGCACCGAACCGAACCGAACTCAAATTCTGATTTTCAAAAACTACATTCGTCAGAAACTGTGTGCCGGTGGCGTGATTTTGACCATTAACATTAGAATAGTCCTAATGACAAAATCAGACATATAGGTGTACATGCATACACGTACACAAAATTATACAAACAAAAAACAAATATTTAGTATAATTTATAAGAATGTTTCACTATTTGCAATAAATGTGCTCTCCATTTAATGGACTGTCTGTCCGTATTAAATATAGAAATAAATAAAACAAACAAGTTCGTACATTTCAATTACTGACGGTAAAACGGTGAACGCGTCCGCAAATTGTGATTGAATTTAGATTTGTACAATCCTCTTGCGCTGAATACAAATGAAAAGCCGCGCACAAAGCTACAAATGCTCCCTGAATGCACCTCGTTGTTTATGAATAGCACTAGGGCTATTCGGAAGTTTGCTCGTGTTTAGCTGACGCTTGGTTAAGTCGAAAGTACTAGAAGTGTAAGAACCTTACCACCAATTTTAGAGAAGTCTTTTGAAATTAATAAATACTTAGAACTTTACTAAAGAACCTATGATTGTTCTTTGTATACAATTCTTTAATGATTAGAATTTAAGCACTCTTTTTGAGAAATTCATTTAATATCGGTGACTTTAGTTCTCGTGTGAATTTACAGTTTCAGAGACACGACTATAGCTTTCAAACAGACATTAGGATGTAAATTTCTGTGGGATTCTGATATTTTGAAACAAACGTCGACTGTCGACGGTATGTAGCTTACTTTTCCTGATTTTCTCATAGACCTAATGCCAAAACCAGGCTACAGACACACTATTTCCTTGTCCTTAAGTGTCCTTCTATGACACTGTAAAAGAAAAGGAGATCATTTATTTTTATTTTTTATTTTATTTTATATTTTAGGAAATTTACAGCCAAATAACTTACATATATAAAACTGTAAACAATCAGATGCTAGTCATAGGCTAATCAGTAAAATAGGTATAAAGACTAACTCACATATAAATGAAATATTAATAATAAACTTATAGGTAGTTTCTTGACACTAAATGGCTACTTATTATAAAAAATGCCTTTGGAGAGTCTTGCCGGTTCTTCTCAGTACAAGGTCTCACGCCCTGTGTAGACTTGTGAACCGATGACATAGTGACATTCACAAGAGCTAATTGTTAAAGCTTAAACTAAAAATAAGATTTACAATTTTGAACAAATTTTAAATGTCAAATTGATACGTTCTTGAATTAGCAAACTCGAACCCTAGAGTTTCTTTGCACCCAACATAAGACATTTTATTTTCTTTGTTATCAGGTATAACATTTCAAACTTATTGGTATATCATGTCATGTGTTACCATCGTTGGCGTTTGCGAGATCTGTCTCAAAGGTGAACTTACAAAAGAACTGGGTCAGACGCCAATAGGGTAGTTGACAGATAAGTCAATAAAGCATCTTTTTAGCACCTCTAGAAAGGACAAGGACTCTCCTAGACATTGTATCAGAATAGTAGGTCATGACGTCACTGTTTTGCTCTGACATTTGAGCTTTTCTTATCCTCAGTTTAGGTTTCAGATGCCTGTTCTTGTTTATAACAATCCAAAAAGGGTTATTGCCTTACTGAGAGTGTTATTCGTACTATCAATGCTTTCGAACTATTTAGCTTTGTTGTAATCACTCCTATTGACTGAGTTTTGCTAATTAGCATTCGAGATTTAATTTGATCCTTATTTTGGATCTTTTATTAATCAAGTTAAAAGACAGTAAAAAATATATACATCTCACTAATCCCTATTAAAACGATTTGGTAGGTTAAAGCTAAATTTCGGCAAGACTTCATCTCAGCAACCTTGAAATAACCGTAAAGATCTAAACTTGCACATTTAACAGAAATTATGGCGACATTGACTGTTTCTCAAGGACAAGCATACGTCAGATGACCACGCAAAATGATATATTGTAGCTGAGTCAAGTGCTCATACTAAGTTAAGTTTTTGGAAAGCTTATTTGAAACCAACAAAGTTCTCTCTTCACAAAACCATATAGCTACTTATACCAAAGGTTCTACCTACTTCAGGCGCAGGTGTGCCTCTGCTTAATGACAATTTCAAGTCTTGGGAAGGATCACAGGATGGTCTTGGTGAATTTTATGATCTGAGTAAAATTACCGATCTTCAATATTAAGAGCCTCCAACGCCCGCCTTTTCTTTTTATTCTATACCTATTATATACTGTCATAACAAGGTTAAAATTAGCATCATAATATTTCAAAGGTCGGTTCGGACAAAATAATTACGAGTACCTACAAAATAATTTGATTCATGAAATTAGCAATATTTTTTTCTAATGCCTAAATTCTTATTCGGGTTCAAAAGAACGAGCTGAATGCTATAAATGTAAAAAAAGTTGTTATTTACGTGTAAACAAAAATTTATAATATGATAGCTATTGAAGATTAAGATTGAAAAATGTGGAAAAGATCATCATTTGGCTTTTAGAAAAAACAAAGTTTTATTTTATCTTTTTAGATGGAAAGTCTATAGAAAACATAGAAAATATATTGAGGAGCTTCATGGCGCAGTGGTTAACGCGCCCGGTCTGCGAGTTCTGAGGTTAAGCAACTTTTGCAAAGGCCGGTCATCGGATGGGTAACAAAAATGTATCATCTCGAGCTCCTCCGTGCTTCGAAAGGCACGTAAAGCAATTTGTCCCGGCTGCATTAGCAGTATACGTTAACAACCACCAATCCGCACTGGGCCCGCATGGTGATTTATGGTCCGTTCCCCTATCCATCCATAGGAATAGGAATGGAAGCTCGTGTTCCAGCAGTGGGGACATTAAAATGAGCTGATGATGATGACGATGAGAGAAATAAAATATTAAAATAAAAAATACATAAAGTATTAAAAAAGGTTAACTTTGTCGGTCGCCAACAATAGTTTTGAAAATATATTGACGCAACCTAAATCATGCGGATATTATATTTTGGGGGATAAATGTATTGGAATTAATATTAAAACAAAGTATACTAATAGTAGATAAATCTTGTGTCAATGTGGGATTTGTTCAATACCCCTGAAATATCCGTAAAGTGAAATTTACAAGGACACCAACTATAGAATAATTAATCACCAGTGATCGATCATTAGATCGCCTAAATTAGCCAAAACCAACCTATTTGATTAATCAAGGACTCCAGTGTCTTCTTTGACGAAACACACACATACAAGCACTTCATTGTGCCGCATCACAAATACTGCTGGTATCGAAACAATTAAAGCATCATGTAACAAAGATTGTGGTCGGAGCACAGTTTGAGCTAACTTGAATGTATACCTAGCGGAACTTGAGATGTTAGCGAAAATTAATAAGAGAAATCTTTGTCATCAAAGGCTTTTTTTCAGGCATACATGATACATACTTTCGAAATTTGTACCTTTGTAGTTCATCCATAACGAACAATTTTGTAGGTATATCAAAAGTTGGGCTTGTTCATAAACTACAATATAAAGAAGAACTTATAATTAGGTCAGGTCAATAAATTTTACAAAACTTGTACAAACTTGTGGATCGGTACACTTGTAGGTTGACTTTTGTGTGATAGTGACAGTTTAGTTAGGGAAAGAAATTAGGCTCAAACACTGCTTTTTCTTTATTGAACGAACTTTATCGCAATTTTCTTTATTGACAATATTTTAATACGTAAGTAGGCATCAGGTGTTGGCACTGAAAACGCGGCTGCAAGATATTTAATATATTTGCCTGCGTTCAAATTGAAAATTAAAATGTTGGATTGCTTGTTATGGTTCATAGAAATTGTAGCTTTGACCCCATACCTACTTAAAGATGGTGCCCGCAAGCCGAAAACTATCCGCGCGCGTCACCACTATTATGCCACAATTAGTTAAAAAGGCAAACAAAGCTTTTATTAATTGAATCTATGGCAACAAATGCATTAGGTACCTTTTGTTTGAAGTATTAAGACACGCACTAAATAGGAGGTCTATTTTCCCCGAGGACAAAATCCCGGTCTTGTTCAGTATAACTTAAACCGTTAGTACAATATAAACTTCCCTAAATATCACATTATCTTGGATATAAATAAAACGCTCTTTTAACAATTTAGGAAATATCATTTAATTACAAGTTTTAGTACTTAGGCGATCGAGAGGGACGGGGCTTATCGAACTTCGGGACCCTGCTTAAAATTCAAGATCTTTCGCGACCCTTTGATTGGATCACGAGTCACGATGGCACAATGGTTTTCTGAAATATCTCAGTACTAAACGTTGAGAACATAACGGCTCGGGCTCAACTTCGGGCGACTTTCTACAGAACTCTAACATTGTAGTTATGACGTCAGACTTGGTTAAGATAGTATAAAAATTTTTTTGGAGAGTGTCTGCTTATGGCTTTAGGCCAGGCGGCCTCAGCGTCACCAGACTTTTTTTGGGGGCGCGGGCGGCGGGAAAATTAAGAAACTTGAGCCGTGTGATCGAAATACCGTCAGAGGGTTTCTAGAGGGTTTGGCATCACGCAAGCTTGCCCCCTATTCCTACTAAATTCTCCAAAGGGTTCGGAACGGATCGGATGGTAGAACAGGTCAATTGTACGTTATTTTAAGATTGTCAACTTACTACCCTGTCACAGGCAAAAAAGATTTGAATTTGAAAGTATATATAGCTAGTCTTAGAACCTGTTTTACCAAGAACTAAAAACCATGTACTCTGTAGCACCCGCTAGAATTTAAACCCAGCGTTTCACTGATACTGGCGTGGTCTAACCTCTAGATAACAGAGAACTCACCTATGACGTCAACGAACTTGGTGGCGATGTGGGTGGCGAACGACAAATCCGCGGTGACCTCACAGCTGAAGTTGCCTGCGAGGGTGAGATCCATGCGCTTCAGCACCACCTGGCTGCCATTGGAGTTGTTTAGCTGGAATCATGTTTAAAGTAAACATATTTAAGCAAACGTACTACTCACAATTACAGCTCCAAACAGTTGAAAAGGTTGTTTTGTAAGTCCAATACAGAATATGACAAAATTTCATTTGTACTTTCTTAATCTACTTTAAAAATAATTTGGAATGTAAGCAATTCGTACTACGGTGATTGCTTAAGGGCTGTCCGGATCACCCTGTCGGCATGTTAGAGGAAGCATGTGAGTTTTAGTGGGTATACTCTTTTATTCCCTTGATATGGATGGGGGAAGAATTCTACATAACAATCTGCGTCTCACGTACAGAGCCTAACGAATTATCTCATACTCTTATTCAATAAGCAATCCGTCGTCGTGTAGCTACGTATTTATTATAATGTACGTCCGCTTATGCTTCTCATGCAAAGCAACCTGTTTCTTTAAATCGATTAAAAGAAAAAAGAGAGAGACTTTGCCCAACTCAATTGAACCCTCCTCATTCATTATTTCATTCATCTCGAGATCCTCCTCCAGATACCTATCAGGCAGAGCACTTTGATACTCGGCAGCGTTTATACGAGTATTATAAACAAAAAATAAGGGCATATTCTAACAAAATTGTCCAAACAGAATCTTTGAACACAGCACAATTACGACACCTCCAAGTGACTTAGAATAGATTACTCGGAATTCAATTTACACCGGCTTGACTTCTAAAAGGAATTCGTGAACGTAAACATGAGAATTTAAAACGCGTCACTCGATTTAGGGAACTCATAACACAATCACAAAGTTTGCTGTCCCTGGCTTGATGAAGTATTGTGGTAATGCTTAACTTCGATTCGCAAGAAACTATTCATTGGATAAAAAGTTTTCTATGACAAGATCTATCGTAAAACGTTTCTTATTGCTAGAACTCACGCATTTGTTCGTAACTGCACATACATGTAAAATTTCTTATTGTACTTTTATCGTCATCATCATCAACAACTATTTACCAATGAGTAGCCACCGCTGGATGTGAGCAACATAAACCAGTTCTGTGCCATGCTAAGTAAGTGGGCTGTGGCTCAATCCCCATATGCTAGCGTTGACGTGAGAAAAATAGCTGGCTGGAGAATTTTTATTTGCTTATAAAGAATCGAACTTAGCATAAAAGACAACATAGCACATTTTATTCATCTATGGTACCAATGCATTCAGCATCGGAAAATACCAATTACGTTACTTATCTAAATACAAAAAAAAACAGATAAAAAGAGAGAATGATATTAAGAAAATTTTACGGGTCGGCAGCAGCCTCAACACCCCATTCTTATTAGAATCGCACGGGGTGTCTGGACTGGACTGAAGGAGGTTACAACGGGGAGTAAATCGATGCTTTGCTGTTCAAGTTCTTATGGCAGTTCCGCAACGGTGTTGAAGTCGTAAAGAGGTTTTAAGTGGGTAGTTTCTCCTGCCCCTTGAGCATTTCGGCGTCGCATCATCGGGCCGAAATAGGAGGAAAGTTTTACATAGCCCACGGGTCACCTCAGACCTGCTGTGAAGGTGTAAGACACTATTTTCCCCAGTATAAAAAATGGGAACCAGCCTACAAAAAATTAACTAAGTTAATAATTTATTTTGCCTTCAGACATGTCAAAAAGAAACATTACAGTTTTCATTAATTAAGTGGAACAAGCATTTTCTTATAAAGAATTTAATAAACTACAAAGATCTGCCGAAACGGGGATAAATTGAAAAACGGTAACTAATTAGAAAGTACCGAAAGAAACAACTTCGCTATTTTCTAAATACTTTAAGTTGCCGTCACTGGGAACTCTTCTGAAGTGTCAAGTTTGTTTAACTTCAAAAGAAGTCCAAAATGAATCCACTGAGAATTCGTGGTTCTTTTATATTTCAGACAGAATAACAAAAAAAAAAAAATTTATTATTAGCGCCTGTGCTCCTTAAAATTAACCCACATTATTGTCTGACAGGGTGTTATAACACCTCTAAAAACAGTATAAAGATGTACCCTAATTGTGATACTTCTAAAGTTTCATCTACAACAACACACAAACGTCTGGGGTCGGTCTAAATGGGTAAAGAAATCATTAGAAGTTTTTTATCTGACTGTACAAAGCAGCTATTTTTATTGGTGTCCGAATCGTCAGTGGAAAAAATAATAAAATTAAAAAGTGTCAATTCGGACACTGTGTCCGAATATAATGTGTCCGAAACGTCAGCTAGTCCCTTTGGACTATAAACATTTCAATTGTTACACAAACATCTTGATGAGGCATCGTAAACAAGTATTATTTTCAAAGCTTTCTAAGTGAATTTCGAAACATTTTAACAGTTCTAAGAAAACTTGGGATGTTTGCTACGTTGCTGGCTAGATCTGATTAGTAGATTATTTATAATTAACACCAGTTGAGTCTTTGAATATGCAAGGAAGCGGTAGCATGGGGGTTAAAGTTACTCGCGTCCGTAGGTTTACCCTTGACCCGTACCCTATACGTGACCCCTGGGTAGTGCTAAATGAGTGATACTGAGTGATAGAGTTACGCTGCGTTGCAGCACGAAATGAGCTGGCTCGCCCGGCGTAATACCACTCTCTCACAGAACATCGACGTGAAACAATGGCACTCATTGCTGTTATGTTTCGTCCGGTGAGTGAAAGTACCGGAGGCCCATCTCTCACCCTTCCCTCTCCCAATTCCTACTTCCTCCTCAAGATCCAACTACTTCCTCAAGGCCGGCAACGCATCTGCGATTACTTTGGTTTTACTTTCCATCAGGTGACCCGCCTGTTCGTTTGCCTCCTTTTAATATAAAAAAATAGCAGCTTTTATTAATGATTTGTTATCGACTTAAACTAGTGCTCTTCTATATCTATTTATAAGGACAATGTTAACATCACTTAGTTTTTGTTTAAAAAGTTTATGGGAATACGACACATTGAAATGAAACACTTTTTACTCGCGTTTAACTTCACACGTTGGTAGCCGATTGGCAAAGCGCTCGGCCCGATACTCAAAGGTCTCGGGTTCATTCCCCAGGTCGGGCAAAGTGTGTTTTGGATTTTTTTTCGATGCACAGCTTGGGTTTGTGATCACCGACCAACATTTGGCAAGTGTGTTTATTAATCTATTGCCCATCAATTAGTGATTAATTGATTTCACTGATGGAGGCCTTTGCCCCGCAGTGTGATAGTAAGTATAAGGCTATTTACTTACTTACTTTATACGGTCAATTAATTATGTCGGGTGTCAAAATGAGCTCATGCCTTACAGTATCTTGTGGTTTTGCAATGAGGTGCTAAGGCTATGATGTAGTAACCTTTATGATTGGTTTCCAGGCGGTAAATGGCAATGTTTTATTCTGTCAATTAGAGCTAGGATAGCCAGTGCCTTTGTGGTTGAGGATCCCGGGTAAAGTGCTAGGTGAAGGCTAAATCATCGCTTACCAACTTGTGAGGTGAAGGCCAAGTCCATAAACAGTTCAACATATAGGTAAGCTACCAATGCATCACATTAGAAATGCTTGATTGATAATTTGACTCTTTTCAATACTCACATCGACTGATATTCCTGGGAGCCCGAAAACTTGAGTAGGCTTCTCCTCCAACGGTGTATACCTGTAGAACTCATGGTTGCCCCGATACCACTTGACGGCATATAGTGGCGCCCCCTGCATGTCTCTGGAGCAGATGAGGGCAGCTGTTCCTCCTCTGATAACGGTCTTGGGCTGGACTAGGAGTTTGACGTCACGAAGGCTAGTGACACCTGGCGACAAAGCATTTCACGTTACAAAGGAGTTCATAAACATTTTCACCAACGGTTTCAGAATTTACGGAAACTATTTGCCTATTTTGGGAAGTGGCAGTTAGCTCGCCAACAGGTTATTAGCGTTCGGCGGGTGATAGATCTAGAATAAACTCTTCTTCATAAAGGAACTCGTTGGAGAGCAGCTAGCGTGTTCGGGTTGCAATCTTATGAGCTAAGCAACTTTTATTCATAAAACTTAATTTGCCATTACGTAGACTATTGTATTTGACATGAGATACTTTCGCAATGCCGTGTCACCGGGGGTATATCTCAAGCTCCGTGTAAATGGTATTAATCGTTTAGCAAAGCTTATTAATGTCTGGCTCCTTTTAGGATGGCATGTATGTACGTACAGTCCGTCGCTCAGGCTATTTCCTTAAGATGACGTGCTCTTACACTCATTATAGGTTATAATATCTCCCCAATGGCTACAGCCATGTTAGAAGGCAAAATTAAATTGTAATATCTCATAAATACTATACTACATAAAAAGGAAACGATAATAAAACTGTTTTAAACTTTAATCGACATTTTCAATCACTTGAAATGAGATCGCATGAAAAGATGGCCCTCTCGAAACGGCTTCCGGGGCTTCTTCTTCAATTATAAATCTGTATTAGAACGTTTTAATTGGATGGACTCTAGATTGTTAAATGATTTAATGATATTTAAACGGTGTGTGTTGAGTTATTATACGGCGCTTGTGAGAGGTAAGTTTAAACCATCGGACCAATTTACCCCGGTACAATACCTAATCTGATAAGAAGATTACTTAATTCTATATTGTTTAAAATATTTACTGGCAAGACTTAGAGTAGTAAATTGAACCAACGTATACGATTTTTTCTTTAGTAAAAATTACATTATACTTGTAATGATTCATTGTAACTTTTTTATATTTATCTGCTGTCGTTCTATTTATCTACATATATATCTTTCGAACCCTTTTCAGGGCTTGCGGTCACTAGGAAACCGAGGTATTGGTGTCCCTATAAAGCTAATGGGTACACTATGGGTGTGCTTATGTTAAAGTCTAAGGGTAGTTTCATTTAATCGTCTTATGGGCCCTCTACCTTTTAACATACATCTTACGTTTTTAACGTTATTATCTAATATAAACTATAAAGAAATAGGTAACTTAAAATGTTGATCGTGAAGTTGCTTTCTTGAACGACTCTAAGCAGCAGTAGTAGTGTAGCATATCTACACAGTAAATATTATAAATATATAGAGATATTAATATAAATCTTACTTATACGAGTATGAAAACATTTTTTTTTACATGTTGTGGTTGAATTCTATAAGTATGTTTTGTGTTTATTTGTAATGGAAAGTGTCCTGCTAATATTTAGACTTAAGATATTATTCATAGCTTTATATAAAAATAATACTCGGGAATACTTACTACTAGAAAATACTACTAGGGAGCTCTCTATAAATTTGCCGTGTCCGAAAAGGGCGACTAAGTTTTTAAGTTCCTTCATAAATGTACAACATATTATACACTTAGTTAGCAATAAAGAATTTGATTTGATTTGATTTGATTTATGATCGGGCATTTTCCAATATTTTTGACGCTGTAAGGGAGAAAAGATCTGGACACTTGCTGAGTTTCTTGCCGGTTCTTCTCAGTACAAGATCTCCCGCCCAGATTAGACTTA
Source organism: Eudonia mercurella (assembly GCA_963082485.1). Classification (NCBI taxonomy): domain Eukaryota; kingdom Metazoa; phylum Arthropoda; class Insecta; order Lepidoptera; family Crambidae; genus Eudonia; species Eudonia mercurella. Next base: position 18,503,415 of record OY720031.1, on the reverse strand, counting down.
CGAACCGATGGCATAGTGACATTCATAAGAGCTACTTGTAGCCTAAGCTGAATAAAATGATTTTGAATTTTGAATATTTTTTTTGAATTTTATTATTTTATGTATATGATAATCAATTTAAATATCTTGTTTGTAAATAACTAAATACATGTAATACATTGTATACAAACTATAAACATATATTACAGTTGTTAACATAATCATCATCATCATCATCATCATCATCTCAGCCAAAAGACGTCCACTGCTGGACAAAGGCCTCCCCCAAGGATCTCCACAACGACCGGTTTTGTGCTGCTCGCATCCAGCGGCTTCCCGCGACCTTCACCAGATCGTCGGTCCACCTTGTTGGAGGCCTGCCCACACTGACATAATAATAATAATAATAATAATAACTATTGTCGCCAATAAACCTGATATCGTGGTGGTCGACCGATCCCAGCGCCGGGCAATACTGGTAGATATCACCATACCTCATGATGAGAACCTTGTGAAAGCCGAGAAGGACAAGCTCAGTAAGTACCTTGACTTAGCTCACGAGGTTACCGCCATGTGGGATGTGGATTCTACCATTATTGTACCGATAGTTGTTTCGGCAAACGGTCTGATAGCGAAGAGCCTCGATCAACACCTAGAGAGGCTCTCGCTGAAAGGTTGGGTTAAGGGTCAGATGCAAAAGGCAGTACTCCTAGACACGGCACGTATTGTCAGAAGGTTCCTCACTCTGCAGCCCTGACCACCGGTAGCTTGGGCCCTGCCCCGCTGCTGGTGGTACTCTAGGATTAGGTTTTTATAATGTTTTATTGTTTTTATATTAAAATATTGTAAAAATCTAGTTTTAAGAAAGAAAATAAATAAAGGAGATAATAATAATAATAATAATAAAACATAATAATAAGCAATAAATATTGTATACTAAAATATAAGTAAAATAAGTTTTATATTCTTTGTAAATTGTATGGCACACCGCCGGACAAACATGTAGACGACCTCCTTGGTCGAGTGGCTTGCACACCGGTTTTCATGGTGTCGCCATCTCTGAGGTCCCGGGTTCGATCCCCGGTCAGATCAATTTAGCACAGTGTTGTATATGCACACAGCTAAAATCTGAAAGCGGCCCAAGAAAAAAAGTTTAAGTATCCCAGGTCTAAAGTGTACCAGTGCAGAGCAAAGGCCTTCCTAACCTCTTTCCATCGTGTTCTATCTTGAGCAACAAGTGACCAATCTATAAGATGGGGAGTCAAATCAATTTCTTTTAACCTATCCCGTTCCTTGTCATCTCTAGCCAGGTTCACGCGTGCTCATTTAAGAATAAAACTGCATCGTGTTTCAAGCTGTTTCTCTACGTAGATGTAGTGTCTTGAATGAATTACATTTACTAACCAACATCTTACAAATAAATAATTCGGATCTGATTCTGACTCCGATTCTGATTCTGCACTTCTTTTTCTTATCGTGCCAAATGGTCTTCAATGGGTGTCAATATTCTCCCCAACCCAGAAACTGGTCACGCACACAACAGCGTCTATGACCTCCCCTTGTGCAGGTCGTTGGCACAAGAGGTAGGAAAGTAGGTGTGTCATGTCCTGAACCGGAGCGCCACAGTCGCTATACCGGCATCATCCTAATCCGCAGGTCTTTCCATATGAACAAAGGCCATAACCAACCACGCATGCCAATGCAGGTTGGTAGGTATAACGACTGCCGTCTTATGAAAACAACCGATATGAATACATTAGCAAAAATGAGAAAATGCAATCCAAGTAGAGCTCCACAAAACACGTAACACAATTTATTCAAACTACCCACGTTATTTACTGCAACAAAAATGTACTTAGGAGAAATATTGCGAGACCACCCGTCTCTGGAGGGAAGCATCTAAATTGAACGGAGATTCTCTCAAAGAAACATAATACTCGTATATTCTCCTAGTGCAGATAGGTTTTTCCCGACACTTCGATGTGCGTCATTTTATCAACAAAGCGTAGACAAATGCCTCTTTTACAAAATGCCTAGTGCGATCTATCTAAATGCCAAGTGCGATCTATCTAAATGCCTAGTGCGATCTATCTAAACGCCTAGTGCGATCTATTTAAAAGCCTAGTGCGAGTTGTATTTAATTTTGGTATTCGACCACGTTAACAAAAACGAGAACTGTTTTTTTTATATAATTCGATAGGCTTGCATTTAATTACTATCTCACCTGATGGTAAGTGATGATGTAGCCTACGATGTAACATGCTTGCCTAGAAGGTACCGATTCAGTCGTGATTTGAAGACCCCAATATTATATTTGATAGGAAACAGACTGAGGCAAGGAGTTCCAATGCTTTGCGGTGCGTAAGAAGAACGTGGACGCAAAACGCTTCGTACGTATGGGTGGAATCTCTACTGTATGGCTTCGCGCAGTTTGTCTGGTTGTCCTATGATAGAAAGGTATAAGGTACTGGATGGCGCAGTGTCAACGTGCCCGGTTTGCTATTGCTAAGATTAAGCAACTTTCGCGGAGGCCGGTCATGGGATGAGTGACCCAAAATTTATCATCTCAAGCTTCTTAGTGCTTTGGAGGCAGGTAAAGTCGTAGGTCCCGGCTGCATTAGCAGTCGTTAATCAATCAATACGCACTGGGTCCGTCTGATGACCTTTGGCCCCTTCCCCAATCCATCCATAAGGAAGGCTCGTTCGCCAGCAGTAGGGACATTAAACGAGCTGGGGATGAAGCTTGCCATATAAAACAATATTACTGTATTTGAACGCCATATACATGTCGTGAAAAAGAATAATCACTCAAAGCAAGCGAAGTCGGTCCACAATCGTATTTGCACTGCGCGCACTGTCGTTGCGATGCTCAGTTTGGTGGCTAAACGAGTAATTTATATTCCGCCCAAGAAGTATCTATTTAGATGCAGTACGTTTTTTTATACTATCTAGCGACTGTTCTGCGGGAGCTTTGATAAGTTTTGGTATGAATTATACACCGTCACTTTTGATCGTTTTAATCCCGCAGGTGGGTTGATCAGACCATGAAACTGAAAAACGATTCCCAAGAAACATAAGTCAAAAAACGAGTTTTTTAAAACTTTCCCATACAAAGCCTCTATTGACCGAGCATGGCGAGGAAAGTTAAAAAAAAAATTTCGTTTTTTGACTTATGTTTCTTGGGAAAAGTTGTTCAGTTTCATGGTCTGATCAACCCACCTGCGAGATTAAAAAGATCAAAAAGTGACGGTGTATACGCGTAGAGTCAGGGATCAGAGTGATATTCAACTTATGTATAATAAAAAGTGTAAACAAAAAAAATCTTATTAAAACTAAGGAAAGTTACTCAAGTAAAATACAAAAACGAAATAAAAAAAAGAAACAAGCTAGTAATTATACTCGTAAGTGGATATATAATATGATTACTCAACGCCCAATAAAAGGCTTCGAAAACTCCTAAACTGTTCATGAAATATATCGATGTGATTGAATGCACTATTAAACTCATTTGCAGCTCTATTATAAAACTATTACGTCGTCAAATGGCTCTATATAAAGGTGGAAAAATGTTTTTTTTACAAGCAAAAAGTTAAAAAAAAAGTGTTGAATAGTTTCGGCGGGCTGGTTAGAACCACGATAGCTCAATTGGAAGAGCACCTGACCCGGTATGTCAGAAGGGTGCAGGTTCAAATCCTGCTCGTGGAAATTTTTTCAACATGTGTGTTTTTGTAATAGTTCGCAACAAAATTTGCGTTAAAAATTATTTTTAAATAAATTATACGAGTATAACTTATCCTATGTAACATGTTAAATAACTATAATAATTACGTTGTTTTTTTTTAAACTTATCATCCAAACTAATAAAATATGTAAAATTAATATGTTTTATAACATGTTTTGTTATATCCGTGGTGCGCGTTAATATGTTGATAACTCGAGTTACATGAATTTTTTTTTATTGCGTTTTTCACTTTCTACGCATAGGGTTTACCTTGTATAAAATTTTCAGCTCTGAATCTACGATAATTTTAAAGTTATGGCGCTTGGTATTTATTTGATATGTACGATTTTCAACACAATTAGCCATAATTATTTGACAAATCGACATGTTCAATTAAAGATTTACATTACATATTGATATTTCGATTTGTCAACATAAATACAAAAGTAATAATAATAATAATAATAATCTTTATTGTTCAAAACATCAATTTGATACATTTTGTATAACACTTTAGTACCTAAACTAGGTCAAACCTGCTCTTATAGGCACTTACGCTCTTCCAAAAGTGTATGTAGATGTAAATGATGTTGCGCATGCATAACACTATAAACAATATAATAATTATATAATAATTAGGTATTAAAATAAAGCTATAATAATAAATAACCAATGCATGTATGCCATTTGTGTAATTTGTGTAACATATGTGTAATATAATATAAATTTATAGAAAAAGTAAAAAATGATAATTAATGATCATGATTTATGTCGCACACAATAACTAACACACTCGTACACGATCAAGTAACAACAGTCAACAGTTCCTCCGTCTCATGGTAGTTTAGCGTTAACAGCCATTCCCTAACTGAAGATTTGCATTCATGTTTTGATTTATTTTGTAAATTTAGTTTTTTGTTTAATTTTTTGTATAGAAAGGGACCACTAAAAAGAATAAAGCGATTTGAAAATTTTGTTTTGAGTAATGGAGTTGGGTTTTTATTAAGTTTTCGTCTACTGTTTACTGTCAAGGAGATTGAGGCATGGGTATTATGTTGCTTAAGAGTAATTTCTAAATAATATAGTTGTCGAACTGTAAGGACTCCATATTCTGTATATAATTTTGCAGTTGGATATCTATAAGGAAGACAATTTATACACTTAAGAACTGCACGCTGTGCTCGTTCTAGTGGCAAGACATTGGTTTTGTGTGCTCCTCCCCATACATTTATGCAATATAGCAATATTGATTGACACAATGAAAGGTATAATATTCTAAGAAGTTTGCTGTTAGCTATGTGTCTAATTTTCCTGAAAACGGCAGTAAGTTTACGAACCCTTTGTGTCAAGAGTTTAATGTATGGTTTGAAGTTAAGTAGAGAATCAATTGTAATACCAAGATATTTCACTGTGGAAACTCTATCCAACACTGGGCATGAACAAGTACTACTGAAGTCAAGATTGCAATTATAATGATGAGCTTTAATGATTGAGATTTCAAGAGAAGGCTGTGATTTATTAGATATGGAAAAAGTAATGAACTTTGTCTTGTCTGTATTTAAAGTTAAAAGATTTGAAAAAAGTTTATGGTGTATGTTGGTAAAGCCAGATTGTGCATATTGAAGTACTTGCTCCAAATTGTTACCACTGAAAACGAGTGCCGTGTCATCTGCAAAGGCCATGATTCTACCATTCGCTAGAGAAGTGTCAATTATGTCATTCACATAAACTAAAAAGAGGGTGGGACCAAGTACGCTTCCTTGTGGTACACCATATCGGATTGGAAGAGGATCACTAATGATGGTATCGATTTTAACAGTTTGTTGACGGTCACTAAGGTAGCTTTTGAAAAGATTGAGCTGCTCTCCTCGAACTCCAATCGTCTCAAGCTTTCTAAGTAGAAGGGGGGTAGATACAGTATCGAACGCTTTTGCTAAATCTAAGAAGATTCCGACACATTTGCGTCCTGCGTCAAGCTCTGATACTATAAAATTCATCAGTTCCGACACTGCATCATTGGTTGATTTTCCTCTACGAAAGCCAAACTGGTTAGGAGAGAGCAACTCTTTCTCCTCTAGATATTTGACAAGTCTAGCATTTACAATTTTCTCTAATATCTTAGAGAACGAGTTTAACAGCGATATGGGTCTGTAGTTGTCAGGTGATGAAGTGTCACCATTCTTATGAATGGGTATGGTTCTGGATAGTTTCACAAAAGAAGGGAATGTTGAATAGGCAATTGAAATATTACAAATATGGGTTATCAGTGGCACAAGTATAGGGATATTATATTTTAAGATTTTGTTAGAAATATTGTCCCAGCCAGGGGAACTATCAGTCTTTAAACTTCTAATGATGGATTGGACTTCATCAATATCGGTATCAAATAGTACAAATGAGTTATTTGTGGTAGATGAGATAGAAGGGTGACTAGTCTGAGCTGGAATTTTGTTTTTAATTTTTTGAGCTAAATTTTCTCCAATATTGGTAAAGAATTTATTAATTTCGTTTGCAGCTACTTTTGGATCATTATCTAAAGTAAGTAAGTCAGTGCACTTCTGCTTAGTAGGTTTATACTTCGCAATGTTATTTATAACTTCCCATGTTTTTTTCACGCTGGTAGAACAAGCAGTCTCTAATTGTGATTTCTCGTACTGTAATTTAGCTTTTTTAATTATCTCACACAAATAATTGCGGTACCTTTTATATGTGATTTTTAGTACATCATTACTTGGTGTTTTTTTTAATTTAAGGTGAAGTTTGTCTTTGTGTCGAATACATCTCAGTAGTCCCGGCGTAATCCATGGTCTCTGTGGTGTTTTATGTTTCGAGATAATTTTTTCTGTTGTGTTATTCCTGATAATAGTGGTTAACGATGTTATTAGATACTCAGTAGCTATATTTGGATTATCAGTTTCTAGTACAGGTTTGGTATCTAATAATTTTAAGTCTTCCGATATTTTTGTATAGTTAATTTTATTGATTGTAATTTTTTTGTTAATTTGTTTAGTTTCCAGATTTATTGCTAACAAAACAGGGTAATGATCTGTTATATCACATTGTATTACAAAAGTATTCGAGTGAAGGGTTGTTTTAATGATAGTGTGATCTAGGCAGCTATTTATACGAGTTGGAATATAGTGAGAGGGAATCAGACCGTGGGTGGAAAGTAAGTTTAAATATTCTGAGGCATGACTATCAGTCGAATTTGGCTCTATGTTAATATTTATATCACCGGTTAATATGATATTAGAATAGTTGGAAAGAGAAGTAAGAATTATTTCTAGTGAGTTCAAAAAGGTATCAGTGGTAGTATACGAGGGCGATCTATAAATAGATACAATTGCTGTATTGTTATTTACAGTGGTAACTAAGCAATTTGCATCCAAAAAATCTGGTTCATATGTTGATGCTAATATGTCATTTTTTATAAAGATAACAATGCCGTCATTTTGATTATTTATTCTTTTTGTAGTATATGGGGTATAAAATTCCAGAACTGGGGGACAACTATCTACTGAGAGCCAGCATTCAGTGAGAGTTATTATGTCTGGTAGAAAGTCAAGTCTTGCCAATAACAATGAGAACTCATTTATATTTCGTCTAATACTCCTGATGTTTTGGGTAATAATTGTAAAGTAGATGTAACACAATAAACTGATATCTTGAGTTATTCAATTAATAGTTATTTGTGTCAAAGAATTAAAATTTGATATGTTTAGTTATCATTTTATGGCAACCAAAGCGAATAAGCCTAAAGCTTACATGTCGAGTTATCAACTTATTACCAATCAAATAGTGATTGCTAAAAAAATTACACGTTGAGTTATCACGTTATGGCCAACCACAATGTTTAGAACTGAATGTATAAGTAGGTAATGTTTCTAAACCAAATTTTGCTTAAATTATGGCATTAATTTTATTTATGCTTATTGCTGGTATGAATCGTTTTAAGTGTTACTTTACCTTTCAATAATCTATTGTATAATTAAAAAGGTTGTCGTTAGTCAAATAAGTTCAAATCCCAACCGCAACCGTAATTTAGAGTCGATAAAATTGGCATCACTAGTTGATACTGTAGGTATGTCCGTTAAACTTTTATGTTTAATACAAATACCCCAACAAATACATGGCTCGGGTAAGTAAGTAGTTAAAGCCTTAGCCTACCCATTTCCAAAATATTTCAATGCATTTAAAACTGTGTGAAGCTATTTAATAAATATTAGACCTATTTATTAATATTATTAATTTAATAATAAATAAAAAAAACTTATTGGCGGCGCTAGTTGGCTGTTATTATAACTGGCAAAAGGTTTTTGCTAAAATGAGTATTTTTTTAAAAATCTGTTTTTTTTTCACTTTGCCATGCAATTTTTATTAGATAAGTTTTAAATACCATTAAAAAGCTAATTGCTTTCTACCGAGCTCCGGAATCGAACCCGCGCCGACAGCACTCGTCTGGAAAGCTAATTTCAGGTGAGTGCTCTAACCACTAAGCTACGGAGGAATTAAGCTCGCAAGGACGCAACGCTTCGCTTTTACTAATATTTAAAATTTATATGTGTGAAGTAATTTAAAAAAAAAATTAGAAGTTAATTATTCATAAGAACTTCAGCCATTTCATTTTTTAGAAATTGACCTTACTTATTTAGTAGAAGATAAGAAAGGTTAGCGGCGCTAGTTGGCTCTAGTCAACCCCTTCCCCCTTGATGTGAAAGTTTAAATGTTTCAATGCTTTGGGGGTTTATTGCTCAATTACACAAAAACAGATGCATGATTTTGGAATAAATTTGGTATACTAGCCGAGATTAAATCATAATTTTCGTAAATAGAAATATCGGCAGCCTATCAAATGGTTACAGTATGACAAATCAACGCCGAACAAAATAATTTTTAAAGATAACTTAAGAAAAGAGAAAAGCCTATCAATGACACTTTCACTTTGAAACACATTTCTGAGGAACCTTTGCCAATAGGCGATTTTCCGACCCCCCAAAAAAAAAGAAATTAGTTCCAAATGACTTCATAGATGGCACTTAGTAAAAGGCGAGTCCATGGAGAGCACGTGTATGGCTGCGTAATATTTATTCCATTGCCTTTATTTAACTGTCAAACTGTGAACAAAATTGTGGAAAATATGAATAGGTCCTGGAGGCTTACCAAAAGCTCTTATAGCAGTATTATTGCAGTTGTGAAAGCGGGACGCGTGTAGCGGCGAATATACTCGCGTCTCTTTTCCACAACTGCAACAATACTGCTATAAGAGCTCATAGTAGGAGCACTGAAATGAAAATACTCATTTTTTTTTGGTTGACAAGCAAAAGTTCATTCTCTGTACTGCACAATTTATTACAGCCTCTATGTATAGCTCTATCATCTCTCTCATATCGAGTTTTTTGAACTAATTTTTATTTTTTAATTTGGGCTGTCAGAAAATCACTCATTAGTATAGAAAAGAAAAAAGATTTGTTAGATCTCTTAGCATTAGTTGACAACGCATTTCATGATTTCTATAAGAACATAAAAACCAGCAATGACTGTGTATTGTCTGACCCAGACATCGATGAGGTTGATCCTGATGATGTATCGTTTCGATAGGTATTGTTAAAAGGGGTCCTCAAATGAAACAATCGATAGATGAACAAAACTCGAATAAATTTACGGAGTGCGAATTAAATTATCTTAAAATATTGGCTCCTTATATAAACGGCGAAGACGAAGCCATAGCGCGATGTAGTAAGGTATTAATCAACGCTTTCTGGTTTGTAAAATAAGAACTAAAATTGACAATTACACAAATCACTTATAAAATACAGATATGTTATTGGACAGGTATTTTCATAATTTTTACCGTTAATTTCGAAGATTTTTGTTTTGTTTTTTTAATAGGAGTTTTGTTTTAAATTAAGTTATTTTTATTTTGAAGATATTTTTTATTTTTTGAAATGATTTATTAATAATGTTTGGAAATTTTTGTTTTTTAGAAGTTTGTTTTAGTCGTTTTAATTTATTTTTTAGTATAATAATAAAAAAAATATCTTTTTAAACTTTTTATTTATTTTAATGCCCCTACTTATAAGGTGAATAAGTTGATAAGTCATCAAAACACAAATTGATAAGTCTATTTTTGCGGAAACTATAAGAGATTCCTTAAAATACTTGCCACCATTCGAAAGATCGCCTAAAATTACCCTAAGGCCAAGTAGTCAACAAGAACTAAAGTTAAACCCTGATTTACCAGCACAGATCAAACTTTAAAATCGCTCCCCTGTAAAATGGGCATTTTAGACATATCAACTTATTCACGCGCACCACGGATATAGTCTGGACCTACCTTTAGGAGCTCGATGACGCTACGGATTGCTAACTAAATGCTAACAATAATAGTTGCTAACGAACTAAATTAAAATATCTCGACTATAATAGAGTTAAACAGATGTTTAAAGCACAGAGCTCTTTATCCTACGTTTTCAGTTTAATTAAATTGAAAAGTACTTTTTATATGTACATGTTTGCGAAATATTAATACGTATGAAGTGTTGCAACTGAATGAATATTACATTTCCTGATTTATTTATTTTTTATTTTATTTATAAGCAATACATTTTATAGGTACAATATTTGTAAACAGTATCTTAAAGCCTAATATAAATTCAAAATTCAATATTCAAAATCATTTATTCAGTTTAGGCTAGGCAGTTTAGGTTTGACTAGATATCAGTTCTCAGTACGTAAATACAAAAAAAAAGAGCAACGGCAGCTATTTCCTAAATAAATAGCGTTTACTTACAGGTATGTTATCAATAGGGCAATGGCGTAGCGGCTTTAGTGTTTTGGTTGCAATCTCGCACGGAGGTGCTCGAGATGATACATTTTGGTTCACCCATCCAATGACCGGCATTTGCGAAAGTTGCTTAACCTCATCACTCGCAGACCGGGCGCGTTAACCACTGCGCCATCGAGCTCCTCGACATAAAGCCATTATTTTGAATGTTATCTTAAAATTTTATCTTTAAAATGTTATGCCTTATATATTAATGTTGTATATTTGAAAGGTATTTTGAACAGAAAATTACATTTTAATTAATACAGGCAACCATTAAACTTTAAGCCACCCTGCACAACAATTTTGTTGCTCGGTGGGAGGACATAAAATATATTAACTTTTGCTTACGCGAAGATCGTAAAGTGAATTGCATTTGGTGCTGAATTAATTTAGCCCGAATTTAATATTTATTTTACTTTTTTTACATTAAAAAAATCAACATAATCTGTTCATAACACTTTAGAGGTATTTCGAGCAAGATGCTAATTCTAGACTACGTTGTGAGGATCTACGAATAAGTATAATATGAATTTACATGTTTAACAAATACATAAAAACGATATCTGATATCCACCTATTGCCTATTTTCAGCGTTATTGTACCCAGTCTTCATTTGTACTTGTTTAATCGACTTTAAAGAGAGTGGGAGGTAAGCAATCCATCAAGTACGGTCAACAACGAAAGTAGCTTCGTGCCTTTTGTGAGTTTTGTTGACTATCCGTACTCATGCGATTACGTTTACGAAAACGAAAATTTGTATGGCAAAATATTAACTCTTCTCGTATGTCGCCAGAAGGCGCTGCTTCTATGCCATACTAATTCTCATTTTCTTTAACGTGATCAAATGTCAAATGAAACTCACACTAGGCACCCAGATCACTAATAGAACCGTATCATAATTATTTTACTTGAAATTAACAAGCGCCTGTTAGATTATTCAGTTGCTTTGACGAATTACATTGTTTAACGACTTTCATTGCTGATTATGACTGTGCGAATGGTTTTTTATGTATGCCTACTTATTCCTCTAAAGCGGTGCAACCGATATCTGTGATTTTAATGAAAGAAGATGGGTATCAAATCAGAAAAAAGAGAGAAACTACTACTAACTATAAATTTGGAAGGGCTAGTTTAAAGTCCGCATAGCATCGAGCACAAGATATTTTTTACTGGGAATCGCATCGAAAAAAAAGATCTTAAACATTAGAAGCTCCTCAAAATGTATAAGCTACATTGCTTCCCAAAAGTAGACAATCAATTAAGACAATGGGGAAACGAAGCTAGCGTTATAATCGCATTATATTACCCAGACTCGAGAGCTACTGCGCCATCACGTTCTTCAACATTATAAGCTCCCTACGATATTGCTTCCTAAAAATAGACAGACAAGCAAGATAATGGGAAAACGAAGGTGGCGTTGTCCTCTCATCTTTGTACCCAAACGCGCAAGCTCTTGCACCGTCAAGTTCTTCAACATTAGAAGCTCCTCAAAATGTATTAATTACATCGCTCCCTCAAAATAGACAGACAAGTAAGACAATGGGGAAGCGAAACGAGCGTTGTACCTAATCTCAGCATTTGGGTCAAGGAAATTATATACTCGCTCAGTTGACCGATCTAATGTGGCGTGTATAAACTTTCGTATCTACTTCATTACTGCCGCTGGGGGAATAGTCAGATGTTTGCGGGAACTAATCTGTTTTATTAGGAAAAATAGTACAGTCCGTCCAAGGGCCTACATGAATATTGATGGTATTGAGTTAGGATATTTTTTCCTCCTTCCTATGATACCTATGGAGTCTCAAAAGAGGTTTGAAGAGCCACCTTGTGAGGGTGACTGATGCTTTGTTGTTTTTACGCGGTATCAGTTGATATCTTCGCGTCTGGACTCCGTTTCCCCTACCTAACAGTTGGAGTGAAGTCATTTGCCGAGCTAAATATATATTAAAACCTTCTTGGGTGGATTTTTATAATAATGTCTGGCACTTCTCGTATAACCTAAATGGTTGGTAGTAGATACCGGTACATATAAACTAAGTGATAATAGGTGAACTAACGTCCGCCCTTAATTTCGTCCTTGAAGCACCCGTAGCCCGTGATCCCAAGGGAATGTCGGAGAATCCCTTCTTACCGTAGGCAAGAGCCTACATCATGAAAGAGACCAGCCTGCAAAAATTCTGCGTTTTAGGTCAAGCGGTTTGTGCTGTGCGATGTTGTTCGTTCTTCAGGACTTCTCTTTGATATTAAAATACTAGCGATTGTCGCCTTGGTGATTGAGTGGCAAAGCGCTTGGTCCGTATGCCTGACAGTTCTAGGTCCAATTTCCAGGGCGGGCAAAGTGTGTTTCGAATTTTACGTCCGGGTTCGTGGTCACCAACCCGCATTTGGCAAGCGTAGTGATTAAGCCATTACTTGGTTTTATGATCTGAGCCATTACTCATCAATCGTAGCGATGACTTTGCCCAACAGTGGGACAGTTATAGGCTATTTACTTTGCTAACTAGCTATTGCCCGCGACTTTGTTGCGTAATTGTGAGGGAATTTTAGAAAATCCTTCGTGCCAACAAGGCGTCATTTAAACGAGATTTGAAAAAGCATTTTGCGAATCAGAAACAGCAAGACAAGAACTGCTAATGAATAGAATAGAATAGATAAGAATAATATTTTTTTACTAAAGAGTGAGGAGAGAGACTAAAGAGTGAGGCACAAACGAGGCGTGAAGAGGCACTTTGTGGGCCGGCAGGGTGAGGGTGACTGATGCTGCGTGGTTTTCACGCTGCACCAGTTGTCCTTGCGTCTGGACTCCGATTCCACTTAACATCAGGTCCACCTGATGTAATTTTTTTTATGTTTTTTATTTGCCTTCTCAAATAAACAAAGGCGTAGTTGGTCCAAATATTTTGTTGAAAGATAGCCATAGCAACACAGTGATCCAACGTAGGCAGGCTTATTATTAGGTTTAACAACCAAATTACGATTTGTATTAATGTAAATTTTTATTTCAAAAAGCAAGGCAAGCACTTCACTGTTTACCATAACACCTTAGTTAATTATAAAAAGGTACATTATGAATTTAAAACAAAAATAAATAAAAACAACCACTGCTCAATCAAATAACCCTCCCCGCGCCATTCCAGGTATAAAGGTGCCCAACACACTTGCCGCGTTTCCACGTTGAACAGCGATAGACAACCTTTGCATCAGGAATGACTCGGAGCGAGGGTCAAGACCCCTCTCTCGTAGACGGCGCCCCACTTCCCTGAAAAACAGTTTGGCCTCTGAACCCCAACAACCAGTTGTTTCTACCGCAAAGAGGCACAAACAAATTGTTTGTGAGTACCGAATACTTCTCGTGCTCGACTGACGGTCTAGTTTTTCGGGCACGCTCGAACCAGGGTTGAGTGCTAACCAAGCGGCATGTGCATCAGAAGCGAACGGTATTGTAGCCTTGCAACCATCTAAAGAAAATTATTCAGTAACAAGGTCAACGACCCCAGCTGCTGATGCCAGTAAGGCTGGCAGACTCACATCCCTTGCACGCCGTAAGCCCAAACCAAATACTATTTAGTCGATACAGTGATGAATAACAAATGTGTTATGTTCAAAAATATGATAAGTCGTGGGCGTAATTACTGAATGAGTTATGAAAAGGTCTGCGCGAAATTGATTGAGGGGAATGAATACGGATGGGGAGCGGAATAGCTTAGCTTCGGTGTATTGGTGAAATATTACATCGGGAATCGTATGAGTACCGAATTTATATTGATTGGCAATGTTGATTGATCATACGATTATTTATTTCTTTTTTGAAAGACAAAAGTATGACTGTAAAATGTTTAAACGATTACTGAATTAATGATAAAAGTGATATGTACCTAATTGAAATGTTGATTGCAAATAATTTTACAAACCATAAAATATGGTACATATAACAAATGATTATAATTACATATAATTATACGCAAATTTTGTTGCGAATAAAATGTTATGGGGTGCGAGTTCGAACCCCGTTTCTGGAAATTTTTTCAACTCTTCTTCTTTCGCGGTTATCAAAATAGTTTTCATGAATGTTATTCTACGATAGGAAACTCTTGCTATTACAAGAGCCCATGAGTTATTGTAACAGGTGGCATCTTTATACCAGGCGGTGCGATCCGCTCCTTGCCGGATCAATAACATAAAAAAACAATTGAGCCCTTATAAAAATATTTTGCGATACGCATAACACGCGTAAAGTTCATCTACGTCAGATTACATTACCATTGCGGCGCGAGTCCTACGTCTTTTATTGTCAAATTATCGGAAACGGAATGGAGCCGGTGCGTGTGTTGCCGATTAATGTATGAACCTTTCGCACACAGGAAAATTCCATTTTCTGGAACATTAGGCAGTACAATCGGGGAATCAGCGTCCTGACGTACTGTGCCAAATGATAGACGATCATTGGCTTATTTCTTAGGATTATACTCTCATTACACGTTATCTATTATAATCATCTTTATCGTCAGCCTGTAAAAATTCCACTGTTGGATTTCATCATAGTCAGACAGTATCGATCCACTGCTGGATATAGACCTTTCCTAATGCATGCCACTGCGTCTGATCTTTGGCTAGGTATACTCTGTTGGGTGTCTCAATTTTCCAAAACAGCACTATGATAATATACTCTATTCCAATCTAGTATGGAATGGGGACATGCTAGCGTGATGCTATCACCTCTAGGAACCCTCTGAGGATGTTTTTTTTATATTATTTCTTACGGGCACCTGGTATAGGCAGGCCTCCAACAAAGTGGACCGACGATCTGGTAAAGGTCGCGGTAAGCCGCTGGATGCGAACAGCACAAAACCGGTAGTTGTGGAGATCCATGGCGGAGGCCTTTGTCCAGCAGTGGACGTCTTTTGGCTGAGATGATGATGACCTGGCTTTTATCTCACCTGATGTTAAGTGAAGTGACGTTAAGGCCAAGTGTGATAGCGCACTTTACCCAGACTCCTTAACTTCTGAGGCACTGGCTATCTTATCTCTAGCTGCCGGAACACATCAATGCTTCTAACATTCATTAAATGGCGACAAATGTGGCAATATATTCGATAACTACGACTTGGGGAACCTTCAGTTTTTAGTTACTCCTAAATTCCGGTTACGATATAAGTGCCATAGGTGGCCATGAGCAGAAGGGGAATAGGACAATAAACCTTCACTATGACGGCTCAACACGGGTTGATATAATGTTAATTCTGCTTATGTCAGTAATGAGTATATCCAAAGATGGCGGGCTGAGCTAGACTCCCACACAAAAGATTTGCCCGAAATAGTTCAAGGCCACAGACAAAAGTGGAAAGAGGGAAGGTCTTTGCCCTGCAGTAATTATTAGTACTATTTTGGAACTGTATTTACTCTTCACTTATTAGGATAAATAAAACAAACTTTTATGAATCTACTCAAATACAAATTCAAATACAAAAGGCTTTTATGTTCTCATCACAAAGTAGGTAGTAACAGTTTATGATACAAAACAACATCGGGTGATGATATTTTGTGAGATACTGGAGTATGAGCTGGGATAAACCTATCATACAGAACTCCTAGTTCGTGTTTAATGTTTTTTTTTACAAAGAGACTGACCACGGAACAAAGACCGAAACTAGACCAGCTAAAGGGTTCGAAAAATCAGGGTGATTTTTTTTTAATGTTTAAAAGGAGGCAAACAAGCAGGCGGGTCACCTGATGGAAAGTAATCACCGCCGCCCATGAACATCCGCAAAACCAAAGTAATCGCAGATGCGTTGCAGGCCTTGAGGAAGGAGTTGGATCTTGAGGAGGGAGTAGGGATTGGGAGGGGGGAGGGGTGAGAGATGGGCCTCCGAAACTTTCACTCACCGGACAAAACACAACAGCAACGAGTGCCATTGTTTCACGCCGATATTCTGTGAGAGGGTGGTATTACGCCGGGCGAGACGGCCCATTTCGTGCTGCAACGCAGCGTGGCTCTACCACTTAGACAAATGCCAGTATAATCACAATTATAGTTTGTTTCATTTCAATGTCTGTCTAAATATGTTGCCATAATTAATATTGTTAGTAGCATTTTTGTGGTCCAACAGTTAGAGATAAGATGTTTGCTTAGAAGTTAAGCAGCACAAAACCGGTCGTTGTGAAGATCCTTGGGGTAGGCCTTTGTCCAGCAGTGGACGTTTTTTGACTGTGATGATGAGGGTTCCGGGTGCAGTGCGAAGATAAATGTTTCCCACACTCACACCAATTATCTAGTCCCAAGAAAAGCTTCCTTAAGAAACTCGTTATATGGTTAACTAGACAACGGATAAACATACTTAATATACTTAAATACATACTTATTATACACAGGAAACACCCAGACCCGAAATAATTTAGAAAAACAGGTATTTCTAAATTGATCCGACCGGGGATCGAACTTGGTACCTCAGAGATGGCGACACCATGAAAACCGGTGTGCAAGCCACTCGACCAAGGAAGTCGTCAAGAAGTTGGAAACCTTCTTACATCAGATGAGATAATAGCCGAGTGCTCACTCGTAAAGGATTTACAAAATTGTGTTTTACCGCCTCTGTGGTCTAGTGGCTAAGACCACCGGTTTAGACCCAGAGGTCCCGGTTTCGATTACCAGCGGGGGGTACATATTTGTGTACTCGGTTTGCTTGGTGGTAGGGCTTGTTTGTCCACCTGGCTAGCTACCACCATCTTATCTAAATATGTCGCCATAACATCAATGCTTGTAGCATTGTTGTGTTCCGGCAGCTAGAGATGAGATAGCCAGTGCCTCACTAGTTGAGGATCCCGGGTGAGGTGCGCTTCCATCATTGGCCTTATCATCACTTAACACAGGTGAGATCAAGGTACTGTGCTTACCCGTTAATATAAAAAAAGGGGGCTCGCGTAAACTTTACAAAACAATACCTAATTGGAACGTTTAGAAGCGGAGTTTCTACAAACGACTGACTATGATGATCATAAATGTAGGTAATGATTATTAATTATTGCGTGAACGCTGAAGTGAACGACCTAATTGACAATTACGATATAAAAGACGTGCGGAGGCGATTTGTCTACAACAGCCATCGCGCGCAGGAAGGCTCCATTTTCTGGTACATTAGGCAGGTCAATCTGGTACATATCGGTCGGGTACTGCGATAAATTTAATATTCTTAATACACTTTGTTTGATGTTTCATGAAGTTTTAAGAAGTGGTCGGTGAGGAAGTCGGTTTTTTATAGTAGTTTTATTATTTAGATCAGTTTTTCAAAATATGCCAGTTGGAATACCGTTCTTTAAATATTGTCAGGTTGGCAAACCCGAACACGTAAATTTATTTATTTAATTTGCTGAAATCCTTGGTATACTTAGATGTAATTAAAATAATAATGTAATGTTTATTCTATTTAATATGTAAGCAAAATAAATAATTCTTGCTTGTTCATAATACTCTTAACTCGTCCTAAGTCATTTGTAATGCTAAGATGTCGAGGACATATTAATTTGAGACTTACATTACGTACGTTTTACGGTTGTATAAAATGGGGCTCCTGTACATTGAAATGATCCGTAAAAGTAGTTACTTTTACGGATCTACTCGCGTTTACTTTATACATTAATTTGATTTTATGTTTATCCTTACGTTTCGAACCCTTTGCAGGGTCGGTGGTCACAGGGAGCCTGAGCTCATAATTAGTTGGTAGCTTGTATACCCACTTTTAAATTTAATCACGTGCCGTTCCGTTTCCATTGGTCTGGCAGTAAGGTGTTGGGGCTGGGATTTAATAGTATGTATGATGGGATCCCAGGCCAGTGGTCAATTCCAATCATCATCCTTATTGAAATTGGGATGTTTTTACACACAGTAAAATAAACGCGAGTAAATCCCTAAAAGTATTTTCATTTACAATTTGAAAATAGACAAAGTGTTGAAAAAAATTCACGAGCGGGATTCGAACCCGCACCCCATGACATGCCGGGTCAGGTGCACTGCCAACTATGCTATCGTGGCTCAATCCAACTCGCCGAAATTAATCAACACTATCTACTTTTTAACCGACTGCAAAGGAAGGGTTATGTTTTTCGCGCCTATCTTGTATGTAATATTGTTTATTACCTCATATATCCAGAACCGCTGAACGGATTTACATAATTGAGGTATCGTTAGATTCGTCTTAGCTGCCCAAGTGTTTTTAGATGAGGTGAGGTGACGTTAAAAAAAAACAAACATGGCGGCTGTGCGACGCCATTGGAGTTGGTGTAAAGCAATTTTTTTCGAATATTTCATTATGGGTATCAAACTAAAGGGCTCAACACAAGGATTTCTAAAAGGTATATATCATGAAATTTGTCTAACTAAAAAGACAAATAAAAAAAAATAAAAAATACCCGCCTGCGTAAAAGATAGAAAGTAACTAAATAGAAAATAAACTGAAAAGGCCTGAACAGAATAAAAATTCAATTAATGCAACATCATACATAACATGCAGTCGGAGGATAAGTGAAATCATTCTCACTTTGTGCGTGCCTCCGAACTGTGTGTTATGATGTTGCATAAATTGAATTTTTATCTTGTTCGGGCCTTTTTAGTTGATTTTCTATCTAGTTACCTATGATTATAATAACCTAAAGTAACTAAAACTAATACAAAACTAAAATACGGCGTCAAAAACTTCCTCCGCATCGCAGTCGACTGGTAAAGTACCCAAGAGACTGGCGGCATTTCCACGTTGAATGGCAATGCTTAGTCTCTGGCCAAGGAAAAAGCCAGCCTTTGGATCATGGAAAGTGTCAACCAGCCGTTTGGAGATGTCATTAAACAAAACATGAGCATTCGGACCCCACGGCCCGAGGGTTTCAACCCCAAACGGTTCGAAAATATAATTATTATTATGTTACCTATTACATTTTACGCAGGCGGGTTTTTTTACTTTATAAGCCAAAGGAGCCCTATTCAATGTCGACAACTACGTCATCAACATCCGATCTTAATATTTTCACAATTATTGAAAGATCAGTTAAGAATTAGGCAAGCTATATTTATGACTATATACATATAATTTTACGCAAATATTGTTGCGAACAAATTACAATTCGAAAAAGACAAAGTGTTGAAAAGTTGGCAGTGCACCTGACTCGGCATGTCATGAGGTGCGGGTTCGAATCCAGCTCGTGGAATTAAAAAACTAAAATAAAAAAATTGGTTGTCTGTAACGTCGGTTTACTGACGATAGTTGAACGTGACAACGAAACAATTTAAAAAAAAAATTCATAAAATTCTTCATTTAGAAAATCATTTTAAATTTAAAAAATAAAAATACAACAAAATATATGTTGTATTCGAAATCGGCACCCCCGAAAACCATGGAAATGATACCCATATTAATTTTACATAAAAAAGTCACGTCCGCCATCTTGGATCTCGAAATAGATGTTGTATTCGAAATCGGCACCCCCGAAAACCATGGAAATGATACCCATATTGATTTTACATAAAAAAGTTGCGTCCGCCATCTTGGATCTCGAAATAAATGTTGTATTCGAAATCGGCACCCCCGAAAACCATGGAAATGATACCCATATTGATTTTACATAAAAAAGTTGCGTCCGCCATCTTGGATTTCGAAATAAATGTTGTATTCGAAATCGGCATCCCCGAAAACCATGGAAATGATACCCATATTGATTTTACATAAAAAAGTTGCGTCCGCCATCTTGGATCTCGAAATAAATGTTGTATTCGAAATCGGCACCCCCGAAAACCATGGAAATGATACCCATATTGATTTTACATAAAAAAGTTGCGTCCGCCATCTTGGATCTCGAAATAAATGTTGTATTCGAAATCGGCACCCCCGAAAACCATATCTACAGGGTGACTGGAAATTAGTGGCGGAGCCGTTAAGGGGAGGTAGTCTAGGGTTTTTCCGACAGATATCACTATGAGACCTACCGTCTTTACTTAACCCTTTTCAAGATATTCCTACTTAAAGAGTATAACCCAAAAAATCGTACAAAAAATTTTCAAATAGTAATATATCCTAAAAAAAAAGTGATTTTGGCCTATTTTTTTTTGTTTTGCAACAAACATATTCTAAATAAGTAATATTAATTGTTAAATCTCCGCAACTGTCATTATTTAATGCAAAAACTGCTAAACAAAAACGTAAAATGTAAAAAAAATACTTTGATGGCTGATAAACATCAATTTTCTTTAAAAAGTCACCCTTTATTATTACGTACAAAATAATTAAAAAACTTCTACGTTTCGTTCCCTTTCAAATGAGATATTAAAGTCCAAAATCGATTAAGGAACCATCAAGATAAGAGTAATAATAAAAATGAAAGAAAAAACCAAACAACTGAAGAATAAAAATTTATTAAATAAAAAACTGTCTACAGTTCATTTTCGAAGTGCCCACCATTATTTCTAATACAAGCTCGTGCTCTTCTTACGACACCCGTTTTAACAACCCTTGAGTCTGTAAGCTCCCTTTGTATTTCCTGCGCTGCGTTGATTATTCTGTTGCGCAAGTCTTCAACGTTTGGTACAGGGACGTCAGTGGCATAAACCAAAGTTTTCATTCGACCCCACACGAAGAAGTCCATGGGTGTGAGGTCGGGGCTACGTGCCGGCCATGGTATTGGACCACCTCTACCTATCCATCGGTCGGGGAAGTGTTGGTCTAGCCAACTTCTCACAGCTAGCCTAAAATGAGCCGGACAGCCATCATGCATGAATATCATGTTTTGCCTCGTTTCTAGCGGCACATCTTCCATTAATTCAAAAAATACATTCCTCAGAAAATTTTCATATTCAACCCCATCGAGGTTTTGCGGTAGGAAATGTGGTCCAATCAAGCGGTTATTAATTATACCCATCCACACATTTAGATTAAACCTTCTCTGTGAACCTTTTTGTCTTTTTAGGTGTGGATTACCCATGGCTCGTTCACTCCAGTAATGAGCATTATGATAATTCGTAATGCCGTCCTTATCAAACTTGGACTCGTCAGTCCATAAAATTCTTCTGAGATAATTTCTATCTTCAACGTCCGCATTTATTAAAAATCTGCAAAACTGCATTCTTCTTAAAGGGTCCCCTTCTTCTATAGCCTGAACAGGTGTGTAATGGTAAGGATGGAGGTCATTTTCGTGAAGAGTTTACCACACCTTCCATTGAGAGCGTCCCATACGGCGAGCTATCATTCGTGTAGACAGCGTAGGGTCTCTTTGGAAATAATTTAAAATTTCCTCTTCGTCGTCCCCGACATCCAGTCGAGGTCTACCTGCGTCACCTAAAAACAAAAAAGTTTTTTTAATTAAGTGTTACTACCATGGCTATTGTTTAGGTTGGTGTGGCTCCGCGCAAAGACTCACGTCGGTTGGACCATAACATGAATCACTTCTCTAGTAGGAATGCGTCTGTCGACATAGTGCAATGTGCGTCAACAATGACCGCACAATACAAATTCTTACAAAAGCTCTACCAAAATTCATCGACTTCGACAAAAAATAGTAAACAATAATAGCGCGCTTCAGTGTGAAGTGATATCCGTTATCTTACTTGTATGATTTATGGCAACCATCTCTGCGAGTCCTTGCACTGACTAATTTGGACAGCGACATTTGTTTTGCAATCTTACAATTTAAAGGGCACGTTAATAAGAGTGATAGGAAAGGTTTATTTTTATAGCTGGACAATTATCGAAAGCGCTAGAACAAAACCTTGTTATAGCGCATGTATGGAAACTAGCGGCGGCGCAGTAATGTAGAGTGGCCTGTACAGGAAGGAACTACATTTTGTATGGAGAAATCTCTGGTTTGAACATGCTTTAATAATAATAACTTTCTCTTACCTTGGTATCTTACGACGGTTCCGCGCTCCCGCAGCCGCCGGAAGGTTCGGGAGAATACGCGGGCATCAGGCAGTCGACGATTAGGGAATACTTCGCCATATTCACGACGAGCTTGTTCAGCGTTTCCTCTGGCAGCTCAGTAATAAAAAAGAATATCTGCGTATTCTTCGTTACTAAACGATGTTCTTTCTGCCATTATTGGTCCGATAAACCACACAGCCAAATCGTAAGGAGTCACAGAAAACAGCAAACAGTCCAAGTTGTCGGGAAGAGAATCAAATACAAAAGTCCAGGAAAAAGCCAAGTCGTTAGAAAAATCAAAACTGAGAGAAAGTAAGCACATCCGAACACAGTAAACCGTAAGAGCGGACTGAGCAAGAGGGAGGGGCAATCTCGACTCGTGCGCGTCGTCCGAGTCCTTTGTTCTCGGTAAAAAGGGCTCTACACGGGCTCTACGGGTTTTTTCCATTAACCATATCTTCATTGTTCCTTAACCGATTTTGGACTTTAATATCTCATTCGAAAGGGTACGAAACGTAGAAGTTTTTTAATTATTTTGTACGTAATAATAAAGAGTGACTTTTTTTAATAAATTGAAGTTTTATCAGCCATCAAAGTATTTTTTTTACATTTTCCGTTTTTGTTTAGCAGTTTTTGCATTAAATAATGACAGTTACGGAGATTAAACCATTACTATTACTTATTTAGAATATCTTTGTTTCAAAACAAAAAAAAGTAGGCCAAAATCACGTTTTTTTTTGGATTTTATTTGAAAAATTTTTGTACGATTTTTTGGGTTACACTCTTTAAGTAGGAATATCTTGGAAAGGGTTAAGTAAGGACGGTAGGTCTCGTAGTGATATCTGTCGGAATAACCCTAGACTACCTCCCCTTAACGGCTCCGCCACTAATTTCCAGTCACCCATATCATAGATATCGCTCGCTAATTATCGCTCGCTAATGCCGCGTCATATCGCTCGCTAATGCCGCGGCATTAGCGAGCGATAATTAGCGAGCGAGGTAACGCGGAACTTTTTCGTGCATGCAGCCGGGTCTATCAATTTATAAGACGTTATCACGTCAAAAGTAGGCTTTTTTTTGTTTTTTTTTTTGTAGTCAGTATGTTTTTTTTTTTTTTCATTTTGTTGATGGCTTCGTGCGATTAGCACATTTAGCCAGTGTAAGTAATTTTTCTAACAAGTAATACATAAATTAGCAATATTTCTTTTCTGTTTGATGATAATGAATGATAATAGAAATGAGAAATGATATACCACCCAACCCCTCGAGTATCTCAGTAAAGATGTGGGGCTTTACTAAGTCCTCGGGCGGACTTCTTGAGAGAATTTGAAAAGTGACGTTGCACTGTTTTGTTTCATTTGCCAACACTCATGCACACTCACGAACACTTAACGGTTAATAATCCACCATTATTTCACATTAATATTCGACATAACACAAATTTTAGAAAATAAAACAAAACCGCAGACATGACTCTTCACTTTCCCGCCAAGAAGTCGTCAGTATGTTTTTACGTAGATATATATGATTTGTGCCCAACCTGGTGGGTTACTCTTGAAACAGTTGCAATATACAATTTCCAATCACAAATCTAAAAAATTCAAATGGCACTCTTAAAAGCGATAATAGCGCTACATTGGAATTAAATTGCGTGGAAATTGAGTGAACAAATTATTATCGAGGTGGGGCGTCCCGAAATTGCGAAACTTATCCCAATATCGATACATATTAATCGCATTGGAATTGTATTGAGATTGAGTTTGCGTCAAGAGTAGCCTACCTGCTTTGTAGTACACAAGTGCACCTATAACACTAACTTTTTTTTTTCCTACAAGATGTTTAGTCTCAAATTTTAAACAAATATTTCATTAACTATTTTTCATTTAAGTAACGTTATAATTTGAAAAAAGACAATGTGAAGAAAAAATTCCACAAACGGGATTCGAACCCGCACTACCAACTATGCTATCATGAACGTGCAACGTGCACGTGAGCCACGATAGCATAGTTGGTACCACCTGACTCGGCATGTCATGGGGTACGGGTTCGAATCCCGCTCGTCTATTCTTTCCAACATTTTATCTTTTTCAAATTGTAATTTGTTCGCAACAATATCTGCGTAAAATTATCATCATCATCATCACCATCTCAGCCAAAAAAAAAAAACGTCCACTGCTGGACAAAGGCCTCCCTCAAGGATAAATAATTTTGAGGGGAATTTGCCATAATCGCCACGCTTGGCAGGCGGGTTGGCGATCGCAGTAAGGTGAGAATATTCACAGAGAGACGCTGCTGCCCATCCTCTGGAATAGTCCCATAGTCGCCTTCTACGACACCCACGGGAAGAGATGGGGTGGTGCAATTCTTTACCCCTGGCACCACACGGGGAAAAATTATACATAACCTTATTCTTATCGTTGTAAAAAAGCTTTCGCGCGTAGTTCGTGCACTCTCGAATTACTGTGGCTGACAAAGTGATGCGCTGTTTCTAAACTGGCTCGCTCAGCTTTCCGTCAACTCAACTTTGCAATTTAAGTTCCAGACCTATTGAGAAAGTTAAGCGTTAGTTGAACGATAAGTCGGGCCCTCGACGTTTCCTGAGACATGGCGCAAGTGTGTTAATGGTTAATTAACTGATTTGTGTTTCTTTTTTTTTCCTTTAGTTGATGGCTTCGTGCGATTAGCACATTTAGCCAGGGTCAAATAATTTTTTCTTACAAGTTATACATAAATAAACAATATTTCTTTTCTGTATGATGATGATGAATGATAATAGAAATGAGAAGTGAGAAATGATATACCCCCTAACCCTTTGAGTATATCAGTAAAGATATGGGGGCTTTACTAAGTCCTCGGGCGGACTTCTTGAGAGAATTTGAAATGTAACGTTGCACTGTTTTGTTTCATTTGCCAACACTCATGCACACTCACGAACACTTAACGGTTAATAATCCACCATTATTCAACATTAATATACGACACAAATTTTAGGAAATAAAACAAAACCGCAGACCTACATGACTCTTCACTTTCCCGCCAAGAAGTGCTCTTTGTGTTTCTTACTTTTAACATTTTCGTTTATTTTTTAAATCGTGTTTTTTTTAAAAGCTGTAGGTATGCACCTTATATTGGCGCAGGTTGTTATGTTCCGGCAGCTAGATATAAGATACCCAGTTTCTTCATCATCATCATCATCATCTCAGCCAAAAGACGTCCACTGCTGGACAAAGGCCTCCCCCAAGGATCTCCACAACGACCGGTTTTGTGCTGCTCGCATTCAGCGGCTTCCCGCGACCTTCACCAGATCGTCGGTCCACCTTGTTGGAGGCCTGCCCACACTGCGCTTTCCCGTACGCGGTCGCCACTCGAGGACTGCTCCGCCCCAGCGGCCATCAGTCCTGCGAGCAATGTGCCCAGTTTCTTAGTATTTGAGAATTCCAAGTAAAGTGCGATTCTACCTGCAGCCGTATAATCTCTTATCATCAGGTGAAATGAAGGTCAATTGCTTACCTGTAAATAATTTAAAAAGTTAATTGATTCATTCTGTAACATTTGCTCCGTTGGTGTGTCAAATAAATTTAATTATAAACTCTTTTTGCAAATTAATCTACTCGACGTTTCAAACTCTTTTCAGGGTTTTTGGTGGCAGGGAGACGAGGAGATGTCGGGCTCCCTGTAATTTATTGTATAACTTGCATTCAAGTCAATATGTTTGCGGATGCGCTCGGTTATACGTGAAAGTATGATGTATCTTGCAGTGTGGTATTGGGGCTGAGTATTAAATCTGCCGCAGCACCTATATGATAGGATCCCAGGTAGGTGTTGAAAGATGGTTTTACTTTTTATACTAGCTTACCCGGAACGTGTTGTTGTGACATAAAAGATACGTTTGAAATAAATAAAGAAGCTATGTGGAGCGCCTAAATTAATTAATTCAGTCATCTATTGTCTTCTTAAGTTGACGCGAACACTACACATTTAAATAAAACCACTTTTTACGGATCTACTCGCGTTTATTTTACCGATAAAAAAACGTAAACAATACCCTTCCTTTCATCATCATCGTCATCATCATCAGCCTATACTAGTACTTTGCAGTCGGGTAAAAAACAATGTGTAAAATTAACGCGAGTAGATCCGTAAAAGTTGTTTTATTCGGTCATCGACGACGAGATTTTAATCGAACTTTCCGGTTTTAATTGCTACAAAAATCCTTTTATACACGTACCAAACAGTTTGCCAACGCCAACTCTTATTAGTTCATTCGTTCAGTAAATAGCAATTACACACTGGATAGAAAACTACGTTACTTGTTTCAATTCCGCTCAATTTTCAAGTCCCAAGAGTTATTAATTGGCTTCCCTCAGATATTTTATGGCGTAGTACGAGTAACTACGGTGTTTGAGTTAGATTATAGCTTGCTCTAATTACCCATTGGGTGTACACGCGTGTATTTAAAGAGGTTAATAGTTTGTCGTTTTTAAATATTACGTCACTTCTTCTTAATAGTAATAGTAATTTCTTTAATTTCGTACAACGTATGAAATCAAAAATGTTTTAGGAATCTACTCGCTCGCGTTAAATTGTTACATTTTCTATTATCCTGACGTTAATTACTAGAGTAATTTATTAACGGCAATCTTGCCATGTCTGTCATGTCATAAATAATATGAGTATGCAATGTTTTACGCAAAATGAGCAACCAGAATCTTTTGAATAAAAAATGCTAATAATTCTTTTTTCTTGCTATGGACAAGATTTTTTATTTGAAGACAAGATAAAATGAAGATAAAGTCAAATGTAAAAACTAAACACGCGTAGATTCCTAATAAGTTTGTTCATTTCATGTTACGAGTACCATTGAAAATGGTTACGATGAATGGATAAGATGCAAATCGCCTGAGATGTATTATTGGACATAGCTCAGAGGATTTTAAGAGAATCGAGATGGAAATAGTACCAAGAGTTGAGGAATTTATCGAGACACGTGTGAGCGTTCGAATTTTGAAAATCGGCTAGAAACTTTTTTTGGAATTTTGAAAAATGTAAAAAAAAATCGGGTTTTTTGGGGGGTGTTTGTATATTAAATTGTAAATATTAAAAAAAACCGACTTAAAAAAAATTCAAAAAGGGTCCTAGGGTAGTTTAGCTACAAAATGGCGAAAAATCTTTTAAAATCGGTTAAAAATAATTGTGACCTGTAGGTGGTCCCTTTAGGTTTGGTGTTGTAGAAAAACTGGTATTTCCGTTATAAAAAGTGATGCAGCTTCTTTGATTATTGACCGATCGTCATGGCAATGGTGTTAAAAGATGCGGATGCAGGCGAGAAGTGCATTCAAGTTAGAATTGTGTTATTTAAACTAAAATGTTTTTTTTTCGTAAATTGTTGTACCTATTCATTTTCAATGCTCCGATTTGTGCGGGGACTGCGAAATCAGTGAATATTTTTTTTATAACTGTATATTGTTTTTATAATACTATTCCAGCGGAGTAGATCTCACTCATTCTGTATCAAAATTAAGATTATTAAAAAACACTTTCACAATGCTTCAGCAGTTTCTTCCACTTCGGATTTAACCAAACTATCATCGCCTGCACATAAATGAAATAACAAACTTCACTTCCAACTACCCGAGACTTCGAAATTTGTTCCGACCGCTCCTCATTTGAAAGTTCTTTGAAGCTGCCGGTGCTTTTAAGGGTAATTTCAGCAATTTGGGTTGCCTTAGCGGGTTCCGTGCGTGCGCCCCGCCTTTTGTTCATTAGTAAGTATAGGAAGGCTGGACGTTCGCAAATCACGTAAACAACTACTGATTGTACAAGGCAACATTCTTTGACAATTGCTTGGCTTTGGAAAGACTGTTAGGTACCTATCTAGATTTATTATTGCTTTTCGAGCAGCACAGAAATAGATTAGTTTTATTTGTGAAATGTAGATTAGGATATTACAATGGATGATATAAGTTTTCTTTTTTTATGAGGTTTAACGCAAACTTTTATGTATTATAATTATAGGTATTCTAGGCATACGAATTTAAACCTGACGTTTTGACCATTGCACCGACCGAAACATGACCACGAGCTGGTTCATACAAATCGATACCCAAAATACTGAAATGAAATGAAATGAAATGAAATACATTTATTAGCATACACTACAAAATTACACGATATATAACAATACAAAGCAAAGACAAAAGACAAAGTGTGGCAGGCCCCAGCCTCAGCACATAAAGCCGCTGCAACGCTGGTATTCTGGAGGGGCCTAAATCGGTGAAGTGTCCACAGAATTTATAATTATAAGTATAAGTATAATAATTATAAGTATATAAATAATTTATTTATAATTATAAATACTGATACTACAATAAGACTGAATAAAGGCTCATTTTGCTTACAAAGTAAGAGTAGATTGTGCTAATAAATTTACAATTACAATTACATAAATTTACATTTACAATGGGAAGTGCACCTGATTCAGTATGTCAGAGTGCGGGTTCAAATCCCGCTCATTGAGTTACATTCAATATTTTTCCAAGTCGTCATTGCTCGCAACAAAATTGGCGTAAAATTTATAAGTATACTGATAAACAGAGTAAGGTGAAAATGGGTCAAAATGTTGCATTGGCTATTCATCTTCGAAATACCACTAGTATTGCACTTAACGATTCTTATTACATTTATTCGTTATTTATTTATATCTACTCTTTTACTCCAAACAGAAACTTTTGTTAATAAAACCATAAGCTTATTCATAATTTCCATAAAAACTATAGACCTTCTTATAACTTTTAACCGTAAACAAAGAGTAAAACAATAAGCGTTTTAAATGTAGTGCGCAAAGAAAAACTAACAAAATCCAATTTGACGTTTAGCCGGCGACACATTGCAGTTTTTAATTGAAATTCATGCACGCGATAGGCGGCGCTGCGGCGGCGGCCGGCGGGCCGGCGCGGCGAATACTCGTGTATTCCACATTATTCACACACTAACACTTTAAGATTGACAAAATGATACCTAAATAACTGAGAACTAATCGTCATTGCTCGCAACTTAGCGTAAAATTCATAAGTATGCTCAGCTCATAATCAAAGAACCGTGAAATTGGGTCAAAATGTTGCATTGGCTATTGATCGTCGAAATACCACAAGTATTGCACTTAACGACTCTTATTACATTTATTATTTATTGTTTATCTCTAGTCTACTCTACTCTACTCTCTACTCTACTCCTTTACTCTCAACAGGAACTTTGGTTAATAAAACTATAAGCTTATTTGTAGTTTCCATAAAAACTACAGACCTTCATAAAACTTCTAACCGCAAACAAAGTGTAAAACAAAGAGCGTTTAAAATGTAGTGCGCTAAGAAAAACAAACAAAATACAATTTGACGTTTAGCCGGCGACATATTGCAGTTTTTAATTGAAATTCATGCACACGACGGCGGCGGCGGGCGGGCGGCGGCGGCGCGGCGAATACTCGCGCATTCCACATTTTCCACACACTAACACTTTTAGATTTTCATGGAACACTTTATGCTACCAGTATAACAGAATGTGCAAATTAAGTTCGGAAAGTTCAAATGTAAACCTACGAGTATTTCTGTGGCTGCCAATTATTCCTATTAAGTTATGAGTTGGGAATAAGGTTGATATTCTATTGTTATGTTGTATTAAAAATGTACAGTTGTAAGACTAATAATTAAGAATG
Organism: Eudonia mercurella; assembly: GCA_963082485.1. Taxonomy (NCBI): domain Eukaryota; kingdom Metazoa; phylum Arthropoda; class Insecta; order Lepidoptera; family Crambidae; genus Eudonia; species Eudonia mercurella. The sequence goes on along the minus strand of OY720031.1, from coordinate 18,473,284 downwards.
TTTTTAACAGAACGAGTGAGAGCTTGGCCTTAGCCGACCTGATGGTAAGTGTCAATAGGAACGAAGATAGAAGCGTAGGTACTTCACTCGTAATCCCTCAACTTCTCATTGGCTTATGATGTTATGTCTAAATGGCTCCGCACACTGGACGACTTGTCGCTGCGTCTAGTCGCGGTGCACGCGCACACACGACGACAGTCGTGCGACAGTTGTGAGCGTCAGTTCGCGACTCCCCTAGCTTGTCGTCGCGACTCTGCGACTGACGCCAAGTGTGTAGCTTTGAACAAAATATATGAAAATTGTCGGCCGCAGCCTGTCGTCGCGTCTAGTCGCCGAGCTGTCGCAGTCGCGTGTCGCCTAGTGTGCATTTCGAAACATGGTCGGAACATTACAATGCTACTGATATTGTTGTTATGGCAACCGGCTTAGGTAAGATAGTAGCACGCCAGAAGGCATACACAATTGCTATAATCACCTCATTTGTCGCCAGGGTGTGCTGCAATTCTTGTGTTTTTTAACGTAATCGAATGGTAAATAAAATAAGTCATCATCATCATCTCAGCCAAAAAGACGTCCACTGCTGGACAAAGGCCTCCCTCAAGGATAAATCATTTTGAGGGGAATTTGACATAATCGCCACGCTTGGCAGGCGGGTTGGCGATCGCAGTAAGGTGAGAATAATCACAGAGAGACGCTGCTGCCCATCCTCTGGAATGGTCCCATAGTCGCCTTTTACGACACCCACGGGAAGAGATGGGGTGGTGCAATTCTTTACCCCCGGCACCACACGGGAAATAAGTACTAGGCACTAAATTCAAATTCAAATTTAAAAAAAATTCAAATAAAAAAAAACTTAGTAATAACTAAGTACTCAGATCTGTAAAACATGCCTAAGCTTTACTTATTCGATTTTGTTTTTTTTTTAAATAGGCCAAATATTTGGCCTTCACCTCACCTGATGTTAAGTGATGATAAGGCCGAAGGTGGAAACGCCCTTCACCCGGAATCCTCAACTACTGAGGCACTGGCTATCTTATCTCTAGCTGCCGGAACAGAACAATACTACAATCATTAATGTTATGGCGACATATTAAAATTATTGGTGGTAGCTAGCTAGGTGAACAAACAAGTCTTACCACCAACCAAACAGAGTGCACAAACATGCACCCCTTCGCTGGGAATCGAACCTGGGAACTCTGGGTCTAAACCGGTAGTCTTAACCACTAGACCATGGAGGCAGTTTATTTTTATTTTTTTATTTATTACGATAAACATTGGTAAAACTTATAAACTAAAAGCTAAGTGTCAAACACACACACACACACACACACAATATAATAATAATACACAAAACACTTTCAAATCTATGTATTGTATGTAGCTTGTAGTTGAGCTGCTCCCACTTGACACAAATGCTGTGCGAAATGCACTTTTTACTTAGTTACATGAAGAAACGTGCTTCCAGTCCGTAAATAAGCGAAAAACAAGTTACAAACGTTAAAACTGACGGGCGCGTTCGTTACAAAACTAAGTTAGGCTCGCGTTCGCAGCTCCTTTCAGCTCCCAGCGGTTATTGCACACTAGCATCTTGACATAATGGCGTGTAAGATTTTCATACATAATTGGAATGTTCCGTTTAAGAAATAATTTTAAGATACTTCAGAACTGCAGGAAATGCTACAAGACCTTAGCGACGCAAGCCTTGAGGTTGGACTGAAGATGAACAGGTCGAAAACTCAGTATTATAATTGCCTGGAAAAGCTACTGGTCCATGAAAGAGCTAACGATATGTTATTATGATATAATGATATAAGGTAGGTAAGCTTCCGCTTGACTTGAAACGCAGACTCGTCGACATGTGCATCCTACCTACACTAACATAAGGCGCTCAAACCTGGTCTTTGACCGAACATCAAAAATTCAAACTCAAGGTCTGCCAACGAGCGATAGAGCGCAGCATGGTGTAATGCAGGGGTTCCCAACCTTTTTTTGTCTACTGCCCACTTTAAGAATAAATTATTTTTTAACACCCTCCTTTTTAAACATACTTAAAAACCGCTAAGTACTTATAACTGATTATTGAAACGCAACTTTATAGTATTCGGACAAAGTATCTTTTATTGAAAATAAATCAAACATAATCAATTCTTATATAAAAACTAATGTGAAGGTTGAATCTGATGCTGTTCAATAAGTTTGTTGATATCAGGTTCCAATTTACTCAAAAACAGCCGCAAGTCGCCACGTTCGGTAACACGCAAACGATTTCTCTTTTTAGTAAGCAGCGTTGCCACAGCACTAAATCCACGTTCACACAAATATGACGATGGGAATGCTATCAAGAATCGTTGAACAATTAACCACAATCCAGGGTACAATTGCGGGATCGGTTTTTGTAGCCAAAATTCTTGATATCCATTTTTGAACTTGATTTTTATTTCTTCGTTTGTTGTCAATTCTATAAGTTCTTCTTCCAGCTGAGGTGACATTGCTGTGTTGACATTTGAAAACGGATCCAACACCCAGTCTGGTATTACCAAGTTTAAAATGTCCTGGTATCGTTCGGTGAAGTCAATGTGGAGGTTTTCCAAATGTTGGCAGTAGGCAAACAAGTCGTCGTTACTGCAGGATACTGATAAATTCGGAAAATTGTGAAACTCACGTCTGCCCATATTCTTTTTGTGCAGAAGCAGTTTGGCTGCGAAAGCAGCAACGACATTTTTTGTTTTAATTAAATTTAGTTCATCGCCTTGCAGTTGGAGGTTCATGTCGTTGAACAATTTATACAGGTCTGTCATGTAAGCTATATCATTCTTTGATGTTATGAGCTTGTTGCGCAGTTCTGTATCTTTAGTTTCCAAGAACTCTATCACAGAGTCCAACAGGTTGTAAAATCGAATCAGACAATTGCCTCTTGACAGCCAACGAACTTCAGTATGAAGCAACAAACGGTTGAAATCTTCGTCATTAGTAACACAAAGCTGATGAAATAATCTATCATTCAAAGAGCTGCTACGGATTTTATTGACTGCTTTGATGACATATTGCAGTGATTGAAATAGTCGTTCACTTAAGTTTCTAGCAACCAAATGTTGTCTATGAATAACGCAATGTATAGCAAGGACATCTGGAAATTTATTCTTTAAGTACGCTATGAAGCCTTTATGGCGCCCTGTCATAGCCGGAGCGCCATCCGTAGCAACTGATATAATATTTTTCAAAGGAATCTCTTTCTCTTCACAAAACTTTTCCAATGTATTGAATATGGTTTCGCCTTTTGTATCTGTCTCCAAATTTCTGGCAAACAATAGTTCTTCACGTATTTTCTCATCTTTAATAAACCTCACGTAAGATAGCAACAACGCTTCATTAGTTGGTAAAGTGGACTCATCGAGCTGAATTGAGAATTGACTAGTCCTCAGATGATTGCACAATGATTCTTCAATGTTTTCAGCCATTTCATCAATTCGTCTTTGCACAGAATTATTACTCAAAGGAATTTTTCGGATAATATTTGCGGCCGGTTTATGAAGCACAGTAGTTATTACTTCCTTTATTGCTGGCAAAATTAACTCTTCTCCGATGTTGTGTGGTTTGCCTTTTTGAGCAATTAACAAAGAGATATTGTACGAAGCTCGAAGTCCGTCGTCATCTTGCTTAGCAGCCGCCGAAAATGGTTTTGATACACTTGGCTGAGTATTATGCTTTTTCTCTAGGTCTTGAAAATATGCTACATTCTTGTCTTTCTTATCTGGATGCATTTTATTCAAATGATCTTGCAGTCTTGAAGGCTTCATTGCTTCGTTCGAAAATGTTTTTAGACATAGAAGACACAAAGGCGACGACGGGTTTGTGGGATTTTCAATAAATTCGAATTTAATATATTCCGCAGAGTATTGCCGTCTCTTCTTTTTTACTTCCGACATTGTTTTGTTTTGAGAAATACGTAAGTGTTGAAATAAAGTACTGCTTATCTATTAAGCGCGAAACCACAAATGAAAATAAAATAAATTTACGTCGTTTATATAGGATTGCATAAGCAGCACGCACCAACAGGAATAAGACAAACGTGCATAAACTCGTTTATCTCATTCGACGCCCAATCGTACTCGACAAGCAAGAACAAGTATTATAGAACCAGCCGATTGATACAGGAATGTACAAATCGGATTATTTAACAAAAACTTGTTAAAACATGATTGCCCGCGGTCTATTATATCGAACCGAGTTTGAGCTATATCTTAATTAATATTAGTTGATGTTCACAAGATGTAGTCGAGAGTCGAGAGCTCAGTCAGTGTCTAAGAGTCTTCCTAGCTAGGTACATGAAATTATAAATCGACCCCAAAGCCCTATACAACGCCCCCTTTTTTTTTCTGGGTCTCTTACCGCCCCCCTTTAGGCCTGCAGCGCCCACAAGGGGGCGTTATCGCCCACGTTGGGAAAGACTGTAATGAGAACTGATAGAGTTGGAAACACTACACTGCGCTCCAAAACCAAAATCATATGTTGGAGTTGCGACCACTGCCGCTAGCCGTATGAGCCCAGAGAGGTTGTCGAAGATCGCCGACTGGGTTCCATGTGATGGACACTGGAGACGAGGCAGGCCAAAGCAGAGATGGGGGGACGACTTGACCACTTTTTTGCCGGGTGAGGTGGCCGATGATAGAGAAGAGTGGAAACGCAGAGGGGAGGCTTTTGTCCAACAGTGGGATTCAAGATAGGCTAATAATAGAAAAAAATTGGCAAATAAAAACACGTCAATTTTTGGCCTCTCAAATAAAAACACGTTAATCATTTTTATTTTAACTATATTTTAATCTATAACGAAAGTGATAGCTATTTCTTTAACTTAATAACTAACAGAAATATAATAAACATGGGTGGGCCAAGAATTCGTTAACATTTAAATGTAACTTACCGCGCAAACTATTGCCGCGCGGGGCGCGGGCGCGGGCGGGGGCACTAGCTCGCTTCTTGGAAATTTAGTCGCAATGGATCGCTTCACGGGGCCGCAACGCGCTTACTGCGTGAAACAGTTTTATTTAAACAACTTTTCGCTCATTACTGTGAGACGCTTATTTCGCGTTGAATATGGTTTACACGACTTAAGTCAGTGTCCAAGTGCTCCTTTAATAAAGAAATGGGTGAAGAAGTTCGAAGAGACGGGATCTACACTAAATGTGAAACAAACCGGCGGCCCGCGGACTTCTCGGAGCGAAGAGAACGTGCAGCAAGTTTCCGCTTCTGTTCGACGTGATCCAGATTTATCGACACGCAAACGTTCGGCTGAATTAGGATTATCCCGCACATCATTACGCCGTATTTTGAAATTAGATTTGAAATTACATCCATATAAGATCCAGGTAGTGCAAGAACTAAACCCTAATGATTTAAATTTGCGTAAGTCATATGCCGAAACAATGTTAACTCGATTCAGTAATTTTCACAACATCTTATTCTCTGACGAAGCCCATTTCCACCTAAATGGACATGTAAACAAACAGAATTGCAGGTATTGGAGCAGCGAAAATCCTAAAGCTAAACATGAGAGGCCACTTCACTCTCCCAAGGTAACTGTATGGGCTGCAATTTCAGCAAAAGGAATCATCGGACCTTACTTTTTTGAAGATTCTCGAGGCCGTTCAGTTACTGTTAATTCTGCCGAGTATGTGAAAATGTTACGGGAGTTCTTAGCACCGATGCTACTGGAATTTGCTGGCTATAATCGAAACACATGGTTTCAACAAGATGGAGCCACGTGTCACACATCGAACGCGTCCTTGCCGGTGGTCAAAGACATGTTTCCGGAAAAGCTGATATCCAGACGGGGTGACATCCCATGGCCACCCAGAAGTCCAGATCTATCACCAGCAGACTTCTTTTTATGGGGTTATTTAAAGAGTCGTGTCTACATTGATAAACCGAATACACTGCGTCAACTTAAAGAAAAAATCATCGAAGAGATGTCGGCGATCTCGCGGCCTCTTTGCAGAAGAGTATTCGAAAACTTTAGGACTCGCTTAGATGAGTGCAAAAACCGAAACGGTAGTCATTTAGACGAAATAATTTTTAAAAAATAAATTACAACTAATTAGCTTTCTCGTAAATAAACGATTTCTAAAATATGTTAAATGGTTTTTTTTATACGATTTTTTCAAATGTTAACTAATTCATGGCCCACCCGTTATAATATAGGCCACGAATTTATACGAAACTTTTATTACGTTTCTTCTTTTATTTAAATGTGATTTAAGGTGATAGGTGAGGTGATAGGTGAAGGTTAAATTGAGATGAGGTGATCGCTTACCGTACACGATGAATTGTGAACCTCCGTCTTTTAAAGTTGGTTAAAAAGCAGAGAACACAGAAGCTATACGGTATCATCGTCATCATCATCATCTCAGCCAAAAGATGTCAGCTAGACTCCCCTAAGGATTTCAACAACGACTGGTTTAACCGACTACTGTATAACGCCAGTTTATTTAAATAAAGCATTATCTATCAAATCTATCAAAGTATCATTATCTACTCTTTTTCCACTTCTAACATGCAATTGTCCAATTCAAAGGTTTTAATGAATTCAACATAACAAGTCAGAGCCGGCGTTCAAGCTGAGTTAATTAACTTAGATCTGGACCTGTACTTGTTTTAAGTTTGTCTTAGTACGAAATACTTATAAGGCTTTTAAGAGACGGCTTTTACGAAGTCACCTTTTTTGACAAATACTTACCACTTGGGAGCTGTTTCATACCTTTTGTTGTTTTTATAACAAAGAATAGTTACATTTATTATAAATTAATTTAACCGCCTCTGTGGTCTAGTGGCTAAGACCACTGGTTTAGACCCAGAGGTCCCGGGTTCGATTCCCAGCGGGGGGTACATGTTTGTTAATCGGTTTGGTTGGTGGTAGGACTTGTTTGTCCGCCTGCCTAGCCAGCACCATCTTATCTAAATATATCGCCATAACATCAATTTTTGTAGCATTGTTGTGTTCCGGCAGCTGAGATAAGATAGCCAGTGCCTCACTAGTTGAGGATCCCGCGTGAAGTGCGCTACCATCATTGGCCTTATCATCACTTAACATCAGGTGAGATCAAGGCACTGTGCTTACCCGTTAATAGAAAAAAAAACAAAAAAATATGTTACCGTAACTTTTGCAAAATGCCTTTGCGAAAATGCTTAACTTTAGCATTCGCAGACCGAGCGCGTTAACTACTGCGTCATCGAGCTACTCACATTCAATAACAGCGACTCAATAAAGAGGTATCTCAAAGGCATCAAGACATAATAATAGCCCCGCCAACATTATACATTGTTTTACCTACAGATAACTCGAAAACAAAGAAACTTCTAAATAATATACTTCGTTAAAATTACCTGTAACACGTCATTGCAACTTTAAGTTTTTGCACGAACAAGCTTGTTTGTTTGTTAAACTAACTTTGTTTAAGGTTTTTGAGTTTGTCTACATAATTAAAATTAATTTGCAGATGTAAGCTCTCATGGCCATGCTCGGTACTTGTAGCTTCGTTAAGCAGAGGTTACATTACTTTGTTTTATTAAACAATGATCTATTTACAGCGTTTGGCTATCAGCAGTTACTTAGTCTGCAGTAATGTATTATATGGTCCTCTTTGTTATTGCCAGAAATAAGTAAATCTATCCTTTCCTATTCTACGGCGTAATCGGGTTTATTTTCGGACAATAAAACTTCATCATCATCATCATCATCAGCTTATTTTATATCCCCACTGCTGGGGCACGAGTCTTCCCTATGGATGGATAGGGAGAACGGGCCATAAACCACCACGCGGGCCCAGTGCGGGTTGGTAGTTGTTAACGACTGCTAATGCAGCCGGGACCAACGGCTTTACGTGCCTTCCGAAGCACGAAGGAGCTCGAAATGACTTATTTTTGGTCACCCATCCGATGACCGGCCTTTGCGAAAGTTGCTTAACCTCAGCACTCGCAGACCGGGCGCGTTAACCACTGCGCCATCGAGCTCCTCAAAAATAAAACTTATGGTTTCTCAATCAGTAACTGAACAACAAGGGATGTTCTTTGAGCTAGTAACACGTAAGCGAGTCCCCTTACTAAATTGTATACATGGTTTAGGTTGCTTCTATGTGAATATGGATAATTTTGTGTCTTAACCATTTATTGCCAGTCTGAAATATCACGAGTCGTATAGATATATATATAATACTAGCTGAACCGGCGGACATCGTATCGCTTTGACAGTTTCCAACATTGAGTTAAATATATATCAATGGTTTCCATGACAAAAAAACAAACAAATCATTTTGTATTGGAAAATTAATTGTCGTTTTTAGTATTTTATTTAAAACATTTTTTTTTAAATATAGCTTATGTTACTCAGCGCTAATGTAGCATTCTAATGGTGAAAGAATTTTTAAATCGGTCCAGTAGTTTTCTAGTTTATTCGTTGCAAACATACATACATACATACAAAAATACAAAGGTTTCCTCTTTATAATATTAGTATAGATAGATAATAGAATAGCAACAATTTATTTGTACCCATCAATTGTAGTGATAGCTCGATTTCAATGATGAAGGCCTTACCTAGCAGTGGGGCAATTATAGGCTATTTACTATTTATATACTTTACTTTCTCTCAAAATTTTAAACTAAAAATGTGACATTCAACAATACAAAGGCTTTGACGTAAATGTGATAATGAGCCGTCCGATATATCGGACTTGTCGTTCAAAGGGTTATAAACACGTTTTGTTTCTGGACAAGCTGGTAATTGTTACACATTCTTTAAGAAAATGGCTGGACGACATCATAAAAGTGGACTGGACTTCGTTATCGCCAGTTAAAACAAGCTATATGAAATCGCAGAAAATTTTGTATACTGTTCTCCAAACTTCAGTATGAAGATTACTACTTAATTGTTCACTAAATGATGATTCTTTAAGATTTTTTAAAGATTTAGTTGTATAAAACGTTATATTTTTCAATGAAAGTATTGGAAAGCAACTCGCGAAGAACTAGAACCGCTTGCTCCGCTTGTAACATGGCAAAGCCTTTACTTTCATGAGCGTAGGCGTTATTGAATTAGAACCAGCTAATTAATTAATAATAAATTGTGTGGAGCATAGCTTAAGTATCATTATTGCCTATCCGATAAAGTCTATGACATTGTTCGAAGTTAATAATTTATAAGTTCCTAGTAGTTGTAATATCCCTTGATCCCTTCAAATTCAAAAAGGTTTTAATTGAATGAACAAATCCAACGTAGGGTTAACGTCAAAGGTTTTTTAAAATATTAAAGTTGTAATTAATTTGTCTTCCGTACCATGGTGTCACAACTTGATGTTCAGCAGAATATCAGTGCAGCAGCCCCCGTTTGCTAGGTATACTAGAGCTGAGCATATCAGTGCCCAGCGGTTTCACCCGCGTTAAAAAATATTATTCCGTTTTTGCAACATTTTTCATTGCTGCTCCACTCCTATTAGTCATAGCGTGATGTTATATAGCCTATAGCCTTCCTCAATAAATGAACTATTCAACACAAAAATATATTTTCGATTCGAATCAGTATTTCCTGAGATTAGCGAGTTCAACCAAACAAACAAACTCTTCAGCTTTTAATATTAAGTAGAGATTATTTTTATTTTTGTTACCTGTTTTATGTTTCCTTAAAAAAAGGTATTTATTGCATTTTTGTGGTAAAGAGTTGACATTGATATTTTTTAAGTAATAAAACTTAAACTCTGCTTGGGCACTGCATCATAGTATTTCAAATGTACCTAATATCATTATTGTCATTATTTGCGTTCATGAAGTCATGAAGCCAAGTTCACGTCATTCCAAGTACCTACAAAAATTTAATTTAGTAAAATAGTCTACATAGTATAAATCTAGTACAAATCTTTTTTGTTTTTCTATAAAATTACTTTTATGAAACAGTATACCCGTAGCTTTGAAATTGCCCTTTTATCTTTCTCACCTCGTGTTTAACCTGATTTAAAATGTGCTCGAAATTAATGCAGATGTCTTGCATAGTTTGCCACGCGGGCTAAGAGATTCATAGCTTTTGCTTTTGCAACGATGAAAATGTGTTTTGAAAATTTTCCACCTGCCATATTTATGTTTGAACTAAAACCAAAAATGTCTCATGAAGGAAGAAGACACCTAATAGCCATGAAAAAATACAACTTCCTCTGGTTGAACCACCGGTCCCAGATACTAAGGTCTTGAATTCGGTTCTCTGCGTATATGTTGGTACTCACTTTGGTTGGTGGCTAGACTTGTTTTACGTCCGAATAATTCTATTGTGTCTCTATTCACGGTAGATGACAGGTTAATCCGCCATCTTGGAGTGGCGGCCATATTGAATTTAGTGTAATGTTATTAGCTTATTGTTTTCTACTCTTCAAGCCCTTTCATTTGACAACCATATTAATGGGGTTGAGAAAAAATTTGTAATCTGCCATCTTGGATCGACGGCCATATTTAAATTATTACAATACTGAGTATTTCAAATTGTATTGTCACCAAAACTTTTAATTTAATCGGATACCTACCAACAAATGGTCGAAAAATTGTTTGCAAATTTTGACGGACAACTTACTTAGGTACAAGTTAAATAAAAGCTTGTAAAAACAAAAACGTTTCGGATAGAACAACAAAGGGTAATCAAAAATGGAGGCAGGTACACTTCTCAGAACATAGTCATAGTCATAGTCCGATGACCTGAACATAGCTGATCCTCTATGGAATCTGTTTTCTAGAATTGTCGGTATCACTAAAACTCAGCCAATTCCTTAAATGAAAATAATATGGAGCGACGCACAACTTAATCAGCAACTAATCCTTTATTTAATCCCACATTATCCTCAGCTCCCACATTACTTACGTCTCTACATAGAGGCTTAATAAGCAAATAGATAGATTAGAAACTGTACTATATTAGACACAACCGCAATAACCTAACTAGTAGTGCACCTGAGGGCCTAGACAAGTGCCATAACGCTAATTGAATAGAAATGGAATAAAATTATTACCGTATGGGATTGGTATAAGCCAAACAATATGTATAAAAGGCGTTTAATGGGTATATGTCAATCTCATACGTTTATAATTCTATTTAATTTCTATTCTACTAGCTGTATGCCATTTGTGTAGGTCGTTTTGACTCGTATTCAACACTTTCTAAAATTGTTCAAACAAATATTTTTCTATAATGTACAACAGACCGTGGATTACATACCTACTGTTAACACACACATGGAAATGAAACTACTTTTACGGATCTACTTGCGTTTATTTTACACATTTATTTGAATAAATGTTTATCCTGATTATTATGTGGATTAGTTTTAACCTCGTCTGTATTCCGCTCTATAAATCTCGCAAACGTAACGCTTACAAGGTGCTACGATGTGAGTTAGTCCAATAGGCATGTTCCTTATTGACCAAGAAAGTAGATACTTACCTTTTTTATAAAATTCTACATTCGACATTCAAAATCATTTATTTAGTTTAGCCATCACTATGCCATCGGTCACACAGGACGGGAGACTTTGTACTGAGAAGAACCGGTAACAAACTCAGCAAGGGTATTTTTTTCTCTCTTACAGCGTTAAAATATTGGAAAACTCTTTAAAATATTGAAAACATAGCACTTTCCATATCAAATAAACACAAAATATAAAAGATAAAAACACAAATGTTGAAAAAATGTTTTCTACGAGCAAGATTGACAGCAAATTAAACAGGAAATGTTTTCAACATTTGTGTATTTGTAATTTGTTCGCAACAAAATTTGCGTTAAAAATTATATAAACAAAAACATTTTATAACAGACAACCAAATTTATAAGATAAAAAAGTAATAAGTATATGAAATTAATCAATATCTATTAAATATAATCACGTCCCAAACGAAATAAGAAAAATGAAGAACACGACAGCGACATTGAAATTATTTTAACTTCCACGGTGTCATGGCGTCCTGACACTCACTTAATAAATCTGCCATCTTCAGCATTTTTCATTACTTACTGTCCGACGCGCGATTAGATACAATTAGTGGGGGTCTCTTTTCTCTTCGTCCCCCAAAAATTATGTTTAATCTGGTTACACCGTTTTCTTTAGCAGAGCATTTTTGTTGAGAAAAATCAGTTTTTTATAATGAACCTTAATTGTTTTTTTGTACTCGGCCGGATTTCAGAGTTCATAGGCTCGTACATCGGCCAAGGGTTGCTATACAAGTATATTTTTGGTTGTGTTGCTGTACAACAAAAGTTACTATTGAATCAAGTGTTATCTATCACACTAATATTATAAATGTGAAAGTTTGTGTATATGTGTGATGAAATTCGGCATACAGATAGTTTATAACCTGGATCAAAACATATATGATACTTTTTATACCGATATTCCCACGGGAACAGAAACTACGCGGGTGAAACTGCGGGCTGCCGCTAGTATCTTATATTCTAAATAAACATACATACACACAAACTTTCGCATTTATAATATTAGTGTGATTTTTATCGCCTCTGTGGTCTAGTGATTAAGACCACCGGTTTAGACCCAGAGGTTCCGGGTTCGATTCCCAGAGGGGGGTACATGTTTGTGTACTCGGTAGGGCTTGTTTGCCCGCCTGGCTAGCTACCAACATCTTATCTAAATATGTCGCCATTAACATAATTATAATATCATTATGTTTAGAAATTGTAAACTATCGCATAAACAAATAAAAAGAGCGTGGCACAATCATATTTTTGCATTATTTAAATACCCTATTTTTCAACACTACTGTTTGTTGAATTACCTCAAATCAAATTATTCAATTTTTAGATGAAATGTAACTTGTCTATTTACTATCAGAACGTGAGGGGCCTGCGAACAAAATCCCACGAGTTTTTGAGTAGTGTATTAGCTAACGAATTCGATATTATTTGCATAACTGAATCTTGGCTCAATGATTCCTTTTATAGCTCAGAGTTTTTTGATAGTCGGTATGAAGTATTTAGGTGTGACCGCGATGCGGCGTCTCATGGGTGTAGCCGCGGTGGGGGGGTGGTGTTGGCCGTGCGCCGGGAGCTGTGCCCGGTCACGCGGCCGGCTTGGTGTGCGCCGCCGCCCGCAGACGAGCTATGGGTGAGCATCCCGATACGGGGCCGCACTTCCAGCCCCATCGTTCGCTCCGCACGTGAAGCTGTATTTCTACATATAGCATGTACTTATATACCGCACGGTATTAGACATGAATCCTTATTGAATTCATTTTATGACAGAACTATAGACATAATTCATTCACATTCTGATGACGTTTTTCTTGTAGTAGGAGACTTTAATATATCTAATGCAGTATGGCAATATAACCATGAACTCCGCTCTATGACAGTACTATCCGGTAACGATATATTTACTTCCTTAACAACAGATTTTATGAATTTATCTCTGCTGAATCAGTACAATAACGAATTTAACACAAATAATCGCATATTAGACTTAGTCCTATGCACTGAATCTTGTACGGTTGAAGCATCTAATTTACCATTAGTACCGGAAGACCAACATCATAAAGCGATAAACATAGACTTGCCTTTATGTTTGCCCGCTCCCCTAAAACACAATTACAACAAGAAAAAAATGTATTTTAGTGCTGACTTTGAATCCATTAAAAATGGTTTGGTATCTGTTGACTGGGACAAAGCATTCTCGTGCTGTAATGACGTTGACGCAATGTTAACAATATTTTATAATATATTTAATGCTCTCATAGAAAAATATGTACCCGTTCGTTCACAGATCAATACCCAAAAGTTTCCGCCATGGTACTCTCGACCATTAATAAAATTGAGTAATGAGAAAAGAAAATACCATAAAAAATGGAAAAAATATGGTAATCAAGCGGATTATAGGATTTTCTCGTTACTCAGATCACGATTACGCAAATTAGAAACAGACACACATAACAAATATTTAGTTTTCTCAGAAAATAAAATTAAGGATAGCCCTAACTATTTTTGGACGTATGTTAAGTCTAAAAACCAATCAGGAGAACTTCCTCAAAAAATGTTTTATGATAATAAAATAATTTCGTCAGGAGACGACATTTGTAAAGCGTTCAATGATTTTTTCCAATCCGTTTTCATCAACTCTATAAATGATCATATAAATGTCGTCCCAAACACCTCAACAAAAAGTGGTACACTCGTAGATATTGGTCACATAAACTTACAAGAAAGTAATCTACTTAAACATTTAAAACATGTCAACATACACAAAGGTGCCGGTTCTGATGAAATACACCCTATAATAATATCCAAATGTGCTGAGCAATTATTAAAACCAGTTACTATTATTTTTCGAATGTCTCTAAACTCAGGTGTGTTCCCTAGTCTTTGGAAAAGAGCTCTTATCACGCCTATACCCAAAAATAATCAAAAAGAGTTAGTTACACAATACCGACCAATATCGAAACTATGTGTACTTGGTAAAATACTTGAAAAGATAGTAACGTCCCAGCTTTCCTATGCTTTTCGTAATCATATCTCCGATAAACAACATGGATTTATCAAATCCCGCAGTGTTGACACCAACATGGTTACTTTCACCGATTTTGTTCTAAGAGCTATGGATAAAGACACTCAAGTTGATGCTGTGTACACCGACTTTTCCAAGGCTTTTGATAAAATTAGCCACAATTGTCTTATCGACAAGCTTTGGAGGCTTGGTGTGCACGGCAGCTTGCTCAGATGGCTGGAATCTTACATACGAAATCGAAGTCAGGCTGTCTGTCTTAAAGGTTATTGCTCAAGTTATTTACCAATACCATCTGGAGTACCACAGGGTTCTCATCTTGGACCGGTATTGTTCTCTATATATATTAATGACATCAAAGACGTCCTACTAAACTGCAATCACCTTCAATATGCAGACGACACAAAAATTTTCAGAGTTGTGACTAATATAGATGATTGTCATAAATTGCAATCTGACTTAGACTCTTTAAGTAGATACTGCACTGAAAATCAGTTGTTTCTTAACACAGATAAATGTCAGGTGATAACTTACACAAGAAAATCTGCCCCTATTTCATTTTATTATAAACTAAATGACATGGTTTTAAATAGATTGGACAGTATTCGTGATTTGGGTATATTAATGGACAGTAAGCTCTCATTTAAATTACATTTTGACTCAATTGTCAAGAAGTCCTTTCGTAATTTAGGTTTCATCAACAGAATAACCAAACCATTTAAAAAACCTATTACTTTCAAAATTCTCTACTTCAGCTTTGTTAGGTCTATTTTGGACTTCGGCTGTGTTGTCTGGAATCCTCACTATAAACAAGACATAGATAGAATTGAAAGAGTTCAAAGAAAGTTTATGAAAATACTAAACTACCGTAGTAACAATACCAGTGAGCCATACAGTGAATCATTGAAAAGTCACAAATTACTGTCGTTACAAAACCGGCGTAAGCAAATCGACATAGTCTTTCTTTTCAAATTGTTAAATTCGTACATAGACTCTCCAGATCTTTTATCTAAAATAAACTTTATTACCAAAACTCGCTTGCCCGCACGTTCCTCGCGTTCCTTAAAGTTGTTTGTGCCACCTCGATCCAGAAAAAATTACACTAGGAATAATTACCTCAACCGCTGCCATACTTTGTATAATACCGAATTTTCAAACATAGACTTATTTTGTAATTCTCTAAATAGCCTTAAGTCAAAACTCTTTACACAATTAATATAATAAGCTCTGTCAAAATTTTCTACGTGGCTGTGTGTGTGTGTGTGTGTGTGTGTGAGTGAGTGTGTGTGTGTGTGTGTGTGTGTGTGTACGTACGTACAAGATTAAATGTATTTTGTGTTATGTTTGGGCGCTCATTGTCTATTAATGTTGTAAATTTTTAGTATTAGTATTTTTTTTTGTAATGACTGTTACGTGCCAAAATAATTAAAAAAAAAAAAAAAAAAAAAAAAACATCAAGGTTTGTGGCATTGTTGTGTTCAGGCGGTAACCTATCTTACTTTCGAAACTTTTTTGTTCGAATTTCAAAACTTACAAAACGGTTTAACGAAGTTTTAAATCCCAGATATATTTTTTTACATAATATTGTAAGTAATCAATTTATTTTACATATGTTTCATTTTCTAGAAAAACTAATAGCCGATTATCAAAACCATTTTTTTTCTTTTTACAGTTGTTTTGCTTACAATAATTTTCTTTTTTAGATGTATTAAATGTCAAACTAACCTTTTCCCTATTCTTACAAACGCACTTATTTATTTGTCAACATTTAAAAAACAAGTAGGGTTGAATTTAGAAACGAGCTCTCTTGTTCTGGGGAAACTAATACTGTGGGGGGGCTCAGGGGGTCTTACTGAAACCCCTGATTTCAATTTTGGTTGCCGGAGAGGTACCTACGTATCTTTTTCAATTATTTAATTTTGAGTAAAACTAAACGAAAAACAACACGCAAAAAGTAAAGAATAACGTGAAATGAAACGTTTCCTGACAAAAATGACGTGTAATGTCATTTCAGAACTTATCTGTCCTATTTCCATCAACCTGTAAACGTATGTAAAGTATGCAAATCAGTGAACCTTTCTCATGATGTTCACTCAATCAAACACATTAAACAAACACCAAAAAACGGAACACTTGTAATAACAGCTTCAATAAACGCTCGTCATAGTAAAAGATTCGTTAATTTTCTACATATTTTTTTGTTCACCTTCCTGTGTACAATAGCAAACTTAAATATACAAAAGCTTAATAAATTTACCTTATACAATTGTGTCAGGTTGAACGCACAGGCGAAACAACAATGTCTGAATAAGATGATTGATGGATGTATTTTAACGAAAGAGTTATGTTAAAAGGGAGTGAAATGAACCGTATATGATAAGAATACACGCAACATATTTTATGTATCGTTGCTCAAGTTGTACTTCTGTAAGAAAATCCGCCACAAGTTTGTGAAAACAACAGCAAATATAAACAAGCAGTGAAAGACAGCTTCCAGTTCTTTGAGAACACTGAACAATGCCACAAAATAAGGAGCCTGCAGAACATAAGCTTTTTTTATATATTTACAGGTAAGTACAGTGCCTTGATCTCACCTAATGTTAAGTGATGATAAGGCTATCTGGTGGAAGCGCACTTCACCCGGGATCCTCAACTAGTGAGGCACTGGCTATCTTATATCTAGCTGCCAGAAAACAACAATGCTACAAACATTGATGTTAGGCGACATATTTAGCCAGGTGGACAAACAAGTCCTACCACCAACCAAACCGAGTACACAAAGATGTACCCCCTGCTGGGATCCCACAAGACCACAGAGGCGGTCATACATACCGCGCTCGAGCAACGCAAATACACTCTCTCATGGATACAGAATCCCAAACAGCTGCGCTAGAACGGTTCCGAGCTGTTTAAAGTATGAAGCTAACCTTTCACGGTCCCCCTATTTAATGAAAATGTAGGACTTACAAGGTAGAGGAGCTCGATGGCGCAGTGGTTAACGCGCTCGGTTTGCGATTGCTGAAGTAATGCAACTTTCGCAAAGGCCGGTCATCAGGTGGATGACCAAAAATGTATCATCTCGAGCTCCTCCGTGCTTCGGAAGGCACATTAACCTGTTGGTCCCGGCTGCATTAGCAGTCGTTAACAACCACCATCCATATCAAAGGCTCGTGCCCCAATAGTAGGGACATAATGAGCTGGTGATGATGATGATGATGAGGACTTACAACCAGCTGAGCTCAGCTCCCACGTGGATCTTTCTGTTTCTACACTAAAAATCCCAGTCGTATACTTTATATCCATGCCCCAAGACATATAATTGTATATCAAAAAATATTATAATTGGTAGGTAAATAGTTTTAGTGGTAAATCGTTTTTAATAAGGTTAAAAAGTAAATTCATGTTGTGTTTATCGTTATTAAATTGTGCAATTTGATCATAATTATTTTAGAAACTCAATAACAGTTGAGAAACCATTAAAAAAAACCACTCCTAAGTTACTTATAATTTACCAAAGACATTTAACTACTTACTTATTTAATCTCTTTGTAATTTACCTTACCCTTATTTTATATTACGCATTACACAAAGTTAAACGCAGCTCCGAGATCAAATTGATGGCAGAAAAACTATCTTTTTGATGAGTTCGAAAACGACGAAATGTGTCAAAGGATCAGAGCAATGCAAACGGAATACATAAAGCAAAAGTACGGATGGAAAGGAAAGGAAGCTAACTAACATCTATTGCGCCATCATAGTGCACAGGCGTACAGTAATGGAGTTTATTTATTGAGATACTTCCGCCTGAACTATTAGAGTTCAGACTGCGAGCTCTCTCACAAAGTGCTGACTCCAGAGTAATTAGTGTTTTTTACATAAAAAAATTCTATATTTGAAATCGAAATGTGTTCTACTTAAGTACTGAATTTTATTAAAATCCGTACTGCCATTTCAGTGTAATTGAAGAACAAACATACTAAGATTTATAGTTTCGCGTTAATAATATTAATTTTCATTAGTGGTAGTGGAGCTGTGGCACATAAACCTAAAACTACTTATTTATAAAAAAAAATAAAAAAACGACTGCCATGATAAAAAAGGCAAAAAACAAGATGTCACGTATTTATTTATCTATATTGGTTACCTATTTTAAATCCAATTTTTTTTAGTACGAATTTCATTACCCCGAAAACGTTTTGCCACATTTTTGTTTTCCATATTTTCATTTTACCGAAAACACGATTGACATATTGCTGATAATCCGATTTTTAATTTTTTTTTTATTCTATACGTTTGGAAATCTTACTCAATCTTTGATAAATATATTAATGTTAGACGATTTAGTTTTCAGAAAAATGGTTCCTATATAATAAAAAGACAAATATTATAAATAACAAATACTTACAATCCATCAAGTTTATAAACACGCTAATGCTTAACAGACTTTTGTAGATATGACTAAAAGGTATGGTCATAAAGGTAAGGTATAGGGTATGTAAAAAAACGTCGCACGTACAAAAACGTCGTTTCTGGCGCTTCGCCAGCCGCTGCCGTAGCACGCTCGCTTCGCTCGCTCAGCTCGCGCGTTTTTGGTCACCATACCAACCTAACCTAACTTAGTGAACTCTTGATGATAATGTTCTCTCTCTCTCGATGAATAATGTTGATTAGTAAATAGGTGCGTTTGTAAGAATAGGAAAAAGGTTACTTTGATATTTAATACATCTAGAAAAGAAAATTATTGTAAGCAAAACAACTGTAAAAAGAAAAAAAATGGTTTTGATAATCGGCTTTAAGTTTTTCTGGAAAATTAAACATATGTAAAAAAAATTGATTACTTACAATATTATGTAAAAAATATATCTGGGATCTTCGTTAAACCGTTTTCAAAGTTTTGAAATTCGAACAAAAAAGTTTCGAAAGTAAGTAAGTTACCATCTGTATTTATAAAAGTAAAATGTCGCTCATTCACTTACTGACTATATATAAAAAATGAAAACTGCTTGATTCATCATCAGCTCATTTTATGTCCCCACTGCTGGGGCACGAGCCTTCCCTATGGATGGATAGGGAGAACGGGCCATAAACCACCACGCGGGCCCAGTGCGGATTGGTGGTTGTTAACGACTGCTAATGCAGCCGGGACCAACGGCTTTACGTGCCTTCCGTAGTACGGAGGAGCTCGAGATGAAAATTTTTTGGTCACCCATCCGATGACTGGCCTTTGCGATAGATGCTTAACCTCAGCACTCGCAGACCGGGCGCGTTAACCACTGCGCCATTGAGCTCCTCACTGCTTGATTAATACAACTGAATTTTCATCGCAGTCGGGGGACCGCTTTGCGGGATTACTTTCTTATTTATAAGGTGAATGAGTGACATTTCACTTTTATAAATACAAATAAATAAATACATGACATCTTGTTCTTTGCCTTTTAGTTATTTTTTTTGCCTTTTTGTGATGGGCAGTCGTATTTTATTTTTATTTTTTTGCACCTTTTAGTGATTCGACATCTACGCAGGTAAAACAGAAACCTAAACATAAATCGGTCTACACACCCGCACTACCTCCAAATATCACCGGACTGGTGACAAAAACCAAGCCTCACCAAAACCCAGACTGCTCTCTGACAATCGTACCTACACAAAAGATGCCTTCTTCTGCGACTTCCACCTTGCCTACAAATGAGAACAAGTCTGGTGGCCTCGAGACAAACGAATGGACTGAAGTAAAACGCAAACGGGTGCGCGCCACTATTCCTGGAATGTTCAGAGGTACTGCTGCGCCGGGTTCTACATTACTGCAAGCTGCTGAAAGATGGAGGCATCTTCATCTCTATTACGTACAAGAGGGTACAACAGTCCAACAGGTTGGCGATCATCTCAGAGCAATGTGTAATAGTGATAGGTGTACTGTTGAGGAGTTAAAGCCGCGTGGTCGCTATGCCTCATTCAAGTTAAGTGTTCCATCAAACGTCGCGGAAACTGTGCTGTGCCCAAGCAGTTGGTCTGAAGGCATATGTGTCAAGCCTTGGCGCCAGAACTTTCGAGCCAAAGAGAGTAAGAAGCAAGAAGGCACCAACGGCTAACAAGATACACTTGTTTTACCAAAATGTCCGTGGCCTCCGGTCTAAAACTTCTGTGTTTTATAATAATGTAGTGCAAAGTAAAGCTGATATTTTTGCTTTAACTGAGACATTTTTAACGAGTTCTGTTTGTGATGGTGAACTGTTTCCTCCTGGGTACAGAGTGGTAAGAAGAGATCGAGCTGGCGACACTGGGTGGGGTGGAGTTCTGCTGGCTGCTCGTGACTCTTTTTCATTAACCATTGTAAAAGACATTGAATCGTTGACCATTGACAAAGAACTCATTTTGGCTATTATAACCTATAAGAATATAAAAATTTTATGTTGTGTCGTGTATCTACCACCTAACTATAAAGATGAACAATATATAAATGTATTGACCTGTATTGAAGATGCGATCTGTAAGTACTCTAACTTAAGTGTTTTAATTCTAGGTGACTTTAATTTAAATTCATGCAGTACTACTGTCAAAATGCAATTTGACTATTTTTGTGACTTCTGTTCATTGCAACAACATAATGTCGTATTTAATAATAAAGGTAGAATGTTAGATCTTGTGCTGAGCAACCAAGAACTCCATGATATTAGAGTTACCATTGACAATGACCCTTTAGTCCACATTGATGAATACCACCCGGCGCTGGAGGTGGTGATAGGTGTTCCGTGTCGGGCTCACCGAGCATCTGCGCCTTTGTCGCCTCCAGTGTATCGTACTACATCTAACCCAGAATTTAATTGGCGTAAAGGCGATTTACAGGGTTTATATGAGGCATTGGCTGACATGGACTGGTCTGATTTATTAACTGTAACGAGCGTTGATTCCGCTGTTGAGTTTTTTTATGACAAGTTGTATGACTGCATCAAACACTTTGTTCCTATCAAGGATCACGTTATGAGTAATCGGCTACACAATTATCCAAGTTGGTTTACAGCAGAAATAATTAGCAATATCAAACAAAAACATTATCATTTGAAGAGGTACAAGACAGAGGGCAAAGAATTTAATAAGGAGCTTTTTAAATATTATAGAGAGCGTGTTAAAAAATTAATCGGGATAGAGTATCGGCGACATTTGACGCAAGTACAAAAAAATATTGTCGATGATCCTGTACAATTTTGGCACTTTATAAAAGAAAAGAAAAAAGAGAGGCATGGTGTTAAAACTTTTATTTGCGATGGTGTTGAGGTGCAGGGTCAAGCTGCGGCCGATTCCTTTGCCAAATATTTTAGCTCTGTATTTCGCGCTGAAAATCCAATACTGGATCATGTCGAGGCTGCTCGTGCAGCTTACACGCAGTGTGACGCTACTTCTGTTTCGGTGTTCTCAGTGAATAATAACGACCTTAAGCAAGCTGTGAGGCGCCTCAAGCTGCGATCCGCAGGGGGGCCTGATAGCATCCCGGTATTTTTGGTAAAGGACTGTGTGTCTGTTATAAGTACACCGTTGTTGCACATACTTAATCTCTCCCTTAGTCAAGCGACATATCCCAAAAGATGGAAGCTATCGCGAGTCACACCAGTTCCAAAGGGTGAGGGTGGAACGGATGTTACTTCGTTCAGACCCATTGCTGTGCTCTCGGTGTTTGCCAAAATCTACGAAAGCTTGCTTAATGTTCAGATTAGCAACCAAATTGGCCACCTGCTCCATGACAGCCAACATGGCTTTCGGAAGGCTCGTTCGACCACCACAAACCTGGTGGCTCATGCGGATTACGTCCATTCCGTAATGGATGGAGGTCGACAAGTAGACATCGCTTATTTCGACTTCAAAAAAGCTTTTGATGTAGTCGATAATGACATCTTGCTGCAAAAACTGGCCATTGTCGGATTCACACCAAACTTGCTAAAGTTAATGTCCTGTTACCTCAAAAATCGGTGTCAATATGTTAATCTAAATGGTTATGAATCTGCTGAATATTATACGAGATCAGGCGTGAGTCAGGGTAGTACCTTAGGACCTACTTTGTTTCTACTATTTGTGAATGATTTGCCTAATACAGTTCAGAATGCTAAATGTCTTCTATTCGCAGACGACCTCAAGTTGAGTTTGGGAATCACAGACGCTCTAGACACTGAGGTTCTACAGAAAGACATAGATGCTGTATGGGAGTGGAGCCGAAAATATCATCTCCCCCTTAATGCTAACAAATGTAAGATTATTACCTGTTCACGCAAACGGCATCCTGTAAACGTAACTTACAATATATCTGACGCTCCAATCGAAAGAGTATTTAATATTCGTGACCTGGGTTTAGAAGTAGATATAAAATATGACTTTCATACGCATGTGACAAAAATCTGCAAGATGGCTAATAAAATGTTAGGCTTTGTTATTAGGACCGCGGCTCAGTTTGAAAATTCGAATGTGGCTATGGTATTATACAATGCATATGTTCGTAGCAGGCTGGAATATTGTGCTGTAATCTGGGATCCATGTGAGAATAAATATGTGCTCATGGTGGAAAAAATACAGCGCAAATTTGCACGGTGGGCATATAAAAAACGTTACGGGTACTACCCCTATTTGTATCCTTCGATGTTTGTCTCCGCTATGGTTGACATGGACACCCTTAAACTCAGGAGAGTGATGCTTCTCCTGAAGCATTACTTGTTAGTTTTAAGAAACAAAATCGAAAGCCCGGAGGTATTGGAAAAAGTGCGCCTGTTGGTCCCGGGTAACATTCCACGGGATGGGGGGGGCCTGCTCGCGCCTCGTCGTCGTCCGCGTTTGCTGGCGCGTCCCGTGACGCGCACCGCGCGGGCTGACTCTGCGCCCACCGCCCGCGCGCTGCGGTGCATAGGAGACTTGCTTGCTCGGCACGACGATATCGACATATTCGCTGATAGTTTAGGAATGGTATTAAATAAATTTTATAATTATATTATTGACATTAATATTTAATATTTATTGACTTATTTGATTTGTTGACATTTGTGCTTATGTATTTGACTGTATCGTATTTTTCTGTGGTCTGGCCAATTGACATATGTAGTTGTGTTGTCTTTAGGTACTATTCTGTGTTGTATAATTTGACATCATATCTACTAATTATTATTTTTCGTTTTTTATTATTGTTTGTGTTTATAAATAATCTTATTAGCGCCTTGGATGACTCATCTGTTAGCTTGTAAGATGTCTGATTCAAATAAATAAATAAATAAATAAATAAATTAATTTTAATAAAATATATGCTATGTATGTAATTTAGTTTGTAAGCATTTTTATACAAGAAACAAAAATTATCCTCTACAGATATCATGCTAAACATCAAGTTCTAGTCTGTAACTCCGATAATGACGCATTTCATCATACAACATTTCATCCCCTATTTTACCCACATAGGGGTTGAATTTCCAAATTACTAGCCTATGTTAGTCAGAACGATGCAAGGAATGTAACGATACCATATATCTAAATCGGTTCAGGCATTTAAAAGTTATGGTGGAATAAAGTAACATCATAAACATACATATAACTGAAAACATAACACTCCTTTTTTGGCAGTCGTGTTAAAACAAAGTAATGACTCCCTCGTTCATGTAAATGAAAAAAAAATGTTTGAAGCAACAAACAAACTAAGATTCCCAGTTTCGCGTTTATAATAATAAAATAAATAAATAAATAAATAAATGTTTCCCACACTCACACCAATTATCTAGCCCCAAGAAAAGCTTCCTTAAGAAACTCGTTATATGGTTAACTAGACAACGGATAAACATACTTAATATACTTAAATACATACTTATTATACATAGGAAACACCCAGACCCGAAACAATTTAGAAAAACAGGTATTTCTAAATTGATCCGACCGGGGATCGAACCCGGGACCTCAGAGATAGCGACACCATGAAAACCGGTGTGCAAGCCACTCGACCAAGGAGGTCGTCAATAATATTAGTTTGCATTGTTTGCATTAGTGGTAGTGGTGGTGGTGGTGGTGCTATAGCACATAAATCTAAAACTACTTATTTATAAAACCAAAGAGACGACTTTCTCGTTAATGTAAGTGAAAAAAATGAGTTTAAAACCAATAAGCCTACTGGTTAAAGTAAACTATGACCATGGTGCTTTCATGTTAATGCGCCAGCCATATTTTACCCTAGCAACCGCATTGTTCCCGGGTTTTTTAATTAAGAACCTCTGATGAAGCGTCGTAGTCTATGGTATTGTAAAGAAAAAGCAAAGTTTTCAAATGGGGTCAGCTTATTTAGCATTGTTCGGATTCTCAGTCGTTCATCAACAGAGAAGCGACTGTGTTTTATGTTAAAATATTTAAAAGATTTATTTATTGTTTTATGTAAATTCACGGGAACTCTCTATTTTACAGTAAACCTGGGACCGCTGATCATGGAAAGAAAGGGTAAGAAACGTCAGTAAATAAATAAAAATAAAAAAATAAATAATAGTACGAGTACCTATACGTAAATTGTTCTGTTACGTCAATTCTAGTACCTTGAAGAAGTCAATGATTTAACCTCTTTATGTGCTATTGATTATGTACTCTGATTCTAATGGGAATTTAAAAAACTGATGATTTTGAGTTGTTGTATGTTGTATATTTATGCCAAATAAACTTTTATTCATTCATTCATTCATTCATTCATATAAAAATATGTAAGTATATAAAATAAGAAAATAAAATGTTTACTTAGCGAATGTGCCCGAAAATGCCCTTTAACGAATTGTCTGAATTATTGAACTAAAGGAGCATTCAAATGGTTTAATTCCAAATAAAATCCAAACTAACGGTGGTCAAGAGCGGATGCCTTCAAAATTTCCATTTCAAATCGTCCGAGCTTAATATTGGAATGCTTAACTAACCAAGAGTCCATCCCGAAATATTTGGCGTGTACTCCCAATTAGGTGTATTTGAAGCACGTCTTTGATATTCAATTGGTCTGAATTTGCCATGAAAGGGCAGGGAGCAATGTTCCGTTTCAAAGTTTAAGTTCTTTAGCAGCCTTTAGCCGTTTAGATAGACAGCCTCTTTTCGATTGACACTTGAATTTTTTCTATTCAATAAAATTTAAGTTGATAGTTTTCCACACCAAACATCGTAGTGATTTTTTTAAATTACGGAGTATTCGGTTACGTTATCCGAATAACATTACAACGTGCAACAACACTTCGTAATGTTATTCTTTCTTGCTGAAAATCAACGTTCTAATAACTGGAAAAGCATTATACTCGTAGTTCTGAATGATAACCTGGTAAAACAGGAAACTACAGAAATAAATAAAAGGCTGTACGTATTACAGTAACACGGGTAAGACACAACGTGTCTTCTGGGGTGTCCGTGTGGACAGAACATTAACGGATATACCTCTAAAGGATTCGTAAAATAAAATGTCGGAACTTAATGTGTGCTAGAAATTACAATATTCATGGGAGGTGTGTCGCTGTGTTTTTTTATATGTCTTAAACTTATGTTTTTCAAATTTTATGTATTATGGTTTTGGTAATGCCGCTTAACTTTTCTTTATATATCTTTTAATTTTTTAATCTACAACAGGTAAGTTCTAGTACTTAATCTAACTTGAAATTACGAGACGATATAGTTCGAAAACAAGAATATAAGGTATTTCATGATTTCCACATATTTCTGTTCATGTTTACAGTTGATCAATATGTAGTAGACCAAGTAAACCGGTTAAACTCATCACGTTATCATGGCCTTGGTCTGCCGTGTTGCCTTTTCGAATTGGACGAGAACCGTGGTCGAAATTGTGGTCCAAGCTCGGTAGACTTTTCCAATCCAATCCTATTCTGATTGCAAAGAGTTTTTCAGTTTTGTTTAAAGATATCCTGAATCTTGATACTAGAGCGTAGACTCCAATGAAATAACAATGAACTTCACAACTTTTCCTTGTACAACTTTCTATATTACTCACATCCTGTTCCGAAGAACTATACCGGCACATTCGTGCCTCTCAAACGAGACGATTTATTTCCTACTTCGAAGTTGACGGAGGAAGCAACAAAGTTACTAAGCGAAAAGGCAACTTCGTACACAAGTTGGGTTATGAAAAAACTCCGAACGATGACCATACTGGAAACCCTATCTCTTTATAAGTGCCACAATCTGCGAAACTCCGGAGATGAGGGAGAGACTTTCAATTGTTTTTTTTTTCGATATTTCGTTGAGTCTAGGTTAAAAGGTTCAATGGCAAAAGACTCGTATCATCTAGCTCCAATCACGGTCATAGTCTGTCTCAAAGTCGTTATCACGTACTCCAAAAAAAAATTGTAATTGATCAGGATAAGAAATAGATTTAGGTTTGAGTCCCTGAACCAACGTTAATTTATACTAGGCTATTACTCCAAAGTAGGATAAATAAAGCTAAATATAACACTTATACCCATCGTTTATTCGTATTTCACACATACACTTTTTATCAAGCTCCAAAGACACAAAAAACATGCTTATTGTAAAATTCAATCTATCATCGCACAGACATTCGCCCGTTGTGGGATCAGAACCCTCCTGTTTTTGCAGTCACACGCTAATCGCTACCGCAAATTGGATTCAGGCATTGCACGTTTCGTCGGTGCAATGAACCAAATCGAACAAAATAAAATTGGAAAATATTCAGAAGAACAAAGAGAAGAGGATGAACTCGATGACGCAGCGGTTTGAGCATTTGGGTTGTGATTTTGTAAGACAAGCCACTTTTGCAAAAGTCAAAGTAAAAGTCAATTTTTTTTATTCAAATAAACTTAAGAAAAGTGCTTTTGAATCTTCCATACATTTTTTACCTACTACCCATTCAGGACATCTATTTTTTAGCTGTGGAAAAGAATGAGTGCAAGAATCTCCACAGCTTTAATAGAAGTAACGACATTTACAAAAAGACAAAAGTATGTCGTTACCAAATCATACAATATTTAATTTACTATTAAAAACTTTCAAGAACCCGGAATTACAAATAATGCTTACCTCTATACATTTACTTAAAATTACACTTGATTTTAAAATAACGTACTTGGGCATTATGCAAAGCCGGGACACTAGATAGATGACCAATCAAACTACACGTTCCTCAGTTTTACGTAAAACACATTTAGCCGTTTGTCCCCTTTCGTTATCGTAAAATGACAGTCATCAAAACCTACCTACCCGCAATGGGCTTAAATGACAGGTAATGTCCCGATATTTCCACGTTTATCTGTGCATTGGCATGTTAAGCTGTTGGTCCCAGCAGCTCCGCATAACCACCACACCTCACTGGGCCTTCTTGGTGTATTATGTCCCGTCCTATGTAGTATTTCGGCGGCGGCGATTACTTTCCATCAGGTGACCCGCCTGCTCGTTTGCCTCCTTTTAATATAAAAAAAGTCTCTCAGGCAGCATGACTGTTCCTGTCGCCAAACAGCACTGTTCTACTATGATGTGTTGCGGTTTGAAGAATATGTGATCGAGTTTAACAATGTTAGTAGGAGTTCAAAGTACCACTATGTTTTTTTTCTGAAACAATAGTTAAACGAGAAGCTTAACGAAGTTCAAATAGCATATCAACTTACTAAATTAAGCTTAATGTGAAGGACAACAATAACAATGCCACAATTCTAGGAAATCGAATCAAAGACAAACGATATAGAGTTACTAGGTCGGCGAAAATGACCTTACCGAAACGGTTAAGGGTTTCTCCTCGAACTGCCTTATATAACCTATCCTAGAACCTTTGACATAAATTTTGAATATTAAGACAGTATTGAATTTCATTTCCAAGTTATTAGCCTCAAAGGAAACCGATTCTGAACGTTATGAGAACATTTCAGTCAAACCGCAACCTAAAATGAAATTGAGTTTACTAAATAATTACTATTGTTATTAAAAGTTTTCTCATTATATATACTCTTATAAATGCAGTTTAAGTATACAATATAATCTTCCTTCTTCATGGCAACATTACTGTTACCGCCTTTTGTGTGTGTGTGCGTGTGCGTGTGCGTGTGTGTGGGTAAGGGTGTGGGTGTGTGTGTGGGGGTGTGTGTGAGAGGGTGTTTGTGCGTGTGTGTGTGTGTAAATTAGTGTGGTTTACGTATGTGACTGAAAGTATGTAATAGTAATAGTAATAGTAATAGTATACTTTATTGTGAAATGTAGGTTAGTATTACAAAATTTATAAATAGATGTTAATATTTAATATAATGTCTCACTACATTTCCACCTTTTACAAGGTACACAATAGGTTCAAACACAGGAATATCAAATAAATTAAATTATATAAAAGTACAAAATATGAGATTTTAAATTTGCAAATAAATCAACTAGATGTCTAAATGATTAGAGTATTAATGCCAGACTTGAAATTATTCGGTATAAATTAAATGTCAAGAATGCAATAATAATAAAAATAATATATAAATCAAACTGTGCTATAATAAATTCAGAATTATAAATTATTGTGATCATTTTACTATTAAGATAATATTATGTCATTCAGAAATTCAGTGGTCGTGTAATATGCTTTATCAATTATTAGTAGCCTCATTGAATGTTTCTTAAAAAGTTTAATTGGTAGGTTCTTAATGTCATTGGAAACTTTGTTATATATTTTTGGGGCCATCCCAAAAAAGCATTTAGCAAAGAGTGCAGTTTTGTGTTTAGGTGCACATATTTTGTGTCCACGTCTGTGGCTTCTATGTGAATTCTGTTCTTCGAAAGTAGTGAAAATATGGTGATTCTGTTTGACAAATACCGCAACTTCATAAATATACAAGGATGTGTGTTACTAGTATGTTTTTTTACTTGGTACATTAGTAAATACTTACTTTTTTAAATACCCGACGTTAAGGCCAAGTTACACCGGCAGCGTTAAATTTTATCAGCTATACATTGTCCTTGTTAAAACTGTATTACTTTTAAATTCATTTTTTTAAGATTTCACGGCAAACGATTTCACTCCACCCTTCGATCAACACCTCATGTTAAGCGGAAATGTAGTTCAGACGCGAAGACAATTGGTGCAGCGTGAAACAACGCAGCATCAGTCACCCTCACCCTGCCGGCTCACAAGGTGCCTCTTCACGCTTTCTTTGAAGACTCCATGTCTTATGAAGGAGGGAAAACGTGAAACATTCTTCATCATTTTGTATTTTTTTTAAAGAAGACCCAGTCAGATTTATCAGAATCTCATAATCGATTGCCAAGAAGTGCAATTTCTTTCGCGTAATCGGAATTCTTATAACCGTAATTATCAAAGAGCTTAACGGCGCAGTCAAATTATGTATTTAGCAAAGGATTTTGTTTTTTGTTATCTGCTTTTAATGAGGCATTTTTAACAAAAGAACCTCCAATACATTCCCAAAGTTAATGATATCATATGATGTACTTACAAGCAGTAAAAACACATCTGCAATATTTATATGTGAGTATTTATTCGTTTTCTTTGTTATAATAAGTATTATGCTCCCCTATAATATTCCGACGTTCCAGCTGTGATACTGCGTTCTCCTCAAATTATTCCATAAAAATTGGTTAGCCCACTCGCCACCCTATTGAGAAAATTCTGAGTGAGCAGGACAGCAAAAAATCGGACGACAATGAAAGGGACAGATAGTCCCCCATTTTACGGTTGGGCTACTCCATAGCAACTGTCGGTGACATTAAAGAAAGCACTTTACCTCACCAAGAAGGTTGTGTGTTTTGTCGAGTATTATAACTCTTTTGTGGGTACATTGCAATATTCTTTTATTAATGGTGCAAGATACCTGCTTATTTGGAGTTATGCGGAAGGAATGAATATGTTATATGAAAGAGTTATGCGTTGTAGGGGTCATCGTGATCGTTGTGAGTTGTGAGTAACAGCATAACCAGGTTTATGGGCGACGTGAAGCTTTTGGTTCCTGACCGTAGTGTTCAAACAATGCCGGAGTTTTTCTAGGGACTGGCATCACGCAAGCACAACCATAGCTTACAATTAATGAATCAATCAATCCTAAATTGTCCGATGCGATCGAGTCGGGTGATGAGAGCGAAAAACCAAGAAGAAAGTCCAAAGAGAAGAACTTCGGTGCACGTTGACCGTATCGTGGAGGAGAAACACAAGGGACAAGATAGTTGCCTAGGCATAACATGTCTGCATCTGGAAACCCAGCGTAAGTTAACCAGGTAAACGCCCACTACACCGCACTGGGCCTGTTGTGGTTTAATGCCCGTTCTCGCTATCCACCCTTAGGGAAGGCTCGTGCCCCAGCAGTGGGGACATAAAGTGAGCTTTTTTTATATAAGAGAAGAATTTTAAGCAGGCGGGTCACCTGGTGGAGAGCAATCACCGCCGCCCATGGACACCCGCAAAACCAGAGGAATCGCAGACGCGTTGCCGGCTTTAAGGAAGGAATAGGCTCGTTTCTTGAAGATCCCAAGGTCGTAACGATCCGGACAAGTG
Organism: Eudonia mercurella; assembly: GCA_963082485.1. Classification (NCBI taxonomy): domain Eukaryota; kingdom Metazoa; phylum Arthropoda; class Insecta; order Lepidoptera; family Crambidae; genus Eudonia; species Eudonia mercurella. Next base: position 18,442,273 of record OY720031.1, on the reverse strand, counting down.
TGAGGGAGGGGCTTAATTAACCAGACTTTCATTTATTTTACGTAAGTCAATCGCCATAACAAAAATGTCAGCACTACCTAGCACTGATCTGTTCAGGCAGTTCTAGGAAAGATTTAAGTTATGAATTAAAACAGGTTACATTGCGAATGAATAAACTCAGTACACGGAAGTAACAAAGTTCAAGATTTTTTCTGTAATTTAAAAAAATCAGCCAACCATTGATTGGGTAAGTTTTTTTCTCCTATTTCCACGTACTACCTGTAGAATAATAACGTATCGCACATTTTGCTTTGCACGCCCCGTTTTCAATATAGCAATGTTCCGGTCTCATGGGGAGCATATGTTGCCGAGATCAAAGCCGGCAAATATTTCATGGACTTCATAGTGGCACTAGTCAAAAATGTATTTGCGTATGCGGAGAACTCCACATCACTTTTGAAGTTTTGTAGAATCGAGGCCACTGTTTATATTTGCGTAAGGTACAAAGTACGAGAGTTATCTATGCTTAAATTAAAGTCATATTCTGTGTATGAAAACGTATAAGTATTGTATGAATTTAGGTATAAAGAAATTTATTCTCTTAAAATACAATACAGCCATAAGAACTTAAATTATAGTATAATTTAAACTTAAAAATTAGTCAATTAATTTCATTAAGTGAATTGTTATTTATATGTTTCTTTCTCTTTTGAATTTTAACTTACCAAACTTGCTACTCTTTCACTTTACTGTTTTAAGTATCTATATAATTATAATAATAAACAAACACACACAGTAAACAACAGCAATATACTCGTATATCTAAATATTATTATATTTTATTATTATATATATAAATATTTTTATTTGCTTTTCATCACATTACTTGCGATGAACGTTTGCCGACATCACCAATAAATAAATCATCTAGATAAACAAAATATTTATTTTTCATTGAGCCAATAGAGAAAAACCTCAATTGAATTAGCTTCTTATATTCTTATAGCTTACGAATAAAGCTCTAGAAAATAAACACGTTTTGCATTCACTTATTTCCATTACTGATAAACAATTTAATCCCTTCTATTTCCAAGATCCTCTTTGAGTCAAGCCATCGAAGAAGTAGTAAGTATTTAATGCGTACTCGTACATACATACATACATGTACATATTTACAAATTTACAAAATACAAGCTGTATGTTTTACATACTTTATCAAACCTGACTTTTCGATCTGTTTTGGTTACTAAGACAATGTGGGGTACTCACATGTCATATCTAAGTATTAAGTGTCATTTACTTACAAGAAAATATTTTTATGTTCCCTTTATAATTGAGTGGAAACCGGGGCCCACAAACTAGGTGGAGCGACAATTTTGCAGGGTGGCTGGCAAGTGCTGGATGATAGTAGCCGCGGATCATGCTCAGTGGCGTGCACTTGACGAGGACTGAGTCCAGCGGTGGACTAATATAGGCTGACGATGATGATTATGTTAGTTTATATGGTGTATCTATGTTAAAATTAGTGTCAATAAACCCAATCCCAACATCACAAGATGTTATGGCAACCAAGACCAAAAGATACAACGACAACCTGACGCATTAAAGGGTTCGAAACGTTATGATAAACAAGAGAGATCTGTATTTTTTTTTCTTTTAAGTTTAATGACAATACATTCTAATTTAACGCGAAACGGAACGCACCAAAAAGTATTGCTGTTAATAAAAGACAAATGCTATCTATTAAAAAGTTCTAATTGCCCCTATTCCAAGAACTTGAAGAATATAAATTGCTTAAGTAACTTTTGTATCCTTCGTTATTAAATCACACGTCGCTGTAGCAAAAAGTACCCCTGTGCATTATTTATATTCTCAAGTTCTTGTTTATGAGGGCCTCAAAAATGGGCTTGGGGGTCGTAACGAGCCGGGTTGTAATGGCGGTATTATCACTCCCTTAACATCTACCTTGGCTCAGATGTTACCTTTGGATTGATGGAGCAAAAATTTCCTAGGTGGTGTAAAGGGTTCGATGACTCACCTCAACCTTTTAATAATACCTAATTATAAACATAATAATTAGAAAATATATAATATATATTTTTTAAATTCTTACAAGGTCATCAAAAAAGGTTGAAATGGCAGTATTTTTATTTTGGAGAGAGTTGCTGATTGCCTCAGACGGCATTTTCAGCGTCATCAGACTTTTTTGGGGGCAGAGAGAAACTTAAAGGGTTCCTTATGCCGTGTGATCGAAACACCGTTAGAGGTTTTCTAGAGGGAATGGCATGACGCACACTAGTGCGTCATGCCATTCCATGCCAGGGAACGGGAACACACTAGTGTGTTCCCGTTCCCTGCTAGATTCTTCGAGCGGTTCGGATCAGATCGGGAGCGGAACAACCCAATGGCCCATCTAACGGCTAAGCTCTCGGCTCGGGTGAACCAGGAGGCAGTGTTATTACTTATTTAACATCTACCTTTGGCAGTACGATGAAAATTACTATAAGCGCCACCGCAGGCATGCATTGCATCGGCGATCGGCGATCTTATCAATGGCTGCATCGCGATTTCGCGACTTCATGTGTTCTTCGTGTGCGGAGTGTAATGATCAAAAGTTGTGTCGAGCTTCCGAAAAGTGACTGATCGCCGCGTTTGGCGTTTTTAAGTGTGCGGTGTGGAATATGTGGTCGCTGCGTTCAGCTTCTAAAAAGCGACTGAATCGCCGATCGCCGATGCTAAAAGTAGCATGTCTGCGGTGGCTCTAAATGACGGTTTGATGCTTGATAACATAACTGAACATATCATTGTCAACCATATGACGCCCACTGTTGGACTTAGGCCTCCCCGAAGGATCGCCACAACGATCGGTCCTGCGCTGCCCGCATCCAGCGGCTTCCCGCGACCTTGACCAGATCGTCGGTCCACCTTGTAGGGGGCCTGCCCACGAAACGTCTTCCAGTGCATGGTCGCCAATCAAGAACCTTTCTGCCCCAACGGCCATCGGTTCTCCGCGCTATGTGTACCGCCCACTGCCACTTCAGCTGAGCAATCCTTCGAGCGATGTCAGTTGTTTTAGTTCTCCTGCGGATTTCATCATTTCTGATTCGATCGCGCAGGGAAATACCAAGCATCGCTCTCTCCATTGCTCGCTGGGTGGCCTTGAGCCTTTATATGAGACCCATAGTAAAGGACCACGTCTTACTGCCAAATGTAATCACTGGCAACACACACTGGTCCACCGTGTGATGCCGGCTTAGAATAGCATTACCCCCTATCTTCCCGTGGCAGTCGTAGAAGGCGACAAAGGGAAAACCGCCTTCAGGAGACAGGCAGCAGCGCTTCCCTCAAACAGTAGGCCGTGCAGTATGCCCCCCCCCCCCTAAACATAGCTAAATTAGTCTATTTTTTTATCGACAAACGACGTCCGTTATTACAAGCTACTTTATATCTAAAATAAAATCTATATGGTGAGCTTAGAGTGTGTCCACATATAAAAACCTTTTGAAGTCTATTGATTAGATGGACTGGCCAGGAACTACCGGGTTCGATTTCCGTCGGGTGGTACATATTATTATTATTATCATACTTCGTTTAGTAGAAGTTTAGTATTGGTACCAATGATTGTATTTATATATTTTTAATTATCATTAAATCCGATAACCCGGACTCAATAAATATAAATTAAACCCGTAAAATAATATATTTTCATAATTTAAACGTTAAGTGTTTAATTCAATTCAATTAAATTTAAATAATTTATTTCAGACCTTAGTCCATATTAGTAACAGTAATTGGTTAAATGCTAGTGTAATAAATTAAACTGACTTAAATATTGTAGATATTTAGTTACTGAAAACCAAAGACATTCAAGATAATCTAAAAACAACTGCATCACCAGAATGCTTAAAGAAATCAAGTTGAAAACTCCGCGGTAAATTAGTTTGGTGTAGGATTTATGAAATCTCTATTGTGATCTTTCCCTGCTGCACTTGATTACTCCTATTATAACATTAACAGAGTTTATAACAATGCCCGCCGGTAAACGTCGATAGAAGTTTCAAAACATTTACTACAAACATAACTAGCATATTTTAAAAGTCCATCATACTTATTGTTTTTAAACGTTCTAAGTAAGGAACTTATTAAAACTAAACACTTTATAGGAATCTACTCACATTTTTTCTAGCATACCTAGGTACATTAGCTTTTGTTCTTTTTTCTTTTAATGTTAATAAGCACAGGAATACAAACAAACAGCTAAGATCGTGTTAAGCAGTGTTTCATGTTTAGTGTCTTTTTATATTATTGTTTTTTTTGTGTTTAGTGTTCTATTATTTTGTTTTGTCTATGTTTGATTGTTTTGTGGATACGTCACCGATTAGGCCCCTCCAGAATACCAGCGTTGCAGCGGCTTATATGTCGCTGTAGCACGTGCTGAGGCTGGTGCCTAGTTGGCCACACTTTGCCTTTTGTTTTTGCTTTGTATTGTGATTGTAAATATCGTGTAATAATTTTGTAGTATGTGTCAATAAATGCATTTTCTTTCTTTCTGTCTTTCAAACTAAATTGCACCATAAAACATAACGTTTCTTGCTTTATACGTAAATAAGAAAAAACTTTTCATCATATTTACGCAACTTTTTATATTATAATTATATTAAATTTTTCTTCCGTACTTCTCAAAATGTTTATATAGTGTATGCAACATGATCGTATATAAAATTTTATTTATGAATTCTCCGAAAGAAGAAGTTTCTTTGTTATCTTTGAAAAAGCTATCGTGTACACTTCTCCACAAGCAGAATCAAAATGATTTGTTGTATCGAAGCACCCAGCGTTCTGTGTGGCCAGTATATATCTAGGCACCTATGCACCTAGCGTAGCTCCAAGCGAAGCACCTGCTGTGTGGCCGCGGCCTTAGACTATATATTTTACAAACAGAAAATACAGCAAACAGAAAATAATAACAGAAAATGTTAATATCACCAATATTAAGTAAAACTAACAGGAGTAGATTAATATTAATTCCAGCAAACACTTGTAATAATTACTTACTTTTACGTAGGTATAATATATCTGTGGCCGAGTAGCAGAGCGCTCGGCCCGATACCCAAAGATTGAATTCCCAGGTCAAGCAAAATGTATTTCGGATTTTTCGATGCATAGCTGTTGTTATCATCATCATCATCATCATCATCATCAGCTCATTTGTGTCCCCACTGCTGGGGCACTAGCCTTCCTTATGGATGGATAGGGAGAACGGGCCATAAACCACCACGCGGGCCCAGTGCGGATTGGTGGTTGTTAACGACTGCTATTGCAGCCGGGACCAACGGCTTTACGTGCCTTCCGAAGCACGGAGGAGCTCGAGATGATAAATTTTTGGTCACCCATCCAATGACCGGCCTTTGCGAAAGTTGCTTAACCTCAGCAATCGCAGACCGGGCGCTTTAACCACTGCGCCATCGAGCTCCTCGCGAGCGCCAAAACATAATTATATTAAAAATTTAGTATACTCCAACCACCTTTCATCAAGACATCACTGAGAACTAGTGTCAAGTCTATATAATTATTACTTGTGCTATTAAAAATATATAATAAAAAACCTAATTCATTGTAAGTACAACTCAAAACAAAACCTACAAACAGTGAGACTTTTAATTCCACTTTCACAATGAAGCTAACAATGAAATATCTTATTACACTGGACAACTACGTCTGGAAAGCGTCTACCGTGAAACGTTTGGAATTACAGAAAGTAGAAAAAGAGTACACATCGCAAACGTTGTTACCAACAAAGGGATAACTTGATATGTTCCTGATACTCGCAGTTCAATGACACTCCACACAATACTGTTCGGGAGCGACAATAGAGCCTTACAAGTAAGTATCATTAGGGTTTGTAACGCAAGAGACAACCAATGTGGCGCAGACTACATTGAAATTTAACGACCTCCGTGGTCGAGTGGTTAGCGCGCCGGGTCTGGCGTCGCGCCTCAATCTGAGGTCCCGGGTTCAATTCCCGGTCGGGTCAATTTAGAGAAAACTGTTTTTTTGATAATTGATTTCGGGTCTGGGTTTTTTTTTATGTTTATGTATTCTTAAATGATGTATATTTATCTGTTATCTAGTTTAACCATATTCACGAGTTTCAATAGAAGCTTATCTTGGGCTAGATAATTGGTGTGAGTTTAAAATAAAATTAAAAAAATTAAAAAAACAATCTATTGGTACAGGTAGATAGGGTAGAGGGGACCAGTGTTCCACACATTCTTCATCGGCAAAACTAACATAGATTTCCGGTGAAATTTAGTTAAAAAATCAATCAAAATCAGTCAATTGAATCGATTAAATCGAAAAATCGGTCTAGTTTTGGAGGAGGAATCAGAGGACTACGAAACCGACAAAAAAAGTAGACAAAACCAATGTCTATTTTTATTTTATTTTATTTTTTATTTTATTTTATTAAGGAAACATACAGCTTTATATTACACATATAAACAATTAAAAAATATAATACAGTAGCATTTAAAGTTTCCACTGATAATTTGTACAGAAACTACTTGTTGAACACCAGTGCGAAAGAAAAAATAATAAAGTAAATATCAAACAATTTTACAATCAAAATCCGGTTGAAAATATACATTAAAAATAAAGTTAAGTTTCTCTTAATAGTCCACGAAAACGAGAAATGTTTTCGTGAAATATGTCGATGTGATTAAAAGTACTATTGAATTCATTAAGGACTCTTATAATAAAACTATTGCGTCTATAATTTGACTTACAAATTGGTACAAAAAATGTGTGCTTGTGGCGAGCGCTCAGTCTGGAACACCTAAAAGCAATTTTACTTAGCAAATAAGGTGAATCTACACTGCTATGTATGATCTTATAGAGCAGAACTTGATCTTTATATGAACGTCGACTTGTCAAGGATTCAAGTTCATCAATGTCAAAATGTTTAAATCGATATTTTAAACGTTTCTTGAACTTATTTTGAATACCCTCTAGTAGGTTGATATATTTTAAATATAAGGGGTTCCACACGCTGGATGCATACTCCAATTGGGATCTAACGTACGCATTGTATAACAAAATCAGCGTATTCACATTTTTAAAATCAACACTCTGACGGAAAATGAAGCCTAGCAACTTGTATGCCTTCCCAATGATCTTAATAATATGAGACTCGAAATACAATCCAGAATCGAGCTGAACTCCGAGATCTCTAACCTCATTGACCCTTTTTAAATACTTGCCGTTAAGTTGATATTTATAAGTTATAACTTTTTTCTTCCTTGTAAATGTAATAAATAATATTACATTTGTCTACATTTAAATAAAGTTTGTTAAGAGCACAATATTCACACAAACGATTAAGATCACTCTGTAAATTTTCGCAATCGCTCTGTGACTTGATAACCGAAAATATCTTTGTGTCGTCAGCATATAATAATAATTTGGAATTTAGAAAACAGTTTACGACATCGTTAATAAAAACATTAAAGAGTAAAGGGCCAAGGTGGGATCCCTGTGGGACTCCGGAGGAAATCGGAATAAAGCTCGATGTAAAACCTTTTATTGTGACAGCTTGCGCTCTATTTTTGAGATAAGATGTAATTCAACGTAGCAGATCGCCATGCACACCGATGGCCTCGAGCTTTAAAATTAATAGGGAATGTGAAATTTTATCAAATGCTTTTGAATAATCGGTGTACACAGCATCCACTTGATATCCCATCTCCATAGATTCTAAAACTATGTCTAGAAATTCACAAAGATTACTTTCTGTAGAGCGCTTCGCAATGAAACCATGTTGGTGGATAGTAAGTATAGGCTGGATAACAGGGGAAAGATAATCATAAATAATCTTTTCAAAAACTTTAGGTAAAACTGATAATTTAGAAATACCACGATAGTTGCGAACGTTATGTCTATCCCCACTCTTATAAATTGGTACTACAAAAGATCGCTTCCAGGCAACCGGCATCACACCAGACGACAAAGATGATTGAAGTATAACTGCAACAGGGAATGCCAATTGCCCACTACACTTATTTAAAAATAATGGATGAAGGCCATCTGGACCACTACCTTTGGACACATTGATACTGGATAGGTACTTCTCTACAGTTTCCTGAGTGATATGTATGCTACTGATAAGAGCCGAGCTCGAGTTATAAATTTTAAAATTGGAAGGCACACTAGTATCTTTATCAAAAACCGTTTGGAAAAACCTATTAAATAAGTTTGCGATCGCTTGACCATCACGTGCTACAACATCATCAAGTTTAATCGTGTCAGGAATACTATTGACCGTTTTTTTGGATTTAACAAATGACCAAAAGAATTTCGAACAGAATTTAATATTAGTCTCAGCTCGAATAACAAATGAATTATAGCAAGAAACTTCAAACTTTTTAACATTACGTCTCAAGTCTGAGAAATTTTCATAGTCAGAAAGTCTTCCATAAGTTTTCCATTTTTTATGCAATTTATGTTTTTTCTTTATCATTTTGATTAATGTAGGAGTAAACCATACAGGATAGTCGTTACTATTTTTTACTAATTTTACAGGCACATGTTTATCAATTATATCGTTAACTATTGAATAAAAGTTATCCAATGCACTCTCAATATCAATACCGGATAGATGCTGCTCCCACCTTACTTTATCCAGCTCTGCCTTAATTATGCCATAGTCGGCAGCGTGAAAACGGCGCACCGTACGGGGCGCTTGCTGAAGGCAAGCATCCTTCAATACCAAATCGACATCTATTAACAACGATGGATGATGTTTGTCCTCTGGCTCTGATAGCGGCGTAGCGCGAGTCACTTGACAAGAAACGCTAGAGAATATTAGATCTAGTGACCTATTGTTGTGATTAAGTACTCCATTATGTTGACACCATCCTGTAAAGGACATAAATGTGAACATTTGTGAGGTCAACGTGTCGGTCGATGGATTTAATAAGGTAAAACTATTATTACCGGTGTTATTTAACGACCACGCTGCGCTTCTGACATTGAAATCGCCAACAACAAGAAACTCGTCTCCCCATCTATTAACACTTAAATCCGATATTGACTCGAAAAAAGAATGTTGTGATAAAACCTGGTCCCCAGTTTCCGGAAAGTAACAGCAATATAAATGCAGCCGTTTGGGCTTGGGACCAAAGGTTAGTAAAATATCTATGTGAGTGACCTCAGCGTCAGGAAAATTAGGAAGTAAACCAGAACAGTGCGAGTCAACCATAAGCTGGCGTTTAACAGCGATCAATGTGCCCCCACCCATGGTCAAACCCCGACGTTCATAATCCCGGTCAGTACGATAAACATTATAACGACCGTCAAAAAGTTCTGCATCAAAAATACCCGGCAACAGCCATGTCTCACTAAGACAAATAACGTCGTAATTACAATTAACAACATTATTAAAAAATATTTTAGTTTTTGTCCGTAGTCCACGGACATTTTGATAAAAACAACTTAAACTGTTATTATTCACTGTGCAGACTTAAATTAAAATCATAAATATGTATAATTCTTAAACCATTAACATTTTTAACAAACCGTAAAAATAATATCAGTTTAATTTTAAAAGTTAGCCAGACATAACATCTAATAGTAATAATATTTGAACGGACTATAATATTATAAAGAGCACCTATAAACAAATAACATTCACTAATTACATATAATTGCGCATACGCAATATAAACAATAAAAACCACGCTCACTACGAGTATACAAGATGCATAGAACGATAAACAACAGATCATAACACGAACCATACAAGCACGAAATCGCGCCTCGCAATATTCTTCTAATACCGCACAATTTACGATAAACCGACATTCCACACAACTTACAATTGGCAAAGACTTTAATTCACAAGAGCTAACATAATCAAGACGGTGTTTGTAAACAATTGGAGAACTGTACATTGCGTCACAAGTCATCCGCGCTCCAGCAACACTCGGAGCGGGCCGCGCAACGTATGCTTCGGCGGGATGAAAACTACGCGATCTAGGACTGCGATAGAAAACAAGCTTATTAAACAAAGCAATGAATAGAGTGAACAACGCATCAGGTGTTCCCAACTTCGCGGACCCATCAACACAATTATTATTGCAAAATACACATCGACATATCTCACCACAAAAAGTATTTTTGAATACAAAAAATAATTGATAATAGGGAAAGATTATACTTATACTATTTTGTTTAACGAATCCATCGAAGTTATATGCAGGACCGGTGAATTATCAGATTTGCGGACCATAATAGTGCAATTACGGACCCAGCAGTATGCATATTTTTTCTCATTCGCTTTCAGTTTCGCTTGCTGAAACAGATACTTGTTGCGTGACGAAAGATGATCATTACAGTAAATTCGACTGTTTATACCCAAGAATCCAATATCACTCGCCTTAATGTTCTTTAATTTTCTTAATGATGCTACAAAATCATCCTTTTTGTATCTGGATTGCATCTTCAAAATTATTGGCTTGGATTTCTTGCCCTCGATATCATTTTTAACCGCCACTCGCGTGACAAAGTCGATATCCGTATCAGGATTAAGAGAAAAACCACTGAGTTCAGCCAATGTCTTCACAATTTTCACCAGATTTTCTCCACTTTTCTGGGGAACACCGTTTATTTGGATGTTAGAACGACGCACCCACTGCTCATTTTTGTAACTCTCATCCAAAATTTCTTTTATTTGCACTTTCAGATTATCAACATCGGTTTTTAGGCACTCCACAGCCGAGACCCTTGACTCGATGTCATCCACACGTAATGAAACCAGATCCAACCTGGTATTGACCGTAGTTTTTAATTCCGCAATATCGGATTTAACTAGTTGTAAATCTTGCTGGATACTGTGAATAGCGCCAAGCTGGTCTTGCATTTGAGATATCTTCGTTAGGATCTCATTCAGTGTTGCCTGATATGATGGATTCTGCACACTCTCCTGACCTGCCACATACTGTTTTGGAGTTGACGAAGTGGAGGGTCCATGTTCCAATGGTAATCCAGATGCAAATCTCGAACTTCCAGGTGTTTTGATTGACGACTCCTCACCAACTCTGGAGGACTCCAATCCCACATGTGAACCATCCCTGCAGCTTGTGCACATCCACGAGGCTCTGTTAGAGCCAAGTCTAGAAAAACCTCGCTCAGTCGTACCTCCGCAGGCAAAATGGTACTTTCCTTTGCAGACCGAACAATCCGGGCCTTCGCCAACAGCCTTATTACAGCTTGCACATTTGGTTGTAAACATGTTGACCACCCCTGACTTTTTCGTTCGCACTAAAAATACGTGTCTCCTCAACAAGCGCTCGCGCGTGTGTGATTTTTCATATTATCAGTCGACCTTAGTATTTTCTCTTAACCACTTCACCATCGAGCTCATCGCTTTTAACCTGCGTTGTACATCATTGTAGGTATAAGAATTACCTACAACGTATAAATTTTTCATTGAATAATTTACTGGAGATAAGTAATTGCTAATCTCGTCTGCAGCCTTACGAGACCTATACGTTCTTTTTCAATATACTAACTACCTTTTAAGGTTTCGTTTAAGCCGTAACAACTTATTATTTATAATAGGTTGTTACGGCTTAAACAAAATATAGGCTAAAATATGACATGTGATGAATATTTCATAGACCCCCCAACATGCCATCCTTCGAACCGAAACACAGCAATGCAAGACATCGGTGCCAGGCGACACAAAAACGTGCCTTTTACTAATTAAAAGAGAAACTAAATTTAAACTCATATAACTATTACTAATTAAAGTTGAACGTGCTCTCATGTACAAAGCTTAAAACCTTTACATAGCGTAAACCAGTTTTGTAAGCAAAAAAGTGTTATGAAAAACAACAGCAAACTGCGAGCAAGCCGCATAAAACCTCCCCGGAAAACCTATAACAGCATTTTAAGGGTAACTTTTTTACAAAACCTATTCTTCTCCAGACGTAGTGTCTAGTAAATGCGTTAGTTTAAAATATAAAAGTGTGTTGGAGCAGAAAATGAGGTAACCCCACTGGGTCGGAGCAATGAAGTCGATTATACGACGGGGTGGCACGGTCTTTGTGAGGACTCTCAGAAAGTAAAGTAACGTTCACTACTCAATTTTCTAAGGAGTACCTACCTAGTACATTTCATACTTTATCACTTTTGAAAAAGGAAAATTTTTAAATTTAGAACACTGCATATAATTTAAAACAAATACCCAGAAACTGCATAAACAATACGTAAAATAATGCTATCTAAAAACTTATTTCTTCCGAAACTTTGTAAATATAGCACAAATGAAACAATGATGCGACATCAAAATGTTTGCATTGATATTCCGCAGGTCACTGTTGTCTTATTTTTCAATAAAAAAACATGAACATGAAAATATTAAGACTTTTATTATTTTTTACCCAAACGCCTATGATTTTACAAAAGTAAACATTGCTCTAATTAAATCACCAGCCTACTCTGTACAGATATTAGTGTGCGTGCGTATTCGTAGTCGTGAGCCGTTGTCACAGCACTGCCACGCACCGCTCGCTCGCTATCATAAAGAAACTTGAAACTCGCAGTTTTGCGTCCGCGCTGCACCCCCTTGAATATAAAAAAATCACTTTAAATAAAACACCTTTTACGGATCTGCTCGTGTTTACTGCACACTTTGATTTTATATTATTTTATACTGACGTTTCGAACCCTTGGCACGATCTGTGGTCACAGGGACTCACACACCGACTCTATACTTTCCGATTAAAAGAGAGCACTCACGATATCTTTCAAGACATATTGAAGACTCTAAAGAGGATTAACCAATCACTACGACCTGTAGAGTGAAACGTTTCCCTTCAAGACGCAGACGGATATGACTGGACGCCACTGTGGGCTCACTACATCGAGTAAACAATCAAGGGTATGGGGATCCACACAAAAGAACACGTCAGTGGCCAATAAGCTCAAGAAAGTGTAAGTCGATTGTACGAATTAATATAGTAATCTATTACAATCTTACGTATACAAAATGTGTGCAATATAATCATTGAATTTTCTCTGAACCCAAGTTGAAACATATCATAATCGTAAGTTTTTTTTTTGAGAAATGGATTAAAGGTAGCCGATCTAATTTACTTCCTAACAATATAATCGGATCATAACCGCCTCTGTGGTCTAGTGGTTAAGACCACCAGTTTAGGCTAAGAGGTCCGTGGTTCGATTCCCAGCGGGGGGTACATGTTTGTGTACTCGGTTTGGTTAGTGGTAGGGCTTGTTTGTCCGCCTGGCTAGCTACCACCATAATATCTAAATATGTCGATAGGTATGCCATAACATCAATGTTTTTAGCATTATTGTGTACCGGCAGCTAGAGATAAAATAGCCAGTGCCTTACTAGTTGAGGTTCCTATCACCACTTAACATCAGGTGAGATCAAGGCACTGTGCTTACCCGTAAAATATATTTAAAATATATATATACCAATACCTTATATCCAAAGTACTTACAAAGTATACTTCCAAAGTACGAATAAGTGTGTGTATCACAGAAGAATAAATAATATCATAGTTCCATTGACTGCCCAAATCTATTGTCTCAAATCACTCTAAGAGCGCCTACTAAGCTCCTTCGGTTTAACCCGCTTTTATATCTGCCCCCTTCCTCTTCCAACTATAGGCAGAACACGTATATCTGGCGTGCGAGTAACAACTTCAATGCCTTATCTAAAAAACTAGATTTGGACCTTTTTAACACAAGCGATGCATCGGCGAAACGGCTCATGAGCCAGTTATTTTTTGAGTAGTTTAATGAATAAATTTAAGTGTGTGTTTTTCTTGTTAAGTGCATCACATTGTTATTAATTCTGTTTTTATTAGTGAGGACCTATAATTGGCTTTCTGTTATTATTTTTAAGTTTTTAAGTTGTATCATAGCTGTTGGTCTTCCTATGAATAAATAAATAAATAATAGTAATTGGTCCGCGGCGTATATACTCGTAGATGTGCTCGTAGACTCTTTTGACAGATTGTTTGTCAGATTGTTGTAATATTAATTTATTTAGTTACCTAGTAATAACTACCTAAGTACTAATTATTCAGTAGGATGATGGTGGCAACAGTTTGATAATATAGGACCACATGCACAGACACATTTTTCGTCGCCATAAAATAACATAGATTTTTAGGGTTCCGTACCCAAAGGGTAAAACGGGACCCTATTACTAAGACTCCGCCGTCCGTCCGTCTGTCTGTCTGTCTGTTCGTCTGTCACCAGGCTGTATCTCATGAACCGTGATAGTAAGACAGTTGAAATTTTCACATATGATGTATTTCTGTTGCCGCTATAACAACAAATACTAAAAAACAGAATAAAAGAAATATTTAAAGGAGCTCCCATACAACAAACGTGATTTTTTTGCTCGTTTTTGCTCGATATTGATAACGGCAACAGCTAGACGCTTGAAATATTCACAGAATATTTAGTTGTATATTCACTTTAAAAATAAATAACTAAATTAAAATAATACAAATATTTAAGGGGGGCTCCCATACAACAAACGTGTTTTTTTTGCTGGTTTTTGGTCAATATTGATCGGCAACATGTAGACGCTTGAAATATTCACAGAATATTGAGTTATATTATTCACTTTAAAAATAAATAATTAAATTAAAATAAAATTAATATTTAAGAGGGGCTCTCATACAACAAACGTGATTTTTTTACAATTTTTTTCTCGGTCTTAATAACGATAACAGAAACTTGAAATATTTTTATAGATTATGGTACGGAACCCTTCGTGTGCGAGTCCGACTCGCACTTGGCCGGTTTTTTATTTGTTTTGTTAAAACAACCTTTTAATGGGAATTTGCAATGCTTAATATAATGTTTAGATTCTGTAAGATTCTTTGTATGTGTAGCAAGCACCCTTTACACTTCATGAGTGCAATAAATGATTTAATTTGATTACCTACCCTATCTTCACTCCATAGTCTAAATAAAAAAAAAACAGTAACTGGCACTCGATTGTAGACATTTTTAAGATAGCAGAGTTTGAGCCCCTGCCCTCAAGGGTAAACTTTCAGGATCGAGAATTAAACGAAAATATTTATTTTGCCTGTAAGAAGGTCTTAAGAAAACCAATAATTATACATGAGACAACATTGATTTAGTAGCATTATAATTTATATTATTATTCGTTATTTTTTAAGAGAACACGAGTAAAACCTGCTTAGGTCACCTCTAACAAGATTTTCTTTTTTCACTCAGATTTTTTAAGCTAATTGCTGTTATGGCTAGAAGAAAAGCAAAGGAACTACCAATAACTTAGTGTAGCCTTTCATATTCAGCTCTTTCCCAAGCTAATTATTTTACTGCTTTATAATGCACGACGTTTGCCTTCTCCTAAATTTGTTTCATATAAGCTGCACATAGTTACAACTAATTTGATGAAATAATCATAAAAAAATTGTGTGAGCTATGTATATAATATTATGCTTTCCAATATAATCTTCGCATATTGGCGGCCAGCTTATTAATATCCAAGGCAATATCAATGTTCGCTATAATGTCTTTGTGACCCAATTTAGTGCCATATTAGCGCCAACCAGCTCTTAACACAAAGGTTCTATAGTTAATTAAAAAGCTTAGTATGGAATTTTGACGGAAACTTTCAAAAAACTCTATCGTTTTACCTTCGTTGGAACAAAACTTGATTTTGGTCGCAAAAAAGCTATGGCAAGAACTTGGTCGATCCATAAATCTTTAAGGCTGAACAACCTCTCCATTTGCCACCTTCAAAAATTCTCCGGGGCGTCTGAGGCTGGTGTTGTGAGAAAAACGTCATGAAGCCTCTAAAAGTGTACAGAGTCATGACAGGTGGGGAGGGCGGGAGGGAAAAGAGTCTAGGCACATTGTCCAATTGACCAGGCTGGTAAAGCACACTCAGGGACCGGGAAGTGGCAGCGTTCGTTCTAGATGACAAGTTTGAATATATATAATAATAACCCTTAGGAATTCAGATAAGGTCAAACAGCTGATATTTTAAAGCATAAGTTAAAATTTGCTGGTGCTAGAATTCTGCTTAGAACCTGATGGCTCTTGATGGTGACTACCCAAGTACCTATTTCTAAATCCATTGTTTCACCTTGCTGGCTACTGAATTCTTGAGTGAGTGGCCTGGATCCAATCAAATTTCACCCCGAAGTTTCAGGGTTTTCAAGGGGCTACGGTCAAAAAGAGCGGCGTCTACGTTCATTTCAACTATACGCATCTGCGCTGTCACCCGCGTAAGATTTCACTCTGAAAGTGGAATAAGGGAGGTCATACACGGGCAGTTGGAAGCAGTCAGGATGCGATTGCTTCAAGCTGCGACTGCACTACAGTCTCCTATTTACAAGGAGTTACAATACATGGAGCCGCTCAAGCAGTTGCGTAGTTCACTACGCTTTAAAACCACGAGCTTAACCGCTACATCGAAGAGGCGGCCAAAGATTAATAATAGACCAGACGCAAGCCTGAATATCTAAATTAGAAGCTTGAGACGTTTTGTTCTCAGACCTTGTTACTCTGCTTTTGAGTGAAAACAATGAAAATTCCTGTCGCCCTGCATTGTCATTGTTGTGACAATTAATAATGTCGCCACAGCGGCGACAACCGGCTTTAGAGAGCCGCTGTCACTTGAACTAACGGAGTGAACTTTTTGGGGTTACCTAACTTTGGGTACTTAGCACGTTGGCTGCCACAGAACTAGAGACAACAGAAATTTAATTGTTTGTGAATCACCGGTGACCGATAAGATGCTTTATCATATTACAAAACACAAATGTTGAAAAAATTTCCACGAGCAAGATTTGAACCTCTTTGAAAATTTTTTCAACATTTGTGTTTTTATAATTTGTTTCGCAACAAAATTTGCATTAAAATTATATAAACAAAACAAAAACATTTTATTGCTTTATCATAAGTTGACATACTAGTAGTAGCTTGTAATCGGTGGATTGCGCTTTTGTTTTTCGACGTTGCAATGTTCGAAATAGGTAATGAAGAGGTTTCTATTCAGTCAGATGTTGGGCTGAACCCTTTTCATCATCAGCTCATTTTATGTCCTCACTTGTATGGCACGAGCCATCCTTATGGATGGATAGGGAGAACGGGTCATAAACCACCACGCGGGCCCAGTGCAGATTGTACCCTAAAATGGTGCGGAATGGTGGTTGTTAACGACTGCTAATGCAGTCGGGACCAACGGCTTTACGTGCCTTCCGAAGCACGGAGGAGCTCGAGATGATTCATTTTTAGTCACCCATCCGATGTTGCCAACAAAAGTTGCTTAACCTCTCTCGCAGACAGGGCGCATTAACCACTGCACCATCGAGCTCCTCCTTATATTAGCACACTTTTTTAAATATTATTTATTTATATCTTATAGGTAAGCACTTGGCCTTTACCTCACCTGATGTTATGTGATAATAAGGCCGAAGGTGAAAGCGCACTTCACCCGGTATCCTCAATGACTGAGCATATCTATATAACTACTTAAATACTCAATGGCGCAGTGACTCCGGGCTATAGAGGCTTTCCATCTCTTCCCTCGTCCAACCACGAAAAGCTCGACGAAAGGATGGGAAGCTTACCTACCATAAAACCTAGTACCATCCCTTCTCGTGATAATCAGGAAGCTTAATATGAAGATCACTCCACGCGTTATATACAACAATCGCAATTGCTAATTCAAGCGTGGTATGTACACGGATGGGTGGTCTTAAGGTTTTTTATCTTCCTAGTGCTTCGAATGACACGTTAAGCATTGGCCCCGGTTGTTTTCAGAAGATTGCAGTCGTAAAAACAAGCCATTGTTAGCATCCGCTACTAATGCCGCCACCGCTTCTGGTCTATGAAGAAGGCATCATAGCTGTTACATCCGCTACTAGCGCCAGTTATAATTATCATTGATTTATTTGATTAATAATGAGTTAGTTTATTGGATTATTATAAATATAATTATTATTGAATACATGTCAGGATTATATAGATTACATTTAAATTACATTACATTTTGAACATCATCGTATTGACTTTATCAAGTAGTTTTAACTCAGTATCATACACTGTCTATGGTTGTACCCAATATTGTATATGGTCTATGGTTGTGACTTCCCTATAAAACCAATTGTAATAATTATTCGTTCTCATTCTGCTGCGAAACATTTTGTAAGGCGAAGCTCTGCCGGAATAAAAACGAACACCAATAGAGGGTTTTATTTTGGCCGACTTGATCTGCTTTTCTGGAACACTTCAGAAGTGGGATCAGCCCGAACTATGTCAGGCCCGTATATCAGTGGCTTAGGTCAACGAAAACGCCGACATAGTGATTCTTCAACGTCTGATGAAGAAGACAATCAAAGAAAAGTGGCGAAAGGAAACAAAAAAAATGAAGATTTTTTCGTTTCTGAAAAACCGTTACTACATTCAAACGGGGTGCGTCGTGTTTCTCCAACGGATGCAGAATTGATACCCAAATTCAAGCCTGAAGACAAAAATAGTCACATAACTGGGTGGCTACATAAGATAGATCAGCTCGGCGATGTATATGGATGGAGTAACGAAGATCGGCAGTATATTATGCAACTACGTCTGCGTGGCTCAGCCAGAGATTGGTACGATGATTTGGATGATTATAATTTCGATTGGACCGGATGGAAATGTGCGCTACAGACTGCGTTTCCGCGATCAACAGATTTTGTTGATAGATTAGAAGAAATGATGGCCAGATCAAAAATGGACTCTGAAACTATGACGAAGTACTACCACGATAAAATATCGTTACTCAAAAAGTGCAATATTTCCGGTGAACAAGCTATATCCTGTATCATCCGTGGTCTACCAGCAGAGCTTAGAGCAAATGCAAAAGCTTATAGATGTGAGGGTCCGGAGCAACTATATTTTGGGTATTTATCTTCGCTGGAAAATTTTAAACGTGTAGAAGCAACCTATACTGCAAGAAAGTCTACATGGAGAAGAGGCGATAGAGCTACATCAAGCAGTACTCTGTCTCAGCAGCTGCTGCCGAAGATTTGCTACGCGTGTCGTCGGCCAGGACACGAGGCGAAAGATTGCAGAGCCCAGCAGCGCTGCAGTAACTGCCAGCGCGCGGGCCATACGACGGCCGCATGCTGGTTTGGCGCTAGCTCATCACGGCACCCAGCTTACAAGGTTAGAGATATATTACATATTACTTATGACATTTATTTAGATTTGTACAAAAAGTTAGTTACAGTAAACGGGTTTCCATTAATAGCGTATATAGATACAGGCAGTAAGCTTAACCTATTAACGTACAATAACGCTGTTAAACTAAATTTAGAAATGCAGCCATCAAATGTTATTATGAAAGGATTTGGAGGTTCGTGCTTGGCTTCGCTAGGTACATGTCATATTAGTTTGATAATTGACAATTTATCTGTAAATGGTGATGTCGAAATAACAAATTGTGAATTGTCTGATGTTGATGTAATTATTGGTCAAACAATAATAAACCAACCAAATGTAAGTTTAGTAACTACTGCAAATTCGGTAAATTTTATACCTACCCACTATTTATCCAATTTTCAATTTAAGGTTACCGATTTTGTTACAAAGTTTCCTGTTTATTTGAAAAATTATACTTTCATTCCAAAACGAAGTTACGTTTATGTTGAAGTGAGTGTAGACTGTGGTTATGATGTGGATGAAACAGAGCATACGTTTTTGATTCATACAGTGTGGTTTGAATTGGGTTCAACTTCTTATTTGATTCCACAAGCGATTATCTATCCAAACAAGTGTTTTATAAAAGTAATTAACGTAGGTTTAGAAGATATAGAGTGGATAGCTAATAGGGTAATAGCGAGGGCGGATTTAACGTGTAAAGGACAAAACAAGGTTTTAAATAATGTATTAGCCATAAATTCATGTGTTACTGATAATTTTTTAATAACATTATCCGATTTGAATGTGGGAAACCTAAGCGACTGTCAAAATGCAAACTTATTAAAGCTGTTAAACAATTTTTCTCATTTATTTGCTAAAGACACTAAAGATTTAGGTTGTACTGATTTAATTAAAATGCATATTCAGACTACAACAAGTCAGCCAGTGTTTTGCAAACCTTATCGACTCTCTTTTAAAGAAAATGAAATAGTTCACGAAAAAATTAACGACCTTTTAGAAGCCGGGATCATAAGAGAGTCTATGTCAGATTATGCTAGTCCAGTAGTTCTTGTGAAGAAAAAGGGGGGCGATTACAGACTTTGCGTCGATTACCGAGCTCTAAATGCACGTACTGTCAAAGACCGATACCCGTTACCTCACATTGAGGACCAGGTAGGTAGGTTGGCCGGCAAAACCTTTTTCACGACCTTGGACCTTGCCCAGAGCTACCACCAGGTACCAATTGACGAGGAGTCAATAAAGAAGACTGCATTTGTAACAACGTTCGGGCAATATGAATTTTTAAAAATGCCTTTTGGTTTAGCCAATGCTCCAGCAGTTTTCTCACGATTGATACAAATGGCACTAGGTGACGTTAATAAAAGCATAGCCCTGTACTTAGATGACGTAATGCTTCCGTCAATATCGGTCGAAGTAGGTTTAGAGCTACTAGAAAAAGTATTACAATTATTGACACATGCAAATTTAAAATTAAATTTAAAAAAATGTAGTTTCCTTAAAGACACTGCTACGTATTTGGGTTATGATATTAGTTCCGGTTCGATACAACCTGGCCAAGCAAAAATTGACTGTGTTGCTAACTATAGAAGACCTCGCAATGTTCATGAAATAAGACAGTTTGTTGGTTTAACTTCTTATTTTAGAAAGTTCATTCAAAGTTTTGCCCTAATAGCACGACCACTAACAGAACTTACCAAAAAGGGAGTAGAGTGGCAATGGGGCCCTGCTCAGGAAATAGCATTCCAAACATTAAAACGACGATTGATCGAACGACCAATTTTAGCCATATATGTTAAAGATGCTAAGACAGAGTTGCATACAGATGCAAGTAAATTCGGGTTAGGAGGTATTCTTATGCAACAACAAAAAGACGAATGTTTAAAACCAGTAGCATTTTTTAGCAGAGTCACAACTAAGGAAGAAAAAGTATATCACAGTTACGAATTAGAGACGCTTGCTGTAGTGGAGTCTCTTAGGCGATTTCGAATATATGTAACAGGCATTCCTATTAAAGTAGTCACTGATTGCGCAGCTTTACGTACTACTCTTGTAAAGAAAGACTTGATACCGCGCATTGCCCGTTGGTGGCTTACAATTCAAGACTTTGATTTGGAAATCGAGTATAGGCCTGGCGAACGCATGAAACATGTAGATGCTTTAAGCAGGAATCCCGTTTCTCATTCGACAACAGTCCTTATGATTAATAATGCAGACTGGTTGTTGACATTACAAATGCAAGACGACGGAATAAAGAATATTTTAACTCGGCTCCGTGAGCCAAATGCTAACTCTGATATTTTAAATAACTATGTGACAAGAGAGGGCGTGTTGTATAGGAAAACACTGGCTGGTGAACGTTTTGTTATCCCTAAATTAGCTAAATATGGCCTCTTACTGAAACTGCATGATCAGATTGGGCATCCCGGATTCGAAAAATGCGAAACCTCCATTAAGGCACAATTCTGGTTTCCCAAAATGACAAGATTTATACGCAAGTATATTAATTCATGTCTGCATTGCGCATTTGGTAAAGGCAATTATGGGAAGACTGAGGGTGAATTGCACCCAATTAGCAAAGCAGCTATTCCTATGCACACACTTCATGCTGATCACCTAGGCCCTTTTGTTAAAACACGTAATAGAAATACCTATGTTTTAGTCGTCATTGATTCCTTTACAAAATTTGTTTTTGCAAAAGCTGCCAAAAACTGTAGTTCATTAGAGAGCATCAAGTTGCTTAAAGAAATATTTACTCAATTCGGTAACCCTAGTAGAATTATTACTGATAGAGGCAAAGCTTTCACTAGTCGTTATTTTAAACAATTTGCACAGGAAATTCAGTTTAAACATGTTTTAAATGCAATCGCTAGTCCTCGTTCTAACGGACAAGTCGAACGAGTAAACCGTACTTTATTAAATGGTTTAAACACAATGTCTGAAAGTGAGTGTAGTTGGGACATAAAATTACCTGAAGTAGTGTGGGGGATCAACAATACCCCAAATTCTACTACTGGTGTTTCACCTTTTAGCCTAATGTTTGGTCATTCAAATACTCGCTTTCCGGGATATCCTTCCGATGCTCCTCAAGACTGTGATCTTCAACAAAAAGATTTGCAAACTAGAAGAGACAAAGCTGAACTACGTATCAATAAGAACATGACTCTTATGAAAAGTAGATTTGACCGCAAACATAAAAAATGTTTAAAGTACAGGGTAGGGCAACTCGTGCTGTGGAAAGGAGGGGTTGCAAGGGATACTACGGTTAAAGTTACAAGAAAGCTGGCCGGACTGTATACTGGTCCTTATAAAGTATGTAAGGCAGATCCTTCGCTAGATCGTTACACAATAACTAGTATAAAGGGTATGAAAGGGTATAGGCGATTTAGTGCAGTTGTTCGTGGTGAAGTATTACGGCCTTATAAAACCACTATGTCTGATGATGATAGCTCTGGTAGCGATCGAGATGTGGATAGAGATGATTTGATAGACCTTCTTGAAAGTTAACGTTAATAGCCTAGTTGTTTGTGTTAAAAGCGTGTGCTCTGGCTCTGTAGCTATTTTTATAGAATATGTTAATTGTATATTTCATTAGTAATCAAAGTAAAAGCTTAATTTGGTAATTAAATCATTATATATTATAAAACCATATTTACTGTATCATTAATATTATTCAATGTACAGAGGTCTTTAACTTTAGAAATCGATATCAATGATATAAATAAACTAAAAATCGATACATAATGTATTAACACACAATTAAAATGTCATTCCAAAAAAAAAACAGAAGTGTAATAATATTTTGCATATAACTGCTAAAAACTGATAGTAATTATGTGCTACCTACGACCTACCTAATAAACCTTTTTGCTTATGGAATTACATATTCAGAGAGGCTTAAATATGAAACATTGGCTCTATCTTTAGATACTTACTATGGAGTAAATAAAAGATTGTGTATTGAATTCTGGGTGATAATCAACAATGCAACTCAACTGCTCTGCAAGATCTTAAACAAAGAAATTATCTTAAGATCTGTGTGTCTAAATTAACTATGTGACTAAACCTGTGTGCTATGTGATAAATAAACTGTGTGACTTAAAACTGTGTGCTATGTGATAAATAAACTGTGTGACTTAAAACTGTGTGCTATGTGATAGATAAACTATGTAACTTAAGCTGTGTGTTTTAAAATCCATTTCTTTCAAGAGCTGTGTGACTTTTCTTTAAATTGTAAGTAATATCGTACATGACTGTGTGGAAAGAATAAATACTTCGGAATATTTTTTTTTACAGACTCAGGATCCGAGAGAAAATGATGGTGATCGCCGTGGGACACGGCCAATGCAGGATGGCCGAGTGTTAGCATCCGCTACTAATGCCGCCACCGCTTCTGGTCTATGAAGAAGGCATCATAGCTGTTACATCCGCTACTAGCGCCAGTTATAATTATCATTGATTTATTTGATTAATAATGAGTTAGTTTATTGGATTATTATAAATATAATTATTATTGAATACATGTCAGGATTATATAGATTACATTTAAATTACATTACATTTTGAACATCATCGTATTGACTTTATCAAGTAGTTTTAACTCAGTATCATACACTGTCTATGGTTGTACCCAATATTGTATATGGTCTATGGTTGTGACTTCCCTATAAAACCAATTGTAATAATTATTCGTTCTCATTCTGCTGCGAAACATTTTGTAAGGCGAAGCTCTGCCGGAATAAAAACGAACACCAATAGAGGGTTTTATTTTGGCCGACTTGATCTGCTTTTCTGGAACACCATGCATGAAACGGCTTGAAAGCTCTGGCACCTGTTTCTATCCAACTATATTGGTAGATGGTATAATCTTACAGTTTATCAATCCTTGGAAAAAAAACGTAGTTCGTTTTAAAATAGGTCAACTAATCAAAGTTTTTATAACGGGGATTAACGCAAACTACTATGTATAGGTATTATAGACATAACTTTATACCCGACAATGTTTCGATCAAGTTGCACCGGTCGTGGTCGCGGGGTGACTTAAACCTCTACATAGAGTAGTTTGGTTGCAGTGTTTCTCTAATACCTTTAAACGAGCAATTCTTGTTATGTAATCTGAATCTCGGAAACGGCTCCAACGATTTTCATGAAATTTAGTATGCAGGGGGTTTCGGGGGCGATAAATCGATGTAGCTAGGTTTCATTTTTAGAAAACATTAAAAAAAGCTTGTTACCGTGCTTGTTCCACGGTGAAGAGCGCTCTCATCATTTTGGACTGCATCGGCTGCTTACCATCAGGCAGGATGTGGTCACTATGCCGTGTCAATATAAAAAAAACGAGCAAAGCTCGGTTATCCATCAATCATCATCGGTCAATTAGTTCATATTAATAATCATCATCATCATCATCATCAGCTCATTTATGTCCCCACTGTTGGGGCACGAGCCTTCCCTACGAATGGATAGGGAGAACGGGCCATAAACCACCACGCGGGCCCAGTGCGGATTGGTGGTTGTTAACGACTGCTAATGCAGCCGGGACCAACGGCTTAACGTGCCTTCCGAAGCACAGAGGAGCTCGAGATGATAAATTTTTGGTCACCCATCCGATGACCGGCCTTTGCGAAAGTTGCTTAACCTCAGCACTCGCACACCGGGCGCGTTAACCACTGCGATCGAGCTCCTCATATATATTAATAATAATTGATGGTAATAATGTGCTTACAGTTTATTCTGCTATCTGTACAAACAGAGCAAGCTTTAGGTACCTGTGATGAATTGACACATATTTTTTCTGGTGTGTGGTGAGTTTTCACTAAATGTATGAAGTTAAAATCTGTAGTAAATTTTCAAGTATTGTGAGTATACAACAAGCCAGATTTTGAATACAAATAAATTACCTATTACTTAAATATTACTATTACTTAACCGCCTCGGTGGCCAAGTGGCATAGCGCTCGACCCGATGCCCGAAGGTCTCGGGTTCAATTCCCAGGTCAGGTAAAGTGTGTTTCAGATCCCGGGTTTGTAATCATCAACCCGCATTTGGCAAGCGTGGTGATTAAGCCCATCAGTTGTAATGATGACTTCATTTCAACCCTGCCTTTGCCTAGTAGTGAACAGCCTATGCTGTTTACTTCTTACTTACTTACTTAAATTAAGAAAAAAATCTAGGTACAATGACTATACCGTGGCTCCCTCGTATGTTCGCGCCACTTCACTTCATGTGGGGGCTGCTGCGGTGAGCGCTGAAAATCGCAGACGGCACAAATACGCAAACCTAGGTCGAAATGATATATTTGTTCCGTGTGCGGTGGACACAATGGGTCCTGGTTAAAGAGTCCTGGTCAGCTGGTTAAAGAGTTAAGTGCTCGCCTTATTGAGCCCACAGTTGGGGGACACCTTTTATTTATAGGTCTTTAGTTTTTAATTTTCTAATTTTTTTTCTGTTTTTTTTTTTCAATTTAAGTTACGGCGAAGGGTAAGGCACACTAGCGCCACCAATTGATAATTTGACAATTTCTAACGGACTGGATTTTTTTTAAACATTGCGTACCGTCCGACAACAGGAAAGCATCCATAGTATTTATTTAATAATTGTGCATTACTTTTTGTTGCGTGGTTTATTCACAAAACGGGCTATCGCATTTATTCACAAACAATGGCCACTGTTGGTGTTAACGAATGAATATAAGAACAAACCTAAAAGTAGTGCACAATTATTAAATAATAGATGTTTGCCTAGTGTCGGAAGGTCCGCAATGTTTGAAAAAAAATCCAGTTTAGCAGTTATCAAATTAAATCCATTAGCGGCGCTAGTGCACGCTAGTGTGCCTTACCCTTCGCCTTAAGTAATGTTTCCTTTTGTTGTGTATATAAATAAATTCATGGTACAATGAATTTTTCTTGAGTTTTTTACGTACCTTACCTTTTAAGATACGTACAGACGCCCAAACACACATTAGACTATCCAAAACTGCCAAATTGCCATTATTTTTTTATTTTATTTTTTTATAGTAACGGGTAAGCACAGTGCCTTGATCTCACCTGATGTTAAGTGACGATAAGGCCAATGATGAAAGCGCACTTCACCCGGGATCCTCAACTAGTGAGGCACTGGCTATCTTATCTCTAGCTGCCGGAACACAACAATGCTACAAACATTGATGTTATGGCGACATATTTAGATAAGATGGTGGTAGCTAGCCAGGCGGACTAACAAGCCCTACCACCAACCAAACCGAGTACACAAACATGTAGCCCCCGCTGGGAATAGAACCCGGAAATTCTGGGTCTAAACCGGTGGTTTTAGCCGCTAGACCACAGAGGCGGTTGGCGGCATTATGCCTAAGACTTAAAGCTCAAATCTATTGGGGAAGTTTGACAGTTTCTAACAAAGTATTAGTTAAGCTAAATTATATTACAACAATTAACAATATTAACCCTTTACAATTAACATAGAGTTAACTTAACATAATGTTTATTCTGTAACTTGTTTTGTGACAGTAAATAAATGTTAGCCCTAAGCTAAGGTTGAGCTGGAACTGACTAGCCTACGTCCTACTAAGGGAGTTGAATAAAACTTCAACAGTAAAAGTAAACAGGGGTGACATGAGCTCTTAAAGCTGTGTCTATAGAGGTAAAGTTTGTGACGTAAAATTTCAATGAAAATCTGTGTTATTTTTTGGCAGCAAAAACTGTGTCGAAAAAGTGTCTTTTTATTTTTATTTTTTATGCCCTTAGAAGTGAAGAGAACCCTCCTTTAGCAACCCAGCAACAACAATGCTACAATACTGCTTAAAGCCTGCACCAATACTACTTGCCTTCGGACACTCTTGAACTCTTTTGAACTCATCTATACTAATATTATAAAGAGGAAACCTTTGTACTTTTGTATGTATGTATGTATGTATACATATGTTTGCGACGAATAAACTTAAAAACTACTGGACCGATTTAAAAAAATATTTTACCATTAGAATGCTACATTAGCGCTGAGTAACATAGGCTATATAAAAGAAAAGAAAAAAAGAAATGCGGTACGAAGTCCGCCGGGTCAGCTAGTAACTCATAAAGAAATTCGGTGGTTAATTTCTTTGTAGCACCACCAAATGATAGATTTCCCTCCCAGTACACGTATTTTCTCCTGCATAGAACATCATTCAAACGAGTCAAAGTCAAAATGAAGGTTTTTTTTAATTCAAATAAACTTAAAAATAAGTGCTTTTGAATCGTCCAAACATCTTTTTAGCTGTGGTTTTTAGATGAGGTGTGAATATGTAACTTGCGGGTAGGTAAAGTAAGGACGGCTAGTGAAGCAGAATCCTGCTCTACTATTGCTAGAACGCTAGACCGCTAGCGGAAGGTACTTAGGGCCTCTGCCACGAGAAGGCGAACAGATTTCTAGTTCATTGCGTTATTTCTATAACCGTTGACTATGGCTGGCGTTGTATAGCGCGCAATGAACTAGAAATCCATTCGCCGCGTCGCAAGTCGCTTGTGTTCGTGGCAGAGGCCCTACGTACCTCCCGCCCCGCGTACCTACCGCAGGCGAGGACTCAGTTAAGCGGTCTAGCTAGCTGTCGTCGCATCTGGATTCTGCTTTTGCTGAATATCAGCCAAAGCAGAGTCATTTGCTTACCTTTCTTTAGAAAAAAACTCGATTAGAAATCCCTTAGGCGTGCCGCGTGATTCAGATTAGCGTCACTGCCATCTAGCGGTGAAAATAGGTATCACAATTTTTATCAAGCTTTGTCCATACTATTAAATGGGTTTCAAACGTAAATGAATAAACATAGGCTCACTGTATGTGAATGTAATGAATTTTATTATGTAAGTCTCCGTGTAAATTGTTGTTTGCAAGATGAAACTCCGCGATTTGCTTGCAATGCGGGTGGGTACGACACTGGGCGACCTTTTGCGATGCTGCGGAACACACGCATTCTATTTAGTTAAGATAAGATAAGATAAGATTTTAAAATTCCTATTATTTATTAAGAGGCTACGAAATTAAACACTTTTTACGAGTCTACTTTAACTTTCATCATCACCAGCTCAAAATAATCCCACTGCTGGGGCACGAGCCTTCCCTATGGATGGATAGGGAGAGCGGGCCATAAACCACTACGCAAGCCTAGTGCGGGATTGGTGGTTGTTAACTACTGCTAATGCAGTCGAGACAACGGCTTTACGTGCCTTCCGAAGCACGGAAGAGCTCAAGATTATAAATTTTTGGTCACCCATCCGATGACCGGCCTTTGCGAAGGTTATTTAACGTCAGCAATCACAGACCGGGCGCGTTAACCACTGCGCTATCGAGCTACTTTAACTTTACATTCATTCAGATCATAATTAGATCTGAGTCTGGCATATGGATAACCACATATATAACCACCGACCATATACTCTATCTTTCCTTCTCTTCGTATTTCTTAATATCCGTTGCTAATTGTATTTAAATTAGTTATTATATCTGAAATATTCAACTATTGAAAAACTCTTAGCATTGTCCGCTTTTCCTCCATTTTCATTAACAAAATCATTCAACTCTTCACAACTCTTCCGTTTTGCCAATATACACTTCTCATCAGAAAAATCGAAACACCTTGCAAGTTTATGTTTTGTAAGGATTATCAGAAAAATGTGTATATTTAGGAATATTTGTCAAATGTCGTTTAATAGTATATAATATAAGGTTTTCAAATCCTAATGTTAATGTTCTAAATTCAAATTAAATTTTCATAGGTTTCGTATTTTGTTCAACAAGTCAAAGGCCGACAACGCGTCTGCGATTCCTCTGGTTTTGCGGGTGTCCATGGGCGGCGGTGATTACTCTCCATCAGGTGACCCGCCTGCTCGTCTGCCTCCTTCTTATATTGAAAAAAAAAAATTAACCCTGCATGGAGTATGAAAGAAATTGATAAAACAACACACTCTTATTACTGCTTCCAAACGATTTTTCATCGATTAGAATTTTCGCTTGTCACGTAATGGCCAAACTGCCAGCTATAAAATCATGTTAATTTTTCCATGGAATGAAAACTCTTTTGTGTAAAATTAGGATAGAAACCATAAAAACGGGGAAGTGTTTCGATTTTTCTGATGAGAAGTGTAGAATATGGATAATTAAATAAGTTAGAGGCTAATTGTAGCCACTGTTATAGCTGCACTATTGAGTTACGCCACACAAAAGATAACAGAACCTGTAAAAATTGTTGTAGGAATATTATAAATACATATAATAAATAAATGTTATAATATTGAAGAGCTCGATGGCGCAGTGGTTAACGCGCCCGGGCAACTTTCGCAAAGGACGGTCATCGGATGGGTGACCAAAAATTTATCATCTCGAGCTCCTCCGTGCTTCGGAAGGCACGTAAAGCCGTGGGTCCCGGCCGCATTAGCAGTCGTTAACAACCACCAATCCGCACTAGGCCCGCGTGGTGGTTTATGGCCCGTTCTCCCATCCATAGGGAAAGCTCGTGCCCCAGCAGTGGGGACAACAATGAGCTGATGATGAAATAAATATTTATTTATTTATTTATTTATTATTTGGACAGTCAACAAAAACATATACTAGCAAAAACAATGATACTGTTACAAACATAAGCCTTATCTAAGCATAGTTTTCAATTAAAGACAGCCACGGCATGCGTTGTGGACTTATTAAATCATTAATAAATCCACAACGCAACGCAATATTGCAATAATAAGGCGAATTTTACTTGTAATATAAAGGTAAGGCTACAATAAAAATTACTAAGTTTCAAAGTAACATGTATCCGTTTCGGAGTAGAGGACGAAGTAACTATTACCTAATCTGTGGTAGAGGCAACAGGCATATCGCAAGCTTAGCTTTGCTGGGACCGGAGGCGCTTGTGATACCGCCTTTATTTGGTTTTGCTTGACGCTGCGAGGATAAAATCTTTTTAAAAACAAAGATACTCTTTCTAACAACCACTGCTGCAAAGAGGTGCTCGTCGACGCTGGCCTTTGGGGCATTGATGAGACTTCGCCTTTTCCTTGGAGGCAAGAAAGTCCCACATAACCTGGTATGCCTAATGCATTTTGTCTTGTGTAAAAAAGGATTATATAGTTAAGCGTTTGTTTTTGAAGAGAGTTTGCTAATGGCCTTAAACTTCTCAGCGTCTGGGCGGCTTGAAACTTGAAGGGTTCCTCAAGGCGTGTGATCGAAACATCAGAGGTTTTCTAGAGGTTTTCTAGCATCACGCATTTCCCTGCTAGATTCTCAGAGGGGTTCGGATCGGACAGGGTGTTTGGTGATACCTGCATATTCCCGAATACGTTAGGTATGATCATGACCCAAACAAAATAAAAGTCAAAATATGTCAGGGTTGAACAAAAAAAAAGTAATAAAATAAATTTGAGATTTTCTATGGAAAAATAAATCTTCATAAATATGATTTTGCTTGTTACCACGGTGTTATTTATACTTGGTTTCATGGCTATATTTCGGGATTAATACACATAGTACCAAACACTCTGTATAGTTATTCCGTAACCGTGAACTGCTATCATGCTAACAATAAGATGAAGATGTGATGGGACGGCAAAGTTTCACATAAGAGTGAGCCCAAGCGATATTAAAAGTTAGAATTGCGACCGTTTTGAATGATGAAATAGAATTGAAGTACAGATGTTAGCACGTCACAATATCCAGAACTGTCATATTTCTTCAATAAATGTTCAACCGTATGCAATAGACATAAAGTTTAAAATCTATTGAAGAAATTTGACAATGTGTAGTAGTCCGACGTGCAGGAGTGTGTTGCAGAAACTTCTTGTGGGTTTTTATTTATCATGATCATAAGAAGCGACCTGGAGATCCAAATAACAGGCATTTACAATATCTTATTTAAAACAATAGAACGAGGTTACGTTATGGAATTTAAATTATGCCCGTTAAAAGCCGTAAGTGGTTTCATAATTAGGTATCTCATAATGTCTTTCAACTTTAGATCAGTCGTCCATTAGAATATTCACGTTAGGGATTTCGAGCTGATTGCGTAACTAAAAATTAAATATTACTCGAACATTAAATATTGTGAGATATTAGATAATCCCTATCCATGCATAGGGAAGGCTCGTGCCCTAGCAGTTGTGACATAAAATGAGCTGATGATGATGATGATGATGATGATGATGATGATGATGATGATGATGATGATGATGTGATGTGATGTGATGATGATGATGATGATGATGATAAGATACTCCCCCAACACACAGCCGCTCACTTTATAAAATGTTCAAAATAATTTTTAACGCAATTTTTTTTTGCGAACAAATTACAAAAACACAAATGTTCAAAAAATCCTGCTCGTGAATTTTTTTTCAACATTTGTGTTTTTGTAAGCCGCTCAATTTGCTAATCGCCATCCGAAGCAACCGCTCTGGGCTTTCGATTCTCCCTAGCTCATCTACAAGAACTAAAAGCTTGCCTTCATTACTACTCATGTAGGCAAGTTTGAATAGGCACTAAACTTACCTACGCACTATTAATGAGTACGTATAGGATTGAAAGATACACGTTTAATTTAATTTGGGAAGCTAACAGCATTATTCACTATTTTACTCGACATGTTCAACTTATGAGCTAATAACAGTCTACCACATTTAAAAGCAAAACAATATTATTTGAGAAAAAGAAATAAACAAACGAGAATTTCATTTAGAATCATTTAGTTGGATGATAAAATTGTTGACACGATGACTGCCTTAAAACCAGACACAATGGAAATTTAATTGTTGACCCCGCACAAGGGGTTAAAACGGCTTTTGAACTGAGCTTAAGGTATCAAGATAATACATATTTTGGTCACCCATACGATGACCGGCCTTTGCGAAAAATGCTTCACCTTAGCAATCACGGATATCTATCGATTTCCTTCTCCTCCTTAGTATTGTTTACCGATTTAATATTATCAATTAGTAGGTATGTACCTAGCTGGCATTCTCTTTGGTAGTGCGTGATCTTCTGGCTTCACTTTACCTTAGCTGCAAATTTGCTTGAATCGTCTTCTCCGCTTAAGGCGAAAGGTAAGGCACACTAGCGCCACCAATTAATAATTTGACAATTACTAACGGACATGATCTTTTTTAAACATTGCTTACCGTCAGATAACAGGAAAGCATTTATTTAATAATTGTGCACTACTTTTTGTTGCGTGGTTTATTCACAAAACGGGCTATCGCATTTATTCACAAACAATGGCCACTTTTGGTGTTAGCGAATGAATACAAAAACAAACCTAAAAGTAGTGCACAATTATTAAATAATAGATGTTTGCTTAGAGTCGGAAGGTCCGCAATGTTTGAAAAAAAATCTAGTTCAGCAGTTATCAAATTAAATCTATTAGCGGCGCTAGTGTGCTTTACCCTTCGTCTTAATGAAGTACCTTCCCTGCTTGTACGAAGGTTTTCTAAGGTATATACTTTATTGAACTGCCGTAGGAGCTTCAACATCCACTGCCCTGTCCATTTTTTGTGCAGATGGGACTATGGGCCTACCCTTTATTAGGGTACTGACACCCTCTTACCGTAATGGAGTGTGGGACAGGCGCATTAAAGGATTTCTCGATAAACACTTCACAAGAAACAGTTTCTATTTTGAATTAGCCTCCAATATCAAAGGTGGAAACATGAAACACTTTATGTTCAGTTAATCCTAATGCTGATTCCCGCCAATCTGAATTCTCCGTAGCTACGATCTTGATGCATACACACCTGATATTATTATATGGTTTTGGCTACACATTTCATATGCGTGATAGCTCAAGCGCTGCAGCTTATTAAATGCCTCGATAGACTGCAGATATATCCAGGAACACCTAGTTATTAATTAAAATGACTAATGAAGCGTTCGCACACTAGTGATGATGATTTCGAGACAATTTAGGAGGGAACGTTTTGATTGCGAAGTAATAATAACCCGATTTCGTTGAAATGATTCACTTTAATACGCTTCTACCTACTTGCGTTTTGAACCTTTTTTTGAACAGGGTTCGTAGTCAAGGAGACTGCCAACGTGTAGTGTTTGCGTAAACTTTAGATAAATAAATAAATAGATATAAATATATATAATACTAGCCGTCAACCGCCCGCTTCGCTGTGCGAAAATAATAGATCAATGATTGTTAAATCATCAGATTATTAGCCTATCATTTGCATAATCTCATGTTCTTACTACATACAAATTTTCAACAAGATCGGTCAAGCCATTCTTGAGTTATAAGAGGACAAACAGACAGACAGAGAGACAAACAGACAAAAATTTCAAAAATCGTAGAATTGGTGTCAGTGAGTCATAGATGTACGACGTCTACTGGTCAGACCATTTCCCGTTACTTGTTAGTTGTAATTTAGATATAATTAGAAGTAAAGTTAATTTTGACAATTCTATCCCTAATACTGTTAAATGGGGCGAAAGATCTAGTAGCCAGATTGATGAATATTACAAATTGTGCCATAAAAGACTTAAAAGAATTGATTTTCCGGACGAGTTGCAGGACTGCTGTCATAATCATTGTAATATTGAACAACACAAAATTTGTATTGATAATCTCTATGATAGTATAGTATCTGTTTTGGCTTGTTCTGCATCTGAGACATATGATGTGAAACTCAAACGCAGTAGGCATTCTCAAAAAATTCCAGGGTGGAATAAGCATGTGAGTACGGCTTACAGAGAGGCTAGGTCTAAGTTTCTTGTGTGGGTTCAATATGGAAAACCCAAAAGTGGTACATTCTATGAAGAAATGGTACAAAGTCGAAAAGTCTTTAAGGGGAAACTAAAATGGTGTCAAAATCACCAGGAGCAGATTCGAATGGATGCTCTAGCAACTCACCATAAGAACCGTGATTTTGGAAAATTTTGGAAGTCCACGAGTAAAATGAATCCGAGACCTAGCCTTCCTATGAGTGTTGATGGTGTTAGTGATCCAATGGAGATAGCTAATTTGTTTAAGAGTCATTTTGTTGTGAAATCGCCTTTGAGGCCGACAAAGTCAGTGTTCGCTGCTGAGACATGTTGTAGCCCTGTGAGTGTAATAACCGGTACCTCAATCAGAAAGATTATTAAGTCTATGACGCGCAGAAAATCTCCGGGGCATGACAGTCTCAGTATCGAGCACTTACAAAACGCAGGGCCGCACCTCCCTAGGGTTCTAGCACTGCTGTTTAACGTCTGTTTGGTGCATTCTTATTTGCCACAAGAACTAATGAAGACTGTAGTGGTTCCCATTGTCAAAAATAGAACTGGTGACGTGTCCGCCAAGTCGAATTACAGGCCCATTTCTTTGGCAACTATAATGGCCAAGGTGCTTGATGGTGTGCTTGACTCTCAGCTGAGTAAATATTTAAATATTCACGAGCTTTAATTTGGCTTTAGGCCTGGTTTATCAACAGAAAACGCTATACTGGCCCTCAAGCATACTATCAGGTACTACACGGACAGGAAGACGCCTGTCTACGCCTGTTTTTTGGACTTGTCCAGGGCATTTGATTTGGTTGATTACGACATGCTCTGGACAAAGCTGAGACAGGTTGGTCTACCGGCGGATTACGTTTCTATGTTTGAATACTGGTATGGGAACCAATCGAATCGTGTGAGATGGGCAAATGTCTACTCTGAGGAGTACAGGATGGATTGTGGAGTGAGGCAAGGGGGGCTGACCTCACCGAAGTTATTTAACTTGTACATCAACGCGCTGATCGAGGAGCTCAGCAGCACGCGTGTAGGTTGTCACGTCGGGAGTGTGTGCGTAAACAACATCAGCTACGCGGACGACATGGTGCTGCTGGCCCCCTCGATCAGTGCCCTCAGAAAGCTATTGAAGATCTGCGAATCTTACGCCGCTGCACATGGTTTGCAATACAATACCGCAAAAAGCGAATATATGGTATTCAAAGCGAAAAGTAAATGCCCCGCCATAGTGCCACCTATTGATTTGTATGGGGCACCACTTTGTAAGGTGACGCAATTTAAATATCTGGGTCACATAATCACTGATATGTTGACGGATGACGCTGATGTTGAGAGAGAGCGAAGGGCGCTGGCGAAAAGGGCTAATATGTTGGCCCGCAGGTTTGCTCGATGTTCTGACACTGTTAAAATAACACTATTTAAAACATATTGTACATCATTTTACTCGAGTAGCCTGTGGGTTAATTTTACCCGAAAATCATACAGCGTCCTTCGCGTTCAGTATAACAACGCTTTCAGGGCACTGTTGTGGCTGCCTCGACATTGTAGTGCCTCAAGAATGTTTGCGGATGCGCAGGTCGACAGTTTCCCGGCCATACTGCGCAAAAAAGCAGGTTCTCTGTTGCGACGGGTTCGGAGCAGCCGCAACAGTGTCATGGAGCGTATAGCTAATGGTGGGGACTGTCCACTAATTGGCCAATTAGTTTTAAGAATTAAGTCTCTTTTTAATATTATTTACTAACATTGCATATAAGTTACTTGTATACTAACACAATGGATCTTTGTTGTCTTTAATAAATAAAATATTATTATTATTATTATTATTATTATTATAAAACGAATATTTACCCCAAAATTTGTCTGAAAAGTTGCATGTACAAAGCCCACAGATTTATAAAGTAGTATATAGATGTCGGGCAAGCATTTAGCAAGTGTAGTGATTCATCATCATCAGCTCATTTTATGTCCCCACTGCTGGGGCACGAGCCTTCCTTATGGATGGATAGGGAGAACGGGCCATAAACCACCACGCGGGCCCAGTGCGGGTTGGTGGTTATTAATGACTGCTAATGCAGCCGGGACCAACGGTTTTACGTTCCTTCCGAAGCATGGAAGAGCTCGAGATGATACATTTTTTTCATCCGATGACTGGCCTTTGCGAAACTCAGCATTCGTAGACTGGGCGCGTTAACCACTGCGCCATCGAGCTCCTGTGGTGTATGTGAGTGTGGATCACCAATACCCATCAATTGTAGCGATGACTTAATTTCAATGATGGAGGCCTTTGCCCAGCAGTGGGACAGTTATAGGTTATTTACTTTACTTTACCAACATTGTAGTGACGTAAAATAATTTAGTTATTAACTTTGTTTGGCTTTAGTTTTTCAACCAACCACAATAACCTTGAATTTTGTCTGGCTTTTCACTGAAGTAAATGTCAATAATTTCATAATATTATCTCTAGTTGTAATGTAAATGTAATGTAATGTTGTAAAGTAATTGTTTAATAATTAATTTAATTTCGACTTGTATCCGTGTGCTAAATGTTATTGATGGATTTCGTTTTTATCAAAATAAATAAATAACAGTAAAATCACATAAAATTTTTAATGAAATGGCGTTTTCAGCCATTTTCTTCTGAATTATATTAAACTATCGTTTTTACAATATTTACTGAACTATGTGAACAGTATAACGAATAAATACATCATCATAATCATTCATCGTCAGCCTACACACGTCCACTGCTGGACATAGGTCTTGGACATAATACATGAAAAAGTGGTAAATAGGTAATTAGGTAATATTAGGTATGCAATACATCATCATCATAATTGGTATTATGTAATATAAGGTTATTTTTATACTAATTTCGTTGCATGAGTTGGACAGACCCTAATACAAGCATAATTGTAATTAAGTGTACCTAACCCGGGTTGCGGGTTCAAATCCCGCTTGTGGAAGATGTTTTCAACACTTTTCAAATCAATGTTAAATACAGATATTTAGTTGCTTTTGTTTAGTAGACAACATATTTTTATAGAAAAATGAACGATGACCAGTTTTAACTTCAAATATACGATATTAACATAATTATTAAAGAAAAATAAGATAAAATACAAAAATTTCATTCATAATTACTTATTATTTTCGTAAGTTTACGCGAACTCTATACACATCTAACAAATCGCTTTTACGTATCTACTCCCGCCTGAATAGGGTTCGTAACGTCAGGATAAAATAACATAAAAATCAATGTGTAAAAGAAAGGAAGTAGATCAGTAAAAGTTGTTTTATTTAAATATTTCATGAAGAAAATTGATTAATGAATACTGAAATGAAAAGAGGCTCTTACACACAAGTCAAAAGCTCTATTATGTTCAATGTGCTAAAGGCAGTGAATCACCGTCGTAGCACTTTTCTTTGCGTTACTGTCCTTGCAGCTTAATTGTTTATATATCTCCGCCCGTCATCCTCTAAATGTTACTACATATCAGTGGCGAGGGGTCGAAATACGGTGAAGGTAAGCCGGCTAAAAATTTACGAATCAGACAATAATAAACATGGAAATAAATCATTTTGTTCACTATGCAACTGCCTGGCATAAACACACACAGGTATTGTTACCGACCAGCAACGTTACAGCCTCCTTGGATCTCTCTTTGGTCTACCTTCCAAATTCTAAATTTCAGTGACATCTTTTTATAAAAAATATGAAAAAAACAATAGTTGACAATAAAAACATCAATAACGGGAAAAAGTGGTCTCATTGCTCGTGCCCTATCCTCACCCTATCCTATTTAACTAATTGGTGACAATAATTACTGACATATTATTAAGATCTGCATGGTGGATCCCTGGAGTGCTTCTAATAGGGAAACCAATGGAAATCGGTACGTATGGATTCTTAACCACTGCTACATATTCATGTGATATCCGAAACATACACACTCGCTTAGGCCCAAGACACCATACTCGTAGAACAAAGGTTCGACCACCCAGTGCACACACGCGCTCTATACCAGGTACACATATGTACCTGGGCGCTTCATCCCAACCCCTCGACTCGGTCAACCTGAGCCGAGGTCCAAACCTTTAAAGGCACCCTCGGGTTGTTCCACTCTCGATCTGATCTAAACCTAGTAGGGAACGGGGACACCCACAAATGCGTGATGCCATTTCCTCTAGAAAACCACTTACGCTGTTCCATTTCACACGACTTGAGGAACCCTTTAAGTTTCTCGCCGCCCCCAAAAATTCCGGTGACGCTGACAATGCCGGAACCTGCCACCGTGCTTATCTAATGGTGGCGACTGACCGTATCATCTAAATGTTCGATGCGAACATTCGCATGCTCAGTACATTGAGCCGAGCCGCTCGCCTCTCCGCCCAGACAAGTGGTATAACGCTAATGCTCGTAGAATATAAATTAAATAGAATGATTATTGTATGGGATTGACATTATTTTCGGTCTAAGAAAATATGACCACGTTTCAAGCTTCCGCCAGGAACTCAAGTGGCTCCCAATCCGTTTACGCAGAAATATATATATCCATTTTAACCCTTCCTACCCTTCTTACCTGAAAGAGCGGTTTACATTTTCCCATAATTCTAATGTTCCTGTCGCTCACACCTCCTCCTCAATCTCAATATGCCTTCCCATAAAACCGACTTCTTTTCCTATTCCTTTTCCGTTCATGCAGTCAGATTGTGAAATGACCTACCACCCAGTATTCGGGAGTCGACGTCGATTTACTCATTTAAGAAGCGCGTAAAGGAATACTATCTTTCCAGTTGAGTGTGTTATCGTTATATGTTTAATTTGTGTCGTAACTATTTTATACTTTGTTTGTTTCTTTTGTGCACACTTTTTCTACCTTTCTTTGTGTCTTCTCCTTCTACGGGCCTGCTGGAAGAAATTTCAATGTGAAATAAGCAGCGCTCTTGTACTTGCCTATTCTTACTATGTTCTCCCTTCTTATTCGTTTGTGTGTACATAAATTATAAATAAATAAAGAAGTCAACGATACGTATAAATGACGTTTATGTCAATCCCGTACAATTATCATTATATTTAATTTCTATTCTATATGCGTTATGCCACTTGTTTAGGTGTTATCGGTTAGTCAGTATCAAGCTCGCCGCGAATGTATGTTACAGTTACGTCACGATGTTCGCTCTGATGAGTCGACACCATAAAACGTTTAAATTATTCATCAGTTTCAGAAAGAGGCTGAAATGCAGAAGTTGCGGGTTTAATTTTGATTCCACTTTATCACTCTTTATAAACTTGTTCGCAAGAAGGGTCCAGTCGGATAGGGCATGTTAATTTTAAAGTTATAATGTCTATGAAGTAATTTAACTTTGTTGTATGCAATTTTCGTTCAGTGTTAATTGTTGCATTTGCTTATCAACGAAAGTTTCCGGTGTATTGGTGGACCTGTAGTAGGTTGGTACATGTAGGTATGTCGTAATTTCTATGTTTGTATAACATTTTTATAAAATACAGTAAAAAAAATTAAACGCCTACCCGACCAAGCCAGGAATCGAACCTGGGTCTTCCGCAATCTGGGCGGCTGCACTGACCGCTATGCTACCGGGAAGGCTGACGTAAGCGCTAAATTTTATCACTGCTTTTTTAATTTTTTGTGCTATTAAAAAAAAGTTAAAATGTTTGTATAAGTTAAATTTTAGCTACCATTTTAGAATCTTCTAAAAATAATATTTTTACACAACGTCTCTCTACTCAGGGCGGGTTTTAGAAGTAGAGAAGACAGAAGCAAAATAACGTACATCAATGTAAAGTAAATAGCCTATATACTGTCCCACTGCTGGGCAAAGCCCTCCATCAGTGAAATCAAGTCATCGCTACAATTGATGGGTATTGGCTTAATCACCACGCTTGCCAAATGCGGGTTGGTGATGACAAACTCGGGCTATGCACCGGATAATCCAAAACACGCTTTGCCTGACCTGGGAATTGAACCTAGGACCTCCGGTTATCTGGCCGAGCCTTTAGCCACTCTGTTAAAATAATAAATGTACAATAAATACATCATCATCATCATCATCATCATCATCATCATCATCATCATCATCAGCTCATTTTATGTCCCCACTGCTGAGGCACGAGCCTTCCCTATGGATGGATAGGGAGAACGGGCCATAAACTACCATGCGGGTCCAGTGCGGATTGGTGGTTGTTAACGAACGCTATTGCGGCCGGGGCTTTACGTGCCTTCCGAAGCATGGAGGAACTCGAGATGATACATTTTTGGTCACCCATCCGATGGCTGGCCATTGCGAAAGTTGCTTAACCTCGGCACTCGCTGACCGGGCGCGTTATCCACTGCGCCATCGAGCTCCTCTACACTACACTCTCACTACACTCTACAATAAATACAATTTATTTTAAATAAGAAATACCTATTGGAGTAGTAAAAGCATTTCAAACCTAAGCTCTTTTGTCTTTAGAGCTAGTCTTAATGTTAAGTCAATAAAGTACTACCGAATCTATAAATAAAAATATATTTCATATCTACTTAAATTAAGTCAAAATCTTCAACATAATGAAAAGTGTTCCCTTGTGCTGTTCATTAATCTTTGTTTAAGAATAAATTATAAGTTTAAATACAGTCAATTTTCAATAATCTTTGTTCAAGAATAAATTATATGTTTAAATACAGCTAATTTTCATTCGTTATCATCATCATCAGCTCATTTTTGTCCTCACTGCCGGGGCACGAGCCTTCCCTATGGATGGATAGGGAGAACGGGCCCTAAACCACCACGCGGGCCCAGTGCGGATTGATGGTTGTTAACGACTGCTAATGCAGCCGGGACCAGCGGCTTTACGTGCCTTCCGAAGTACGGAGGAGCTCGAGATGTAAAATTTTTGGACACCCATCCGATGACCGGCCTTTGCGAGCTCCTCGATCTCATTAATCTTTGAAAAAAAATTGGCTGCTTGTATACTTCTCGTATTCACATACATCCCACCTGATATCAAATGATGATAATCCTCTACCACTTACGAATTGCCAATCATACCTCTATCTATTGGATAGTTTAGCTTTTAACATAAATTCATTAATACTCTTTGGTATTAATAAGCAGTCGGCAGTAGCCATTTCCTTTTATGTACCTATAAAACCTTCTTAAAATATTACAAATATATTTCTTTTATCCTTCATAAAATATAATGAACTCTATATAATATTTTTAACAAACCAAATTACCCGTACGATTCGACTGATTGTGACACCTTTTTAGACATTAAAACGTGACAAGATTTTTTGGAAAAGGGCATATGAATTCAACAACAGCCTCGTTAATAAGGCTAAAATTGATATTGCATTCAGCCAAACTTACACCCAAACAATATGAGAAACGATTAAAGGCACTCACCCCCGAACATCATCAGAAGCGGAGACAGAAAGGCGACTCCCAACATTTTCAATTCTGCACAAAACGAAACCACTCAAAAAATCACAACGCACTCAAAAAATTACATTGATATTAAAATGAACGCTTTGACCGTCAAAATTAAATAACGTTATTCAGATACTAGCTCCAATTTATTTTTCGCCCCGAACGATGTAATGAAAACAATTTACGTGTTCCGAAATTTTATTTATAGTTCGTGACTCGGGATCGGCGCCAAATTTTCGTGAGCACACGCGTGCACCCTCGCTGCGCGCTAAAGTCGTACTGAGCCTGATACAAAAAGCACCTGCTAGGCATGCCAGATTTGAGCATTAAAGCTGACTAAGAAAATATGTGCAAAGGAATAACTTGCGTACTGTCGGAAACTTATTTGACTCTTGCTTTACGTTGTTAGTCTACGTATTTGACGTAAATTCGGGAACCTGCAGTTCTCTCTCAAACTGTTCACTTGATGCCGCGACCCCACTTGGCTTAATTTATTGCTTTGGCTTATTTGCAGTATTTGGCCAAATATAATTGCCAATATTGCAGATATCTGCCCTCAACAATGGAACGAACACGTAAATAACTCACAAATATCGTAATGTTTGCCACAAATCAAAGGCTATATTTCCATCTCTACGTCATTTCTTTGACATTCTCATTTGGTTTTATCTTTTAATTTGCATTTTGACATTTTGAGTAATGAAACACGTTACGTCACGTGAGCATGTTATGTTCCTTCCTTTAATCAAAGGTTCTTTCTTTGGTACTGTAGTAATGTAGCGACAGTGGGCAAGATACAGAGACCTGTAGGACTAGTCGAAATCGAAAACATACAATCCGAATGCTGCCTGTCATTTAGGCGTATATGTCCCGTCCACATACGAACTTGGAAATGGTTTATAGTTTTATAATACACTAGCAGACCCAGCGGACTTCGTACAGCGCTTTGACAGTTTCCATCATCGAGTTAAATATCAATGGTTTCCATGACAACAAAACAAACAAATCATTTTGTATTGAAAAATTAAATTGTCGTTTTGAGTTTTTTTTTAAGTATAGCCTATGTTACTCAGCGCTAATGTAGCATTCTAATGGTGAAAGAATTTTTTAAATCGGTCCAGTAGTTTTTGAATTTATTTGTTGCAAACATACACACATACAAAAATACAAAGGTTTCCTCTTTATAATATTAGTATAGACCGCTTTGACAGTTAACGTTTCTCTGACAACAAAACAAACAAATCATTCGTCCGCTTAACAACACCCGTATCCCATGATGGACCCCTATAGCAGTGCCACCTACCGGGTCCAATTGTAAATCTAAACCATTCTCGAATCCATTTGAACACACTGAGCAAATTTCATCCAAATTGGTCAAGCCGCTGAGAAGGAGTTCAATAACATTCACGCGCACAGAACATTTTTAATTATACAGATAACACAAAAACAAATAATCCTTCAACACATTTAAACAAACAAAACTTAATTCTATCAAACAATGAATGTAACAGTCCACCTCGAACCGTATCTGGTCCAAAGGTTC
This sequence comes from Eudonia mercurella, assembly GCA_963082485.1. NCBI lineage: Eukaryota > Metazoa > Arthropoda > Insecta > Lepidoptera > Crambidae > Eudonia > Eudonia mercurella. Next base: position 18,399,372 of record OY720031.1, on the reverse strand, counting down.
TCATCACACTTGCAGCTGTACCCCGCTGTATGGCTAAGGAAACTCTTTGGACCAGGTACGCTTCGGGTGGGGGTCGTACCACTTGACCACGCAAAGTCGACCCAACTCTGAAATAAATAACTTGGCCTCGGTGCCCCACGTACATCCCGTTTCATCAGCAAACGACACAAATACATAATGTGTAGTATAAATTTCAGTATAAAAAGGTTATTAATACAGACCGTTATTATCTATATATTAATACGTGAAGCAAAAACTTTGTACCCGTTTTTACGAAAATTGCGCGTACGGAGGAGTATGAAATTTCGCACACTTGTAGTTTATATAGAGAAGGTTATCCGAATGTTAATTTTTTTTTAATTATCCATAAAAAATACATTAAATCATTAAAACAACATTACACACACTACCATGTATTTGACACACACGTATTGTTTGTCTTTAATGCGGCCGACATCTGTCAATGCCAATTCAAACTCACATTCTATCTTTTTAAATTTTTCATTGCTTAGGAATACAATCCGTGCAGCCTTAATAAAATTACGGTCGAATTTCGACCACTGGGTGACCACTAGTTTATTATTAATCCGCTAGCGGAATTTTTTCAACACTTTGTCTTTGTTCAAATTGTAATTTGTTCGCAAAAAAATTCGTATAGTTATATATAACCATAATTTTCTATTAATGCCGTTTATAGCTTTTTAGTTAGATACGTCTTAAGAATCTGAGTTGTTTGTTTATGAGTTGCGTATAATCTCGTCTACAAACACAACATATCGTATGAAATATCGATATATCTCGCACACCTTGTCTGCTAATTGGTTGCTTTGTGTGTTATTATGTTATGTCGTTGTTTGTTGTGTATTCACTTTATTTTATTTTATTTTGAAAACCAACAGCTTTGTGAATTTGTATACATTAACATTTTAAACACTGATAGCCAATAAGAGGTCTTCGCTTTTGCAAAACAATTTAGAAACTACTTTTAAGTGAGAACATTAACAAACCTAGTCTTGTACTAACAACAATATAATCACACTAGCGGCCCGCCCCGGCTTCGCACGTGTGTACTTTTATTTTTGAACATTTTTTTTTTAGTATAGCCTATAGCCTTCCTCTATAAATGGACTATTCAACACAAAAATAATTTTTCAATTCGAACCAGTAGTTCCTGAGATTAGCGCGTTCAACCAAACAAACAAACTCTTCAGCTTTATAATATTAGTATGATAATAACATGTTGTGATGTGTTACAGCCACTATGTTAAGAAAAAGAAAAGAAAGGATTACTTACTATATAGACGCCCCGCTGAGGTAAGGTTGAGTATTGTATTGTTAAACTTTGTATGGATATGCCAACAATTATATATTAATTCTTTCTACTCTATAATCTATACAACGTGTTTTTTTTTTACTTTCATTTCTTTCGAGTGGCGACCACGTACCGGAAAGCGCAGTGTGGGCAGGCCTCCAACAAGGTGGACCGACGATCTGGTGAAGGTCGCGGAAAGCCGCTGGATGCGAGCAGCACAAAACCGGTCGTGGAGATCCTTGGGGGAGGCCTTTGTCCAGCAGTGGACGTCTTTTGGCTGAGATGATGATGATGATGATGATGATGATTTGTCATGCAACTTGACCACACCTTACAGCTACACGTTGTATAGACATCGTGTAATACCTCTCAGCTGCTGTTTCGATATACCAATATATCGCCTTATATCGGGAACTCTCAACACAATATAAGAATCACCTTAATGGTATATTTCGTGTCTTCGCAAGCCATCAGTCAATGTTATTATAACTATTTCCACCTACTTGTCGGTTCCTAAGCACTTCCTGCCTTTTGACATCACTACAGCGTGGATTCTGGCCTATTCATAAAAACTTCTTTATGACATCGTTTCGCCACAATTTAGTCCCCTTATGTCGTTACCTTTTACGGTAAGTAAATCAGAAACTGATAGATCGGCTGACGGTAGCTTTTCAGGTTGAATAAAATATTAGAATAGCAATAACATTTTTTTTATTGATTGCACGGCAAATGACTTTACTTCACTTCATGTTAAGTGGAAATGGAGTCCAGACGCGAAGGCAACTGGTGCAGTGTGAAAACAAGCAGCATAGTCACCCTTACCCTGGCAACCAAGGTATATTTATTATTTTGAACTAAGCATTCGAACTGCGACCGCCTAACGCTCTCGCTTTCGATCGCTTTGAAGGCGAGGCGAGGAGGAGGCGTCATCTTGTCATTTCGAAAGCAATATGAAAGCAATATCAAAAGCTATAGGCTATAGCTTTCGATATTATTCGATATTATATTTCGATATTATAATAGAAAGCGAGGCGAGGGCCTCGCTTTCAAAGCGATAGAAAGCGAGAGTGTTAGGCGGTTGGGGGGCAGATGAACTGTTTAGAAAGTAAGGCTCTATGTGTGCATCCTTTTCCTATTATTCATTTTTGTAATTATTCGGTTTTAGTAAACTAACTCACAAGGGGGGCCGAAAACGTCATCGCAGCCGACTTAGACGGAGATGGCGGGACGAGTTGGACTCATTTTCGAAGGATTGGTCCCAGAAAGCTACAGACCGAGAATAATGGAAAATGGGAAGGGGTTTGCCCTACAGTGGGACGATATAGGCTGAAAATAAATAAATAATAAATAAAGTAACTCAAAATACAAAAAAACGCAACAAAATTTGCGTTAAAAATTATTTAAACATTTTATAACTCAAAATAATTGTTATGTGTACCTACTACAACCTAGTAGATTGATGAATTATTAGTTATCTACATTATATTATTTTGTGTTATTGGGTGACCTTTGTACAACTTCGTTATATCATTCGATAACCTCATATAAATTCTTATTGATTATCATAATATTATATCCCTATCTACTATGAGAGCTGAAGCTTCTACAGGGATAGCTTTAGTTTTTTGGGTATCTGAAGTTGAAGAGTCACATTGAGTAGATAATCATCGTACAACATTTATTTATTTTGCCATAAGTGTAAATAGCAGTATATTCCCACTTCCTCAAATCAGAAAATGAAGGATCAAATTTCGACTGTTTACTGGCAAAAGGTCCTAAGTCATTTTCACCAACTTTTCAGGAGGGACATAAATGTGTTTTATATTAGTCTGAGGTACGTAGGGGATAAATAAAAAAACACGTCATTTTTTATTTTAGACCCTTTATTGAACATAATATATAGCTTTTTTATATCTTTAACGCAGTCTTCTGAGCGCTACTTAGGACTTATTACATGAAAATTCTGTACACAATAGGACATATTGAACCCAAGCAATATGTACTATTTAATACTATAACAAACAACACGCAATAAAAAGTAACATTTCTGGTAACAAAATGTCTGATAGTATTTCTTGCATTTAAAATCAACAAATTATATAAAATTTTTTGGTACGAGTACTGATTGTCTGTACAGTATGATGGTGGTTCCTAAGACCAGCACGTGTAGTCTGGGAGAGGAAAGGAGAAGGCGGAATTAGATCGAAAAGTTCTTCAGAACACTCACCGTAGTAATTCCGGTAGATAACACTGAGAGAAGCAATGTCTCCTCGCAGCTGGAGGTCCTCTAGAGAGGCTGTAACCTAAGCATCTCCAATAATGCGTACCGCCCGCCTTTGCAGTCTATCAAGTGCATCGAGGAGGTATTTAGCGGAGCCGTCCCATAGATGGGAACAATACTCCATACTCGATCGCACCTGAGTCTTGTACAGCAAACAGCGCTGCTCGGGAGTGAAAAACCGCCTCACCTTATTGAGAATACCCAATTTACGGGAGGCCGTTAAAATAACACTCTCGATGTAGCATTTTGGATTCAGTTCCTGGCCGATGTCCATGCCAAGAATGCTGAGGTTCGTCGAAATGGATAACGGAGAGTTCTGAAGAGAGGGAGGAGTAAGGAAGGGAGTTACCTTGGACGAAAATGCACAAACCTGAGTTTTGCTGGCATTAAACTCGACCAGGTTTTCAGATCCCCACTTAAAGACACGATCGAGAGCCAGGTTCAGTTTGGCAACCAGTTCTTGCCTTTTCACCACGATATCGGCTTGCTTTGCCGCAGGCTGTCCCAAGTACCGCTCATGCACCGTACTGTCATCCGCATAACAATGAATATATGTTTGCAACGAATAAACTCAAAAACTACTAGGCCGATTTAAAAAATTCGTTCACCATTAGAATGCTACATTAGCGCTGAGTAACATGGCTATATTTAAAAAAAAATGCGGCACGAAGTTCGCCGGGTCAGCTAGTGGTAGATAAAGAAGAAGGTAGGCAAGTAGGTTGGTAGGTAGGATGTGGGTACCTATCCCCGAACTTAGGTTGATAGGATGTGGGCAGGTAGGTAGATATGTTGGTGCTTGGTGTACAGGTAAATAGTTACCTGCTGCCTTTCATCTGCCTGATTTTCTTTATTGATCTCATTTTCTTCTGTTTGTGTTTAAAAATAGGGCAAGTAACTGCTTGCTTGCCGCGACCACTGCGTGACATTGCTGCCTATAAGAAATGAATAAAATATTAGCATTGTAGAACACATTTATAAAACAAAAGTGAGGAAAAAACAGGCAAACTCATACATTTGCTAGATGTAATTAGTGCTATCTGTAATATTTCTTCCTTAAAAGTAAGTTATAATTAGTCCTATCTTAATTTTTTTTCTAAACTTAGATTTTGACAATATAACACAAGTTATCTTACCTTTGTTTTGTTTCCGATACACAGTTAATACAGTTAACTATCACTGGCATTCATCAGAATCACATTTCGCGAACAATAAACTTCAATTTTCTTCAAATACTTACGAGCACTACACACACTGCACGAATAACAAGTGAGAACATGAAGATAGTACTGGTTGCTTCTTACTTCAAAAAGGGCTCTGATAGGATGTTACGTTTGACGATGATTTTAGCGCGAATTTCAAATAAACCAATACTAGCTTAGAATCTCCTCTGAACAAGGGAGTCGGATAGGATCGATTGCAGTAATAATACCAAAACCCAAAAAAATCAGATAGGACCTATTGCCAGTAAACAGTCGATTTGCTTTTATTTATTTATTTATATGACACACCAATAGAGCAGATATTTCATAATGCCAAACAAAACTTGTAACGTTGTTGTTTTATTTCGATACTAGCTGTGCCCTGCGGTTTCACCCGCGTTAATTAGCGACTGTTCCACGCCTATTAGTCATAGCGTGATGTAATATAACCTATAGCCTTCCTCAATAAATGGACTATTCAACACAAAAAGAATTTTTCAATTCGAACCAGTAGTTCCTGAGATTAGCGCGTTCAAACAAACAAACAAACAAACAAACAAACAAACAAACTCTTCAGCTTTATAATATTAGTATAGATAATGACCTTTTCTCGTAATTAGCATACATAGAAACTTGAGACATATTCAGAAAGTTTATTTTTCGCTGAAGGGTAGCGCCCCAACTTGAAGCATTACATTTCAGTCAAGCAGTATAAAAAAGGTAAAATTACCTTAAATGCCTAAGAAGAATATTTGAAGTTCTGACGAGATAAACTTAATTTTATGGGTTTCTTACCGAACCCCGGAATGTGCCTGAAATACGGGTTTTATATTAACCCATTTCAGACGCGATCGATATTTATCTGACTGGTGGTACTTTTATGTAAATACACACTTTTCATACAACCTCTGTGGATTAGAGGTTAGTGGTTAGATCATCGGGGTCAGACTTAAATTGATAGAATGGTATAAGATCGGGATAAGGGTGATAACGCGGGTGATGACGCGGGTGATGACGCAGATAATCCTGTCTTATCTGATCGTATTTTAGTAGGGCCAGCTGAGACTTCACTGTCCCAGTAGCACTTTGACCTATAACCGAAAATTCCATAGTCACAACAATAATCTGACAATGGATCACATTACGATTTCGAGCATTCAACTTGAGCGTTTCCCATGGAATCTTTTAACAATATTAATATCTATGTTTCATTACAAAGCTTTGTATTTTGAAATAAGAATGATTTAATATCTTAAGACGCCTAATTGGTTATCGTTATAAGTCATCCTATTATGAGAACTTCGTTATTCACATATTTTCGCACAGCAGCCGCTTATTAAGAAGAGAGATGAGACGTCAGCCGCTGCACGCATTGTGTAGACAGCTAATTATCCAACAGAATATTTCATGCTAACTAAAGAGCCAATTTTAAGAAACCTTACGCAGTCTGCATTTTGATTAAAGCCATTATTGAAAGAAACTTGACTCGAATATAAAAAGCGACGCACATTTTTTTGTAGTAGGCACTTAGGTAAATAAAATAAATGAACCGTAACCGTTGAAATTCGGCAAAATTTTAAATTTAGATTCTGCTTTGTTTTTGTTTCCTTTTCTTTTGAAGCAACAAACAATTACACTTAAAGTCTATTCGAAAAAGTATTTTCTAAATAAAATCGCAAAGGTATGATGATTAGCCTAGTTTTCTTTGAAAAACCAAAAAAAGTAGTCCACTCCTAAATTGAAAAAAGAGGAAATAAATTAAAAATAAAAGATTCTTAACTCAATTAAGGTACATAAAGTGTTCGTATGTCACCATGCTATAGACACATGCTTTAAACCTATAAGCCATTATCATTGCGTAACAGAAAATATTTTATTTCAAGCCGTTTCTTCAACTCTCTTAGGTTTTACGAATACAAAACACTTAAGAAGTCACGTAACATACAAGATGGAATCTTTCCTGCATTTCAAAGAATTGCTTTGTATGAAAGGTTGCTCTTTAATACGAGTACGTGTTATGTGGGACGAGTGGTCCAAAATCTTCAACCTAAATGCTTCTGACTCTTGAGACCCGGAGCACAATCATACAATATGCCGATGCTGTTTTGTATATAGTCATGTTTGTATGTTGTTATATATTTGTGTCAATTAAATATATTTGTTGTTCATTAATTCATTCTTATGATAAAATGTCGACATCGGCTAATTGAAAAAATGTAAAAGTTAAACTAGTTTGTGATACTATATTATACATCATTCCTCATCATCATCATCAGCTCATTTTATGTCCTCACTGCTGGGCCACGAGTCTCCTCTATGGATAAAAAGGGGAACGAGCCATAACCACCACGCAGGCCCAGTGCGGATTGGTCACATTACATCATTAAACGTTAGTAAATAAATAATATAAATTTATTTTCTATTTACTGTTCAGACCACGATAACTGTTTATTATAATAATATTTTTTCAATGATTTTTAAAGAGAAATAATAAATTGATCCACAAAAAAATAGTAGGCTAGCACCTAAAATGCTAAGTTAGCGTCTAAATAGTAGTTTAGGTGCTAACTTTGTATTTTTAGGTGCTAACTTAGTATTTTTATGGGTTAGGTTAGGTTAGTTTGGTGATCGATTAAATACAACCCATTTTTAAATATATCACATTTATTAAAACCTGGTTCTTGACATTGGATTGAATCTTCGAATAAAATAGCTTGTATAGTTATATCAATAGGAGCTATTAGCAGGATCATTATAAGTATGATAAAACCCGATTTTGGCAGCTTATTTCCTACGTGTGAAAGTTAAAAGTTTTATTATTTCTCCCCACATCTATCCGACCGCCCTGATCAAAGTTACGTGGCGAATTTGTGGTGAAACTATAGTTTAGGGGTGTTTAAGCCGTGTTAAAATATCACATTACTCGAAAATCATTTTGAATGTTTTTCTTTTTATTAAACTTTTCGACCTGTATTCACATTTGAATCTTATAATATATAATCTTTATAATTATTTACATATAGTTTTACGCAAATTTTGTTGCGAGCAAATTACCTACAATTTTAAAAAAAAGTGTGAAAAAAATCCACGAGCCGAATTCGAACCCGCACCCCATGACATGCCGGGTCAGGAGCTCTATCAACTATGCTATCGTGGCACAAGCTGGCTATAGTTGGTAGTGCACTTGACCTGGCATGTCATGGGGTGCAGGTTCGAATTCTGCTCGTGGAATTTTTTCAACACTTAGTCTTTTCTTTTTTCTAATTATGTAATCCTTTAAAAAACCGGCCAAGTTCGTGTCGCGCATCAAAAAAAATATTTTTTAATATTTTACTTCACCACTTTGTCGGCGTAATTAATTATGTATATCCATGCCAAATTACAGCTTTCAAGTACTAAGAGTTTATGAGCTAGGCTGGGGATAGACAGACAGATAGACGGACATGGCGAAACTATAAGGGTTCCTTGTTGACTACGGAACCCTAAAAAAAAGCAGAGAGTAGCCGCTGATCGTGCTCTGTGACGTGCACATTGAGAAACATTTTTATTCCTTGAATTTTAATTTATCTTCGCGTATTTTTCTCTAAGCATAAATTGTTTTTCAATGCCTTATTTTTAGCTCATGGGCGTCGTCGTCCTAAGTAATAATGTTGTCTACAAACCTACACAAACACGACTTGTTATTCGACACCCCTCTCCGATTGGTTTGACATTCCACGACTATTCACCTTTAGGTACTTTAAACATTGATACAAGATCTTAGACGGCAGGGTTTATTTTCATTTGCTATTTGGCTTAAGATTAGAAAAGCCGTTGATTTAACGACTTACACCTAGCACACTTTTATAGAGAAGTCGGAAAGCAGACATTGAATGTTGAATTCGAATATCACAGACTATCTTTGTTAATTCTTGAATGGAAGTATTATAAAAATCCCAAAAGTAATATAGGTATACCTACATAAAATATGCCAAAATAAAATTATGAATTATTCTATACAAAATAATTTACGAATTATAGCGTGACAAAGACAGCTACAGTATCATAATGGTATCACAAGCTAGTAACAAAGTTATTCAAACCTAATTAGAATACATTTATATCACCCTCACACATTTCTATTATATAGAATATTTCTATTGTGTACCTATTTAGTTCAGTCTTTATTTTCTATTTACGAATTTAATTTAGTTGAAAGGGTATGAGCATATAAGTTATAAAACACTATTTGCAAATATCAGCACGAATATTATCTTTAAAGGGTGCGCCCGCCGCGCCGCCGTCCGTAAGTGACAAGTGTCATATATTTTATTTGAAATGTCTTCGTCCATAATTAATAATTGATGCCGCGCGGCCATACTAACTTTGTATGGGGAATGTAACGTGTTTATTTAAAATATAATAATTTAAATAACCGCTTGATAAATCGAAAATGTGAGACGGACGATTTGTAGTTTAGACATTGGTGATTGTTTAGACAAAATCAGAGGTACAATAATTTTAACAAAGAATTTAAACGGGTATTAACGCAAACTAATTATGTACTAAAAAGGTATCATACCTTCTTTACACCCGACGTTTCGACCGAGTTACAACAGTGACCACGGCCGTATGTCAACCCGTGACCACGGCCGTTGACGTTTCGACCGAGTTCGAAACGTCGGGTGTAAAGAAGGTATGATACCTTTTTACTAATTAGTTTGCGTTAATACCCGTTTAAATTCTTTGTTTAATTATAGAACGCGAAAGTTTAAAAGTGTTTACAATAATTTAGATAATTTAGATATACTTTGTGTCAATGGGCGGTGGTGATTACTTTTCATCAAGTGACCCGCCTGCTCGTTTGCCTCCTTTTAACATTTAAAAAAAATCAACTAAACGCCGCCACTCGTTTTTATGATTTTTGCCCAACTTTAAATAATATTGTAGAAAAAACTATATAGACCAGGGCAGAAGCCTTTGTAAATGGTAAAAAGTGAAACAAAATCATAGTAGGATGAAACCCATTGAAAATGGAAGAAAATATAACAAAAATGAAAGGAAAAATAATTTACGGGCGATCTGAGGCCGGGAAGTGGAAGGGTGGGTCACTCAGGTTATCTTAAAATAGCAATAAATAGGCATCTACGCATACAAATTAACGAAGATTCTACAACTCTCTTGAAATATTGTAGATGTCTTATTAAATATTAACCTCAAAATTTGTGAAAATTTGAAATTTTTGGTTTTTTTATTTTTATCCATCCAAACCAAGTTTTTGGGTTTTTATTTTTATCTTTTACTAAAATTTTTTTTTACGAAATTTTGTGTCAACTTTCCTTTTTATGTCCCAAACAAACTGTAATTTTTTTGATTTAACATATTTTTTTTTTGCCTTATTTTGACTTAATATCGAAAAAACACCTTAATTTTCAATCGAAAATTTTCGCGTAAAAAATATCTGCTTTTTTTAAAAAGTCGGTGGGCTTTTTTTTCGTTGAAATCTCTACTTTAATGTACTATATACACTATGTACACTGAAAATATACATTACTATGGTAAATGTTCTCAGAAAATGCAAAGAAACGAAAGTAAATATTTAGACATCTACAATATTTTGAGAAAGTTGTAGAATCTTCTTTAAATTATATGCGTAGATGCCTATTTAAACTGAGTGCCCCCCCCCTTCCACTTCCTGACCTCAGATCGCCCGTAAATTATTTTTCCTTTCATTTTTGTTAAAGTCTCTACCATTTCCAATGGGTTTCATCCTACTATGATTTTGTTTAGTTTCAAAAATTATCGACCCTGGTCTAATAGTGTGCTACGAATTTATGGATCGGATTAATTGTAAACACGTTCCCTTTGATACTAAATACATATTTTGTTTATGTAATACGATAGTATTTTCAATTATATCAACCTAACCGGGACTGCACTTTTGGTATTTTTTGGTCGGCGCACCCATCAAAACCGTAAATTAATTTTCTTAACCATAACCAAGTCATCAAAGTAAACTCATGCTTTTATCCAAAACTTGTTTCTACGTAAATAAAGAATAATAAAAAGTTTAAACAATATTGCACTCCGCTTGATTTAAATTTCGTGAACATTTGAAAAGCGCTGTACATAATACTCGTATATCTTTCGCCCTGCGTCTATTATTCGATGTGAACAAAGGCTGTGGAGAGAGCTGAGTTTAAAAAATCACTTAAGTAAAGAACTTTATATAATTCTGAGAGGGTTTCGAGCCCAAGCGTAGGGATGGTCACTACGCTTTGGCTATATAAATATTTTTTCGCAATAACTTCGCAATTGTTGGTTTCTAACAGTGTTTATAGGTTTTCGTCTGGACATCGACTATTTCTGACGCCAAGTAGTTTTATATTGTTTTATTGTAATTTAAAGATTACCAGTTATTATAGGAACTCGATGGCGCAGTGGTCAACGCGCCCGGTCTGCGAGTGCTGAGGTTAAGCTTTCGCAAAAACCGGTCATCGGATGGATGACCAAAAATGTATCATCTCGAGTTCCTCCTTGCTTCGGAAGTCACGTAAAGTCGTTGGTCCCTGCTGTATTAGTAGTCGTTAACAACCACCAATCCGCAATGGGCCCGCGTGGTGGTTTATGGCCCGTTCTTCCTATCCATGTCAGGATTAAACAAAAATAAATGTAATAAAATAAATTTCAGTTTTTCTCAAATATTACTCTATTAATATTATACTATTAATATTAATATTGTGATATTAGATATCACAATATTTTATGTTCGAGTTCGAGATAATCCCTATCCGTCCATAAGGAAGGCTCGTGCCCCAGCAGTGGGGACATAAAATGAGCTGATGATGATGATGATGAGATAATAAGACTGATAATAATAAGAAAAATAATAGACTTCATACGATATTGTTTGCAGTAGCAAGGCAGTTGAGATTTTGACAATAACTTTGCTAAATAAAACAACCGTATCAATTATTTTATCAGATAAAATATCTTCAACCCCGCCACAGTGTATGTTTAAGGCACCATACTATTAAGTAATCTGTGACCATAATTTAAATTTTGTATTTATTTTATTAAGTGTTATGTATTTTTTAACAAATTTCTTCAATAAATGTTCAACCTTATTCCGTATTCATAAAGTTAGAAGTCTATTGAGGAAATGTGACAGTTTGTGGTAGTCTATTGTGCAGGCGCGTGTGTACTTGTATTAAATAAAGTACCTGGATGATCGACCTGTGCTCGGTACTTTTATACGGATAAAACGACGTTTTCTAAAAAAGAAACCTAGCTAAATAAATTTATCGCCCCCGAAACCCCCTGCATACTAAATTTCATGAAAATCGTTGGAGCCGTTTCCGAGATTCAGATTATATAATTATACAAGAATTGCTCGTTTAAAGGTATTAGATAAAGCTTTAAGAACTCGTTTTTGATACTTTTGGTGTTCTAAGCGTCCATGAGTAGCGGTATTCGTTTTGTGGTTATGATTATAGATAGGTACGAGTATAATATACGTATAGTTTCTTATATTATCCGTATCAATTATCATCACAAAACCAAAACACTCCCCCATAACAATTTACTAGCGAGTACGCCGCATGATCAACATCTATACTTCTATTATAAAGAGGAAAGCTTTGTATTTTCGTATGTATGTTTGCAACGAATAAACTCCAAAACTACTGGACCGATTAAAAAATTTAAATTAAATAGAATGCTACTAAACATTAGCGTTAAGTAAAAAATGCGGTACGAAGTCCAGCGGGTCAGGTGGTATAAAATAAAACTAGTATTGCTGTTATGGCAACCAACATAGTTAAGCTAGGAAGACTCAAAACAAGTTTTTCTACCAAACAAACCGAGCAAAATAATAACTAAGATTTATAGGATTTGTTTAAATATACGAAATTATACCTTCGTAATAATGGTCAGGTACCTACTGTATATTTGAAAATTATTTATTTGTGGCTATTTTATTTTATTTATTTTTTAATGTCATCTTATATTTCAGATCTTAAATATTTTATTGGTCTTATCAAGGAAACCTCTTTGTGAAAGCCATTACTTGTACTATAATTGTGCTTATAAAATAAATGATAGCTTTGGTAATCAAAGGCCCGTTTTATAGTAAAAGTTCTTATTACGGAATCCTAAAATAACTTGTTACGGTAACGACTCAAACCATTGTGGTATACTCTACGCGACGTGTCATTCTCGTATGGAAAAACAAATGCGTTTGTGAAGCGGCACTTTATTTAATATTCTGCGGTAAATATTTCCGTGCTTCGGAAGGCACGTAAAGCAGTTGGTCCCGGCTGCATTAGCAGTCGTTACCAACCATCAATCCGTACTGGGCCCGCGTGGTGGTTTATGGCTCGTTCTTTTTTTATTTGAATAAACCGACACTGTCTTATAACACTTTTATCGGACTTCTTGGCGGGAAAGTGAAGAGTCATGTCTGCGGTTTTGTTTTATTTTCGAAAATTTGTGTTATATCGAATATTAATGTGAAATAATGGTGGATTATTAACCGTTAAGTGTTCGTGAGTGTGCACGAGTGTTGGCAAATAAAACAAAACAGTGCAACGTCACTTTTCAAATTCTCTCAAGACGTCCGCCCGAGGACTTAGTAAAGCCCCACATCTTTACTGAGATACTCGAGGGGTTGGGGGTATATCATTTCTCACTTCTCATTTCTATTATCATTCATCATCATCATACAGAAAAGAAATATTGTTTATTTATGTATTACTAATAATAAAAAATACTTGAAATTGGCTAAATGCTAAACGCGAAGCCATTAATTAAGATTAAAAAAAAAAAAAAAAAACACTTTTATCGGACATGATTATACAACGAAATTTTGATTTTGGCTCCAATGGCTTTTTAACCGACTTCAAAAAAGGAGGAGGTTCTATGTTCAACACGTATTTTTTAATGTATGTCCAGCGATTTCTCCGTCATTTGTGAACCGTTTTAAAAAAAAATAATTTATTTGAGAGAGCATATTTCTGAGGTGGTCCCATTGCCACCAAGTCAGGATCTGATCATAGAATCCCTAGGAAATCGAGGGAAACCCTCAAATTTTATAGGCACCTACCTATGTATTTCATATATTTTTTAGTAATAATCTTGTAGACATCATCTGATGACATTGCTGATCTGATGATGATGGGAGACACAACTCTTCAACGATTAGGAGTTAGGAGATTATTCTTAAATATTATAGGGACGTATAGAAGGCTAGTTGTGTACTATCAAGTTATTTAGATAAGCTGATGATAGAAGGTACAATCCCTGACGGTTAAAGTGTTGTGTATTTGTACTTGCTTATATTAACTTGTATTTATTTTGGTTTATTGATTTTACACAGTTATTTATGTATGTTACCCGATTACTCGAAGACGCTTGAATCGATTTGAAAAATTATTTTTTTGTTTGAAAGGGTATACTTCCCAGGTGGTCCCATGGCCATCAGGTCAGGATCTGATGATGGAACCCTGAAGAAATCGAGGGGAACCTTCGAAAATCGTAATGGCGACTAGTGCGTTTGTTATTTTTTTCATTACATATTTTAAAGCAGTACTATTTAATGAAGGTCTGGAGTTGATCTGATGATTGAGATGACAGTCGAGGGAACTCCTCAACAATTTACAGCAATTACCTGGTGTTTGGGCTTGATTAATTTGCATTGGTGAGAACTTTACACTTAGATGGGTTGCGACTGTCATTAGGGGTATGATTATGAAGACGAAGGACAGTCAAGGGAATTCCTCAACATTTTACAGTAGCTACCTTGTATTTAGACTTAATTAATTTCTATTGATGAGAACTTTGCACCCATATGGGTTATAAGTGCCTGTTCGCGCCAGAAACGCGACGGTATCATTCAAATAAAAGATGCGCCGCACAAGCCGACGGCGGAGCGAATGTGTGTGCGGCGTTCATTTAGTCAATAAGTTCTCACCGATCGGCCCGCCCGTGACGTTGCGTTATACCATCAGCTCTTTGTTCCAGAACCTTCTAGAACTATCTCGTTAATTGCCTACCGGCCGGTACACCCCTTCATAAAGTACTCGTGTGTGTGTGTGCGCGAAATAAGTGACTTCTACCAGCATTAGCTCCATCTCCGCGACGGTCGTGTTGTGGCCACGCCGCCAGCGTCAGCTCGCCAAGTAAGTCCCATATATCCCATATCATCATTATCCATCCCTCCTCAGCTCCCCATTTCTCCTTAATCCATCAGCTCACGTCGCTGTAACGGCTGCCTTCCCAGCAGCCGATACAGTGCCATTGCGGGTCTGATGATGGAGACCACAGACAGTCGAGAGAATTCCTCAACGATTTACAGCAGTTACCTTTTGTTAGGCTTACTTCATACGATTCAATATGCCAAAATGTTCAGTTCGTACAAAAATAATACTAATAGTAATTAAGATTGAAGTTTTAAATAGGAATACCACTACCTACTATGCCGTCGTTTTCTCATACGAAAAGTATCCTTGTTAGGTCTACCCATCACTAAAAATCGTAAAATTAAATAATTTTTAACAAAAACAAACCGACTTCAAAAAGGAAAATAAAAAAGTAGAAATTTTATTTACTTAGCACAAGTAATTCAGTTTTTTGATTTAGTGAATCAGAAATTATTAAAAAAGTATACAAAAAACAGCTCTAAAAAGCAAGAAATAATATTGATATCATATTATTATTTACGCATATCAGTTTTAAATAAGGTCTATTAAAGTCGGGTGGGGCTTTTACAATAAAAAGTGGAGATAATGAAACAATTATAAAAGTTTAAATGAAACAAAATTGTCCCCCAGCCGACCACCAACCACCCGACTTCAATAGACATTTTTTAAATCTGATATGCGTATCTAGTAATTATTAATATGATTTCAATATTATTTCATGTTTTTTTATGAATAATTAATTATCTATCAGTGCATGAAGAAATAAAAAATATATTTTCGGCAGTTTTACAGATATTCAATAGAACATTGTTGATATTGATAATGTTATCGAAGAACAACGTCGCCCGTTCATAAGCACTTTTGTTGTTTACTTGTCTTGCCGCCCGCCGCCGTTTGGTAATTGACTAGTTGCGACGATATGCGATAGCAAGTGGCACAGCGGTCGTGTTTCTTAGATGTTATTTATAGTCAGATTGTAGAAGAAGCGATAAGCTATATTGTTAGTTTAAAATTATAGAATATTAATTAAAATTATATTTGTCATGTTTGGATCGAAAAAAATAATAATTTAGTCGTGAACAATCAAGAAATAAGTAACAACGTTAAAAAGTAGAAAAAGGCGACGTATACATAGCTGATCGTATTTTTCGTAGAACAATGTCGTAAAGCTACAAACAGCGGCCCACTTCACATTGTCGGATCATAACACATGACTTAAAAATATCTACATTACAAAAAGCTATTTACTTGTAAGATTTAATCGAATAAAGCTAAGAGTAATTCACCAATTCGTCCTACATGTCGACGGCCCATTTATGACGATTTTCAAAATAAATTGTATTTTTATTTTGCAACTCGTCCCACGTTACTACCAAACTAAGAAAAGGTACAATCAGTAGCAAAAGTGTTAATGTGTAAAAACACGATTTTTTTCTATAAAATATTCAAATTATGAGAAAAAATATGCAGGTAAATCTAAGTTGAAAACTGTAAGCAGCTCTCCTGTAAAGTAGCCATTTTTTTAAAACGATAGTGTCGAATCATCGGTAAGCACTTTGAATCGGCTAAAAAATGTTTTTACACATTCAGTATTTTTTTATTTTTTTATTAAAAAACAACATATTTTTTTTTAGTTTTAGCAGATCAACATTCTCAGAAATGCAGGTACAAACCACGTTCCATTGCATCGTCTTCCTTTTTTATATTAAAAAGAAAAAAGAAATGAGAATACATGATAAACAAAAAACCTTCCCAGTTTCGTATACATTTGACATGTTCATTCATTAGGCATGAGAATATTTCGGTGTATATGGACTCCTGATAAATGGCCCATTCGGTGTCCCGTGTTCCGTTACGCATTGATAAAGATTTTCGTGAAACCCACTCAGAATTAAATAACTCTAAGAGGTAAAAGACGTATAAAAATGAAATAACAAAAAAATAAAAGCCCACTGATTTCGTAGAAACGTCTAATATGTAACATATAGGTATGTTTTACCTAACTGTTATGTAGTATGACTTTCACAATAACATTAAAAAAGTATTTATAGTGTTGTCCATTGTTAAACCCAGTCGTGGGTTGTTCCGTATTCATCTCACGAGAATTCATCCCACCAATAAATTTTTCCTTACTCAACCCATTTCTATTCCTTACTCAACCTACAGCAATACTTTTTACTTTTATTTTTAAGTGTTAATTGCTACACTTAAACTGAATTAAATATTTATATAAAATACAGTGAACAAATTAAACGCCCACCCGACCCAGCCAGGAATCAAACCTGGGTCTTCCGCAATCCGGGCGGCTGCACTGACCGTTATGCTACCGGGAAGACTAACGTAAGCGCTGAATTTTGTCACTGCTTTTTTGATTTTTTTCACTGTTTTTTATATAAATATTTAATACAGCAATATTTTTATTTTTCATTCCTTTTTCATCCCATAAGTATTGCGTCTACGCACACTGGAACGCTTTACAAAACCGGTTTATAAGAACAAAAGAGCAAAAGTCATATCTTTGGATGGTTACGGCTGAGATACTTAATTCTTTTTTTTATGAACTTTTTAGATAGTTCTTTAATTAAGAGCAAAGTTTCGTTACTGGTGAAAAAAAAATTGATGCCAAAAGGTTGCATTAGCTTTAAAAACAAAATCGTAATAGACACAATTAGTTTTTTGGTCAGACCGTAACCAGAACTAGGGTTTCTCTTTATAATTTCAATATTATGTAAAATTTTGGTGGGATGAGTTCTCGTGAGATAAATAAAGAACAAACCTTAAGTAGTTGTAAAGTGTGTCCTAAGAAGTTAAATTATCTAAAAGGAATAACTTTTGTTACTACTCCTATAAATTCAAAATTTAACAAAAAATACCAATATTCATTTTTTGACAAAATTTTGGTTAAGTCATAATAATTCCAATAAATAAAATAAAACAAAAACCTCCATTTCAATCAGAGTACCAAATTATTGACGTCGCTTGACGGTTCGTTTGACTGACTCACGACGAAAAATATTTTGAAATAATTTACTTTCAGACACTCGAACATTTATACTATAATGCACACAGAAGCTTAATTCACATGGCACTAACTGTATTAAACGGGACACAATGGACTCACCAAATTCAATTTTAAAATGTAAATAAACTAGCGATTGCCCACGGCTTCATACACCCAAACAAAAAATCAATCTAAGAGCCTTACAAATACACAAAAAATAAGCTTGGAATAGATATTCTGTGTTGTTCTTTGTTTATTTGAACTACAAATGAATTATCTATATTGAGTTAGACTATAAAAAGTTAGCTCTTATTAAAGTGATTACGTTATCAGTTCGTAAGTCTACTGGGCGGAGGCGGGCGGGGTCCCGTAGAGAAAAGAACCAGCGAGAACCTCGGCAAGGGTATTTCTTTCCTTCTTTTCTTTTACAGCGTTATATCATTGGAAAATATCAAACCATAGTATACCCGATACTTAGAAGAACTTTTGAAAAAAGTCCCGACAACGCCTCAAGCTCTCTAATTAAATGATGTTACAATAGTGTTTCGATAGTAACTAGCCTATTGTAGACTATTGTAGACATTTCGCTCAATCTCTGGCGGTAGTCCGTCAGTCAGTCAGTCAGTCAGTCAGAACTTCTCTTTTCATCACGGTCTCACCGAAAGTAGATGACCGTCGTTACAGTATTTAGACATTAACATCAACACACGATTATCAACGTTTCAAAATAGCAAAATCGAGAGCCTGAAATCTCTTGAAGGCTGGTCTGCTCTTGCATATTTATCTTATTTTTAGTATTATTCACTATAGTTTGACTTTGTTCTTCTGAAACAATTTTTGACTTTTACTAGAATACTGTAGTGGTACTGTATGACATTGTGGAAATTGAAACTTTTGCCTGATGTAAATTTGTTAACCTAGAATTTTTATTTTTTGTTTTTTTTTTTTTTTTACATGTTGTGGTTGTCTTCTATAAGTATGTTTTGTGTTTATTTGTAATGAAAAGTGTCCTGCTATGATCGGGCATTTTCCAATATTTTTGACGCTGTAAGGGAAAAAAGAGCTGGACACTTGCTGAGTTTCTTGCCGGTTCTTCTCAGTACAAGATCTCCCGCCTAGAGTAGACTTACGAACCGATGGCATAGTGACATTCACAAGAGCTACTTGTAGCCTAAACTGAATAAAATTATTTTGAATTTGAATTTAAATTTGAACTTGCAAGAGACGTGCATATAAAGTTTCAGTTATAGCTTCAGCGTTTTAAGCTGTGTGATGTCGATATTTCTACATTGAGTCAGTTAATCAGTCGGTCAGGATTTTTTAAAATTAAATAAAGGACTTACCAAAAGTAGACTGCCGTCGGTGGTGGTTGCTGGCACAATGTCAGCTAATATGTTACGTTCCAATTAATTATTAAGAGCGTTGTGGAGTTAATTAATGACTGTCATATTCCCAAAGTCTTCGTTGTCGACCTATTGGGATTCGATTAATGGATGATGGATGTAATTAAATTATACTAAGTACTAGTTGACACGCAATAACAAATAACTAACGTAAGTTTTAGTCTAAAAGCCTTTTTTTTAATTTTTGAAATATTAAATATCGATCACGACTTACAGGGGTAATATATACACCTCAAAGTCAAAGTCAAAGTCAAATATTTTTTATTCAAATAAACTTTAGAAAGTTGCTTTTGAATCGTCCAAACATTTTTTTACCTACTACCCATTCAGGACGTCTATTTTTTAGCTGTGGACAAGAATGGGCGCAAGAAACTCCACAGCTTTAATATAAGTAACGACATTTTCAAAATTATATGCCGTTACCAAGCTATACAAGTAAAATTACTTAACAATGTTTAAAAATAGAAATACCTTACAAAAACACAAATGTTGGAAAAATTTCCACGAGCAGGATTTTTTCAACATTTGTGTTTTTGTAATTTGTTCGCAACAAAATTTGCGTTAAGAAACAAAACAAAAACATTTTAGAAATACCTGTTGGAGTGATTGGAGCATTTTAAACCCATGCTGTTTTGTCTTCAATGTAATCAGATACTTTATAATAAGCTTTTTACAAAGCTTTTCTTTAATGGTGATTTTAAATTTATTAATATTAAGTTTTTGAATATTACTTGGATCTTCATTGTAAAAACGTACACGCAGAGGCCTCTAAATGAATTATTTACTTTGTGGAGCCTAGTATGATTAAATCTATATTCAAAACGACTATTCATTTCCATTACAATTTGCGAATATTTCCAACAGGTTCGTTTAAGAAATAAAATCTACCATGTCGATTTCATCATCATCATCATCATCATCATCATCAGCTCAATTTTTTTATGTCTCCACTGCTGGAGCATGAGCCTTCCCTATAGGATAGCAAGAACGGGCTATAAACCACCACGCGGGCCCAGTTCGGATTGGTGGATGTTAACGACTGCTAATGCAGCCGGGACCAACGGCTTTACGTGTCTTCCGAAGCACGGAGGAGCTCGAGATGATAAAGTTTTGCACTCAGCACATGCCTCAGCACTCGCAGACTGGGCGCGTTAACCACTGCACCATCGAGCTCCTCTTACTGTTCTTTAATAAGCATCATGACGTAATATTGTTAAACTACATACCCGAATTGTATAAATAATAATCAGTTGATAAGGTAATTATGTCGACCCGGTCGTGGGGTTATCGGTAAGTGGAAAAATATAAGGAATAATGTAACTTCGTTTATTTAGCCAGTCGAGTGCTGTCGTTTGTTGTAATAAGACGAGAGAGAAGAAAATCATATGTACAGTGTCCGTGTTTAATCGCTAAGCAGAAAACAAAGTTATTTGGAGATTTGCGGAGTTTAAGAAATCACGTATTGTACGTTGTAATACGTCTTCAGTAAAGCCCGAAGGTATGGAAGTAATTTCATTGTCAATAATTTCTTTTATCTATTTTGTTTGGCCTGCATGTAATCTGGTTAGAACCAAGAAATATCAATATTACTTTATCTTTATATTATTATCTCCTTTGGTAGTATCTTTGTAAGACAAGACGACATTTCGCGAGTAACACAAATCACTAATGAATCGCAGATTCATCAATTATAGCAAAATGTATAACTGGTTATTTTAGTTACTAAAGCCACATTTCGCACTTTAAAGTTCCTATTATGCTATTTTTATTATATATATGAATACAGTCTTCATTTGTGTTGTTATGAAATTTTAATTGTAAAACACAGAATTACTACTTATATACTTTAAAACAATGTTACTTGAACATGCCATACACAGTCACGAGCATTAACGTCTACTAGTGGTCGCCCAGTGGTCGAAATTCGACTGTAATTTTATTAAGGCTGCACGGATTGTATCCTAAGCAATGAAAAATAAAAAAGAAAGAATGTGAGATTGGATTGGCAGTGACAGAATTCGGCCGCTCCTCTTCCATTTTTGAAATTTTTGAAAAGAGTATTTATGCATGTGTGTCAAATACATGGTAGTGTGTGTAATGTTTGTTTTATTGATTTAATGTATTTTGTATGCATAATAAAAAAAAAATAACATTCTGCAATCTTTCTCTATATAAACTATAAGTGATCGAAATTTCATACTCCTCCGTCCGCGCAATTTTCGTAAAAACGGATTCAAAGTTTTTGCTTCACGTATTAATATATGGATACACTTTTGATTAGTTTTAACTCTTCTTTCTTTGTATTACAATGTTTACATGTTAACGCTTGTGACTGTACTATGCAATATATACAACAAGATCATCATTTTTAAAATATTCTATACACACTTTATGTCTTTGACCTAATTAGCTAAGTTAGTAGCTAAGTAGCCGTATTTATTTGGGTTAACTATCAAATAGTTAAACACGTTATATACCAATCTAAATGACTATCTAACCGTTATACCCGTAGAGCCTTATAATGAATAGTAACTTAAATGATGTATAGTTAGTTACTGGACGATACTGATATTTCTAGATCGGTATTGTGTAATATTGAGAAATTAAAAAACATTTCATGAGATTTTGAAATTTTTACCCGTTTTAACAGAATATACAGGTCGACTTTTTTATCACCATCCAAAACTTCTGAGATGACTCCCGTGATACAAACGAACAACTTTTACTACTGGACCAACTTACTAACTCGAAAAAAAAATCAGCTGTTCCATACAAAACATCAATATTCATTCCACCAAAATGTATGGAACAGCTGATTTTTATTTTCGAGTTAGGGAGTTGGTCCAACAGAAAGAGTTGTTCGTTTGTATCACGGAAGTCATCTCAGAAGGTTTGGATGGTGATAAAAAAGTCGACCTGTATAGGTAAGAAGTATAATACAGCAATCTAGGTCATTATACATAGGTTTTTTTTACAATAATATCTCACGAATGTCACTCAATGTTAAGTAATGATAAGGCCAATGGTGGAAGCGCACTTTACCCGGAAACCTCAACGACTGAGGCACTGCTACAAACATTAATGTTATAACGACATATTAAGATAAGATGATATAGCCCTCACCAACCAAACCAAGTTCACAAACATGTGAATCGAACCCGGGACTTCTGGGTCTGAGGCCGGTGGTCTTAACCACTAGACCACAGAGGCGGTTAACCTTATCGGTTAACTTTATCGTAGCATTCCTTTAATTAAGACTTAATACGAACAAACAAATTCCGATATTAAATAATTGTGACTTTGATTTGTAAAATTTTACTACTAGTTCCCGAGTTACACGCGTTTTTCTAATGTAGTCGAAACTTATCTAAAATTGACTGAATTTTTAACACCCTAAAGAACATGTGCGTAAATAATACTACACAAAGGATATTTTTCAATGGGTTGTATTTAATCGATCACCAAACTAACCTAACCTAACCCACAAAAATACTAAGTTGACACCTAAAAATACAAAGTTAGCACCTAAACTACTATTTAGATGCTAACTTAGCATTTTAGGTGCTAGCCTACTATGTTTTTGTGGATCAATTTATTATTTCTCTTTTTCATTTCCGGCTAGGACTGTGTACACACACATGCACGTTAACCTTCCACAAACTGTCAAATTTCCTCTATAGACTTTGAACTTTATAATAATAATAATAATTTAATAATAATAATAATAATAATTTATTCAATATTCAATATCTTTTACAAAATAAAACAAAATGTACAACAAATTCTTACTAACTAGGAAAAATACAAATCATGCCTGAACTAGGAAATCCTGTTTTTCAGGCGAGAAATTAGGGCTAAGCATTTTAAAATAGGTATAATTATCATTACTTAATAGGTATTTACATATGCATTTGGTGAACAATAAAATCAAAACATTAATCAAATAAAAGAAAAAGGAAGCGATAACTTATATACTTAGCAACTTTCTTTTGAATTATGAAACAAAATCTACGAAATAAAAATAAATTAAAATTAAATAAGTAAGTATAGTAATGTTTACTTATCTACAGTCAACAACTTCTCTGTATCGTCATAGGACATTATTTGCAGGGCATTTTTTAAAGCTATCTTACACTTATTGTAATTAAGGGAATATATATTTGCTATCGCATTAAGTCTATTATAGAGAAGTGGTCCCAGGGACATGTAAAATTTGGAGGTATAAGCATGTTTTGTTCCGATTCTTTCTGTACAAACTATGTCTTTTCGTCTTTTATTAGTAACTTCAGAGTTGAAAGGAAGGGCAGCATGCTGCTTTAGTACTATACTCAATATAAATAGCTGACGGACTGTTAGAACTTTACATGATTTATATAGAAGGTTAGTAGGAAAAAGGAAAGGGCGGAAAGTGGACACCTTGAGAATCGCTCTTTGAGCTCTCTCGATTGTTAACAACAACGATTTACCCGCTCCACCCCATGAGCTAATACAGTATGTTAGTATGGACTGGCATAGAGTCAGGTAAACTTGCCTGATCATTGTAGAGTCTGCAATATAGCGTAATTTTTTGAACGCAAATATCATCTTACGTATCCTATTACTTAAGGCTTCTATATGAGGTTTAAAAGAAAGAGATTTATCTATTATAACGCCCAAATATTTTATTTTATTCGTATTTTTAATACTGGGACACATACAATGGTTGCCATTGGGGACTCTACAACAATGAGCATATAAAGTTAAGTTAGTTTGTATTGACATTAGTTTGCGCATTGAGAATTTGATATAGTTAGTTTTATCGGCATTTAGTGTTAGTAAATGATGCTGTAGCCAATTATTAACAATATTGAAACCATGTTGCGCATGTTTGTACACTTCTTCTTCTGAATCAGCTGAAAAAAGAAGCGCAGTGTCGTCAGCGTACGATAAAATTATGCCATGCTCCAGTTTGAGATTACAAAGGTCATTAATGTAAATCAAAAACAGAGAAGGTCCTAGGATACTTCCTTGAGGTACGCCAAAGGATGTATTTCTCTTCTCAGCACTGAGGACGCTGCCAATCCTTACGCATTGGGTACGTTCTTCCAGATAGCTTGTAAATAGTTTTAACTGAGTTCCTCTTATACCTAAAGTTTCAAGTTTGCGCAACAGAATAGGGATTGAAACTGTATCAAAAGCTTTGGCGAGGTCCAGGAAAATGCCTATTGTGTGACTTCCTTTATCAAGTTCGTGTATTAAATAGTCAGTTAAATGGTGTACGGCATCGGCAGTCGATACTTTAGGTTTGAATCCAAACTGTGTCTTAGATAATATTGATTTATCCTCCAAATATTTAATTAATCTTTTATTTATAATTTTTTCTAATACTTTAGACAGAGACGGCAATAAGGATATAGGTCTATAATTTGACACTTGATCTTTACTCCCAGATTTGTACACAGGCACAACAATGGCTTTTTTGAGACACTTAGGAAAGCTTCCTGTTGATAGACATTTGCGGAAAATATAAGTCAGTGGCGAAACTAAGATATGTCTAAATTGTTTGATAATTGCATTAGGAATATTATCCCACCCAACCGCACAGTCATCTTTTAAACTCATAATTATGCTTTCTACTTCGGTTTCGTCAGTATCAAGCAACGCAAAGGATGATAAGGATGTGCAACACATAGAAGTAGTGCTTGTCCGATTATGTGATTGGCTTTGAACTTTTTCTGCTAGACACTGACCCACATTAACAAAGAAGTTATTTGCAATGTTAGCAGCTGTCAAATCTGATGGGTGTGCCTGTAATAAACCTGAAGATGACTCATGTTGCTTTGAAGTATATGTTACATTTTTTATATGTTTCCAGATCTTTTTACTATTTGAACCAGCCTTTTCCAATGCAGTTTTGTCATAGTGAATTTTTACTTTTTTAATTAGGTCATTACAAAAATTTCGATATCTTTTGTACGTTAATTGTAAAATTGAGTCATCCGGATGACATTTGGCTTTTATATGCAGTTTGTCTCTGTGTTTCATACAGCGAATGAGACCTGGGGTAATCCATGGTTTTATATTATATTTTTTGTTACTAAGTCGTGTACTGATCGTGTTTTTCTGAATTGCATGTTGCACATTTTCTATTAGGTATAACATACAAAACTGCGGGTCAGCGGAAAAGTATATTGGGTCAAAGTTAATGTTACGTAAGTCTTCTTCAAGTTTATTTTTATTTAATTTAGAGACTATGCGAGTCTCGTTTAACTTAGGTAATTTACAATTTAAGGTTAGTAGGGCAGCATTGTGATCGGTTAATGCCGAGTTAATAACAAGAGTAAGTGCGGGAAATTTAGATTTAAGTAAAATATGGTCCAAACAAGAACCACTTTGATGTGTAGGAAGCGTGTGCGTAGGGAGTAAACCATGGAATGAACAAAGGTTAAGGTATTCCTGAGCATCGGCATCAGTATTTTCTGGAAGAATATTGATATTGATATCGCCAATTAAAATTATATTTTTGAAAGACGATAAATTTTGCAAGTTATCGTTTAGAGAGTTAATAAAATTATTGATATTTCTAAAAGAGGGAGGTCGATACAAAGCTAATATTGCAAAATCAGATCCTATTTTTATGAGCAATCTGTTACAGTCTACAATGTTTGGTTCCTCGACTGAAACATTAAGATGGTCCCTCGCATAAACTATCACCCCATCGTTTTGGTTGTAATTTGTATGACTTTTATACATACCGTATCCTGGCATTACAGGTACGCTGTATTGTTTTGCAAGCCAACATTCGGTTAAAACCACAACGTCACAGTTTATGTTTAATCTTTGTTGAAACGTGCTAAAATTATCAAAATTCTTAAAAATACTGCGTATATTTTGTGTTAGTATTGTTAATGGGTTACTAAAAGAGGAAATATGTTGTTTACAATTTTCAATGTCACAAACTTTAGACTCCGATACAGAGAAATTATCTAAATCATTAATTAAATTATTAATCATATTATTTGTAAAAGTAAAAGTAAGCGAAACTAAAATTAATTAGAGTAGGCAGAGAAAAACCCTTATGTACGACGCTCTTAGGCGCCTTCATAATCAATAGAGTTAATATACCTCTTTTCAGCCATTAGTTTAGCCGGGCAGTCAGCAGCACCTGTCAGGTGGTTACCCGACTTCTTGAAGTGCAAGCAGGTAGCGCATTTGGCCTCTTCTGCTTTCTTCGTGCATTCCTTAATAGAGTGACCTGGATCGCCACAGTGGCCGCAGGTGTAGGCTGTGTCCCGGCATGATTTGGCCGCATGACCATACTGCTGGCACTTATAGCAACGCGTGACCAAAGTGAAATCTCTAACAGGGCAAGATGACCAATTCACAAATACTCTTTCATTTGTGATCAGGGCTTTGCGTATGACTGCTGACACTTCTATGATATAATTGCAGGTCTCCGATTCTTTCTTGCCCGACTTATGGCTTAACTTTAGTGACGTCAAAAACGATTCCAGGTTGGAGTTTGGTAGTTTATCGGCAAGGTTTTGATTGTATAAACAAGTAAAAACTTCCCTTTCTTGCATGGAAGACGGCACTCCGATAACAACTACTCTTGGCTTACGTTTGTGCGGCTCGTCAACTGTAAGGCCAGAGTTTGTAAGTTGTACAGATTGTTTCAGCTTAACAATATCGTCCTTGGTGTCTGTACTGATTATAACACCGCCATTTCTAGTCTTGCGTAGGCCTCTCACGTGCAGTTTCATCTGTTCAGGGCAGATAATTTTTTGTACAAGGGACTTGGTGTCTTCACTTGACTTTAATTTGTCATTAGGGTAAATGGCCACTGAATTTAAATTTATCGGCTTAATAAAATTATTAGTACCTTTTTTGACCATGTCAGCAAAGGATGTTCCCGTGGCAGGTTTTGACGTCTCCTCGATACTTAACTTCAGGTCCTTAAGCTTCTGGGACAAGTCAACTTGGTCTTGTAGAGTTTGAATAGATGAGTGGGCTCGGACAGTTTTAAGTTTAAGGGACTGATACTGCACTGCCATCTGCGATGTACCATGACTCACTTTCCGGCATAGATTACTAATGCGTAATTTTTGGTCAGAGTTCAGTTTTCCCTCTGTTGCAATATGGGTCACTTCATTAAGGCACTGCTCGATTGTGGACATCCAGTTCTGAATTTCTGGGGTTGATATAACTTCTAGTACATCATCTGCCATTGGGTGAGGTGCAGCTGCAGATGGGGGCGTAGGGGGCGGGCTGCGAGCGGTTTTGGCACTCCGGGTAAAGGGACTATCCATTATTATAGTTTATAAGTTTTAATCACAACACATATTTCGTCACAGTTATTGTCACAGTTTTCTTTGCTACCGGTAATTTATTGAACGAGGTCACAAGTCAGCAAATGATTATATGTTTGTTTTTATTGTTCAGCACGTCTGTTCTCAACGGAATACGCGAGACGATCTATATTTGATCAAAAGATAATCCATTAATTCGTATATTAATAATTGTTGTAATAAAATTAATAGCTCCTAAAATGGAAGAAATTCCTGCTAAATGTAATGAAAAAATTGCAAAATCTACAGATCTTCCTCCATGAGCAATATTAGATGAAAGTGGGGGATAAACTGTTCATCCTGTTCCTGCTCCATTTTCTACAATTCTTCTAGAAATTAATAAAGTTAATGATGGGGGTAATAATCAAAATCTTATATTATTTATTCGTGGGAAAGCTATATCTGGTGCTCCTAATATTAATGGAACTAATCAATTTCCAAATCCACCAATTATAATTGGTATAACTATAAAAAAAATTATAATAAAAGCATGAGCTGTAACAATAGTATTATAAATTTGATCATCACCAATTAATGACCCAGGATTTCCTAATTCAGCTCAAATTATGACTAAGTAATATGAGTGTGAGTGTGACGTTTTACCGCCATATTGAATCGGGGTTGCATGATTACCAGAAAATGCTTTTGTACAAAGTTTAGTACTCAGGGTACCACTTTAAGGAAAATACTTTGAAAATGGTTACACACCCTTACACCCACACACACACACACTCACACACACACACACACACACACACCCACACACACACACACACACACACACACACACACACACACACACTCACACACAAACTCACACAAACTTTCACACACACACAACACATTATTGCTATTCGTTTTAAGGTTAAATGTACTAAACTTTATTTACCTATAAAATCTGTCTCTTGTTTTAAATTTGTAAGATACCTAAATAATACTTAGGTATATAATTTAAATAAAAATACTGGCTATGGAAGAGTGAGGTCTTTTGTTACAGGTATTTCCATACCAAAAAGAAGACCTCCAAAACAACTTAATGTAAAAACATGTATTTTACTGCAATAAAGATTTTATTTATTTATTTATTGCCGAATGAATATTTAGAGATGGGGCCGTCAAAACAACGTTGTCATCTATTTATGTAAGGCGGCGACAACCATGAAACAGCGCTCTGTCAATCTGCATACAAGCAAAAGGTATGCAAATAGTGCGTTTTTTTACTAGAATCCAGTGGATTCTAGTAAAAAAAATAATGAAAAACACTATTTATTTATAATCTAGCTTCCTTAAAAATAAACAAAGAATAAGCTCCGAATAGTTTTTTTTTCCTTTAGTTGATAGCTTCGTGCGATTAGCACATTTAGCCAGTGTCAAAGAAATTTTATTTACAAGTATAAATAAACAATGTTTCTTTCCTGTATGATGATGATGAATGATAATAGAAATGAGAAGTGAGAAATGATATACCCCCAACCCCTCGAGTATATCAGTAAAGATGTGGCTTTACTAAGTCCTCGGGCGGACTTCTTCAGAGAATTTGAAAAGTGACGTTGCACTGTTTTGTTTCATTTGCCAACACACATGCACACTCACGAACAGTTAACGGTTATTAATCCACCATTACTTCACATTAATATTCGACATAACACAAATTTTAGAAAATAAAACAAAACCACAGATATGACTCTTCACTTTCCCGCCAAGAAGCATCCGAATAGCTAATATTCGTGTTTAGTTTCTGTCATGTAAACGTCATTTCAAATTAGAGTAAAAAAGACAAAACACGGTATAACTATTCGGACCTTATTCTTTGTTTATTTGTAAGGCATTAGATGTTTTGTTAAAAAAATAAAACAATAGCGTTTTTCTATTAAGAACTACGGTTAAAAGTATTCTTAATTACATCGACGTACTTTAGAAGATAATCATGTTAATAGATACTGTTTAAAGGTGATTTTTTTTCTATCCAGGAAATTTCATAAGCTGCACTCTTGTCGGTGTAGCTCTTTCCATTATTCTCTATCCCAAGCTAATTCTTTTACTTCTTTATGAGGCACGACGTACACACATTTTCGTTTTCCTACAAAATCCTTTAAGGCGGATTAACTGTGTTAAGGCGAAGGGTAAGGCACACTAGCGCCGCTAATGGATTTAATTTGATAACTGCGAAACTGGATTTTTTTTCAAACATTGCGGACCTTCCGACACTAGGCAAACATCTATTATTTAATAATTGTGCACTACTTTTAGGTTTGTTTTTGTATTCATTCCCTAACACCAAAAGTGGCCATTAATTGTGAATAAATGCGATAGCCCGTTTTGTGTATAAACCACGCAACAAAAAGTAGTGCACAATTATTTAATAAATACTATGGATGCTTTCCTGTTGTCGGACGGTACGCAATGTTTAAAGAAAGATCCGGTTAGTTAGTAATTGTCAAATTATCAATTGGTGGCGCTAGTGTGCCTTATCCTTAGCTTTATAGGCTATATTACATCACGCTATGACTAATAGGAGTGGAGCAGCAATGAAAAATGTTGCAAAAACCGGAAAATATTTTTTAACGCGGGTGAAACCGCGGGTCACCGCTTAGAATAGAATAAACATTTGTTTCAGGCTACGATGACCCTTACCACTTACACAAATACCTTAAAGTCCTTATACAAATACCTTAAAGTCTATTTTAGGATTAGGGATAAAAATATATTTTCTAAGAACCCAGTTTCAAAACCAGTTATCAATGGGAAAGGTTCGAACCTAATTTTAGCATCGACTTTCCGTTCCGCGGTTGCGCCCAAACTGTGCAGCGTCACGCGACCTCTCTGCAGTAATTGATGGCCACATTTTCATTACGTGAAACGGAACGTGATAATATGGCTGATTATTGTTTACTTTTTTATTGTTGTCTGTTTGGCTGCTTTATTAATTAACGAGTCCTTAGGGACTTTAAGCATTATTGTATGGTATACAAACATAAAAGTTAAATATTTTTTCAATGACACTTTCTGTGCTTAAAAAACCCTTTTCCAATTTTAGAAACCAATCATTAATTTGTTCGCACCAAAAAATTATTGCGTAAAATTGTATATATCCATAATTAACAATGAGTCAAGTTTAATTAATCTTGCTATGCATAAGGAAAATACAATGAAATATCGAAATACTCGTAACTAGCTAGTAAAAAATCTATACTAATATTATAAAGCTGAAGAGTTTGTTTGTTTGTTTGGTTGAACGCGCTAATCTCAGGAACTACTGGTTCGAATTGAAAAATTATTTTTGTGTTGAATAGTCTATTTATTGAGGAAGGCTATAGGCTATATTACATCACGCTATGACTAATAGGAGTGGAGCAGCAATATTTTATATGGCAAACCAACGTTGGCCGGGTCAGCTGGTTTTATATAAAACGTCTGTTCAACTGAATGTGATTTGTATCTTTCCGGAAGA
Source organism: Eudonia mercurella (assembly GCA_963082485.1). NCBI lineage: Eukaryota > Metazoa > Arthropoda > Insecta > Lepidoptera > Crambidae > Eudonia > Eudonia mercurella. Next base: position 18,368,220 of record OY720031.1, on the reverse strand, counting down.
ACGGGTCATAAACCACCACGTGAGCCCAGTGCGGATTGGTGGTTGTTAACGACAGCTAATGCAGCCGGGATCAACGGATTTACGGGTCCATATTGGGTTGCATAAATTAAAGAGGGATATTTTAAGGCTGCGTAACGTTTTTTGGCATTCTCTTCGTTTCGCATAATGTTCATTCAGAATAAATCATTAGGCATATTTTACTTACCAATAACTTCTTTTATAATAATGATATATCAGCATCAAATGTTCATGCATAAATGTTTTTACAATAATGATTACTAATCATAAGATTTATTGGCATCTTACCGGCATGGCAAAAAAAGATACTATTTTTGTATGGCGGTAGATTTCTGTTGCCTAATAAACAAAATAACCTCGAAATTAAAAAAAATTACCTTCAATTTCTAACCTGTCACGTGACCTACAGGAGTAGGGCAGCTAGTATTTCTGTTGTCTAATAAATAAAAATAAAACACCAAGTATTATACTTCAAAAAATTTAGACGTATAGCAATTATGTTCTTTATATTCATGCTGATTAAAATTATAATAAAGACAATATAGTAAGTTAAAATTATGCCGATGAAACCATTATGGGTTTATAACACTCTGCTTATCATAATTTATGCGAGAAAACTTTATGCTGAAACTGTTATGCCAAACTACCTACTTTATGACGAAAGAGATTATGCGATCGAAATGGCTCCCAGGCTTTACGTGCGTCCCGAAGTCCGGAGAAATTTTCTATAGTAGGCTATAAATAAATGATTTGACGTTTTGAAAAAAGACAAAGTGTTGAAAAAATTCCACCAACCAAACCCCATGACATTGCCGGATCAGGTGCACTACCAATTATCCACCAGAGCCACGAGAGCATAAATTCTAAATTGTAATTTGTTCGCAACAAAATTTGCGTAAAATTATTAATACATAATAATCGTAAATGATTTAACGTTTTAACGATTTTAAAATCTTTTCTACTTACTATAGGATAGCTTTATATTCCTTATGAGTGAGGAGGAGTTAAGCAATTTTCGCAAAGGCCGGTCATCGGATGGGTGACCAAAAATTTATCATCTCGAGCTCCTCCGTGCTTCGGAAGGCACGTAAAGCCGTTGGTCCCGGCTGCATTAGCATGCAGTCGTTAACAACCACCAATCCGCACTGGGCCCGCGTGGTGGTTTATAGCCCGTTCTCCCTATCCATCCATAGGGAAGGCTCGTGCCCCAGCAGTGGGGACATAAAAATGAGCTGATGATGATGATAAAAGTTCCATTAATTATCATTATTGATTATTGATATTGAGAGATAAGTGACTAAATTAAAATATATCCACCGCACTAGCTACCACCATCTTATCTTAATAATTATATCGCCAGAACCTCAATGTTTATAGCATTGTTGTTTCTCAACAGTTAGAGATAAGAAAGTCAGTGCCTCAGTAGTGTGCTTCCACCTTCAGCCTTATCATCATCATCATCACTTATCATCAGGTGAGATGTAGAGAGTGTTTACCCATAAGAAAATTAAATAAAAGCAGTCTAAAAATACCCGCCCATCTGTTTACCAACCATCGCTTAAACAACTTAGCATTTATAATCGGTAAAGTTTCAAACTTCCAAATCTTCAAACGCTTGCATATTAAAAGTTCTTAACAATAGCGTCGGAGAAAATGGTACCTCATTTAAAATGTTTCCATTGCTTGGTGAATGTTTCAAATGTACAGACACCTGCATATCAGCTAAGTATCTAAAACTGTCGAATTTCTTCAATACATTGTCAACCATGTAAGAAAAATTCACAGATTTCGCAGTCCCCGCATGAATCGGAGCATTGAAAACGAATACAACAATTTACGAAAAAAAACCATTTTATTTTAAATAACACAATTCCAACATGAATGCACTTCAATACAGTGATGATCGGTTAATAATCAAAGTAGCTACATCACTTTTTATATACGGAAATACCCGTTTTTCTACAATACCAAATCTAGAGGGGCCACCTACAGGTCACAATTAATAACCAATTTTCAAAAATTTTTCGCCATTTTTTAGGTAATCTAATACCCTAGGACCCTTTTTTTCATTTTTTCTTAAGTCGGTTTTTTTTAAAATATATACAATTCAGTATACAAACACCCCCCAAAAAACCCGTTTTTTTTTTATTTTTCAAAATTCCAAAAAAGGTTTTTAGCCGATTTTCAAAATTCAAACACTCACCACGTTTCTTGATTGATTGAAATTCCTCAACTCTTGGTACTATTTTCATTTCGATTCTCCCAAAATCCTCGGAGCTATGGCCAAAAATACGTCTCAGGCGATTTGCATATGATAACCATTTTCAATGGTAAAACCCTGTCCGATCGCAAAAAAGAAGTATTCCAGCGAATGGGCCCGCTCTTATCTGGGCCCGCGTGCCCACTCGCCGGATCGAGTTATATTAATATTTTTATTCCGACAAAGGGGGTACAAAAGTATACAAATAACAATAACAAAAAAAAATAAACAAATATTATTCATGAAAATAAAAGAGTTATCGTCATTTAAAACGCAAGTTTTTTGTACCGAAATTGCTCAAATTACCCCAAAATCTAGCTAATATTTTAATGTGACCACACTTTCCATCAATGGCGGCGGCGCCAAAGGTCCTACCTACCGAAGTGTCAACAAAAGTATTCTGCCGCGCTAAGGGTAAGAGGAGTAAGTCGGAAATGTCAAAGTTGAGAAAATGGCGGTCAAAGTTTTCGATTTAATTTTTACTTACTTTTACTTTAGCTTAGGTATAAGTTTTAGTAGGTCTTAATTTTTTTTCAAAGTAGAATAAAGATGTGGGAGGTACACTAATTACCGTGAAGTTAGTATATATATTTCTCTGTTGCAAAAATTGGAAAATATCGGAATAAGAGAGGTTCCCTTAGCTCTTTTTAAAGATTACCTTTCTAACAGGATTCAAAAGGTTAAACTAGAGAATTATATTAGTGAGGACACAGATGTGACCTATGGCGTACCCCAGGGTAGCGTACTGGGTCCTACGCTGTTCTTAGTCTACATTAATGGTCTCTGCAGTTTAAATATAGAAAATGCAAATATCTTCTCCTATGCTGACGACACAGCTGTAGTCTTCACTGGGGATTCATGGGACCATGTGAGGAATGTAGCAGAAACGGGAGTTGCTCAGATCGCTAAATGGCTAAAAGACCATCTTTTGTCCCTAAATTACTCTAAAACCAATTACATATGTTTTTCTATTCACGATCAGAAACAGCCAAGTGATGAGTACAGCCTAAAAATACACAAATGTAATGACCTTGCGACAAAAAACTGTGATTGTCCTATTATTAACAAAGTGACACACATTAAGTACCTGGGCGTTATCATAGACCAACGACTCTCCTGGTACAATCATTTGGAATATGTTAGTGGCAGAGTTCGAAAACTAAATTGGATTTTTAAAACATTAGGACACGTAGTACCTAAAAAAATTATCACAGATCCTAATAAAACATCTAGGAGCCTCCTCAACGAAATATATGTTGCTCTGGCTCAATCCGTGTTGACATATTGCATCCCAATTTGGGGTGGGGCGGCAAAAACAAAGTTCATTGAAACGGAGCGAGCACAGAGAGCATTAATAAAAATAATGTATTTAAAAAAAAGAAGATTCCCAACAGAAGAGTTATATCAGATTACAGACCTGTTATCGGTAAGAAAGTTGTACATATTGCAGATCGTTCTAAAAAAGCATAAAGAACTGCCTTTTGATAAAAATAAAATAACAAAAAGGAGGAAAGACATCGTAGCAGAAAATCCCATAACAAAAACATCAATGGCTAGCATGCAATATGATAAGCGATCTGCGATATTATACAACAAATTAAACAAGCAGTTAGATTTATATACTAAAATACTTAAAGAAAATAAATCTACTATTACTAAATGGCTTAAACTATTGAATTATGAAGATACGGAGTTACTTTTAAATAAATAGCAATTAAACCATGTATAACACTATCCAAACAAAATAGATAAGTAAATCAAACAAAATTCGTAGCACACAACAAACACAGATGATCATGGACGCATAGGCAATCATACACACACACTAACAACATACATATAAACATACAAACGCGCGCACACACAAACTCATACACGCACACACACACACACACCCCCACACACACACACACACACACACACACACCCATTAAATTTGTTTTTTATTTTTTTATTAAACTTAACTAATTTTACAGGAAAAATTCTGTTCCTGTCTGATGTCAAACATAATAATGCTGCAAATGCTGCGAAGTTGGAAGTCAAAGGAATTGTGAATACCATCAAGAGAAGAGCGAGGGAAGCCAAAGAACAGACATCGTCGATTGTCGTTGCTGGGATTTCGAAAGCTTCTGTTCCTGCTGTTGGAATAGCACTGAATTTAAACATTGAGCTCGCACAGTACGTCCGAGCGATTGCGAAATCCCCTGTTTCCAAAGTCTCACGAAGACATCGTTCTTCCACCCAAGTACTGTAGAATAGCCAAAAACGAACAATTCATACTATATGACTCCGGTGGGCCGAACAGAAAGTTAATGTTCGGGATCCAAAATAATTTGGATGTTCTTGCTGCGTGCATTGAGTGGTTCATGGCTGGAACTTTCAACACCGTGTCTTCAACCAGACCTCAATCCACTGCGTATAATGACTAATTTAGACAAGTTATCTATATTTGCTTGTCAAAATGTCTTCCCACAAGCGCAAATAAAGGAAGGCCTTTTTTATTTTCGCGGATGTTTTCTCAGACACATTCAGCAGTGTTCTTTACGATCAGCAAATGGTGAACTGGCGCACCATATAAAAATGTTGTATGCGCCATCGTTCTTGCCTCCATATAAAATATTTGAAAGTGCTATTCAATCACCGTATTACAAAGAAAATAAGAAAAGACTTTCTAGTTTTTTTGCACATTTTGAAAAACTATGGATTAGCGTTGCGAAGCGGAGAAATATGTTAAAGGATAGCGTAGCAGGCTCACTTCAAGAGCGCAGAAGAACCAATCGAGAAATTTCCACAGAGTACTATGGAAATTTCTTGATTTTATTATTTTCGAGCAGACTGTATCATCGAATATTGTTCATGAGCAATATGTTGCTATATGAATAAAATAGATAACAAACGAAAAAATACAAAGATAGCTGGATTAAAAATGTAGTCGAAAAATCGAAAAAAATGGGAATATTTGAGTGGGAGTTGTCATCACGCTATAATCTTTCCAAAATCAAACTACACCTTTTTTCTAATTTATTTAACGCTATCTCTGTTTTATCATCATTATTAGGGAGCCGCATCTTTTCTTACTTTCTTTGTAATATGTTTAACTAATGAGTCTCTCAAATGCGGAAATCAATGTATTAGGAGAGACTACTGTAGTGCATATAATATTTTTATATGATCCGCCAGTTGACCATCTTCTTCATATGCTGATTGTAAAAAACACTGCTGAATGTGTTTGAATCTGAATGTGTCTAGTTCCAGGGAGTGCCTAAACAACTTATATAAACAAAAATGCTTCCAGAAAAATATGTTTTTAATTATTATCATTAGGTGCCCTTTGGGGTTATCCTAAGTTGACCTATTGGTCGCCTGATAATCGACAATGCGTGCGGTATGTCTTGATTACTAGTTGTTTTTGATTACGTACGCAAATATTCGTAGAAAAGAATTCATTAGATGTGACCTATTGGGTCACTTGATAAAAGAAGTTGCATTATGTGTTTTGATCACGTACGCCAATATTCTTAGAAAAGTGGAGTAGCCATATTAGGTAAATAACATCTTATATATGTGTCAAAAGTAAAATAATATATCATAATCATCATAACATAATAAACGTCGGGTATAAAGAAGGTATGATACCTTTTTACTAATTAGTTTGCGTTAATCTCCGTTTAAATTCTTTGTTTTAACTAAGTTTAAAAGTGTTTATAAAATAATACATGTTGAAAGTGATTAATACATGTTAAAAGTAAATTTATACATATCAAAAGTTAAAATAATAGAAGTTAAAGTTATATATATTATTATGTCGAAGTTAAAATTAAAATTATAAAATATGAAGCAAAATTTAAAGTTAAAATTATAACAATTTATAAAGAAAATGAATGAATGAATGTTTGAATGAATGTTTTATTGCGTGTGCTAATTGCTGCACTGAAGCTGATTTTTTTATTTTTTTTACTGTATTTTATAAGTCGTGTGTTGGGATGCTGAAAGCTCGTGAATATTTAGTTAAATTATCTTGTAGAGTTAATATGTATTTGTTACCTTTTGAAGTTTCAGGTAATGGACCTACGATGTCTAGTACAACTCTTTTAAATGCATGTGTACAAGTTGATGTGATGACCATTGGAATTTTAATTTTCTTTCTTACTAATTTATTAATTTGGCATTGTTTACAATTTTTCATAAATTCAATGATATCAGTTTTCATGCCAAGAATAATTTTGTTTTAGTCTGGCATACATTTTAATAATACCATTGTGTCCTGACGAAGTACTATTATAGTTTTCTTTTAAAATTATCGGTATTTGAGTTTATTCTGGACTTATTGTTTTAATAGGACACATTCTAACAGATATATCTAAATTACGGAATACGTAAAATATTATTTGTTTTATTTTATCCGGGTGGAGTGAAGACTACGAATCTTTAAAATCTGGTAAGAAAATATTGTTTATTAATTCGTTACGTAAATTTCGTTTCATTGTCTTTGTAACACGTCTATCGAATGAGTCTTTCAAATGCGGAAATATTTTTATTAGGAAGTACGAACGCTAGAACATATAACATTTTTTATATTATTATGATGAGCTAGTACATTAAGCTTTTTCATAATTCCATGTTTTTCAAAACTTTCGATTAAGTTAGAGAGTCTTTTCTCATTTTATTTGTAACAAGATGATCAAACGAGTTTTTCAAATGCGGAAATCCCTTTAGTAGGAAGCACGAATGCAAGTGCATTTAACATTTTTATATGATGATCGTGAAAAACACTGCTATTGTGTCTGAATCTAAATGTGTCTAGTTCCAGGGTGTGTCTAAACAATACGAGTACCTTTATGTATTAACATCTTTTTTTCTTTGCATTTTTTCGTTTGTAATCTATTTTATGTCCAGATTGCTCATGAACAAACTCTGTTACAATCTGCTCGGAAATAATGAAATCGATAAATTTCTACAATGTAGAGTGTATGTAGTCCTTCTGCGCTTTTGACGTGAGCCTGTTATGCCATCCTATTACATGGTCGTATGTGCATGGAACATTATCGAGCATAGAGGAATAATTATTTCACATTTAATTGTAAAACATGGCTGCTTCTCGTGCTCGCTCCGCAACGCTAATCCATTTTTTTTCAAGTTTTCGATTAAAATAGAGAGTCTTTATCATTTTTTTTATAACACGTTATTCGAATGAGTCTTTCAAATGCGGAAATCGTTTCATTAAGAGGCACGAACGCTAGAACATATACATTTTTATATGATGAACCAGTCCAACATCTTTTTCATTATGCTGATCGTAAAAAGCACTGCTGAATGTATATGTCTGTATCTGAATGTGTCATACCTTTTTTGTACATAATTCTAGCCGATAAAAGTAAAGTGAGTAATCGTGCGGTCTTTGGAGAGTTGAAACGTCTTCAACCAGACCTTGACCCACTGCGTATAATGATTAATTTAGAAAAGTTCTCTATACTTGCCTGTCAAGATGTCTTCCCACAAGCGCAAATGAAGGGATGCCTATTCCATTTCGCCGATGTTTATTCAGACACATTCAGCAGTGTTATTTACGATCAGCATATGGTGAACTGGCTCACCATATAAAGTGATATATGCACTATCATTTTTGCCTCTTCATAAAGTGATTTCTGTATTTGAAAGATTCATTTGATCGTATTACAAAGCTTCTAGCGTTAATACCTTTGCATTTTTTCGTTTGTTATCTATTTTATGTCCAGCAACAGATTGCTCATAAACCAACTCTGTTACAATCTGCTCGGAAATAATGAAATCGACAAATTTCTACAATGTAGATTGTATGTAGTCCTTCTGCGCTTTTGAAGTGAGCCTGTTATGCCATCCTTTCACACGGTTGATGGTGCGTGGAACGTTATCGAGCATAATAAAATAGAGATTCTTTCTCATTTTCTTTTTTTGTAACACGTTGATCAAATGAATCTTTTAAATGCGGAAATCTTTTTATTAGGAGGCACGAACGCTAGAACATATACGTTTTTATATGATGAACCAGTCCAACATGTTCTTCATTATGCTGATCGTAAAAAGCTGAAACGTATTCAACCAGACCTTAACCCACTATGTATAATGACTAATTTAGAAAAGTTCTCTATACTTGCCTGTCAAGATGTCTTTTCTCAAGCGCAAATGAAGGGATGCCTATTTCATTTCGCCGATGTTTATTCAGACACATTCAGCAGGTTTATTTACGATCAGCATATGGTGAACTTCTAGCGTTAATACCTTTGCATTTTTTCGTTTGTAATCTATTTTATGTCCAGATTGCTCATGAACAAACTCTGTTACAATCTGCTCGGAAATAATGAAATCGATAAATTTCTACAATGTAGAATGTATGTAGTCCTTCTGCGCTTTTGACGTGAGCCTGTTATGCCATCCTATAACATGGTTGTATGTGCGTGGAACATTATCGAGCATAGAGGAATAATTATTTCACATTTAATTGTAAAACATTGCTGCTTCTCGTGCCCGCTCCGCAACGCTTATCTATTTTTTTTCAAGTTTTCGATTAAAATAGAGAGTCTTTATCATTTTTTTATAACACGTTATTCGAATGAATCTTTTAAATGCGGAAATCAGTTTATTTGGAGGCACGAACGCTAGTGCAAATAACATTTTTATATGATGAGTAAGTTCAATAACTTTTTTATAATTTTATGATTTTTCAAAACTTTTGATTAAGTTAGAGAGTCTTTTTTCATTGACTTTGTAACACGTCTATCGAATGAGTCTTTTAAATGCGGAAATCTATTTATTAGGAAGCACGAACGCTAGAACATATAACATTTTTTATATTATTATGATGAGCTAGTACATTAATCTTTATCATATTTCCATGTTTTTCAAAACTTTCGATTAAGTTAGAGAGTCTTTTCTCATTTTATTTGTAACTCGATGATCAAACGAGTTTTTCAAATGCGGAAATCCCTTTAGTAGGAAGCACGAATGCAAGTGCATTTAACATTTTTATATGATGATCGTGAAAAACACTGCTAAATGTGTCTGAACCTAAATGTGTCTAGTTCCAGGGTGCGTCTAAACAATACGAGTACCTTTATGTATTAACATCTTTTTTTTTTCTTTGCATTTTTTCGTTTGTAATATATTTTATGTCCAGATTGCTCATGAACAAAGTCTGTTATAATTGGCTCTGAAATAATGAAATCGAGAAATTTATTCAATGTAGATATACATCTACATACGTAGTCTACATACGTAGTCCTTCTGCGCTTTTGACGTGAGCCTGTTATGCCATCCTTTAACATGGTTGTTTGTGCGTGGATTATCCAGCTCAGAGGAATAATTATTCCGCAATTAAATGTAAAACATTGCTGTTTCTCGTGCCCGCACCGCAACGCTAATCCATGGTTTTTAAATTTTCGATTAAAATAGAGTCTTTCTCATGTTTTTTTTTGTAAAACGTTGATCGAATGCATCTTTCAAATGCGGAAATCAGTTTATTAGGAGGCACGAACGCTAGTGCATATAACATTTTTACATGATGAGTTAGTTCAATAACATTTTCATAATTTTATGATTTTTCTAAACTTTTGTTTAAGTTAGAGAGTTTTTTCTCATTGTCTTTGTTACACGTGGATCGAATGAGTCTTTCAAATGCGGAAATCTCTTTATTAGGAGGCAGGGACGCTAGAACATATAACATTTTTATATGATGAACTAGTCTAACATCTTCTTCATTATGCTGATCGTAAAAAGCACTGCTGAATGTATGTATCTGTATCTGAATGTGTCATACCTTTTTTATACATATTTCTAGCTGATAAAAGAAAAGTGAGTTTCGTGCGGTCTTTGGAGAGTTGAAACGTCTTCAACCAGACCTTGACCCATTGCGTATAATGACTAATTTAAAAAAGTTCTCTATACTTGCCTGTCAAGATGTCTTCCCACAAGCGCAAATGAAGGGATGCCTATTCCATTTCGCCGATGTTTATTCAGACACATTCAGCAGTGTTATTTACGATCAGCATATGGTGAACTTCTAGCGTAAATACCTTTGCATTTTTTCGTTTGTAATCTATTTTATGTCCAGATTGCTCATGAACAAACTCTGTTACAATCTGCTCGGAAATAATGAAATCGATAAATTTCTACAATGTAGAGTGTATGTAGTCCTTCTGCGCTCTTGAAGTGAGCCTGTTATGCCATCCTTTAACATGGTTGTTTGTGCGTGGAACATTATCGAGCACAGAGGAATAATTATTTCACATTTAATTGTAAAACATTGCTGCTTCTCGTGCCCGCTCCGCAACGCTAATCCATGTTTTTTCAAGTTTTCGATTAAAATAGAGAGTCTTTCTCATTTTTTTTTTGTAACACGTTGATCGAATGAGTCTTACAAATGCGGAAATCAGTTTATTAGGAGGCACGAACGCTAATGCATATAACATTTTTATATGATGAGTTAGTTCAATAACTTTTTCATCATTTTATGATTTTTTCAAAACTTTTGATTAAGTTAGAGAGTCTTTTTTCATTGTCTTTGTAACACGTCTATCGAATGAGTCTTTCAAATGCGGAAATCTATTTATTAGGAAGCACGAACGCTAGAACATATAACATTTTTTATATTACTATGATGAGCTAGTACAATAATCTTTATCATATTTCCATGTTTTTCAAAACTTTCGATTAAGTTAGAGAGTCTTTTCTCATTTTATTTGTAACACGATGATCAAACGAGTTTTTCAAATGCGGAAATGTCTTTAGTAGGAAGCACGAATGCAAGTGCATTTAAAATTTTTATATGATGATCGTGAAAAACACTGCTATTGTGTCTGAATCTAAATGTGTCTAGTTCCAGGGTGTGTCTAAACAATACGAGTACCTTTTTGTATTAACATCTTTTTTCTTTGCATTTTTTCGTTTGTAATCTATTTTATGTCCAGATTGCTCATGAACAAACTCTGTTACAATCTGCTCGGAAATAATGAAATCGATAAATTTCTACAATGTAGAGTGTATGTAGTCCTTCTGCGCTTTTGACGTGAGCCTGTTATGCCATCCTTTAACGTGGTTATTGATGATGATATGATTAAGTTAGAGAGTCTTTTCTCATTGTCTTTGTAACACGTTGATCGAATGAGTCTTTCAAATGCGGAAATCTCTTTATTAGGAGGCACGAACGGTAGAACATATAATTTTTTTTATATTATTATGATGAGCCTGTACATTAATCTTTTTCATAATTCCATGTTTTTCAAAACTTTTGATTAAGTTAGAGAGTATTAGAGAGAGGGCTGGTTAGAACCACGATAGCTCAATTGGAAGAGTACCTGACCCGGAATGTCAGAAGGGTGCAGGTTCAAATCCTGCTCGTGGAAATTTTTTCAACAATTGTGCTTTTTTTAGAGAGTATTTTTTCATTTTTTGTAATACGGGTATCAGATGAGTCTTTCAAATGCGGAAATCACATTATTATGAGGCACGAGCGCTAGTGCATATAACATTTTTATATGATGAGCCAGTCCAACATTTTCCTTATAACTCAATTTTTTTTTAAACTTTCGATTAACTTAGAGAGTGTTTTCTCATTTTATTTGTAACACGATGATCAAATGAGTCTTTCAAATGTGGAAATCCCTTTAGCATAATAGCACGAATGCAAGTGCATATAACATTTTTATATGATGATTGTGAAAAACACCGCTAAATGTGTCTGAATCTAAATGTGTCTAGTTCCAGGGTGTGTCTAAACAATACGAGTACCTTTATGTTTTAACATATTTTTCCTGTATTGTAGTCAACAAATTAATGTCTATGTCTATTAATACATACATATACAAGGGTTTATTAAACATTAATATAGTTTACTTACACTAATAACCACCTTTGTGGTGCTACCATCCACTCCATTGTCTCAAACACTGGGTAGATTAGACCTTGTCTTTTGACAAAGGCTAGGCAGTGCCTCCGAATCCTCATCTTTTTATTTTCTACTTTATTTCTGTGGCTGTGAGATTTCCATTATGTTTAAGGGTTTTGTTTGGGTTTATTTTTAATTTAATTTTTTGTGTGCTTACTTACTATGAATTAGCCAGTGTCGATTGAGATGTTTTGTACAAAAAGTACCTAGTCAAGTTTGGACCGCCACAGATCTTCATAAAAAATATTTATCTTTATAATAAAATCCAATAATATCCTACAGACTATTGGTTGTGATTGAGCCTAAGAGCTAGCTAACTGTAAGTGATTACTGAAGTGGAGAAACGTTTTGGTACGTGAACTTAGATTATATTATTATTATTATTTTAGTATGTGAGTTTTGGCTATTTATATGTTCTGCCATACGCACGCAAAACATGTTGTTATTCTTATTCTTAGTATACCTATGGGATATGATAACAGTTTCTAATGATCGTAACATTCTACAATAATTATACCTATTCTTGTTTGCTGTGTGTTCGATTGTATTAACATGTTATCTGTGCTTTTTTTTGTAGTCGAATTTGAATCAATCGCTTTTATAAACGTAACTACGAAAGAAAACTCTTTTTATTATTGTTAGTTGAGTAATACAAGTATTAATTACAAGTATTGTCATGTCTTATGGTTCAAGTAACTAAGATTATATTAACACGTTATAGGTCTTACATTACTATGTTGTATAAATGACTGAATGTTGCCTTACAGAAATTAAAAACAAACTTATCTCTGTTCTTTAGATAACGCATAGTAAGTATGTCAAAACTGTACCGCACTGTACGTGTTATGGGATGTGACGACATAACTACTTAAATAAATAAGTATATATCACTTTATTTAGTTTGATTTCTCCCGTTTTTTAATTATCATATTATAAAAAGAGCAAAGGCATCCCGCTAAAAGAGGCAAGTCTTCAGTTTTTTGTGGTGCAGACGCCTGCATATCGGCCTATCCAAAACTTACAAATTTGCTTAATAAATATTCAACTATATTCCATATACATAAAGTTCAAAATCTATTGAGGAAATTTTACAGTTTGTAGTAGTCTGATGTGCCGGCGTGTGTACATGGTGATCACAGACCATATACTCGTAGCCTGTGATGGTGATGAATAATGATAAGCGGTAATAAATTGCATCAAAAAATTATGAATTATGAATAAAATATTGATATATCCCCCATACTCGTTAACTTACTGTAGAACCATACGAGCTTAAAGTAACAATAAAAAAAAATCCTAAAATTAATTAAACGTAAAGGTCCAACCAATATCTGTCGAGTACTTACTTCCCCATCGCTAATTACTGATTGCAATGTAAATATATGTAGTACAAATCTTAATATAATAACATCCATTTATTGTGTGACTGGACTTTTATTAGCTAGATCCTGTTAGCAATTAGGGTGCTTAAGATTACATAGTGTTGATTAATTTCGGCGAGTTGGATTGAGCCACGATAGCATAGTTGGTAGTGCACCTGACCCGGCATGTTATGGGGTGCGGGTTCGAATCCCGCTCCGGGAACTTTTTCAACACTTTTGTCTTTTTTCAAATTGTAATTTGTTCGCAACATTATTTGCGTAAAATCATATATAAATAACTTAAAAAAATGTTTCAGTAAAAAAGACTCGGAGTCTCGAAATGAGGACTTAAAGATGTGTCTTTAAGTCCTCATTTCGAGAAGAGACTTGTGAGTCTCTTACAACACTAATAAAGCCCTATTACCTATTAGTGCCCACGGCCTATGATGTAACGCACACGTCCAAGTTGGACACAAATTAGGTGATAAAACAATGGCAAAAATATCGGTCCGATTATCGGACCTACAAAAGATTGTTCATAGGCGGGCAACGTTACACACATAAATATATTGAGAGAGAGAGAGAGAGAGAAACATTAACCACACACAATAATATATGTCGGAGACGTGGCGCTAGCATCGCTTAGAAACGACAAGTATAGTCTATACTTAGTGTGGTCTGCGCAGCCTATGCTCTATGGTACGCGAAACGTCAACGTCAGTTGGCGCGACAACGGACGGGGACATTTGAACGGGAGCGGTCGGAGAGTACGCACGCGCAGTACTCACTTCGTTTCTAAAATCCATTTGCATCGGGCGACTGTTTCTAAATAATTTAATTGTGATGTTAAAATAACATTAAAGTGACTTACGGAATACGACTGCGCTTTTATTTTGAAGATCCAAGATGAACTGTGTTATTGACGAATCAGAGTTTGCTCGACCGTCCTATCTACAAACCAACCTCGCCGCCGACATATACATAAAAAATAAAAATAAAAACAAACAATAGGTCAATCAGGACCCCGCCCACACCTTGTGTTGTTGCGAACGAAGCGTGTCGCAACAACGGCAACGCTGGTATTCTGGCGGAGCAGAACATTAATATTAGAAAAACATACATACATTTACTTACACTTTAGATGAAATTTAAGAAATCGCTCTTGCAAATAGCGTTTGCTGTCTGACGAGCGATAAAATAGTCCATCGCCCGTCGCTCTATTGCCGTATGTTGGGACCACGGCTTTAGTAGCGTAAAGACGAAGATGCCAAGAATCTGTATTGGTTATTTATGCGAAGTTTTCGAAGTATTGCTTGCAGATTTGGTATCTGCAATACCATATCTGTATTGACAGTTTGGAAACGATGGTTGAATGTTTATAAGACATCTGCAATTTAGTAGCTTACTGCCATTACAAATAACTTGTATTACTGGATAAAAACCTCTATGTATCTATATACATAGAAATTAGATTAGATGTTTAATTAAAGGTGAGGTTAGATTAAAGGTCAAGTGCTATCACTTGACCTTTATTTCATTTGATGTTAAGTTTTGATAAGGCCAAGGTGGAAGCGTGCTTCACCCGGAATCCTCAACTACTGAGGCACTGGCTATCTTATCTCTGGCTGCCGAAACACAACGATGCTACAAACATTGATGTTATGACGACATAAGTATTTTTTTAAATGATTTATGGAGGCAAACAAGCAGACGGGCCACCTGATGGAAAGTAATTACCGCCGCCCATGGACGGGTGGGTGTTCATGGGCGCAAAACCAAAGTAATCGCAGATGCGTTGCCGGCCTTGAGGAAGGAGTTGGATCTTGAGGAGGGAGTAGGAATTGGGAGGGGGGAGGGGTGAGAGATGGGCCCCCGGTACTTTAACTCACCGGACGAAACACAACAGCAACGAGAACCATTGTTTCACGCCGATATTCTGTGAGAAGTTGGTATTACGGCTCATTTCGTTCTGCAACACAGCGTGGCTCTACCACTCAGATATTTAGATAGATATTATTATTATTATTATTACCTATTATAGATAGATATTTAGATAAAATGGTGGTAGCTAGCCAGGCGGACCAACAACCCTACCATCATCATACATACCATCATTGGGAATCCGAACCCAGGGCCTCTGGGTCTGAGATCAGTAGTCTTAACCACTAGACCAGAGAAACGGTAAAATGTTACCTGATTTTAAGTGATTAAAAGAATGTAGGTGGAAGCGCAACATCTTCAACTACTGACGAGCTGACTATCTAATCTCTAGGCTATCTAGAATCTCGAAACAGCTAGGAACAGTCCGAACGCAGCTGTTGCCAGATTCCGTATCCGTGAGAAGTTGTCTGTCTATGTGTGTGTTGCTCGAACGCGTTTGTTTGAAGCTTACCTTCTTTTTAACCGACTTAAAAAAAGGAGGAGGTTCTCAATTCAGTTGTATGTTTTTTTACCTCAGAACTCCGTCATTTATATACCGATTTGGATTTTTTTTTTCATTTGAAAGGACATACTTCCAGATTGGTCCCATTTTTATCAAAATTTAGTTCTGATGATGGAATCCATAAGGAATTGAGGGAACTCCTCAAATATATTCTTTATTGCACATAAACACAAATACAGAGAATAGTTTACAAACAATGGTGATATTGTAGGCATACCTATAACGATTTTGGTATTTTCAGCAATAAATCAAGCATTTGCATCCAGAAAGTATCATTTGATGAAGTTTAACTGATGAAAAAGACCACAGATTGCCACCGGAACTCCTCAATGATAAGTATTTCACGGGTGGCGATAAGATATCTCGATTAAGATTAAGCGACTATGACGAAGCAAAAGAAGGCAGGCACCGGAACTCAGTTTTTGATTTCCTACTTTGAGATAGGCGTTTTGTCTCATTTTTAAACGGCGCTGTCTCATACGAGCAGTGCGTTTAGTAGGTCTACCCATATTCGCTTTTGATAAATAGATCGAAACGAATCACTAAAAAGCGAGAAATAAACAAAAATTTTAACAAAAAAACCGACTCCAAAAAATTTGACTGAAAAAATTGCAATAAAAAGTAAAAAATAATTGCGTAGTTAAGTTTGTTCAATTTACTTGCAATTAACCTTTATTACACTCAATCTTATATTCTTAAAAACTATGCGACTGCCATATACTTAACTTCACATCTAACAGAACACATATTATGACAAACAAGCAAATACCAAATATTTACTTGCAATCCACTTAAAGATACAAATAAAAATATATTTTTAAACTGCTTATAGACAATCATTTTATTAGGAAAATATATATGTACAATTATTGTTGGAGTCGGTGCCACTACTCACTACACACTCTCGTTTGTATAATTCCAAGCCACAAACGTTTTAAATAGTGATTTTATTGGTTGTCTACTTTTCGGGTTTACCGACGGTAAATTATGGCTTACATTAAGGCTTATTCGCAAGATACATTATTTTGTGGCAGCACTATGCAATTTATATATAAATATATAAAAATATATGTGTAATTATAAAAAAAGTATTTAAATGTTAAGTTATTACATCAGAGTAGATTGATGGCTCAGCGGCTTGCACGCTCGAGTTGCAAGCTTGCATGTTAAGCAACGTTTATAATGTCGGGTCACCGATAGGTGTCGGAGTAATTAAATTCATTATGACTAAAAAAAATCTTACACCAGGAATTAATTTAATATCTTACTAATTTATTAGAATAATAATTATCAACGGGATTATTAACAAATTTATTATTACAAAAACACAAATGTTGAAAAAATTTCCACTAGCAGGATTTGAACCTGCACCCTTCTGACATACCGGGTCAGGTGCTCTCCCAATTGAGCTATCGTGGTTCTAATCAGGCCCGCCGAAATTATTCAACACTATTTACTTTTTTACTTTGAAAGCCAAAGGTTAAAAATTATATAAACAAAACAAAAACATTTTATAAATTTATTACTGTTTGAGTATCCAATATTTCGTCACAGTTGCATGCGCCATGATCCCAGAATCTTATTAAAAAAACCGTCGAACCTATATTATCGTAGTTATACAAAACAACTGATGTCGTTACGAGAGCTGCTACGAAAATTGTAGCCGCATCTCGTAGTATGCTTTTGAATTACCAAGAAACATTTCTACATTTCAATTTAAATCAACTTACGTATCCTCTGTTTAAAAGAAAGTCAGTTTCTCAGTGAACACTGTCATGTTTAAAACGTCATCATCATCTCAGCCAAAAGACGTCCACTGCTGGACAAACCTCCCCCAAGGAATAGGGGGTATTTGCCGTAATCGCCACGCTTGGCAGGCGGGTTGGCGATCGCAGTAGGTTGAGGGTAACCTCAGAGAGATGTTGCTGCCCATCCTCTGGAATGGTCCCTTAGTCGGCTTTTACGACACCCACGGGAAGAGATAGGGGTGGTGCAATCCTTTATCCCCAGCACCACACAGTTCAAAACGTAAGGTTTTTTTTTTTTTTTTTATTAAATTAAAAACATAGCATTCCCCCGACGTGGGTCAGTGTCGGAGATTTTTTATATCTTATTCTATTATTCTATTATATTACTATATAGCCTTATATATCCTTGCCACGATTGTGGCCTATTTTATACAACATTCTTAATTTACGTGCGTCTTATCCAATAATTAATAATTTCAAAACGTAAGGTTGAAATAATATAAATCACATATGAATAAGTACATATTATACGGTAAAATTTTACGATAATTTAAGAACAAGAAGAAAATAGTCTTTAATCGCCGTGGTGGTCACCGGTGGGTGACCGACAAACAATAAATTTTCTATTCTGTCTGGTTTTGAGACAGTCAACGTGTTAAACAAAAAACAGAAATAAATAAACAAAAGTAAAAAATAGTTCATCGTCAATTAAGTGACTATTGAATTATAGCTATTGTATGCAATAACAGCAAAATAGACTTACAACTCGAAAAATTGCTTCTGTGCTAGCAGTACAAGACGCTGTTATTCTGTCAAAACATTTAGCATATTCAGCCACATAACCCTGTGAGTGCATACTTTGTATTTTGTGTGTTGTTTGCGGATTAAATTTAAATAAGAGATTTAAATGCGAGCAGCACAAAACTAGTCGTTGTAGAGATCTTTGGGGGAGGCCTTTGTCCAGCAGTGGACGCCTTTTGGCTGAGAGTGAAGAGATTTAAATAAGCAAATAGTATTATATAAATATAGATAATAGTCAAATAGTTATTAATAAGAAAATATCAAACAATGTCAGCACAATTACTATCTTAATTACAATTACAATTACTCATCATCAGGTGAGATAACGGTGAAGAGCTTATCTGTGTAGACGAATTAAAAAATTATATAATGTACAAAGGAATTGAGAACATCCACCTTTTATGAAGTCGATTAAAAAGTAACGTAAAATAAAGTGTGCCAAAAATAGGGTTCCTTTGGCTTACATAGTTGGTAGTGCATGTCATGGAGTGCGGGTTCGAATCCCGCTCGTGGTCTTTTTTCAATTTGTGCCAATAAAGTTTTTAACTCCAATAAGTCAACTTCATGCACCGATCTCATCATCACCAACTCATTTTATGTCCCCACTGCTGAGTCACGAGCCTCCCTATGGATGGATAGCAAGAACGGGCCATAAACCACCACGCGAGCCCAGTGCGGATTGGTGGTTGTTAACGACTGCTAATGCAGCCGGGACCAATGGCTTTACAAGCCTTTCAAAGCACGGGGGAGCTCGACATGATAAATTTTTAGTCACCCATCCGATGACCGGCCATTGCGATAGTGGCTTAACCTTAACAATCGCAGACCGATCGCGTTAAACACTGCGCCATCGAGCTCCTCCATGTACCGATCTAGATTACTAATGGAATGCTGTGTACCGTGCTCGTCACCCAAAGCCGTACCTACTCATAAACTCTAGGGACACGCAACCAGGTGTGTCAAAAAATGTCATTAAAATCAAGGACGCTTCATGCGAAAGAGCTCGCATGCCAACCTAATTAAATTTGTTTTTGAAATGGAAGTATGTTGTAATGCGAAACACTCTCTAAAAGCACTCGTTGGAGCCCGTGCCGAGTTCTAATTGACGGTACAACTTTAAATTGCTGAAATAGAGAAAAAAACGCCTTTGTAACTATTGGTACATGTTGCAAATAAATAACTAGTTTCAGTAGTTAAACGAAATAACAAAATGGCTTACAAGCCGTTAAAATGACATTAAAACGACATTAAAATGAGCTGGTATTGATATTTGTTGAGACATAGGCTTTGAGTGTAGTAGCGATGACAAATAACAGTTTTTTATACTGATATTAATTAAATTAATTACCAGTGCTTTTATTAAGTAAACTAATTTGAAGAAATCAGTGGTTATATTTTAGTCACTGAAGAAACAATTTGGTACCTAATAACGTTAATGCAAAGGCTGTCCTTATTAGTTGGGCTTTGAAATACAAAAGCGAACGGATCGTTGAAAAGGTTAAATTTCCATATGTAACCTTCGCGAAAAACTACATAAAAAGTTTTTATTAATTGAAAACACAACCGTCTGCTTGGCAAGCCTAGCCAGCGCTGTTAAATCAATTATTTTAGGCATTACCATAAATAAATATGCAAACACAATATTTTTGCATAAACTTTATTAATAAATCGAAAAGGACGTTTTTATAACTGAATTTATGCGGTTTAACGTGCACAATGCTGGTCTGAGACGTAAAAACAATATATTAGCTAACAAAGAACATTTTTTTTTAAATCTTTTATTTATTTATTAAAACCTTACACTACCATTACAGGTTTTCTTAACCTAATGCGATAGCGTGGCCATCCTTGAAAAATAGTTACTACATATCTATATATCTGAACTTATAAAATAAACGCATATTATTTTATTATTATTTATATTACCTACTTAATAACTAACATAACTTATTATATACAAAGTAAATGTTGCGAGTTCACTCAAGTGACCCCCGAATACGTTACACTGAGTACATTTGGTTATTAACCCTGTTTACGGCTCGTATTGCGCTGACTAATACTAATTTGTAAAAGATTTCTTCCCTTTATACCTGACGTTTCCACCGAGTTACAACTGCCGTGGTCACTGGCTGACTGCTGTCGCGATGTTGCGCCTCCGTTTGTGCGGCAGAGTCTTCATCCACCGTCACATTATTTTCCCAACTACTACTATATTAGAGGAGCTCGATGGCGCAATGGTTAACGCGCCAGTCAGCGAGTGCTGAGGTTAAGCAACTTTCGCAAAGGTCGGCCATTGGATGGGTGACCAAAAATGTATCATCTCGAGCGTACCCGTTCTTCGGAAGGCACGTATGTAAAGCCGTTTGCCCCAGCTGCATTAGCAGTCGTTATTATTTAATTATGATTAAATTTGTTTAAATTTTATTACAAGTTTTTTATTTTAACCATCTCTGTGGTCTAGTGCCAAGACCACCGGCTTATACCCAGAGGTCCCGGGTTCGATTCCCAGCGGGGGGTACATGTTTGTGTACTCGGTTTGGTTAGTGGTAGGGCTTGTTTGTCCGCCTGGCTAGCTACCACTATGTTATCTAAATATGTCGCCATAACATTAATGTTTGTAGCATTGTTGTGCTCCGGCAGCTAGAGATAAGATAGCCAGTGCCTCACTAGTTGAGGATCCCGGGTGAAGTGCGCTTCCACCAAATGGCCTTATCATCACTTAACATCAGGTGAGATCAAGGCACTGTGGTTACCCGTAAAATTAAAAAAATTAAAAAGTATACGCACAATTGTTATGGTCGCACCTACAAAACATATACTGACCTAATTTATAAACTTCAATTAAAAATAATTAAAACAATAGTTAGTAAAAACTTCAAACAGCTTTATTACTCAGACGAGAGTAAGCTATTTGAGCACTGTAGTATTTTACCGGTTCATATACGTACAATTAAAAAATAATATATTAAAAGAAAACTTTTTCATTCAAAACCTTAAACAACAAGTGAACCACCCAGTATATACTCGCGCTGTTGCAAATAATCGTCTCTGCACGACGCGAGCGCACAATGTTTATGGTGAGAGAACACCTACCTACCTTGTTCCGCGACTGATTAATGAACTACCTGCGGATTTTGTCAACAATATTTCGCCTATGAATCTTAATCATAAATTATTCTTCATCAGCTCATTTTTATGTCCCCACTGCTGGGGCACGAGCCTTCCCTATGGATGGATATGGAGAACGGGCCATAAACCACCACGCGGGCCCAGTGCGGATTGGTGGTTGTTAACGACTGCTAATGCAGCCGGGACCAACGGCTTTACGTGCCTTCCGAAGCACAGAAATCAATAAATTAAGAGATTTTTATCTCAATGTCAAAACATAACGTACCTAACTCGCTCCTACATTGTAACCCAGTTACTTTGTGCTTATTTTCAATTAATAGTTTGTTTTCGACTAAGCTATGAATAGCATTGTTTACAAACCTTCGTGGTTTTCTAATGTTATTTATTATTTAGATATAAAATGTTACTTTTCTTTAAGTGGTAATAAATTAAAAAACAAAAAAGAAAATAAAGGTTCAATTATGATGTCGATAAATTTTTTTGATACCACGAGCTGAAGCCACGATTTTGACAACGTAGTTTAGTTTATATATGTTACGGATGTCACCATTGAGGTTGAAGCCTAATGACGACTCTATGAAGTGTGTAGTACCTAATACAACAAAAAATACAGCTTTTCAGTTTAATTTGGCTTTCTCTAAAACTGTCTTTCGAAGCAATAAGATCTCTACATGTTTCAATGACCATTCCACATGTAAGACCGCGCGTGACCAGGGCACAAACACCTATCGCATATTTATTATATTGTGTGAGGACAGCGTGAGAATTTCAATTTAAAATATTTGTCGTTGTAAACTGCAAATAGTGCATTCGCGCTGAAAATTGCTTTGTTGACATCCAACAGTTCTCGGAAGGCCAATTCGGAGAATTCCTGTTAAAAAGTAGCAATATTATTTCGACTTTTGAAAATTCGTGCAATAAATTTAATTAAAAACGATTCACAATTAATGTATGCCCATTCTACAAAACATAGAGGAATCGTTATGAAAGGAATAAAAAATATATTTGAAAAAAATGCTTGATTAATAAATATTTTAATTTTCCTGCTTTCCTGTTATCAGAATTGCAGCAATGCAGCCTTGCACGATTTTTAGAACTCAGATGGTTATTAGAGAACTAACAGAGTACCTACCTAATAAAAAGCATACGACCAACCATATGAAGACTGCTCATAAGAATAAGAAACATTTATTGTCCTGCACAACAATTAACAATAACAAACACAAAAAGGATTCACTTGACGGTCTTCTACAACAATGCCACTCTGACAGTGCACACGCAGTCAACGGTACACTTGCTTGCCCCACCAGCGGCTTTTTCAATTTCAATATGAAAGATCATCATCATCGTCTCAGTCAAAAGACGTCGACTATAAGACAATGGCTTCCACCAAGGATCTCCATAACGACCGGTCTTGTGCTGCTCGCATCTAGCGGCTACCAACGACCTTTACCTTATCGTCGGCCCATCTTGTTGGAGGCCTGCCCACACTACGCTTTCCAGTACGCGGTCGCCGCTAGAAAACTGTTCCCAGCGGCCGTTAGTCCTGCCCACTGTCACTTCAGCTTAGCAACTCATCGGATATACATATTACTTTAATTATAAATCTATTGAAAAACATTATGTTATTAAATGTTTCGTCAAAATTAGTAATTTACTAAGAATTCCGAAATTTACAGGCATTACAGGCTTTTTCGACTCGAAATTGCCCTACGTATTTATTGCGAATGCCTTTACACCACCATTCTGACAGAATCCTTGCGCCATTTATTGGATTCCAAGTAATCGACATGTTTGCAAGCAGTTGAAATAATAATATAATTCAGTATGTTTATTTTTTTATGCGTTCGATTCCCAGGATGAGCAAAGTATGTTGTGTATTTTCGATATTAGGCGTTTGGTCGGCTACAACTTACATTTTTTTTTCTATTTTTTACCGGTAAGCACATTGCCTTCATCTCACTCACCTGATATTATGTGATGACAAGGCCAATGTTGGAAGCACACTTCACCCGGATCCTCAACTACTGAGGCACTGGCTATCTATCTCTAGCTGCCAGAATACAATAATGCTGCAGACATTGATGTTATGCCGACATATTTAGAAAAGGTGGTAATAGCCAGCCGTCATCGTTGTTACTAAGAAATGTTGCTTGTTTAAATCTTACAATTAGACGTAAATTGTCATAGTAGTCATTTAACATCGTAATTGGATTTCCTACGACAAAGTGTCAATCAAATCTACGGTGTAAAGATGAGGAAAAAATACGACCGTAACCAATAAGAAAATATATTATTAAATAGGATTTTCTTTCTCTTGAAATTTCTGTATATGAATTATTTTTTTCTTATTTTTATTACTTTACAGTATCTGTATTTATGTAATAGCATCTTATTTACGCTATTAAAACAGATGCAAAATATAAGTTTTATACATCCGTATATAACACGACTCCATTATATTTCTAACATAAATAAAATAATGATTAAAAAAAAGAGAAAATGTTAAAAAAAGAATCCACGTGCGGGGTTTGAAGCCGCACCTCATGACATGCCGGGTCAGGTGCACTATATTCCAGATCTGATATATATTTTACGCAAATTTTGTTGCGAACAAATTAAATTTGAAACAAATATTGATAAAACTTCCACGAATGATACTTCAAATGAATTAAAAGAAACGAGTTAGCAAATTAGTTAGTGGCGATATTTCTATGAAATATCTCAAGAAATAGTAATAGCATATATAACTTAATTACAACTTGAAGGTACGAATACAAAATTTAAATAGAATATAGACCAAAAGACTATGCTGTACATTGCAATGTAAAAATATTGATTTGTAAGGAATCCTTCTTTAATAATTTCCAAATGTAAATAAAACTCAACACTGCAAAACACATTTGATAAATTTTTTCCCAATTTCCCATTCTCAATAGATTTGGTGCAAATCGCTGTTTATAGTTAAGGCGAAGGGTAAGGTAATAAATGCGATAGCCCGTTTTGTGAATAAACCACGCAACAAAAAGTAGTGCACAATTATTAAATAAATACTATGGATGCTTTCCTGTTATCGGACGGTACGCAATGTTTAAAAAAAGATCTGGTCCGTTAGTAATCATCAAATTATCCATTGGTGGCGCTAGTGTGCCTTACCCTTCGCTTTAAGTTACTTTGATAGACTGTAATAAACGATTTATGATTTTTGATTTGATTTTTGATTTAACTTAAAAATAAAAAACTACATATTTTTACACACAAAAAGAGGAGCAGGAGTGTATAGGTCAGTTTGGTCGACAAAGGCAACCCTGTATTTATGAAAGTTTATATTTTATTTTAATACATAAGGGGTGGTCATCTGGTGGTATCAGGCGTTGATTCCCAGCGCGTGGTATAGGTTTGTACTTGGCTTGGTTGGTGATAGGGCTTGATTTGAGTCCACCTGGCTAGCTACTACCAATTTGAAAAAAGACAATGTTGAAAAAATTCCACGAGCGGGATTCAAACCTAACTATGATATCGTAGCTCAATCCAACTCGCCGAAATTAATCAACACTATTTATACTCTTACTCTGTAAGCCAAAGGAGCCCTATTCAATGTCGACAACTACGTCATCAAAATCCGATCCTAATATTTTTACAAATATTGAAAGATCAGTTAAGAATTAGGCAAGCTATATTTATGATTATTTAAATATAATTTTACGCAAATATTGTTGCGAACAAATTACAAATTAAAAAAAAGACAGTGTATATGTAAATAATCTTACTACCAACTTGTCTAAATAATTAGGCATAACGTCAATGTTGATAGCATTGTTGTGTACCGACAGTTAGAGATAGGATAACCCCGTGTGGTGCCGGGGGTAAAGAATTGCACCACCCCATCACTTCCCGTGGGTGTCGTAGAAAGCGACTATGGGACCATTCCGGAGGATGGGCAGCAGCGTCTCTCTGTGATTATTCTCTCCTTACTGCGATCGCCAACCCGCCTGCCCTGCAGGCTCCTCTCAAAATTATTTGAGGGAGGCCCTTTTCCAGCAGTGGACGTCTTTTTGGCTGAGATGATGATGATGATGATGATAGCCACAGCCTCAGTAGTTGAAGATTCCAAATAAAGTGAGCTTCTACCTTATTTTTACACGTCATAAGGTGGGATGGATGCAGAGTGCTTACCCTTAACGGAATAAAAACGTAATTTTTAAACGTTGAGACTCCAAACAAAATGCTGAACATCACATTGACATGCATTAGCTACAAACCTATTTTCTCTCAAGTGAATTTTGGCAGGCGCTAGGCGGGAGTCCGGAGTCGGGGCGCGTGTCCGATATAATTAAAAGGGGTAAGGTCGACTTTCCGACGCAATTTGCGATTTGACAACTCCCAAAATATGTAATTTTTGTGTGGAGTTTCCGAGTTGGGAACACCCCAAATTGTTGAGCGACTGACACGGGTTAATGTTTCGTTGTGCTCCGGATTTTTGGAAATTTCAACTTGTCGACAGTCATCTGTTAGCACATGCGCATAAAATAAGAACTTTGAAGATTTTTTAATATCAAGTTTTTCGTAAGTATCCTATACAAAGCTTTTTTTTTCAAACCAGGAAGTTTTATCGTGGGGATTAGGGAAATCCAGAAATTACTTACTTAGTTAGTAAACAATATCTTGAAAAACGTTTATTCATTTGTATTAATGCGATAAGAAATTCTCCACAGTTTTCTACTTTAAAAAAACTAAAAATTGTACAAACTTAGTGGAATAACTTTTTATAAAGTCTGTAAACTTTCTCTAAGACCCATTATAGATCTCTGTATTTTTCTTAATTTTATTTTTATTTCATTTAAGCAAAGAAAAACATCAAACGTACTTTAATATTGTAGGTACTTTGTATACGAAGTGTATAAATGACCTTTTTTTTTGTTATTATTTAAATTAAAAAGATTTTTTTAGAGTTAGAGTTAAATAATAGTTAGGTAATAGTTGTCATAGATATGTAGGTTATGAATGCGTTCTCTTGCACGCATTGATTTATACAAGCTCGTGTTCGCATTGATTTATCATAGACACTTTGCAGTATCTATTGTACATTTTTTCTGAGTCAACTAACTATGCTTTTTTATTAACATACATTGTCTCACTGCTGAGCGAAGGCTGCCTTTAATTCCTTCTGACCCTGGCTGCCTTTCACCAATCTCTTCTGTAAACATCGAGATCTTATCTCTAACAGCCGCCCTACGCCATCTTCCGTCGTAGTATCAAAAGCATAGTCAAATTCACCCACAAATTCAGGAGGTTACATAAAAACTGTAAGACCATAGGTACATAATCATCACTGACCCAAATTTGTCGTGCCGTTATAATTATCCACCTTTTTCATGGCAAAGAGTTGTTTAAGCCTCACCTTAACTTTGCGGAGTAATTAGTAATCACGCAACAACTAGGTGGGGAGCGTTAATGTACTGAGTGCGTTATTCTGATTTGTTGGACACATTTTTCATTTAGATTGTGCTTTGTTTTTATTTAGTCATCACTCTCATTTGTTTCTGTTTCGAATGGTAGCCTACGCTAACAGTATTCGCCACGACATTGATATATTTACAAGTTCTGAAGCCTCCTTGAAATCTAAATTAAAGTCAATCTCAAATGTGAAATCTTTAGCGTAAATTATAGAAAACAATATGTAACACCCTATAGTCCAACTTTTTTTTTGTTATTATTTAAATTAAAAAGATTTTTTTAGAGTTAGAGTTAAATAATAGTTAGGTAATAGTTGTCATAGATATGTAGGTTATGAAAACTTAAGCATGCTAGGTTCGCATCTAGAAGATAACATTCTAATCATATTTTAATGTTTTATGAAATTATGTCATTATGATTGTTATCGGTTTTGTGAACTAAATAAAAATAAAAAGAATAAAAAATAAATAAAAGCAGTGTGATGGGCATTTTTGATGACGTCAGTAAGTCGTAAGTACCTACAACATCAGACTGTCACAAGCTGTTAAATTTCCTCAAGAGACCTTGAACTTTATATATATGGTCCTTACCTATGAAATTGGCGTTTTTTTCTCACTTATTAATACTTATTAATTGTACTTAATAATTGTATTACTTCTAAAAGTCAATACCAGTTGTTAATTAATATTATTATACACCTTTAATTAGGACTATGTTACTTAGGCTTCAGTAATAACTATAATTATTAATTTTGTGTCTTTATCGCTCAATATTTTTTTTAAATTGGCTTCTTTTTTTGTTTTAGGAATTGACCTTTTGTTTCGATGTAGCTTTGAAGAAACTTGATTTTTTTTTCTTTTTAATTTCTGCTATATTTAGCTAGTGAAACAAACACACTACTCTACAATTTTTATAGTGTTAACATAAATAGATGCTAAGAAAATAAAAAAAAACGTTAGTATGAAAAATATAATTTTATAAAAAATCTTCATACAAAACGTCAATTTCAAAGGTAAGGACCTAATATATGGCATAAAAAAATTGACACTTTTAGATAGGTTGATTGATATGCAGGCGTCTGTACCTAGTTGGCCTTTACAGTGTGTAACAAAAGCCCTGTCAGATCCTTGAAGATTTTTGTACCGAAATTGCTCAAATTACCCCAAAATTATGCTAATTTTATAAATGTGACCACACTTTCCATCAGTGGCGGCGCCGCCAAAGGTCCTACCTACCAAAGTGCAGACAAAAGTATTGCCATGTAAGTTTTGTCATTTAACAAAATTTTTATCGGGGTAATTTTTTTTCACTTATTACTTCAAAATAATTACTTAAATGGAACTGAATCTCGATACCTAATAAAACTTTTACGGATCGGACAGGGTTTTTGTTTTATTTTGTATACTATCTTACGGCTTGAAAAAATGCCTGCATCATTAAAATTAAAATAAAACAAAAAAAAAGCGCTACAATCCATGGGTACCTACGGGTTTAATCACCACGCTTGTCAAATTAGACATTAATGCGGGTTATGCATCGAAAAACTCGAAACACTATACTTTCCCTGGGAATTGAACCCAGGACCTTCGCTTTGCCACTTGATCACTGAGGCCAAGAGATCACTTGTGATGACATAAAAAGGTGCAATAAAACAAGCAATTACTAAAAAGTTTATAAAAAGGAACTTTATGCATGGAACAGAATATGTTATCTTAACGCAAGGTCCCCCTTCTCGAGCTCATACCACCATCGCCCTTTTACCACCGAACCTCCAAACGTACTGCAGGATATCATCCCCACCTAGTAGAAATTCCACTATGTCGCACTAAACGCTTCATGTCATCATTTTTACTGCGCACTGGCAGGGAGTGGAATTCTCTGCCATCGTCTGTGTTCCCAAAAACTTATAACCTGAATGCCTTCAAGGAGAGAGTTAATAGACTTCTTCTGGGGCAGCTCGCTCCATCGTAGACCTCATCTACGCTCACCATCAGGCGATATCGAGGTCAAGAGCTGTCTTATTAGACATTTAAAAAAAAAACAATATACTGTCTACAAAATGAGGTTTTGCCAAAAAGGATGTAGCTTTAACGATAAATAGATGACAGTCTACACAGAATTAAAAAAAAAACAACAACAGTTTCGCAAATAAATAAATACTAACTGTCACTTCACAGACGCTCTCCACTAAATTAAGCTATGAATAAGTTATCCGAAGAAAACGTTTCCTCCACAACTCGATAGGAAATGAATGCTGTTAGTTTTCGAAAGTGCATTTATTCGTGTTCGACGACGCGATGCTAATGCACCAAGTTTGCGCTCAGCCATAAAGTTGCGCCGATGCTTTTCATCGTACAAGCCGTACTAGTTATACATTCGGTTGTTATAGCAAACATTATAGTGTTTATACACTTTTTAACTCTTGCGCTCCATTTATATCAAAGTTTTTTTATAACGGGGATTAATGCAAACTACTGGGAAAAGGTCACATTTTATCAACTGCAAATATTTTGACAAAAACATCTAATTATAGCAGAGAAATAAGGCATTAAAAGCATTACTAGCATATTACTAGCATTTAAAAAAAAATCAGGCTAGTTTTTTTTTACTTTTCCTGACAATTGTAATATTTTTAAGAGCGGCCTCTCTGTCGGCTCCTTTGAATGAAACTACGGGCACGTGTGAGCGGTGAAGGCAATGCGGCCTCTCTGTTTCGGCTCCTTTAAATTGGAATTACCGAAAGTGCTTTATCTTACTTTTTAATCGAAATGTCTTTTGGCGTTTTTATTGAAAACTAGCGTATAAAAATTTAAGGTTTTTTCATTAAAATAGTTTATATATGTTGTTAAATTTATCCTCAAAATATTTTCAGTTGATAAAATGTGACCTTATATGTATACAGGTTGACTATTTTATCACCGTTCAAACCTTCTGAGATGACTCCCGTGATACAAACGAACAACTCTTACTATTGGACGAACTCCCTAACTCGAAAATAAAATTCCTTACATTTTGATCGAATGAATATTGATGTTTTGTATGGAACAGCTGAATTTTATTTTCGAGTTAGGGAGTTGGTCCAATAGTAAGAGTTGTTCGTTTGTATCACGGGAGTCATCTCAGAAGGTTTGGACGGTGATAAAAAAGTAAATCTGTATATAGGTATCGAAAACGTACCTTTATACTCGACTTTTCAGCCAGCCCGCGACAACGACCGGTGAAACTTAATCAAAACGGCGGTTATAAAGGTATGCCTATGATACCTACAATAGTAGTTTGCGTTATTTCTCTTTATAAAGACATTGATTATAATAAATATAATAATATATTATAATATAGACGCAAAAGGCAGTACTCCTAGACACGGCACGTATTGTCAGAAGGTTCCTCACTCTGCAGCCCTGACCACCGGTAGCTTGGGCCCTGCCCCGCTGCTGGTGGTACTCTAGGATTAGGTTTTTATAATGTTTTATTGTTTTTATATTAAAATATTGTAAAAATCTAGTTTTAAGAAAGAAAATAAATAAAGAAGATAATAATAATAATAAATCGTTTATTTCAGATTATTCATATATATATATTCTTTATTGCACATAAACACAAATACAGAGAACTGTTTACAAACAATGGTGAGCAAAGGTGGACTTATCTCTAAAAGAGATCTCTTCCAGCCAACCTAAGGTGGAATGGGAGCATCATGTTTAAGAGGAAGCGACATTCATCCATATTTGTTAGTAAAACTTAAAAATATTGTTAGTATTTATATATGTATGAATCTCTATTGATTATATCTATTGATTATAGTGTTTCTTTTATTTTTACGCAACGGTGAGGTGTAGCCTTTATTACACCTAATGGCAAGCGTTGGTAGACAAATGGATAGAATGCTCGAGTTGAAATTGTGGTTCTATCTATGGTAAAGGTAGAAACGTTATATGCGTACAATTGCGTTATATTCGTTTGAATTTCGAACGCAGCGTCAGCTATAGCAAACAAGTACACATTTTTTTTCAACTAATATTTTAATACATTGTTAAATGATGTAAAAAGAATAGCGTAATCAAATCAATAAGGTATTTTTTAACGAAAACTAAATTTAAAACCGTAATTTTATAACTCCTTCTTAGAGAGCGACTGAAACTAAAAGAATACGATTGCCATCTTTTGTTTGAAACATCTTGAGGCGCTAATGGTAAAGGTTTCTAGTTCCTACCTAATTGTTTAATAAGTACTTAAATAATATCATTGGGTTCAATCCCTTTACTTTTCACTTGTCAGCGGAGCGTTGAAGCGTACGGACGTGTTCACGCTGCATGCCTACCCAGGAGCTAAGAGTAGTTCATAACCCTTCAATAGAGGACACTACAGGAGGTAAGTAATATATTTATTATATGCTCGAGACACACTAGTAGGTAGTTTTATGGCAACACAACTACGAAATGGCGATAGACTTCGATATTTTTCTCACCTGACAAATGCATAGTGATGTAAAAATTCATCAATACATATATTATATAATAAAAATCAAAATATACTTAATATATTATATTATATTTATATTAAAATAAATATTTAGAGTATACTCTGTAATTAAGACATGTTTTTTTTTAATATAAAGTGAAAAAATAATATGAAATAAACAAAATAAGAATAAATTATTAAGGAGAGCATTTTTTCAAGATTTCGTATTTTTTTTATTAAAAAAAGTGCAGTGCCTGCCAAAAAATTTATTTTTTATTTTTTTCGAAGTGTTGGAATCACATAGTATCCATTAAAAAAGCTTTTTACGATAAACAAAAAATCATACAATTAAATATTAAAATGGTAATAATCCTTTTAAAAACTTGATCCTAACTAACTATAGGCATACGCAAAACAATATCCTATACGGCTTATACCGAGTCATACGTTCAATCAAACTGACTGCAATACGTGCACCAACTGGCAAAGGAACTCAAAACAACTGAAGTCTGTCCACCAACCATGAAGCTGGTTTAAAAATTCCCGCATGTGACGTCAGTCTCTTCTATATTTATTAACTTTCTTCAACTTTAAACGTAACAAACAGAAAGCGCACTCTGAAATGTCCATAATAGATGTCCAAAGTTAAGGCGACACATTTGACGTACTCTTATACCTACCTATCTTTAGAAGCAGACGTCTGGCGGTAGAGTGGCAATCAACCCACATATGAAATGGACACTAATATAAATCTATTATTATAGAAAAATCAAACAGACGAGACAATGATAAGATATTTATATTATTTATATTATGATAAGATAACACCGAGTAAGAAAATCTTTTAATAAAGGTAAGAAAGAGGCTAGATGCCTTAATCGAAACGAGCAACCGTGATTCGAGTAGCTCGATGACGCAGTGGATAATGCGCCCGGTCTGCAATTGCTAAGGCGACTGTCGCAAAGGCCGGTCATCGGATGGGTGACCAAAGATGTATTATCTCGAGCTTCTCTCTAAAGCCGTTGGTCCCGGCTGCATTAGCAGGCTTTAACAACCACTGCACCGCACTGGGCCCGCGTGTTCTTTTATGACCCGTTCTCCCTATCCATCCATAGGAAAGACTCGTGCCCCAGCAGCGGCGACACAAATTGAGCTAATGATGATGAATAAAATCGTGATTCTATTTATATGTAAGTATTTGCTTGCTGTTTCATCATCATCATCATCATCATCAGCTCATTTTTTATGTCCCCACTGCTAGGGCTCGAGCCTTCCCTATGGATGGATAGAGAGTACGGGCCATAAACCACCACGCGGGCCCAGTGCGGATTGGTGTTTGTTAAAGACTGCTAATGCAGCCGGGACCAACGGCTTTACGTGCCTTCTGAAGCACGGAGGAGCTCGATATGATAAATTTTTGTCACCCATCCGATGACGGGCCTTTGCGAAAGTTGCTTAACCTCAGCACTCGCAGACCGGGCGCGTTAACCACTGCGCCATCGAGCTTGCTGTTTAGTCGTATTTAATGATATCGAACGTTTTTTTAAAATTATTTTACGCATTATTGGAAATGCTTTTCCGCATAAGACCTTACGCAAAGTAACTCGCAGCAGTTGGAAGAGAAGAGCTGAAGATCGGGCCCGGTGGCTTGCATTAGAAGTGGCTTTTGTCAAGAATTGGACTAATACGGGATTATGATGATGATAATGATGATGATGATACAGCGAGGATCTGAGGCAACCCGCGAGTTTTGTTATTCCCATGATTTTCCTTAGCCCTTCATTGCTTTTACACTTATTTCAAAGTATTTAATAAAATCTTGTTGATAAGTAGAAGAAACAATAGCCAAAAATAATTAGATTACAATCAGCAATGTTAATATTATACCAAAAGAGCACGTACGCACGGGAATAGTTGATTAAGTAATGCCCTCTTAGAAAAATCTCTGATATTTCAGTTACAATCATACACACAGTACATGGCTTTCACATCGCATAAACTATTGTGATGCATTCATGTCGTAAAAACTAGGTAAAAATAATTTTTTTACAAGCGCCAATGTTTTGGCGCTTGTAAAAAAATTATTTTTTATTTTTTTTACAAGCGCCAAAACATGAGCTCTGATATGGTACCCACTTAGTCCGACCAGACGTTTGTGTGTTGTTGTAAATAAAACTCTAAAAGTATTACATTAGGGTATATATATGTAATACTTTTAGGAGTGTTATAACACCCTGTCGGTCCAAGTGGGATACCTAATTAATTTCAAATAATATAATATTATTTAAACTTGTATAACACTCGGCCCGAGTGAGAAAGCACTCGGTCCGAAATCCGTTCTTAGTTCAATTCTTAGGTCGGGCGAAGTGTGTTTCGAACTTAGAGCAGTTGGTTTTATGCTCTAAGGTTTCGAACGATCAATGCATAGCCTGGGTATGTGATTACCAACCCGCATTTGGCAAGAAAGTGTAGCGATGATCTGACTTCAATGATGGAGACGTTTGTCCAAGATTGGGAAAGTGTACATGCTATTAACTTACATAACTTACGATCAACATTTACACTTTCAAAATCATCAACAATAATATAAATATGCGAATTGTCCTATTATTTTTAATTAGACAGCGACCCTAATAGCAGGTCGTTTAGACAGCAAACGGATGTAATGCTACTATTCAAAAGTTCTGAAGCCAAACCCATACTTCATCCTCATGATGCCACGAACTTAAGAAACATCTTGTTCTGGATAAAAGTTCTGAAGCTCCATATAAAATTTTAAGAATAATTTTAAATATTCTTTTCGCTGAATATATGTTGCTACTTTACAACTGCTTGTGTTTGTGTACTTTACAACCTTGTTGATTGTAATAAATCGGACTAAAACTAAGCATAAGCATAAGGGGCATAAGCTTTTCCCACATGAACTATGTCATTTAAGGCCATGACATGAAAATCAATTGTCATATGTGTGTTAGAGTATCACTTGAGAACGGTTTGAGCGATTTGACTGATTTATTTTTTGTTGTGTTCGTAAATTGTCAGGACAATGTTTGTATCAAAACAAAGTTTTCGACGGGATACGGGTGTTTAGTGAAGCGGACGGATTCACGAGCAGGCCACTAGTGTATGATAAAAGGAATCGCTAAAATGTTACATACAAAGTTGACAACAGTTAAATTGCTCGATCAAAAATGCGCTGACCAAACAATGGAAACAAAATATTTTACGAGTGTCACTCGTAAAACTTTTGTAAAGGTGCATACAAGCTGGGGAATTGTGGTTGAACACTCGCGTAAATGCATTTTTTAAAGACTACATCACATTGTATATCTATCTACATTGTTCTGATTCCAAGGTAAGTAGCTAAAGCACTCGTATTATGGAAATTAGAAACAACGACCGTATCGCAGCCACTCAGACCCGACACAATATCGAAAAGTTCGTTTTCGACATTGACACGACCGGGAATCGAACCCGGGACCTCAGAGTTAGCGCCGCCCAAAGTCCGGCGTACAAGCCACTCGGCTACGGAGGTTAATTGGGTTTTTCACAAAATACAACACGTGTTTCACTAGTCATCGTTGAATAGCGAGATTTAGTCGTTGGCCCAAGTATTTGCTGGATCCAGGGTCTCATGTGGTATCATCATCATCATCAGCTCATTTAATGTCCCCACTGCTGGGGCACGAGTCTTCCCTATGGATGGATAGGGAGAAAGGGCTTTTAGGCCTTTTGTTGAAAGTTGCTTTACCTCAGCACTCGCAGACCGGACGCGTTAACCACTGCGCCATCGAGCTCCTCATGTGGTATAGTAGATACTAATAGATGGTAGATGATGGAGTACTTATTAACTACATAAGAAACACAAATAATACAAATAGGAATTTATTATAATAAATAAATAAATACAAAATAAATAAACTTTCCTACACTCACACCAGTTATCTAGCCCAAGAGTAGCTTTGTTATGAAACTCGTTAAATGGTTACTAGACAACGGATAAACATTCTTAAAATACTTAAATACATACTTATTATATATACATAGAAAACACCCAGACCTGAGACAATTTAGAAAAACAATAATTTCTAAATTGACCCGACCGGTGATCGAACCCGGGACCTCAGAGATGGCGACACCATGAAAACCGGTGTGCAAGCCACTCGACCAAAGAGGTCGTCGATTATATGCCTCGACCTTCATTAATCGCACTGCAACTGCAATCATAAAATATATTATCGCCTTTTGTTTTTCCGTCACTATTGAATATTGAATTGCTAAGAAGATTACAACTAAGAAAATTGCTAAGAATTGCTAAGCTCAAGTGGCAGTGGGCAGGGCACATTGCTCGCAGGACTGATGGCCGCTGGGGCAGAGCAGTCCTCGAGTGGCGACCGCGTACCGGAAAGCGCAGTGTGGGCAGGCCTCCAACAAGGTGGACCGACGATCTGGTGAAGGTCGCGGGAAGCCGCTGGATTCGAACAGCACAAAACCGGTCGTTGTGGAGATCCTTGGGGGAGGCCTTTGTCCAGCAGTGGACGTCTTTTGGCTGAGATGATGATTGAATATTGAAACTGTAAATTTATACATTTATTCTTTTATTTTAGTTAAATGGGAGAAATCCATGTTGCAAAAATAGCCGTTTAATTTGCTTACTAATATCCTCTTTCATTCCTATTTAGTGTACAGTCCGCGAGGACTAAGCTGAGCTTTGCATTTGTGTGAGTGTACAAAGATAGTGTAGGTGTGACATCGGCCTAAAGCGCGACGCGTCCCATGCTGAGCTTAAACCGGTTTATACTACTTTTTGGCAACTGGCCTGAGGCGCGGTGCGTCCCTCGCGCGACGCAACTCCGCCGCGCACCTTCCGCACTTCACATCTTGTACTGGTAGAACACTATATGGTCTGTGTGGTAGAAATATGAACGCAGAAAACTACACGAAATGCACTTAAAACGCAATTAATTCTAAATTTAAAGCCCAATAGCGCTGTGGTGGTAGACAATGCATCTTACCACAATTAGTTAGAAAACCAATATTTGTACCCCAGGTCAATCATTTAATGCTATAGTAAATAACATATCACAGGTTTCACTGAATAGTTCCACAAATGTTATTGTGTTGTGTGGTGACAGTTCACATACTAGGAAACGTGACATTATAAATAATTTTAATATTTTGATAAAACTGCAATCAGATACGAATTGCAGATTAATAGTTAGCGCTTTTCCCTATTGTACAAATTTAACCTGGGAACAAAATAAGCGCATTTATGACTTAAATTTATTACTATTTAATTTGATTTGTCGTCATAGTGACACTATTTTATATTTCGATATTAATAAATTTATTAATAACTTTACTTTGACGTCAGATACTATGTATCTTTCTAAGAAATGTAGGATTCAGATAGCTATCTTGTTAGCTTTTAATATACATGATATAGTTATAGGTGGTATAACTAAGTCTTTTCATGATAATAACTTAATCATTAGTAGTTCTACTAATGCAACTTTTACACCTAGTAATAAGGTAACCTCAGATTTAAACTGAGGTCTAAGACAAAAGCCAAGCCCACATCCATTACTATTGTACATCAAAATATTCAGGGTTTGGCTGGCAAGGACTTAGAATTAGAATTATTAGCAAAAAATCAGGTAATTCATGTATTTTGTATAACGGAGCATTGGTTAAGAAGTCATGACACATCGTTCCATGTGAATAATTTCCAACAAGCAAGCGCGTACGTGCGAAGCTCCGCTATTCACGGCGGTTCTCTAATATTAGTAAAAAGCAATATTAAATACAAAAATCGCAACGATATTGTAGACCTATCAGTGGAGCGTAACATTGAACTATCGTGTGTGGAGTTCAATAATAATATTGTAATAGTGTGTGTATACCGACCCCCATCGGGCAATTTCGATATTTTTGAATCAGTAATGGAAGACGTACTTAGAAAATTAAAATTAAAAAAGAAATTTGTTTTAGTATGTGGAGATTTTAATATAAATATTTTAGAAAACACTTCAACGAGTGTTCGTCTTCTTGCCTTATTTAAATGTTTTAATCTTTTAAATTTATTTCTTGAACCCACTAGAATAACTTCACATTCTGCCACTTGTCTCGATAATATTTTTACAGACTATGACCCTGTTTCCAAGTCACTCATTAGTAATCTTACGTCTGACCATTGCGGTTTGAAGGTGACCTATGATTTTGATATTAGGGATGAACCAAAACTAGTGAACTGTAAACCAGTTACAAAAGAGCGAGTGGAGTGTTTCAAAAATAGTATAGCTTGTAAAATTAATGCATTACCCTTTGTACAAGAGGATCCAGATGTACTTTATAGTAATCTTTTTAACTTAATCAAGACCGAATACAACCAGGTGTTTACACCAAAAACAATAAAAATTACTCATAAACTTAAGTTCTGTGACTGGGCCACGACTGGTATATATAAAAGTAGAAATAAATTGTATGATTTATATAGTTTAAAACAATATAACCAAAATGTTAATTTTACGGAATATGTAAAGAATTATTCGAAAATGTTTAAGAAAGTGTGCATAGTAGCAAAATCTAATTACATTAAAGAAAAAATTAAAAAGTCTAACAATAAAATTAAAGCCACTTGGGACATTATAAACCGTGAAACAGGTAAATTTAAACCACGGGATAATAGTTTCACTTTAAAAGTAAATGACAATTTAGTTAATTCAGACTCACAAATTGCTAATATTTTTGATGATTTTTTTGTAAATATACCTGTAACAACAACGTCAAATTTAGATTCATCACCAGAAGTTGCACAAACTTTACTCAAAAAAATGTACCAAAATGTAATCTTTCTTTTCAATTTAAATACACTGATTCAATTAATATTATTAAAACATTCAAATCACTTAGAATGAAAAACACGAGTGATTTATGGGGTATATCTGTTAAAACAATTAAGGATATTATTCATTTTATTGCACCGTATCTCGCTGAAATTTTTAATAACTGTGTCGATAAAGGAATCTTTCCTGACCTTATGAAGTTTAGTAAAGTTATACCTTTATTCAAATCAGGAAACAAAGAAGACCCCAGTAACTATCGGCCCATTTCAATATTACCGGCGCTAAGTAAAATCTATGAAAAAATTATACTCGAACAGTTGATGACATATTTTAACACAAACAACCTTTTACATAGTAAGCAATATGGCTTTACTAAGGGTCGTTCCACTACTGATGCAGGTGTTGCTCTAATAAAACATATATTTGATGCCTGGGAGAAGTCTCAAAACGCTCTTGGAGTTTTTTGCGACTTATCCAAGGCTTTCGATTGCGTTGAGCACCGGACTCTGGTGATGAAGCTACATTATTACGGTCTTAAAGATTTTGCTCTAAAATTAATACAGTCATATCTTTGCTCTAGAACACAAACTGTCGATATAAATGGTACTAAATCATCTGGTTCTAATGTAAAAATGGGAGTTCCACAAGGGTCGATTCTTGGTCCTTTTCTATTCTTGATTTATGTTAATGACTTGCCATTCTTTGTAGAGAACTTCTGTGAAATCGTATTGTTTGCAGATGATACTTCACTCATTTTTAATGTAACTAGGTGTAGGACTAATTATGAAAATGTAAATAAAGCTCTTTCGGAGGTACTCCGTTGGTTTACTATTAATAATTTACAGCTTAACGCTAAGAAAACAAAATGTATTAAATTTATATTACCAAATGTCAGAAATGAACCAATTGATATTAGAATAAACGGTGATCAATTAGAATTGGTGGATTCTACAGTCTTTTTAGGCATAACCCTTGACTCAAAACTTCAATGGAATCCTCATATATCGAAATTGGCCGGTAAACTCAGTTCTGCTGCTTATGCCATTAGAAAAATTAGGCAGTTAACAGACGTTGAAACTGCTAGAACAGTTTATTTTAGTTATTTTCATAGTGTCATGTCGTATGGCGTCCTACTGTGGGGAACAGCGGCTGATATTGAAACTATATTTATTCTACAGAAACGAGCAATAAGAACAATCTATAAACTAGGATCACGAACTTCCTTAAGAAATCTTTTTAGGGAGATTGGTGTCCTGACAGTTGCATCTCAGTATATTTATAATTGTATAGTTTTTGTACGTTGCAATATCAACTCCTTTACTAAACATGGTGACGTACACAATTTCAATACTAGAAATAAGACAAAACTTGTAATGCCACTGTTCAGGTTACAAAAGGTTCTTGGTTCTTTCTTGGGGCAAGGTATACACTATTACAATAAAATACCAAGTACTGTACTAGATTTACCTTTAGATAAGTTTAAAAAACATGTGAAATCTTTATTACTCATAAAAGGTTATTATACAGTCAAAGAATATTTAGATGATAAAACAGCCTGGTTATAATAAAAAAAACATTATACTCTAGAATCATCATAATAAAATTAATTTATATAATTTGTATACTGATATGATAGCCTTTATCAACAGTGTCCTACAGATAACAAACAGCGTTGCGTTAAATAGATCACTAAGTTTTTTTTATTTAGAGTATCTTGAGTGTGTCATGCTCTCTTTACTGTCTCTACGGTGGTGGCGTGTGCGTCGGGTCGTTACGTTCCCTAAAATATGGTTGAGCGAAGCGATGGCTGATTCATATGTCATACTCGTGAACGGGTGCCGCCTGTGGAGGCTGGTCTGCTCACGCTTACTTATCTTATTTTTAGTATTTTTCACTATAATTTGACTTTGTTTTTCTTAAACAATTTTTGACTTCTACGATAGTACTGTAGTGGTACTGTATGACATTGTGGAAATTGTAACTTTTACCTGATGTAAATTTGTTAGCGTAGATTTTTATTTTGTGTTTATTTTTTTTTTACATGTTGTGGTTGTCTTCTATATTTTGTGTTTATTGTAATGGAAAGTGTCCTGCTATGATAGGGCATTTTCCAATATTTTTGACGCTGTAAGGGAGAAAAGAGCTGGACACTTGCTGAGTTTCTTGCCGGTTCTTCTCAGTACAAGATCTCCCGCCCAGAGTAGACTTACGAACCGATGGCATAGTGACATTCATAAGAGCTACTTGTAGCCTAAACTGAATAAATGATTTTGAATTTTGAATTTTGAATTTTGAACCCCGCTCCTAACTCAAATAGTCGTAAACAAGATGTTATTGACTGGCTCAAGTATCGCAATTACCACCATCTATCGATTATACTGCAAAACAAACAAAACATTATTGAATATAAAATTGACACACATTTTCACAGCGTCCTTCGTCTACCACTCTAACACCCGGATTTCAACCCAATTGAAAATATATTATGGGCAATGATTAAAGGATACGTAGCGAAAAAAAAACTTGTCAATTAATATGTATACAATAATGAGGTTAGCGAAAGAAAAAGTTGACACTATTTCTGCACAAAAATGAAAAAAATGTATGTGACCACTCAGTAAAAGAAGAAAAAAAGTTTAGTGGTCACGATGCTGCTCTTGATGATATAACGGAAAGATTCATTGTGAACACAAACGACACATCAGACGAGAGTGAAAATGAAGATAATGAAAATGATGAAGATGCAATGTCCGGTGTAGAAGAGTTGTTATAATTTGTTTTTTTGTTAGAATTTTATTTATTGCTCTTTAATAATAAAAATTATTTTCAAAAATGATGAAGATGCAATGTCCGGAGTAGAAGAATTGTTATAATTTACTTATGTTTGAATGCTATTTATTGCTCACTAATAATAAAATTTATTTTTAAAAGTTTTTTTCATACTCTACTTTTAGTGATCACTCACCAAATGCAAAGCTCTGCTTAGGCCTCGCGGGCTGTACCTGTATTTTTAATTCTGCAATTAAAGAGATAAATCACTTAAAAAAACCTACCCAGTTCCTTCGCAAACATATAGTGCCTTACAAATAAACAAAGAATAAGCTCCGGTTCAAATATTTCAACGATCATATCAACGAACGCCCAAACGAATGGTCGTCAGGCATGCAGTGTTACAAGCCGCTGCAAACAACGAGAACTAGTTGTAGTAGGCATTTAATTTTTTCACTGTATTTTATAAATATTTAATTCAGCTTCAGTGCAGCAATAAGCACTTAAAAATAAAATGTAAAATTTACTATAGCGTTGTGTTATCAAATTTGTGGTATTTCATCTGTAAGCATGAATCGCCAATCGGTTGCAATAAGTTTTGTCTTTTTTACTCTAATTTGAAATGACGTTTACATGACAGGGACAAAACACGGAATAACTTGTCAGACCTTATTCTTTGTTTATTTGTAAGGCACATAGACTTGTGGTTGTTTTGCTTCCATCGCATGCAATACAGATAACGCTCTCAGCGATAGCGTGACCAAAATAGATAGAAAATATCCGAGCGGGGACCAAAGTCCACATATTGGTCTTGCCACAACCCACAAATAAACCGAGCATGCACAGAAAGGATTTCTATAACGTAACATGTATTTACTTTTATCTTATTAGAAACTCAGTGCCTTACAAATAAATAGAGAATAACCTCGGAATAGTTATTCCGTGTTTTGTTCCTGTCATGTAAACGTCATTTCAAATTAGAGTAAAAGAGACAAAACTTATTGCAACCGATGGCGATTCATGCTTACAGATGAAATACCACAAATTTGATAACACAACGCTATAGTAAATTTTACATTTTATTTTTAAGTGCTTATTGCTGCACTGAAGCTGAATTAAATATTTATAAAATACAGTGAAGAAATTAAATGCCTACTACAACTAGTTCTCGTTGTTTGCAGCCGCTTGTAACACTGCATGCCTGACGACCATTTGTTTGGGCGTTCGTTGATATGATCGTTGAAATATTTGAACCGAAGCTTATTGGCTAACGGACATCATGCTGCGCCACACTGTAGCACGTGTGGCATAGTTAAGCCTTTCGAAGGCAATAGCAGCTATGTTGCCACGAAATATTGAACTTTTTGCACTTGGAATTAGATTGAAAACCAATGAAAATCTAAAACTGTATTACTTTGTGGTCTAGTGGTTACGATAATCACAGGTCTCAAACCCAGAGGTCCTGTATGTACTTAGTTTGGTTGGTATCACCATCTTAACTAAGGGCCTGGCGACCTGTAGCCCAGGTTTCCTTTTTTTCTGAAACCTTTATCGGGCACCAGTCTCTCACAAATATAGGAATCTTAATTATTAGTTAATAAGCCATAGTCGAATAGACCTATTTGGTGATGGGAAAAATAAACATTTTTTTATTTTTTATTTTATTTTATCTAAATATGTCGCCATAACAACAATGCAACAACAGCATTGTTGTGTTACGGAAGCTTTCGGGTCAAGTGCGCTTTTGCCAACGGCCTTATCATAAATTAACATCAGGTAAGATGATGGTCAATTGCTTACTAATAAAGAATAAAAATATCAATTAATACTGTATGTATGTTATTTGTTTGCCTTTTCATCATCATCAGCTCATTTATGTCCCCACTGCTGGGGCACGAGCGTTCCCTATGGATGGATAGGGAGAACGATCCATAAGCCACCACGCGGGCC
The DNA here is from genome assembly GCA_963082485.1 of Eudonia mercurella. NCBI lineage: Eukaryota > Metazoa > Arthropoda > Insecta > Lepidoptera > Crambidae > Eudonia > Eudonia mercurella. The sequence continues at coordinate 18,325,059 of OY720031.1, read as the reverse complement.
CATTGCGGTTTGTTGTTTGTGAACGACTGCTAATGCAGCCAGGACCAACGGCTTAACGTGCCTTCCGAAGCACAGAGAAGCTCGAGATGATAAATTTTTGGTCACCCATCCAATGACCGGCCTTTGCGAAAGTTTCTTAACCTCAGCACTCGCAGACCGGGCGCGTTAACCATCAAGCTCCTCACATTGCCTGCATGTTTGCCTAAATTAATTAAATAAATAAAATCAATTAAAATATTACGGCCTACCTTCTGCGAGATTTCATCCTCACAAAGGGCAACTACCACTTCCCAATATATCTAGCTGCCCAGCAAGTCTCTACACACCCTTAAGTTTACCACCTCACCGCTCATTCGACATTGGAAGTTTCAAATACGTCAGTCAGTGTTAGATCCATTATACTCTGAACACCATTCCTTTGTAACGTCGAGTAACTCCCACGACAACTTTTATCTCGGGACGCCCAACTTTGTTGTGGACAGTGTTATTCGTAACTCGGCTACTTGAAACGCGGAAAACTGTACAGAAATATTTATTATTGAAAGGAGTAAGTTACAGTGTTTTATGAGTAGTGATAGTTATAACACCTTTTGTGGTCGCGTCATGTTGTTAGAAGATCCGGTTGTGATTGCCAGCTATTTCATCGTTATCTTCGTTCATGCTTGAATCAGACTGTACTATAATCTTGAACTGATGAAAATTTACATTAATTTTATTTTTCTTACCCACCTCATTAGTCTAGTGATTAAGACCACCGGTTTAGACCCAGAGGTCACGAGTTCGATTCCAAGCGGAGGGTACATGTTTGTGTACTCGGTTTGGTTGGTGGTAGGGCTTGTTTGTCCGCCTGGCTAGCTACCACCAACTTATCTAAATATGTCGCTGTAACAAAAATGTTTGTAGCATTATTGTGTTCCGGCAGCTAGAGATAAGATAGCCAGTGCCTCAGTAGTTGAGGTTGAGTAGGTGGTAAGGTCAAGTGCTTACCCGTAAATCATATTTTATTTTAATTTTTTTTATTTTACCTACCTATTATACTAAGTTGGTCGAAATAAACGCATTTTATTTATTATTTTATTTATTATATTTAAAATATATATATATAGTTTTTATATACTTAGTTTGCAAACATGCAACCTGAAAGCAAAAGTCGTGAGAGCCCACCAGTGCATTGGAACGTATGATGATTTGTTCTATGATGCGAAAAATTTCTTCTCCTTTATAAACAAAAATAAACAACAACTAATAAAACCAAACTTGGTCATTATTCAAAACTCGGTATTCTGAACAGGGTGCGGCGATTCTTTACGCCTGACCAGTTGTGCCTTTTGTACAAGACACAGGTACGGTCTTGCGTGGAGTATTGCTCGCACATCTGGGACGGTTCCGCAAAGTACCTTCTCGATGCTTTGGACAGATTGCAGCGTCGCGCTGTACGCATTATCGGCAACGCAGACGTCACAAATACTCTTGAAACTCTGCAATTGCGAAGAGATATTGCGTCACTCAGCGTGTTTTACCGCTTATACCATGGCGAGTGCTCTGAAGAACTCTTTGACCTCATCCCACCTTCTCCCTTCTTCCATAGGAGTACACGTGCTGCTCTTCGGAGTCACCGCTTCACTGTCTCTAATATTCCATCGCGCACTAAGAAATTTGGTGACTCGTTTTTTTGTCGCACCTCCAAAACATGGAATAGTTTGCCAGCACACGTTTTCCCTCCTTCCTATGATATGGGGTCCTTCAAACGAGGCGTGAAGAGGCACCTTGTGGGCCGGCAAAGTGAGGATAACTGACGCTGCGCTGTTCTCACGCTGCACCAGTTGTCGTCGCATCTGGATTCCATATTTACTTAACATCAGGTGAATTGGAGTCATTTGCCGTGCTATGTATAAAAAAAATAAAAAAAAAAATATTTTTGAATGAAGTGTACTGGAAATATATTTTATAAATCAACTTTCAATAGTCCCTATACGGCAAGGTACTTAATATCGCTTGTCCGACCCTATTAAGGTGGAGTAGGGAGATAAGTAACCCTAATATCAGTTAACCGAACATTGGCGGGTTTAAAAATAAACCTATTTATACTGTAAAACAACTTTTTTAGTCCTGTCAATTATGGAAACCTATGTATTGAAAAAATAGGTTTATTTATATAAAAAAATAAAAAATATACCATCTCTTTCTTCACAAAGCAGGATTGGTGTGGTTGGATTGCGTCTTTCTGGATGCAATGGCATCTTCAATGGCACGTGAACCTACCTACCTACATAGAATTTTTATAAGCTTTTAAAAAAATATAGATAATAATAATAATATATCGATATATCGGCCTACTAGACCGATATATTGATTTATAAATATCGACTTAATACGATATATATCGATATCGATATATCGATGTTTTTAAAAACCTTGCATCCCTATGAGGAACCCTTGAAGTTTCTCACCGCCCCCAAAAAAGTCCGGTGACGCCTGAAAATGTCATCTGAGGCACAAAAAAAAACAGAATCGAAATGCCATTGCCATACAGCCATCATCAACACAAACAAATTGAAAGCGTAGCAATAAAACATGTCGCCGACAGCGGGGAAGCGCTCTGACGTGTGAAAAAAAAATTAACGAAAATTTTAAATGCAAACGTTAAAACGAATGCCCACATCGGAAGTGGCAATTAGGAGTTCTGTTTAATTTTCCCGTTTAACTCTTGTATAGAGGTAGTACGAGTGAAAGTGCAAGAACTATGTCAACGGTGTTTACTGCAAGTTGTTTTGTAAATTCACATGGAACGATTGGGCCGAAGAAGCGCGCTTCGTACTATGTTGTGGAGCACTTATAAAAGCTATACGCTTGAGCACAAGTTTTTATTGTTATAGATAGGTAGGCAAGAGGAGTTCGATAGCGCAAAATAAGAAAAACAGGAAAAAAAAAGGGGAAAAAGGGAAAAAAAGAAAAAAAAAAAACGGGAAAAAAAGAAAAAAAAAAAACAAAAAAATTTACGAGCCTTACAGTTGTCGCATATGATGTGTAACATTTGACATCTCACCTTTTGAAATCAATATTACAACAGAAAATAAATTAGAGAATTAACAATTACGTATATTTTTTTACAAATCATAAAGAGAATGCAGTAAATACTCATTAGAAGACATTTGACATATCAAAATGATGACACAATATGTCACTTAAAATAATAATATGTCTTGTTTTTATTATCGATTTTAAATGTGCGCTTCCGACTCCGTATATATTTTTTTTAAATCATAAAGAGAATGCAGTAAATTCTCATTAGAAGACATGTCACACTGACACATCCTATCTGCCGCGCAATTTTTTTATGAGTAAAGAACATGTAAACAGTGTCGAGAAAATAGATCGTAATGTCAGCACCTCAAATATCATAATCACAAACACAGTAAGTTTTACTTAAAGCGTTCATAAATTGTGCGGCAGTATCACACTGTTACGATCACATTTCTACTAAATCACTCCCACAAATATTACTACCTACAACGGACATCGGGCTTAAAGTGTCGATCACTAGTGGCTGTTACGGATCACACTGTTACGTACTTCCGTCCCTTTTCTACAAAATCACTCCCACAAATTGTATATATAGAAGGCGAGCAGAAAGATGTTACACATCAAAAAAGGAAATAAAAAAGAGAAAAAATATATGTCATTGTTAATTCTATATTCTATTTTCTATTGTAATATTGATTTCAAAAGGTGAGATGTCAAATGTTACACATCATAAGCGACTACTGTAAAGCTCTTTCATTTTTTTATACAATTTGAGTATATACTGTCAATACATAACATTTTATGAACCATAGTTATTAATTAAACAGTTATTAGTATCAGCAAATAAATACCGAAGCAGCAATAATTAGTTTAATCCTCTTCCTATTTGTCAATTTGTCTGCGTCATGTTCCCCGTCAGCCGTTTGCTGGACGTTGGTACTAATTAAAATGGCAGTGAGTTTGCATCGGACGCGTACAATAAACTTTGATTGGATACCGGGCGCTAACGAAGCAACGACTTAGCCTAACGGCGAACTGGCGTTCATTGGTGAGAGCTAGTCGGTAATCACATTATTTAGTTTGCTAATTAACGGGTATATATATAATATATACCGGCCTGGGATCCCATCATACAAACTATTAAATCCCAGCCCCAAGACCATACTGCCAGATTAAAAGATACTATAAGCTCTTTCTGCGTGAAACGGAACACACGTTATTAAGTTAAAATGAGAGCTACCAACTAATTATGAGACGACCAACACCTCAGTCTCCTTTGTGACCTTTGTGACGCTGCAAAGGGTTTGAAACGTCAGTAGATCAAAGATAGATAGATAGTAGATCCGTAAAAGTAGTTTCATTTTAACGGGTATATGTAGTTTTTTTTTAAGATATTGCTATTAGCTGCCTATAGCCTTTACAGCGTAACCGGACGTTCTGAGGGCGGCAAGAAACTTAAAGGGTTCTTAAAGCCTGTGATCTAAACCTCCTCAGAGGGTTTCTAGACGGAATGGCATCACGCAAGCGTGTTAAGCAAGGTCGCCCTCCAGCGCGATGTAGCGACGATATACGCAAATTGGCTGGCAGCGGTTGGATGAGAAAAGCGGAAGATCGGGCTCAGTGGCATGCATTAGGGGAGGTCTATGTCCGGTGAACTGATGAAGGCTAATTATGATGATGAAGCGTGTCGCATCCCTACTAGATTCTCCAAGACGTTCGGATAGGATCGAGAGTGGAACAACGCGATGGTATCTCTAAAGACTAGGACATCGGCACGGGTTGACCGGGTCGTGGCTAGTGGGAAAAAGGCCCAGGTACTGTCCTGGACATAGCGTGTATGAACCAGGTCTTTTTACTCTTGTTGTACGAATACGGAGTCTTGGGTCTATTCTAGTTTGCGTGTGTAATGTATCTGAGTAACTAGTACCTGTTATGTGTTCAAAAAGTGTTATGCTTTATCAGCATCAGTTTATTTACGGTTTTTTGCTAAGTTGAGGTCTACAAGAACACTGCTTGCTGCTGCTGGGGTAACTACGGTGATTATATATAACGGTTCCGGATCATACTGGCGGCACGGCGCAAATGCAAGAGATTTTAGTGGGTATACCCTTCTTCAACCTTGAGGAGATTAGGGAAGTATTCCACATAACTATCTGCGTCTCCCTGGATGCTTCATGCATTTTCTACTTTTTTAACATCATTAGACATCATTAGGGCAGACGTGTTCTCAAATGCCTCAAAGCGCTCAAAGCGCCGTCGTGTGGGTGTAATGTGATATCTTCTACTCCTCCTATGAGGAGGCTACAAAAAAATAAAAAACGCTTCACACTTTACAAAATAAGGTATTTTATTAAAATAAAAATAAAATTAAACAATACAATAAATTGTGGATTTACAAGGTTATTGGGTTAATTTCTTGAAAATAAAAAATATTGCAAAAACAATAAACCGTACCCGGAGTCCTGAGGTCAGTTTGGTCGACAAAAGTAACTACTTGATAAAAAAACAATACTAAAATGAGGGGGAAAAATAAAAAGGGTTGGTTATTAGGTAAGATATCTGTAATGTTAGGGATGGATCCTTGTTGTTAGCTCGTACAGAATACCTCTAATGGGTCCAGACCCAGACACATTCCGTACCTTTCTGCCCCCAGGGGCAGAAAGGTACGGAATGTGTCTCTGTCGCAGAAGAGTCCGGACTGCACTACTTCGTCAGCCTAGTTTCTTCTTTAATGCACTTAGCCTGGCCCTTTCTGACCAGCTTCAGCTTCAGTTTCTTAATGAAGGCTGTGGCTCCGTCCAAGTGCCCTGAAGTATAGTAGTAAAAGGATAGTAGATAGTAGTAGGAAAGGAGGAAGAAAGGAAGGAAAGAAGAAAAGGAAGGAAGGAAGGTAAGGGCTATCAAAGAATGTATAAACCCAAGGAGAGGCTATTTACTTTCACAAAGAGATTTGCCATATACAGCCTTAACGAAGGGAGAAATATATGTGTACGTTGAAAAACTTTAACCTATTGACCTCGCCCGCCGTCATCAAAAGAAAATCCTAATCAAAATACTAATTATGTAATTTCTTTTATTAAAATTTATTGATAAAAAGAGAAAGTGCCTGGTGTTTTTCCTTGATCTGGCGAAGGCATTTGATACGGTTACAATCTCTCGCCTTCTACACAAGATGGAAAAGTACGGAATAAGAGGCCTTCCTCTCAAGCTTTTTAAGGACTACCTTTACGGTAGGGTCCATAAGGTGAAGATAAAGCAATGGATTAGTGAAGAGGCACACATTACAAACGGGGTCCTGCAGAGCAGTATTATAGGCCCAACATTATTTCTCATATATATAAACGCCCTGTCACAGGGCTCCTGTGTCAGCTTGAACTTTGTGGGGGTCAAGTCTTTACCTACGCCGATGATACTGCGCTGTCGTTTTGTGGTAGGTGACTAGTCCTTTTTTTTTTTTTTTTTTTTTTTTTTTTTACCCAGGGGAAGTCATTACGACTACCGGAGCCCTGAAGGGCACCCGGTTATGTGGGACTCACCCGTCCGCCTTTCCGCACCCACTCCAGATGCCAGGAAGAAGTCCCGGCTGGGAGGGCGAGACGGAGGGGGATACCCACTAAACCCCTGGAGGACGGCAATCCGAGTACTAAATAAGGCGACAACCACGTTACGCGTCCCGAAGGGATTAAAACCGCGGCTGCCACCCTGCGCCCGTGTACCAACCTACAGCTATCTCCGCACACCTCTTCCCTCGAGGGGAGACATGTGCTTTGACGGCCGCGCGCCAGTACACGGGCACGTACTGATAACACACAGCATTTAGGGTTTAAGACCCACGGCAAAAACAAAAGGCACAAAGCCTACGGCAAGGGGTGGCACACCGAAAGTGCACCACCCAAGACAACACAAACAAAAACGACAAACACACACACACAATGGTCCTCCGACCCTAGGGCTTTTGGGGAGGTATGGTCATACCCACACCAAAGCCCTAACACACACGCCGCTTGCATCCGCAAGCGCCCTTCTCTGCGGTCCAGCAGGAGACAAGGCTCCGCACCTTCCACGACAGACTTGACACCAGAGGCCACCGTCAGCAGGCATCGACGCCGATGAACCAACGGCGGTCACCGCCCGGCCACCACACCGGGCTGCTTTCGGGGGGGAGGAACCCCTACTCGCAAACCGGGGAGGCTTCAACCTTTCGGGAGGCCTGCCCCAGCGGCAACCCCAGGCCATACGACGCCTCAGCTCCCTCGCCGATAAACAGCTCGGGAACCCGGGGCGGCCAACAGCGGCACTCAGGGTCATACCCCACAAAAAGACGAACACAGCGACAAACAAAGACACCCACACAGGACAAAACAAGACACTTAATCCCAGCACTCGAAGTCGACGCCGACACTCAGAGGCAAAATCCCCTACCCACGGCGCGTCCCCGGCAGCTGACCGGCCGTTCCTAGGACTTTCCCATTCCTCTCAAGGCTGGCTAGGCCGAAAGGTCTGGTACTAGTCTACCAGTACTAGGCTCGGCACTCGCCAGCCGGTTCGTCCGGGACTCGGGTCATCCGCCTCCAACACTCGGCGCTAACCTCAGAGGTGCCGGAATCCCTCAAAAGACGACGCTCAGAAGGAGCGCCGCCAAGACTCCTCTCAAAGCTACTCAGAAGGAGCAGCGAGTTGTGCGGCCCAGAGTAGGCACGCACATAGGAGAGGCAGGGCCCCAAAGGGGGGCTCCTGCCTGCCAGATGTTAGCCGACTGGGTCCAACTTTCTCCAACGGAGACCGTTGGAACCACTCGTTGCCCAGGATGCACCACGTGGAGGTCATCTGACTCGCACCCCAGGTGACTAGTCCTGGGCTAATGTTTTCCAACTTGCTCAAAGAGGTTTTGATGAGATGGCTAAAATAGAGCTCTTTACTTTTTTCATAACCACTTGCGCGGGGGGCTGCCCCCTTCCCCCCGTCTCCCGCTTCGGTTCTGTATGGCGGCGTGACCACAAATTAGTTAAAAGTTTAATTACTACGTAAATGACGTTTCTCTAATGACCGATGATAATGTTTCATTTCACATTATTCTTTACTTTTTGCGTGTTGTTTTTCGTTTCGTTTCACACAAAAATTTAATAATTAAATAAGTAAAAAAAGTAAAAAAAATACTTAGGTACTTCTATGGCAACCAAAATCGATATCAGGGGTTTCAGTAAGACCCCCTGAGCCTCCCACGGTATCAGTTCCCCAAAACGAGGAGCTCGTTTCTAAATCCAACCCTACTTGTTTTTATTTAATGTTGACAAATAAATAAGTGCGTTTGTAAGAATAGGGGACAGGTTACTTTGATATTTAATACATCTGGAAAAGAAAATTATTGTAAGCAAAACAACTGTAAAAAGAAAAAAAATGGTTTTAATAATCGGCTATTAGTTTTTCTGAAAAGTAAAACATATGTAAAATAAATTTATTACTTACAATATTATGTAAAAATATATCTGGGATTTAAAACTTCGTTAAACCGTTTTCGAAGTTTTGAAATTCGAACAAAAAAGTTTCGAAAGGAAGATAAGTTACCACTGTTCATTCATTTTCATGCTACACACAAATGCACCAATGAACCTTACGAGCAGCTGTCACAGCCCCACGCATAGTTCCCACTGTATATCCCACATATCCATTAAGATATTATGCACTTCGACGTCTCGTTGCCACCGAACGCTGCCTGGGATAATTAAATTATGCTGAGTACCGCGCTAGTACAGACACTAGTTCGTGCGACTCTTAATTAAATATATTGCTTTATTATCAAACTAGCTGACCCGGCGGATTTCGTACCGCTTTGACAGTTTCCATGACAACAAATCAAACAAATCATTTTGTATTGGAAAATTCAATTGTCGTTTTTAGTATTTTATATATATCATCATCATCATCTCAGCCAAAAGACGTCCACTGCTGGACAAAGGTCTCCCCCAAGGATCTCCACAACGACCGGTTATATATATATTTTTAATAAAAAGTATCCTATATCCTTCCCAATACCTTTGAAAATAAGTGTACAAAGTTTCATGATGATCGGTTGAGCAGTTTCTGCGTGAAAACGTAACAAACAAACTCACATTCACATTTATAATATTAAAGAAGGATACTAGGAGAGTTTTATGGTTTTAGAAGAGGGAATAGGAGGTGAGTACCACATAACCTGGGGTCGGCTTAGGCCCCATTGTGTTAAAATGTAAGTATATAAAACCACAACATACACATACGGATACTTAAAACAGGAGGAACATCTTACTGTTATAAGTGTTGCCTAAGTTTGTCCTAATTTTAAGTTGCCTTAACCACCACGAACCAGGTTTCTACCACCAGGTAGGATACTATGCAGAATCCAACTGGATGGCGCCCGCGAATTGTATGGAGCTGACCTACCCTTATCTAGCGCTAACACCTAGGTCTGGCGCTGAGCAGCATTAATTTGCATTGCTGTGTTGACTAGAACAAGTTAAACAGTCGGGAACGTGCGTGTTATACGCTTCTCTGGACTGCAGTTACCTTTCCCCTATCAGGTCACATGCCCTTTTGCTGGCTAAGCAACATAAGAAAATACATAGGCGGATAAATTACTCCAAGTATTAAAGCAGGACTCTTTTCAAGTGTTCTATTTTTATTGCCCTTGCCATGTAGTAGGAAAGTAATAACTGATAATAACAATATAATTGTTATTTCTTATAAATGATGCCTGATGCCATGGCACGTCAATGTCATGGCATGAGCTGAGTGGTAACTTCAGTTGCAAAGTTTTCAGCATAAAATTGTGGTTCAGTATGTTCAATTGTCTTATATTGTGTCTAATAAATAGTTACATTTCATGATACATCCTAATTACATTAAAGACAAAACGAAGAATACATATATTTTTTTTATATTGTTTTTATTCTTTATAGGCAAGTATTTGACCGCGCTCTCGCCTGATGGTAAGCGATGATGCGGCCTAGGATGTAGCATACTTGCCTAGATAATGCATTTTCACTCTTGCCTTAAAAATGTCCAAGTTGTACGTTTCAGGAAACAGATCCACAGGAAGGTAGTTCCACTCCTTAATGTCCGCATCAAAATTGATGACGCAAAGCGCTTTGTGCGTATAGGCGGTATGTTGACAGCATAAGGGTGTGATTTCAGTCCACGTCTAGTTCCCCGAAGATGAATCTCCATAACTCTCCATAACACATCTTCATAACTCCCCGCCGCCGTTTTCTTCTGGCTCTGACATTAAACTACTTATATACACAAAAATATGAATATATACACGACACTGATGCCAAAAAAAATATATACCTTAAATTTTCATGAAAAAATATGAAGTCCGGAAATTATGGTATTATTACGCGAGCGAGCTATCGGTCATTCTTCACGCTCTCTCGGGGCGGCGGCCGCATGTACTCGGTGGTGTAGCGGGGTATGTGGGGGTAGCGGTAACAAGCGCCAGCGCCGGTGGCGCCAGTCAGTCTGCCTGCCGTTTTTTACTAATAAAGTAATAGTAAAATATTTATTTAAATTTTTCTTGTAATTACTTTCATGTATACTATCACCCCTGAGTCGGGCGTTGCTGTTCAAAACTACACCCTGTATATTCTATATACAAAAACATAACGTGATTCAGTGCAACTCAAGTAACCGATAGTAAGAAATTTCGTGAAAAATGCGCAGTAGTAGACCGCCATCGATCAAGGTGATGTGGATGGAATGACAGTCGATTGCGTGTAGTGCGGTGAAGGAAAGCAGCGGCAGGGATCAAGCCGAACAATTTCTCAGAACACTCCCCTCTCACAGATACCCGTTTCCGGTTACTGCACCATAAACACAGCTGGATTTGAAGAGGCTGCTTCTGGGAATTGAGGAGGTCGATGGTGCAGTGAGTGGTTAACGCGCCCGGATGGGTGACCAAAAATTTATCATCTCGAACTCCTCCGTGCTTCGGAAGGTACGTAAAGTCGTTGGTCCCGGCTGCATTAGCAGTCGTTAATAACCACCAATCCGCACTGGGCCCGCGTGGTGGTTTATGGCCCGTTCTTCCTATCAATCCCTAGGGAAGGCTCGTGCCCCAGCAGTGGGGACATAAAATGAGCTGATGATGATTAAAGATAAGATGGCCAGTTCCTCATTACATAAGGATTGAATTGCACTTCCACCTTCCACCTTCAACCTTGAGATTCAGGTAAGACAAAGGCCAAGGTCGTTATGCAATAAATATAATGAAGTCGAAAGAAACTTGGCGATAGTTTATTAAGGTTTTGTGATACAACAGAAGACACAAATTCAGTATCATTATAAATTTATAACAAGCTCTCAACAGTTCTAAAACCTTTTACTGTTGTTTCTAAAACTAACTAGTTGATTCCATTGAAACTTGCGCAATCAGACAGACCAATTGATATTACAATATCCGACCCTTCCTATCTCAGTCTTCCCTGATATTGAAACGTTATCATATTCATATGGAACGCTATAGCTCCACATAGCTTAGTGGGTTCGTACGCTGACACAAGCAATGTAAATAGAGCTCTTTGCTCCGCTCAAGATTAAGCGTATAGGGATTCAACGTTGGATTTTCCTCTGCATGTGAGTTATTAACATCACGTGAGTTAGTGTTTAACTGAATTTTGAAGTTCGAGCGCCTAAGAGTTTGTAGCTGCTGCTCAGATAGGAGTTTAGAATATATATACAGGGTGAGAAGGAGTATACCGACAGATTTTAACCATGGATTCCTGGTGGTGTTACGAGTAAATAATGTTATATCAACATGGGTCCAAAACTGCCTTATTAACTTACTTAATTTCTGGAACAAAAAAATTATTATCGATAGTACTTCATTGTGAACGAAGTCTTAGTCAAAAGAGTGATTGCTTCTTACATTAGACCACATTTTTTTATTCCATTTATCCCAATACGTAATGAAAACTTTTTGCAGCTTAAACTCAACTTTTAATAAAAACTTATTTGTAGTTAAAATGTACTTGTGTGTGTGATTTGATTACGTCATATTTAAAGGCGTGTTACCCTTGAGATTTTTCAACTTGTGAATTACTTAAATAATTTAATATGTCGAAAATAAGGCTATACCGAGCCATATTTGTTTTACTTTTTTATGTCCAAATAGGCACTGGAATCGTTGGTTTTAATCTGTCGGTATACTCCTTCCCACCCTGTATATTCGCACGCACTGGTTGTCATGATTTTTATTTATTTATTTTATTTATTTATTTACTTTATTAGCATGGTTACATACACCAATTACACTAATCAAGAAACATATTAATACAATTAATTAATTAAAAGAGAATAATCACAAATTAAAAATAAATTTTTAATTTAAAAATATGAAAAAACAATTAATATGACAATAATAATAACACGCAAATTAATCAACTAGCTTCACAAAAGGCAAGAGACGTAGATGTGGCCACCTTCCATTCATCTGCGAAAATATCAAGGTCCGGGTTGGCCTGCACATGTGCGTTGACTGATTAAGTTTTAATAAGGAGGCAGATAAGCCTGGTTAGCTACCATCATCTTATCTATGTAGAGTAGATAGATAGAAGCTATTGAAGTCTTTTTATTTTTTATAGCAAACTGTCTAATCATTTGGCCACCAACCAGCCTTTTGGTGAGCGGGATGTGGCCTAAGATGATACATGCTTAGACAGGAAATGCCTATTCACTCTTGCTTTGAAGAGACCTAAGTCGTAGTGAACAGGGAACACGTGACCAGGCAGCGCATTCAACTCTTTGGCGGTTCGCAAAAGAAAAGAGTTAGCAAACCGCTTGGTACGGACAGGTGGTATGTCTACAACGTACGGATGGTAGGCTAACCTGCGTCTAGTACCCCGATGGTGGAAGGGGGCTGGGGGAACGAGATCGTGTAGTTCACTCGCACACTCTCCAATATGTATTCTATAAAACACCGATAGACCAGCAACTCTGCGACGGTGACTGAGGCTCTGAAGTTCAGCTGTAGCCAATGTTGAGTCACCTATGAGTCTCCTGGCCCGGTTTTCAATCGCGTCTAAAGTTGCCAGCTGATACTTAGCAGAACCATTCCAAAGGTGACTGCAGTACTCCATGCATGGACGAATCTGTGCTTTGTATAACATTTGCAGTTGGTCCTGTGAGAAGTAACGCCTAGCCCTTGAGAGGACGCCTAGTTTTTTAGCAGCATTTTTTGCTATGGACTCGATGTAATCGCCAAAATTCAGAGTGGACGACAACTTCAGGCCAAGAAGTTGAAGGTGTTCGGTCAATGGCAAAGATACATTTCGGAAAGTTGGAGTCAGCTGGAAAGGACTCCGTTTAGCGGTGAATAAGCACGCCTGCGTTTTGGTAGCGTTAAAACTGACAAGATTGGCATTTCCCCAGTCCGAGACAGCCTGAAGTGCCAGATTTATTCGCTCAACCAGGGACTCTCGACAAGACTGGATATCATCTTTGGAGGCCTTTGCATCGGATAGGTATCTGCTAGTTATTGTAGTGTCATCCGCATATCCAATGGTACCGGGCACTAGAAGGTCGTTAATATGTATAACAAATAGTGTAGCAGATAACACTGATCCTTGTGGAACTCCGGCATCTACTTCGAGGTAGAATGTCAGTTTTAGGGCAAAGGCCCAAAGTTAAGCTGGACGACATCTAGGTGTATGATGGAGGACTTCTGGGCAAAGGGTGTGGTGTACAGGCATTACCGTCTAGATTGCTCGCCACCACCACCTAACATAGTTATACATTTTATTTATTAACATATACTTAGTATATATTTTATAATATGTTCATATCATAAAATACAGTGAAAAAATTAAATGCCTACCCGGACACAGCCAGGAATCGAACCTGGGTCTTCCGCAATCCGGGTGGCTGCACTGACCATTATGCTACCGGGAAGGCTGACATAAGCACTGAATTTTTACACTGCTTTTTAATCTTTGAGTGATTTGAGCGGCACATTGCCATCTATCCAACGGTTATTGCAACCGATGGCTATGATTTTTCACTGTATTTTATAAATATTCAATTCAGCTTAAGCGCAGCAATTAGCACATAAAAATAAAAGAGTAACATTTATGTTCATATAATTTATAAGTTTATTAAGCACTAGCTGTAGCACGAGTTAGCACCCGCGTTAATTAGCGAACAATCTAATTTTCCCGTTTTTGCAACATTTTTCATTGCTGCTCCACTTCTATTAGTCATAGCGTGATGTAGTATAGCCTATAGCCTTTCTCAATAAATGGACTATTCAACACAAAATTATTTTTCAATACGACCCAGTAGTTCCTGAGATTAGCGCGTTCAACCAAACAAACAAACAAACTCTTCAGCTTTATAATATTAGTATAGATAAAAGAGTAGTGGTAGTAGTAGTAAATAGCCTATAACTGTCCCACTGCTGGGCAAAGGCCTCCATCATTGAAATCAAGTCATCACTACAATTGATGGGTATTGGCTTAATCACCACGCTTGCCAAATGCGGGTTGGTGATTGGTATCGCAAAAATCCCGAAACACACTTTGCCAACCTGGGAAATGAACCCGGGACCTTAGGGTTTACCCATACGGCCACCGAGGCGTGTAAAAGAGTAATCTATTTATTTTGTAACTGTGTTGCCTGAATAGGTTCGAGAACCTTACCGAGAACCTTATCGAGATAACATAGCCAATTCCTTAGTAGTTATGACGACACCTCGCTTTGTGAACATTCAAAAAGGCTGATCCTTACTGGTGCTGTCATAAGGTCGAGAATACGTAGCGCCTGCGACAATTGAGACCGCAAATTTAAAAAAAATCACAAAAATATATTTTTTAAATTATTGGTTTTAGTTTTTAAAATATGCAGCTACGAACTTACGAATTTTGATGTTATCAATATATTTAACTGGTTTCCAAGCATATCAATTAAGTAATTCTGTTGTAATTTGAACAATAGTGTTTTTTTTGTGGTTTTTTTCGAAAATAATTATGATCGAGTCAAAATTATACAATCGTGTATTTGAGCAAGCAAATTCAAGGTAAAGACATGAATTTTTACCTATATCAACATTTCAGATTCGTGAGTCATATTATTATAGTCTTAACTATTCGCCGAAAGTTGGTGCATTTTTTCAGTGAGTGCGCTTTCACTTTCGGCCTTAACATCACTTTTTTTTTTGTTGATGGCTTCGTGCGAATAGCACATTTAGCCAGTGTCAAAGTAATTTTTCTAACAAGTAATACATAAATAAACAATATTTCTTTTCTGTATGATGATGATGAATGATAATAGAAATGAGAAATGATATACCAACCCCTCGAGTATCTCAGTAAAGATTTACTAAGTCCTCGGGCGGACTTCTTGAGAGAATTTGAAAAGTGATGTTGCACTGTTTTGTTTCATTTGCCAACACTCATGCACACTCAGGAACACTTAACGGTTAATAATCCACCATTATTTCACATTAATATTCGACATAACACAAATTTTAGAAAATAAAACAAAACCGCAGACATGACTCTTCACTTTCCCGCCAAGAAGCTTATCATCACTTAGCATCGGGTGAAATAAAAATCACGATGGCCAAGACCTACCCATAGAGGATAAAATAAAAACCATACACCGTTTTTCTAAAAATTTCTAAGTCATACTTTACTGTTTGTAAATTAAAATAATATTTATACACGAAGGGTAGCATAACTTAATAGGCAACTCATAATTACACCCAGACTTTTACACGAATAATTCCTATCTGTCTGCATATTTTGTTCAAAGGCTAAATGTTTCTTTTTTAAAGTGTACAAAGAGTTGAAAGTGGACATATTTTCTTTTGAATTATGTTTGCCTGTGTGGTGAGTTGAACAGTTATAGTAAAGTATCAACAAGATACGTAGGTAGATACGTATACTATACCTAGATATTTCTTCCAATGCCAGAATTAAACAATCTTTCTTTTAAAAAATATGATATAAAACTAGTCTAACCGTTTTTGTGTTTTAGCGAGACTAACTAACAGCTATTGATTTATTTTTAAACTATTTAAATAAAAAAAAGGGGAATTTATAAGTCTCTGTTCTTTCTAGCTAGGCAATAAAAAGTACCACTCAAAATATGTAATTTTCTCTTGTACAGCAAATTAAAGGTGAAATACCGACAGCAGCGCCACCTACCGGGTCCAGTTATGTTTTCAAACCATTCAGGATCTTATTGAAATATAAACACAAAATTTCATCTAAATCGGTCCAGCCGTTTAGTAGGAGTTAGGTGACAAACACACGTACCTACAGAAGAATTATATTATACTAGCGGCCCGTCCCTGCTTCGCACGGGTGGTCATTTTTTATATAGCCTATGTTACTCAGCACTAATGTAGCATTCTAATGGAGAAATAATTTGTTAAATCCGTCCAGTTGTTTTTGAGTATATTCGTTGCAAACATACATACATACATACATACAACATACATGCATACATACATACATACATACATACATACATACAAACATACATACAAAAATACAAAGGTTTCCTCTTTATAATATTACTATAGAAGTACTTATAGATAAAGATGTCGGCCTCGTAATAAAACGAAGAATTACTTTATTCAAAGATATGACTAAATAAATATTAAGCTAAAGAATTTGTTTGTTTGTTTGGTTGAACGCGCTAATCTCAGGAACTTCTGGTTTGAATTGAAAAATTATTTTTGTGTTGAATAGTCCATTTATTGAGGAAGGCTATAGGCTATATTACATCACACTATGACTAATAGGAGTGGAGCAGCAATAATTTATATGGCAAAACAACTTTGCCGGGTCAGCTATATACACATATTTGTAAGAGTTGTTGTGATCAAAGTTGAATGAAGAAAACTATGATGATGAACGATTGTAATATGTCACAACTACAACACAACTTTTAATAGTCAACAGTTTCCTGCTTTATATATATGACGAAATATAGTTCCACTCTCACGTAGCAGGTCACATACTGACAGCATAGCCAATTCAAGCGAAAAAGAAATAGTTGGAAATCACGTCGTACCTACATCAGGCTCATATACCCAGTGAGAAAGTAGAAATGCAAATCTTTTTTGTCAAGAGATAGATATCGTGTTACAGAAAAATAAGTTTTAGACAGAATATCGTGAGGATTTTCCTTAAGAGCAGATAGTTCCTCTAAGGGATTTTCCTCGTTCACATAAAACCGTATCGACAACTTCGTACGTATATTTTGTATCAAACAGCCAATCTGTTTGGCGTCTGGCTTTTGTAAGACTCGTTTTTAGTACAATACAATATATAATACAATACAAAATTTCTTTAATTGCTTAATAGTAAAATATTACAAGGGTTGAGAATCTCCTATTAAGTTTATAATAACCTGTTTTAAGATAGGCCCGCTCTTTCGTTGGGTCATAACAAAATAAACAATGTAATAAACAGTGCAAGGTAAGTTAAGTTAATATTAATTTGAAAAAACCTTTTTTTTTGCAGTGTGTGTAAAGTAATGTTGAAAACAAATAGAACTTAATGGGCGATTTTCCAACCCCCAAAAAAAAAATTAGTTCCAAATGACTTCAAAGATGGCGCTTAGTAAAAGGCGAGTCCACGGAGAGCACGTGTATGGCTGCGTAATATTTATTCCATTGCCTTTATTCAACTGTCAAACTGTGAACAAAATTATGGAAAATAGGAATAGGTCCTAAAATAAAAATACTCATTTTTTATTTTTTTGGTTGACAAGCAAAAGTTCACTTTGTGTACTGCACAATTTTTATTACAGCCTCTATAAACTATGCCTCTATATACGGCTCGGCTTTAATAAAACGCCATCTATCGAGTTTTTTAAACTAATTTTTATTATTTAATTTGGGCTGTCAGAAAATCGCTCATTGTATTCGTTGACGTAGAATATAACATATTTAGTTAAAATTATACAAAGAATTTAATTACTGTAAATAACTGTTATTTTATTAATCAATTAATAAACACTCCTTAGTTCACAATCAAAAATTTTATATACTTTTTTATTTTAACGATACAAAAGTTTACTTATACAAAAATATTGTTTTCTAAAGTTTACGCGAACACTACACATTGAAATGAAACAACTTAATATGGATCTACTTGCGTTTATTTTACACATTACTTTTTAATGTTTATCCTGACTTTTCGTAACGTTGTGTAAAATAAACGCGAGTAGATCTGTAAAAGTTGTTTCATTTTAAACAATTATATTTGTGACATTACGTAATTTATGAAAAAACGTATAATTCATTCAAGAATGAAGTAAAAAAATAAAATAAATTTGGTCAATCATGACTGGTGGTCTGGAAGAAATCGCTTCAAAGCGATAAGACCGCCAAATTGTAACTTTGTAAGTTATTTATATTTGTGCTCATGTTTATCACCCGTTTGCACTAAACTTATGAATCGACTAAGTCTTGGCTCAACTATTACCCGGTCAAATTAACTCGGCACCTGGCTCGAAAACGTCACTTACACTACACGCAGGTTATCTAATTTGTTAGAAAGATTTCATCCTTATAATTGATCCTAACGATCGATGCAATCGATGTAATTTTTACAGGTTTTAGTCGGTTTGGTTCCCGGGTATGGCAAGCGAATTTTCGAAAAACTTTGAATGAAGTTTTCTTTCATATCAAAAATAAAGGAATATTTTCTTTGAGTAAAATTTTTTATCTACAGTATTAAGAGTACTTTTCCTTCAGGTGGCATTACAAAATTCCACCCTGTATATTACTTGTAAGAAAATTACATTGACACTGGCTAAATATGCTAACCATACAAAGCCACCAACTAAACAAAAAAAAGAAAAAGAAAACAAAGAAGCTGGGCATATTCGGAAACAGTACACAAAGAATTTGTTTTGTGTTAAACATAGCCATGTTTTTTCCTTCATTCCTTAAGACGACACCTCGCTTTGTGAACATCCAAAAAGGCTGATCCTTACTGGCGCTGTCATAAAGTCGAAAATACGTAGCGCCTGCGACAATTGAGACAGCAAATAAAAAATAATAATAAAAAACTTTTTTTTTAATTATTGGTTATGGTTATTAAAATATGCAGCTACTAATACGAATATTAATGTTATCAATATATTTAACTGGTTTCCAAACATATCAATTAAATAATTCTGTTGTAATTTGAACAATGGTGTTTTTTTTTTGTGGTGTTTTTGAAAATAATTATGGTTGAGTCAAAATTATACAATCGTGTATTTGAGCAAGTGAATTCAAGATAAAGACATGAATTTACCTATATCAACATTTCCGATTCGTGAGTCATATTATAGTCTTAAATTATTCGCCGAAAGTTGGTGCATTTTTTCAGTGTGTCGCCTTAAACCCCTTATTTCTAATTGCACAATAACTTTCCAGCTGTGTTTTAAAAATAAACATATTTGAGACATACGTATATTTCTTTTAAGTAATTACTTACATATAGTTACTTTAAGTTATTAGGTATGAGTTACATTATATAAAAACCAAAATAAATAAATAAATAAATATGTAGTTACTCCTTTTAAATGACTTGAATTTCGTATTGCTTTTTGTCAACCATCCACGTCCTGTAAGATAAGCAAAAGTAAAAGCACGGATACGAAAAACTTTCGATAAGTTAGAGAAAGTTAGCGGTTTCCGTTTTTTTTTCTTCTGCGCCCTACGAAATTCTCGTACATCACGACTTATTTGTTATTCATTGTAATTCGAAGACCGCGACAGAAGCTGATTTAAGGAAACCGGCAAAAAATGTGTCGAAAGTTTCACACAAAAAACATAATACAAGTAAGATAGTTTTTTTTATATGATGACATTATTTTGATTGTCGTAACTATGCCACTTTGATTAACAATAGGAGCTCGATGGCGCAGTGGTTAACGCGCCCGATATGCGAGTGCTGAGGTTAAGCAACTTTCGCAAAGGCAAAGGGTGACCAAAAGTTTATCATCTCGAGCTCCTCCGTGCTTCGGAATGCACGTTAAGCCGTTGGTCCCGGCTGCATTAGCAGTCGTTAACAACCACCAACCCGCACTGGGCCCGCGTAGTGGTTTATGGCCCCTTCTCCCTATCCATCCATAGGGAAGGCTCGTGTCCCAGCAGTGGGGACATAAATGAGCTGATGATGATAATGATGATGATGATGATCTACAATGTACTAGATAAAGGATCTGGAATAAAAATGCATCTCGAAAGTGGTGCTGTTTGCTCATACCTTCACATTTAAATTTCTAACAACAAAATCTGAAAAAACATTGGATAGAATCAACAGCTTCAGCTTACTGTGAACTTTAAATCTTAAACATAAAGTGGTAACTTAAGGTGGCAAAATATACTTATTATTTACTTCCATCGCCACAAATGTCATTTTGGCTCCGTGGCACCTAAGTTGCGTACCGTTTTTCAAGCGCTCATCGAGAATCTAGTCGAACTAATATTATAAATGCGAAAGTTTGTGTGTATGTGTGTATATTTGTTGCTTCTTCACGCTGCAACGGATGGATGGATTTGGAAGAAATTCGGCATACAGATAGTTTATAATCTGGATTTACACATATGATACTTTTTATCACGATATTCCCACGGGAACGGGAAGGACGCGGATGAAACTGCGGGCGGCCGCTAGTACATAATAAATCGAAGCTATGTCACTTAGATTCACCACCAGGTGAAATATTTCGTGTACGAGAAATAGTGGTTTTTTTTTTGGAGAGTGTTTGCTGATTGCCACTGGCCATTTTCAGCTTCACCGGGCTTTGAGTAGTAGTGTGTACAGTGTTACACACTTTGTTCCTTCATGGGGGTGCCGCGTGAAATTTCGAAAATTTACATGTTTTTAAGTCACTGGTGCTAGGCGCTAAATAGGTCATAGTATACATTAAAAAGACTAGTGTAGGCTAGCTCGATCCTTTCACAAGGCCATGGCTGTCTTGGAATTTGAAACAAATACCCAGAAACTGCATGAACAATACGTAAAAGTAATGATATCTAAAAATTTGTTTCTTCAGAAACTGTAAATATAGCACATGAAACAATAATCCGATATCAAAATGTTTGTATTGATATTCCGTATATTCATAATTTTTCATTTAAAATATTTCATATATTACAGTTGGAGGACATCTTTTATTTATAGGTCTTTAGTTTTTAATTTCTAATTATTTTTTCTGTTTTCTTTAAAGTTAAGTTCTGTATTTAAGTTTGTTTAGAATAATTATAAATTGTCACAATTAAATTGACATATGAATGCACAAATAATAAACAAATATTTCTTATTTTTTAATCAAACGCATATGATTTTACAAAAGTAAACATGGCTTTACGAACTTACCCCTCCACTTGAACTCCACTCCGAGACTGCCTTGGTCTTCCGTCCTCCATACCATCAAGCTTGCTATCCCACCCACCTTCACTTTAGTAGGTATCAGGTTTCGTTTCGTTTAGTATCTCCGCGACAGAAATATATTGAATATTTATAGAAGAAGGAATCCTATCCTGGAGTTCCTAAATAAATTACGCTGACGCTCTATTTTCAATCGGAACGGAAGCCTTTTCGGATTTCAGCGACGACGTACTAGTTTTTGTGCAGTATTACCTGTTTTGCTTGTGTTTTTGTTTTTTATTTACAAATATATGATGTTTTTTTTTTATATTTTTACTATAAGTATACTAGACGATGGGAACTAAAGTTTTGGGGTTGGTAACGAACGGTTGATACTCGTACTTTTGGTATTTTCATTGTCTGCAGCGCTTTCTTTTTGTTTACTCAGTATCATGAATTGATTATGTATTACAAAATTTTTTGCAATTGTAATAAGCATTGAAATGAAACACTTTTTACTATGACCACCGGCCATGTAAAGGGCTCGAAACGTCGTGAAAAAATCGTCGAAAGGGCGTGAAACAATATGCCCTAATTAAAAGCGAGCAAATTCGTAAAAAAATGTTGAATTTCTCGTTGTATTTAATAAGTATATCGTGCGAATAATTTTTTCTTCTTATTTCAATAGCTTATTCCAATATTTTATTCAATATTTGAATCATTAATTTGTAATATAAAATGCACTCTGTTCTGAATGAGGTATCGAAAGCACTCGACCGCTCGGATACCCAATTATTACCACTCGAGTTCTGTGGCCAAGCTCGAGCACTCGATAAGGACCGCTAAGACTTGGACGTCAATTTATTTTTACACTCATTTTACATATTCAGAATACCTACTTAGATAGATACAAAAAAGTTTTATGAAGGATTTTTTTATTTCAGTTGAATGTCATCAGAAGGTGACAGGCTATTTTATCTCTTGTAAGCTTCTCGTAGTCTAAACAAAACAATACTACTAAAATAGTTGTTTTGGCGACAAACTTCGAAAA
This sequence comes from Eudonia mercurella, assembly GCA_963082485.1. Classification (NCBI taxonomy): domain Eukaryota; kingdom Metazoa; phylum Arthropoda; class Insecta; order Lepidoptera; family Crambidae; genus Eudonia; species Eudonia mercurella. The sequence goes on along the minus strand of OY720031.1, from coordinate 18,302,631 downwards.
CGGTTGGGCAATTATGATATAAACAAGAATAAAACTTTTTGCTGATTATTTTTTATAATATTTATTTTTGCCTTCACAATGCTATATTATATACAACGTGTAACAGAAAGGTGTGGACAAAAAGAAAAGATCCAAATTGTGTCCAATCTAGATCTTGTATGCAGAGTTACTAAGTCATGACTTTAATGTGTTATGCTATTTTTATTTTAATATTTCTATTCACATCAAAATCAACAAGTCAGCCCTAGTGGTTTAGTAACCTCTGTGTACTAACATTTAATTACAAATACATTTAACTACAAATACATCGTTAACCATTGCATGACAAATAAAAGTTAATAATTATGTTTATGTTTTGATAACAACACATACTCGTACAAGTTCTAAATGGGATACACTTTGGATCTTTTCATTTTGACCACACCTTTTTGATACACGTTGTATATACCGCTGGCTTGCAGCGTAAATCACAAAGTATTAGAAAATCGAGTTTTCTGGTGTCTCGGTAGCTCAGCGGTCAGAGAGGACCGGTTATCCAAATGTCGTGTGTCGTGTGTCGTGAGTTCGAATTTTTCTAGTAAAATTTTATCTTTTTGATAATTAATTAGGAATATCTTTTTTAGTTTTCTCGGAGGTGGGAGTTAGCTGAGGCACGGTTTCCTAATCGTAGCTATTATCATGCACACTTTTTTTTGTAAACACTCTTTCTGTTAAAATACCTAAAAACTTTTTATTTGGAATCATACACATTCATACATTGTACATTGTATAAATATATATGTTTCAAGGAGCATTGTTCATTGAAAAAACTCAGTTAAACATATAAGTGCTAGTATTATCAAAACCAACATGCAGTATTAAATAACATCGAAAGAAAAATACATGCATACATAAACATGTAAAATTATAATGATTCCAAAATCTAAATTTATTACACAGCCGTAAGCAAAAGTAAGTACGTATTTATTGCTTGTGCAGCAAGTTCAATAATTTCGATGCTAGTGCGACTTACTACCTAGACACGCGGTAGCGTGTCACTAACAGAACTGGCAAGCAGCACCGTGTGTAATATTACACGAACCATTTGGAGCCACTTTTGACCCCCTCATAACTCAAAAACTATTTCACATAAACATGTCAAATTTGGCTCAAGATACATAATATGTGCTCCAAATTTCATAAACACGACTCAAACGGTTATTTAAATATTAACGTCCAAAAATCGTCATTTTTATCACTGACTGCCTGACCAATAGATCAAAACTCTAACCCAGTTCCAGATGACTTAGAAAGTTCAAATTTGGCATCCAGATAGGTAGTTGGGCGAATACAAAGGAATAAATCAGAAACTATATTTATTTTATTTTTCAATTTATTGATTCTAGTTGGAACACTTACTTATAGATGCCTGTAATGTAAGAATCAGCAATGAAAATTGATGCCAGCCGGTCTTCATATGAATTTTAAGGTCTTTACGTAAATATATAACGAGTGGAATACAACCCTTAATTTTTTTTAAATCCAATCATCAGTGTTAACACCTACTACTTATAACTAAGAGTATAGACGACTTTCGTATTTATTACATTATTATTAACTGGGATTTAGTATTAATTATTATTTCCATAATTAGCTAACATCAATAGTGTAAGATCATTACTTATAAATAATTAAATAATTTCTGTACAAAAAGTAATGATATCCCGTCAAAAACATAAATGTGAAATGAGAGCCAAGTTCAATATTATGATACATGCCTTGGTTGTTGACCTCAACGACAAAAGAAGTGAGATCTAAATGGGTGCCAAGTTCAATGGTCAGTCCTGAAATTTATTTATACAACTTATAATACTTTAAACAACTTAAATATTATTTCTTCTTATAACTTAGGATAATATGTTGAAGCCTAAGGTCTGATTTGGCTAGTTTTCATATAGGTACGAATAATCATATTAAGCTTTCGCAAGTTCTAAAGCTGTAAGTTCTTATTTTATCCTTCAGAAAATGTGACTAGCTGGTAGAAACTAGCCCTCGAACATAGGGCTCTTCCATGACTGCTTTAGTAGGTACTTAATAATAATTCTTATATGAGAACTAGCCAAGTCAGACCTTAGGCTTCAATTTCAGGACTGACCATTGAACTTGGCACCCATTTAGATCTCACTTCTTTTGTCGTTGAAGTCAACAACCAAGGCATATATCATAATATTGAACTTGACTCTCATTTCACATTTATGTTTTTGATGGTACATATATTCAGGGAAAAACTAGGCTTGCCGAAGCCAATAAAACGTCGGCCTCATACCGCCTCGCACCGCTCTCAAACAAAGTCCACCGAGCTATTTGACGCTGCTATCTCACACCTAAGTCCCTACATGGTTTTGTAAAGCTTTAGCAGTTTATGAAGTATTATACTGTAGACTACAGTGAATGAAGACTGATGACTGAAGATATTTAAATTTAGTCAACTATCTATTACCGAGTGACTCAACATTGCCACAGTTACTTCATCTTCATCATCATCATCATTATCATCATCATCATCATCATCATCATCATCATCATCAGCTCATTATATGTCCCCACTGCTGGGGCACGAGTCTTCCCTGTGGATGGATAGGGAGAACGGGCCATAAACCATCACGCGGGTCCAGTGCGGATTGGTGGTTCTTAACGACTGCAAATGCAGCCGGGACCAACGGCTTTACGTGCCTTCCGAAGCTCGAAGGAGCTCGAGATGATAAATTTTTGGTCACCTATCCGATGACCGGCCTTAATACAGGAAGTCTTAACACAGTTACTTGCTTACTGGCATTACAAAAGTGAGACAATAACATGAATAATATGTGTGTGTTGACCAGTTGGTAGGTGACAGACGCATTCAGTGTTTTCAGTAATATTTTGAAGAAATTTTGTATAACATAAGAATCAACAGATTGATCTTAGGCGATCTGTCTATCAATGGGTGGTAAAGCAAATCGGGAATTTTTCGTTAGCAGCTGAACGGGGTGCCGACGAAAAGAGCTGATTGTCAGATTAATTGCGATAAATCATAGTTTAATTTCCAAAGATACCTACTACTGACAAGTACCCGCTTCTAGCACAAACGTATTAGCTTTCAGTGCACACAACGGTGACATGATGATCCAGTTGTAAACAAAGCAACATCCTAATTAATGGTAAAAATCGTCAATTCAATAGCTCTAGTTGTTTTTTTTTAAACACATAAAAACTACTCTCCAAGCAGCGGAAGCCCCTTGTTGCAATTGTCAAGTCCTGATGAATATTCAAACGCTTATCCTGAAATTTTCTAGCTGCTATCTAATTAGGTATGTGCATAAGATTTGGGGTTTCATGAATAAAAGTGGGGTGTACAGACTGTTAGTGCTAACGGCCTGACCACAAAACAGAACGTCAGGCTGGTTAGCGAGCGAATTCCTAATGCATGGCGTGTGATGTCATTTAACTACTGTGCGGTAAGCGTTACGACCGCGCAATGAACAGAGAATTTGCTCGCCGCGTCGCCAGCCCTCGGGTCGCTCTGTTGCGTAGCCAGGCTGTTAGGCACTGCGATAGTGCGAAACCAGTACACTACTAAAAGGTCACATCATATCATCAGCTCATTTTATGTCCCCACTGCTGGGGCACTAGCTTTCCCTATGGATGAAAAGGCCAGTAACCACCACACGGACCCAGTGCGGATTGGTGGTTGTTAATGCATGCTAAGAGCTCGAGATGACAACAATTTGGTCACCCATCTGATGACCGGCCTTTGCAAAAGTGACACGCAAACCGGATACGTTAACCACTGCGCCACAAAGGCGAGTTTGCGTTGTGCGACACGTTGTAAATAACGTTAGCGGGGCCTTTGTTGCAATTACGTTCATCCTCTCCCGACCCTCTCAACCACTGCACACTCAGACCAATTTTTCACACTAGCCTAAGCTCAAGACACCAAACTAGACCCGGTTCACCCAAAAAGAAAAGGTACACACAGTCATGTGCTAGGGCGTGCCGAGGTTCTCGATTTTGTTCCGCTTTCAAAAACAGATTCAAACGCCTCGGAAAACTTAGTCCCTTACAGAGACATTCCCTGTGTGGTGCCGGGGATAAAGAATAGCACCACCCCTATCTCTTCCTGTGGGTGTCGTAAAAGCCGACTAAGGGACCATTCCAGAGGATGGGCAGCAGCATCTCTCTGAGGTTATTCTCAACCTACTGCGATCGCCAACCCGCCTGCCAAGCGTGGCGATTACGGCAAATATACCCCCCATGAATATGCACACCAGCAAAAACCGGCCCCTAGTCCCCGGCGGCCCCGCTCGCCCTAGCTACGGTAGCGGCCAAGGCAGCGACGGGGCAGGGGGTGCTAAGAATCTCCGGCAGAGACCTGGCTACCGCCAACAACGAACTTTGGCCCTGGCAACATTTAACACGCGCACACTGCGGACTGACGAGAAGATTTACGAACTGGAGGAAGAATTGAGCAAGATACGGTGGGACATAGTTGGATTATCTGAAGTCCGAAGAGAGGGGGAGGACTCGATAATCCTCAAGTCTGGTAACTTGCTCTATTTCCGGGAGGGCGAACAACTGTCCCAAGGTGGTGTCGGGTTCATCGTCCACAAGTCCCTCGTGAACAACGTTGTCGAGACCGGGAGTGTGTCGCCTAGGGTAGCGTACCTTATACTCAGAATAACCAAACGGTATTCGCTGAAGGTCATACAGGTTTATGCTCCTACTACGACACACCCTGACGATGAGGTGGAGGCTACGTATGAGGACATCTCTAGAGCCATACAAGCCTCCAAAACTCATTACACCGTTGTCATGGGAGATTTTAACGCAAAGCTGGGCAAACGAAGCGGTGATGAGATGAGAGTGGGACGATTTAATGTTGGTAATCGGAACTCCCGGGGCCAACTGCTGGCGGACTTTCTGGAAAAGGAGGGACTCTTTATGATGAATTCCTTTTTCAGGAAGGCTGAACACCGCAAGTGGACCTGGATGAGTCCCGATGGTGCAACAAAAAACGAGATTGACTTTATTATGTCGACGAGGAAGCAAATATTCAATGATGTCACTGTGATCAATCAGTTTAAAACTGGCAGCGATCACCGGTTGGTAAGAGGCACATTGAATATCAACGTTAAGCTGGAAAGACGTCGATTAATAAGGTCTACGCTCCGTCCTGCACCCATCCAAATCCAAAACCCCGAAAGCTTTCAGCTCGAATTGCAGAATCGCTTCGAGTGCCTAAATGATTGCGAAAATGTGGACGAATACAGCAACAGGTTCGTGAAAACTGTCCAAACGGTTGGGTCCAAGTTTTTTAAAACCCACCGTGCAAAAGGAACCAAAAAGTTCTCAGACCATACCCAAAAACTAATGGAAGAGCGGCGCGCAATGGTTCTGCTTTCCTCAGGTGATGCGTCTCAGTTTCGGCGGCTAAATAGGCAGATCTCGAAGTCTATGACTCGCGACACGCGCCGATTTAATACTGACCGTATTAAAGAGGCCATTGAGCGGAACAAAGGCTCAAAAGTGTTCGCAAGAGATCTGGGTATTGGGCAGTGCCAACTGACGACGCTGAAAACCGATGACGGCAGAACTGTCACGACCAGGTCCGATGTTATGGGAGAGGTCGAGAAGTTCTATGGACAGCTTTACACATCCACACGGCCACCTGTACAAAGTTTAGCTAAAGACCCTAGAGCTAAGTTAACCCGACACTATACCGAAGACATCCCGGACATCAGCCTGTACGAGATTAGTATGGCTCTCAAACAGCTCAAGAACGGCAGGGCACCAGGTGCTGACGGAATTACGGCCGAGCTTCTGAAAGCAGGCGGAAGACCGGTACTCGTAGCTCTTCAGAAGCTATTTAATTCCGTCGTACTAGGGGGCAGAACGCCAGAAACGTGGCACGAAGGTATGGTGGTACTGTTCTTCAAAAAGGGCGACAAAACCCTGCTGAAGAACTACAGGCCCATCTCACTTCTAAGCCACGTCTACAAGCTGTTTTCGAGAGTCATAACGAATCGTCTCGCACGCAGGTTTGATGACTTCCAGCCTATCGAACAAGCCGGTTTCCGAAAAGGCTTCAGCACCATAGACCACATACATACGCTGCGGCAGGTTATACAGAAGACCGAAGAGTATAACCAGGCTCTTTGCTTAGCGTTTGTGGACTATGAAAAAGCCTTCGATTCGATTGAAACATGGGCCGTGCTACAGTCTCTCCAGCGGTGCCAAATTGACTACCGGTACATCGAAGTGTTGAAGTGTTTATATGAAAACGCCACAATGTCAGTCCGTCTTCAGGACCAGAGCTCGAAACCTATTCAGTTGCAGCGAGGAGTGAGACAGGGAGATGTAATATCTCCGAAACTGTTCACTGCTGCACTGGAAGATGCTTTCAAGCTTCTGGACTGGAAAGGACTCGGCATCAACGTCAACGGCGTATACATCACTCACCTTCGATTTGCTGACGATATAGTGGTCATGGCTGAGACCCTGGAAGACCTCGGCACAATGCTCGGTGACCTCAACAGAGTCTCTCAACAAGTGGGTCTTAAAATGAACATGGAGAAGACGAAAGTTATGTCAAACTCACGTGTCGTACCTTCCTCCTCTGAAGGTTGGGGACTCTGCCCTTGAAGTTGTAGACGATTATGTTTACCTGGGACAAACGGTCCAGCTAGGTAGGTCCAACTTCAGTAAAGAGGTCAATCGTCGAATCCAACTAGACTGGGCAGCGTTCGGTAAGCTACGAAATATCTTTTCGTCCGATATACCGCAGTGTCTCAAGACGAAAGTCTTTGACCAGTGTGTGTTGCCAGTGATGACATACGGGACTGAGACGTGGTCTTTCACTATGGGCCTTATCAGAAGGCTCAACGTCACTCAAAGAGCAATGGAGAGGGCTATGCTCGGGGTTTCTCTACGAGATTGAATCAGAATTGAGGAGATCCGCAGAAGAACAAAGGTAACCGACATAGCCCGAAGAATTGCTAAGCTCAAATGGCAGTGGGCAGGGCACATTGCTCGCAGGACTGATGGCCGCTGGGGCGGAGCAGTCCTCGAGTGGCGACCGCGTACCGGAAAGCGCAGTGTGGGCAGGCCTCCAACAAGGTGGACCGACGATCTGGTGAAGGTCGCGGGAAGCCGCTGGATGCGAGCAGCACAAAACCGGTCGTTGTGGAGATCCTTGGGGGAGGCCTTTGTCCAGCAGTGGACGTCTTTTGGCTGAGATGATGATGATGATTACAGGGACATAATGCCTTTATCATGAGTGTGGCTTGTGCTAATCCATAATTTGTTTTACCTGTAAACTGATATTAAAATCAGTTCACAGACCGGCCTGATTTTTAACTTTTTTAACCATTTTTAACCATTTTTAACTTTTAACTTAAGAATTTTATAACGTATGAGTAGAATTCATGCCCCAGAAAAAACAGTAATAAGTCATGACCAAGTTTACGTAAAATCAACTTGAAACCAAGACGCGAGCAAACCCTCTAAGACAGGAATAATACAAGCTTCACTGGAAGTTTTACCTTCAGAATTGCTCTTTTGAAACTTACTCTCGTTTCGCAGGCTCCGTCTATTGTTCCGAGCTCTTATTAGCGCAAATTGCTGTACAAACTGCCAGCAAATTCTAACTCAAAACATAGTACAATACAACGATCAGGCTCGGAGGACCAAAGTCAGATATTCTTTTTTTATAGTATTCTTTGTACGGCCTCTTCATTTTTAATCAATTGTAAAAAACAAACTTAATAATCGGCAGTACACAAATGCTTTTTTATAGTGTGCGCATGGCAAATGTCTCCACTCCACTTGATGTTAAGTGGAAATTGAGTCCTGACGCGAATACAACTGGTGCATCGTGAAAGCATGCAGCAGTCGCCCTACCGGCCCATGAGGTGCTATCTCACAAACTTATTATAATAGGTTGTATTCGCGTCAGGACTCCGTTGGTCTTATTACATAATCAATATTTTCTTCTGTCGACATTTTTATTTCTTAGTCCCTGCACTATGCGAGTGATATTCGTAGGTGTGCTTCGTGGAATAGAAAATTAATTATTTTAAAATTTTATTTAAAGCACACCTATGGGTGTGCTTCGTGGAATAGTTTAGGTGTTCTTCGTCTGGGTGTGCTTCGTTTAGGTGTGCTTCGTGGAATACCTCTCCGTTTCCACTTAACCACATATAGAAAAAGAAACAATAACGAAAAAATAAAGCAGTTTTTATTTATTTTTGGCATCTCTGGACGATCACTCTTACTATAGGCACATCTCTGTCTGAAACTTATACAAAGGCTAAGCTTAACCTCGATTCTACGAATAAAAGGCCCCAAAGTATAAACCACTGCGTAACCCCGAGGCATGTCGATCTCTTGGAACGTTCACTACATACAAAAACACTTCATTACAGATTTATATCACTTTACTTATCCTTTTTTGTCCCCTGGGAAAAGGACCTTCCATAACCACCCAACCTTATGGTAACAAGGGCTGAATGGAAGGACGCCGTAAAAAATAGCGTCTTGGAGTTACTGTTTTGGTAAATTTACATACAGAAGAAAAGTTTGGCGATTTCTTCTTTTGTTTTAAGTTCATACTGCTCCTGTTTACAAACTTTAGCTTCTAATTGGGACATGATCCGCATTGTTTCGTCGCTCACTTGTAATCAGGGTGCCTAGTGTGAATTTTGTTTACTATCCGTATTCATTCGATTCATCATCATCATCATCATCATCATCAGCTCATTTTATGTCCGCACTGCTGAAGCACGAGCCTTCCCTATGGATGGAAAGGGAGTACGGGCCATAAACCACCACGCGGGCCCAGTGCGGATTGTTAACGACTGCTAATGCAGCCGGGACCAACGGCTTTACGTGCCTTTCGAAGCAGGAAGGAGCTTGAGATGATAAACTTTTGGTCACCCATCCAATGACCAGCCCTTGCGAAAGTTGCTTAACCTCAGCACTCGCAGACCGGGCGCTTTAACCACTGCGCCATCGAGCTCCTCATCATTCATTCGATCACGTTTACGAAAACGAATATTTGTATGGCAAAATGTGAACTCTTCTCGTACGTCGCCAGGAGGCGAAGCTTCAATGCCATACTAATTCTCGTTTTCGTTAACGTAATCGAATGGCGTATGAAACTCACACAGGTACCCAGAAGTAATTTAGACGATGTTTTCATCATCATTTTAAGCCTATATCCCACGGGCTCCCATATTGTAGTATGGAGATCGTGACTCTGCCTACGTGATGGCCTAATCCGAGTTGTTGAGTTTGAACGTCTACCATCTTACGATAACAACTGAGACCAACGAATTAATGTGCTTTACGAAGCGCGGTTGAATCAAATTCAATATCTATATATTAATACGTGAAGCAAAAACTTTGTAACCGTTTTTACGAAAATTGCGCGGACGGAGGAGTTTGAAATTTCGCACACTTATAGTTTATATAGAGAAGGTTATCCGCATGTTAATTTTTTTTTTAAATTATGCATAAAAAACACATTAAATCAACAAAAACAACATTACACACACTACCATGTGTTTGACAACCACGCATATGTATTTGACACACACGTATTGTTTGTCTTTAATGCGGCTGACATCTGTCAATGCCAATCCAAACTCACATTCTATCTTTTTTAATTTTTCATTGCTTAGGATACAACCCGTGCAGCCTTAATAAATACGGTCGAATTTCGACCGCTGGGCGACCACTGGGCGGCCATTAGTATTATTAAATTCAAGATATTGCCAACAACAATAATTAATGCCAGAACATTAAACGTATAAATGAAATCATGTAACAGCCCTTTAAAACATTAACCAATGAAAACATTGGTGCAAACAAATTCATGCTTATATATATATAATAGCATGAATTTCTATAACCAAAAAAGTTATTAATAAACACTCAATTGACGGAATATAATAGTGACGTCATAGTTTCCATTCTCATACAATTTCTATACAAAACAGTTAATAAAAAGTTGTCTTTTGACTAACCAGCCAGCCAACTAGGTACCCAATTTTTTTTTAATATTTACGGGTAAGCACAGTGCCTTGATCTCACCTGATGTTAAGTGATGATAAGGCCATTTGGTGGAAGCTCACTTCACCCGGGATCCTCAACTAGTGAGAAACTGGCTATCTTATCTCTAGCTGCCGGAACACAACAATGCTACAAACATTGATGTTATGGCGACATATTTAGATAAGATGGTGGTAGCTAGCCAGGTGGACAAACAAGTCCTACCACCAACCAAACCGAGTACACAAAGAGGGTCTAAACTGGTGGTCTTAACCACACACACACACACACACACACACACACACACACACACACACACACACACACACACACACACACACACACACACACACACACACACACACACACACACACACACACACACACACACACACACACACACACACACACACACATTTTGCTTACAAGACGAAGTGACAGATACGGTTTCATCATTGGCAATGAGCCTTAGCGAAATTTTATATTGTAATTTTTATAGAGCTTTGTCGACTATACAAAAAACAAACTCTACATTTAACAAAAGCTTTAATACAAAACATTATTTCTACTCGTGTTTTCATTAAATTCTGATCGACCAGTTAAACTAGACACTAAATATATGAACCGATCGGCAAAGGATATATGTGCGAGATAGATTCCAAGTCAAGTGGGCGTCGGCGTCGTAGTGAAAATTAATACAGACGTGGCAGCCTATATACCCGAAGTATATCGTTACCTCCTGCCCCAGTAAGCTGTGGGGCTCCTAGTTCCGCTATAGCATTATTATCAATAACATTGAAGTGTATAAATAATCTATAATAATGTATAATGTTCTATATATTAATACGTGAGGCAAAAACTTTGTACCCCTTTTTACGAAAATTGCGGGGACGGAGGAGTATGAAGTTTCGCATACTAATAGTGTTTATATAGAGAAGGAGTGCAGAATGCTAATATATTTTTTTTTTAATTATGCATTAATCTGTCAATGCCAATCCAAACTCACATTCTTACATCTTTTTTAATTTTTCATTGCTTAGGATACAATCCGTGCAGCCTTAATAAAATATTGTTTCAAAAATGGAATCGGAGGAAAATTACGGTTGAATTTCGACCACTGAGCGATCACTAGTATTAATAAAGAGGTAAAGTTTGTTTGTTTGTTTACAGAGGGTAAACTCTGGAATTCGAATGCCAAAAAAAAATCACTGATAGAATACTACATTCCTTGCAAGTAACAGCTATACTTTTAAAAAAGTTTTTTTTAAATCCAAAATCTAGGGCAATTTTTTCAGTTATAAATAGTAGAAGATATCGTTTTTATGACTTTAGTTTAAAGTAGTTTAATTTAATATGTATAGTTATTGTCTTAAGAGAAGGAAACAGGAACACACTTTCGTGATGCACTTCCTTCTACAACCCTCTGACGGTGCCTCGATCACTTGGATTGAGGAACCCTTTTAGTTTCCTAAAACAGTCCGGTAAAGCAGTAAAGGCCGGTTAAAGCCAACAGTACTCTCTTCAAATTTTTTTATTATATTTGATATAAAAATCTGTTATAAATTAATTACTTTAGGAACTGCTTCTTAAAGGTTATTAAATATGTACATACTCTACTTGTTTGAGACTTTTCAGTCACTTTTAGTATGTACCTAAAACCACATTGAACAAATTAAAACTCGAACGAGCTTATGACTTCCCACTGGCTAATTAATTATTTTATGATGATTATAATGTAATCTTTCTTGAATATATATCGCTTTTAAAGAATTGCTTAGTAAAGCAATATTGAACTTTTTATATTATTAGAATAAGTATTATTAACGGGATTATTACCATGTTTTTTGTTGTGTTTGAGTATCCGATATTTCGGCACAGTTGCATGCGCCATGACATTGGCCAAACAAAACGTACAGTAGCCTGCCGAATTAAGGAGCATTTCAAAGCTGTAAAGAATAACGATACACAAAAATCGGCCATTGCTGAACATTTGATCCAATCGGGTCCTAATCACTGGATTGAGTTTTATAACCCCCAGATAATTTCGACAGAACGCCACTACATACCTAGATTGGTTAGAGAAGCGATTGAAATTACAAAATACAAAAATTTCAATCGCGAAGATGGGTTTTAACTGTCGCGTATCTGGAATCCAATGATTAGGTTATGTAAAGACCGCAAAAAGAACAAAAGTGCCGTTTCGCGATCTGATACGGTCAGTGTGTCGAGAACAAGTTCGAGTAAAAAGTGACTTAGGAAACAGTGGTACGAGTATCGAGCGCAAAAAACGACTAAGGAAGAGGGTAGATCGTTTTAACTGCTCATAATCACCCACCCGCAATAACTTCAGTACATCCGTGATCATGGCGCATGCAACTGTGCCGAAATATCGGATACTCAAACAGAACAAAAAACATAGTAATAATCCCGTTAATAATATTTATTCTAATGTAAGTGACCATGATAGTTTAAAAAGTTATATTTTTATATTGTACTCGTAATATCAGTTACAGTGATCGACGCCTTTACCCAGCAGTGGGGCATATAGAGTAATACTTTTCTCTTTATTGTTTTCTACTTTGAATATAGAAAATAGTTTTATTTTATCACTTGCCTGGGATCATCATACAGGTTATCAAATGGATCACCAAAACTCATTCTGCGTGAAACAGAACGCACCCGGAAATATAATAATTGACGGTACCTGTGCAAGTTACAATTTAATTATGAGATAACCTAACTCATATCTTTTCTAAGCCACAGACTCACTAAATGTTTCAAAACTAGGATAAGATCAAAAAATATGTAAAATTGTTATACGAATAATTTCGTGAAAGTGTTTATTTCGTCTTTTTACATATTTTATCTACCGTTTCAGTCATCAAAAAGGCCCTAAAAACCGACATAGTTTATTAACGAAAAACCGCTACATTCTCAATTTTAGTGGCCCAACGCTCACAAGGAACGTGATATTACATCTTTTACTTATTTGAAAAAGATGTTTTTCATCTAATGCGACAGAAACTTAACACCATGACATCACTTATTGGTAACGTTCGTTCCGTTGTCTAGATACTGTTTCTTGTTCGAAAACGCTAAACGATTTCATATTTACGATAAAATACGATTATTTAATTTTTAACATAGATAAGTACTTATTTATATGTTAGTAATACAAAGAATGCAAAGAGGCATACTGCTTTACGTAATTCTATGAATAATACATAACTTATGTCAACGTATATTTGTCATTGTAACTCTTATTGCAATGAGAGTCAATATCGATAAAAAAGTGTAACATGGACTGTTCCTCTAACTGTACGTAAGTATTATAAAAAGCATAAAAGTAAAAATTATTATTGATTTTTTACAGTCTTATTTTAGTGGAAAGGAATAGTCCACCATCACTTCCCTCCAAAGAAATTTAACATGTGCTCCTTCATACGAGGCGTGAAGAGGCACCTTATTGCGGCAGGGTGAGGGTGGCTGATGCTGCTTTGTATTCTTTGCGTCTGGACTCTATTTCTACTTAACATCAGGTGGAGTGAAGGCATTTGCCGTACATACCGAATATCTTACTAGGCCAAAAATGATTGATCAGGATTCTGGATATTTATGAAAACTATATTCTTTCCAACCTCTTTTGAGTTTAAAGGCGGCTAGATAAACAACGCTTGCTTACAGCAGCGGAATTATTCATACCGAGCGCGCAATCGATTATCGGAAATGATGGATTCATCCCAGGGAGCGAGTCACCTGCAAGTTTCGTAGAAAATATTTACTAAAAATGTTCTTTTTAACAAACGGGTGTCGCTTAAGAAAGTTTAACGTTTAACCTTCACCTCGCCCGATGGCAAGGCCGAGGAAATCATAACTTCACCCGAAATCCTTCCAATCCAAATTCTACTTTTTTTTTTTAAGAGAGTTTGCTGATTGCCTCAGACGGCATTTTCAGCTTCACCGGGCTTTGCAAATTCTACTGAGTAACTGACTATGTACTTAAATAGATTTACACTGTTGTACTTGTTGTGTTGTTGGAATACAGGAATGCTTATATCATTGTCTATACCACCAGAGTGCTAAGTGCAAGTATACATTATAGTTTTTCATTATCAGCTCATTTTATGTCCCCACTGCTGGGGCACGAGCCTTCCCTATAGATGGATAGGGAGAAGGGCCATAACGTGCAAGTATTATTTTGGTTTATATTGTATTGTTATTCGATCACGTTAACCAGAACAAGATTTTTTTTATGGCATGTACCTATTTACGTTTCCCGGTGGCGCTTAAGTAAATTCATGAACAGTGTGCCAATTCACTGTATTGATATAACAGGGTGCAAGTTTAATTTGTCATTCAATGTCAATTTGTCCATACAAAAAAAAAGTTAAACCCTCCTCGTATTCCACCGAGAGGCGTTCAATGATGGTATTGAAGCAACGCCTCTCGGTGGAATACGAGGGGAGTTTAACTTTTTTTTATGTTAAAAGGAGGCAAACGAGCAGGCGGGTCACCTGATGGAAAGTAATCACCCGCCGCCCATGGACACCCGCAAAAGCAAAGTAATCACAGATGCGTTGCTAGCCTTGAGAAAGGAGATGGACCTTGAGAAGGGAGTAGGAATTGGGATGGGGGAAGGGTGAGAGATGGGCATGAACTCTGTTTTTTTGCCATACGGTTCGTTGCTGTTTCTTATTGACAAAATACGATTGTTTGATTTTTAACAACATAGATAAGAATTTTTTTATATATTATGTTAGTAATATACATAGGATGCAAAGAGGCTTTTAGTTTGGAAGTTTTTAGTACACGAAAAAAAGTAAAAGTTTATGTTGTACTATTTAAATTATTGTATTACTTAGAATTTTATCAAATACTAGCTGACCCGGTGGACTTGCATTTCTTTTTTTTTTTAATATAGCCTATGTTACTCAGCGCTAATGTAGCATTCTATTGGTGAAAGATTTTTTTAAATCGGTCTAGTAGTTTTTGAGTTTATTCGTTGCAAACATATATACAAAAATACAAAGTCATCATCATCATCAGCTCATTTTATGTCCCCACTGCTGGGGCACGAGCCTTCCCTATGGATGGATAGGGAGAACGGGCCATAAACCATCACGCGGGCCCAGTGCGGATTGGTGGTTGTTAACGACTGCTAATGCAGTCGGGATCAAAGGCTTTACGTGCTTTCCGAAGCACGGAGGAGCTCGAGATGATCAATTTTTGGTCACCCATCCGATGACCGGCCTTTGCGATAGTTGCTTAACCTCAGCGCTCGCAGACCGGGCGTGTTATTCACTGCACCATCGAGCTTCTCATAATACAAAGTAATAATCCTCTTTATAATATTAGTATAGAAATAAAAATAAAAAATACGTTAGTTCCTGCTTCTGAATGAAACTCGCACTGATCACCCAGATAACTGTTTTACTGACTTATCTAAAGACACTACTTTACACAGAAAAACATTCTACAACAAAAGAGTTTGGATCGGTAGAAAATAGAAATCTTTGACTCCCGATTTAATCTGAAACAGACTGAACAACGAACGTCAAAAGTTTCGACATACGTGCACGAAGTCTGCGAAGTTTCGACAAGTTGCAACCACCGCACTTAGGAGCGGTGAAGTGTTCACTTTGATCTAATAATGTTTAATTTATACAAGTAACGAGGTTTTCATTTGTGAACCAACCTTTTTTAAATTGCTTTTTAAATGTTTTGATTTTGTTTGAACGACAATTTAATTTACTTTATTGTAGTCAATTGGTAGTTTAAGTAAATCTGGCAGCTTAAATGGCGTTAGAGTAGGTAATTGGTTATCTTTACTATATACGATGGGGTATTAGCACTAGTGTTCGAAACAGTTTTCGTCGCCATTAAACAACATAGATTTTCATTAAAATTTTACGGGATGAAGAACTAGGAGGCAGGTGGTTAGTATGACCCCTTTTTTTATAATTAAGGGATACAAATAAAATGAACACTGGGTACACTTTACTAGGGTTTTTAATTAATTAGGACTTCTATACAAAGTATATTATTTTGAACGTCAAATCTAAGTCCCTACATCAAGAGTAATTGTACCATTAAAAAGACGAGAGAAACTCGCCAAGGGTTTATCTATACACCTACATAGCCCCTGCACGGATATTTCATATCCAAAGGCATATAGGCTCTAACGTCTTCATACGAATTTATATGAGAACTAGCCGTCACCCGCTCGCTTCACTGTGCGAAATTAATGGGTCAATGAATGCATGAAAATAATTATTAGGTTTACCAACATCATATATAGTAGGCTACATATGATGTTATAGGTAATTTGCACAATCTCATGTTCTTACTACATACAAATTTTCATCAAGATCGGTCACGCCGTCCTTGAGTTATAAGAGGACATACAGACAGACAGACAAAAATATCAAAAATCGTAGAATTGGTGTCAGTGAGTCATAAACCAAATATTTATCCCAAAATTTGTCAGAAAAATTGCATGTACAGATAGTGCCTACAGATTTATATAGATTTATATAGATAGATAGATACGCGTATATAGCAGCTGAAAAGCTCGGATTGCAGCGCTCGTTTTTATTTATACGCTAACTTAAACGAGCTTATATTACTCACCGATATAGCACGCCCGGTATGTGCAGACTAAGTTACAAGATCGTCCTCATAAAGGCATGAACAGGAGACCCTTACATAAATTCCGAGTGTAGCAAGTACAGCGAATAGGCTACGTCAGACTATAACACGGAGTAATGAGTAGCGTTGCATCGCTCCTGCCGGGATGGTTAATAGCCAATTTATATTGTAAAACGATCGAACTCCAAGACGTCGAGTTATATAATGGCCGTGGTAGGTACAAAGAAATTGTATTTGTTATGCTAGCATAGCAGTAGCTTATTAAATTATCATGTTTCTGCAAGTTTGTGAAGAATCTTTTTGAAATGAAATATTTTTTTAAAAATTGGCTGGTGCGAGTGGGGTAGAAATTTCTCGCTATCCGAACCTCTAGCTATAACAGCAACAAAATTAGACAATAAAAAAGGTAGTATAAGTGAGTACGCTTCCAAGATACGCTTACCGTTACCAAATAGGACATTTGAAAGTTACCTTCTCTGAAGGTAACTTTCAAAACCTCTGAAGGTAACTTCAAATGTCAAAATTTCACGGACAAAAATTCACAGATTTCGCAGTCCCCGCAAGAATATGAGCACTAAAAATGAATACAACATTTTACGAACAAAAAAATTTTTATTTTAGGTTATTTTTTGGAAATATTTACAATTTAGTATACAAACACCCCCCAAAAAACCCGTTTTTTTTTACATTTTTCAAAATTCCAAAAAAAGTTTCTAGCCGATTTTCAAAATTTAAACGCTTACATGTGTCTCGATAAATTCCTCAACTTTTGGTATTATATTTATTTCGATTCTCTCAAAATCCTCGGAGCTATGGCCAAAAATACGTCTAAGGCGATTTGCGTCTGATAACCATTTTCAATGGTAAAACAAGGCCGTGGAAACCAAGTTGTGCTTTTCATATAACGAGAAAGCTTTTTACAGTTCCGATAACCTATCTAGAAAATAGACTAGAGACAGGACTACACGTGTCCATTGGGCAACTCTCCTGAGAAACTACTAGTCTTATGACTACTGGATGAAGACCTTGTATCGTGTTCTAATTTGGCGTTATGATCTGACGGAGATGATCCCCTTTGTCCCCTTTGGGTCAGTTTTCTTGGGCAGGGTTATCTGGCACTTCTGTATGTCTGTAGTCCGTCCGTAGTGGGTTTCAGCATAAAATAAAATTAGTGAAATGAGAAGGGTTTGCTTACGATGGAGGTAAGTTTGGAAAGTTCAATATAGACGACGACGCTACGTCACTGTTACTGACCTTTTATGCAGCAACATCATATTTTTTAAGTTTGGGTACCTACTAATTATTTGGTTGGTTATAATGCATTATCGCATCGCTGTATTGTCATTTTAGTTATCCAGAACGTCTGTGCATATTTTTCTGAGTGGTTTACCAATTAAACAAAAAAGTGCACTGAGGCAGTCGAAATGTTCTATTCTGTACTATTTTTCAACTGCAGGTCCTTTTCTTTTAAATTTAAGTCTATTTCAAGCCAATTTAATAATTATTATATACGTAACGAGCATTCTGTTCCAAGCATTTGTAAAGAATATGAATTTGGTGTTGTCTCAGATGTGAGAGCTTTTGTGGAAATAGTGTTCACTGACAAATCAAATGATTGCCGCCCTTCTGACCTCCAATGGCGAACCTCCGGACCATTCAGAAAAAAATACCAAATATCTTTCCTCTTCAAACGCGCTTCAGCAAATAGGTGATGTTATTTCCAGTTCCACGTGCCATATTTATAAATTTGTAAAATTAGATACTCTTACGTTTAGTAAGTTGTTTTGTGATATTTCCTTGATGATATAAATGAAGGACATTTTCCAATATTTGTGACGCTAAAAAAGAATGGGAAAAAGGAAATGCTCTTGCCGAGTTCCTTGCCGGTAAAATATTCTTGTGATTTGTTTTGTACTTTGTCTCCTTTTCAATTTGTTTCTATCTATCTTTTTGTGTGCAAATAATAGTTTATATTATCGAATATATGCGTCACTTGTACTAATAATATTATTCAGTACAAGGTGACAGTCAGTACAGTAATGAATACTGTTTGTTCTATACGTGTTTTTAACACAACACAATATTTTTGGGTGAAATTTGTAAAATAAAATCAAGATTAATTTCAATTCAGTTAATTTCATTTCTCTTCCAGTACAACGTCTCCCGCTGTAGACTTACGATGAAGTTGACTTTCATAAGAGAGATGTACCTAATGATTACAATCATAATCGGTATTATTCTACAGAGCTGGGTGTTATAATTAATAATGATGAACGAGCGGCTTTAAGTTCACTCAGCGTACCCAGGGAACAAAGCGATCGGCTTTTGTTGGTCAACATCTAAGCTCAAATAAACCTGTACGGTTATGATGACCATTGTGCAGTCACTCTTTAGAGTTAAGTCGTTAAAGCCGACTGTTTTGCCTGGCAGCGATTTTGGACAAAATCAGATTTGTGTGACAAAGCAACATTGTTAATAAATAGATCCAGGTCTAGAATATAATTTTTCCGGGAAGCTCGATGGTGCAGTGGTTCACGCGCCTGGTATACGATTGCTAAGGTTAAGCAACTTTCACAAAGGCCGGGCCATCAGATGGGTGACCAAAAATGTATCATCTCCAGCTTCTCCGTTCTTCCGAAGAACGGAGAACGCACGCAAGAACGGAGAGAGGCACGTCAAGCCGTAAAGCGCGTTAGTCCCGGCTGCAATAGCAGTCGTTTATAACATCAATCCGCACTGGGCCCGCTTGGTGGTTTATGGCCCGTTCTTCCCATCCATAGGAAAGACTCGTGCCCCAGCAGTGGGGACAACAAATAAGCTGTTGATTAATAGTACCAGTGGGATTATAGAACTTAAAAGCACTGAAGCTTCAGGGTCAGGAATCTGCACGTGATTATTTACTGTTACAAGAGCGTCCAGACCGATTTCCATAGTCACTTTTTTACGATAATACCGTCTCAAATTTCACGCTACAAATATGTGTAAGCCAAAGAATTTTCTGTCTACCTCTTTCACGCAGCGTTTAAAGCAATTTAAAACCAACAATAAATCCCGTTATGTTTTACAAAACACATTATCTGCGGCTTTTCACACGTCACACGTTTCATTGTCACAAAATGGCTGTATTGAGCGTCCCTCCCAACGGACATTTCATTAAAAAGCCCTTTCACATGCCCGATGTATTGTTTCGTGGCTCCAAGTTTGCATTGTATTTGGTGTATTAACATATCGTTTGCATATGCATGCCGAGCGTTTGTCGGCACACACCTCATGAAATAGGCAGATAATTGGTCCTATATTAAACCGGTGCGTGGTAAATCAACTTTAAAGCACCTTTGCTTTGTGGGTAGGAAGTTGTCTTTTCACTTATATAGTTTTCAGATGACAGTTCGACTGTATAGTGTTTTGTACTTCACCGACACAATCGCGTTTTGAAACTACCATTATGGTATTTTTTTTAAATTACCATAATGGAAAATTTATAGAAAACAATATGATATTCATAGGTAAAACAAATACAAAACTAAGTTTGTACTCTATCTACACGTTACTTTATTCAATTTTCTCATATTTTTTTGATTCAGGTTGTCACATATTTTTAGTGCTAGAATTACCTAAGAGTCATAATATAAGGATTATCATAACATTTTGCTGCAATTAAGTAGATAGACAGCATCGAAAAAAATTGTTGGTGCAGATATTGTTGTCGATTTTTCTATAATTTAAATTTCGTCATCACATATAACGCAGTGAGCGGAAAATTAAGACTTTAATTAATCGTGAAGTTTACGCAAATAGTCACCTATTCCAATCACTACTTATCATTCTCAAATAAGACTTTCTGTCTTACACTTCACACTATACCGGGAGACTGTACCCATCAGTATGCAAGCTACACACGCCTTGAAGCGAAAGCAATATTGCATAAATCTGCGTAAGGCTGTAGCCACGTGGCCTGTGAACTGACTCGACTCAATAAAGGACAGCCCAAGTGGAACCGTTGAATGGCTGAGTCGCAAAGCGTAACGAATGCAATTTGAGAACGTGTCAAACAGACACGAGATAGTTTTGAAGATGTCCTGATGATAAAAAGCTTAAAAATAAAACAAAAACTAACAATATCTGCGATTCGACATAGCCGGTTCCCTACATTCTATCTATCTGTTGTTTTGCTTACTACAGGTAAAACTTTGACACAAACTCCATACAAATTATGTCAAATGTATAACTCCACTAAGCAAAACAACAGACAGATACTTAGAATATAGGGATCCGGCAATAGTCTGCGATTGCTAAAGTTAAGCATCCTTCGCATTGGCCGGTCAACGGATGGGTGACTTAGTTTATTATCTCGAGCTCTCCCGTGCTTTGGAAGGCACGTAAAGCCGTTGGTTCTGCATTAGCAGTCTTCAACAACCCATCAACCCGCACTGGGCCCGATCTTCCTATACATGCATAGGGAAGGCAATATAGTGCCCCAGCAGGGGGGACATAAAATGAGCTGATGATGGTGGTGATGAAAACACAACATACTTAATTGAAGAAAAGCGATACATAACAAATAAACAGCCTCCTCTGTAATATCATACTGTTCTTGTAATTTGTTTTTGTTATTGTATCAAAATAAAACAGTGTCTTATCAGAAATCAAAACAGAGTAGGTACTTATACCGAAGTGGTAGGTAGGTGGTGGTATTATTATACAAGTATTAAAAATATGAAGAAACTTCCAAAAACAGCGAAAAATTCTCACCTTCATTTGCCACATTTGATTTCTTAAAACTGACGGAATCACAAATCATAATGTATTCCAGTAAACAATAGCTCTTCCAACGATTGAAGAAAAAGGACTTATAAACGAATCAAAGTTCGCGACAATACAATATTGGCATCGGCTTGAAACTTTCAATAGTGTGTTCTACAGATTAGCGGTAACAACGCAAATACTCGCGCTATATAAAATACAAAATGCAAATATACGCTAATACTAAATACATTAAAGGCAGGAGGCTATTTTCAAAACCCGCTAAATCGACTTGGGCGAAGTATAACTTCGCGGGTTTTGAAAATAGCCTCCTCTGGCTGTAGTTTGGAATTTTGAGATAACCGCTTGCGCCCTGTGGTCTACATTAGCTGTTAATAGGCAACGCCTGTTATTAATTGTTGAATGTTCTGCTGAAACTATGTCATGGTCTCGTAGTAAATCAAATCTCGCTTGTGTAACAGCAGCAATTCAAGTTATATTTTATTCGTTACTTTTTTTGAACAATGCTATTGAGTTAAACATATATATATTCAGTTTAAGAAAGTACAAAAAAAAGTAAAATTTAATTTAAAAAAATATTTTTTATGACTGGGCCACAAAGTGAATAAGGAAAAGTAGGGATATTCTTTATGATTTTTATGACAGGAAATCTTATAATCCTAGTCCAACTTTTCATGATTTTGTTAAAAAATATTCCAAAATATTTAAAAAGGTATGTTTTCTGGCCAAAGTCCAAATGCAACAAAATTATTAATTCTAAAAATAAGGTCAGTAGCTTTTACTTGGAACATTAATAATTGTGAAACTGGGAAAGCGAGTAAAAAAGAGTCAAGTTATGCACTTAAAGTTAATAATGAGCTGATTGAAGACTAAATAGAAAACACTTTTGATTCATATGTTGCTAATATACCTATTGACTCAACTAGACATCTAGAATCGTATTCTACTAAAGCACAAAGTATATTAAAACTTTATCCATATAAAAATATACGACTGTTTGATTTTAGATATATATCAGATTTGGATATAATAAAAAAATATGAATGTTTAAATAAGAAAAGAACAGAAAATTTATGGGGGATCTCTGTTACAGTTTTGGAGCCTATTAAAGAAGTAATCGCACTAAATTTAGCAAAAATCTTTAATAGATGTAGTGACGATTCCTGAGTGATGACTCCGATTTTAAAATACAGAGATACATTAAACCCTGCTAACTATAGACCGGTTTCAGTTCTGCCAGCACTTAGTAAAATATTCGAGTCCATAATCTATACGGGTGCCGCCTGTGGAGGCTGGTGTGCTCACGAATACTTATCTTATTTTTAGTAGTATTCATTATAATTTGACTTTGTTTTTCTTAAACAATTTTTGACTTTTACGATAGTTACTGTAGTGGTACTGTATGACATTGTGGAAATTGTAACTTTTACCTGATGTAAATTTGTTAACGTATATTTTTTTATTTTGTTTGTTTTTTTTTTACATGTTGTGGTTGTCTTCTATATTTTTTGTGTTTATTACAATGGAAAGTGTCCTGCTATGATAGGGCATTTTCCAATATTTTTGACGCTGTAAGGGAGAAAAGAACTGGACACTTGCTGAGTTTCTTGCCGGTTCTTCTCAGTACAAGATCTCCCGCCCAGAGTAGACTTACGAACCGATGGCATAGTGACATTCATAAGAGCTACTTGTAGCCTAAACTGAACTAATGATTTTGAATTTTGAATTTATATACAAATGAATGCACATTTTAGAATGAACAGAATTTTACACAACGATCAGTTTGGTTTCACGAAAGGCCGATCGACCATAGATGCTGGTGCAAAACTAGTTAAAAATGTTCTAGAGCCTTGCGAGACTTCACATGAAATCTCTCTAAAGCCTTTAATTGTGTTGATCATTTCACTTTAATAAGTAAATTGTTTCAATATGACGTTCTTGGGACTGCACTGGAATTAATCAAATCTTATTTGTTCAATAGAAATCAAAAAGTAGGCATTAATGATGTAGTTCCAGATGGTTAAAGTGTAAAGATGGGAGTGCTTCAGGGATCTACTCTTGGTCTGTTTTTGTTTATTGTTTATATCTATGATCTTCTTTTCATGGTTAAAGAAATGTCGGAAATAGCATTATTCGCTGATGACACTTCTTTAACATTTTTGTTGGATAGGAAAGATGTTACACTTAAAAGAATGTCTCAATGGTTTCGGTGAATAACCTAGTACTCAGTGCAAAAAAAACAAAGTTTCTTAGATTTTCACCACCTAGTTAGTACACATTTCTCTCCGTTGAATATTGAGTTGGATGCGAAAAGTTTGGAAATTATTTAAAAATTTTACTTTTCTTGGTATAAATATAGGCTGTGGACTACAGTGGGGTTCTCATATTGAAAGTTTAGCAAGAAAGCTTAGTTCAGTTGCCTTTGCCGTAAAAACATTAGAAAAATAACTGGTCTAGCCACTGCTAGGCTGGTTTACTTTGCTTATTTCCATAGCGTTATGTCATACGGGGTATTGTTATAGGGATCAGCAGCAGACATAGGTAGAATTTTTATTCTACAGAAAAGAGCGGTATGGCTTATTTACCAGTTAAAGCCACGTGATTCCTTAAACATTTTTTTAAAGATATAGATCTTTTAACTTTACCGTCGTTATAATGTATTTGTAAATATAATGTATGCGCATAAGAACCTACACCTTTATACCAATAAAAGTGAAGTGAGTTCACGGATTTAATGGAACCAGAATAAATTGTTTGCTTTGAAGCTCAGACTCAGCTAGTAAATCCTTTATAGGTAAAGATCAGTTAAGAAGTTGTTTTTGTAATTTGTTCGCAACAAAATTTGCGTTAAAAATTATTTAAACATTTATAATAGCTTGCTTACTTCTTAACTGACCTTTAATATTTGTAAAAATATTATGATCCGATGTTAGTGACGGTAGTTGTTGACATTGAATGGGCGCCTTTGGCTTTCAAAGTAAAAAGTGTTGAATAATTTCGGCGGGCTGGTTAGAACCACGATAGCTCAATTGGAAGAAAGAGCACCTGACCAGGAATGTCAGAAGGGTGCAGGTTCAAATCCTGCTCGTGATATTTTTTCAACATATGAGCAGTTCTACAGAAGGGTATTCTTTTTCTCAATTCGGTGGTTAAATTAATATTTGGTTTTTATAAGTAGTTTAATGACAAAGATTGAAGTATATTCCATTCTGAATCGAATGATGACAATGGGACTAAATATTGTGAAGTGGCTTTTGAGAAAAGTTAATCACCGAATTGCGAACGCACCGAATTGAGAAAATGAATCACCGAATTGAGAAGTGGCCCAGCGACTTCAGAAAATGAATCACCGTATTTAGAAATAGCTCAGCCAATCTAGAAACGCTGTCACCTAATATAGAAATTATGTGATGAATGACCAAAATTACAAATACCTAAAAACGTTTTTGATTACTGACTGATGGTCTATTAGTCAGATGGTTAATTACAGGCTTAGTGCCTTGTTTCTGAAAAAAAAATGAAAAAAACAAAAATTAGAATCAGTGTATATCCTTTTTCAATAAGTAACGAAGAAAGGAGTTATAATCTTGTACTAATTAATTATTTACCTACTTATTTTAACTTAGCTTGATCAGTCTTCATTTCCATATTAATAATAAAATATATAAACCTATACGCTATACTTATTTTTAAATCGATCTCGTGATTACCAAGTTTTAAAATGTATCAAAAAGTCAGCTTAATTATCAATGTCGTCAAGACTTTATTTTTTTACTTCTTAATCTATGTATCGTTCTTTGGCATGTTTGATTCTTTCTCTGTAATTCAGCTATCCTATGATGCAATAATTTAAAGTCCTAATTTGCCCTGTATTTGTATTTCTTAAAGACGTTCGCGCACACGATTGTTTCTTGGGTGTTTCTGTGATACTGTTGTTGGCTGCATTAATTAATTCTTTATAAACTTTCGAACGTAATCTGCGACTTATTGAAGAGTTTGGTGAAGTGGCTGTTATTGAACTTAAACATTCCGATGAAAGTGAAGAAGTTAGCGTAACATTACATAGGGCTCCAATTGATTCTAAATCAGAAATAGTAAAAGAAACGGGAACTAAAGAATCAGTAAAGGTAATTATCGGAGACTGAGGCTCTGTAACACATATCGGAGAAATCATAACAAGGGTTCGGGATGCACTCAAAAGATCGTGATTGTTCAAAACTTCAGGATCAGAAGGAAGGGACATGGGTTTTCGTTTAGAACTTTGAGGAAGTTTCTTTTCTACTTCCTCAAAGCTTTTTGTTCACGACGTGGTCTTTCACTCATTCTCTTTACCTTACCTTCAGCCTTTCTTTTTGCATATCTTTCCCTGTCTTTTTGTTTATGTGTTTATGCCCAACGTGGCAATAATGGGCAAACCCTCCGAATGACGACACAGAACAGACCACAGCCCCCAATTCCCGGCCGCCCTGCTATTCCTGATTACGGCGGCAGTCACGGTAATGGCAGGGCAAGGGGTGTAAAGAATCCCCGGGTTACGGTAGGCTGCCATAAACATCTGACCCTGGCAACGTACAACGGACGCATTGAGATGGCTCTAAGGCAGCTTAAAAACGGAAAAGCCCCTGGCAAAGACGGTGTTACATCTGAGCTCCTCAAAGCTGGCGGTTAACCTGTATTAAAGGAGCTCCAAAACATCTTTAACGCCGTTCTTTTTGATGGGAGAACTCCGGAGGCGTGGAGTAGGAGTGTCCTCGTGCTGTTCTTCAAAAAAGGAAACAAGACCCTACTGAAGAACTACCGACCCATTTCGCTCCTAAGCCACGTCTATAAGCTGTTTTCAAGGGTCATCACAAACCGCCTTGCGCGCCGACTCGACGAATTTCAACCGCCAGAGCAGGCCGGGTTTCGAGGAGGATACGGAACCATAGACCACATCTTCACAGTGCGGCAGATTATACAGAAGACCGAAAAGTATAATCGGACCCTGTGCTTAGAATTTGTGGACTATGAGAAGGCATTTGACTCTATCGAAACCTGGGCTGTTCTAGAACCCCTGCAACGATGCCAAGTTGATTGTCGATATATCCTAGTGTTGACGTGTCTGTACAATGCTGCCACCATGGCCGTTCAAGTACAGAACCAGCAAACTAAGCATATCCCCTTGCATCGAGGTGTGAGACAAGGGGATGTGATATCCCCCAAATTGTTCACAAATGCATTGGAGGATGTGTTTAAAACGCAGGACTGCAAAGGACGTGGCATTAACATCAACGGCGAACATATCTCACACTTGCGATTCGCGGACGACATCGTCATCGTGGCCGAAACGTTGCAGGATTTACGGTACATGCTGAACGGCCTAGCTGATTCTTCTCAACGCATCGGTCTCCGGATGAACTTGGACAAAACCAAGGTTATGTTCAACGAACATGCTATTCCGGGACCGATTGCAGTAAAGGCGGTGCTCTCGAAGTTGTTAAAGCATACGTCTACCTCGGGCAGATTTTGCAATTGGGTAGAAACAACTTCGAGAAAGAGGCTAACAGAAGGATACACCTAAGCTGGGCAGCATATGGGAAATTACGTCGGGTTTTTACGTCGCTTATTCCACAAAGTCTAAAGACGAAAGTCTTTGATCAGTGCGTCCTACCCGTCATGATATACGGAGCCGAAACGTGGACACTCACGGTAGGGCTGGTTCACAAATTTAAAGTCGCTCTGCGAGCTATGGAAAGGGCTATGCTCGGAGTTTCTCTGTAGGATCGACTTCGGAATGAGGTGATCCGACAGAGAACGAAAGTAATCGACATAGCCCATCGGATCAGCAAGCTGAAGTGGCAGTGGGCCGGTCATATTAGCCGCAGAACCGACAACCGTTGGGGTAAACGAGTTCTCGAGTGGAGACCGCGCATCGGCAAACGTAGTGTAGGACGCTCTCAGACTAGGTGGAGCGACGATCTTCGCAAGGTGGCTGGCAAGAGCTGGATGAGAGTAGCCGCGGATCGTGCTCGGTGGCGTGCACTTGGAGAGGCCTATGTCCAGCAGTGGACTAGTATAGGCTGATGATGATGATGATGATGATGAGAGATCGCTTTTTAGCGACAAGGCCTATTGTACAATATAAGTTCTGATGTATACTTTATTTGTTATGTATATGGTGTGCAATAAATAGTATCCTGTTCTATCATTGTCAAATCTCATTCGGTGTAAGTTCTCTCAATTCGGTGTACCATTTTGCAGGGAATTGATATCCTCCGAATTGAGAAAATAACACATTTCATCAAATAACTTGTAGACCTTATAAGTTGAAACCATTTCGACAAAACATACTGGCAGACATCACTTAAATACTTAATTAATTTAGCACAAATCTCAATAAATACTTCTTAAACAAAATTAATGTCGTCCACCGATTTGAGAAATGACCCGACCCCAAAAGCACCGAATTATTTCGAACCTTTAAAAAATGCTCCTTTGTAGCACAGTCCCCCCGTCTACATTGCTCAGCCGCTCGGGCGCAACTGGCGGGTTGCGGGAACTAGCTAGTGACTTTAATACTGCGCGTAGTTAGTGATCTATGTAAACAAAACTAAATTACACCGAATTGAGGCATACGCTTCGGACAAAATTAAAATATGTTATTGTATTAAAACCCAAGGATTTACAATAACTATAATTACATAAATGGCTTTATTATCTATCCCTTGTTCTGTTAATGGTGGAATTATAATTAGCAAGTCATTATTTTAAAAGTTATGAAGCATTAACGAGTCTATTTTGGAAACCGGACACGTCATTTTAAGCCAAATTCTGCCCGTTTTTAAACTTTGGGATTTTTTTTTGGCGCTTTATAAAGCCTGACGGTTTACTAAATATGCTCTCCATCAGGTCAAGAGTCCTATAAACATGTGTGATTTTTTTCAAGAACGTAATTAGATGTTAAAGGTACTTTGTTCGCTCCAGTAGTTCAATATGCTCTACCCGTAGAAATGCCCATATGTGTTTTTGTAATTTGTTCGCAACAAAATTTGTGTTAAAAATTATTAGTATGGAGAAAGTTATAGAAGCGACGATAATAGCACTAGAAAAAATATCTGTCTTTTTGGGTGAAGACCTCAAGGTTCAAAAGATCCAGTAAAATTGTAGACATCGTGACTAAAAGCTCAAAGCCCAAGATGTGTATTATAAATATTATTTTATTTGTGTTTCAATCGCCAATAAGCTCTTTCAGATACGGTTAACCTGAGCCGAAGTCTTTAAAAGTTCCTTCGGGCTGTGAACATCCTTCGTTGTAAACCTCTTTTTCATTTGTTTATTTTTTCGACTACTGTCATTCTAGTCCTAAAGTTTTATCTATGAGAGTTCATATTGCTGGGACAATTTTTTTGGGTTTCATTTGTTTCCATGTTCCCAAGATAATCTCGGCGGTATACTCGTAGTGCAAACAAACTTAGAGCTAATAGCCAATGTTTGTTATTAATTGGCCAGCGTGCGGTGTTGGTTATAAATGCAAGCAGACACAAATCATTAGCGGTTTTGGCAGCGATTGAACTTTGCGAAGTTCGCTGTCTCACTCAACTGAACAATTCGGCCGTAAAGTGTTGAAGTTATGCGCGGCAAACTGCAGATACTTAATAAAGGCATGCGGAGCAGATACTATTAGGTACCTACCAGTATCTGCTCCGTACGCCTTTTGTTGCATTTTTAAATTGTTATTTATTTGACATTTAGAATGCCATTCTATTCAGTCAGTCAGCATTCCACGGAATATTGTCGTGAAACAGACTCTACCTGTGGACACTGTGGATGCGTCGGCCACTCGATCAAGGATTGCAATAAACGTCAAGAACCGGCCACGTGTGCTTCATATAAGCGATTTAACAAGTCCAGCCAACACAAAACAGGAGACGAACAATGCCCAGGCTGAGAATAGATACCATAGTACAGTAGACTATGAAGGCACCTAGAGCGCCGCACCTAGAGCGCCGCACAAACATCGTTTAGCATTAAATTTAAAATATTATGAATATAGTAAAATTTAAGACAAGACTAACTTAAAGGAAAACATATTATTGTGATAACATAGTAGATGGTCATACTATTAATTATTACTTAAGTTAATTTGTGTAGCGGATGTTAGTGACGGTAGTTGTTGACATTGAATGGGCGCCTTTGGCTATCAATGTAAAAAGTGTTGAATAGTTTCGGCGGGCTGGTTAGAACCACGATAGCTCAATTTGAAGAGCATCTGACCCGGTATGTCAGAAGGGTGCAGGTTCAAATCCTGCTCGCGAAAAAATTTATTCAACATTTGTGTTTTTGTAATTTGTTCGCAACAAATTACAAAAACACAAATGTTGAAATAAATTACGTTAAAAATTATTTGAACATTTTAATTTATTGTTATTTAATAAAATGTTAGGTAAGCAAGCGCTAACCTACATTCATTAAATTGATGCCTAAGACACAGATAAACTAGTTTACATAGTTTATGTATCACTATGATTATTTTGCACTACTAACCTTAATTTTAAAACCACAATATAAGCAGTAAACTCAAAATGCACTATATTAATATACATACAATGTTATTTTATAAGTTTGATGTATTAGGACTAAGTTTTATACAGAAATAACTTTATTCTTATTATTATTATGTTGTTGAACCACCTTATGAACGCCACCACAACCATCAAGTGATAACTGTTCCAAAACTGAGTATATTCGATTTAAACTGTCATGTGGCCTTATACATACTTTGTTATAACCATTCAGGTTATAGGGTGGAAATTACAGTTTTTTTTTTTATTTAACTATGTTTGTGGGCTAGATCTAAAATCTCCCATTAAATACACCCAGCGGGTAAGTTTATGTTGTACTTATTCGGGTTAGTTAGTAGTAGTGCTTTTTGTATTGTATTTGTATTTTATATAATAGAAAGTGTATGGTTTTAGAATGTATACAGCCTTTTTATAATCATTAACAGCTATAATACACATTTTATAAATCACAGATTGTTTGCCTGTCGATTCTAATATGACAATTTATTCACGGCTCTTATCCAAGCGTCAAATGAAATTAAATCATTCCTCGAATTTGTTTTCCTCTTGGAAAATTTCTCGAATCTTAGGTTACGCTAAGCTTCGGATATCAACAAAATCAAAATTAAAGTTTCTTTCATGTCCTTCATGTACCATCTTTGACATACCTAAATCCCTAAATGATGTCGAAATGAAAAAAGCGGTATCAGGTTTTTTGTGATGTTTTGACAAAAAAACTTTGGCCATTATGAATACAGAAAAGTATACCGTAACCGCTTTATGTCTATGATTTATTAAACGTTCGATTAAACGGATAACGCCCGATCACTAAGTTGGCAAATATAATAAAAAAACGGAGTAGGAGATTTCTTGTTGCCCTAATAAATCTTTATTACCCATTCCCCCTTCGACCTAGATTTTTTTATAAAGTCATCAATTTATCGGCAAACAAAATAAATTCAAAGAACAAAGGGAACGTATTAAATCATTTTTACAATTCCGCCACTGTGATTTTCAGAAGCTTTTAGGGACTGGATTCGTGAGATATTATTTTCATTACAATGACAACGGCCATGAATTGCTTTTACGGACATGCAATTTTTTCAAAGGCAAACCGCCTTGTTCGTGTGACATGTTGTTCGTGTCACAACCCAATGTTCGTTGGTGACATTTATCATCATCATTATCAACTGATAGACTCAGGGCTTCCAATATAAACAATAACCTAGAAGATCGAGTCATAATCTACCACGTTGCCCCCGGCATCGTGAAGCTTGCAGGCCTGAAGGCTCAAGCCACTGCGCCATTTAGTGCAGGAGATCGACTCTTCGAATGAAGTATGATAAATCTGCACCCTCTCACAGAATATCGGCGTGAAACACACTGGCACTCGTTGCTGTTGTGTTTCGTCCGGTGAGTAAAAGTACCGGAAGCCCATCTTTCACCCCACCCTCCTCCCAATTCCTACTTCCTCCTCAAGATCCAACTCCTTCCTCATGGCCGGCAACGCATCTGCGATTACTTTGGTTTTGCGGGTGTCCATGGGCGGCGGTGATTACTTATCATCAGGTGACCCGCCTGCTCTTTTGGCGAGTTCGGATCGAATCAGAATTATTTTATTCTAATAAGTCCAATATATACAAATTATCATCATCATCATCATCATCATCATCATCATCATCACCAGCCTTCCTGGGGCCACTGCTAGGCATAGGCCGCTCTTTGTTTATGTCATTCGTCTCGGTCTTGAGCTAGCTGGGCTACGTGCAACCCCTTAGTTTTTTAACATTATTATTTTTGATTATTTACATATAATTTTACGCAAATATTGTTCAAATTCAAATTCAAATTCATTTATTTCATAGAAAATGGTAAACAAGATCTTAAACATTTATAAATGCCTCATATTCTACCGTTCTCAAACGGTGTAGAAATTTTTAAAATTGTAGTTGCACATAATATGAATAGTGAATAAAGACATTATTAGGAATACTTATGAATCATAATTAAAAACAGAAAAAAAAAACAATCATTCATCAATCAATAATAATAGAACACCTTGAATAATAATACATTAATAATTGATAATAATAAATATTAATTCATGTCATATTTAAATATTCATTAATCGAATAGAAACATATGTCTAGTAACCAATTAAATAGGACAGATTTAAACTTACACAAATTCATTTCTCTAATATTTTGTGGTAATTTATTATAAATTTTGATAGCCATGCAAAATGAGTTTCTGCTAACAAGATGTAACCTTCGCGGTGAGACATACAGTTTAGTTGGGTCCCTACTGTTGCTTTTTTTCTGTACATTATCATGTAAAGGGAATATGTAAGGATATTTTTTGACAAAAACGCAGATTTCAAAAATATATAAACAAGGCAGTGGCAAAATCCTTAACATCTGGAACAAAGGCTTACAATGTGCCAAATATTCAGCACCAACTAATGCTCGCACACATTTTTTCTGAGCCATTAAGGCTCTATTCATGTCAACCGAGTTGCCCCACACTACCAATCCATATCGTAAAACGGACGAGACGTATCCATGATAAGCAGACAGAGCGGCGTTTTTTGATGCTACTTGCCTCAATCTGCGTAACGCGTACACAAATCTATCCAATCTAGTACAAACCTTTTCTATATGTTCCTTCCAGCTGAGAGATTCATCTAATGTAAAGCCAAGGAAAATAGAAGACTCTTCTTGTTTCAATACATCATCATTATGTTTGATAGTAATTTCCTTTTGTACACTGTTACAAGTCTTAAATTTGATAAGATAGATAGATAGATAGATAGATAAATACTTTATTGCTCACACAAATAAAAACAAGAAACAAGTACACACAATCTTAAAGCTAGCATGGGCAAAGGCGGTCTTATCGCTTTAAGCGATCTCTTCCAGACAACCTTTGGTTTAGGAACCCAAGAAGGAGATAGAGGAAGTGCGCAAATACAGTAGAATATAATAGAATCATATAACAGTACATAAAAAGACATACCTATATATATATACTTACATAACACATACATACAATATATACATATATATGATATATACATACTTAAATAAATACACATACATGCATAAACATACATACATATAAAACCAACAATAAAAACCTAAAACATGTTACTAGCACGTGACTGATTTAATAGATGACTGTGCAGTTTAGACTTAAAGGCGGAGAGAGTCTTGGAGTGTCGGATTTCAGACGGTAGTTTATTCCAAAGACAAGTAGCTTGGACAGTAAAAGAATCTTTAAAATATCCCGACCGGGTAAAGGGAGGTTTAAGGATGTTATCCGATTTTGACCTTAGATCACGGTTGTGTTCCATCCCAAGAAATCGGAAGCACTCCTTAAGGTAAGAAGGAGTACGAGGATCATACAGCACGTTAAAGACAAGGGTTAGGACATGTTCCTCGCGACGCAACCTAATGGGAAGCCATTCAAGCCTGTGCCTGTATTCAGACACATGGTCGAACTTACGCAAACCGTAGATGAATCTGATGCAGAGATTTTGAAGACGTTGCAGTTTATTAAGTAAGTCCTCATTTAAGTCCACAAGGCAGACATCAGCATAATCCAAGATTGGTAGGAGGAGAGATTGCGCAAGTTCAACCTTGGTCTTCACAGGAAGCAAGTTCTTCCACCTCCTTAGCGACCCAGAGGCAGCAAACACTTTTCGACTCATCTCTGATATTTGTGGAGACCAGGAGAGGGTGCTGTCGAAAAGTACTCCTAGGTTTTTTACCACGGTACCGTAGTTCAACGAGACACCGTTAAACATGAGCGTAGGGATAGACACTTTGTTCACCTTTGCAATTTGTTTAGATCCCCCGATGATGATAGCCTGTGACTTATCAGGGTTGACCGTTAGACCATGGGCTCGACTCCAATCATATATAATCCCAAGGTCAGCATTAAGCCTAGCAATCATACCCACAATATCATCAACTGAGGCTTGAGAATAGATTTGCAGGTCGTCAGCATACAGGTGGAACTGACATGTAAGGAGTGGAGTGAGGAAATTAATAAATATCGAAAAAAGGAAAGGAGAAAGGACACCACCCTGGGGCACACCTGCAGTGACATCGCTGGCACATGACAATTTGTCATTAGCACGGACATACTGCCGCCGCCCGACCAGGTAGCTACGGAACCACTCTAACACCGTATCTGATACTAGGAGAGATCTCAGCATTGCCAGAAGAATGTCGTAGTCAACTGTGTTGAAGGCATTGGAGAAATCCAAAAGAACTAGCGCTGTCAACTGTTGATTGGACATTCCTAAACGAATATCATCAGAAACTTTAGTTAGCGCGGTTGTCGTACTGTGCCCAGGGCGGAACCCGGATTGGAGAGGACTAAGGAAATTGTTAGAATTAACAAAGGCACTGACTTGTTGGAGGACAAGACGCTCTAGGATTTTTGAAAGAAAAGGAAGAATGGATATAGGCCTAAAATGAGAAGGTAAGGAAGGGTTCGAGGTTTTAGGGATAGGTACGACTACTGCCTGGCGCCAGCAGCTAGGGAAACTGCCAGTATCGAGCGAGTAGTTAAAAACATGGCAAAGGATAGGGACAAGAATTTCAAATCCTAACAGGATCATCCTCCGGCCAATCCCATCCATGCCTTCAGCATTAGATTTGACTGCCCGGATGTTATCTTCAACTTCACGCTCAGAGACAAGTCTAAAAGAAAAAGCAGGACGCTGTGAGTTAGAAGAGGAAGACAGTGATTGCAGTGAGCTTTGTTTCAAACTATGAGGAATGGAGGAAGGAGCAGAAAAGTATCGGTTTAAGGAGTCTAGGTCAAGGTCATTGGGAACAGAGGTCTTAGACTTACCAATACCAAGAGTATTCAAGAATGACCATACCTTAGCAGGATCACCATTTGCAACAGAGGAATGTATGTGACGACGCTGCGCATCCCTACAAAGCCTACTACAACGATTACGTAGTCTCTTATACTTGGAACGATTTTTATCCGACGGATCCTTTCCAAACCGTGCCTTAGCAGCATTGCGCCTGGCCATAATGACTTTAATGTCATTACTTAGCCAGGGTGCGGGGAGATGCTTGAGCCGAACAGGTCGAAGTGGAGCATGGATGTCAAATATTTGGATTAAGTTAGAGTTGAAAATTTCCATCTTCAGGTCGATAGTTGGTGCATCAAACACCGCATCCCAGTCAATATTGCTAAGGTCAGACATAAAACGATTGGTGTCAACACCGTTGAAATTACGTTGCATGATCACTCGCGACTTAGGTTTAGGATAACGGATCTTATAGGATAGGAAAAGAAGGTCGTGGTAGGAAAACGCTTCAGCAGGAAGTTGCCCATGACAACTAACATGATCAAGGGAGGAAACCATTGCAAGATCCAACAAGGAGGGCTGGCAGCCAGGAAAGCGGTGAGTCGCAGTAAGAGGAAGAAAATTAAGACTTGTAGAATCCACTATTGAGCAAAGACGGGTAGACCGAGAATCCTGCTTAAGTAAACAGGTGTTAAAGTCTCCCATAATAATAGTGTGGTCAGCTGTTGGTACCAGTGATTCTAATAAGGATTCAAACTTAGCGAAGTAGTCAATATGGAGATTAGGACAATAAAACACGCCTAAGAGAATCTTTGAGTGACCCAAAAGAATTTCGATGAAAAGATGCTCAGAAGATTCACAATAAGCAGATGGAGATTTGTGAATATGGTTAAAAGATAAGTGCCCCCTAAGGTAGATGGCTACTCCACCGCCGCCCTTGCCAGTCCTGTCATTGCGAATGAGGTGAAATCCAGGAAGTGCGTAGGAGGTGGAAGGAAGGCAAGGTTTTAGGAATGTTTCCGATACCAGAATAGCATGTATATTCCGGTTACTGGAGAAGGTGGTCAGTAAATCAGAATAATGCGCAGGAATGCTTTGGGCATTTATATGCACTACATTAAAATTTTTAGAATAAGATGTAAGATTTACTTCAAGTTGAGAGTCAAGAGATTGAGGTAAACTTTGAAAACTACAGTCAGATAAGGAAGAAGCCGAAAGATACTCTGAACCGTCATCCGCACTATTGTCACCATCATCGTAACTAGCTTGTAACATAAGTATAAGTATTAAAATATAATATAGCTAAATTAAGATAAAATAATAAGAATAATAATAATAATAAAAATTAAATAAATAATTAATGAGGTTTACCACCCGCCAGCAGTATGGAAGAAAATCGTCCTACTCGTAATGCTCCTACTAACATTTCGCAAACACAACACCACTTAAAAGCAGCACAATTATAAGACAATTATTAAAAAATAAAAAATTATACAAGTACAAACTAAAACAAAAAAGAAAACAAAAAATAATCATTTCATACAATTGATAGTTAATATTAAAAAAAATTTAACATTTGCGTTATTGTAATATTACAACACAAAAAATATTAAGGTATGAAAAGAAAGTTAAGTATATAAAAACAAAAAACAAAAAAACTATAACAATTACAGCTTCTATGGAGCTAATCTTATTTACCCTTCAACTATATAAGGACAAGAGATAGTAATGACAGTATATATATATTAGCTTAAATATATAATAATAAGGAAATACTAATGATATTAAAAATTTAAAGAAAAAAAAAAAGATTCAAATAAAACCGTATGGACTACATCCCTTTGCCACAAATAAATTAAAATTATAAAGCAGTTGTATTGTCATATTTTGACAGTGACATTATGACATACAGAAAAACAAAAACTAAAAATATCACGCATAACCCCAAGATGATGAAATTTGTAAAAATATTCAGGGTAAATTGATAAACAGTCCAAAATGTAAATACGATTGTTAGCGGTTAAGTAAGAGGGTGCTAACTTTGGCTAGACGAGGTACCCGCAGCAATAAGGAGAAACTCTGCCATGGATTCTAATTTGCGCCTGTTACCGTCTGGAGTCTTGACAAATATTACGCCATCCGCAGTCCAGCAGTTGGAAACACCGAATTTGGCCCTTGCAGCCATAAAAGCTTCATGACGCGTCTTCGTGAGAAACTCGGATAGAGTAATTTTGGTGCCCTTAAGTGCAGTCTTGCTTTTCCACAAAGATGCGCGCACGGTAGCATCAGAGAATTTTACAACAATGGGCCGCGGTTTGCTTTTACCAGGAGTCAGCTTGCCCATGCGATAGCTAGCGGCAATGCTGCTAACCGACAGATTCTGTTCCTTGCATCTCGGTGAAAGTGTAGCAACAAGTTTAGAGCATGTATCTTCGCCTGTCTGCTCTGGAATCCCATGCACTAGTAGCATCTTACTGCGAAAACGCATCTCAATCCTGTCCATACCTCTTCGCAAAGCATCTATCTCGGAGCGGAGTACAGCTAGTCCATTACAAACGAAAGTCTTAAAGGCCAGGAACTCAGTGTTAAGACCAGCGATAGTACTAGGATTCTTACGTGATGAAGACGATGCCTGGTTGAGCTCAGCTTGGAATTCTGCCATTTTATTCTCAAACATCTTGGCCATATTATTCAAATTGTCTTCCAATCGTGAGTGATCCATGTTGGTGATAAGTTGCTTAATAAAGGAGTGTTCACAAAGGAGAAGTTAAACTGCAGGCGAGTAGTACTACTTTATGCTTTAGTGATGTGCATAAAAAATAATAAAAATAAACTAATTTACTAATTTAAATTAAAGAAATAAGAGGAGCAAACTGATTTTGTTGTTGACTTAGCAACTACCCCCAGAAAAAGTTGATAAGCTTAGTTTTCTTGATATTAATTTTTAAGTAATTCTCTTCCAACCATTTCAAGATATTATTTATTTCCTTATTTACTTCAGACTCTAATAAAGTTTGATTGCGACATTTTATTGTAAGAGTAGTATCATCAGCAAACAGGATGTAGTTATGAGTCAATACTTTAGGCAAATCGTTGATATACAATAAAAATAGCATAGGCCCTAAAACGCTCCCCTGTAGAACACCGACTTTATTAAACTTCAATGACGATTTGGAGGTAACTCTTAAATTACCGACTATTTGAGATACTTCAGTTCTTTGCTGTCTATTTAATAAATAGCTTTTTATCCAATCGTAAGCTACACCCCTAATGCCATATCTTTGGAGTTTGCGAAGCAATCTTTCATGGCAGACAAAGTCAAACGCTTTGCTCAGGTCCAAAAATATTGACATCACTGACATTTTAGCGTCAAGAGCTTCAACTATTTGTTTTACTAAATGGAAGCATGCGAGTGAAGTTGAAGAAGTTTTCCTAAAACCAAATTGATTTTTTACCAAAATATTATTTTTATTTAAAAAACTAAAAACTTTATCGTTCATTGCTTTCTCGAAAACTTTAGACAAAACTGGTATTAATGTTATCGGGCGGTAATTTCCCATATCTGTCATCTCTCCCTTTTTAAACAATGGTTTTACAATAGACAACTTTAGCCGTGTGGGAAATACACCTTGTTCAAACGAAAGATTTATTACATGACACAATGGTGCAGCTATATACACAGCACACATTTTTAGCATTCTAGTATTAATTTCGTCATATCCAGTACTATTAGTGTCCCTTAATGATTTAATGATCATTACATTACATGACCCTCATTCACA
This sequence comes from Eudonia mercurella, assembly GCA_963082485.1. Classification (NCBI taxonomy): domain Eukaryota; kingdom Metazoa; phylum Arthropoda; class Insecta; order Lepidoptera; family Crambidae; genus Eudonia; species Eudonia mercurella. Next base: position 18,263,995 of record OY720031.1, on the reverse strand, counting down.
TTTACATCACCCTCATGTAACGGTGTCAAATATGTTACAAACAAATTACAATTTAAAAAAAGTCAAAGTGTACCTTCAAATTGTAATTTGTTCGCAACAATATTTGGGTAAAATTTAATGTAAATAATCTTAAATATAGCTTGCTTTATTCTTAACTGATCTTTCAATATTTGTAAAAACATTAAGATCGGATGTTGATGACGTAGTTGTCGACATTGAATAAATAGTAGGTAAAAATAGATAGTATTGATTAATTTCGGCGAGTTGGATTGAGCCACGATAGCATAGTTGGTAAAATCCCGCTCGTGGAATTTTTTCAACACTTTTGTCTTTTTTCAAATTATTATTTTTATTTCAATATAAATTTTATTTTAATGCTTGCTGTGATTGCCAAATAAATAAATAAACGCATCTTGCCATGGACGTCTCCTTTTTATGTATTCGTCTTTCAGAACGCATACAAATATAAAATACTAGCAACTTTATCTGCGATTTCGTCCGCGTTAATTTAAGATATTAAAAGAAATTATTTTTTACCAAATATAGCCTATGTATACAGACAGAATATGTGCCTTGTGTAGGGTACAGGTGTGTATACATAACATTCTATCAGCGTATGAATTTTTAGAATTGATCCCGTTGTTCCAGAGATTAGCCCCGACATACAAACAAACAAACAAAGCCACAAACGTTACTTCTTTATTGATAGAATAGATAGTCTTAGCCTTAATAAGTTATATAACGGAACATATTGTACTAACATACATAATTTACAAATATTGACGGATATAAACAAATATTTTAATAATAATCATTACTAAGTAAAACAAATTTAAAGACCCTAATTGTCAAAAAGTAAGCTTGTTAGCCTGCGTAAGCCTCATAAACTCACCAAGCAGGAGTCGGACAAAGGCCGAAAAAATTCCATTATATCTTCATGAATTAATGATCAGAAGACAATTTTCTTGAAAACACTGACAATTAATGTTTTTGACAAGTGTTTCAGGTCGTACAATAGGTCTCGGCGGTCATCAATCATCGCATGATGATTCATTGCCAAACGGCTTTTCTCTCATAATACTCCCTTTTAAGTATAAAGTTGAAAATTATGCGGGGTAATAAATATTGGTTGTCAATCAGAGAAGGTGTCCAAACTTCGGGAGTCATCTTTGGACCTAACATAACCTTATTTGTTTAAACAATAGATAACATTTTATGTAATTCATAACTTACTGGCTGACCCAGCGGACTTCGTACGGCTATGACAGTTTCCATCATTGAGTTAAATCAATGGTTTCCATGACAACAAAACAAACAAATCATATTGAAAAACTAAATTGTCGTTTTTAGTACATATTTTATTTATTTATTTTTTAATATATGTGCCTATGTTACTCAGCGCTAATGTAGCATTCTAATGGTGAAAGAATTTTGTAAATCGGTCCAGTAGTTTTTGAGTTTATTTCGATGTTCGATTCCCAGCGGGGGGTACATGTTTGTGTACTCGGTTTGGTTGGTAGTAGGGCTTGTTTGTCCTCCTGGCTAGCTACCACCATCTTATCTAAATATGTCGCCATAACATCAATGTTTGTAGCATTGTTGTGTTCCGGCAGCCAGAGATAAGATAACCAGTGCCTCACTAGTTGAGGATCCCGGGTGAAGTGCGCTTCCATCATTGGCCTTATCATCACTTAATCGCGAAATTACCTCAGCAAAAGGAAACAAAAGATGACTTCTTGGCGGGAAAGTGAAGAGTCATGTCTGCGGTTTTGTTTTATTTTCTAAAATTTGAGTTATGTCAAATATTAATGTGAAATAATGGTGGATTATTAACCATTAACAGGCGAAATTAATAACCTATCTCTGGTAAGAGATAGGCCTATCTTAGTTTAGTTAAATAACTAAGCAACAAAGCTCTAGCAGGCCTATCTCTTGTTGAGGATAGGTTATTAATTTCGGCTGTAAGTGTTCATGAGTGTGCATGAGTGTTGGCAAATGAAACTAAACAGTGCAACGTCACTTTTCAAATTCTCTTAAAAAGTCCGCCCGAGGACTTAGTAAAGCCCCACATCTTTACTGAGATATTTACTCGATACTTGGGTGGTATATCATTTCTCACTTCTCATTTCTATTATCATTTATTATCATCATACAGGAAGGAAATATTGTATAATTATGTATTACTTGTAAGAAAAATTACTTTGACACTGGCTAAATGTGCTAATCGCACGAAGCCATCAACTAAAGGAAAAAAAGGAAACAAAAACATTTTTTGTAAATAGTTAATTAATGCCTAACTACCAAACCACAGAGGCGGTAATACTCAAAATAATTAACTTATTGTGCTGAACGGCAATCATTACGAACAATCAGGTTGACATTTTTAATCGACCACAAACATTCAAAAAGGTTTTTGACTGAATTAACCTCCTTCAGAAGTTAATCTTAAATTAATATTCACGTCAAGAAAGTAAATTACTATGAAATTTTCAAGATAGGCTTAAGTAGTGACGGCCAGGCTTCGTTGAATAATCAATTTACTGGAATGCTAATTGTACTTAGTGTCTGCAAGAGTACAGTCAACTTCAAAAGTCGATGATCAAAACCAGTAAGGTAAGGTGGTGTAAGAGTGCGCGGTTGATAAGAGTGCGCATTAAACGTCATGCCGGCTCTGTGCGAGGTCTGCGGCTAACTTCAGTTGTGTTTTGGTTCATTAGTGATAAGGGTTGCGCTGCCGAAAAAAATCCGAATTTGGTTAAAAAACCGAGATACTACGTAAGTCAATAGATTTTTACTCATTTTGATCTAACTTTCTTGCGTTTTGCAAAGATATCTCTTCCGAAATTGTTAGTTTTACAAGAATATTCATTGATTATCCAAATAACATATTTACTTGGCTAACCGATTCGTTCGAAAAACCTTGCTCATCTTTCAATAGATGGCGCCAGTGGTTCAATATGTTTGTAAAGGGTGAGGTGTACAAGAGTGCGCACGGTATGTGCGTATAAGATTGCGCGCGCACTCTTATACGACATTTATTATTACCTAATGTAGTGTATAAGATAAACACAAATTTTACAATTTAAGTATTTTTTTTTTTTACATACATCAATTTGTTAACAAATATATAGAGATTATAAATAAATAATGTTGATTTTTCTAAATGTGATATTTTATTTTTTATGGGGCCTCAAGGTTAAAATGCGCACACTTACACCACCTTACCCTACTAATAAAACCAAAGATTTTTTTCCAAATGTCAAAGAGAAAATTAGGCCACGACGATACGAATGTGGACGTTTTGAAATACTCGTAACAGCAGTACTGTAAGCTACACACCTACATTACATCTACCTACATCTACAATGTTCCTGTCGCCAATTATCAAGGGTATGATTTTTTGGATCTCACAGGTGATATTAAAATAAATGTAATAGAAGGTTGTAAAAGGGAAAATGTGGGACGAAAGCGACGGCAACATAAAACTTATAATTATATATAAATACAAATATATATGTTTTTAATGATACGCTTACATATTTTTGCACTCACTGATCAATTAGTTTATGTACCCTCATCAATTTTACAGATATATTTGAATCATTGAGAGTGTATTAATATTTATGAACTTAACTGTACTTACGTTGAGGTATTGGAAAATGCCCTCCCTGTCATAGAAGGACACTTGTCAAGTCCAAACTTAAGCTTGAACGATGGAGGGCAGATACTGTTAAACTTAAAACTCTTAAAAAAATATTGTTTATAATTCAGTTTACTAGATCTTCAGTATTCTTCTCCAGCCAGTACCATATTCAAAAAGCTTACATTCTCTTTCTCTCACTTTATCTCAGGGTAATGTTGTACCTGATGGAGATGTATCAGGAAATATCGAGACATAACGCGATGTAACGGGACGGAAGGAGACGGAACGAGATGTAACAGAACACAACGAGACGTAACGCGACGTAACGGAACGGGACGGGACGGAACGGGACGGAACGGGACGGAACGGGACGGAACGGGACGGAACGGGACGGAACGGGACGGAACGGGACGGAACGGGACGGAACGGGACGGAACGGGACGGAACGGGACGGAACGGGACGTATGTGAATGTAACGAGACTCTATACCGAAGTAACAGTTATTAATACATATCCGAACCACGTCCCCTGAAATAATGGCTTTAAATTAGGCTCCACGCCCGCAGTGGCTGGTCGGGAGCGCTCAGAGGTATCATTAATCGGCTCTCCATTCTCGTAGAAATAATTTTCTATTTTCACAGTGAGAAATTGTTTTTGAAATGGTGCAGAACCAAACATGGAATGGGCCACTTTCGCTCCCACCCTCTGTTGCTGGAATTAATTAATTTGTATATTAATGATAAGGAGCTCTATGGCGCACCGGCTGGTAAGTTCGTGTTGCGATATTACAAAGTCAAAGTCAATTTGTTTTTTTTCAAATTTTCTTAAGAATAAGTGCTTTTGAATCATCAAAAACATTTTTTTACCTTCTACCTATTCCGGACGTCTATTTTTAGCTGTGGAGAAAAATGAAGCAACTTTCGTAATTACGGGTTATCGGATGGGTGACCTACCTATATCTTTAAGTCCACTTAGAAGGACACCAGGTATACGGACCGCCTGATGTTAAACTGTGTCCATAGCTATGGAAGTTTGTAACCTCAGAGGCATACTCACGTGTTGACGTTTAAATACATAAAACGCCGTGTTTTGTTCGTGCTTTGGAAGGCACGGAGGCGTTGATCCCCGTTGGTATATATTCTATATACCAACGGGGGGGCTATATAATAAAGCTCACATTTGGCTAGGGTGGTAGGTTAAAGTCCGATTGCGAAGATGAGCTACTTCTCCGTTACTTACCATCAGACTAGTAGCGCTCAGTAACCCTCACATATTTATTATATACATGTGCATACATCCAGATACACATATACAGACAGATACATATAAAATAACTACAAGTACATGCGCCTACATAATTTGGATTTTACTTTTGTTTTGCATTTGTTTTCAATTATTTAATTACTTAAGTACATGTTTATTTTGTTATCTAAAAACATTGTTTTTTTAAGTAAAAGAAGAACGGAATCTCCTAAAATAAGCAAAGCTTTTGCTAAAAGCAGGTTTCAACCCAAGATAAAAATATTAGGTCCTTACCTATGAAATTGACGTTTTGTATGAAGGTTTTTTATAAAATTATATTTTTCATACTAACTTTTTTCTTAATTTTCTTAGCATCTATTTATGTTAACACTATAAAAATTGTAGAGTAGTGTGTTTGTTTCACTAACTTAATATAGGAGACATTAAAAAGAAAAAAGATCAAGTCCCTTCAAAGCTGCAATGAAACAAAAGGTCAATTCCGCGAAAAAAAATAAGTCAATTAAAATAAACAATTGGGCGATAAAGACACAAAATGAATAATCATTGTTATTACTGAAGCCTAAGTAACATAGTCCTAATTAAAGGGGTATAACAATATTAACAACCGGTATTGACTTTTAGAAGTAATACACCTATTAATAAGTGTGAAAAAAACGTCAATTTCATAGGTAAGGACCCAATATTAATTATAGAGATTTAAAACGCGAAGTTTATAAAATGCAAACATTTACTTTTCTATGAATAAAGATTGACATGATGACTATCTCATTGTCTTCAATGCCATTATGTCTATGTCACAAAGCCATTATTGAAATAGTAATAACGATACCTGATATTAAATAACATGAAATTAAGGCGAAGGGTAAGGCACACTAGGGCCACCAATTGATAATTTGACAATTACTAACGGACCGATCTTTTCTTAAACATTGCGTATCTACCGTCCGATAACAGGAAAACATCCATAGTATTTATTTATTAATTGTGCACTACTTTTTGTTGCGTGGTTTATTCACAAAACGAGCTATCGCATTTATTCACACACAATGGCCACTTTTGGTGTTAGCGAATGAATACAAAAACAAACCTAAAAGTAGTGCACAATTATTAAATAATAAATGTTTGCCTAGTGTCGGAAGGTCCGCAATGTTTGAAAAAAATCCAGTTTAGCAGGTATCAAATTAAATCCATTAGCGGCGCTAGTGTGCCTTACCCTTCGCCTTAAATATTACTAATTACTTATCGGAGTTATTACTCAGCGAACAAAAGACTGTCGTGAATAGCGTATATACGTACCTATTTTACAATTGAATATCGCTAAATGAAGACTGGGACTGACTTGACAAGACATGACTTTCAGCAATAAGAGAATGACTTTTTGAAATATATATTATGTCATTAAAATAGGCATATTGTTGCTTTGTCTTAATACTTACAATCACACTCATATTATAAATGCGAAAGTTTGTCTGTATGTGTGTATATTTGTTGCTTCTTCACGCTGCAATGGAGGGATGGATTTGGATGAAATTCAGCACATATATAGTTTATAACCTGGATTAACACATAGGATACCTTTTATTCCGATATTCCCACGGGAACGGGAACCACGCGGGTGAAACTGCGGGCGGCCGCTAGTTAGTACATAAGTGCCATATATACCTCAGGAGTAATTAATATTCAATCAATATTGATTTAAACATCATCATAATTATCATCATCATCATCTCAGCCAAATGAAGTCCACTGCTGGACAAAGGCCTTCCAAGGAACTCCACAACGACCGGTTTTGTGCTGATACATCCAGCATAAACATGAACAAATAAATTTAAATAATAACGAAACTAGCTATCACAAGCGGTGTACAAACCTATGTTACAGCAAACTAATTTTTTTTTTTCTCATGTGATTGTCCTTTATATTATGTGTTTTTTATTTGTGATGGAAAATGTCCTTTTATGATAGGGCATTTTCCAATATTTTTGACGATGTAAGGGAGAAAAGATCTGGACACTTGCTGAGTTTCTTGCCGGTTCTTCTCAGTACAAGATCTCCCGCCCAGAGTAGACTTACGAACCGATGGCATAATGACGTTCATAAGAGCTTTTTGTAGCCTAAACTGAATAAATGATTTTGAATTTTGAATTTTGAATGTTACAGTAACCGGCAGATTTAAAAAGATCTTTATGGCGTATTCAAATTGTAACTATACCTACAAAATTTCTTATTTAAAATCTGAAAACATTCTCTTGTTGACAATACTTAATTATGATTAGTGTTCATCTGTATAAAAACTCCGATCCGAACCTCTCAGGGAATCTAGTAGGGCACGGGGACACGCACTAGTGCGTGATGCCGTTCCGTATTTCGTATTTCGTTTCACACGGTTCGAGGAACTCTTAAGTTTTTCGCCGCCCCAAAAAAAGTCCAGTAAGGCTAAAAACGGAAAAAAGAAAAGTTGTTAAAAAGTTTTTAGGACGATTCGTTGAATGACTCACATTATGAATTTGTTTGAATAGAACGTAATAGAATAATTGTTTATTGTTCACTGTGTACATATAAGGTCTTAACAGTATTTTTGAACACAACAGAGTGAACATTTCGGACATACAATATTCATTTTATAAAACATTTACTAGCTAGACATTAATTAGCATTACAGAAATACAGTGCATATATTTAAATTGTACATCATTAATTATTAAAAATTAAACAATATTAATTTACAATTTTATTAAAAAATAATTAATTAATTAACAATATACCTATTACAATTCAATTACAATCAATGTTTACCAATATCAATTCAAATTCATGAAATATTCATTTAAATTATAGATTTAAATATAATATTTGGGTGGCTACCACCCTAAAATCTATTTCTGCAGCCCTGCTAAGTACTTAGGTACTTACTCTATTGGCGCAGGGACCCAAAGTGAGTCTTGGCCTCCAAAACGAAAACTCGCCACTTTCCCCTGTCCATTGCAGTCTCTTGCCAGTTGACGGCTCCGAGATCGCGCAGGTCAGCTTCCACCCTATCACTCGCGCAGCCCTGCTAAGTACCGTTTTATAATTGTTTCGGATGGGTGACCAAAAATTTATCATATCAAGCTTTTCCGTGCTTCAGAAGACACTTAAAGCCGTAGGATCCGGCTGCATTAGCAGTCGTTAACAACCACCAACCTGCATTGAGCACACGTGGTCTGTATGATATAGGTACTCGTAGACTTTACTCTACGGCTGGGAAAAATTCGAATGAGTAAATAATAACTTAATAACTATAACTAACTATACTAACTATACTAACTATAAGACCATCGATCAATTATGTACTAGATTTCCGAAGAGCGCTTGAAAAACGGTAGGCGACTTTGGTGCCACGGACCCACAATGACATTTGTGGCGATACAGTTAATATTAAGTGCAATTAATTTGCTACCGTAATTTAATCTTTATTTTCAAGTCTTAAGGTTCATAATAAGCTGAAGTTATTGATGCTATCCAATTTCTATATGATCTTTAATCCGATTTTTAAATGTATGCGGTGGTGGCGTGTGCGTCGGGTCGTTACGTTTCCTAAAATATGGTTGAGCCAAGCGATGGCTGATTCATATGTCATACTCGTGAACGGGTGCCGCCTGTGGGGGCTGGTCTGCTCTTGCACACTTATCTTATTTTTAGTATTATTCATTATAGTTTGACTTGTTTTTCTGAAACAATTTTTGACTTTTACTAGAGTACTGTAGTGGTACTGTATGACATTGTGGAAATTGAAACTTTTACCTGGTAAGCTACTCTTGACGCAAACTCAATCGCAATACAATTCCAATGCGATTAATATGTATCGATATTGAGATAAGTTTCGCAATTTCGGAACGCCCCATCTCGATAATAATTTGTTCACTCAATTTCCACGCAATTTAATTCCAATGTAGCGCTATTATCGATTTTAAGAGTGCCATTTGAATTTTTTAGATTTGGGATTGGAAATTGATTATTACAGTTGTGTTGCAAAAGTAACCCACCTGATGTAAATTTGTTAACCTAGATTTTTCATTTTTTGTTTTTTTTTTACATGTTGTGGTTGTCTTCTATAAGTATGTTTTGTGTTTATTTGTAATGGAAAGTGTCCTGCTATGATCGGGCATTTTCCAATATTTTTGACGCTGTAAGGGAGAAAAGAGCTTGACACTTGCTGAGTTTCTTGCCGGTTCTTCTCAGTACAAGATTTCCCGCCCAGGCAGACTTACATAATATTTTCATTTTTTTTTTTGTGAATTATCTTAATTTTATTAATTATTGTGGTATCGCTTTAAATGTTGTCTGCACATGCCCGTGGAGTTACCTACATACCAATGTTACTGTGTCCTTGTTGTGTGGCTTATAATTAAATAAATAAATAAATAAATAATTGATCGAAGATGTTGACGATATAAGTACTTATATACATAAAAAGCCATAATACCTATATTCTAAGCGAATATTCCCGCCATTGTATATTAATTACTAGCGTTTGACACTTAATTAATGGAAACACGCTTCTTAGCTAATATTTGTCTCGGTCAGACAGCACCATCTTTTACAATTACCTGTCACTAGAACTGTTATTAATGACTCTACTTCCTTTCATTTGAAGACTAATAAACACAGGACTTTGTATAGGGAATTTAAGTACAGCAGAAGGGCTACGCACAGTAGAACCTGGCTGAAAACTACCGTCGTATTTAAATATGTCGCTTTAATATATTAATATATATATAATATTATAATATATTAATATATATGTACTAATTTAATATATTTTGGTGAAATACATGTACAATTGTAAAAGAAAATAATAAAAAAAAATACTAAATATTATTATTTTTTTATTTATTCAGATACACAAATAAGTAATACAATAATATAACATCAATGTTTGTAGCATTGTTGTGTTCCGGCAGCTAGAGGTAAGGTAGCCGCACTGGCTATCTTATCTCTAGCTGCCTCACCTTTAGCTCAGTAGTTGAGGACACCGGGTGAAGGGCACCATTGGCCTTATCATCACATAACATCAGATGAGGTGAAGGCACTAGGGCTTACCCGTATGTAAAATATATGTGTGGTTGCTCTAGGTACTTTACATTCATAAATTCTGGGTTCAAACACTTATAATAAGATCACACAAAGTCTCACCCAAAAACCAATAAAAAAAATCTTGTGCTCTCTATGTTACTAACGGAATACGATTCCATTAAGAAATGATTAAGAAAGCTTTGGGCAAAAAGCAGCAAATACTTTTTGTACATCCTCGGCAACCCTACTTCAAAACGTTAATTGGATTGCTTTTTAAACTAATATTTGATTTTGAGATCTTCTGAATCACAAAGTAGGGGGGAATCTTAATTTACTTAAACAATAAATCAGCAATACTCTCATGATTGCATAAGTCACTGAATATAATCATCATCATTCTCTACCTGACCCGGAATCCTCAACTACTTAGGCACTGGCTATCTTATCTCTTAGCTGCTTGAACACAAAAATATTTAGATAAGATTATAGTAACTAGCCAGGCGGGCTAACCCTACCACGACCAAAGTTTAAAAAGTCTCTTTTATCATATTTATTTATTTATTTATGTCTTTGAAAAAGAAAATGGTTTCATATGATCAATGTGTCTGAAATTAAAACTAAAATTTACTGATTTATTTTATTGCACATGTTACTAAGGAGCTCGTTAGCGCAGCGGTTAACGCGCCCGGTCTGCGAGTGCTGAGAAGCAACTTTCGCAAAGGCCGGTCATCGGATGGGTGACCAAAAATGTATCATCTCAAGCTCCACCGTGCTTCGGAAGGCACGTAAAGCCGTTGGTCCCGGCTGCATTAGCAGTCGTTAACAACCACTAATCCGCACCGGGACCGCGTGGTGGTGTTTGGCCCGTTTTCCTTATCCACCGATTGGGAAAACTCGTGCCCAGCAGTGAGGACATAAAAGAACTGGTGATGGCGGAGATGACATGTTACTGATACAGTATGATTGCATTTCCATTTAGGTGCCTATATTGTTATCTAAATTAAGCTACTCAAAAAGATCTCCGTCAAAATAAACACCCATAACTTAATCAAAGGACCCCCCTGTCTTAATCCCCGTAAATTTACCGTACCGCATTTCTTTTTTTTTCTTTTTTTTATATAGCCTATTTTACTCAGCGCTAATGTAGCATTCTAATGGTGAAATAATTTTTTAAATTGGTCCAGGAGTTTTTTAGTTTATTCGTTGCAAAAATACATACATACATACATACATACAAAAATACAAAGGTTTCCTCTTTATAATATTAGTATAGATTTAGTAAAGTAAATGGCCTATATACTGTCCCACTGCTGGGCAAAGGCCTCCATCACTGAAAACAAATCATCACTACAATTGATGGGTACTGGCTTAATCACCACGCTTGCCAAATGCGGGTTGGAGATCACAAACCCGGGCTATGCATCGAAAAATCCGAAACACACTTTGCCCGACCTGGGAATTGAACCCGCAATGCACTCGGCCCGAGCGGTATCGGGTATCGGGTTGAGCGCTATGCCACTCAGCCACTGAGGCTTTACTATAATATCATCTTATTTCCTCCTTTCTGTATAAAAACTGGAGATGGGTGGGCCACATATGTCGCAGAGACGACACCAGATGGGGCAAAGAGGTGCTAGAGTGGAGACCCAGAACCGGTCACAGAAACGTGGGGAGGCAACCAATGAGATGGACCGATGACCTGGTGAAAATAGCGGGGAGAGGCTGGATGCGGAAAGCTCAAGACCGAAAGGAATGGAGTGCATTGGAAGAGGCCTACACTCAGCATTGGGTGGCAGTGGGCTGAGAAGAAGAAGAAGAAGAAGAAGAAGTATAAAAACGATATAAAAGTTTAGTTTATGTACTGTATTACTGAGGGTCTTGCTTAAGGTCAGTAATGATACCCGTGGTTAGTGTAGAGAAGAAGAATATATATTTATAAAACTTAACTTACTAAAGTACTAAAACATGATATCGCAACTAGCGCTATGACAAACAATATGAAACTTACAAGCTAAAGTAATACGAACATTCTATAGTATATATACAGAGATCGTGTTCTACTGCGCTGTGATTGGTCCGCATCTTAGTATGGACATTAGTACAACTACTATATGTATTTGTTTTATTTCCTTTGACTTTTCTGATCCGTATTCCTATTCCGTTTCATTCCTTCAGTCTTGGTTTATTGTATCAAGTTTCCCTAATTTTTTTACCTGAAAATGGCACAAAGTAACAACTAGTGGCACACCACAAAAAAAAGCTGAATTAAAATACTTATAAAATACAGAGAAAAAATTAAATGCCTACCCGACCCAGCCAGGAATCGAACCTGGGTCTTCCGTCTATAATTCTTTAATCTTTAGCTCAAATACCAAATCACATAAAGCGTTCTGTTCGTCGTTGAGGAGTTTTGTTGTCTATCTCTGAAGGTCTTCATCAGAACTTTACCACATTAAAATGGTCCCCATCGCGGTTAACATTTCTTTCAATCACTAAAAAAAGTCAAAAGAATCGGTGCATAAATGACGGAAATATGCGCGAACATACGTAAAAAAAAACATATATACAACCGAATTGATACCTCCTCCTTTTTGAAGTCGGTTAAAGAAAGCAGAGACGTAAAATCTCATATATTACTATCGATTACGTTGACATAGCTGATTTAAAGGAGGCTGTGAGACGTCTCAAACCAAGGTCATCCGGTGGTCCCGATAGTATTCCCGTGTTCCTAGCCAAAGACTGCATTACAGCTCTCGAGGCGCCTCTTTTATATTTATATAATTTATCCTTGAGTAGCTCACAGTATCCTGAGCTTTGGAAAGTCTCACGAGTGACTCCGGTTCCCAAGGGTGAGGCTGGGAATGATGTCTCATCTTTTAGACCAATTGCGGTACTATCTGCTTTCGCAAAAATTTTTGAGGCAATACTTAGTCTCCGGGTCCAGAAGCAAATTAGAAATTTATTACACGGTAGTCAACATGGATTTAGGAATGCTCGTTCAACCACTACAAATCTTGTGGCTCATGTTGATCACATATGTGCAGAAATGGATGTAGGTCGGCAAGTGGATGCCGCCTACTTTGACTTCAAAAAAGCTTTTGATCTAGTAGATAATGATATTTTGTTACAGAAATTAGCTATCTTAGGTTTTGCACCAAAACTTCTCGAATTTTTTTCTAATTACCTTCGGAACCGGTGTCAATTTGTCAGGGTGGAGGGTTTCACGTCGATGGACTACTATACGCGTTCTGGAGTGAGTCAAGGTAGTACCTTAGGGCCTATTCTCTTCCTTATTTTTATTAACGACCTTCCGGAAAGAGTTCGCGCATCCCAATGTCTTTTGTTTGCGGATGACCTCAAACTGTCCTTAGGTATTAGTAGCGTATCAGATTCAAAAAGTCTTCAGAGTGACATTGACGCTGTATCGGAATGGAGTAGACTCAATCGACTTCCATTCAACGACACAAAATGTAAAATAATTACTTTCTCGCGAAAACGTTCCCCATTAAACATAGTCTATAAGTTATTTGACGCTCCACTGGAAAGAGTATATGAAATTCGTGACTTAGGCTTAATATTGGACGCCAAATTAAACTTTCATAATCACATGACAACGGTTTGTAAAAAAGCTAGCAAAATGTTAGGTTTTGTATTGCGAACGTCGACTCAGTTTGATGGTTTGGGTGTTGCAAGGGTGCTATACAATGCCTACATTCGCAGCAAATTGGAATATGCTGCCGTTATATGGGATCCTTACGAACATAAGTATACACTCAAAGTTGAAAAGATACAACGCAAGTTTGCACGTTGGTTATACAAGAAAAGGTACGGATACTACCCTCACCTATATCCATCCTTATTTGTGACCGGCATGGTGGATTTAGAGACCCTTAAACTTAGACGGGTAATGCAGGTCATTATACACTATCTAGGTATTATTCACCACAGGATCGATAGCCCGTCCGTACTAGAGAAGGTGGGGTTACTGGTTCCAAAACGCATGGAGCGGGATGAGGCGGGGGCGGTTGAGCCTCGGCGGCGCCCACGTCTTTTGTACTCACCAATGACGCGAACCAGGTACGCGGCCCAGGCACCCACCAACCGCGCCCTGCGGCTCGTGGGGGACATGCTTGCTCAGCACCATGATTTGGATTTGTTTGCTGACCACTTTGGGCAGCTATGTAACACGGTCAGAAAACACCTAAATCTGTGATACCTGTTATGTTTCTGTAAGTAGTGTTTGTAAGTAAGTAATGTTTTTAATCTTTTATGTTTGACATTTTTTAATTGTAATATAAGTTGACATTTTTTGTATATATAGACATTTTAACTTCGTAATATTTTAATAATTTTTGTATTTTATCCGTAATTTTTTTTATCTTTTATTTTTTTGACATTTTTGCATTTGTAATTATAAGTGGACATTTTCGTAATTTTATCCGAAATGCATTATATTTTATATTAATTTTAATTTATTGTATTGTATTGTATTGTTTATTGTTTAATGTAATAATTAGTTTGCTGGCGTCTTGGCCCAAGCTGTAAGCCAGCAGACTCACATTTTTCTAAAATAAATAAATAAATAAATAAATAAATATATTAATGATTTAACTTTCGTTAGATAAATGCCAAATAACAAACAATATGTGTATTTTTCTTTCTAATTAATTTAACAACGCTATCCCTTTTACATGATTTGAAAATATATAGAAATTAAAAATCATTATAACACAGTCAAACACAGTGTTTGTTTTTTTTATTGCAAAAAATCTGCATACTTAACAAGAAATGTAAAGCATCTTCATTATTATGATAAAGACAAAAATTCTGAGGAATTAACTATCTGTCACCTATCCAAAACAGTTATGTTTTCCCATTTATGTTTTCGTCCCAATAACTCCCAATGGTGTTCCGTGAAATGGCGGCTACGTAATAGATTATAGGTAGTTGCAGAAACAACTACGAGTACTTATGTTTCCTTCCTTATCTAAACAAAAAATACCTTAAACCAAAAGGCCCTGGTTTAAATTCCGCAAAAGTTAATAAAAAAGATCCATTTAAATAATCGTATTAAAAATACCTGAATAGACTATCTGTGGTGATAGGTGATATAAATACATAATTATTAATAGGACGTTACAGAGATGATTCTGCCACGATTTTATCAAAAAGGAGCATGCGAACTTTCTTTTTGAATAATAAACATTTTACACAAATGTCTTAATAGCGGACTTAATAGCAGTCGGAAGAAAGACACACTAGCACGATTAGACCCACACTATTCATTAGAAATATCTGTCACTATCTGTCGCATATCCAAAACAGAGTAATCAAAGGGCCCATGTATGTTCTCGTCCCAATAACTCCTAATGGTGTTCCGTGAAATGGCGGCAACGTAATAGGTTACCGTTATACTCGTAGGTAGTTGTAGAAGCAATGCCACGCATCACCGCCGCGACTGGCCGATGCGATAAAAGGATTTGAGGCAGGCCCTGCTGGTCAGTCAGCCTTTAAATACTTACGAGGAGTGTATTTTGCTATTGCCTTGTAAAAATATGTTTCGATCGTTGTTTGTTTATTATTTATTTAATTATGTGGTCTGTTAACTTGCTTTTATATTAAAAGAGTTTCTAACCTGATTGTAAGTACACACGCTTACACATCGGACTACTACAAACTTTCAAATTTTCTCAATCGATTTTGAACTTTGTGAGTTTAGCAAAATATGGTGTTCGCGCCAGAAACGCGACGGCATCATTAAAATAAAAGATACGCCGGCACAATCCGACGGCGGCGGAGCGAATGTGTGTGCGGGCGCATTCGGTCACTGAGTTCTCAACCATCGGCCCGCCCGTGACGTCGCGTTTTTCAGTACAAGCCGATTCGATGAGCCATAGAGAAATACATTTATACCATCAGCTCTCCGCTCCAGAACCTTCTAGAACTACTCGTGAATTGCCTACCGGCCGGTACACCCCTTCATGAAGTGCGTGTGCGCGTGTGTGTGTGTGCGTGTGCGAAGTAAGCGACTTCTACCAGCTCAGCTCCATCTCCACGACAGTCGTGTCGTAGCCACGCCGTCAACGTCAGTATCCTCAACCAATTAGAATCTGACTATCTTATCTCAAACTGCCGGAACTATGTGTATTTTATTGAGTACCTGTGTACTCAATGAAATACTACTGACATTATTGGAGGAGGAGCTCGATGGCGCAGTGGTTAACGCGCCCGGTCTGCGAGTGCTGAGGTTAAGCAACATTCGCAACGGCCCGTCATCGGATGGGTGACCAAAAATTTATCATCTCGAACTCCTCCGTGCTTCGGAAGGCACGTAAAGCCGTTGGTCCCGGCTGCATTACAAGTCATTAACAACCACCAATCCGCACTGGGCCCGCGTGGTGGTTTATGGCCCGTTCTTCCTATCCATCCATAGGGAAGGCTCGTGCCCATACGTGGACATAAAATGAGCTGGTGATGATGATGATAAACATTATTGTAACAGTGACAGCCTAAGATATGGTAAATGGTGGTACTTAGTACAGTCACGAACATTAACATTTATCACTTTTGACTCTAATGGAATAAGAGAGAGAGAGAGAGAGAGAGAAAAACATTTTTTTTTTTTTATATTGACACGTCATATTGACCACATCCTGCCTGATGGTAAGCAGCCGATGCAGTCCAAAGTAATGAGAGCGCTCCTCATCGTGGAACACGCACGTTAACAAGCGCACCCATTCATGACGGCCTGCATAAATGCCGTTTCACGCCCCGCTTAAAAGACCCGGGACTATAGGAGCTGGGAAACACATGCGCCGGCAAAGAATTCCAAAGCCGAATGGTCTTACAGAGGAACGACTTGCCAAATTTTTTGGTACGAGTACTGATTGTCTGTACAGTATGATGGTGGTTCCTAAGACCAGCACGTGTAGTCCGGGAGAGGAAAGGAGAAGGCGGGATCAGATCAAAAAGTTCTTCAGAACACTCACCGTAGTAATTCCGGTAGAAGACACTGAGAGAGGCAATGTCTCTTCTCAGCTGGAGGTCCTCTAGCGAGACTGTAACCTCAGCATCTCCAATAATGCGTACCGCTCGCCTTTGCAGTCTGTCAAGTGCATCGAGGAGGTATTTAGCGGAGCCGTCCCATAGATGGGAACAATACTCCATACTCGATCGCACACCTGAGTCTTGTACAGCAAACAGCGCTGCTCGGGAGTGAAAAACCGCCTCACCTTATTGAGAATACCCAACTTACGGGAGGCAGTTAAAATAATACTCTCGATGTAGCATTTTGGGTTCAGTTCCTGGCCGATGTCCATGCCAAGAATAAAAATTTTAAATAACAAGCACTTCACACACAAGACAATTATTAAGAGTCAAATAAACCAACCAAACTGTGTGCAATTATGTACTTACCAACACCGGGTATCGAACCTGAAACCTCTGAGTATGAGGCTAGTGGTACAACCACAGAAGTGGTTGCTTTGTACCTATGGGTATGACGTCACGAACTATTTGTCAAAGTAATTTTTCAGGTACATCTACATTAATTTAAGGTTTTTGCGTAGAATTTAACACCGACAGGAGAGTAAGGCAATAACGGCTAGCCGGCTGGACAAAACGATAAAGGGATTTGAGCTTTGCCGTGTAAGTACTTGGGTACTGTAGACAACAGACAAAGCGCTATACTTTGAGTGAATGCACTGCAAGAACCAATTGTTGGTTGTATACTTTGATCGATTAATGTTATTGTTGCTGACTGACTGGTGAAACCTTATTTTGTATAATTTATTATGTCAATTCTCTTCTTTACTGTTTTATAAAATAGGACTTGTCTATTGTTTTGACAGGGGTTTTTAAAGTGTCAGTTGTTTGCTGGTCTGCCTTTGGCATGTTATTAAATATCCTTACCTTTTAAATACTTGTTTCCATCATTATCATTAACACCCATAATACAGTCCACTGTTCATATATATCACTAGCTGTCAGTTATGACGACATGTTTAGATAAGATAGTGGTAGCTAGCCAGACAAGCAAGCACTACCACCAACCAAATAGAGTTTACAAATTTGTACCCCCGAATCGAACCCCGGGCCTCTGGGTTTGAGACTGGTGCTCTTAAACTACCACCGATGCAGTTTATCAGGCTGTACAATATACAACGGTCTCGTCCTGTCTCGCCTGACATTTATTATTTATTTATTATGTTAGCCCGTCACCGCACACAAATGTTTAATTTTATTAAGTGCCGAAAGTAGGTACTATTTTTTGTTTGATTCATTTTACCAACTTAAAGTTTAAAAAAAATATATGACGTTGTTTTTTTATTTTTTATTTGCCCTATTTTGCCCCACAAAGTTCTATAAACCGTTCTACATCTCTCGAACCTTGGTGGTTTTCCAACGTCTATATCTAAAGGCATCGAGATCATACGCCAACGCTTGTGCGGTCAACCCCGAGTAAAGTTACCAGACGGAAAATTGAAAAGTCCTGAGAAAAAGTATGATTTCAATAAAAAAGTCCTGAGATTTTGTCGTAAACGTAATTTGCAACTCTTTCTGTGGAAAAAAGTATCTTATAATCTAATGTTATTACTGATATTTTGCAGTTACTAGGAAAGTGAAAAATAGTAAGTAAGCGTGTTTTATTGAAAAATCGAAAAATCCTGAGCTTTCCAAAATCCGGTCGCAATCCTGTCAGGAGCTTAAAAATCCTAAGATCTCAGGTCAAATCCGGAGATATGGTAACCCTAACCCCGAGTGACACCGCTCTTAACAGCACCGTTAGTATACTTACATTCACTCGCTGCTGATTTTGAACAAAAGTTGCTTTTCAATTTTGAATCATAAGAATTACTGTTACTGTTATCATTTGTAACAAACAAGTAACGTCTCCACGTTCATTTTTGAAGATGCTATTAAATTGACGTCAGAGTGCTTCATGCAATAATGAAAGAGCAAGAGTAACAGTACAGCAAGCAATTTTTATTCCGGTCATAAAATATTTGCGCTCACAAAACTTCAGCTCTAGAAAATGTTTGAAACTTTGTGCGATTTTAAACGTTGTTGAAATTGTTGCAACAAAAATGATTCATGGCGCTCGCAGCACAACGTTTGCACCGAAAAGATTGCAGACCGTAAAACGGTTGTAGCAATGCAAGTAGCAGCTTCGCACGTTTCATCCCACCAACCACTAAATATTAAATAGGAAAAATAATTAAAAAACACATTATTTTTTTAACAAAAATTTTAATTGCCTCTGATGGGACTCGAACCTACGTTACGGGCGTCAGCTCTTTCTACAAAGCTCACTACCCGATATACATTTTTAGCTAGCCCTTTGGCAACTTCATCCGCTTGACCCATGATGCTTTCATCTGCTGAAAAACCTTACTTTTATACAAACCTTATCCTGACAATCACAAACATATTTAAAAATAATTAGCCAAATCGGTCGAGCTGATTTCAAGTGATGCTCTGATATGTGGCAATTGATTTTCATTAATATAGATTATTATTAATGCACTATCAACATATATAACAGCTAGTATGCACAAATAAAATTCAATTCTAATAAACTTTCTACGCATTGTTATAGAATAGAAAATGCAAAAATCTAGTTAATTTCGCGACCCCATTTAAAAAACGTATCCAACTGTATTTATGCAATTAGAATACGCCATTGAAATATACAAACAGCATAAGTACATTCAGTGGAATAAACGTTTTAATTTAAATGTTGTCGACTTACTCTTTTGATCTCTGTATTTTCCTTGCAAATTTAATCAATACTTTCTGCCTACTTTGCAAGCCAAAGTGACTCTTATTCAATAATAAAAAAAGTCATCGACATCCGAACTTCATCTTATTTTTAAAATCAAGGATTAGTTCAGAATAGGCAAGCGTTACTTGCATCCATAAATTATGAAGTGTTAAATCAACTGTCAATTATGATTAAACCTGCTTAAAAACATATGATCGATTAATTTGTATATTAAAAAAAAACATATAGGTATATATTTATTAGGAATAAATGAAATGCAACAAACACTTACCTACACGTATCAATTCGCTCCACACTACATACACGTGTAAGCGATCACAAATTAACAATGTATCTCTGTACTCTAAGCATAATGCTTTTATATTAACCGTTATAAAAATAAAATACAAAAGCCAAGCTATCAAACTACTCAGTGATCACATTAAGAATGTTAATGAGCATCTCGCTTCCTCTCATCAACGCTTGTATTAGAGTGAAAAGACGAGTACGATAAAATTTTAATACTTATAAGTCAGAAAAAAGCCAAGAATTCACCCTGAAGTGGATAGGATAATTATCAAGCCGAAGGCTATTCACAATGGAAAGGAAACTTTGCCCAGAAAGGCAAAAGATAAACTTTAGAACAATATTTCCAGAGAGAAAAAATCAACATAGTGCTGTGCAGGTCGCTCTAGAAATAGTTTTTAATGAAATTTATGAAATATAAAAAACTATTTTGTTTCATCATTAGTGTGTGAAACTTACTAAAGATATTGAAATGAACGTATTTACTAGCGACATATAAACCGACCGATAAATTTGTGTTTTTCATTGGTAGGTATTTAATTTGCATGAATACAATTGATGTAATCCTTATTACACACAGACAGGAAAAATGGAGGTGTTTGTTTGGAGAAGGCTTATATCTGAAAGCAGACTGAGTAAAGGCTAAGAACGATGATGAATCCTCTTTTTGAATACTATAAAATTTTAAGTAAAGGATTTTTTTTAAACATTTCTTATTTAATAAAAAGCATATATTTTTAAATGTGGTAGATCGATTATTTATGTTGATTTAAAAAAATTTAAGAAAGTAGCATAACATATAATAGACTTAGGAAAGTACCAACCAAGTTTGGTACCAACTCGATTGACGTAGTACAGCACCCGCTCCTTCGCCTTGACGTTTGCACTTTACATTATATTGAACCGAAAGTTGGTGCATTTTTTCAGTGTGTCGCCTTAAGATGGTCCGCGATTCAATGCCCGTCTATCGATATATATCTATATGAGTCTATACGAGTATGTGCGTTGCTATAGCCAGTGCCGGATTAAGCTAGCGCGGGGCCCGTAGCAAAAGTGAACACCCGGGCCCTAAAATTGCATTTTTGACGACGACGCGGTCGAGTGGCTTACACACCGATATCATGGTGTTGCCATCTCAGAGGTTCGAATTCGGTTCGAGCCCCGGCAGGTGCAAATTTTGTGTAATGAACACGGAGCATTTGAACCCGAAACATGGACGTTTACTGGTATTTACTTATGTATGTTTATCTGTTACTCTATTTATTTTGTGGCTGAATAATTGTTGTGAAAGTTATGAAGTTATTTATTATTTATTTGATGATGATGATAAAGTGACAGTTGGACTTTTTTAGTACCGTAGTGTTGCCAACTTGCAACATTCAAATGTTTCCTATACAATTACAGGTTGGCCAGCGCTCACTTTGAGAATACATAGCTACTAGGTGTGTGTGTGGCTTAGTGTGGGCTTTTCTTTCATTATTTTCATCACAGGCGCGGGGCTAGTAGCATTTGCTGCCTCCTGTTATATGGCTAATCCGGCACTGGCTCTAGCGCGGTATGTAACAAGCTTACCTTCTGGGGGTATCTTTATTTATTTTATAATTTTTTAAGAGAGTTTACTGATTGCCCTCGGCCTTTTTTGAGATTGGCGAGAAACTTAAGGGGTTTCTTCAGCCGTGGGAAACGAAGCACCGTCGTCAGAGGATTTCTAGGGAGAATGGCCGATCAACCCGAGGGCGCCTCTAAAGGCTCGGACCTCGGCTCGGGTTGACCTTGCCGATCCGCAAGTTGCTTCTTCACACCCTTAGAACGACAAGAGAAATAAAACTCGACAATAGAAGCATTGTACGGCATTAGGTATACCGTACCGCCTGAACTGAGTTTAACGTTATGCGTTTAATAAATTCTCATTTCTTACGTAAGTTACAATTTCCACACGTAAATTAAAAACAAAAAGTTCTTTCAAGTTAAAAAAAGTATTTTTAAAAATTGTTTCTTTATTTGAATTTAGACAAAAACAGAAGAGCATGCCAAATTAGTGAAACAAATGAACCACAATGTCATCTGGGACGGCACAAAACCGCCACAAGCGATGCCCGTCGCTTTCGTAACAGCTTAAAATAAAAGAAAATCAACTTTTTAAAAAGGTGTTGGCGCGTAAGTGGCGACCTGCAGAGCGCGTGGGAAAAGTAAAACCTCATTTCTCTCCACAGCGCAATATTTGCTATCTTTCTTTATAGTATCCTAACAGATTTTCTTATAGCAATATCAACAATTGCGTTCTCTTAAATTGTTTTCTTAACACCATTGTAACGTTACCAGTTTTGGACAGGAACCAGAGAGCGACAGTTTCTCTTTTTAATAATTTATATAAGGGTTCAACAACTGATTTTAGTCATTCAAGCTGTTCTTGAGAAAATTTCGATGAAAATTAATGTTATTTTTTGGCGACGAAAACTGCGTCGAAAACTGGACTTAAAGTATCGAACTCTGTTGCCACTATCCGACTAACTTACAAGAGAATGTTTTACTAGAAAAAATCAACTAGCCTCAGGAAACTCGAGTGGGAATTGAACCCACGACCTTTGGATAACCGGTCCAATGCAAAATAAGTAAATGTAAATGCAAAATTCATCATCATCATCATCATCATCACTTTTTTCATCATCTCAGCCAAAAGACGTCCACTGCTGGACAAAGGCCTCCCTCAAGGATAT
Source organism: Eudonia mercurella (assembly GCA_963082485.1). Taxonomy (NCBI): domain Eukaryota; kingdom Metazoa; phylum Arthropoda; class Insecta; order Lepidoptera; family Crambidae; genus Eudonia; species Eudonia mercurella. The sequence goes on along the minus strand of OY720031.1, from coordinate 18,241,248 downwards.
GGGGGGTATTTGCCGTAATCGCCACGCTTGGCAGGCGGGTTGGCGATCGCAGTAGGTTGAGGGTAACCTCAGAGAGATGCTGCTGCCCATCCTCTGGAATGGTCCCTTAGTCGGCTTTTACGACACCCACGGGAAGAGATGGGGTGGTGCTATTCTTTATCCCCGGCACCACACAGGGTGCAAATGCAAAATTCAAAATAATATAACTACTAACTTAACTAAACAATATTTTTAAAGTTTTTAGCCGGTTACACTACCATTTTCTACCTCCAGGGGTGCTATCATCTAGCGTAGGATGGCGATCATTATGGCAACATATACCCTTGAGACATTTGCTCTGAATAGAGACCGGCCCTTGCTACGCTACTGGCGTAAGTTCTTTAGCCAGGATGTTCTTCTTGTTCCCAGAATTCTTATACCCGAGCTTCTTTTTCCCAGCATTTTTTCTAATATTAATAAGTTGTAACAAAAGCTACCTCCTGATACCCTAAAAGTATTGTTGGTGTGTGTTGATGGGTAAAGGTTTATTACCCATCAATTAAAGTGGTGGCTTAATTGCAGTGCGACTGTTATATTAGGTTATTGACAATTTGAAAACAAATGATTTATATTTATGAAAAAGTAAACTAGTTTACCATAGCCAAAAATATTAATCGCAAAACTTTTTATCTAGCCAGTTAGACGTGTTAAAAAGGCAATGTCGGTGCGTTTGCTACAAGAGTTTTTTCAAATTAATTTTTCGTGTAGCAAGCAGCCTAGCTCAGACGGCACGGCGCGGCAGCGTTCCGTTCCTTCGCTCGTTTTAAACGTTTTTGCTTGGAGCGAAGGCGCTGACTAGCTGATTTGATCTGAAATAAGAAAATAACACTTTGAGAAACTTTTACAATTTGCTTTGGAACATTTAAGAGGTTTTTTTAAACAATTAAACAGTTTTATTAAAGAAATCGGTAGACGAGCGTGGCTTTGAGAGTCTAATGCGGAGTTTAGATTACTGATGTAGCCTTAATAATCTTAATAATCTGTGAATTAATGTTGTTTTTTTTAAATCTATGGTTGGCTTTCTTGGGCGGAAAGTGAAGAGTCATGTCTGCGGTTTTG